>OY755042.1:101558184-103012113 GCA_963576565.1 Aspidapion aeneum
TTTTTTGGCATGTTTTCAGGTCCGCTGTATTTTTATAAAAGTTGTATTCTGCTAATATGTCCTTTGAGCCACTAACATCAAAATAACTTATATTCTGTAACATTCTAACGGTTTTTTTAGTCTGGCTTGCGTTGGTATTTTGTCTCTTAGTGGAGCGTTTAAAGCGCAGTCTATCTCTTTCTCGCCAAGGCGAAAGGGAGTAGAATTCATGCCAAACAACGCCAAGATATTTGTCCCTTCAAGCGCAGGGTTGCTTTAACTGAGACAGAAAACTTTCGAAAGTCGTGAGGGAAAACATTCTTTAGTTGGGCTTGGCTTGGTTCGTTTCAATTCTTTAGTTGGCTTTGCTTTCGTTCACACTTCTTAAGGGGGGTTTTATTTCAACTGGGGAAATTTATCAATTATTTTAACATTGCATTAAACTGCATAATAATTTTAGTCTTTTCTTTTGGAGTTTATTAATTTTAAAACTTTTAATTATTGAAATAATGTTTTTAACTGTTTTATGGTTTTTTAACATCAAAATACAAACCATTCGTTGCCCTAAAATCGGCATTTTTAATCAATAATATATCCCAAACCTAAACAGTAATATTAAGTAAATTAAACAGTTGATTGAATAGTTTCACCTATTCAATCAACGTTTAAAATGTTGATAAATAAATATATTTACAACAAACATACAAAAGGTTTATAAAACCTAAAAGTTTAAGAAGTGTAAATATGTGAATACAAAAGTTTAATAGTACAAAAAATTTGATATTCAATTAATAAATATAAGAAGTGATAATGTGCAGTTTCCGGAAGAAAATTGAAAATGTATGTATGATTTTCCTATATTGTTTATACATTTGAGAAAAACGTTTATAGCATAAAACTTCCTCCAAGAACCATCAAATTCCCTTTCGAGATCCTGTAAATTTAATAACATATAGCAACTTTTAATAATTATATCAATTTTCAAATCGTACAAATTGGTAGCTTAGCCTTGACAACTTGAGATGACAGAACCAGTGTCACACAAGCCGCCTGTTACAACATGTATGCAGCGAAAATTCAGACTAGGATAAAACAATTGGGTAAAATAGTATTTCTTTTTATTTGCTATAGGAAAAAATATAAATTTTATTATTTTCGAGATTATTATTATATTTTTTTTCCTTGGCCTATTATTCTTATGATAACCAGCTGGTAACTGTCAAAGTTATCTCAACAAATAATATCGAAATTTTTTAATAGCATTTATTCTACAGTATCCTGTAGGTAAAAAATAAATTAGGAGCCAATTAATCTATTTTTTTATTAAAACCGTATAGATTTCGCCATAAAAAAAACCCATTGAAAAATGAATTTTCACCCCCTAATTCCACGCACCCAAATATTCTTAAATGCATTTTTTTAGATTTACTACCCTCGGAAACCTATAAAACCATAACAATATCGATACAACTTTGCAATATTTTTTTTTCGACTAAATATTTTTTTCTTTCCCTCCCCCCTCTCAACCCCCAGGACCCGGTGTAAGTTTCACTATAGATACACAAAGCCGCCAAGAGCAAAAGTTACTAGATAAGCGATAACTGACTCAACGTCAAACTCAAAATTGGTTAGATTTTGCCACCTTAGGGATTTATCCAAATAATTTGAAATATATTTTCTTTTTGGAAAACTTCCCTCCTTGTATTTCAGCCCCCCTTCACAGGGTATCTTTATAGGAAATCCTGAAGGGTCTTAAGAAGAGCAACTGCGAAAAGTTTTTTGTTTTACTCACGTAGTGACACGTTTTTTTGTGTAGCAGGCAGACTATTTAGGTCCTTGGGGTCATCAGGCTAAAAAACTAACTTCCGGAATTGCACTTTAAATCAAATCTGGTCCGTCTTCTCGCTATATTACTCAAAGGATCAGTCTGGCAACTCAACAAGGTTAATGCGGCATGAGTGTCATAAGATGGCGTCAGGAGTGCCTCGCCTGGAGTGGTAATTGATGTTCCACATGCCTTGAAGTAGCTAGTTGAGATTGATTAACGTTAGGTTCAATACTCAGTACATTAATACGTTTTGGTTTGGTTCTAAAATGTTTTACCTTGCATAAAAACAGTATCCCGAACTTATCGGTATGTAAATCAAATTCAAAAACTCCTGCCGTCTGCAAGCTCTGGCACATTTGGGACCGCGGGACTGCTTGGAAAGCGGTAAAGCATCCTTTAAAAAATATATGACCAAATTATATACTTCCGATACTTATATAAGTTAAATCAATAAAATGGAAAAATGCATAAAATACTCTGCCAATCTATGGGCACCTAAGCTCACACTAGGTACTATAATTATAGTGTACGTGTGAGTTAATATATAACTAAAAACTGAAATATATTTTATTGAACTCCAGACTCAATTACCTTTCGTTTGATACGACATAAGCCATGTTTTGACTTAAACTTTAATTTTTCAAATATACCCCCACCTTTTTTTTAAACTAAAATGTATTTTGTTTAACTCCAGACTCAATTACCTTTCGTTTGATATCACACACGCCATATTTCCACATAAACACTAATTTTTTAAATTTACCCCCACCCTTTTTTTTTTAAATAAAATGTATTTTATTTAACTCCAGACGCAATTACCTTTCGTTTGATATCACACACGCCATATTTTTACATAAACTCTAATTTTTGATATATACCCCCACCCTTTTATTTCGCTCGTGTTCAGTGGATTTTGTTCATTTTTAAATGGGACCATCTCGACCCAAAACCCAGCGTAGGTACCAAATTTCATTAAAATCGGGCAAGCGGTTTTTGAGTTATGCGCGTTGGTCGTTACAGACAGACATACAGACAGACAGACAGACAGACAGACAGACAGACAGACAGACAGACAGACAGACAGACAGACAGACAGACAGACAGACAGACAGACGGCGCAACAAAAAAGTTTCAAAATCATCTGAAACGCAAAGATATATAAAAATTTTTGAAATCGGAGCAACTTTTTTTTTCTCGAAAAAATTAGGATCACTATAGCTCACACTACTATGGTGTAGTGTGAGCTAAAATTTTTAACCGACTGGAACACATACATTTTCTGTTCAATTTTTTGTACAGGCAGTTCCTTTTCGAAAACTTTCCGGTTTCACCAGAGATCAGTAAGCAACTAAGAGACTGGAAAATATTTTTTTCTATAAGCGTGCGGAAAAGTCCACTTTTCCGCACGCATTTTAGTGTGGAAAGTGTCACTTTTCCGCACTAGTGCGGAAAAATATTTTTTCCGCACTAGCGGAAAAGTAAATTTGTTACGATTTTGAGGTGTTCTATAACATTTAGACCGTTCAAAATACATTTGTATCTTTCCTAGCACACGAAATATCCTAAAAATATTTAAATTGACTAAAATTCTGCTATATTTTCAATATTTTCGATAAAATAAAGTTTTCAGTAAAATAGGTTCAAATTATAAGTTTTAAACCTCCCCGGTATAAATATCGTCATTGTCAATGTCAAACAACAATGAACACTAGTGGTTTTAGATTTGGCATCTTAAATCACCATAGCAACAAAGTACAAACAAACTGTCAAAACAAAGCCAATTTTGCAGATACAAGCGTCTTTTGAATTTTTCAAACAAAAAAATCAGATTTTCAATGGATTCTTCGGACGAAGATCTACCCCAGTCAGTTCTAGAAGCCGCTAGAATGTGAATAATAATAATTGATTTGATTAAAACGTTTTGAATATAAATAATTTTCTGATTAATTTTTAGTTTTTTCCTCACGCTTATAGAAAAAATAGTGTACCTAACTCGTGCGTAAAGTGTCTTTTCCGCACTTGATTGCTGGCCAAACTCCGCTATCGCGTCGTTTGGCCATCTGCAATCGCGTGCGGAAAAGAGGCACTTTCCGCACTAGTTAGGTAAACTACTATTTTCTACGAGCGTGCGGAAAGCGTCGCTTTTCCGCACGCATTTTAGTTTTGAAAGTTCCACTTTTCCCCACTACTTTTTCGCACGCTTTTAAAAACTTAAGAATCGGTACCTTAATACGAGGTCTGGCAAACAAATAATGAGACTGCGAGCCTAGATGGCGCCCTGGACGGGTGAGGTAAAAAACGAATAGTGCGTTGGGTATCTAAATATCTTGTCTATGCACATTCGAAAACACGTTTCCGTTAATATTATACACAGAAGACCACGGTTCGGTCCGCTTTGCAGACCAGAAGACTTTCTCCCGTGCTAAGCTCTGAGAAGTATTACAGGCACCTTAAACTGTGCGGCCAAACATTTTGATTAGTTCTTAGGTTTGACATAGATGGTGCTCTTAACAAAATATTGATTTGTTTTTTGGAATCAATACTTAGGTTTTTACAAAAAGGGCCAAGATTTCCATACTAAGCAAGAAGGTTGCAGTTGTAAATTAGCATAACCAATTTGGATAATATATGCTAATAACAGTTGCGACTTTCTTACAGAGTACTTAAAGACAAAATTAAAGATTTAAAAAATCAAAGAACTTTAATTTTGCCGGTTTCTTGGTCCTTTTTATAGTCTGATTTTCCTTTATGGTGTTTTTGACAACTTTTACTAATTTCATCGTGTCAGACTATTTATTGATAATAAATTATGGTTTCCATCATTGTTTCCAAAAGCAACCACTGCAACTGAACTGTAAAATTTGTCAATGTCTCATAAAGGAAATCAGTGACTAATTAATCCTTTTATTTAAACTTACTTAACTTTTTCAATAAAAGGAATACAAAAAGGATTGAAAGTTGGTAAAAAAATTATATTAATACAATTTACAAAATATACATGAATCTGAATGACACTTATTAATTAAGTAAGAGTATTTGTTACAATAGTTAAATATTTTTACATATATATCACACCCTCAAAAAGCTCAAAAAATTAAATTGTTGGAAAATTGCAAAAAACTTTTGCAGTTACCATAAGAAGCTGTGGTAACTTAAAACTTTAAATATATTATTTTATTATTTGTAATTTGAATTGTGACTTTCTTTGACAATGTATCGATAGTGAGTGATAAACTGCAAAAAGTAAAAATCCTAAAATTAAAATTTTGAGATGTGTCACTTTTGTTCTGAGGGTAGGATATGTGTATTATAAAAATCTTGCCAGTTCGGTAACCATAACAAAATAAGGTTTGATTATTTACCCTTTTAATTATATCCTCGATTGATTTGATATTAAGCTTACATCACCAAAAGAAATATTAACAGAAATCAAAAATATTAATTCGAAAAAAGCCCCAGGGTATGATCTTATTAACGGGGTAGTCATAAAACAACTCCCCAGAAAAGCTATCGTAAAACTATGCAACCTAATTAATGCGTCTTTTAGGCTTAGGTACGTACCTAAACTGTGGAAAGTTGCAGAAGTTATCATGATTCCAAAACCGGGAAAACCACTCCATGACGTGTCATCTTACAGGCCAATATCTTTGCTGCCAATTATATCCAAGCTCTATGAAAAATTATTGCTTAAAAGAATAAAACCCATCATAGAAAGACAAGAAATTATTCCATCTCATCAATTTGGTTTTCGAGACAAGCATTCCACGATAGATCAAGTACACAGAATTACTAATATAATAGAAAAAGCACTAGAAGAGGGAAACGTTTGTTCTGCAGTTTTTCTAGATGTAGCACAAGCATTTGACAAAGTGTGGCATGAAGGCCTTAATTTTAAACTAAAAAGGTTTCTGCCAAAACAGTATTCGGATATTTTGGAATCATACATATCTGATAGACATTTTAGAGTAAAACAGGAAGACTCATACTCAAATTTAAGAGAAATTCAAGCAGGCGTGCCCCAGGGTAGCGTACTAGGCCCTTATCTATACTTATTATTCACTTGTGATATCCCAAAGCCAGAAAATTGTCACTTAGCAACATTTGCCGATGATACTGGTTTATTGACGGTAGAAAAATCTATTGAAAAATGCATAGAGAAACTTCAGGATGCAGTCACCCAAATTCACAGTTGGACCACAAAGTGGCGAATAAAATTAAATGAAACCAAATCAATTCATGTTGATTTTACAAACAAAAATATAAATCACATACAAATAACAATTAACAACATTCCAGTACCATATTCGAATCAGGCAAAATATCTAGGTATGACACTTGATACCAAATTGCGCTGGAAAGCACATGTTAAGAAAAAAAAAGAAGAACTTGAGATAAGGTATAGAAAAATGAACTGGCTAATTGGAAGGAAGTCCAATTTAACAATTCATAATAAGTTACTGCTTTATAGACAAATACTGAAACCAGTATGGACATATGGTATTCAACTATGGGGTTGTGCTAAAGAGAGTAACATTCTAGTTGTACAGAGATTTCAAAATAAAGTATTAAGAAACATTGTGAATGCACCTTGGTACGTTCGAAATAGTGACCTTCATCGAGATCTAAAAATCGAAACTGTAGCAGAGACTATAAAAAAGTACGCAAAAAGCCATGAAGATAGACTCCATCGGCATGTGAATGTGGAAGCAATTCAGCTTCTAGACAATACTATGCTAGTTCGACGACTAAAAAGAGTGAAGCCGTTTGAGCTAGTAAACTAAGTGAATTACACATAAAACAAAATAATGCTATAAACACAACACAATTGTGAGTTACAGACTAAACAAAGCGGGGAGAACTGTTGAGTGAACCCTAAGTTTAAATCTGACTTTTCTAGTAAATTAAGTTAAAACAAAATTGCTAATTAGTCTTACTGACTAGATTGTAATAAAAAAAAAAACACAGTGTGTTTGACAAATAAAAAAAAAAAAAAAACAAAAAAAATTATATGTTTATAGTGAAAAATTGTCAGCTATCTCTAGACGTTTTCAAAATCATTGTCCTGCTCTGGTTGGCTAATTTTTTACTGTCAGTTACCACTCTTCGATAAAGCTTTTTGGCTTTTGGTGTCAGCTGTTTCTCTCTAGTCAAATTTACTGAACTAAGAATGGAGGATCGTCAACGCTTTTTCAATTCTGAAAAAAAATAAACATTACAATAATTAAAAACAGCACACCTTTGTAGATATATTTTTATTAATGTCAAATATTGTATGGATATTTTATATGGATCTCCCTTAAGGCACCACTAAACCAGCAGTTCAGGGAAAATTGTTTTGTATTAAAATCTGGCAAAATTTAAATACTACTACTATCATTGGTACCTATTTTGGTGAGAATTACTTGCATTTGGCTGCTTATTATTTGAGGGATTATTAAAGATTCATATTTTAGAGAATTCACTGAAACACAAATAAATATTTTCTCTTTATTCATGTACTTGTATCAAATATTCCTAATATATCATATACTATTATTGCATGTTAAATCCCTTTTTGCCTTTTTTTGGTTTGAACAACCTTAATACTTATTTTTTCATGTATTTTTATTTGCTAATTATAAACCTCGATATGAACCAATATTAAGTCCATAGACATCGTTAGGCAAACAATGTTAAGTCTGTATTAAGGTTGTTCAAACCAAAAAAAGTCAAACATAGTCTGGCTCTGGGGTACAGATATAGGCATCATTGATACATTAATTAGCAAACTGTCAAACTAAAATCATTCAAAATCATTACATATTAAGCTATATATTATAATGCAAAAAAATATTTAAAAATGTCATCTATATTTTTATTCAAAAATATTTTTAAAAAATGTATGAACTATCCCTAGTCTCCCCTATTTTATATATTTACCCATTTTTCTTAATTATACCTATAAACTACCTAATTATGGTTTGCAAAAATATTTACCTTCTGTTTGAACAGAATACTTCCTAATCCTTTGGTAATTAATGTTCACCTTTTTATTAAAAGATTACCGAAATTAAGCATTAGGTACAGAAATTACTAGCGGCCTAAAACTAATCTCGCTTTTAATCCACTAACCTGCATGTTTCTTCTGGATAAATGAATTCCAAGAATGCCCAAGCTGTAACCACTTTAATTTTTCACAAAAAAGTCTAAAAATATCCACAAAATAAAACATATTTTTAAAAATATATTTCAACCTCACCAAATTCACAAAATCTGACTCCATTCTGCTAAGAAAATGGCTGTTGGGTGATCAACTTACTGATCTAACCCTTGAAGTCAACGCTTCTATATACTAAAGAAAAAGACGCAATGACCCTTTTTGTTCATTGCTTTATTTTGTAATATCAAATGAATGGGAAGCATGTTAACTGTGCTGCCTACCCTTAGGGGCTCACTTGGGGCTGAGAAAAAAGCCAACTGCTGCCATCTATAATAAAAAAAAATAAAAAAAAAACAATGTACGCGGTCAGAGGTTTATCGATTAAATACTTCTCAAGGATTTCATATAGAGTGAAACTGCTTAAACGAGTCAATATGTTATGATATTATAGTATTTGTGCAGTAGCGGTTTGAGACGAACGTGTTTTTTTCTCGTGCCGACAACCATGTGTGACGAAAAACAGGAGCAACGTATCAATCTCATATTTCTCGTTAAATTGAAAAAAACTCCGACTGAGTGCTAAAAATTGCTGCAAGAGGCCTATGGGGACAATTCTCTATCTCGTGCGCGTGTTTTTGAGTGGTGTAAGCGCTTTAGTGAGGGCCGAGAGACCACTGAAGATGACCAGCGCCCAGGTCGCCCTGTGACTGTTTCAACTCCGGAAACTGACCAAAATCAACCAAATTGTGCGTGCAGATGAGTGAATGGATTCTAGAGGGTCAGACTGTCAATGAGACTTACTATTTGTCAGTTTTGGCAACACTGCAAGAACGAGTTCGGAAAAAACGGCCCGAGTTGCGGAAGATCAACTCGTGGATTTTGCACCAGGACAACGCAACTGCCCATGACGCACTCACTATCTTTGAAGCAGTATTTGGCCAGTAAGTGCACTCCAGTGCTCGAACACCCGCCGTACTCACCAGATTTGACACCGTGCGACTTTTTTTTGTTTCCGAAGATAAAATCTGCTTTGAAAGGGACCCGATTTGAGTCGATGGAAGCGGTAAAGCAAAAAACGGCAGAGCTCATAAAGGCCCTCACCAAAGAAGACTTCCAGCACTGCTTCGATCAATGGAACAAAACGTGTGGAAAGGTGTGTGGTGAGGGGAGGGGAACATATTGAAGGGGAGCATTCGAATGTAGAATAATTTTTATAATAAAACCCTTTTTCGTAACCAGTCTTGTTATTTAATAGCCAGACCTCGTATTACTTTTTTCGGTGTTCTTAACTGTTCAAACTATCAAACAGTGGCTGCTGCTACAGGAAGGGCAACGAGACAGTACCCTTCCAAAAATAGACAACGAACAGTATTTTTAATTGATTTATTTAAATAATGTTAAATCTTCCCCTACGACATGTGTAGTTTTTTTTAGTCTGTGGTTAACAAAAGGCGATTAATTGAGTAAACTTTTTTAGCGTAAATAATTACAAGCCGGCAGCACCGCGCGCGACAAGATTTCAATTTCACTTGTTTTTCAGCGGTGTATGGGTGACTGTACAAGCTCGGAGGCGGGAGGAATGTTTGTTTTCTACGTATTGCCGGTTCTATCCATATACGTAAACGTATATGGTTCTATCTATCTAGTGAAGACGTATGAGTTTGTTTTAATTTGGGGTAGGTCAGTAGTTAAAAGCCTTGCCGTTCGCGTATCCATTGTTTGGTTTTGTTTTTGTTTGTTTTCAAAATGAAAATAAATACCGTCGATTATATAATTAACTGTGCAAATTTTAATACGTTGACATATGAACTTCGATTGCAAATAAAATCTTTAGGGCCACATAGACCGGACCTAAAAATCCTAAAAATTCACCAAATTTTATTGCAAGTAATAAAAAATTATACGATGCTGAAAACTGGTTGTGCAGTTGTGTAAAACGAAATGCTTGTTTTTGTTTTATTTGTCTTATTATGAACAATCCATGCGTGGGTGGCAAAGGGAATGTGTGATATCAAGCACTTTAGTGAAAAGTTAAAGACACAAAGTAAGTGCTACTTATTTAAATAACCACATAGAATTTTCCATGTTAGACAAGACTGATATTAGGTGCCAATTGAATAGTGTCTATAGGCAAAACTTTACTGAATATAATGAAAATGTGGCAAAAAATACATACATATACTTAGTAGGTTAATAGACTGTTTAAAATTCTGTGGGATTTTTGAGGTTGCTCTACGGGACCATGATGAGTCTGCAACTGGTGCTAATCCGAGCACTTTGCGCATGTAAAAGAAGGGCGAATAGAATTTATCTATAAACAGATAAACTAAAAACTACACCAGGTAGATGCTTGTTTGTAAAATGCTAAAATAAAATGGTTTAGGTAAGTTTTCTTATCTCCTTTTCCATGCAATATAAATTTTTATATATATATTTATCGGTTTCACAACGTTCTACGTCTTCCGGTACCCAATCTCCACTCGTTTCTCTTTGCCCATAATTCATCTTCTAGGCCTCTTATTCTTATTTCACTGTCTATTCTTTCTCTCCAGCTTCTCCTTGGCTGTCCTCGTTTTCTTCGGCCAGTTGGTTTCCATTGCAGTATTTGTTTAGGTAGTCTTCCATCATCCATTCTTTGTACATATCCGTACCACACCAGTTGTTTTATTCTTATATCATCCACTAAAGTACGTTCACCCACTGTCATAATTTCTCTTATTCTTTGATTTGTAACTCTTTCTCTTTTTGATTTCCCTGCTGCTCTTCTCCAATAGTCCATCTCCATAGCGGAAAGCATTTTTTCTGTTCTATGCTTGATTGGCCATACTTCTGAGCCGTATGTAATAATACTTTTTACAATGGTGTTATGTTATTTTTGTTATGTTTTAATATACTTTGGTCCCAAATTATTCCATTTAGCAAAGTTATTGCTTTTCTTTCTTGTACGTTTCGATCAAGCTGTAATTTTTAGATCTAAGTATTTATACTCATCACACGACTGAATTCGCTGCCCGGTATTTAAGATTAGATCCTGTTTCATTCCACCGATACACATTTACTCTGTCTTATTGAGATTAACCCCTCTAGTCCTCACTTATTGTACTCTTCTATTAGTTTTCGTGTCATATATTCGAGGTCGTCATAATCCTGAGCCACTACTATCTGATCATCGGCGAAAAATAAAGTATACAAGGTGGTTTCGTCCAACGGAATTTCCATGTTTTGGCATTTTCTCTTCCATACTTTAAGTACTTGTTCCGAGTATATCTTAAAGAGCGTAGGCGAGATACAGCAACCTTGTTTAAGACCTTTATTTACTTGAAAGCCTTTGGTTAGTTTTGCATTTATTTTAACTTTTGCCTTACTATTGCGGTATAACTCTTTGATGACCTTAATTATTTATAGGCTTATGTTTGTATTTTCCAACGCTTTCCAAAGTAGATTTAGTGGTATACTATCATATGCCTTCTGCAAATCGACGTGAAATAAATTTCTGCCCCCTCAATATATAACGTCACCAGCCGCCACTGCTATCAAATAGTTTTCCAAAACCGGCCATGTCAAGGTTTTTTTAAATGTTTTAAAAAAACATTTTCTTATTATTTTATTTTTATGCTTTTTTGTTTTCCGCACGCTCGAAGAAAAAATAGTGTTCCTAACTCTTGCGAAAAATTTATTTTCCGCACTTAATTGCTGGCCGAACCCGCTACGCATCGTTCGACCAACTGCAATCACGTGCAGAAATGTGACAGTTTCCGCACTTGTTGGAAATATACTATTACCGGTTCCTTTTTTAGTCAAGTTGGTCCTGACACAAAAATCATGTACTACTATCCTAATATTAAGTATAAATATTTTGAAAAAAAAAATATTTTTCAAAATAAACTAATTTATAAAAAAAAATGAATATTTTTATAAAAAATATCTTTACTATAAGAAGGATATAGACCTGTAAAGTTCATGTTCCCGGTCTATTACTGCTTCATTCGTCGCTAAAAAGAATGCTTATTTAATTGTCGAACTTTGTTTTTATTAAACGAGTGCAAGAAACTTTAAGGATTATCATAGAGCTCCGCGACCTATCTCAACTCGACTCAAACAAAACAGACTAAAAGTGGTTTTTATCAAGATAAACTGCACCAACATAAACAAGTTTCCGTTGCTCCAAAATCCTGAAACGATTTAGACTCCAGCAGTGGCGCAGTGAGCAATCGGCACTCTTAAAATCTTTCCAGAAAAAATCTAAATGTTATTCAAATAATTTAATAATATCTTATCTTCTTGGTTTTATAGCTAGTAGATCCACGGATCACCATTGGTGATCCGTGGCAGATTGAAAACTTCATATTCAGTTTGGATGAAAATTACTGCGAGATGACTAAGTCGTTCTTCAACTTTCGTAATTGTACTATTTTAGAATGGTTCAGACTGCAAACTTTAATAATTTTAATGGAATTTTAGGTTTGTTTTCCAAAATTGAGCACCATTCTAATACAAACCAAAGAATTCTATCAGATCCATTGGATGTTGATCAACTTTTTTTGTCAATAAAAGTTGAAACATCATTAAAATAGTCTTGTGATTCGCAAACTTTAGTTTAGTTATCTTAATACTGGACTTCAACAATGGCATTAAGTAATTTCATTGATAATATTGTCACGAGGGGGTTTTATCGTGACTTAACACAGTTTAAGTTAGGTGTTATGGTTTACATTGTTACATTGTACTTAAATACATCTTGTCTACAAATCTTCTCGTCACGCTGAACTTCTTATATTTTGACTATCGTACTACTTGTTCACTATTAACTACGCCAGGGACGTTAGGTTCTCAGTTTACAACTAACTGCTAAACTCTTTTGGAGATGCTTTTATTACAAACCGTTTGCTATTGATAGGATATCGAGATGTGTTTTGTTTCCTGTATTGCTGCTACTGCTTCTTGTTTATAATAATTTCTTTATACAATTTATTACTTTTAATACAATTTGAACTATATACAGAAGTTCATTTCCTTAACTTGTGCCATTTACTTAATAGGATATTATTTTCTATCCTGACAATATCCTTCAGCAGTGACATCGAAGGCTCTTTGGGGTTGTCTATCAACCATTTATCATCATCATAGGCAAGTCTGTTGTGCACTTCTTGATGGCTATATAAGTCAATTCTGGAGGCCAACACTCTTTCGCCAGTTTCCTGCAATAGCTTGATTATTCATCTTTTGATTTTCTCGTTCTGCTCTGCGGTCTCTCCCCGGCATCTCTAGCCTCCGTCGCTCATGTTTAAATCTTTGTGCCAGACGTCGCCAGGCAGCTTTAATATTTGCCACCGTCTCGAAGTTGTTGATGTCTATCCACTATTATGGGCACTGAGATAATAGATACAAACTTTGAACAGATATGTTCTGCCTTTTCTCCTATTTACAAGAATCTGAGGATTGCATTTTTTTTAAATTGAAGATTAAAGATTAAGACTCAATTTGATATTCTACGCTAATAATAACCAACCCCAAATCGTTAAGGATTTAGCAAGATTATCGAATTAAGTAATTTCGTTTATAATATTGTTCAGCAATAATATCGGAGGTCTTCCCTCTTTGGGGATTTCTGCCCACCATTTATCATCACAGTTTTTTATCTATTTATTATTATTGTATTCTATTGTGCGCTTAGCCAATTCTGAAGGCGCACACACTTCCGCAGTCTTGGCACATCCAGTTTCCTGTGATAGCTTTAACGTTCCTCTCTTGATTCTTTCGCATCCTTCTGCGGAATCCTTTCTGCATCTCTAGTCTCCGTTGCTCCTGTTCAAATCTTTGAGATCCTTTATGGACCAGGCGGCGCCAGGCAGCTCTATAAGTTGCCACATTCCCGAAGTTGTTGGTATCTATCCACCATTATGGGCACTGAGATAGTAGACACAAGCTTGAAACAGTTATCTTCTGGCCTTTCCCATATTTGCGAGTATCTGAGGTTTGCAGGTCTTCCCTCTTTACGGATTTCTGCCCACCATTTATCATCATCACAGGCAATCACACGATATCGTGTAAGATTATTATCCATTCATCATTATTGGATTCTGTTGTGCATTCTTTGATGATCTATTTATTTATTTATTTATTTATAAGACATTTCTTGAAGCGAACACTTTACCGTAGTCCTGCAGACCCAGTTTCCTGCAATTGCTTGACCGTTCCTCTCTCGGTTTTCTCGTTCGTTTCTGCGGTCTCTCTTCTATATCTCTAGCCTCCGTCGCTCCTGTTTAAATCTTTGTGATCTTTCATGGACCAGCGCCAGGCAGTTCTATCATTTGCTTTTATCTCGAAACTGTTGGTTTCTATTCACCATTATGGGCTTTGAGATAGTAGACACAAGCTTTGAACAGTTATGTTATGTCCTTTAACATATTTGCGAGAATCTGAGGTTTGCATCTTTTTTTATTGAAGATTAAAGATTAAGAGGACTCAATTGGATATTCGACCTTATTAATAGCCAACCAAAAATCGATAAGTACTTATATTAGCAAGATTTTTGCCTAGACACGAAGGAATAATATTATTATACAAGGCCAACAAAAATATACAGGCCACGACCCTGAAAAAATCAGCTGTTCTCTGGGGGCTGACTTTTACATTGGGTCTTATGGGAGGTCAGATGTTTTTTTAGAATATTTTCAAAATGGCACTACAGATTTACGCGAAATTTTAGTGAAATATTCTCAGACACCATCCCGATATTCTGCCAAACTTTTGTAAGGATGCAAGATGATTAAAATGTTCAAGATTTAGCATTTTTTATTTTGAATTCAAATTACCCGTCGTATACCGCATGCCAACTGTTATATTTGACAGGTATTTGACTTTGTCATCTGCTCTGTTTTAAATTTAATTTTTGTGAGAGCTAAAAAAGCGGCTCTGAAAAATTAAGGATTACTATACATTTAAAACAAATTGGTCTGCAAGAATATAGTAAAAACAATCTCAAAACCGGCTTTATATAAAAAAAATTTCAATATTCATGAACCGTCATTCCAACTTCATAATTTTAAAGACAATCAGCTGATGTGACCATCAAAAAAAAATCAGCCCCGGATGTGACGTCAACAAAGTGGAGGATCGTGGCCCGTCCATTTTGATAGCCCTGTATTATATTATAGAAATATAGCGCCCCAATTACAGCTTTTAAAAGCTTAACAAATAATTCAACGGAATCATGGACTTGAATTCAATAAGTTGAGCCAGAGAAAATATTGTTACAAATTTAAGTTATTTAAATTTTATAGTTAGAATTTATTTAGGTTTAGTGTAGTATTAGGTTGACGTATTTTATGGTTGTATTCTTAATCTAGGTTTTAGTTGCGTTATCTGTGACAAACTGGTATGAGAACGGTCCGGTTCTAGAAAAGGGCGGAATGATTCCGAGTCGAACAAGGATGAAAAATTCTTGAATAGTGGGCAGACCCTCATATAAGGGCCGGACGTCGTGCATCGAGTCAGTCAGAGATAACCAATGGTAATGATCGCTAGATGTTAACGCGAAGTTAATAGGCGTATTAAAGTAGTGAATTATTAGCAAGTTATTAGTAAGTTTAAGTGCGTGTTTTTGTACATAATTTGTCGGAATAAATTGACGTATCGTTTTCAACAATTGCGAGTTTTAATTTGTCGTTGTGAACCCGTAACAATGTGTTGTTTGGTTGAGCTTAGTCTTTTGGTATCGTACTTTCTATTCAAGTTTCTAATTTTTATTAACTAGTCCGTTAATTTTTTATGTTTTGGTAACTTCGCAGAGTCCTAGAAGGGAGTTTTAGATCCAAACCTTACTAACTACGCCTCTGAGACTTGCGTGTCTAATTCACACAAACAAATGCTTTAAACTTTCAGCGGTCCACCGCTACTTGTTGACGGGTAGATTAGATAAAATTTAACATAGGGCTGTTATTGTAATCCACAACAAAGCACCACAAAAAATTATATAAAATCTCAAAAACGTTTTGTCTCGATTTTATTTTATCCCAAAGCCGACTTGATTTAGCGGCGATGCTTCTCAACAATATTTTATTTTTAAAATTTCACAAGCAGGTCCTCACTCAGAGGTAAAGGTAGTTTTTTATTTTTCTTAGAATAGAGACGGTATATAAATCTCATCTTAATTCGTAAGGGAAATGAAAAATAATGCCTGCGATACCGTATGCTTTTACCACAAGTAACGACATCTATGAAAGACAAAATAACCTACCAGAGTAAAAACAAAAGGCAGGCAGATAAAACTAAAAAGAGTATTCATGACCATGACACAATTGGTGCCTCAGGTCAGGTTCATTGCATATTGCATTTTTGCAGGCTTCGCGACGTTTTATGTCTAGGCGGGTATAGAAAGATTTTATTTCTCTTGTATTTTTCCGCTTAGCTCCAAAAAGTTGTCGTTTTTTTTATTCACTGGTACTTAACTTTACGTTTGAAACCCAGTATTTCAAAACAAATATCTATTTTTCAAATATAGTGTTTGAACTCTCTTAACTAACTCTTTAAGTACAAGATGTAGTCTGTAATGGTTTAAGGTTAAGAATAAAGCAAAATAATTGCAAAACCTTGCTTTTTTAAATCAAAATTTCTTAATAAAACAAAAAATTAATTGTTTTCAAAGGAAAATCAAAATGTATTTATGCAAGAAAATCTTTTTCTAGAAATAAGACAATTTGCTTTTCTTGAAACAAAACAAATGTGTTTTATTATGAAAGATAAGGTAGGCTTTCAGTAAATTCAATATTTTAATCTTTTTTTTGGAGGGGATATTGATTTGGTGCATGTGAAAGCACTTTTTGCTTTGAACTGTTATTTGCTTTAATTTAAAAAAATCTGTGTATTTACCAACTACTTTGGCATTAAAAACTAGACTAGATATTTTCCTACAAGTTATAATTTATTGTAGGGCTAAAGAAACAGATTAACCTGTAGTAAACTGACATTTACCTCAAACTAAATTTATGGTGCAGTTTAATGTGCCAGAGAGGGCGTAAAGTTAATGGAAGAGTGTTCTTCAAACTTCAAAGAATTTCAAAATCTTGAGTAATATTAGTAAAAATACTTTTAAACTGCTCCATAATTTTCATATTAACAAACATACAACTAATAAACAACGTGAATCCAATTTAAGTTTCAAATGTGCACTAATAAGTAAACCCGTGCGCTGCGTAATTCAATACAAATCCGTGCCTTGTTCGAGCCTCGGCGCCTTAAAATCAACACGCATTTGTAACCAAATATGTTGCAACATTTCCGTGTCTATTTCAAAACAGCGCTGCCGTGAAATCAGCACGGAAACGTAAATACGCGAGCGGGCAATGCAATCTCCGATGAATTTAACTAGTCAGTAATTAATTTTACCCAACCAACTATTTAGTGCACATAGTTCATTGAACTCCGATCTAAGGATTTGGCATAATATTTATACTTACTTCCTTTATAACACTTATACAGGGTGTCTCAACGAAAACTTAACGTAGGTTCATTTGCTTCGGATTGATTTTGTTTACTAGGGGACACTTTTTGACTATCTTGAAATTTTCGTAGCACGCACCCCCTTCGACAGGTAAACTTTACCTTTACAAAGGTCTCTGCAATATCTTAATAACCTATTGATTTTTAAGATATTTGCCAATCAAACAAGTTTTATGGCTAATCGGGTAAAAAGGAGTTCTTGTTTTGCAGCGGGTTAGTGGCTGGTGGATCTTTCAGCCGACGGCCGACATCAAACGACATCGGTTACGACTAGCGACAGCCTATGTCGGCACGCGTTTGATCTCTATGTTTCCATTGATTTTTGACAAGTGTCACAACTTATATTTTAATGTGTGTTAATTTTGCTTTGGCATAGATAACTAGACTACATATTTTCCTTAAGGTTATAAATTATTGTAGGGCTAAAGAAACAGATTAACATGTTTTAACTTGACATTTACCTCAAACTAAATTTATGGTGCAGTTTAATGTGCCAGAGTGGGCATTGCAATTCCCGATGAATTTAACTAGTTAGTAATTAATTTCACCTAACCAACTATTTAGTGCACACAGTTCATTGAACCCCGATCTAAGGATTTGGCATTCCTTTATAACACTTATACAGCGTGTTTCAACAAAAAAAGTAACAGAGGCTGTTTCGGATATTTCTTGATGGCATTTGGAAAAAACAGGGCTATCAAAATGGACGGGCCACGATCCTCCACTTTGTTGACGTCACATCCGGGGCTGATTTTTTTTTTGATGGACACGTTACGACACAGCTGATTGTCTTTAAAATATTGAAGTTGGAATGACGGTTCATGGATATTTGATTTTTTTTTAATAAAGCCGTTTTTGAGATTGCTTTTACTTTATTCTGGCAGAAATTTTTTTTTAAAATGTATAGTAAGCCCTAATTTTTCATAGCCGCTTCATTAGCTCACACAAAAATTAAGTTTAAAGCAGAAGTGAATGTGACAATCACATATGACAAAGTCAAATACATGTCAAATATAACAGTTGGCATTTGGTACATGGCGGGTAATTTGAATTCAAAATAAGAAATGCTAAATCTTGAAGATTTTAACCTTTTAATCATGTTGCTTCCTTACAAACCTTTGGTGGAATATCGGGATGGTGTCTGAGAATATTGCACTGAAATCTGTAGTGCTATTTTGAAAATATCATAAAAAAACGTCTGACCTCCCATAAGACCCAATGTAAAATTCAGCCCCGGGAGAACAGCTGATTTTTTCACGGTCGTGGCCTCTATTTTTGTGTTGGCCTTGGGAAAAAACCTCGGACAAGTCGATTTTGTTTGCGAGAAGGACACTTTTTGACTAGAGTGAAAGTGAATGACCTCCTACCAGTGAATGACCACCCTGTAATGTTTTTTGTTATATGAAGAATCGAGGAGCAGAAATAACAAGGGGGCTATGTGGCAAAACTGTAAAATGGATGACGAAAATGGCCGATCACTTGCCGGAAGTGCCGTCTATTTGCCCGATTGCTTACGAAATTATTAGTCCTGCGACTTTCCACGTTTGATAGGATATAGTCGATGGCCCATACAATCTTTCTATGTAAAAATCTCGTTTTTAGGAAAAGTGGCACTTTGTTACTTCTGCTCCTCAATTCCTTACCATATTTCCCAACTTCCTTGTGTTTGGCAACTCTGTATAACAAACAGTGTTTTGCAAATGTCAATAAAAAGTACAGTTGTTTGTGTTGATATAAAAATAGTTGGGTAAGCTAAGCACAGGATTTATTAATTTTGCAAAAAAATACTATAAAATTTGTAAACCTATTATGCATTTTTACTTAAACTGCATTAAATGATGTTAAAGTTAGTATTTTTTAGGTTGTCATTTTTAATTAACCTCAAAAACATATATTTTATTGTTTGGTTATCTACTGGTTTTGTGAAAACTGAGAAACCCAGTGGTCTCGTGCAGTGGCGGCTGGTGACGTTATAAATTGGGGGGGAGGCAGAAATTTATATTGCATGGAAAAGGAGATAAAAAACTTTCCTAAACAATTTTATTTTAGCATTTTACAAACAAGCAGCTACTTGGTGCAGTTTTTAGTTTATTTGTTTATAGATAAAGTCTATTGGTCCTTCTTTTATATGCGCAAAGTGCTCGGATTAGCACCAGTTTCATACTAATCATGGCCCTGTCTATTAACCTACTAAGTATATGTCTATTTTTTGCCACATTTCAATTGGGTTCGGTAATGTTTTACCTATAGGCACTATTCAATTGGCACCTAATACCAGTGTTGCACAGAAAATTCTAAGTGGTTACTTAAATAAATAGCATTTACTTTGTGTCCTTAACTTTTCACTAAAATGCTTGATATCACACATTCCCTTTGTCACCCACGCAGGATCACTTCGTGGATTGTTTATAATACGACAAATAAAGTAAAACAAAGCATTTCGTTTTTCACAACCGCACAACCAGTTTTCAGCATCGTATAATTTTTTATTATTTGGACTAAAATGTTGGTTAATTTTTAGGATGTTAGGGTCCGGTCTATGTGGCCCTAAAGATTTTATTTGTAATCGAAGTTCATATGTTAACGTATTTAAATTTGCATTTTGAAAACAAACAAAAACAAAAACAAACAATGGGCACGCGACCGGCAAGGCTTTTAACTACTGACCCTGCCGTACCCCAAATCAAAACAAACTTATACGTCTTCACTAAGGATAGAAGCGGCAACACGTAGGAAGGGCAACGAACAGTTTGGCACGATGAATATGGCCGACGTCAACTAAAACAAACATTCCTACCGCCCCCGCGTGAAAACAGCCACCCATACACCTCTGAAAAATAGATGAAATTGAAATCTTGTCCCGCGCGGTGCAGCCGGCTTGTAATTATTTACGCTAAAAAAGAAACTAGAAAGAACTAGACATGTCGTAAGGAAAGATTTAACTTTTTTAAATAAATCAATTAAAAATACTGGTTATTGTCTAGTTTTGGGAGGGCACAGCCCCGTTGTCCTCCCTGTAGCAGTCGCCACTGGTTTCGTGGTCCTCGAAGGCGGTGGGTGCTACAAAAATTTTAGGATGGCCAAAAAGTGTCCCCTTCGCAAACAAAATCAACGTGTCTATTAAGCTTTCTTTGAAACACACTGTATAGATGTTTTTACCCCAGATTAGGTCAGGTCAGGTGAAAAGAGCTGTAATAAATCTTAAAAAAGCTTAAATACATCAGGCTTCTTTTGTTTTTTTCTTAAGAATTTTTATTCTAACAGAGCAAAGTTTTTGAAAGATGATGCTCCGAAAAATGTTTAAGAATTTAAAAGTGGCAAAATATTTATTCAAAAAGTTAAAGTACCGACTTGATTTATTTCTCTGCACCTCGACCTTAAAACTAAACCACCATGATAAATATAAAGTATCTGCATTCCTATTCCGCAAGTCTCACGGAATACATTTTTTATTGTTGAGAACATTCCATTATTTAAAAGATTTCTTATTTTAAATGCCTACAAATAATCCTCTTAAAATGAAGATAAAAGGTTAGTTTGTAATATACGAGTATGTCCCAGAAAATATAGTTCTTAATTTTACTTTTTAAAGACCGCTTTGCTAACTGCTGTGGTTTCTAAATTATGATTTTTTAAAAATACTTGAACCCCACTACTACTTCCTTGCAGCCTCGCACTCCACCATAATTTAAGGATCTTATCAAAGGGTCTCGCAAAATCTATGTGCCAAATTTTGTCAAAATCTGTTCATAGGTAAGTAATCGCGTTCCAGATAGACAGACCACACAGAAAAACAGACAAATACCATCACAAAATTTGGTAGTTGGGCCTTTTTTGAGCCAAGTAACTTATTTTCATGAACAAAAAGAAGAATAGAGTAAAGGAGGTTTCGTGCGGGCAGATCTTGTAGTGATAACGTTTTTTGTCTTAAACAAGTAGTTAAGAAAAGGAGTGCTGGAAATATAAACTCATGTTACCTTGGAAGATACCGTTCCAGTAGAAAAATTATGGACAGTGTTAGAGCAGTTGTCTCGGTATCAATCATAAAAGCGATAAAAGAACTATACAAAGGGACAAAATGTAAAATTAAAACTGAAAATCGACTTTTATAAGAATCCCTGGTAACCAAAGGCTTAAGACAGGGATGTAGTATCACTCCAACTCTTTTTAAAACTAGAAACGTAAAGTATACGGCATTGGAATACAACGTAATGACCGATTTACCATATATACGTTATAGTTTGCTGACGAGCAGGCAATTTGAGATATGATGAGAAAGTTAACTGAAGAATACCAAAAGTGAAGGTGAACAAGACACAGTACTTATGTATTGGAAACGCATCAAGTGAGTTAGAACTAGACAATCGACAAAAAAATATATCCATAACACGCTGTAAAGAACTGAAAAAAAGAATAGTAAAAGCAAAAAAGTTTGTTGAATGTCTTAACAGTATTTTATGCATAGAGATAAAAATATTGTTAAATTTAACATATATGAAACAATGGTAAAAAGCACACTGATGTATGGAATAGAGACTTATCGCGTAACTAAAGTTTTCTTGACGATCCCAGTAAAAATAGGCAACACCATGCCAGGCTTAGCTTTGTGCCACCTCTCGCCCCTGAAATATATTAATGCGGTTAAGGCTTCGAAGACAATTTGACAAATAGGATTGTTTTCCCATTTGTTGTTCTTTTTTTCGCTTCTTGCTTTACAAAAGTTCATCAAGCCTATGTTTTAGTTGTTGTTTTGTAAAACGCTGTCACATAAATAAGATTTAATTGATAAGTTTGTTTTGTAAGATATTAAAAAAAAATCAAATATCCATCTTTGGACATAATAAGATTTAATTGATAAGTTTGTTTTGTAAGATATTAAGAAAAATCAAATATCCATCTTTGGACATAGGCCTTTTACAATATCTTCCACTCTTCTCTGTCTGTCGCCGTGTTCATCCATCTAGTCCCCGCATGTTTCTTTAAATCGTCCGCTCATCTCATTTGGGGTCTTCCCCTACATCTTATATTTTCAATACATTTGGTTCATCGATCGTCTTTCTGTCTAATATTATGACCGGCAAATTTCCATTTTAATTTTGTTACCTCTCAACTGATTTCCCTTACGTTTCCTTTTTCTATCTGTTAGCTTTACATGTAACATTTGTCTTTCCATTGATCTTTGGGCATTTGTTACCTGATCCATGTTTGATTTTGTAAGCATCCAGGTCTGTGATCCAAATGTGGGTACAGAAAAGAGTTGTTGGTTATACACTTTCGTTTTGGGGTACTAAGGATATTTTTTATTTTTTAATATGTAGCTTTATTTACCGAATACTGCCAAGACCAATCTTACTCGTCACTTGATTTCAGCCGTTTGGTTTGCTTTTTTTAGTTTCATAATTTGTCCGCGATATATATTCCTCTCCATTGTTCTATTCTTTCTTGGTTTATTCTGATCCTGATATCTTCATCTGTGTTTGTTATGATTTTAGCTTTAGTGTAGTTCATACTCAGGCCTATATTTTTAGCTGCTGTATCTAGTTCTTCCAGCATTTTTATTAGTTCTTCTTTTTATCTGTTATCAAGGTGGTCCAAGTATTGTCCGCTTAGTTTGATGACTACCTAAGTTTTAAAAGCATCTTCTAGAGCCTGGTTAAATAGTTTAGGGGATATTGTTTCTACACTGTCTGACATCTTTTCTTCCTTTGTATATATTGGCTATTAAGTCTTTGTATCTGTGATCTATACCGCTATTAGTTAAAGATGCTTACACTGCCCAGTGCTCAATGCTATCGAAAGCTTTTTCAAAGTCTATAAACGAATATATAGTGAATATCGTATTCGTTTGCTCGTTCTATTAGGATTTTCATGGTTAATAGGTGGTCAACTGTACTAAAACCTTTTCTGAAGCCTGGCTTGTTCTTTTGATTGATATCCGTGAAATTTGGTTGTTAGTCTATCTGTTTTTCATAAAAAGCTTCTAAATTACATTGAGAAGTGTTATAAGTCGATAGTTTTTTAGATCTGCATTATCGCGTTTCTTGTCTAGAATATTGGTTACTGATCCTATCCAGTTGTTTGGGATTATTTTTTCTTTTAGTATTTTATTCAGGAGAATATTAAAGGTATTAACTACAGCTTTACCACGGTACTTTAGCATTTCTGCTGTTACTCTCTTTTTTCAAGGTGATTTGTTATTTTTTATTTTCTTTAATATTCTCTTTATTACCGCTTTGCTTATTTCCGGTTGTAGTTCTGAGTTTATGTTTTTATATTTTTGTTTGGAGTTGCTTTATGATTTCTCGCAATGGTTCCCTTTTTGTTTAGTATAATTTTGTATAGAATAGCTGTTTCATTTTTATAATATCCTCTTTAACGTTAGTTTCTATGCCGTTCATATCCTTTGTTTTAATTATTTCATATCTACTTCTATCTAAACATTTCATATTTTTGTTATTTTTTATAACTCTCTCAACTTTTATTTCTTGTCTCTTTCTTTTATTTTCTTTTATCATTTTTCTTATAGTTTTATTTATTATTTTGTATTCTATTGATGTTCTTTTTCTTTCTTTTTCCAGGTTCCGCCTATACAATTTTCTAACTTTTTACCTTTTTGTGCGAAATCTTTTCTTGTCAGCGTTTTATTTAATTCATCTATATTTTCGTTTTCGCGCCTTAAGTTTTGGGTTAGCTGTTCCTTTAGCATTTCTTCTTATATATATAGCTTTATTTTGGGTAAGTTTATTTATGTCAAGTTGTTGATAGTTATTATTAAGTTTTCTTTTCATTTCGAAATTGCTATCAATGCAGATTTTTGATCTGAACATCCTGTGATTACTGCGTGTTGTAAAGCTGTTTAGGACTGTTAGATCTCTATTGATATTTTTTTCAGTGGTCAGTATGTATAGCTTTGAGACTTATTAGAAGATAATATTATCGAAAAAGTACATTTTCTAGATTTGAATTAAAAAAAAAATTCTGTATTATTAAAAATATACCTGAAATATTTGATTTAAATGAAAAGGACGCGAACACTTGCGTAAATTACCTTCAGTAGGGTATTAGTCAGAGCATATTATTTTAAAAAGCTTTCCGTTTTCGGTCTAGAAGCAAATCATATTACATTTTGGTAATAGACCATTTCCCCCTAATTTGACCCCACTGAATCCGAATATCTCTGTTGCCAACTCGAAAAATCGACAGGGACGGAGAAAATCCCCCCGCAAACCCCCAAAAACCTGTTTTTTTTCTAGAAAACTAACCTTTTTATCAAAAATTGCAAAGAACAGTTTTTTGTGGAGAATAAAATTCCCTTTGCAACAATGTATTGGTCAATAAGGTTAGGAAAAGCAAGTAGCTCTTCAGTGGCGTACGTAAATTGGGATTATTTAGAAAAAAGATGTTTATTATAGGTTTTTCAAAATTTTCTCAAAAACTACACTTTTTAGGAAAAAATATGTAGTATACTTTATTGTAGAACATAACATTTTCTTTTAAAAACTTTATTTAAATGTCGGGTTGTTGCTATATTTAAGGCTTCAGGGGCGTACTAATATAAACTTATTTTCAAAAATAACTGAAATAATCAGTTTCTCTTGCATATTTAAATATCTTTTTTAACTAAAATTTTCAGAAAAAATGTACCTTTATTCTTTAAGACAATTTCGTTTTAAATGATATATTACAAAGTGAGGTTAATGTTATGATAAATACTTCAAGAAGGTTCGTAACTTGAATGAAACCCGTAACAAAAATAATATTTTTTGGTAATTTGTGCAATTTACGGACGCCCCTATAGAGTTTTCTATACTATGGGTCACATTTTGTGACACACTGTTTAAAGGGACATTTTATTATCGGGCCCACCGTCGAAGCCATAAAAGGTCGAAAGTACAAAAGCTCGAAAAAAAATCGACAAAACAAAATATTAAAAATACAAATTTACCGTATCAAGTCGAATTGACCTGTCCAGTCGATGTGGAACCGCGGCCGTACTTTCGATCTTTTGTACTTTCGATCTTTTGTACTTTCGACCTTTTGTACTTTCGACCTTTTGAACTTTCGACCTTTTGATCTTTTGTACTTTCGACCTTTTGTAATTTCGACCTTTTGTATTTTCGACCTTTTGTACTTTCGACCTTATTTTTTGACCTTTTGTACTTTCGACCTTTTGTACTTTCGACCTTTTATCCGACGCTCTTTATTATCCACCGAAAAGCTAATAAGACACAAAATTGATTAGTTTGGATTGATCTTAAATAATTTCTTTAAATTAAGAACACCACTGGAGCGGTAAATATAAAATAACTTCTACTTTGTTATACATCGTTTGAAAGAAAATTTTATTGGCTATGATGAAGTATGGAACACATTTTTTGATAAAGAGCTTGGTTTTTAGGAAAATTGAATAAAACGTATAAAAAACATGTTTTTTTTTAATGATTTGTTGAAATCACCCCCATTGACGGACGTCGCTGGAGAGTTTACTATAAGTCAAATTCCATTGAGTTTCACATTTTTAAAAAGGGAATTTTCCTATCTACAAAAAAGTGTAAAACAAGTTTTTTCATCTTAAGCTTAGTTTTTGAGAAAATTAGATAAAACCTGTAACAAAAATGGTTTATTTTCTGTTTTTTCAAAATTAATTTAATTTACGGATGCCCCTGAAGTTTTATTTATAAAACCGATTTAATCATGTTATACGTCATTTTGAAGGAAATTTTATTGGGTATACCAAAATGTAATACATGGTTTTCTGTAGATATTAGTTTTTAAAAAAATTAAATAAATCTTGGAAAAAACATAGGTATTTTTTCAACTTTTTTTAATTACTTCAATTAACGGACGCCGCTGGAGAGCTTGTTATTAGTCTAACTTTATTAAGTTATACCATGTTAAAAAGGGAATTTTATTGTCTACAATAAAGTATATTATACATTTTTCTCTTAGAAGCTTAGTATTTAAGAAAATTTGAAAAAACCTCAAACTTTCAGATTTTGGGGGGTCTGGGGGGGTTTTTGGAGGTTTTTGTAGCCATTAAAAAAAAATAATGTGTTATTATTTTTTAGTTATACAAATATATATTTTGAATGTACAGCTGTGACAATTTGGGCTTTCCAGCAACAATTTAAAATTTCGCCGCCATTTTGGCCGCCATCTTAGCCCCTGTCAATATTTTGAGTTGGCAACAGGGATATTCGGATTCAGCGGGGTCAAAATAGGGGGAATTGCCTATTTGCAAAAAGTAATATAAAATCCTTCTAGAAAGTGGATTTTCCCGAATCTTGCCTGAACTATATACCTTGAGAAATCGTAATTTTGTCGATGTGGTTCATAGTCGATCAAACAACCTATCAAAACCATTAACACCACGTTTACGTTCAGAACTTCCATGACTAAGAAATGCTCCTTGGGTAGACAGTTTGTGAAAAATGTTGGGTTAAATGAACATTTACTGTTATTCGCTTAAACGATCCGTTTGTGTTGAATTTTATGTCTAGGACGATTTCCCTTTACGTCACCTCGGATAAGATAAAGCGTTTCGGGAAAAATAAAGAAAGCTTTTTCAGTTATCCGTTAAAATTGGTCCCGGTTAGGCTAAGGTATCATTTCAGTAATGAAACCATTTCGAGGTTGTAATAAAAAAAAGATTGTGCTTTTTTAAGACTCTACTAAGGGGCTATAAAAGAAATTCTTTTTATTCCAGAAAATGGTTTCACGTCTCTTAACTTTAGTAACAGACTATTTTGCCTAGAGTTTTAAGTAGTATTTGACATTCATAAAAGCAACATTAAAAACAGCGATATTTTCTTTTTTTTTGAGTCCAGACTTGTTAAGTTCTGTCCTCAAACTGAGTTAGGTTAGTATACAGTGTGACCACGGATGGTGTTACGGTAAGGTATAAATGACAAGAAAATTACGATTTAGATTTAGATTTTCTGAGAATTGCTTCTGCTTGGTCTTAAACTAACATGTTAAGAAAATGAGCCAAGTTAATTAATATACAGGGTGGTTTAGTAGGTTGATTTAATTAAAAAGTGTTAAGAGTAAAGTACCTTTATTTTAAGAGATATCAGAAAAGGTTATTAAGAAAAGTTGTTAAGAATTAAAAGCTACGATTGAATATAAATTTTCAGAAACATTAACTTAAAATCGTGTTAACAAAAATTTCATAATCCAAAAATTTCATAATCTGCAGATTTTATAAGTGGATTATGAAATTTCGGATCGTTTAAGCGAATAACAGTAAATGTTCATTTAACCCAACATTTTTCACAAACTGTCTACCCAAGGAGCATTTCTTAGTCATGGAAGTTCTGAACGTAAACGTGGTGTTAATGGTTTTGATAGGTTGTTTGATCGACTATGAACCACATCGACAAAATTACGATTTCTCAAGGTATATAGTTCAGGCAAGATTCGGGAAAATCCACTTTCTAGAAGGATTTTATATTACTTTTTGCAAATAGGCAATTCCCCCTATTTTGACCCCGCTGAATCCGAATATCCCTGTTGCCAACTCAAAATATTGACAGGGGCTAAGATGGCGGCCAAAATGGCGGCGAAATTTTAAATTGTTGCTGGAAAGCCCAAATTGTCACAGCTGTACATTCAAAATATATATTTGTATAACTAAAAAATAATAACACATTATTTTTTTTTAATGGCTACAAAAACCTCCAAAAACCCCCCCAGACCCCCCAAAATCTGAAAGTTTGAGGTTTTTTCAAATTTTCTTAAATACTAAGCTTCTAAGAGAAAAATGTATAATATACTTTATTGTAGACAATAAAATTCCCTTTTTAACATGGTATAACTTAATAAAGTTAGACTAATAACAAGCTCTCCAGCGGCGTCCGTTAATTGAAGTAATTAAAAAAAGTTGAAAAAATACCTATGTTTTTTCCAAGATTTATTTAATTTTTTTAAAAACTAATATCTACAGAAAACCATGTATTACATTTTGGTATACCCAATAAAATTTCCTTCAAAATGACGTATAACATGATTAAATCGGTTTTATAAATAAAACTTCAGGGGCATCCGTAAATAAACCATTTTTGTTACAGGTTTTATCTAATTTTCTCAAAAACTAAGCTTAAGATGAAAAAACTTGTTTTACACTTTTTTGTAGATAGGAAAATTCCCTTTTTAAAAATGTGAAACTCAATGGAATTTGACTTATAGTAAACTCTCCAGCGACGTCCGTCAATGGGGGTGATTTCAACAAATCATTAAAAAAAAACATGTTTTTTATACGTTTTATTCAATTTTCCTAAAAACCAAGCTCTTTATCAAAAAATGTGTTCCATACTTCATCATAGCCAATAAAATTTTCTTTCAAACGATGTATAACAAAGTAGAAGTTATTTTATATTTACCGCTCCAGTGGTGTTCTTAATTTAAAATTTCATAATCCACTTATAAAATCTGCAGATTTTTCTGAAAATTGAGAATCTAAACAACTCTTCTTTGTAACATATTCCGATATCTTTTAAAATAAAGGTTTTTTACTCTTAACAGTTATCAAATCAGCCCAGCAAACCACCCCGTAGATTAATTGATTTGATTCATTTTTTTAAGATCTTAGTTTCAGACCAAGCAGGAGCAATTCCCAAAAAATCATAATCAAAATTTTCTAATCATTTGTCAAATGAATACAGACAGGTTTTGCATTGCAATCGTAAAATTTGTAAAACAATGGTTAAAACAAAAGCAGATTTTTTGAAAACTATCACACCTATTTTACTAATTTGTACCTTGTGCGGGGGAAAAGTAGTGCTTTCTACAAATCGAAATAAAAACTAGAAAAAAAACGCCATTTTGAAGAATCAAGTATGATTCTGTCCGTAATTAATTCTCACCGGGATGGTTTTTATTTCATTAAAATTGGTTTAGTTTTAATGAATTTATAAGGAAATAGTTAGGTTTGTATAACTAACCTAACCAGGTTATTTTAACATACTTTTAACCTAGTTAGTTTAGTATAGTTTAGTATACCTAACCGAACCTGGTTCGAGCGCAACTATACTACTCACGTCAACATTTGAAAAAATTAATATATTAATATTTTAATATTTTAATATATCGCTTTTGGAATGTCTCTGTTTCAATATATCGCTCTTATTATTTTCGAACTACACTAAAACCAACATCATAACAAACACAGATCAGAATAAACCAAGAAAAAATAGAACAAGTAGAGGAATATAATATATTTATATACCTCGGACAAATTATTAAACTAAAAAACGTGAACCAAACAGCTGATATCAAGATAAGAGTAAGATTGGCCTTAGCAGCATTCGGTAAAGTAAGCTACATATTAAAAAATAAAAAATATCCTCAGTACATCAAAACGAAAGTGTACAACAAATGTATCCTTCCTGTACTTACCTATGGATACCAGAACTGGACACTTACAAAATCAAACATGGAGAAGGTAACAAAAGTCCAAAGATCAATGGTTATGACCAAGGACAAATGTTACATGTAAAGCTAACAGATAGAAAAAGGAATGAATGAATGAGAAATAGAAAATATTTAGACATGTCAGAGGAGAAGTAGCAAAATTAACAGACAGAAAGACGATCGATGGAACAAATTTAATGTAAACTGGAGACTTTAAGAAAATAAAAAAAGTAGAGGAAGACCCCAAATAGGATGGGCGGACGATTTGAAGAACCATGCGGAAACTAGATGAATGAACACGATGATAGACAGAGAAGATTGGAAGGCATTGGGGAAGGCCTATATACAAAGATGGATCGAGGAAGGCTTAATAGATAGATAGATAAATGTCGCTTTTTTGATATGTCGCTGTTTTGAACTATCGCCCTATGTAGCTCTTTTAAATCTCGCTATTTTAATATTTCCCTGTTTGAAATGTGGCTTATGTGAGACCGCTGTCAATGTAAAATAAGTTAACAGCTGTTAATGATGCCATATTTTGCTATCAAAGTTTGTCAACCGCAGTATTGACCGAATGATTTACTGATTCAGGAGGAAAATCTCCTTTAAAGAGGTTACCAGAGAACTTTCTTACTTACTTCGCAATGTTAGGGAACGTGCAAGATATAAGTGGCCACATACTAAGCTTCCTAGATGCCATTAAACTAGCTTCCGGCACTAATGGATGTTGCCTTCCTCTTGACGTATCAGTGTCTTAAAGGGGATAATAGTGTTAACAGCGTGCAATGCTCACTTAACCTTAAGATAGCTCGGATAACACTCGGAAGGCGACGAAGCTTAAACAATTTCTATTGCAAGATATTTGGGTAAAGGTTAGGCCGGGTTTACATTATGCGTACTCGGGAGATGCGTATTACGGATCTGGGGCACGGCAATGCTCCGTCATGTTCGCGAAAATTTTTGCATCATCTTTTCTTAAAATATTTCAGCCCATGTTTGACCTATCTTAAACTCTACTTCGGAATGAGCTACAAGACTCAAACTTTGCACAGTCGTAGATCTTTATAGAGCTAACAATCCCTCCAACTTCCATGGACTTCCATAAAGTAGTAAAGTAGTTACGAAATTTTAAAATTCTAATTTACTTCCCTCCCTCATACATGTAAAATTATGTAAAAGTAACATTGCCCACTTCCAGAGGCGCTAGAGAGCTGAGCTTTGGCAGACTATGATAAAACTATAAAAGAAAATTTAAAAACCCCAAATTTTAAATAATTTATTTCCCGTATAAATGTAAAGTTATGTAAAAGTAACATTCTCCACTTCCAGAAACGAGAAAAATTTGAAAAACACCAAAATTTTAATTTGCTTTCCACCTCTATAAATGTAAAGTTATGTAAAGGATGATTCTACCAAAAGTGGGCTATATGGATATCATTTTTGGTCATTGCCTTTAAATAACAGTACAGCACAGTAAATAATTTTGTTTTTTTAAATTTATGTAACTAATTAGGTGTAAGCTAAGAAACATTTATTTTCCCGAATTTTAGGAATTATTGCATAAAAATTCCAGAGGGATGAGTACCAGAGGAATGAGCTTTTTAATGGTTTTCCAATTGAAATCAAAATGTATTTAGACTACTTAACTTAAGTTTTATATAAACAAAGTTCCTATACTTATAATTTTAAAACAATCAACAAAAAAATTATACCATTGATATCAGTCGAATATTTACTTACCAGAGGGATGATAATTGAAGCGTTCCTTTTTGATTTCTCCGCAAAAAACTAATTTTCTGCCGAAAATAAAAAGATCTATAACTTAAACCAAACTAAAGTTGACATTATCTGTCACAACTTGTCACCCTCACAAGTAAATTAGATATCCAGGGCCGTCTCTTTCTCTAGAAATTAACCGGTGGTATTCACAAATATTGTGTTATTAAAAATGGAGCACGTTTAAAATTGTAAAATTTTCCGGAGAAGATGTAAATTCGGATTTTCAAAAATATGACTGCAAACTTAAGTTTTACCAATTTTTTGATAAATAGTTAAGACTTGGTTAAATATTATTTATTAGGATGTTTTTTTCAATTTGAGTTTTTAATATTTGGTTTGGGACTACACCAGAGGAATGAGCTTTGTAATAAAAAAAAATATAAACTTGCAATTTTTTTAAACATTAAACTCAAATGCTCCGTAAAGAAAACATTTCGTTTTAAATCTTATAACTAAAACTATGCTTCTTTTGCAGCCTGTGTTTGAAAAATATGTACAGCACCATTTTTGTAGAATCATCCTAAAATGAACATTGCCTACTTCCAGGAACACTAGAGAGCCATGGAAAATATAAAAAAACCTCGAAATTATTAATAAGACATTGCAAAAGTTTTGAACAATATTTCGCATATTTTACTACTTTAAAACTTAAATATTATCCAAATCCTTTAAAAAAGGAGTGAAATCATAACAAAAACATTTCATGTAAAAAAAGCCAATTACACGAAAGTAGTATTCCGTAAAAAGAATTGAGATAAAAGTAAAGCCAAGTTCTCTAATACAAATTTCAAAATGAAAGGTTGTTACTAGTTTGAAAATGTTTTTCTAAACTTGGCTAAATTACGGCTGCAAATAACTCTTAGGCACAGTGCTAAATTAAATATAAAGAAGTTTGGCTGCAATAGCAAAGTTTAAAAAAACATTTCCAAACTAGTAAGAACCTTCCATTTTGAAATTTGTATTGGAGAACTTGGCTTTACTTTTATCTCAATTCTTTTTACGGAATACCACTTTCGCGTACTTGCCTTTTTTTTATATGAAATATTTTTGTTATGATAAAGTTTAAATGAAACTCAATTCTTGAACATTTCTGTAAAAGAATCTAATACTTTTACTGAGTTAAACGACAAAAATATATTTCTGTGTTTGAGCTAGCTAGCTTAATTTCAAAGAAGCTAGCTGCAGGGATCAGTTTCGTTTTATGTCTATAATTGTGTACAAGAGCTACATAATTTATTTTATGGCGTACTCTGCTTTTGTCTGATGATTGAGATTATTTAACTTTTCACTCAAAACTTTATTTTAGAGGCGAAAAAGTTATTTGTTTTTAACTACCCACCTGCTCTTAAGAATGAGGAATTTCGTCGGTGATTTTTGAGAAGATGAAAGCATCCACACAATAATAGTTTTGTCAATGAATGTCAAAAAAAATCTATGTGCTGATATGCGTGTAAAAATTTGGAATAAAAAGAATTCTGAATGGGACCTTGCTTAGCTCATTTCACATTATACCTGCCAAACATCATATTTGTAACCTTTTTGTCATATGACCAAAATATATATTTTTAAATGAAACAATCTATATATTTTGTTTTATTTTTAAAAAAGGATTATGTTTTTGATGAAAGCTTAAGTTAATAACATGTTTTACAAATAATTTTTCTATATTTATTAGATCTATATCCAATAATACAATTTTCTCAAGCTTTAATCATCAAAGAATTACCTATCCATTCTTCAAAAATAATATAAAATATACATTGTGTCCAACAATTTAGGGGCCATAGGCCAACAGATGATAGAGGAGGTCATTTCTTAGAAAAAAGTTCATATAGTGGTTGGGTCAAAACTCTTTTTTGTCGAGCATCAAAGTTGGGGATTTTTTAAATTTTTATTAATAACTTTTTTAAAAAACCCAGTAAAAATATGAATTTTGGTAAAGTATTGTATTAGAACGCGAGCAATAATTTGAAATTAAAATAATTAAAAAAAAAATTATGCAATCCAATTTTTTTGGAAAAAAACCTTTTTTTGGTATAAACTTTTATGAATGACATATTAAATCAAAGTTTTTCGTGATATTTTTTGTTATTAAAAATAAGTCTATACAGAGACATATTAATAAGGATTATTGATATTTTTTAAAAGACAAAGTAAGTAAAAATTATTATTTTTTATATATTTTTGGGGGTTATTTTAACATCCTGTGTCTCATCGACTTGTAATTTTATTAAAAAAGGAATACTACATTTTTGGATCACAATTAGGTGAGTATTCATTTAAATGTGACACATTTTCTTTGTTTGTAAAATTATTTTTCCCCCACTCCTCTATCTTAATAACAGATGATTGTTGACCTTTATGTCATATAAACTTTTTTATCAGTAATTACCTCCTCTATCACCTGCTGCACTATGACCCCTAAGTTATCGGACACTCTGTATAGGATGTTCCATTTCAAACTCTTTTAATACCAATTTTTTATAAGGACTAGGGAAGACTGGTATATTGTCGGGTACGATTCTGTTTTGGAGTAGTACCCTTGAACGAGGGTAGCGTAGCGTAGCGATCTTTTGTGTGTATAAATTAAATACAAAACAATTTTAAAAATGTTACAAACTTAAATGAATACAAAATAAAACTATGTTGCTATTTACAAATTGTTACAAGACTTTTCTTATGACCTATAAAACAAACAAGACCCAAAATAGTAAAATAAAAACTTTGACTTACCAAAATAAGAAACTGCAAAATGTACCTCAAATAGAAAAATCTTATGTTTCTTTACTGACAATTAAGTTAGAGGGTTTAGTTTAAGTTCAACAAAACCTAAAATGTCATTACCTACTTTTCTCCTCAAAGTTTGGGTTTTTATTAACGGAAGGTTGGACAAAGTAATCCATTATCCCCTCTTTGAAGAGCTTGCAGAAACCAAGTTAGTGACGTTGCTGATAATCCTAAAGTTTATTTTAAATTCTGAGTGATGAGCTAAACAAGAAAACCTATACGAAAACAGAGATAAAAAGATATTTTATAGACAACACTTTCTTATTTCACAGTTTTTCCATAGCCAATCACGTTGAATGGAAAACCTTCTCTCTACTTGAGGTTACCTCTCGCTTAACCATTACAACTCCCACTCTTAAATTTTCAGTAGTTTTTCTCGCGTTTTATGTCGACGAGGTCCGGCGCGGAGCCTTCTAAAGGCGACGCACGACGATGCCAGTCATCTCCGTTTTTGGCAACTTTTGGTAGGGATAATAGAGGCCACTTTAAAAGGCGGGTTCACGAATAAAAAGAAGTCAGGCTATCTTTGTTGGATACATAGGAGAAGCTTATAAAAATTACTTTGGGACAGGCGGTATTTCTATGTAGCAGGGTTCCAAACTGATCATAAGCGATCGCATCAGAACAGAATAACTGAGAGTACCCGAGATTTAACCGAATATAAACTGAATCAGTGTGCGTGGACGTTAGGTAAGCAACAAGGCAATCCTAAAATTTGTCTGGAGTCGGCACTGTGCAAACTTATTTCTCACGTAAAACCCGCGCGCCATATTCATGTTCGATATTTTTCAAGAGAATTAGGGCCCACGGTTCCTGACAGCCTAGCGCCTGTGTTTGAACTGCACGTTTCCCGTATACTTTAATTAATTAACCAAATTGTGCCGAAGCCGACACTGCATTTTGCTTATTTTCTGTTTGTTGCTATGCGGTGCATGTGTTTGGAAATTTTGATGAGGCTTCCACTGAAATTATTAGCCCTAAGCTTTTTCCATTGAATAGTACATATTAATAATATTGACATGTTTTAGCTCTTTTTGTTTACACGAGTAGAGTTATAGCGAATTGGTTTGAGGATAGCTTAATATTGCTTTAAGTGGTTTAGCTCTCATCGCACCGACTTTCTTTTCCATTTTTATCTTAAAGAATACCTAATTTTGTAAAATTTCGTTGCACCGATGTTAAAGGCTTCTTCCTTTCTTCCTTAGTGTTGTTAAAATTAGGTCACCTTTTTCGTGACTTTACTGTTCCTTAAGAGCTGCTTAAAGATAAGATGCTGGTCACATATTATTACCCATCTGGCATAGCCAAAAGCAACTGACAATACCTACAAATGAGCAGAGTGTTGTGATTAAAGTGAAGGTGGATTTTTGTGTTTTTTGAGTAAATAAATTAAAAAACATGTTTTTTTTTTAAATAAAAACTTTAAAAATTTAAATGATTTTGAAAAACTTCATTACAAAAGATAAGGCTAAATTTTGGTTCTTTTGGCACAATGTAAAAAGTATACCTATGTATCGATTACAAAAAGATTTGTAAAAAAATGACGTCATTCCAAATGCGTATAATTTGGACTATACTGACCAGTGTAAGAACACCCTTGCATTTAAATTAAACTGTACTGCATGATGTAACTAGACGATTTTCCTTTCTGCCTTTACAGTTTACCCTAATTTCAATATAATTTTTGGTCTTTTGGTTGTACCGAGGAGAACAACCCAAATCCCACAAATTCGAGTATCACCATCTCGATTTTATCATCTTCCAAATATTTAAGAATTAATTTTTTTAATAAATTTTGACACAGAAAAATTGATAGCTTTTGACAAAACTATTTTGGAAAGTACTGGGTGTTGTTGTTTTTCCATAGTTTACCAATCAAATCATCTTCACAATACACATTAAAATACTCATATGCAACCAAGAAAATAATCATTGGTATAATAATAGTTAAATTATTATCTACCGATCGCTCTGCAGTTTTTTGTTCAATTCATCTAACGTGTAAAATGTATCCATTAATAGCAAGTTTTTTACTTGTTTTTTAAACAGCGAAATTGTAAAAGCTTCTTTAATTTTTTTTGGTAACATATTGAATAATTTGCAACCAAGATCATGGCAAGTTTTTTAAACGAATTCGTGGTTGTGTTTATCGATACTAAACAAGTTTTTGTTTCTAGTTCAATACGAATGATATGAGCTGTTTAAAGTAAAATTAGTTTGATGTTGGTATATATACACTAAAATTTTATATATGTAAATGCTGGTTACAGTTAATATTTTATTATCTTTAAACGCATTTTGGCAAGTTGCATTGTAGGGTAAGTCAAAGATTAAGCGGACTAAACGTTTTTGCGTAATTAGTACCCGTTCTAGATCCTGCGCACTTCCCCATATAGCTATATCCTATGAGAGGGCAGAATATGCGTTAGCATAATAAACAGTCACAAGATTCGATTTGCTCAGGGAGTTTTTTAATGATTTAATCATAAAGTAGCATTTGTTTAATTTATTGCAAACATGGTCTATATGAAGGCTCCACTCAAAGTGGTTGTCAATAGTTATTCCCAGAAGTTTTGAGCTACTGCTAAAAGGAAGAGGGGTGTTTTTAAAAGTTATGTTAACGTCAAGTGGTTTACGCTGTTGCGTGGTTTTTAATTCCATGAAAACAGTTTTAGACAAATTAATAATAAGATTATGTTTGTTGCACCAGTTTGAAAATTCCTGAAGGGTTTGGTTGTGGGGGGTCACAGGTTCATCTTAACAAAGGAGAGGCGATTTTTGCTCGGTGCAACAACCCTAAAAATAAGGCATGTTTAAAATTAAAGCAATCCATATTTAAGAAAGGGAATTTTAAAAGTCGGTGCGACGGGCCCATAGTACTTAAAGAAAGTAAATATAATATTATTTATAAAAAACAAAAAGAATTTTATACTTCACACACAGGTGTTGTCAGTGTTGCCAGGTCCCACAGAAATATTACATGAGAAATATTTCAAGAAAGCATGAGATTTCAAAAAAAAAAGCATGAGATGGCGAGATTGTCGCTGTTGCCTCTAGCATGCTGCTTATTCATTATTGCAGGCACTTCTCACCACGCATACATTGTTCCCTTCCTACTGCATTCTACCTCCACCCAATGAAACCCAGGTAACTTTGTCCAGTCTTTTTTTAAATGTTGTTTGTAAATCTTTTATTCTTGGCAGAACTAGGTCCGGTCAGGTTCGGTTCGGTTCGGTTTTACTACCACTGCTAGTAGCAGTATCACTTAGCAGGACTCGTACGACGTAAAGGTGTGGCACAGAACAGAATAATGGATTATCGTTTTCGGGGAATACCCGACATACTCTCAACCGCGAGGTTGTAATTTGCGATTATGAAACACGATCCAACGATGCCAAATGCCAGGTTGCAAATTTTTCGCGGCACTTCTTTGTGACGTAAGCCGAATTCTCTTATGATTACTTTGTTATTTGTAGTTCATAGTTACCTCTATAATTAATTTTTAAGCATAATTTATTTTTTTCTCTGTAAGCTGAAAAGCATGAGATTTTGCGATAAAATAATGATAGCATGAAATTTGCTTGAAAAACATGAGATCTCATGCAAAAGCATGAGACCTGGCATCACTGGGTGTTTTGTGCTTAACTCGCGAGTGTTAGAAAGAGAAGAAAGAGTTGGTTTTGGTTATTTTCCAACTTACACAGGTAGCATCTCCAGATGTACGTTTCTGTATGTTTCACGTCATCAGTGGAGAACAGCATACCCAGTATTCCTGGCTGGGTAGCCAGGAATCGAACCGGAACCGCCAATGTGGGAAGCATATGTTGCTACCACTACACTACGATGACGACAATTTTAGTGTAGCTTACTTTTTCTACAAAAATTATCCAATATTTTTACCTCACTTTGTCTGTATATAAAGGCATATCCAGTTATAGAGATCACTGATCTTAGCTTAATACAGCGAAATCGACTCACGAAAATAAAAAATAATACCGACCGTTTCAAGCCAGATCTCTTTAACACGCATTTTTGGGTCTGAAATTTTCATCGTCATTTAATAGCTTTAGAATTAACCATTCTGCTTTTAGGCAAATAAATTTTGTTCCTAATTAGCAGAGTGGAAGACATTTTGCACTCCATTTCGAATATTTAGGGATAATTACTTTTCCTTTAAATAATTTCATGCAATTTGCTAAATTAAACCTAGTTTTTTACCGGAGTTTTACTTCTTTTAAATTACGTCTAAAATACCTACAGGGCAGATTATAAAAAGCAAGTGTTTTTAAATTGGGTTGATTTTATTAACCTCTAAAATTGGTTGTACTTGATCATAAGGAATGGTAGTAGTTTTCGACATTCATTCAACACTTAAATTACAAATGGGAACCATGGCGGATCAGCTGAACGCGTTGTCTCGTGGATGGAGTATTTGCTATATGACTGGCGTACGCGCGTACGCTGGGCGTCCTGCGTATCTTGTAGGTTCGAGTCCCACCTCGTCATATGGTTGTTTTTGTAACGTCCCAACAAGGCATATCTCGGGCGATGACCCTGGCTATTGAGTAATGTAGTTGTATTTTTTCGTGGCTTGCTTAATAACAAATGACTTTTAAAGATCTAGGGGCCAAAAACCACCCCTATTGGGCTTTTGATGATGAGAAAGTTTCAGGGTCAACGAAGTCAGCATCGAGAATCATATAAGCCTTTTCTGGTTTAGTATCCATCATCCAATCCATTTTTAGGGCATTAATGTGGAGATAAATCTACAGGTCTTTGTTTGAAACTCGTAGACAATGATTGAGTAGAAACAAAACTTCGGAATTCCATTGACTTTATTTATTTTAAACACGAAGTTTCGGTTAGTAAGTATCTCTAAATAGTCCATAGAAATGTGGTGCCTTACTGTGGTGTGGAGTCAGGAGGGATCTAACGGCGTTCGGGATATTTACATCATACTTCTTCAACGTCCTGTAGATGCGTCCTTCTACGGTTGTGACTGGATCCTTTGGTAGCTGCTTGTAGTCTCCTTTCTCCAGAACTTCTTCGAACTTTTTGTCGTGCGTCTCGAAATCCATGATCACCGTCACGTTTCCTTTGTCGGCAGGTAGAATCTTGATTGATTTGTCCCTCTGCAGGTTCTTGATTGCCCGTTGTTCTTGACTGGTAATGTTTGCCTTTTGTTGCTTCTTTCTATCCAAGGTTATTTTTACTTTATGGCGAAACTCATCAGCTTCGGGTTGAGGTATACTAACGGTCTCTATTGCCGCAATAATGTCCAGTTTCGGTGTCTGTGCCGGTGCAATGGCGAACTTAAGTCCCTTACTGAGTACCAAGTCTTCGCTGGTGCTCAGAGTCATTTTTAGCCCGGAGATAAACTCTAGGGTTTTTGATTTTTTTGAGATTTCAATTCAGCGTCGAAAAATAAAAAATAACCTTTTTAGGGTTACTTTTTGGCTCTTTTTAGACGTCTAGGGAATTTTTTGATGCAGGAATCAGTGTCGGTTTATAAATCCATAGCAACATTTTTTGTTTGATGCATAAAAAATGTCCGTTAATTTTTTGTACATATGGCTAACGTAATAATATGTAAAAGAAAAGTATAATTTTAAAGTATTTTATTTTTAGTAGCTCAAAAGATCTCTTGGGTATACAAAAATAAACTCGTGAAAAATGTGGGTATATACCGAAATCGCAAAAGTTAAAAAAAGTTTTTGGATTCTGTTACTTGTTTAGATACTATATAACAGTCCATTAAAAGTTAACGTTGATAATAAATCGAATGAACAGAGGACACCCACTTGAATACGTATGAGATGAAAAAGTCCGATACCTTGCTAGATATAAATTTAACAAGGGTATATTCCTCGAGCAGAAAGGACAAATTAAATAAAAAAAGAACACTGTCAAGAAAATTTCCGAAAAGCTTTATACCCTGCACAGTGTCGCACTCGAGCATATTATGTTGGATAGGGCCCGAGGCCTTATGATGTCGTATTTTATGTTATTTTATATTTTTATTTATGAAATAAAACAACAATTTTTTGTGGCTAATTCGCTCTCGCTTGATCTCGCGCGCGTGCGCTTGAAGTGTACCCCCATGCGCGGGCATACATATGTGTGTTTTTTGAATATTAGAGAATTTACGAAAACTTAGCGTGTTCGCAAACAATAGGTGTCCATTAGATCTTGGACCCCCGTGGGTGTACAAGTTTCGAGCTGTCCACGGAAAAATACAAGAGAAACAAAATCTTTCTATGCCCGCTTAGCCACGAAAAATTGTTGTTTTCTTTATTCACGAGTACTAAACTTTGTTTTATAACATGTAAAAAATATCTAGAAAAAATCTTGGGTTTGGGCACTTCCCCCCCTAGGTGCGCCCATGCCTTGCAAAAACTTGTAGTCGATCCACTTTGTCAAGAACATTTTTTATACATAAAAAGTTTCTTAAAAGGCTAATGTATACTTGTAATGTTATTGTTAAATATTTGATTCTTTCAAAAACATTTCTTGCTGCTTTTTTCCTTGATGTAATTTCCTGAGAATAAACTACGATTTTGTTTTTTCGTAATAATCATTATTTAGTTTTCTTAAGCTTGATCTTCATTCCATAGTCATAGTGCATTTAGTCTGTCTAATAACATTTGGAGATCTTGCAAATTTTCAGTTGGAACGAAGATAGCGTTGGCACACCGTAGGTTATTTAGAACTTTACCATTAATAGATATTCCGTCTTAAGTTTAATCTTCGTTCCATTATCGTTCTGCGTTTAGTCTTTCTAATAACATTTGGAGATCTTGCAGAATGATTTTTAGTTGCAACATATCATAGCTTGTTTAGTACTTCACCAATAATAGCTATGTCCTCTTTGCAGTCATTTAAAGCTTTAATAAAGCCTACATCACCATAGACATTATTAAGGATAGTGGCAGGCAAGCTAAGTTTACTCTTTCTGATTAGAATTGGAGATGTTGCATCAGTTGGAAACAACACATCATTAGCATAATGTAGGTGGTTTAATACTTGATTAGCTGTACCCTCTTTGGATTTACTTAAAGCTTCAATAAAGGCTGTTTTATTATAGATTTTAAAAACGATAAAAGAAAGCATGCAAAAGTCTGTGTCAACCAAGATCTCATTGACATACCATACGTTACTTAATAATTTACCATTAATAGCTATGCTCTGTTTGTAGTCACTTAAAGCTTCAATAAAGACTACATCGCCATAGATATTATAAAGGATAGTGGTAAGTATGCTGCGTTTACTGTTTCTAATAACAATTGGAGATGTTGCAGATTTTCAGTTGGAAACAAGATATTATTGGCATAATGTAGGTTGTTTAATACTTCATCATTATTAGCTCTGCTCTCTTTGAAATTACTTAAAGCTTCAATAAATGCTGCTTCACTATAGATTTTTAAAAGGATAAAAGAAAGGATGCAAAAGGCTGTGTCAATCAAAATATCATTGACATACCATAGGTTACTTAATACTTCACCATGAATAGCTATGCTCTGCTTGCAGTCACTTGAAGCTTCAATAAAGACTACACCACCATAGATATTATTAAGGATAGAGGAAACATGCTGCGTTTACTTCTTCTATTACCAATTGAAGATGTTGTAGATTTTCAGTTGAGACCAAAATATCATTGGCATATTTTTGGTTATTTAATACTTTAACATTAATAGCTATGCTCTTTTTGTTTTCATGTTTCATTTAAATCTTTAATAAAGACTGGATATTAGAAAGGATAGACGAAAGCCTGCTGCGTTTAGTCTCTCTAATAGCATTTGGACATCTTGCAGATTTTCTGCGACGCCTGTTTTTACGATACGCGCTAAAGCATACATCTAGTTGTAAAAAGCAAGATTGTCATTTTCGCTAAAATCGCTTATTTACACTTTAAAATTTACTGAGTTTTGGACACAGCGCCATTTTTTTCAAGCTTGATTGGTATGATCGTTCCTTACTCACAAAGAGAGCTATCACTTCCTAGAAAATCCACAATAATCATCCAGTTCGGTTTGACCTTTTGCAGCTTACATTCGCAAAGCTTTATAGCTTCTTGTGTCAAGACATCTCAGATTGCCGTTAAGGGATCCTTGCTCAAATACGGCATAGCAGATTAGAGTCGTTGGACCAAATACGGCGTATTAATACGGATCAGTGGTCCTTTCACACAAGTATTTGCTGACTACTTTGTTTTCTCCTCTCTCGATAAAGAGATGGATCTCTTTTATGCTTAGCTAGTGGAGCGTCAAAATATTAAAATGACTGACCCGTAAAGGGTCCGAATATTAAGTAGGAAACCTAAATATATCACTTTTAAATGGTTTTATTTAGTTTGAGCCTGTAAATTTATTTGTTGAGTACTACCTATCTTTGTTTCAAATCTTGCGATAGCGTTTCCAACTACTTCTTGATATGCTAAAGATATAAAATTCGGTAAATTTGTGTCCCAGTGACCATATTTTTTTAATAAAAAGTCTAAGTTTTTTAATTTATAAACCAGTCTCTTTCAAAACGGAATTTAGTATAATGTTTGACTTAAACTTGAATTAAATAAAATACCGGATCCAAAATGGCGAACTTTTTTATTATTAAACTTGGAACTTTGGCCTATTTCAAGTCGGTGATTAAGATTTGGTGAAGTGGGGTTAAAGGTAGCACTAAGTAAGGAAGTAAGGACGGTATGCATGGATCACAAAAGATCTTATACTTCGGTAAAAACATTGGATAGCTATACGTCTCTCTTCTGCACGACACCAGTCATTGGTTATGCTCCTTACTGTTTGGAACCTGTTCCTGAAAGCTAAAAATCTCAGATAACTAGCCTGTCTTGCATTAGTGCCTTTTCTTCTTCCAGAGCCGGCTCTTCGTCGTTAGTGTTGCCGCCGAGACGAGAGATTCTCGCCTCTCGTCTCATCTCGCCCTCTCTCGACGAGACGTGAGAGATATTCTCTCTCGAATGAAAGCTCGTTGTCTCGAGCAAAAAAGGTTGGTTTTATAAATTTTTATGATTTACCATCTGTTCGTTATGACCTATTATAGAGTTAAGCTGATATTTATGTACTGTTTTTTTTTAAAAAAAGGTATGCAAAAATATAGTCATATATTCCTTCCTTGACAACATGTATAATCTAATAAACTCATATTTTTTGTTATTAATGTATTATATCTGAAAAAGCTTTAAATAAAAAGGAAACAAAAATCTAAAAATACAGGGTGTTTCGATTAAAAAAAGATCTCTCCTATCAAAATTTGACATTTAACAAAAGGGATTATGCAGTAAATTCCATAAAGAACTCATCTTTTACTATCTATTGGATAAACTCTTAGGTTGGTTGGTAAAAATATACGAAAAAACTCTGTAGATATAACTCTTATCTCAGCACTTCCATAGGACTTAAGAGCAGGTAGAAAGGCCTTGTTGCTAAAGGGTTAAAAATTATATTTACTAGAAAGACAAATTTTGCTATTACTTGGAAGCTAGATTAATAAAATTAAGTATAATGTTAAAACCGAAGACCGTAACTTACGATCTGCACATAAATGTATTTAAGGTTATAGCGAAAAAAAAATTGACTAAACGTGTTTAAGTCCAGTATGGTATTTTGAGTGATGAATTTTTTACATCACATTAATCTTAAGCAAAAACAACACACATTATTTCCATAGTCCCCTACAGAGGACAACATACAATTGTTTACGCGACTGAGACTTTTATTTTTAGCACCCATTTTTAAGAGCTGTACAAAACTATTTTAAGGTTTTTATTTTTTCTGGCAGTACAAGAATTTTTTTGTAAAGACAATGTGAAACATTTATATTTTCTAGTAAATTTATTTTAATTCGACTCTGAGATTAACTCCGAATGACTAGCCATCGTTGATTTTACCGAGACCAAAGACCGCCAGCCGGCTTATTTAACTGTTTGTTGGGTGGTAAAAATATCATTACATTTTTATTTATAATTTAATATTAATAGAAACAATTTAGTTATACTCACATCAAAGTGATCTTCACAAATATAAAGTGAAGATGTATTAGATAAGGCCCTTGAGTCTCTTCAAGCAAGTTCTAGTCACTTTTTTTCTTCTTTTACTGCTGTAGGCACATGAATAAATAGTTTTTCAGGTGTTTTTATGCTAGTATTCGAACACTGAGGCCCTACACACCACTAATATGACATTTTTTTACAGAAAAACAGTAAAAACACAGACCAAAAACAAATAAACACTTGAATGCCGTGTATCTGTCCGCGAGTTTACTGCGCGGTGACGTCATTGGAACGCCATGCTAGAAATGAGCGTTTTAGCGGCAAATTCAAATCGGAGGGGACTTGATTTTAAAGGTACTCACGATAAAATATACTATTTTAATAATTAGGGATCTATGTATCATTCTAAACTCTTTTCTAAAATTTGTCAAATACCCTATTGCCTGAAAGTAGCACGAAGTATGACGGGAGGCACCTTAAAATTTTAAACGACTTGTTATTAACGTGAATAATTTGCAATATAACATTTTTATGTCTTCTTCTGACAAAAAATTTAACAAATAAGAAATAACTTTGACCGAGATAAAAGCCCAAAAAGCTCTCCCACACGTGCCGTTTTCGTGTACGGATTCTCAGCGAATGTCCCCCACTCTATCGGGGCTTAAAAGTCAAATGTGAACCCAGTCTCTGGTAGACCATAACATACCATTGATATCCCAAATACCAAATACCAAATTGCAAATAATGCAAGGACCTAAAACTATAAGCAACAAGTGAAATTAACGAAAGAAAAATAAGAAAAATGTTTTTCTGTTTTCGGCCGGGACTCGAACCCGTAACCTCTTACTCTGTACGCAAACGATCTAAGCATTGAACTACCGAAGAACATACATACATTTTCGGAAAACTTCCATCTATGCAGGTGCGCGGTGTCTCAATATAGGAACGAGAAATTCTCAGACCAAGTCATCCAACTAATTTTTTAAATTCTTCTTTCCCACTGTTAAAGGTAGGTATGATAACTCAAATTAGACGTAAAGAATCAACGTCTGAAAACATGAGCTTTTCGTGTGTTAAAATTTCTGATCGCAATGGGCGATTGCCAATATAATTCCCAAATACCAAATTGCAAATCATGCAAGGACCTAAGAAGTTTATGTAAGAGACAAGATAATTTTTTTTGGCCCATTTTGGAGGTCACTTTAATCGCCTGTATCTCCTTAACTTGTCATTTTATCAAACAAATCTATACTATATTTTTTAATGAAAATTAGCCAGATAAACATTTGGCTGTTGCAGATTTTCCTGTTTAATAAAAACATTTTTACCCTTACCGTTTACAAACTGTATCAATATTGTTAAATAAGGATCCCAGTAGAAACTATCGAAAATATTTGACTAGAATAAAAGGGCCAATTTACCAGTGACAAAACGCTAATTTACCGCCGCCAAACCTTTTCTGACTGAAGTCACTCGAGCATTTCCCGCCTTTCTTGAGTTTGTGAAACAGCAGCAGCCCCCATTTCGTTATTTTAAACTTAAATAGCGGAATATTAGTCATTTTCAACCGAATAAAAAGTACATAAGGGACGAAAAAATGCAACTAAAGCGATAAAAGCACAACTTATATTGTGGATATAAATAATTTATAATAATAAAGCAAGAGCTTATGAATAAAAGGTAATATTAAACGATTAAAATAATTAAATGGTCGAAAGTACAAATAGTAAATATGCTTGATTGCAAATATATCAGAGCCTATCCAGTCTAGAGACCCCATATGTATGACACATTAAAAACAATGAATTATATACGAAGTAACTGGAACGGCCACGGCTATACATTATGTACATGGGAGACTGAGGCAAAAATTTTAAGAGCTTTTTTAGAGTGAGAACATACAAGTAGTGTAACCTTTCTCTCTCGAGTTCTAATTATCGGTGGTCACCCGGTGGTATTTTGTGAACTTCATTCTTCAAGAAGATATCTGTATGACGCCACAATACTGCAACTCGGTGCTTTTTTTGATAAACTGTATAGTTTGTAAAATATGAATTTTCAAAGTTTTTCCATTTTGGTCTTATGGGTTTCCCTATACTAAAAATCGCTAAATAAAGTTTTTTGGAATCTTAACTCACTCAGTGGTTTTCTCGTATCTGTATGACGCCTCAATACTGCAACTCGGTGCTTTTTTTGATAAACTGTATAGTTTGTAATATATGAATTTTCAAAGTTTTTGCCATTTTGGTCTTATGAGTTTCCCTTTACTAAAAATCGCTAAATGACGTTTTTTGGAATCTCAACACACTCAGTAGTTTTTTCGTATCTGTATGATACCACAATACTGCAACTCGGTGCTTTTTTTGATAAACTGTATAGTTTGTAAAATATAAATTTTCAAAATTTTGCTATTTTGGTCTTATGGGTTTCTCTATACTAAAAATCGCTAAATGACGTTTTTTGGAATCTCAACTCACTCAGTAGTTTTTTCGTATCTCTATGATACCACGATACTGCAACTCGGTGCTTTTTTTTGATAAACTGTATAGTTTGTAAAATATAAATTTTCAAAATTTTGCTATTTTGGTCTTATGGGTTTCTCTATACTAAAAATCGCTAAATGACGTTTTTTGGAATCTCAACTCACTCAGTAGTTTTTTCGTATCTCTATGATACCACGATACTGCAACTCGGTGCTTTTTTTGATAAACTGTATAGTTTGTAAAATATGAATTTTCAAAATTTTGCCATTTTGGTCTTATGGGTTTCTCTTTACTAAAAATCGATAAATGACGTTTTTCGGAAACTTAACTGATTCAGTGGTTTTTTCGTATCTGTATGACGCCACAATACTGCAACTCGGTGCTTTTTTTGATAATCGGTATAGTTTGTAAAATATGAATTTTCAAAGTTTTGCCAGTTTGGTCTTATGGGTTTCCCTATACTTTTTTTTAAGCGGAAAAACAAATATCTTGGAAACTTCAAAATTTTTTTGTTTGTTAAATATTGTGAATGAACCATGTTTTGTTAAACTGTCATTATTTTTGCAAAAAAAAAAACAAAAAAAATTACGGTTTTTTTAAATTTTTCTCGAATTTTTATTTTTATGGCCTATAAGTTTTCTGTATGTTACTTCTTTCTTCACTCTTTTTACCCCTTAAAAACCTAACCCGCAACGCCCATGCTCACGCATTTATTTTTTTTTAACTTCGTTTTTCACCGCTCTACAATTTTCAATGCTTTAAGTCCTGTTAGTAAATATATTGGTTTTTACCTTAAAATATGGTTATTCTACTGGCCTATTTCTGATTTGTCAGTATGGTATTGAAATTGTTTTTGTTGAACAAAAATCAAAAATGGGAACACTATGTGTTGCTTGTAAAAACGAGTTTTATGGGAGTGAAAAGCCGTTTTCTTTTTGGAAGTAAGTAGCTTTGATTATTTAAAAAACTTTGTTTGTACCTAATAACAGTATATAACCACAGAATATCATCGGCGAGTAAAATTGAAAAAGGAAAGGTAGCAGCTGATGCGCAGCTTGCTCTCTCTACAAAAAAAATATAAATATTTTTGCCTCACTTTGCATATATGTAAAGGCCTATCCAGTTTATATATATAAGATCATTGTTTAAAAAAAGTAGAGCGCGTCAAACCCACCAAAGTCACTCAAGCTCACATATTTTGTTTATGTTATTTTCTTGCCAAGTTCTTTGGCGTTTCACTGTAATAATTTATGTTATCAGCGGTGAGTGACATCAATCATCATGCAACATATAAACAAACATATTAGTTAGTCACCTTCTATAAATGTTTGTAAAAAATCGTTTATTTTTATTTTCCGACGCTTATACGAGGTGTGACAATTAAATTTTAAAAGTCGCCCCCGTACTAACAGGTTTTAAATCTCCACGCCTCAGGCGGTTGGAGTTATTCACATTGATGTGCGTTCTACTACCGCGCGCAATCTTGTCGTCTTTCCTCTGCTAGTTTGGCTTACCCAGTGGTTTGAAGCGGATCGTGCATAGCTCATTTGGTGGAATTACTACAAACGAAAAAATTGAGCAACGTATTCATTTAAATAAAACTCAAAAAAACGGCTACTGAATGATTTCGAATGCTAAAGGATGTCTACGTGGAGCAGTGTATGTCTCGAGCAATGATTTTTATGTGGCATAAAAGCTTTTTCGAGGGTCGTGAAGAAGTTAAAAAGGATGAACGAGAAGGGCGCTCCAACACATCCAAAACAGCGATGCTCATTGTTTTTTTTTTGATATTAAGGGTCTTATTCTTATTGAAATGGCGCGTAAAGGTCAAACAGTTAACCAACATTTATATTTGTAAGTATTGATGTAGCTAAGGGAACGTCCAAGGAAAAAACGTCCAGATTTGTGGAAGAACAACGCGTGGCTGCTCTACCAGGACAATGCACCGGCCCACAAAACCCTATCCATTAAGCAGTTTTTAGCTAATAAGAAGATCCCCATCGTTAACCACCCACCATACTCATCAGACTTGGCCCCTTGCGACTTTTACCTGTTTCCGGAAGTGAAGAAATCGTCAAAAGGAACCCGTTTTAAAATATTAGAACATGTCAAAAACGACAAGACTTCTTAACAGCCTCTCTTCTGATAATTTTCAAAATTGCTTCCAACATTGGAAAAAAATGCATGCAACGCTGCGTCGATAGAGAAGGAGAATATTGATGGGGAACATCATTAAGTTGTATTCGTATTTAAAAAAAGTAGATTTTTTACACCAGTCTTATAATTTTATTATCACACCTCGTATATTTAAACAAGCAAGGACTCTCTCTCTAAACAAGGCTAGAGTATAGAGGACCGATATTTCCCTTCTAGGATTTTGACTTAAATAAATTTGACTTTAATAAGTTCGTCGCGTCTCTATATCTTTAAAATATGTCATAGATACAGAGTCTCTCATCTAGTCTATAGTGATTTCTAAGGTGATATTTGTTGAAACATTATATTATGATTCATTAAATTTTCTTTAATAATATTGAATTACTTCACAGTTGGAACTGACATTCTCGCTTAATTAGAGAGAGTCTGTATGGTCGCCCTCGGGTACGAGTCTCTCGGGGAGACACACAGTTCGGACAAAAATAGGGTTTTTGGACAATATTAAATATCTTTGTTGTTTTTCAAAAAAGTTAATTTTTTTATAGGGTATGTGATAAAGTGTAGTCTAAGGGTTAAAATAAGTAAAACTTTTTAAAATATATATATGTCATTTTATTTAAAATATTGAAAAAATAAATTAAAGTACATTCAGTTTAACCTACAGTTACGTTAAAAATAAAAATCAATTTATTTTTGTGTTAGAAATTATACTAAAATTATTTTTTTATTCGGATTCATGGGCGTAGTTAGGAAGCCTTGGGGGAGCTAAGTCCCTTCCAGAAAAATTAAATTAGCAACCCCAAAATAATTATTTTTACGATACACACACACATTGCACCCTCAGTTTCTTTGTTCTTAATGATCATTCTAAGAAAGCCGTTTTAGGCCCTCCACGACTCGCTTCGGGTACGGCCTTTGTTTACAAATCTGTATTTTTTGATCCGTTTTATTACAAAAATTTCTTAGATATATCTTTATTTAACCATTCGAAATAACGGTTTTGAAAATAAATTTTGTTTCGTCCCGATAGCTTCCATTTGAGACTGACACTTTTGCAAAAATTTAATAATGCCTTATTTAGAATTTGGATATTTTTGTCAGAACATTCTTCTAAACCCAACAAGGGTTGAATTTTTTTGAAAATATTTAACACCGTCTGATTTTCGTGAGGGGCCACTCATTTAAGAAGTCTGAATGTTTTATGCTTATGCGTTCTAAAAGTAAAAAAAAAGTGATAAAGTATATTATCTTCTTAGGGACTTAAGTGGCACATTTACCCCGAGAAGAAAAAATTGTATGTAGCTATAGTTCGCCGAGTGCTCAAAAGATACTTTAGTCATTTTTGGGCCCCGTTTTTATTAAAATTATTTTGCAAGAAAAACAGACTTCCCATTTTTACGTTTCATCTTTGGACGCCACTTTTTATCCACGGGATAAAAACTGATACTTTATCCCTAAAATTTGTGATAAAAAGCGCACTTTTGATCTCCAAAGTGCAAAAAAACTATTTTTTTTTTAAATATTCGCCCACACAAACATCAGAATAATTTTTGGCATATATATTTTAAGACTGACTGCAGTATTTTTATAATTTTATTGACTACCTCAAATTATTGTTTTTGTGCGTTCCCATTGACAAAAAACAGCCAATACGATATGCGATTCTAAAATATTTAGTTTTCCATTTTGCTCAGAGTAGTATAAGGTGACTTAGTACCATACATATTTTGGGAATATTTTTAAAATTTATTATCACCTATAACAACTCGCCATCACCGAATAATAAGCCTCATAACTTCTCCAGATGTAGTGCCATTTTTGACATCTTGCTGCCGCCATTTTTGACGTTGATGAGAGCTGTCACAATTTTATATTTGTCCAAATGGCGGCAAGACTGGTTTTAAGGGTATACCTAAACAGGAGGTGCTATGAGGCCTCTCAACCGGGGTGGTAACCAATGTGTTAGGATTGTAATATATTATTTAAAAAAATACAGCATCCTTAGTAGCAGCCAGTAGCAAAAAATATTTATGCTACCTTTTTGCTAATTCATTGGACTAATATTTAGGATATATGCCAGACCTTGCAAATCTTTGCAATTTTTTATAACCTTAATAAAATTTTAAAAATATTTTTTTTATAAGCATAACAGTTTTAATTAAATTATTTTAAAAGCGAGACGTAAATTTGACAAAATTTTATTTAAACAAATAGCGTAAATATATATCACTGTAATACTTAAAGAATTTTTTTTATATTTAAATGCAGAACCAGTAAAATTAATTTTCTGATCGGTATTTGATACGATTTTTTTGTACCTGTTTTAAAATAACGACTTTAACTATTTATTTTGTTCACTTTCGCAAGTGTGACTAAAAAATAGGTTATGATTACAGATATACTGAACATTTATCTATACTTTTTCAATATTAAAACTTTTAAAATGTAACCTCAGTTTTTCGAATATTGCCCACAGGAGTCCGCACTGTGAGACATGCCGAGAGTATCCGGATAAGAGTGTGGAACCGGCATTAAACTTAGCATTACAACTTGGATTGTATATTCGCAAATATATGCATTAACTGTTTTTTGGTAATAAGTTGAGTCAACTCAACTCAACTTAGCACTATTACCAGAAAAAAAAACTACAATTTAAAAAGGTAATTTATGGAATAATTGTCGTAAACTTATAGTGAAAGAAAATAATTTGTTGCGCCCCCAGTTCTCCTGGAAATGGGTGATAATGTTAAGTTGAGACTTGACTTAGCACTACCACCATTAAAAAAACTAAAGTTTTCAAAATGTAATTGATACAGTAATTGATGTAAATTTGTCGTAAATTGGTCCTGAAAGAAAAAACATTAGGGACTTATTGGAATAAAACCTGACTTTATTCTAGAGTCGGCTTTATTCTGACAGATTTACAAAGAAAACTGACAGCTGACCTCTCCAAATTGACATACCAAAGTCAAGTTTAAAAATAAAGTCGAATAGAAACAGGTACTAATAAATCCGGTTCTCAAATACACAAAGGCCAAATTTTGGTAGAAAGCAGCTGCTTTTTATATGTAAATCTGTCACAATACTGCTGATTTTAAAATAAGGTCAGGTTTTATTCCAATAAGTCCCTATTGTCGCGCTCCCTGTTCTCCCGGAAACGGGTTGTAAGTAATTTGAGATTTCCAGTATAAATATCAGTGATTTTTTTTTCAGATCAATTTTTGTGACGGGCATTTTAAAAGAAAATACATCGAAAGCCTGTCTAATCTAGTAGGGGAGAACCGCTATGAAGTGGACACTTTATCAAAAATAGTAAAATTGACATTTTATAGACAATGTAATTATTCAAAAGTATGTAAGGGGAAAGCTTAATTAATATACTTGTAAAATGAACTACTAAAAGAAAATAGGCAAGCTTATGGTCTGAGTAATATTAAAATTTGGAAAAAGTAGCATTTGTCCATTTCAAAACATCGATGTATTGAAACGGACAGTGATGGTTTTGAAATGGACAGTAGCGGTTTTGAAAATTTATTTCGCATTAAAAGACATTGATTGCTTCAAAAATAACTTTTATTCAAACAGAAACTATCTTAAGAACAGTTGTTGCAATAAAAATGTTGAATACCCTGAAGATCACAAGTTTCAAGTGCACATCGTATTGAAACGGACAATACACCGTATTATGTCCTGTCCACTTCAAAGCGACACCTACCTAACCTCAAAATTACAATGCAAGATACAAACAGAAAAATATTTTCCAAGATCTACAGTTATATTTACGTACTATAGTAACTTAGTTATAACCTTACTAATCTGAAATTAACTAAATTTCATTAGCTTACCTGTGACATAGTTCGATATTTTCGTAAATAATTTACTTTTTCAACGAATAATAATAAAATGCTTGCCGTCGACACGCCGTGAAGTTGTTTACTGAACAACTTTGGTCGAAGTGTGATCTGGGCACAGGGTTGCCATATGTAAATGTGAAATTCTCGGCCATATAATCATACTGGAACTACGACAACTGTCCGTTTCAAAACCCGTCCGTTTCATAGCGGTTTTCTCGTATATAGAGATCACTGCTCTAGCAACGCATAATATAAATTTTTAGAGTCCGCTGTGGATAATCCTGGTTTTAAAAGTACGCGGCTTGTGGGAACTAAAATCGCTCGCTGTTTTAACAATGGAACTTATTTGTAGCTATTTGGATTTCAAACAAAGCGCGGCGTGTGCTTTGAAAACTTCCATTAAATCTCTGTTTTTTGGTCTTGCCTATAACCAGTGACATGAGAGGGGACTAGATAGCTTTTACACTGAAAAACATTTTTTGTAAAATTCCAGTAAAACACCTTGGCAACTTTCTAACCAACGTTTTTTCCAGAGCCATAAAAAAAACACTTACCATCACATTACACGATAAGTAAAATTACCTGATAAATATTTTGTAATTTTTTTATGGAAAATGAAAATTCACAGTTTTGTAAAAACTCAATGTACACTGAAAAAAGTGTTTTGTAAATTTCCAGTAAAAAACGTTGACAACTTTGTAACCAAAGTATTTTACAGGATAAGTAAAATTACATGAATATTTTGTATTTTTTTTTTAATTAAAATTTACAAGAAAATTGCTTTTTTCCAAATCCAGTTGTGTAAAAACTCAATGTACACTGAAAAAAGTGTTTTGTAAAATTCCAGTAAAAAACATTAATACAAAAAGGCATGTACTTTTAAAGCAATGCATTTTTTTAAAACTTTTTTGTACACAAAAGCATGTACTTTTAAAGCAAAGTATTTTATTCGTTTTTTTAGTAAAAAAAACCCTATACTTGTATTGTAAATACTGTAAGGACATTACTTCACTAACGTCTAATTACGAAAAGAAATATTTGATGAAAGATTATGAAACATTCCACACCGATTTAAAAACAAATAAAATCATTCACCTTCATAAGCTTGATATTCTTCATTGTACCAATAAAATTTTAACTAGTGTTTGCCATCTAGTGGCAAGGCCAGGAAACATCAACTTGTCAGAACTTTGCCTTATTCGAAATTTACTATTTACATAGGATTAGAGACAAAACCGACAAGACAAAACAGTTAACTGTCAACACTTATTAGGTATCCATTAGATCTTAAACCCCCGTGAGGTTAAGCTTTCAAGCTACCCACGGAAAAATATGAGAGAACCAAAAACTCCTTTTTACCCGATTACCCACGAAACTTGTTTGATTTTTAAATTCACGGGTACTAAACTTCACGTTTGTTAGTATTATTTGGCTTAAAAATTTCGCTGATTGATGCTCACGTGTCTAATGGCGGGTAAAAACGCAATAAACGTTAATCTGGCCTGAAAGGCAGAAGAGCTGTCGTAGGTCACGGACATCGAAGAAATAATGTTCTCTGTCACGGATTAGTTTGTTTCCAGTTATTTGTATTCGATCTTTTCATTGATCGATATGTATACCAGTTTATTTTCGCCTGCTCTTGTTTTGGTTTCTCTCGTATCTCAATAGATGGCACTTCTTGCGAGAGTTTTCTCACTATTTACGTAGGATTATAGACAAAACCGTCTAACTAACTTCGCAAGAGTGTCACATTGCCCAAGCCATGTTCTGAGGAGTCCCATAAGGACAAAACAATTAACTTTCAACACTTATTAGGTGTCCATTAGATCTTGGACCCACGTAAGGTTAAACTTTCAAGCTACCCAGGGAAAAATATGAGAGAAACAAAAACTCCTTTTTACCAGATTAGCCACGAAACTTGTTTGATTTTTAAATTCACGGGTACTAAATTTCACGTTTGTTAGTATTATTTGGCTTAAAAATTTCGCTGATTGATGCTCACGTGTCTAATGGCGGGTAAAAACGCAATAAACGTTGATCTGGCCTGAAAGGCAGAAGAGCTGTCGTAGGTCACGGATTAGTTTGTTTCCTGTTATTTGTAATCGATCCTTCCATTGATCGATATGTATACCAGTTTATTTTCGCCTACTCTTGTTCTGGTTTCTCTCGTATCTCGGTAGATGGCGCTTCTTGCGAGAGTTTTCGCACTATTTACATAGGATTAGAGACAAAACCGTCTAATTAACTTCGCAAGAGTGTCACATTGGCCAAGCCATATTCTGAGGAGCCCCATAAGGACGAAGCAGTTAATTGTCAACACCTATTAGGTGTCTATTAGATCTGGGACCCCGGTGAGGTAAGGCTAAGCTTTCAAACTACCAACGGAAAAATATGCGAGAAACGAAAACTCCTTTTTACCCGATTAGCCACGAAACTTGTTTGATTATTAAAAAACATATAGTTTTAAGTCAATTTATGCTGTATAATAAATAAAACTTTATCCTTAAAAAACCTCTATAAAGTATGTCTTTCTCCAAAATGTCTAAAGCGGATAAAAGCAGCTGTAATTTTAGTTCTCTTGATGACGCGATGCTATCTCACACTGGTCAGTGGCGCACCTACGAATAAGTGTTGGGGGCGCGAGACCCCATCATGTCGTATTTTATGCTAAATAACAAAAATCTTAGCCTTACCGGAAAGCCAAGCCCCGAAGCCCCTCCCACCCCTTGAGTGCGACCATGCTACTATTTTAAATCCAAAAAGTCTTTCTGTAGCATAAAACGGCGAACAGCTATCTTTGCCTTTTACTTAACTTTCTAGGATTATCCTTTAAAGTTTTTCCTTTTTCCCGAATATTTACCAGTCAAAAGAAAGGAGCTTTCTAAATGTTCTTAACTTTGGAACTGGAAAAAATCACAGGAAAAAGAAAAGCATAGCTTTTTCATTCTTCTTTTTTGAACGGGGTGTCCCGAACTTCCGTGCGTTTGGCTTTTGTAAGTTTATTATCCACCATTGAGTAAACGTGTTAAATTAAGGATAGAAAAAAATATTATGTGTAATAAAATTTTTATGCAACTCTAAAAAAATCCATCATTTCAAGGCAAATATATCCTGCCTGTATAATAAGGCTAGTTTGTTTTATATAAATACATCACAGATATGACCAATAATATATCACAGATATGAGCAATAAATGTTTAATTGAAATGTTTACTTCAAACAATTCAGATTAATTAAAGTACGAGTATAATATATTTGACTTAAAAGCAGCAATCAGAGTGAAGCGTTATTTAGTTCGTGTCACTATTTTTGTACTTTTTGTAAAACTATTTTGTGTAGCTGATTTAATTTGACAAATGACGGGCTTATACTAAATTTATGTTTAGTTCAAATATATACTTATTTGACGCAATATTTTTATTTTATAAATATTTTATACTTTAATACAAAATTTTGTATTTGTAAGATGCTGTTTTCCCAATCAATTTAAAGCTATCTATCTTTTGTGGTTTTGGAACTACTAATAGCTGAAAACCTTTAGTATTAATACTTTTTATTACTATTAATGGATCACGATTATTCAAAGATTTTAGGGCATTAACGAATAATATATACATGTATATTTGTTTGAAAAATTAATTAAAACATTATATAAACCTAACAAAAATAACTAAAATAATAAAAGTGTATAAAGAAATAATAAAATAGATTCCAAATATAATTCTATATTAAATAAATTAACAAAAATTGATCCTAAAAAGCTTACCCTATTATTAAATGATCAAATTACTGAACCTTTTAATAAGAAAATTCAAATTTAAAAAAAAAAGACCTTTAATTAATTCACAACCGAACCGAACCATTATTTGATGTGCTCCTTGTTGGAGAGCCCCCAAACGTTTAGGACGTTTTGATAAGATTTTAAAAGATTGTCTTGAAAATATTACCAAGTGTATTTTAAATGAAAAATCCTGGAAAAAATGCACATTGCCTGTAAAATTCACAGATCTTGGAATTCGTGGTAGTTTAACTCTATGTTTTTCTGCATTTCTTAATGCTATAAACAATTCTCTGATTCATTCTTCTATACTTCCTTCTTATATTAATAATATATATGATATACATATTTTCATATTATATCTAATATTCAGACACTTCCAATTTAAAATTCCAAAAAGACCTTGATTCGGCCTTATGTGAAGTTTTTATTGAACAAATTATTAGTAACGTACAAAATTCAAGAGACAAAGCGCGTCTTTTAGCTCTTTAAGAAGATGAAAGTAACGCTTGCCTTAAAGCCTTGCCTGCTGTATCCTTGAGTAATCTCTTAGATGCTTCATCATTTCGCATTTTTGTCTCCTTAAGAGTTGGTCAGTGTGTGTCGACAATATAGTTGCGCTTGCAGCAAAATTTTAGATATTTATGGCCTTCACGAGTTATGCTGTAAAAATAGTGCAGCAAGATTGTCGAGACATAGTATGATAAACGGTATTTTTAAGCGGTCCCTGCAATCAGCTAATAACCTAGCTGTATTGGAACTGCTTGGTATTTGTCGTGGAAATGGGAAGCGGGTTCGGTTCGGTTTATATCCGGCATTAAAGCCGGTGAAGCTGTATGTAGTGGCCAAGAAGCCAAACCCGAAAAATATAAAAAGTTATAGGACCGCTTTGTTTTTATACCTATTAGTGTTAACATGTTTGATCCTTTGGATGGTGAAGCTAAAAAGCTAATTTTTGACATAAGTAAAAAAGTCAGAGTCTAGCAATACGGAAAGGTTAATGCTGCGTCGATCTAACGAAAGTTAAAGTGGCAAATCCTAAATGGCCGCCATGCCGTCCCTTTCTTCTTTCAGTTTAAAATTTCGTTCTCTGAATTGGAAATGTCAAGTACTTTTTAACCGCTATTTCTGTGTATTGGTGTATTTGCCAGTTCTTAATTTAAATTTTGGGTAAAAGTTAACTGTTAAAACTAGTTCAGCGTCTTAAAACATTACTTTTCCAATTAGAGTTCGAAAAGTCCAAAATTTTTTTCAACCAAAACTAAACAAAAATTATAATAACTGACCGCCATTTTGCAAAACCCGCAATAAAATCAAAGTATAGCGAGTTTTGTTGGGCTGCCTAACGAGTTGCCTACAAGTAACCATCTTTTTTTGTCTGTCAAACGCATGGTGTACACTCGCTCACTTTTATAATGACACCTTATTTTTCCAAAATTTGCAAAAAACAAAGAAGCGGTGCATAGTTTGGCAACACCGCATGGTTTCAAATTAGTATAATGATTTAATAAATTATTTTGTTTGTCAGTTTTTAAAGTACGCTGAAATTCCAGGATTTCCAGACGAGTTTAAGCAATTTTAGGATGATATTATAAATGTGGGCGAACGCACAGTGATCTGGGGCTAGGTCATAAGTGGTCAAATCCGACATCCTGATAACATCCTTAACCGATGCTAATTGAACCCTTAAATAACCGCAGGGATTCCAAGCATGAAAAGTTAATTTCTAAATCTATTCTTTTATTAAGTTACTAAGGGTTTATTTAGTATAATTTTGGTGCATATTTAATATAAGCCTAAAATAAAAAAAATAAAACAAATTCTAAATAAGGCAAAAATTGTTCGTGAAAGAAACTAAAAACATTTGCGTGTAGGGTAAGGATTAGGGTATCCAAGTCCCGGGACCAAATATGTTCTCGGGACTTTGGGACCAAATGTCAAGTCCCGAGACTAGTCCCGGGACTGGTCTCGAAACTAAAATAATAAAAGTAATTAAATTAATATAGCACACAACAGAACACAGGTTTATTGATATTGGTAAATGGTTAACATAAAAACAAATTGACAAACATAGCAAATAAAAAGGTAAGTTTAGGGGAAACATTACTTTTGTCCAAAGTGACATTTAAGTGCCACGAGTGCATTTAAGCGAAGAACGAAGCTTGTTACAAATAGACGACGCTGTGTCTCGCTTATTATGCATGTGTCTGGTATAATTTAGCGGTTTCGGGACCAAGTTGAGGTCCCGGGACCTTCACTGAGTCCCGGGACCAAGTCCCGGTACTGGATACCCTAGTAAGGATTGAGCTTTTAAGCAGTATCGAAAAAATTGGTAAGAGCGTTTTGATTTTTACGTAACAATTTTTTAATGAAACAGTTTTTTAAAAATTGTTTTTGCTACTTTCATAGACTAGATCTTTTAAAGTATACTTTGGTCCGGCTTGCTGGTATAAAAGTATGATGTCCCAAGGCTTACTGAGTAAATCTAAATTATACATTTACTCGCCTTGACCTGCCCATGAGGACAACAGAGGTAAACTCTGTGTAACGAATGTTGTCCGGTGCGTTATTATTGCTACCAAGCATTTTTTACGGGATTTACTGGTGACATCATTATGACGGACACGGACAAAATTCATTCGCCAGACACAAATTTTGTCCGTTACGTCATATTAGTGCTCAGCAAATTGATTAATTAATGTATAAACATGTAATTTTGATATTTTCTTTTCAAAAAATAAATTGTTTTTAGAGAATATTTTCTATAAGTTGTAAGTATCAGAAATTATTGGTAACAAAATGTTTTTTACTTTGATATAATAATGTGTGTTCTTAATTGTGGTTAAGTATAATATGTCTTGTTAATAAATTGTGTATTGTGAAACATGTTACATTTAGCTATTTGTTATTATATTAAATTTAACAAATACATTTGTCATATCCTCTAAGTTTTTGCACTTGCGCAGTATAAATATTAAAAAAAGTATGCAAAAAGTTAGACTAAGAAAACAACTATAAATGACAAAATGACTTTTGACCGCTTTCAGGCCTAGCCAGATTAGTGTGAACCGTACTCACTTTATTTATTTTGGTTAGTATATGAAATCCAATCTCTAGGTTTTTCAAAATCTCTGAAATGTTTAAAATTACATGAATAAAACTGTCAATTTCAAATTCTAAATAAGTGTAGACTAAACTTGTCTGTGAAGTAAGTACTGATGTTTCTTTTACCTCCTACCTACTCGAAAATATTTTATTTTGTAGTGTTTTCCACCAAACCCAAAAAGGAAAAAGAAATAAAGTTAATGGAATGGGACCATTCAATCCCATATTCTAGAGTTTCGGGTTTTATAGTAGATACAAATGTAAAAACGGCAAGTTGTTTTTATGTCTCTCATCAAGAGTTTAGTACATAGTACACATTATTTAAGACATTTATGTACACCCCAATTTGAAAAGTGCTTTTTTCCACTGATTAGGAAAACTACTATAAAAATTATAATTTTAAATTATATATAGTAACATGGATATCCATTATAAATGTAACCCCCCACTATCTCGTTTATTCAGAGCCGTACCCATAAAAATAAAAATAAAAATATGCGTAATATGCAATAGTAGGGGCAAAAAAGATTATTGGATGTCTTAACAGTCCTTTATGGAGCAGAGAGATAAAAAAGAAAATTAAATTTAACATATATGAAACAATGGTGAAAAGCACGCTGTTGTATGGGATAGAGACTTGTCGCGTCACAAAAAATACAAAACAAAAATGGAAAGTGTCGAAATGGATGCAATAAGAAGATCAATAAGAATATCTAGAACAGATCACATTAGAAATCAGATCATAAAAGAAAGAATGGGAATTGAGGGAAGCCTAACGGATGACATCACTAAAAGACAACTCATAAGGTACGGCCATGTACAACGGATGAAGGATGAAAGATTGCGAAACCAGGTCCTGGAATGACACCCAATAGGGCGCAAAAAAAGAGGGCGTGCTAAACTAGAATCACGTAGGGTCACTGCATCACGAAGACGCCAGGCTTCCAGGATGCAGTGACCCTAGAATCACGGATCACCTAACAAAGGTAATCCGTGCTAGAATACCAACAGTCAATTTAAAGATCAATGAGTCAAAAAAACCTGACAGAAGATGATTGTCAGGATCAAAGGAGGTGGAGAGTAGGCGTCGCAAAAACTAATTTGTGTTGCTAAAAAATCTTTCCTCTAGGTAGGCCTTGCGTTTATTATTTTTTTAAAAAATGGTAGTTGTGAACATATTATTATAACCGTTGACAGTAAAAGAAACAAATTGGGTTTCAATAGAACTTTGCTTTATCCAATATTTTAAAGATTTTATCTGATTATTTATCTTCCCCTAAATTCTTTTCTACCAGCTTATTAAATAGACTAAAAAGCCACAATAAAAAATAAAAAATCGTTTATTTTTTTGCCGACTACAAGAGTGCAAAGGGACAAATACTTTAATTTTTTATTAGTAAAAGTATTAGAAGAATATTCTTAACATAATCTGTTTATAATCTAAAATAAAGAACACTGCACGGCCTAGTCAATTAAAATCGATCCATAGGTAGGTATAGTTTTTGCAAAGTTAGTTGAACAAAGATAAAAGCCGACCATCGGCATATCCTTTACAGAAAGTGACATGGGCGGCGGTAGATAATTATTTAATTTAATTATGGCGTAAGCTAAAGAAATAACAATAGATAAAACTTTCTATTCCTACACTTACATGAACGACACTGATTTATTTTTTAACTCTGCATACTGCGATCTAAAGGGGTTCCGAAAAGCACACCCGAAAGCAATTAAAAGCGCATCTCAAAAAAATCTGCCAATCAGGTGCCGTCCATCCACCTGGGCTCGGTCGGTCGGAAAACAAATACTTTGTGATCGGACCGCAAAGAGCTGCGCCTCTTTTCTGTCGGTAGGGTTGAAATTATACCAGGAAGATTTTATATGAATTTGGATAACTTTTGAAGGGGAGAATGAAGCAAAATGTCATGAAATCGGTAGAACCCCGTATTAGGAGTTATTCAAGTGACTTTTCAAAAACATATGTCCGGTTACATAGTACGCAGCCAACACGCATGGCTTGAAATAGTTGTTTTATTTTTTTTTGGAGCATTATTTGCATTGCATTATGCATATTTTTTGTGGCGAATTCTTTAATATGCAGGTACATCATTTTCCTAAAATTGTTGTCCACTAAAATTTCAGAACAAAAGACTTTGAATACGCTCAGTTCTTTTGAGAAAAATTCAGTGCAAGAAATTAAGAGGGGCAGCTGCACCCTTGCCGCAATGTGCCCAAATATTGATACTTCTAAAAAGTTACTAATAGGTATGATCTAAAAACTAAATTGATAATACCTAGTTATTTATATTTGCAAAACTCTTTTTTAACATTTTCATTGTAGGTATTTTTGTTGAAAAAAAGTTTAAGCAAAGTTCTAAAAAAAACTGTTTTTCCTGTCTTAAATTTCACCACTTCTTCTATAGTCCAATGCACGATTCGGGGGGCCGGAACCTTAGTCGGGTAGAATTTTTGTTGATTTATGTACTTTTTATTATTTAACATTATTAGAACATGAATATGCAAGAAATAAAAACTCCGAAAGCGGAGAGAGCAGGCAGGGCTAGCAGGCTTTTCACCTGCTTTCCAAACTATAAATTTTAAAGCAGCAGCCGATTTCGCATAATTTAATGTTAACTAAGTTGCCGTGTTGTTGAGTTTCTAAACAGCTATTGTTTTTGCCCATAACAATGGCTGCCATCTAACCCAAAGTTTACAAAATTTGTTAAAATGTTTAAAAGTTTGTAAAACAATTTATTTAGCTTTGTTATAATAACCGACCGAAAAACAAGCACTTACAACCACAATGTATGTATAAAGTACAATTATTTTTTCCGGGGTGAAATTGTGACAGATTTTAGTATTGCAAAAGAACCGTGGTGAATTCGTACGTGACAATGTTTTTGTTATTTGTAGCGATGCCACGATACTACAAAAGGCCCAGTGGCGGATATAAGGGGGGCGGACCCCCCTTCACCCCCGAAGCATACAATAGCATACAATACGGCCTTATGGGGTCTCGCCCCCCCCCTTCCGAAAACTGTCTCAGACCCACCCCGAAACTTTTTTCTATATACGCGACTAAGAAGGCCGCATATCGCTGCTTTCCAGAAAGAATGTTACAAGTCAAAATATGCAAATTTATAAGAGAGGTGGCCAAACATTTTCAAAATTTAACCTTACAACATATATTCTAGAAACGAAAAAATATACATATATATTCATATGAATTACAGCTGTACACAAGACAGTCCAAAGGTATCATGCTTGATCTTCTCCGACACACAATGGGTTATATGAGAGGACTAGCGCGACACTCAATTTTAACTCAGTTATAACCCACTTCTAGACATCGGATCAACTTCAAATTTGGTACACACTTAAATTTCCAATGACAATACAATATACTGATATTATGAAGTTCACAGCTCCCCCCCCTTTGAAAATGCTGGAGGGGGGCTACTATCTAAGTATGTCCGATATCGTTCAAAATTGGTATGCAGGGACTTTCGGGGATGGGGATCAAGAATTTTTAATTAGATTTTTAAAATTGTGATAGTAACGCCCCCCTCCCCCTTGGACAATTTTGACCATCTTGTACATATCCGATCAACATAAAAATTGTTGTGGACTTATAGTTATTATAAGTTACAGTGCCAATACAATACAATATTATAATGCTTTAAATTTGACAACCCCTAACCCCTTTGAAGAGGGTGGAAGGGGACCATCTAAGTATCTCCGATTTTATTCAAAATTGGTATGTAGGGACTTTTGGGGATAGGGATCACGAATTTTTAATTATATTTTTAAAATTATGAAATTGACGCCGCCCTTTTCCCTCTTGTAAGTCAATTTTGACCAACTTGTACATATCCGATCAACATCAAATTCGGTATGGACTTATAGTTACAGCTACAATACAATATTATAAAGCTCTAAAGTTGGAAATTCTCCACCTTTAAGGACAGTGGAGGGGTTTTCGGGGTTCAGGATCACGCACCATATTTATTCTTATTTAATAAGCTTTCGAACAAGTTTTCACAAGTTGGGTCTACCAGTTGCAGAGGAGGTTGGATGTTACTAACTTTTTACTTAAGTTTTTTAATTAAATTATAAATTTTACTTAAAGGGATATTTTTTATTGTCTAAAAATGGCAAGAAAGTAAAGGTGAGCTTTTTTTAATATTTGACAAGTGTCAAGTATCAAAAAAGTAGTTTATCGTTTTTCTTTTTTGATAAGCTTTCAAGCAAGGTGCCACAAGTGGGGTTATCTAATTTGAAAAAATAAGTTTTATGCGAGTAGACCTCTTTGCAGAGGGTATATACAAACAAATTTCGAACAGAAATATTGCTCGTTGAAAATCTTAGTTGAAGTACTTTTGGATTTTTCAGAATAATCTAAATTCAATCCGCTGTCGAATTTATTCCATTTGGCTGATACACTGATTGTATAAAGACCACGTACATGGCAGTGTTTAGGGCTACCCCCAAAACACAGGGGCACGAGGGCAGCAAAGTTTTTGTTTTTTTAGTCAAATAGACCCCTTTCTCTAATATTCTGGTAAAGATTTTACTAAGCCTTGCTAAGGTTGCAGGCTTTACAAAGAAAAATAGAGACGAAAATAAACGTAATATATTTCAAAAAATTTGAACCATAAAAAGGGTTTTGGAATTATAAAATTACCAGTAGTTTTTAAAAGTGCAGTTACTGCTTATGCCCACTTTATACCCATATATCCAAAAAGTGCTGTTTGTATTGTCATTTTTTTTATTTAAAAATACTGTAAAATAACATACATTTTTCTCCCAAAATATTTTTTAACTTTGGGGCTCTGATACAGAGAAATACATTAAAACTTTTTTTATCAGTTGCATTTTTTTTATTAACTGGACTATCTGCAATACATTTGGGTGGGTTTGGTTATCATAATTTAAAAACATATACAGGGCTAATGTCGTGATAGCTCCGCCATATAACCCATTGTGCGACAGTCAAGCAGTCTTAAGAGCGCTTGATTCCTATACAGTCTCATCGAGAACCGTGAGGAGCTGCAGGGATTCGCTAAATGCGCTTCGTAGCGCTAACAATGTGTCATTAGTATGGATACCAAGGCATTCTGGGCACGAGGAAAATGAGGCTGCAGACCAAGCAGCGAAGAAAGCAGCATCTGCCGAATTTGCGGCCCCTAACCAGCCTTGGGGATATCATACAATGCATAATAAAATGGATGGAGAATAGCTTCCAACAATACCGGATAAATATACCAGAACTGGCTTACTCTAAAGAGTTCATTAAAGGCCCTTGTAGAAACAGAGCCAGGAACATCATTGGACTTACTAGACAGGAGATATGTATCTTCGTCTTTTTACAGGTCACTGTCGACTTAGAGTACCCATGCACAGAATGGGACTAACAGAAGAGACCGAATATAGACTCTATATGGAGGATGACGAAACAGTCAGACATGGCCTGTGCGAATGTCCGGTTATTGCATGTGTCCGTCAGAACACTTTCGGTAAGCCTCAGATTGACTCAGAAAATCTGAACAGTGTCTCACCCAAACTGATAGCCGGCCTTTTTGGAGAAACCACTCAAAAGTGAGCCACAATAGACCCACCACCAAAAACAAATAATTTTCATTAATATTTGTTTAAAATATACACTTTCTCAATTGTTTACAATTAATTTCAAACAGATTTCTATAAACAAAACAAGATGTTGAATATTGCTATAATTTTTATAAACTCTACCAATATCTCGATCTACGTCCTCGTCGTGGCAATATTCCCCTTAAAGCAGTACTATTAGTATATAGTACCATAACATTTAACAGGCCCACTATGAATCATCATGATCATGCTCGTAGATACATTTATTAGTTCACTAGCGTCCCAAGCATATTTTTTTTTTGAGTTGTCCCGTTATTTCTGGAAAGCAGCGATATATGTAGGTTGACAAATATTCATGTAAGCCACGGCTTCGCTTCTTAAAATTTTTAAAATATTTTTTGGAATTTTAGTAGCCAAAGAATATTAGTTTGTAACCAAACACACAAAGAAATAATTGTTTTGTATAAATCCTAAATAATCATCAAGAGTGGCAAAAAGTCACCACGTTCCACGGTACTTTTTTTGTTTACCACCTAATTTTTGGTTGTTAATTGAGATATTGACTGACACATTTACTATTTGTATATTAACCTTAATCAAGACACATTCGCTCGACTTGCACCTTTGGTAGCTGAGTTTGACAGACACTTACGAGATGTGTTATCTTTACCTAATTAGTTAGGTGCTGTTCAAATTTAGCTACAAGCTTATTTTGATGTTTGTTCTAGATACATAGAATTGCTATTTAATTTTGTACAAGGTAATTTTTAATAAAACTTTTTCGTTATCTTATTATCTGCCGTAAAAAAGATGAAACAAAAACTCGATTATATAATGGATCATTAACCATTTTTTATGTTTGGAACTTTTTTGACAGCTGCCATTATGTACGAGTTACAACAAAATAGACAATATTTTAAAGTAGAATACACCGTTTATTTTTTAATTTCTAAAGGCTACAAGAAATTATATTTTTAAAAATACCACAATAATATTTTTTTAATTCTTATATTTTATTAGTTTTTTTTTGCGTAATAGAGAAATATCGCTATAGTTTCGTAACACATCCATTTCATGTTTTATCTTTATATGACAAATAATGAAAAAGTTAGATTGAGGCACGTTAATAAAAAACGTTAATAAAAATTATATACCTACTCATAGAAAACGATAATAGGTAATAAGATACTGAGAAATAAAAAAGTAGTTTTTAAATTGTTTATAGCAGCTTTAAAAAAATTAATGGATCCATGACGGATCTGATACCTTCCTAGCTAGCCTAATAGCATAATTCCATGATCTATCAGCCTTAAACACATTTTTTGTAAATATCTCAGAAACGAAAGCCTCCACCAAGTTTTTGGTTATAACACAAATTATTCAAAAAAATGTACCCTACCACATTTTAAAAACCGCATATTATTGCGATGCTCCGTTAAAAACCTACCAATCTGCCCATGCATGTTTGCATGCGAGTCTCGAATTCATTTTGAAACTCTCCATGTCAATTATAAATTCATAGTTTCTAATAATTGCGCGCCGTATAAAGCACTGTGAAATTGAAACGGCGCGTCGGATTTCATTATTGGCTTTTACGAGAACATTAAGATGCAAATTTTAGAGCCAACATCAGCCAAACAGACCTGCTACACGAAACCTGCGAAAAAACAAGGCCTATCAACGCATAGGGAGAAGCTACATTGACGATTGCAATATGGTTTTGGGTATTAAATACGGTAAATTAAAAATTTTAACCAAAAACAAATAATTTTTATTCATACTTCTCCAGCTTCTCCTTGGCCGTCCTCGTTTTCTTCGGCCAGTTGGTTTCCATTGTAGTATTTGTTTAGGTAGTCTTTCATCATTCATTCTTTGTACATGTCCGTACCACACCAGTTGTTTTGTTCTTATATCATCCACTAAAGTACGTTCACCCACTGTCATAATTTCTCTTATTCTTTAATTCGTAACTCTTTCTCTTTTTGATTTCCCTGCTGCTCTTCTCCAATAGTCCATCTCCGTAGCGGAAAGCATTTTTTCTGTTCTATCCTTGATTGGTCATACTTCTGAGCCGTATGTAATAATACTTTTTACAATGGTATTATATATAAGCTTTTTGTTATGTTTTGATATACTTTGGTTTGGTTTCTCCCTTGTACGTTTCTATATTGTATGGCTTTGGCTAGTGTTCCGTCAGCTGTAATTTTTAGACCTAAGTATTTATACTCATCACAGGACTAAATTCGCTGCCCGGTATTTAAGATTAGATCCTGTTTCATTCCACCGATACACATATACTCTGTCTTATTGAGATTAACCTCTAGTCCCCACTTATTGTACTCTTCTATTAGTTTTCGTGTCATATATTCGAGGTCGTCATAGTCCTGAGCCACTACTATCTGATCATCGGCGAAACATAAAGAATACAAGGTGGTTTCGTCCAACGGAATTCTCATGTTTTGGCATTTTCTCTTCCATACTTTAAGGACTTGTTCCAAGCAGCGGCGTGCGTGCCTGACGGGACGGGGGGGGGGGGCGACAGCTAAAAAGGGCGCCCTCAAAAATAATGCGACCAAAAAAACAAAAAAAAAGGTTATCATGTCTTTAGTTTCCTTTACCGGCCCTGCTTCTTTATAAAGCTTCGGGCACCCATGGGGCGCCAGTACCCTCGGGGCGGGGCGGGGGGGATGGGGGCGACGAACCCCCCGCGCCCCCTCCCCTACGCTACGCCACTGGTTCCAAGTATATCTTGAAGAGCGTAGGCGAGATACAGCAACCTTGTTTGTGACCTTTATTTACTTGAAAGCCTTTGGTTAGTTTTGCTTTTGTTTTAACTTTTGCCTTACTATTGCGGTATAACTCTTTGATGGCCTTAATTAGTTGTACGCTTATGTTTGTGTTTTCCAACGTTTTCCAAATTAGATTTAGTGGTATACTATCATATGCCTTCTGCAAATCGACGTAAAGCAGATGCATCTCTTGTCCGTATGCCATTTTCTTTTCAATAACTTGGGTTATACAAAAGAGATGATCAGGAGTCGATCTCCCGCCCTGAAACCGGCTTGTTCTTCTGCCTCCATGTCTTTATATTCGCTTTCCACTTTATTTCTAATTATTTTACCGTATATTCTGCTTAATTATTATAATTAAACAACTTATATCGTATATAGATATTTATATTTTTATATTTTTTAAATGATTTTGTCTATTATTAGTTGAATTATTTATTTATTTATTTGCTTTGTCTACAAAGTTTTACAAAACTTTAGCAGACAATAAAGCATGTTTTGATTGATTTGATTGTTTGGGCAAAGAAAACAAACTTTGGGCCTGTGCCGTAATATTCTTTAGAAGTTTTCCCTAAACACTTTTACGTCATTCTAGCCCTGTCGATCACAATAAAACAAATAATAAAGATACCACGAAAAATATAAAAAAATTGGAAAAAACACAATCATTCAATCCATTCACATAATCTTAAACCAGGTTTCCACCTACGACTTTCTCGTGCGTGCCCGCGCACGCGTAACATGACTGTCATAACACTTTATATTGAGATCATGTGATGCGTGAGCGGGCACCCACGAGAAAGTCGTAGGTGGAAACCTGGTTTATGTCCCGCCAACCACTACGCCCTTCTCAACACGTGTAATACTGGCCTTCTTCTCGCAGGTGCCGATCAGCCAAACAGCCTTGCTACCCCAAACTGAAAATCGAGTAATATTAAATTATTTTCCCGCGACTAGTTCATTTGATTACTGTGAACCGAGCTAATGTCGACAAGCCGGATGGACGAGTTAAAGTTGTACAAAATCTCCTGCTATATGAGGTCAAATCAACGACGGTTCTGGACTAAAAGTCTGGGGGGTGGGGGAGTAATAGTGAAACGGCGATCGTAAATAAACGCACAGGAAAAGCGCACGCGTATAGTAAAGCGCATACTAAAACAGGCGCACGGAAACAAACGCAATGTTTTTCTTGATATTTTTTACTAATATAATAAGTCTTCACGGAGACATTTTAATAAAATATCAATAATATTTTTAAAAAAATAAATAGGCAAAAATTAAAATTTTTATATCGTATTTGTGGTGGTTAGTTTAGCTTATTTCTCCTTAACTCTTAATTTTATCAAAAAAGGAAATAATACATTTTTGGATCACAGTTATGGCTAAATATTTATTTAACTGTCACAAATTTTATTTTTTTTGTAAAACCTTTTTCCCCCACTCCTCTAACTTTAAAAATCCTATATCTTAAAAACAGATGAGTTTTAATCGATCCCCATGTCCTTTATAAACTTTTTTTTATCAGAAATAACCTCTTCTATCACTTGCTGCACTATGACTCCTAAGTGGTATACATATACGTAAATATTGAAAATTTTTCGAAATCTTGAATATATTTTAAAATTTTTTATTCAAATTCATAAAAACTTTAAAAATTATCAAAATAGTTTAAAATTGAAGATATGTAATTTAATTTTGAAAATTGTCGTAACTATAAATAAATTTTGTTTAAAACTTCTTATAATTTACGTCTAGGTACATAGTTATTCTAAGAGCATAAAGACTAGTATTGTTAGTAGGTCATAGGCCTAGAGTAAGATGTTTCTTCTTACCCTAAGGTCGTAGGTAATATTTACACCGGCACATTTATAATAAACAAGTTATTTGTATATTTGATCCAACCTACTTATCCCGGGTCCTCATAATATAAAAAATTTGCAATTTTTCGCGCAGGCACAAAAAAATGCGAAAACCGCTGAAAACATATAGAAATTTTTTTGAATGATTTTTTATAAAGAAGTTTTACGAAGTAAATTTTGTTAATGGCTTTCAAAATATACCATTTTTCCAACTTCACCGTGTCATAGTCCAATATTTGATCAAGTTTTTTTTGCGACAAAATTTTAAACACCCTGTGCGCTGTTTTTCGTGTGCCCTTTTTTCCACAGACGATTTCTTCCTTCAGTACATTTCCGATAAAGCAAGTCAACAAAAATATGATTTTTTTCAGCCCTTATACTTTTTATATTTTTTCGGGTTCTGGGGGGGGGGTAATTAGATTTATATCTCACATTGATAAAACCTTTTTTTCATATTATACTACTGTTATTATCTGCCGGATATTGTAACATCATTTTAATGACACCATGTATAATTATCAAATACCAAATTGCAAATAATGCAAGGACCTAAAACTATAAACAATAAGTGAAATTAAAATTTATGTATGGCTTCGGTAGTTCAGTGGTAGAATGTTTGCCTAGATAGCAAGAGATCCCCGGTTCGATCCCCGGCCGAAGCAGAAAACTTTTTTCTTATTTTTCTTTCTTTAATTTCACTTGTTCAAAAGGTGATCTTATGCTTTCGGACGTTGATTCGTTACGTCTAATTTGAGTTATCATACCTTTGACAGTGGGAAAGAAGAATTTAGAGAGATCAGTTGGATGACTTGGTCGAGTTAATACCCTAATGGTTTCTCGTTCTTGTTTTGAGACACCGCAGCCTGCATAGGTGGAAGTTTTCCGAAAATTTATGTATGACTTCGGTAGTTCAGTGGTAGAATGTTTGCCTAGATAGCAAGAGATTTTGGGTTCGATCCCCGGCCGAAGCAGAAAACTTTTTTCTTTATTTTCTTTCTTTAATTTCACTTGTTGTTTATACCATGTATAATATTGTTATAAATTTAACTTCAAGAATTCAATAAAAAATAATATAGTTATCAGAAACGTCGACCTTCAAAAAATTAATTGCTATTTTCTTGATTTCCACTCTCTTTCTATAACAATATTATTCCTATTAGGGTTATAACCAATTTTATTAAATCTGGTTTGCCTGAACGCACTACGATCTGAAATTCCAATATATTGAGATAAAAAAACAACTCTCTTGAGAAATAAATATGGTGACGTATATTGCGGCTCGTCGATTTTAATATAGGAGTTCATTCTAGGTCATCACTTACAAAACACAAATTGTGACCACGTCGTTTAAGCTTAGATTAAAACTATACGTGGAAACGACTTTATGTCCATATTGAACGATCAACTTTCAATGTTAAACTGTCAGAATACTGCCTGGTACTGGCTTTATTGCAATAAATTATTGCAATGAATTATATACTAAGCAACTGGAACGGTCACGGCTATACATTCAGTGGCGGTTTCTCCATAAGTGCACGTGACTCCCAAATTTTACTTAAAAAAATATTAAACTTTGATCATTCCTTAATTTAAATTATCTCAAAAGAAATTCACTAAAGACCGGAATATACTCTAGGAATTAATACCTGATGTATGTGTTTGTATTCGTGTTCAAACTCTCCATCAAACAACCATATACGGGATACTACGTATATGCAAACAACGCTTTTATTTACTGGAACCAAATTCTATGCATCCTAGATTTTATGTAGCATGCTAATTACGAAATATAGAAAGAAAGGAAGACCCAAATAGAATTTTACAGTACATAGAATCTGAACCTTCCTTCTGCACGGCGCGTATACAAAGACCAGCCTCAATGCCGCCCGCACCCCCGTGATGACACCTGCGTCGTCGGTTCGCGTTGCATGTTAGAGCAAATTACCGGCACTTTTAATTCGTTCACTTAGTAGTTCTGTGTGCAACGATTACTTTTGCTAGTATCGAATAGATACTGATACTTCCTATTCAAGTATCAGATATTTTGTATTCGGTACCAAGTAATCATTATATTATATAATACTGAGTAGAGTTAAAATTTTAAGTACTAAGTATGCAAAAAAATAAAAATATTGATGTTTTACATGTTTGAAGTTTTTGAAGTGTAAACTTCTTTAGGCGCGTTTAGCAGTTTTGGTGGGTAGTGAATTCAACTGAGCCGTCAGGCTCGGCTATGTAATGCTCATTCGGGTGAAATCGGCTCGAGTCGACTAACTGTGAGAAACATTCAGCGAGCAATATGATGAAGCAGATGAAGGCCAGTACACAGAAGAGTTCGGTTCGGTCCGCTTTGCAGAATATGTTATGGGCCAGTATTATTAATTTCGCCTTGTTGAAGTTTACACTTCTGCCGTGTGGTCTTAAGCACACACAATTTTTTTTTTATTACGAAAATGTAGATATATTAATCTGGGGAATTTTGACAATGGCGGAAGTTTCTAATTCTGATAGCATTAGCGTGCAACATTTAAATCAATTTTCATCTTTGCCATTAGAGGAGAAAATAAACTAGGTGTGATAATTTATTATTTATTTATAAAAACAATAATAATAGGTAGGTAACTAATATCTAACTAAATATCGCATTTTTTAATTATCTGCTCTAAATTATATAATATAACGGCCCACTCCAAGGCCCAAAAAGTTAGCGTGGCACTGAAAAAAGATTTTCGCGTGCACGGCAATTTTTATTTTTATTTTTTGGTGTGCACCCCCAAAGCTTTTTATCACGCGCCGCCACTGTATACATTACGTATACGGGACACTGAGGCAAAAATTTTAAGGGTTTTCTTAGAGTGAGAACATACACTGAATGCTAAGCATTGCAACCTTTCTCTCTCTAGTTCTAATCACCGGTAGTATTCTGTAAACTTAATACTTCAAAGAAATTGTCATTTGTAATATGTCGTTAAAGTGTTTGTCAATGTTGTCAGTATATTTTTGAACTTGTTTTTGTTGAACAAAAATAAAAAATGGGAACACTATGCATTGCTTATAAAAACGAATTTTATAGGAGTGAAAAGCCGGTTTCCTTTTTGAAGTAAGTAGCTTTGATTATTTAAAAAACTTTATTAGTACTTAATCGCAGTAAAAATCCAGTTATAGATTAAAATCATCAAACGTCCGCGAACTTTCAAAACCACAGAATATCATCGAAGAGTAAAAGTAAAAAAGGAAAGGTAGCACCTCCTGCGCAGCGTGCTCTCTCTTCAAAAATTATCAATATTTTTGCTCAGTTTGCATAAATGTAAAGGGCTATCCAGTTATATATTGGCCAAAATATAATCCATGCTATTTCAAAAATACCTATTTTTATTACGTACCACTTTTATGATTTGATTAACTTTCAATTCTGTATGTATGACATATTTTAAAGAAAGAGAGACGCGACAAACCCTTTAACGTCGAATTTATTTAAGTCAAAATCAAAGGATGACAATATCGGTCCTCTATCGATGTTTAGAGATATTAGGGATCTATTGTAATAGTGCCAAGCACAAATTGTGCCGGGCACTATATTGACAGTTTTGCATTACAAACTGACAGTTGATCTTTCAAAATTGACATACCAAAGCCGAATTTATAAATCCCGTCGTTTATTTTCCATTAATAGTGGCGTCACTATTAAATCCGGCTCGTATAATACACAAAGGCCTAATTTTGAAAGGACACAGCTGTTCTTATAATGAGAAACTGTCAATATAGTGCCCGGCACAATTTGTGCCTGGCACTATTGCAATAGGTCCCTATTCTTGATTGTTTTCCCTTTACAGATTCATTCTTTGGCTCATAGTGGCATTTATGCAGTGGAATAATATTGGAAAATAACTTCATTGTCTGTTCGAGGCCTAGGATAGCTATTTGTTTGACAAATATTTTGCCGACACAAAAATAATAAACTGTAATGAGTATCAGTTATATAAAATTATATAACAATAGGTACTATAAAATATACGAGAGTGGAGAATTTATTATTAGTATAAACACAAGAGGAGAAGGGGTCTAAGAGACATTTTGCTTTCCCCACATTGTTATATGTTAGTAGTTAAGAAGCCTATGATATCCCGTGTCATAGTTGTGGAAGATTTTTTTAAACTATAGGAAGCTTTTTACGAAAATATTAACAGATAGACTAACAGCAAAATTTGACGATATCAATTAAAAGAACAAGCAGGCTTCAGAAAAAGGTTCAGTACAGTTGACAACCTCTTAACCATGAAAATCCTAATAGAACAAGCCAAGGAATATAACATTCCACTATATAGTGCGTCTATAGACTTTGAAAAAGCTTTCGATATCATTGAGCACTGGGCAGTAAAAGCATCTTTAATTAATAGCCAAATATATCACACATACACAGATTTAACAGCCAATAAAGCGAAGCAACAACTTTAGTCAAAATCCACGAAGGAACCAAGCCAATCCGCATAAGAAGAGGTGTCGGAACGGGTGACACAATATCCCCTAACTGTTTAACCATGACCTAGAAGATGTTTTTAAAAACTTAGATTGGGAGGAAATAGGCATCAAAGTAAACGGACAATACTTGAGCCACCTAAGATATGCTGATGATATCGCCTTAATAACAGATACAGCAGCTAAAAGTATAAGCTTAAGTATATACTACACTAAAACTAAAATCACAACAAACACAGATAAAGATATCAGGATCAGAATAAACCAAGAGAAAATAGAACAAGTAGAGGAATATATATGACTGCGCGAAATTATTAAACTAAAAAAGAAAACCAAACAGCTAAAATCAAGAGACAAGTAAGATTGGCCTGGGCAGCAATCGGTAAATTAGGCTACATATTAAAAAAAAAATATATATATCGTCAGTACCTCAAATCGAAAGTGTGTAACCAATGTATCCTTCCTGTACTTACCTATGGATCCCAGAACTGGACACTTACGAAATCAAACATGTATTGGGTAACAAAAGCCCAAAGATCAATGGAAAGAACAAACAAAAGTAAGCAAATTTGCCGGTCATAATATCACACAGAAAGACAATCGATGGAACAATAATTTTTGTAAACTGGAGACCTTGGAAAAATAAAGTAGGGAAAGAGCCCAAATAAGATGCGCGGACGATTTGAAGAAAAATACGGAAACTAGATAGATGAACACGGCGAGATACAGGAAAGACTGGAAGATATTGAGGAATGCCTATGTCCAAAGATGGATCAAAGAAGGCTAAATAGATAAATAGATAGATATAAGATAACTATCAAAATATTTGCGCTTGCACCCAACTTGATCAATGATTACGTCAATAATTAAATTTCAGTGTTAACGCTTGTAGCGGAGGCGAACGAATACTGCACTTGTACGTGTCCAAATCTAAATGCACCCTTAGATACTAAATACACTATTTGCCATGCTTTTTAAAATATCAAGATTTATTGCTGATGAGAAAAGCTTATAACCGAAATAAAATTTATACGTTTCATAAATTTAAATTTACTCCCTGCTGCCAGATGTACGAAATGTCTTACTTATTTCTCCGGTACAGTAAAAGGTCTTATGAGTTATATGTATCTGCAATAAAATAAAAACCTTTTATAATATAAGAAATCCCTGAAGTGGTCGGATATCCCCACCTGTATAATGCCGGGTCCACATCAAACCAACAAAACAAAAACATCAACAAAACAGCAACACAACAAAACTGCAAGTTTTTGAAAACACGAACAAATTGTCAACTGCTGTCCACATATAGGAAAACAATTTAGTGAACCTTTTATAATCCAGCTTCGGATTTTTTCAATAACTGATAATTTCTGTGTTCTCTTGGAAACTTTTTTATTCTTCTGTCCACTTCCTCGGAAGAAGTATCACACAATATTCCTATTTCCTTTAAGGGTCTACTTTTTTATAACGATTTTTATAATCAGGATGTCTGGCGTCCCATAACAATCTAGCTTCTCGATAAAGCTCAATTACTTTACATATATTATTTTCAACATCCCATTTAATTTTTTCTCCGGACATGGTAATTTTGCACACAGAAACTACACAAACTGAACCACAATGTTTGTTTCTGTTTTATTCGCGTACAGACTAGACCAAAATGCCCCAAACGAAAACAAAATATCAACACTTTGATCTTTAACGACAGGCCACGAAAAAACAAAAAGTTGCTGCAGACGCCACAAAACAAAAAAGTTGGCGAATTGTTCTCATTTTGCTTAAAAAATGTTGGAAAACATTGAGTTACTGTTTGGTTTTTTTTGTTTCTTTAGTGTGGACCCGCCATAAGAAGGACTGGAAGGTTCACAGAAAAACGGGATCAAATTCAAGGATGAAGGAGGGTCTGGGGGAGGAAAGTGAGCCCGCTAAGGCTTCTTATTACTACCACTGTTGAAATATAATAGTGTTTTTTAAAATATACCAGTAGTTTCATGTAATTAAAAACCAGAATAGGTTTAATACCGTTATACACATTTTTGTTACATTATTTTCAATTTTAACGAAGACCTTAAGAATCTCTTTACAGTATTGGAAGGCGGAAATACGCCCTTAATGCCAAGCAACAAGCACAAACAAAACATTTCTACGTTCACAAACCAAGATTGAATTGACCCTACCTCTATTTTAGCTCTATTAACGCTGAATAGTCTGGGAACATAGCGTTAAAAATTGGCCTGCGTGAGCTTTGTGTTATAGATTTTATAACACTTGTTTTAATACATTACTAATGAATGAATTCTGACCGGTTTATCTAGAGCAGCGATTCTCAAACTGTGTACTGAAGAACCCCAGGGTTCTACGAAGCGGTAATTGAAGTTCCTCAAGAAGTTAATAAAATAAAAAAATATCTGTTTTATTACCCAAAAATAGTTTTTCTTAATGACTCTTCATTTCAATTGTCATCAAGAATAAGTGATGTAAAGTGGCTACAATGTTTGGCATTTCTTTTTTTACTTTACAGAACTTCTGTCACAGTTATCCCAATACATGACAAAATCCAGGCTATGTTAAATAGAGGAGTGACTGAGTGCTTTCCAACACTGCATGATTTTGTGTCCGAGTCAAAGAGTCCAGCAGAAATAATCACTTCTGAGGTAACCAACCATCTTCAGAACCTGCAAGTTTCAATTAAAGAATATTTTCCAAGGCAAGAAGAGGATCTTGATTGGGTTGGCAATCCGTTTTTAGTCTCAGGCAAAAAAGCTCATCAAACTCTAACTGTATAACAAACTGAACAGCTAATTGATGTTGCAGTCGATAGCAACCTTAAAACTACTTTTAATTCGGCCACTTTGTTGGAGTTTTGGGCCCAGCTTAGAAGTGAATATCCAGAACTAGCTTTTTTGTTGTTAAAAAATTGTTGGCTTACAATTTTCAAACATTGAACCCGATATTGTAAAACTTGTCTCAAACAAACAGGCCCATCCATAGCATTAGGTTTAAAAAAAATTAACAACAAAATATTTTAATACTTATTTTAGTATTTTATTTTGTAACTCTTTTCGAGTTATTAATATATTACGTACCCTTTATCTAGAAGCTTAAAAAGTAGTGTTATTGTCGATTTTTGTGTACAAAACTAAACATTATGTCTTATATTTAAGTTCTTAGGGTAGGGGTTCCCTAGAAAAAAAAAGCAAGCTTTATTGTTCCCCACTCTACAAAAGTAGAAGAAGAGAAGATCTAGAGCAATGACACTTTCCACATATATTGGCCTCAAAGTACTAATTCTTCAACTGTTAAAAAATATCAAATGTATGGACCCTAGGGGGCGCAAGAAGGCAAAATGTGTTTTTAGATTATCCCATATATCTTCAACACTATTGCATACCTGCACATCAAGGTCTAATAAAATTAGTAGTTTATATACAATTATATAGGGGACTGGTATACATATAAAACAAAACAAGACCCACTAATTAAGGGCAAAAAATTTTGCCGTTTATGAAAAAAATTGACTTATACTCTGATCTGTCAGCAAAATGAAACAAAAACGGTGCCTAGGGGCTCTAAGTACATTTCCTTTACCCTCTAGGGGCTGTCAGGAGCCAACATCTTATTTTAACCCTGCTCCATAATCACAGAATCACTCATTGTGGATATTTTAAACTCATCAATCAGTGGAGGTTGTGATTTTATATATTTAAATTTTTATATTTCAAATCCATCCCTCGTCATCTTTTTCCAGTCAGATAAAGTGAGCATGAAATTTGACAAAGTGTCTAGGTGCAGCTACCTCGGTATATCAAAATTTATGAAGTTGAGCCTTTGAAATTGAGCTAGATGGAGGCAATAAAATACAAAACTGATGGGCAAGTCGATTCGGTCATAAAAGAGTATAAGGGAAAACCTTTGGCAATAAAATCAAAGTGACGCCATTTTGAATATGTCTTAAACTGTGACACATCTTTGTTTTATTACAAAGGGTATAATATAAGTAGAAGGGCCAGAAAGACGCAGTGAAATTCACAGAATTTGATGCTTACTTTAACAGATTTTTTTTCAAATTTAGATTAGGTTTTTTGTTTGCAATAAAACACTAATTAAGATAGTAAATAAATTAGCCTTTTATGGTAAAAACTAACAAAGATATTTTATTTTTTTATTAAAAAATTATAACTAACCAAAAATAAGTTGAAGAATGAAGTTTTAGACCACCTCAAATCGATTGGTTATGGATCACTCAAGCTTTAGTCGCCGGGTGTTTGCCTTAAATTTGATTAAAGAGCCTGTGTGACGTCGTAGGTCCAAGGTGGCGATTTTACTTGTTTTTTTTAGAAACTATACGTCTATTTACTCCAGAAAGATTTCTGATTGCTCTCTTTTGTAAAGTAAATACCGATTTAAAAAGTTGATTTGAACAGCATCTCCAAAAGCATATGCCATAAGAAAGATGCGATTAAACTAAATAATAATATACATTCTTTGCTGTAACAAAATCCAAGTTCTGGGCTACTACTCTTAGAGCAAAACAGCCTAAAGCAATTTTATTATTTAACTTTTTAATGTGTTCTTTAAACTTCAGTGAATTATCAAATTAATAACTTTGTTTGTAATATTTTCATTTTGTAATTGAATATTATTCAGATCACATTTAAAATCAAAATATGTGTCTTTGAGACATTATAAGATAATAAATTTGCATCACAACATTCCTTAATTAGACTAAGGTGGTTTTGAACTGTAACTGCGTCTTGTATAGTTTTTGCAAAGTCACCTGAAATGCTCCTAATACGGGGTTCTATCGATTTCATGAAATTTTGCTTCAATCTGCCCTTCAAAAGTTATCCAAATTCATTTAAAATCTTCCTGGTATAATTTCAACCCTACCGACAGAGAAAAGGCGCGACTCTTTGCGGTCCGAGCAAGTATTTGTTTTCTGACCGACCCAGCACAGGTGGATGAACGACACCTGATTGGCAGATTTTTTTGAGATCCGCTTTTAATTGCTTTCAGGTGTTCGTTTCGGGACCCCTTTAGTCGGCAGTATGCAGTAGAAAGTTTTATTATCTATTTTTATTTCTTTAGTTTACGCCATAATTAAATGAAATAATTTTCATGAGTATATCTACCGCCGCCCATGTCACTTTCCTTAAAGGATATGCCGATGGTCGGCTTTAACCTTTGTTCAACTGACTTTGCAAAAACTATAACTTAATACCCTGTTTCCACCAATGCATGCCCACCCCGATTCAAAAAACGCATCAGGTGACACTGCATTTAAAACTGGTGCAAATCCATGGGCCATCACCTGATGCGTGATGCATGCATTGGTGAAACAGGGTATGTCTTTCAGCGTTAACATCATGCCACAAGAATGTGTTCGGTTCGGTTCGGTTCATCCACAAAACTGGTGATTTTACCATTTATAGAAAGATTTGATATATCATTCACAAATATCAAGAATATTAGAGGTCCAAGTATGGATCCTTGCGGAACTCCAACATTTAACTGTTGTGTGGTGGAGGTTTCATTACTTAAGATGGCAGATTGTGAGCGCTCAGATAAATATGACTTAAACCACTTTACCGCTACACCACTGACTCCATACTTCTTAAGCTTCCCCAACAGTATTCTGTGATCTACGCAATCAAAAGCCTTTGATAAATCACGGAACACTGCTGCGACTCTTTCACGTGCATTAAGTTCAAGATAGAGCTGTTCAAGTAAATTAAATATGGCATCATTGGCGCCTATGTTAGCTTAAAAACCAAACGGTGTACTACTAAGAATACTATTCTTTATTGAAAAATTTGTCAGCCTAATTTGTACCAATTTTTCAACTTTTTTGGATAATGTTGGTAGTAGTGCAATAGGTCTGAAATTTGAAGGAATGTTGTGTTCTCCTCCCTTAAAGATAGGTAGTATTAGAGCGTTTTTTTAAATAATCCTAAACTAAACGTTCCATTGATGGCTTCAGCAAGAACAATCAAAACTGATTCAGGGAGTGCTTTAAAAATTCTAAGAGACATTTTGTCCCAGCCAGTAGATTTTTTGTTCTTTAATTTTTGGAAGATTTATTTAATTTCAAAAGCTCTTGTTGGAACACGTGTTTGTAACAGAAATATTATTTAAATAGTTAGTTTATTATTTAAATAGAAAGCTTCTGGGCTATACTGCAATAGAAAGAGTTTCTAAGGTATCCAAAGATTTTTCTGTAACGCAACTGATTCTGTAAAATACTAAAGCGTCACGTGTGACAGATATACGTTCATGATATTCCGTAGTAAAATTTTTTATTGTCCCGTATTTTCTTGTTTTCATATCTTATTTTCATGTCTCGGCTGGAAAAATTTAATTATTTATTTAGGCAATCATCCTGACTGTGTTGTTTTTTGATTGTTATTATGTTTTTTGTTTTGTATTTTGGGTCATAAATCCCACCTTTTTAAATTTTCCAGCACATGTAGGTTTGTATGTGGGATTTTATGTTTTTTTTTTACATTTCAGCTTGTTTTAAATTTATATATGTATTTACAGGGTGTTTCAAAATTCAAACATATTTTTAATGTTGAATTCCTGGGGTGATTTCAAGACAAAAACTTTATATAAACATAGGTCCACAAACGCTTAGTTTTCGAGATACTGTTTTTTTTTTCACATACTCGCCATATACCATAATGTAGCATTTTTCGTTTTGATGACAGCGGCCTTTGGTGCAACAGCAATTTTCTCTAAAACGATCAAGATGTGATAAAATCGCAAGAGACAAAACTTACAACAAAAAGATTAGTAGTAGATTTGTACTGTTATTTGACATGCCTAGCGTCATCGAAGTTATTTCTTCGATGACCTGGCCTGAAAGAGAGAATTGCTGTTGTAGGTCACGGATGGTTTCTTTCTCTTTGCAATCGATCTTTTTATCGATCGATATATAATATAGCAATTTATACTCGCCTGCGCTTGTTCTTGTTTCTCTTGTATCTCGGTAGATGGCGCTTTTTGCAGGGGTTTTTAGGGTCACTGCATCACGAAGACGTAGTGTCTTCTTTGGGTAGCGACACGACAGCTAAATATTTTTGGTTATATGACGAATCTGACACTGTCACGAGCGTAGCGTTTTTTGTATTTAAAAAAATAAAATGGTTTACAAATGTAACGTAAATAACTGTCCGTCACACTCGGTATATATATTTAGACTGTCCAAATAAACAAACCATTCAAATGCTTTTCAGATTGTCGAATAAAAACGATGTTTTTTATGATTTCAATATTTATCCACATAGCGCAAGAAACCAAAAATTATTTGACATGTTTTATAAAATATAGAACTTGTATATATTGTTGGATTTATTCTAGGGCATAAAAGTGTACGTTTAATCCCTTTTTTCATGGACTTAGGTGATTAAAAGTAATTTCTTTAAAACTATAAACGGAAAATTATAGGTTTTTTGGATCATTTTATTTTATTAATATACAAAAAACAAAAAGCTATCATAATACACAATAACGGTTATTCTGTTGCTTCCAGCTTGGCAGAAGTTACTGTACTTTGCTGATGACTTGGTTGGTTTCGATTATTATTGTGTCCTTTGGCATAGCCTTCATATAAAGGAAGCATTTAACTTTCTAGACTTCTCCAGGATAAAAAACAGGAATACCTTTTCGGTGAAATTTTTGACATTCTTTTTATTGCATCATTTTCGGTACTCTGAAAGCTGCTTTCTTTGGCCGCCTTTTCAATGTCCATCTCAAAGTAGGAATTATTCTTTGGTCCCTCGTTTGTTCAATCTTTAAGAAATTTAATTCAAACTTGTTCTTATTTAGTTTGTTATGAAATAAATATTATTTTTTGCATATTTTTTTCTATGTTTGTTAGCGTCTGACTGACTTTTGTTTAATATCTACCATAGCAACGCGCCCAAAGCTCACCAAAAAAATGAAAACTCTCACTGCCCTCTGTATTATTATATACCGGGGGTTGACATGCTAAAACTAGAGTACAGGAGTAGGTGGTTTAATATTTATTTATTTTATGATTATTAATATTTTTAGTATATAAACATTGGCATTAAAGTCCCTTTTAATCACTTAACAAATTATAGCCGTCCTTCCGGTCGGGCTTAAAAAATCTTGCCGCGGAATTAAAAGTACACACAGCATATACCTACTATTATTTTATTACGGTGTCCAAACAAAAGCGGGCGGCGAAGAAAACGTCGAAAGAACAAAATGTCAAAGACACGATAGGTCGAAAGTACAAAAGGTCGAAAACATAAGGTCGAAACTACAAAAGGCCGAAAATACAAAAGGTCGAAAGTACAAAAGGTCGAAAAGCAGAAGGCCAAAACTTCAAAAGGTCAAAAATACACAAGGTCGAAAGTACAATAAAAGATCGAAAATAGAAAAGGTCGAAAGTACAAAAGGTCGAAAGTACAAAAGGTCGAAAATACAAAAGATCAAAAAACAAAAGATTGAAAAACAAAAAGTCCAAAATCGAAAGTAGCTATACTGTAATGATTGCACACACACCTAACGCACATACACACAAACACATACACGCACACACACAGACGTCACGACGATATTGCGAAGATAAGTCAAAATACACCAAAATAAACACATTTTCGGCGTCATCTCAAAAACATTTTTTTCTTCGAAAGCAATACCTTTTCCAGTCATTATTGCATGGGCTAGGACGGTAAAAAAAATTCAACAATCCAAAAATTGAAGGTCTAAAAATTTTTTTTGTAGCATCTCTAGGTATTTTTGGGTAGCAACACGACGGGTCGCGGAACTTTGTTCGAAAACATTTTCCTCGAACGGAAAATTGTCAAAAACGGTTTATTCGAACGGAAATTTCTTTGAAACAAAAATTTGCCATCAATCGGTGTTTTCCTAACCTTTCTCAATTGATCGCAAACGTATTCTAACCGGTACAGACAATCTCTGACCTTTTTCCACCAAAACACTGTCTTCAAATCACAGGTTTGCTATCAATTGAGAAAGGTTAGAATAATAGAAAATATGTTTCGGTTGGTTCGGTTGGGTTTCACACTCTCTACCCAGACAGCACAAGTACGTACTATGTACGTAAAAACTCGTACTAGGTACGTACATGGTAAATCCAATTAATCGTAAAATGTACGTACTCTAGACGTACATGGTACAAACATGGGACATCAAATTAAAATAACAAAAGTGTAGAATTAAGACTAGGTACCACTAAAAACTATTCTGGCTTCCTAAACATTCCTACTTTAGAGTGATCGTCCAGGTTTACCTTAAGGCTCGAAGTCTCGATAGTTTTGAAGTTTGTTTTACTTGATTTAATATTTAAGTAATGTATCTCTAACAATGCCGTTAAATGTTATAATTTAAAGACACTGTATGTTATTTTAAAAACAAATAAAGATTTACTGATCGATGCAGAAATAAAAGTTTTTGAATATTTTTCAAAAAATCATGTTTTTGCACAAAGTCTACCTGATTGGAAGCACGGCAGAACCACAGAAATGACTTTAGAAACTATAAGAAATTTACAAAAGAGGCAAAATTTAGGGTAACCCCACAGAAATGATATTTTTTATGATTGTAGTTAAGTACTATAACTACTATTATATCTAAAAGTAAAAGTGTATGCATTAAATTGTTGTAGTATTTTTTGTATTAATTTATATTATAAAAATAAAAAGTTGGTCAAAAACTTAAAATATAAGTATGGTCTTTAATTTTTTTAAAAATATTTTACATACTGTAGGTACTCTAAAAATTCTGAGATCGCTTTACAAACTTCTACAAAAATTGTAGGTACTCTAAAAATTCCGAGGTTAATTTACAATATTGTATAGAAATTGCGTGTAGGTACTCTAATTATTCCGAGGTAAGTTGACGAGTCGCCCATGGAAATTCCGAGGCAGGTCACGTGGGCTTGTCGCTACCCATGGAGACGCCAGGCTTCCAGGATGCAGTGACCCTAGGGGTTTTCGCACTTTAGAGGTAGAATGAGAGACAAAACGGTCTGATTCACGGTGGATAGAATAGACCGATGTTCGGATCTTATATAAATATATATATATATATATATATATATATATATAAATATATGTCGAATTTTTCACGTCACTGGTGGTCCAGCTGATTTTTGTAAACAAAAGTTAGATATGATATTATTATACAACGGAACTACTAATATTTTTTTGAATTTTTTGAAAACTAAGCCAGTTTTCCGATTGTTTTCTAGTACATCCTTATAAAATATAATTTTCTAGACTTATTGTCGTTATTTTTTTTAGCCCACTTTATTTTTTATTACACAAAACTTAAACTGCAAGTCAAACTGAATGTGATCGTTTAGTATCAAAGGTGAACCGAGGACTTGGGAAGTAAACAAAGATGTAGGTCAGCGGATTATTTTTGAAGCTGAAACGAACACATTCTTTTCTTCGAATTTTAATTTTTGTGCTAAGAGAAATAAAGCGGGCTAAAAAAATAACGACTGGTATGTCTGAAAAATATTATTTTATAAGAATATACTAAAAAATAGTAGGAAAACTGCCTTAGTTTTAAAAAAATTTTAGTTGTTCATATCATATCTAACTTTTGTTTACAAAAATCAGCTGGACCACCAGTGTCGTGAAAATTCGACATATATTTATAAGATCCGAACACCGGTCTATTCTATCCACCGTGGGTTTAATTAACGTCGCATTGACCAAGCAGTATTCTGAGGAGTACCATAAGGACGAAACAGTTAACTGTCAATACTTATTAGGTGTCCATTACATCTTGGACACCCGCGAGATTAAACTTTCGAGCTATCCACGGAAAATATGAGAGAAACAAAACCAGACATGCAGGACAATAAAATTCAAGAACATTTAAAAAATACTGTTTTTTCCTCTCATTTATTTAAATGACTAAAAAAGGTGCGCCACTGATGTAGGGGGGCGTGTTATACATCGTTAAAAAGGACTTTTGGTCAGCCTCAATAACTATTACTAAGTTGTTTTTGGCCAAGTTAAAAGTTTGCAAATAATTAGAAAAATACTGTAAAAGATCACTCTTGAGGGGAGCGAGAGGAGGGATGCCCCTTCGCCCCAATTTAAATGATTTTAACGCGAAAAATTGAGTTTTTAGATAATATTAATCAAAAATATTTTTTACTCACCTTGACTATTATTTACTGAATTACAAAAATGAATATTCAAAATTTTTGTTTGATTTGAGGATTTCTACACATTTATTTTTATTTTAAGGCGGCTTCTTTAAAAAGTTATGTCTAACTTATTTAACATTTAACTGTATACAATGGGTTTTTGAACAAAAATACTTTTTTGAAAAAAACAATGTGTTAAGGATACTAAATGCCACAAGAAAAATAAAAAAGAACATATTTTAAACATTTTTCCCTTTTTTCGTAGGCCTATGGAACGTGCACCACTGCCTTGAGATGGTACTAAGGTACAGCGAGTCCCATTTTCAATGGGATTAAATGGGAAACTCGGTTATTATTAAAGATCTTGATTTTCTGATTACACCTTAACGTGCTCTTTTTTTAAACTCTTAAAAACGGTGTAATCAGATTTTTGCTATACCTTGTAGTTTCGCTAATACAGGGAGTTTTTGAAAAAATTGCATTTATAATAATCCCTTATATCTCGCTTATTTTGCGAGATATTTTTATTCTGTAAAAACTTTTTTAAAGGAAAATAACGACGTTGTCAGTTTTTTTAAATTTTGTTTCGTTTTTGAGATATGGTATTTATCATAAAGAAATTAAATACGGACCTGAATTTTTTTAATTACTATTTTGATTGGCTTTATGCTATTATCATCACAAAATAATAAATAATTAATATTTTTTTTGTTTTAAGATTAAAAAAAAAATATTTACTATAAAAAAAAAATAAATTAGTCCAAACCTGGAACATAAATATAAATTAAAAATTGCTAGTTGAACGATTTTTAGTTTAACTGTTTTGATACTTAGCAAATTAAAATGGTTTTACGTTAATTTAAGGATTTATTTGAAACAAAGTCTACGACAGATACAAAAAAAATAACGAATTACAAGAAGTAATAACTAATTTTTTCTTTGATGATATAAATTTTCAAACTGATTGCCCTTTTGTGTGAGACATTGTTGGCATTTTTGAGTAATTTTTCTTAACGCATTTTGCTTAAAAATATTTCTGACGTTTAAATATTGGGATTTTGTTGTTTGAATAAAGCAGTCAAAAATATGACATTTTTCAAAATCTGGATATGGTCGATTTCTAGCCATTTAAGAATAATTTTGAGTGCGCTATTCACAAAAATGACACGTAAAATTACAATGTCAATTCCACGCTTTTGTTTTTCCATGTTGAAGTAAATTTTATGAGTTGCTGTGCTACCATCAAATAATTTGGTTTTTTACTTTATTTATAAATATTTTAATTAACGTTTCAAAACAGATAAACTAAAAATCATCCAACTAGTGTATCTTACAATTTCGAATTTATATTTACGTTGGAAATTTCCAGGATTGGACTAAAATTTTTTTTAAATATTAAATTTTTTTTTAAATACTTAAAACAAAAAAATATTAAAGTTTTATCATTTATGGATAATAATAGCATGAAACCAATCAAAATAGTAATAAAAAAAATCCAGGTTTGTATTAAATTTTTTTATGATAAATACCATTTCTCACAAACTAAACAATATTTTAAAAAATTGACAAAGTCATTATTTTGCTCTAAAATAGTTACCATAGAAAGGTTTATACAGAATAAAAATATCTTGCAAAATAAGCGAAATACAAGGAATTATTAAAAATGCATTTTTTTCAAAAACTCCCTGTATTAGCGAAACCACGGGGTATAGCAAAAATCTGATTATACCATTTTTAAGGGCTCGAAAAAAGAGCACGGTAAGGTGCAATCGGAAAATCGACATCTTTAATAATAACCGAGTTTCCCATTTAATCCCATCGAAAATGGGAGACGCTGTACATAGTTAAAAAGGAAATTTTATCTGCTTGCAAAATGATCTTTAGAATATTTTTAGAAAAGTTGACCGTTTTCGAGTTATTAGCAAAAAACCGTCAAAAAGCACGTTTAAGGGGGGAACCACCCCCCTGCCAGGGCTGGGGGGTGGTTCCCTTGCGTAAAATATTCGGGCGAGTCTTATGTCTATCCATACCAAGTGTGTTGCTGCTATCATTAAACGCAGTACCTATCGGACCCCGTAGGGCCTGAACTACTGTTAAAAGTGTTGTTTGTAAGTAAAATACCTACCTGCCTAATTAAATTCTGTACTGCATTTAAATACATAAACTAATTAATAAAAACAAGCCTCACTTGTTAGTTAAATTAAACTATATATTTAAGCGAGAAGGCAAGAAAAGGCCAGAATTCAAGTTAATATGCGCCATATTAATATGCTCTCTGCAAGTAGAATTTAATTTGTAGCCGCACTTCCGCGCTATAGAGCAAAACCATTTCGGGCCGGTTGTTGTAGGAATAGTGTGTTGTTCCTTAACACGCTTTTAAGGTAATTAGCGTAGTTATGTTAAATTTTTGTAAAAAACCCTTGAAATATTTTGTAGTAAAAAATTATTTCATATAGTTTTTAAGAGAAAAAATTAAACGGTACTCATGCCGAAAATTTTTAGTCAAATTTTGATAACGGGAACAAATTTTTGATCATTTTAATACGCAATTTGCTACTGTGCTCAAATGAAACTCAATCGACATGAAAAAACCTAAAACAAAATGGATGTCATGAATTTCACTATTATAGTTTATTTAATCTACGGTAAAAAACCCAACAAAGGAAAAAGTAAACATTCAGATCATCAAACCCGGACAATGGAGAGAACACTACAAGGTACTGCTGCAGGAAACGAAAACCGAATATCTGTCAGCCTCTTCGAGGAGAGACATAGAAGTACATGGTTAGAAAGTAATCATCGAAAAAGAAATGATAAAAAATAGTCTTAAAAGATTAAATCCGGAAAAGCTAGCGGACGTAGGGGAATATACGCTGAAATACTCAAATATGGATCAGACAAACAAATCTCATGACATTTTAAATCCTCAATATACAAAAAAGGAAACAAGCTGGATTACAGCAATTACAGAGGAATGTCAGTAACCAGTACTCTAAGTAGATTGTACGGTAGGATTCTTAGAGATCTAATAGAAAATGATTTTCATAAACAAGAAGAAGAAGAGCAAAGTGGGTTCCATTCAGCCAGATCTTGTAGTGATAATGTTTTTTGTCTTAAACAAGTAATTGAGGAAAGGAGTGCCAGAAATATAGAGACTCATGTGTCATTTGTGGACCTACAAAAAGCATACGATACCGTTCCAGTAGAAAAATTATGGACATAAAAGCGATAAAAGAAGGAAAGGGTGAAAATCTAAAATTAATATTAAAAATCGACTTTCAAAAGAATTCCTGGTAACGAAAAGCTTAAGAGAGAGATGTTATATTTCTCTAACTTGCTTTAAAATATATATCGCAGTAGCTCTAAAACACTGGAAACGTAAAGTACACGGCATGGGAATACAACTTAAAAGCCAATTTTCCATATACACACTACAGTTTCCTGACGACCAAGTAATTGTAGTTAATGATAAAGAAGGCATAGAGGATAGATGAGAAAGTTAACGGAAGAATACCAAAAGTGGGGGTTAACAGTGAACGTGGACAAGACACAGTATTTATGTATGTATTGGAAATGAATCAAGGAGAACTAGACAATGGACAAACAATATCTCAATGCAATGAGTATGTATACTTGGGTGTCACATTTGATAAGACAGGAACAGACTCTAAAGAACTGGAAAAAAGAATATTAAAAGAAAAAAAGGTTATGGGATGTCTAAACAGTATTTTATGGAGCAGAGAGTTAACAATGAATGTAAAATGTAACACATATGAAATAGCGGTGAAAAGCACGCTGTTGTATATCCAAGGAGGTGGAGAAAAGGCGTCGGAAAACGTAGCAAACATTCTAAACAGACATAATTTTAGTAGTTTATTTAAAGACACACAATGTAGCCACTAAAAAATTATTTACCGCAAAAAAATTAAAATTTCTAAAGTTTTTATTAAGAATAATTTTAAACTGAAATTAATTATAAGTAGGGGAAAGTGGGGCAGGTTGAAACGAAAAAGCATTTTTTTGATATTAAAGCCTCCAAAAGCGCCTGATTTTTTTTTCCTCTTACGCAGATATCTAATGCGCTAAACATCATGTGAAGAAAATTAAATTTATTTAATTATTTGGTATTAAAAAAGATATATTATTGTTTCATGCTTACTGTTTCAACCTGCCCCTTTTATGGAGTAGGTTATATAAAAATTTTCAGATAAAAAATCATAAAAATCGTGCTAATAATAGGGATAATTTCAACCTAAAATTAATATAACTTTTTATTAAAAAAATTGAATTTTAAATCGCATTTGGTGCTAAATCGATTTACAAAATTGAAATATCGCCATATAGACAATCGAAATGCATTTAAAAAGAAAAAAATTCCGCAATTCAATCATTTTTAGATATCCGTTATACCGAAATAATTGTGCATTAAAACGAGTCCGTTGAATTAAACATAAAAGTTAAAAACGTATTTCATTTCAAAGTCATTTTATTTTTCTCGTCTCTCTGTCTCCTTCAGATGAAATAAAATTTTACGCTTAAATTTACAATTTTATTAATTTTGCAATAAAAGACAAACATTACTTTAAACAATATATACAGCGTATGAAACTAGTGGAAACTTTATGACCCTTGCTACCTAGGTAGCCATTCTAGGTCTTGAACGATGTGATATTTCCCATCACAGGCTTTGACCAATGGCAAGCTTTAAATTAGCTCCGAGCCGTCACGTGCTTTGCGAAAAGACGTCCATTGCGCAGGCCTGTCCTACGATCCGACCGCGGAACGTTCAGTCGGTCCGGGGCAGGAGAACAGATTTTAATTTAAACGCGTAAAATTCACTAACCCTGAAGAGCGGACGAGTATGCCATTGGTCGAGACAAGTAATTTCGCACAACACGCGACCGCTCATAGTTTGCTATTGGTCAAAGCGTGTGATGTGGATGATTATATCATTCAAGACCCAGAAAAGAACCTCTGCAGAGTTATTAAAATTAAGTTTAAAAACTCTACTACTCAGGTAGCAAGAGCTCATTAAAAGGCGTCTTTGTTACATTAAAATGTGGTTTTACCAAAAAATTATATTACAGCATAATTTTTAACTTCTTAATAGTGGCGGTTCCTCCATACCCAGACAGCACACTTCGTCCCAGGGACGTCTATTTTATGTCCATTTTACGTCGATAAAGTACGTACTATAGTTCAAATTATACCCATTTGTAATGACGTCATTTTTGTTTATCTTTGTTTAGTATATTATAAACAGCGGTGAAAATAATCTTAAAAAAAAAAGTAGTGTCTATGATTTAAATAGGTAGGTAATTGGTTATGTGAAGTATCCGTCACTGTCAAACAAAAAACATTGATTGGCAAAAATATCTACGCCATACGATTTTTTCTCACCTGGTGACGTCATTACAAATGCGTATAATTTAGACTATATGTACGTACAATTGTGTACGATCATTTTAGAGATGCGCATCCGAATATTTAAACGGAAACGTACATGGCGTACTCTAGGTAACATTTCACGGCATTGTTAGACATTATATTACTTAATTATAAAATCAAGCAAAGCAAATTTCAAAACTATCGAGGCTTAGAGCCTCGAGGTATAACTGGACGATCCACTCTAAAGTAGGAATGTTCAGGAAGCTGGAATTGTTAGTATGTTTATTTTACGTTAAATTGGACGTACCATGTACGTACCTAGTACGAGCTTTTTACGTACATAGAACATACATTCGTCCAAAATACGTCGGATGTACTTACATAGTACCTAGTTCAGTACGTCCATAGTACGTACAAATCGAAAGAAAATAATGGCTAAAGTTAGGGTAAATGCGGGAAAGTTGCCGCGGAGGGAGAGACGCCGGTTATTACGTATTTCAATGATTACGCTATAACATGGGCAACCAAGTATGCCCACATTTAGAGTTTATCGTTTAGTGAACGGTTATAACACAAGACTTGTTTGTTTTCTAAAATATCGCTTGCAATCCTTGAATTTACGACGGTAAGGCAAAATTTTAAGTACTGTCTTAATAAGTGTGGTTCTTTGCAATGTGGTAGTTTTTTTTCACATTCATGTGTTTTAACTGTTTTATTCAGTATTTTGGGGTTATGTTTACAGGTGCCATGCCGTGTTTTGTTGCGTTTTAAATCTGTGACCTTGGTAATCAGGTGCGGCATCGCCCCCAACAAAAAGGACAGTTGCCGCATTTTCAAGAATACCCAGAAAAAATTCAATGGAGTGACAGCGATGAAGAACCTCTAGCCAAAAAGAAAAATGAAAACCAGGAACGCTGCATGGAATGCTTCGAAGTTTACGCAACAACAACTAAAAATGTGGATTGGTTACAATGTATTAAATGCTTAAAATGGCTACATGTCACTTGCACCATGTATGGTGAAGTTTGTAACATCTGTTCCAGACTCGAATTAAGGAAAACAATTGAAAAATAGAGATTTTTTTGGAGAAACGGTTACAGCAGCGTCCCTCCTATTTTCACGCGGCATCTCCCCCAGCAGTGTGGGAGAGATGCCGACTTTAATAAAAAAAAAATTTTTTTGCTTTGTTCATGTTTTTTTACATATATTTTTTATTTTTGTATTTTAATAAAGTTTAACGCAGTACCTGTGCATTGTCTCAAGACTTACAGATGTTACAGCTATTTTTCAAAAAGTGCGGCAACTCTCCCGCATTTACCCTACATTTCTACGACGTACATATGTGAACGTAAGTACATACATAGTACGTACTTGTGCTGTCTGGGTAAATGCACACGTGCACGTGCACCTGTAACAAAACGGGATTTGAATATAAATGGTATTTTTGCCATTTATAAGTTTTTAAAGATTTTTAATTAAATATTGTTTTGACATCAACAAGCATTAATTATATGCAAGACTAGGTTAAGATTAAGTAAAATTTATGGCAACTCGGCGACTTGTTTTTAGGCATGTTTTCAGGTTCGCTGTATTTTAATAAAAGTTGTATTCGGCTAATATGTCCTTTGAGCCACTAACATCAAAATAATTCTTATTTTGTAACTGGAAACAAATTTTAAACTATTTTCAATTAAAAAAGAAACACACTGTAAGATTTAAACTTTACCGAATTTCTAAATCCACGCATCTTTGAATTGCGGTGGTATTTTGTCTCTTTGTCTTTCTCGCCAATGCGAGGGAGCTTGAGATTCAGACCACGGCAGCCAAGAGTGTCTGTAGAGAAGAGTGGTGGAAGAAATCCGTTAAAGAAAGCTTAGATTTAGACCAATCAGCTAGCGACAAACTGAGAATGTCTAGAGAGCGGGGTATTGGAACTTTCGAAAGTCGTCAGGGACTTTACTCTTTAGTTTGTCGTTGCCTGGTACGTTACACTTTCATTCAGACTTCTTAAGGGGGGTTTTATTTCAAATGGGGAAATTTATCAATTATTTTAACATTGTATAAAACTGTTAACTTTAATATTCATAATTATTTTTGTCTTTTCTTTTAGAGTTCATTGATTTTAAAGTCATTAATTATTACTGTTCCCAGTGTTTTGAAATAATGTGTTTAACTGTTTTATGGTTTATTTTTATCAACAAAATACAAACCATTCGTTGCCCTAAAATCGGCATTTTTAATTAATAACATATCCCAAACCTAAACAGTAATATTAAGTAAATTAAACAGTTGATTGAATAGTTTCACTCATTCAATCAACGTTTAAGATGTTGATAAATATATATATTTACTGGCTGCCGTGGTCTGAATCTCAAGCTCCCTCGCATTGGCGAGAAAGACAAAGAGACAAAATACCACCGCAATTCAAAGATGCGTGGATTTAGAAATTCGGTAAAGTTTAAATCTTACAGTGTGTTTCTTTTTTAATTGAAAATAGTTTAAAATTTGTTTCCAGTTACAAAATAAGAATTATTTTGATGTTAGTGGCTCAAAGGACATATTAGCCGAATACAACTTTTATTAAAATACAGCGAACCTGAAAACATGCCTAAAAACAAGTCGCCGAGTTGCCATAAATTTTACTTAATCTTAACCTAGTCTTGCATATAATTAATGCTTGTTGATGTCAAAACAATATTTAATTAAAAATCTTTAAAAACTTATAAATGGCAAAAATACCATTTATATTCAAATCCCGTTTTGTTACACACCCTTAAAAAGTGTCGGTTGTTCCAAACCAAATTTCATAATTACGAATGTAACTAAATGCAAAAGTCGTGAATATAAGAGAACTTTTAAATTAGAAATTTATGAAAAAACTGACTGATTGTGCGGGTGTGGTGTTTACTTTGTTTAATATTTGAAAGCGTTGAGGAATCAGGATGAACAAGATCTGGAGCTGAAGATAGCACATTTATCGGAAAAAATTAAAAAGCATCAAAACTCAAAATTACATTTGTCTGCTAAATTATGTAATGATTATTGAAGAATGTATTCCAAAAAGTACAGAAGTCTTCATTTTCAATGCAAAACGTGTTTGTGAAATATAAATACTAGGTATAATACATTTTATATCACGTGAACAAGTTCACATCTAGGGGTATAAACTTTCATAAGAGGATAAACAACAGATAGAGTATAGCATTTGTTAAAAAGAGACCGCGATACGCCCGAGTTTCGCAGAAAGCTTTGCAGCGTTGTCAAAGGTAACCTTGATAAATTACTACAGGCGCACGCAGTCGAACTCGTCAATTCTATTAAATTTTAGTTGCTTAGCTGTTAAAACACCTAGATCGAATAATAAAATAAATTGTCTGTTTGAATACACGATAACTCAAGAACACCTCACACGATTTTAACCTAATATGATATACAAGTTTTATGTCGGCATTAGATTTTGGTTAAAAACAATCAACTTTAATATCCACTTTCTTTGTTGAATCGATTTTTGGTTAAAAATGTTCCTTTTGTATTTAAAACATTTTTGCCTGTGGCGCATGTCGCCTGCGAGTATTTAAAGTAACATTACTTCTATATTTTCTGTTCGCTTTTAGTTTAAAATGCATTACTACTCATAATTATGATACTTGTCTTGAAAAAATACTAAATGAGCGCCGCGGAAATACTTTTGAGGCTCAATAACACCTCTGCCGCCCCTAAGTTCTCGAACACCCTCCCGCGTCCTATAACTACGATACATTCATTGTGGTCTACCATTACCTTTGTTATGGTTAGACTAAAAATGCATAAAAAAAAATTAAATAATAGTTATCTTACCAGTAGATTGGTAAACTGTGGTGTAAAAAAATTTATTTTAGTGAATGTGGAACGAAAATTAATGACAAGAATAACACTTTAAAATTCTGTTTGTTTGTAAAAGTGAGTGAATTATTTACCATTAGCAACAAGCAGAATTTTAAGGTATTATTCTAGTTGTTTATCACCCCGTTTGTTGAATGCACTTACATAAAACTGAAAAGTTGACCTTTCGCGAACCAAGTAACGGATTATACTGATTTTTTCGCTAAATTGGCAACGTTGGTCTGCTCTCCCATGTAATCCTTATGGCCCATACCAAAATCCTACCCCTAGATAGAAAGCTGGCCACGCGGTATAAAGCTTCTCTTATTAATTACAATTATTTAGTTATTACCAAAGGAATAAAAGAGTCCAAAGTGGGTTTAATGAGATTAAGATATCCATTCCTGGCTGAAAATCGACTCAAATTAAAAACCGTACACTTTCGTAAGCTGTTTTTTTTTTAATAAACAAAATTATCCACTAAAGCTTGTTTGTTTTTGAGCCTTTGGATTTAAATGTTTAAAAGAAACACAATAGAAGACCGCGCATTTTGAAATATAAAGGAAAGAAAACAATGGCGTTTCACAATAGACGGTATAAATTGTAAACAGCGCTCTTATTTTCAGCAATAAGGACTCCAAAATTTTAATATCAATTTGACTAATTAGATTTTTGACATTCCGTTTCCGAGAATTATAAGCTTTTAAAGGGCAATCACCAGGGGCGACTTTGATAATTTTTTGGCCTTTGGCACTTTTGATCTTAGGCGCCCTTTTACCCTTTTTTTTAAAGCACCGCACCCGATAACACAGGCCTTATGGGAAATTTTTGCCTCGGTGGAATTGGCTGTAATTTCAGTATGTTATAGTAAGATATGTAGCTAAAAAAAATGTAGGTAAAATTAAGTTTTTCTATATATAGTTTTTAAGATATAAACGGTCAAACTCGTTAAATGGTCGTTTTTGGGTATGTTCTAATAAGAATAACTTACATCTTGACCGAAAAAAATTAATTTATCATAAAAATTACTTAGCAAAGGCCTAAAGACACAGTCACTTGTTCCTAAAATATTAATTTTTCAAGTTTGGCCATTTTGGTCTTATAGGCTTCTCCACCCTAAAATGCGTTAAATGACGTTTTTCCGAATTTTAACTTAGGGTGTGGTTTTTTCGCATGTCGATATCTCCACCATACTGCAACTCAGTGCTTTATATAGCTATAGTTTTTGAAATATGAATTTTCAAAATTTGGTTTGCTTATGAGATTCCTTGCCCTAAAATTCGATAAATTTTTTTCAAATCTTACCTCAGGCTGTGTTTTTTTTGGCATCTCTATGGCCCCACCATACTGCAATTCGGTTCTTTTGTTGATAAGTTGTATAGTTTTTAAAATATGAATTTTCAAAATTTGACCCATTTGGTCTTAGGGTATTCCCTATCCTAAAATTCCCTAAATGACTTTTTTTCGAATTTTAACTCAGTGTGTGGTTTTTTCGCATCTCTATGGCCTTACCATACTGCAACTCGGTGCTTTTGTTGATAAACTGTATAGTTTTTGAAATATGAATTTTCAAAATTAGACCCATTTAGTCTTATGGGATTCCCTATCTATCTTAACACAGAGTGTGTTTTTTTCGCATCTCTATGGCACTACCATACTGCATTTCGGTGCTTTTTTATATAAGCTGTATAGTTTTTAAAATATGAATTTTCAAAATTAGGCCCATTTAGTCTTATGGGATTCCCTATCCTAAAATTCGCTTAGTGACGTTTTTGCGAATCTTAACCCAGAGTTTTTTCGCATCTCTATGGCCCCACCGTACTGTAATTCAGTGTTTTTGTTGATCAGCTGTACAGTTTTTGAAATATGAATTTTCAAAGTTTGGCCGTTTTGGTATTATGGGATTCCCTACCCTAAAATTCCCTAAATGACGTTTTTTGGAATCTTAACTCAGTGTGTAGTTTTTTCGCACCTCTATGACCTTACCATACTGTAACTCAGTGCTTTTGTTAATAAACTGTATAGTTTTTAAAATATGAATTTTCAAAGATTGGCCGTTTTGGTATTATGGGATTCCCTACCCTAAAATTCCCTAAATGACGTTTTTTGGCATCTTAACTCAGTGTGTGGTTTTTTCGCATCTCCATGGCCTTACCATACTGCAACTCGGTGCTTTTGTTAATAAGCTGTACAGTTTTTAAAATATGAATTTTCGAAATTTGGCTCATTTGGTTCATATGGCCCCACCTTAACGTAAATTATTGAGAAGAATATATTCTACTATATTCCGAAAACCGCATAACGATAAGTTAGCATAATTATAATTTTTAAACTGTCAAAAAAGTGTCATTGGCATTAATGGATTTTGACAACTAGCTCTTTACCGTATTGTACACTAGTTTATATAAAAATTTCATGAAAATCGGTTTAGCGCTTTAAAAGCTATCGTTTTACGGACAGACTAACAGACACACACAGACGCACACACACTCATTGCGATATTGCTAAGATAGGTCAAAATACACGCAAATAAAACATTTTCGGCGTTATTTAAAAAAAAAATTCGTCGAGAACAATACCTTTTGTAGCCATTTCTGTGCGGGCTAGGAAGGTAAAAATAAAATCTAAACCCTTCGAAAAAACTAGGCCATTAATCTTATATTGATTACGAGTGTAGTTTTTAAATCGACCGGACTGACACGTTTGAGAGTGCCCGTTTTTCTGCCAATTTATTTATTTTATTCAATCCCTCGGGGAGAGCCTCAGCAAAGATAAAGCATTTTCAAAAAAGGGACGACATTCTTTATAGGACCCTAAAGCATCTTTTGCTATAAACTTTAGCCTGGTAAAGCAAAGCTCTGTCGGCGCATTTGAAAACGACCCGCGCGTGAATATAAATTATCGCCTCCTTGATCCTTTTGACCTATCCCTCTTCGTTTTTATTTTCTTTCCCACTAAAACAATCTTTGTTTTTTTTTACTTTCCTCGTTCGCCAGTGCGTTTCTCTTTTTATGTGTGTGACCGTCAAAAAAGGGTTGCTAAAGTTGCTGCATATTCAACAACCTTCAACTAATCATTTCCCTTATAGGTATTCTTTCCCACTAAAACAATTTTTGTTTTTTTTTTACTATCCCCGTTTGCCAGTACATTTTCCTTTTTGTATATGTGCCTATCAAAAAAGGGTTGCTAAAGTTGCTACATACTCAACAATCTTTAAGTAATTATGTTCCTTATAGGTACGGTTAAATTGTCCTTCTAAATCCTTTTTCGTTTTTATTTTCTTTCCCACTAAAACAATGTTTGTTTTTTTACTCTCCTCGTTTGCCAGTGCGTTTCTCCTTTTATGTGTGTGATCATCAAAAAAGGGTTGCTAAAGTTGCTGCATATTCAACAACCGTCAACTAATCATGTCACTTATAGGTATGTTCAAATAGTCAGAGTATGTAAACAGTTTAACATATCCTTTCTGTTTTGGTTTTGTTTCCCACTAAAACAATATCTGTTTTTTTTTACTTTCCTCGTTCGCCAGTGCGTTTCTCTTTTTATGTGTCTAACCGTTAAAATAGGCTTGCTTGATCTTCTTCGTTTTTATTTTCTTTCCTAGTAAACATTTTTGTTTTTTTTACTCTCCTCGGTCGCCAGTGCGTTTTTTTTTCTATGTGTGTGACCGTCAAAAAACGGTTGCTAAAGTTACTGCATATTCAACAAGGTCCAACTAATCACGTCTCTTATAGGGATGTTCAAATGGTCAAAGCATGTAAACAGTTTAAAATATCCTTCTACGTTTTTATTTTCTTTTCCACTAGAAAAGTCTTTGTTTTTTTCGACTCTCCTCGTTCGCCAGTGCGTTTCACTTTTTATGTGTGTGACTGTCAAAAAATGGTTGCTAAAGTTGCAAATTGACAGAGTATGTAAACAGTTTAACATATACTTCTTCGTTTTTGTTTTATTTCTCACTAAATATACTTTTTTTTACTCTCCTAGTTTGCCAGTGCGTTTATCTTTTTATGTGTGTGACCGTCAAAAACGGTTGCTGCAAATTCAACAACCTTTAATTAATCATGTCCCTTATAGGTATGTTCAAATGGCCAGAGTATGTAAACAGTTTAACATATCCAACAATCTTTATTTTTCTAATCTCCTCGTTCGCCAGTGCGTTTCTCTTTTTAGGTGTGTGACCGTCAAAAAATGGTTGCTAAAGTTGCTGCAAATTCAACAACCTTCAAGCAATCATGTCCCTTTTAGGTATGTTCAAATGGCCAGAGTATGTAAACAGTTTAACATTTGTTTTTATTTTCTTTTCCACTAAAATATTCTTTGTTTTTTTCTCTCGTCGTTCATCCGTTGTACATGGCCTTACCATATCAGTTCTCTTTTAGTAATGTCATCCATTATGATTTTCTCGATTCCCATTCTTTCTTTTATGATCTCATTTCTTATATGATCTGTTCTATATATTCTTATTGATCTTCTTCATCCATTTCGACACTTTCCATTTTTGTTTTATGCTTTTCTACTACGCGACAAGTCTCTATTTCCATCACAACTTAATAATCTGAACAGTCTTTATACAGGAAGGGTGGTAGGGGTCCATGCCTCCACCTTTAGTTAACTGATAAAATTATTTATTTAAACACAGATTCAGATTAGAAAGTTGGGAAGGGCTTGGATTTTATTTGCGCATAAAAAATATGCTTTACACTTTGACATTTCCGGGTAGTGCAAAGAAGATAATAAATTTGATATCTAGACCAAGAAAAACACTAATGCTTTTCTATATAAAATTCGTGAACACTTTTCTGCCTGGCAAAAACATATCCAGCCCTTTTTATCGAGATAAATGACAGCTGGTGGAATTTCTTTGGCAATTTATTCGTAACCGACCAGCCACAAAAACAGACTGAAAAATCGTCGGCAATTTGTAACTGGATTTTTGTAGCTACCTTAAAAAGAATCTCTCTCATCCGAGATTTAACGTACGCTCATTTAATTTTTAATTTCATGTTTTTTTTGTTGTTCAGAATTAAAGCTACATGTTCCACATTTCTAATTGTGTTCGCAGGCAAACTGAAGCACCAGCACGGGAGTCGTCACGGATTTTAGCATTTTAAATCACCTAGCGTGCCAGCATCCATGTTGTTGTTAGCTGATGCGTATTGTAACGTGTTAGGTTATGCTTGTAGTAAACAAAAAATATTTTAGGATTTTTTTGCAATATTTGTTATTAAAAATGAAAAACTCTAAAATTAATTTGAGTTTAAGTTGAATGTTTTTACGTTACCATAACAAGTCTACTAATAGCAGAGAATATGGAATTCGGCACTGTGTTTTTTTGATGTTACTATTTTGTTTTTTGTCTATTCAGCTACAGTAAGAATATATTTGCAAAGAATCGTTTGTACTGGAAGCGGAAATTATCGTCTAGGCCTCATTTTTCGATCGGTCAATCAACCAATTCTATTCTTTGGTAACGTTAAGGTGTCCGCAGACTGCCGTAAGCTAACGTAAATACGTAAGCTCTTAACGTGACCTTGACGACGGTGTGACGAAGTGCGCTTGCGTAACTGTCAAATCTCATGCTTACGTAAAAATACGTAGCACAACTTAAACTATCTAATAAAAATACTATCATCAGTAAGTCAGCTGATTCTGATGTTTATTTGGCAACTTGGACTTACGGCCTTAAATAAGACTTGATTGAAGTTGGCCACTAAAAGTTTCCTTTGCGAGTATAACCATGATTCGTCACGGTTTGTCGCGTTTATGAGATAGAGTTTCAAAACTAGCCCTTGGCAACACTAAACGCATGCGCAATTTAAGAAATGGGATTTGGGTTGACCGCTTCTTTTTGCATAAAAAATCAACATGGCTGACGCGTGCTAAACTGCGATTGTTAACCTCTTCGATCCGGTGTATAAACCGTTGGTTTCCCTACCGTTTCAAAAAGACCTTTAAAAAAGCTGACATTTTAATTTAACAAGTAACTAACATTGATCCCTAACATAATTTTTTAAAGCAACGTTCGTAAGCTTACTTACCGAGATCAGTACGTGCTGTGAATGTTCCCCATTGCCGGAGATTTCTTTTAATCTAAAAGAAAAATAAAAAATCATAAATTTCTCTTATCAAACCCCCTATAGATAAGTATATTTTGCGTACTAGAGAAAATTAAAAATAGAGAAGAACAACAAGTCCACTAATTTAAAAATTTTTGTCTGCGTGCTCTCTTCAATGCATATTTTACAGACCGTTTATGAAAAATAGACCCTATATAAAAGGACTATTCCGTAAATAAAAGAACTGAAGATATTAGTCCATATGTGTAAAAAGCTTGTCTTTAATGAACTGTCTAGTCCGTTTGTAAAAGTCTTTTATATATGGGCCAGCTGCACCTACGCCGTATGTATATTTCTAAGATATTTAAACACATTTTTTTTTAGTTATTAGGGACCTATTGCAATAGTTCCAGGCACAAATTGTGCCGGGCACTATATTGACACTTTCGCATTATAAGAACAGCTGTCTTCTTTCAAAATTAGGCCATTGTGTATTATAAGAGCCGGAATTAATAGTGACGCCACTATTAATGTAAAATAAACGACTGGATTTCTAAATTCGACTTTAGTATGTCAATTTTGAAAGATCAACTGTCAGTTTTTAATGCGAAACTGTCAATATAGTGCCAGGCACAATTAGTGCCTGGCACTATTGCAATAGGTCCCTATTTATTATAGAAATGAGTTTTTATTAAAAATACATCCGTAAAGAATACAAATCAGGACATTTCATTTTTAAGTAACTAATAAGAAAATATGCATTTTTTACTGAATTTTGGTTATTACAATAATATTTAATTTTACTTGTGCTTATTTAGAAAAATAAATGGATCCATGACGGATCTGATAACTTCCTAGCCCATCTTTCAGTCTTGAAAACCGATTTTTAGAAATAACTCGAAAGCTCTTACGAAGTCTTATGAATTATTAAGAAAAATGTTCTACAATTTTCCGGAAATCGTATATTGATGCGATGTTCCGTTAAAACGTTACCATTTTTTCAATTAATTAACTATCAAAAAACTCTCATTTACATTAATGGATTTCAACCAAACCTCTTTCGGATCGTTACAGTGTCGAGCACTATTTTTCCTGAAAGTCGCATGAAAATCGGTTTAGCGGTTCCGGAGCTACCGTGGGCCGGACAGACACACACCCACGGACAGACGTTACGTCACGTAGCAGCACCCTTCGGACTAGATCAAAACTAGATTAAGTAAATCAGAATGTTAGTTTTTTTAAATAAATATTTGTTTTTATAGGGGGGCGTGACCAATTCAAGATTTCAAAAAGGGGGCGCCATAGAAAATAGTTTGGGAACTGCTTTTATAGGTAAAGCTTAAGGGTGAGGTTCCATTTCCAAAATCTGTATCATACGACAATAAAAACACTCAACGTAGTTGAAATATCACAAATCGGGTTATTTTTAAAACCGGTAAACTGTCCAGATGCTTGGAAGCACTGCCATCGAGCATACGGCCTGAATCACAATACTCCGTATATAAACGGTCTAGTCCGTATATGAAATACCATATTTTTTACATACGGTCTGCCCAATTTAGACTGTATGTATACGACCTAGGCCATACACATACGGTCTAATTTTATATATAGTCTGTAACACATACATTTTTGTCGGTGACAATTTGCCACTCTGAATTGATAACAGGCATGGGTTTAAAGTGCAAACTTGCTTATTTTGATGATGACCTGTACCATTTTTAATGTTATTCAGTGGTGTATATAGAGGGGGGCCAGGGGGGTTTTAACTTTTTTATATTTTTCTGAAATCTCGAATCCGACTCGTCGGACCAAAAATTTGACAACGTCATTTTATTGACAGGATCAACCGTCTGTAGAGAAGTTTTAACCAAATTGAATATCTGCACTAATAACAGAGATATGAAGAATTACGGTTTATTGAATTTTCCCTCGTAGCTCCAAAACTACAACTGCTGAAAAAAAACTTCTGACTTATTTTTTTAAGTCTTCAAATTTAAGGATAGTAATGTGAAATCCCCAGGTCTCTATATTTTAAAATAATTGAGTTTCTCATTCAATTACCATCAAAAATGGGACATCCTGTACATTCCCTATCGGCTTGCCAAAGCAACTGGAAATCAGCCAGGAAAAGTAAAAAAATACTTTGTGCAAACAAAAATTTGCAGAAATTATCTATATACAAACACGTATTATCTTATTAAAAGGGATTGTAATTATTTTAGACAAGAAACTTATTTATTATAATCCTAATCATGCATATGTATAAAAAATCACTCTTTTGGAATGAAACTTTTGCATTAATTTTTATTACCCAGCATTTTCTTTCATTTTATATTAAATTTAAAACTAGAGGTAAAATAATTACTATATTTTTTGTTTAGCTCTACAATTGGGAATTTAATTTGCTCGGTTTTCGGTTTGCACTTTCAGCAGAAAACAGCAATTAAATTTCAGTTTTAGACGAGACTCTAAAGACAGTAATTCTTTAGAGTCCCGAAAGTAAGATTAAGTAATCGTTTCAATTCGAGCACTAATTGAATTTGGCTCAACAATACATTATTTAAGTCTCTAGGGAAGCATTCTGAGGAATTTTAATTGTTTTTACATGGTTTTGGAATTGTTTTTAAAAAGATATATTATCTGCACCTGAAAGCTGCATATTCAACAGTAAACAAATGCTAACAAACGAATAGTTTCGGATATTACCAGACTACGTGAAGACTCCAGTTCAATGCAGAAACACGACAATCACATGATCATCACTATCCCCGTTGTTTGATTCAATCAACGCTACCCCATAAAAGCTTTAAATAGCAGCAAGCTTCTGTAATAATTAGTACAGGAACTTCGCAGCGAGGGGGCGCAACCGCACCGCACCCGCTGTTGTTGCGTTCGAATTAAAATATACAGCAGACCCATCTACCCGCTGCTGTTATGACATAGACTCGTTCTTTGGTCGTTAGGTTACCTATCTTATGTCGTTATTTAATCAAAGCTTTTCTCGCTTTAGTCTGTCCTTGTGCTTTGATTGCAGTGTCCAGTTCAGTAATTCTTCGGTATTGAGTTTTCATCCATCTCATGCACGTGTCCTCGTCAACCTTCTTAGCTAATTCGCATTTGCTAATTCCAAGACTATCTTATGTTTAACGCTTACACAGAAAAAAAAGATCAAATCTAGAAAACGTATTCTCTTGATCGAAGTATCTTATCTTAATGCAACTTAACTTGACCTAACGGCAGTGTCTGCGTTCCAACAATTTTCGTTTTTCTCGATATCTAGTTTTGAAAAGAGACTATAGTAGTTATCATTAACAAAAAACTACTTTTCAAATTAAGTGTTGGAGTTTTCTTAACTATATTGATTTACCTCAAGAAAAACCATTCTTAAAGTTAAACAAAGAATTACTCAAACTAAAAATAATAATAAACTATAGAAAAATTTTGTTGATCGAGGAACATAAAATCAATGTGTCATTATTGAAACTACACAATATACGGCAGAGCCATCTGTCCGCTGCTGTTATTAAGTTTGTTGGGTTGCATATCTAGGGGTTGTGTAATCATTGATGTTGAAAATGTTTTAAATTTATAAAACCGATGTCATTTACTTCAATTTGATATATATTTTTTTCTGTATATACATAAAACTTTTCTACACAAGTAGTGGCAAAATATCCAATTAAAGCTTTGTCTGGATCTTATATTAACTTGATGTTACTTGCGGTATAAACCTGTTATGACTTCGTAATAGCCCAGTCATATTAGGAATTCAGCTGAAAAAAAATAGGTGCATAATGAATTTTTTTATAACTATTCCTAAGCATCTGGGACACATCCCCACATATTATCCGCCAAAATCCTTCTTGAGCTTTGCTAGACATAAGGCCTCAAATGTTCTAAATATCAGTTTTTTTCGATTTTATCGAAAATTAAAAATTTTTTCAAAAAAGGTCAAGAAAGGAAAAATACGCAAGATCATTCGATATTAACTATAAAATTAAGAAAAAAATATTTTAAAAAAACATATTTTTAAAAAATAATTTTTTTATATTTAATTTTTTCCCTCTGTAGGTAAATTATTTTAAAATGTTAATACTTTATAATATTAAGCTTAATCCCCACTTGTACCAAAACACCATTTATTATAATTTAGTTTTTGTTTTTTTAAAGTTAAACAACTTAAAGGTTAGGAAAATGGTTAATACCAGTTTATGCAATAAGAATTGTACGAGAAAAAAAGCGTAATATTAAAAAGTAACTTTTATCAAATTTTAGAAAAAATAGTGTTTGACTGAAAATAAATGTGACAAAGGGGTTTAGACAAAATAAATGGAACATACGGGTGGTTTATTAAGGGTTGAAAATTAGAAACAGATTTACTTTCATAACCTTTTAACAAATCCTCGTATTAAAATGCAATTTTCAGATTTTATGTCATGATTTTTCGCCAGGGCTGTCAAAAACCAGGCTATTTATTTTACATAAATAAATTATTTTTTGTAGATATCTTAGAAACTAAAGCTTTCAGTAATATATTTGGGAAAAAAATATGATACAACGACTATTCGGTAAAACTTGTACATGTACCTATGTTTATAATTTCAAACCCCTAAAAAACTACCCTTAGGTTACATTTATTTTGTTTAAACCCCTTGGTCCCGTTAAAGTTTAGTGAAAAACTATTTTTGCTATAAATAGCAGTTTGACTGGAATTTCAAATCTAATAAAAGTGTGCACATTTGCACATATTTTAAAGCTGTTTCGGTTCGGTACCCAGAAGTTGAACTTTGTGTATACACGCTTTTTTTTTCTCGTACTTAATTGGCGGTCTGGCTATTATTGACCATTGGCCTAACCCTTACTTAAAGTTGTTTAACTTTAAAGAAACAAAAACTAAATTTGTACAAGCTTGGACTAAACTTAATATTATAAAGTTTTAACATTTTAAAACAAGTTAACTACAAAGTAGAAAAAAGATAAAATTAAAAAAATACATGTATTTTTTTTTAAATATATTATTTTTGAAAATGTTAGGTTAGGTTTTTCCTTTCTTTACTTCTTCTTAAAAAGGTGTAAGTTTTTCAGAAAATCGCAAAAAACTAGTTTTTAGGACTTTTGGGGCTTTTTTCTAGCGAAGCTTAAGGGGGATTTTGGCGGAGAATATGTGGGGATATGTCCCAGAAGCGAAGGAATAATAGGGTATTTGACAAATTTTAGAAAAGAGTTTAGAATGATACATAGATCCGTAATTTGTTACGCAAAATTATTAAAATAGTATATTTTATCATGATTACATTTAAAATCAAGTTTTCTAATTTCCGATTTGAATTTGCCGCTAAAACGCTCATTTCTAGCATGGCGTTGCAATGACGTCACAGCGCAGTAAACTCGCGAAAAGATACACGGCATTCAAGTGTTTATTTATTTTTGGTCTGTGTTTTTACTGTGTAGTGCCTTAGTGTTCGAATACTAGCATAAAAACACCTGAGAAACTATTTATTTATGTGCCTACAGCAGTAAAAGAACGGAAAAAGTGGCTAGAACTTGCTCGAAGGGACCCAAGGGCCTTATCTAATACATCTTCACTTTACATTTGTGAAGATCACTTGGATGTGAGTATAACTAAATTGTTTCTATTAATTTTTCTCACGTTGTCTATAATATATATAACTATTTCGTAAATGACCATGACATTTTTGAGGTTATGTTTATTACAAGGGGTGAACAACTATAATAGGTAGAAAGGTGTACAAATTTTTAGGCGGTGCTAGGCAGTTATTAGGCAGGACTTGAGAGTACTTCTAAATGCAGGATTAAGCAGTGCACATGCAGGCTAAATGTAGGACTGAGCAGTGCATATGCAAGGCTAGGCAGTGCATAGGCAGGACTAGGCAGTACCTACGCAGGACTATACAGTGTAACCTATGCAGTGTAACCTATGCAGTACTTCAAGTATTGCTGGTCGTAGAAAGATACACCACCAATTAATAGACATTAAAAGGCTCACTTCATAATAATTTTGGTGTTTTGAAATTTGTTATGAGGGGTCATAAGAATGCAGAAACAAAATGTATTTAGAAAATTTTGTTTTAAAAAGGCAATTTTTGATTGTTTCTTAATGCTTAAAATAATAATGATTGGGTATTTGATTGAATCTATTTTAAGTGGCATATTAAACAAAAAAGCCAAACATATAACCTAACCTCAAAATCTAAATGAGTAAAAGTAGGCGAAGAATATCGTAAAAAACTTTTAGTTGTATACAAAACAACTCATCGAATACTTACATCAACATTTTAACGTTTCTAAATTCTGCAGAACAAAAATCACTGTTGTTGGCAAAGAAGCCCGCCACCATAAAGGAATTCAGCATATGTTTTTTATAAGCAAAACACAAAATAAATTCTAATTTAAGCAAACATCCATAAGAAAATAACACAGAAAATAGGTTCGTTTGAGGCGTTTACTGATTTGTGACGTCACTCGCAGCTGATTGGTAAACTGTTTTGAATCACGTGGCTAATTGTTTTAATTCAATGAATTTATTTAATTAAAAGAACTATGAATTTGAGAAAAAATTAAACAAAAAAGTTTGTTTTTAGCATTCCCAAGACCTAAAGAGATATTTAAAAATAAATATATATTTACTTTTTACCACTGTCAAATACCCTATTATCCAAAAATCCAGCTTGCACGTATCTTTTTCCAAGTTTCAGGGTTTTTCACCTAATATGACTGGGCTATAATTCTCTAACTAGTTTCGGTCATATAGCTTAATTCTGTTAAAACAAACAAATCCATAACTTCGGCTTTGAAGAGACGTAAGTCATAAATTACTCATTGACTGAAAATACGAAACATTCGGGGCTCTATATGGTGCCTACAGTCATCTATGACGAACAATATTGTGCGACATCGAATTTCGTATTTGCATATAACTGTCGAATGCAGCCAAAGAGCGATTGCCCTATTGACCGGCCATAGAGGCACACGAATTAATAGAAAACCAGAAGGTTAACTCTTCGGACCGCAGCCCACGATAAAGACCGGTCCGGGCGCGGAAATATCACGTGACCGTAGGAGGGTCACAAAAGAACGCCTCCCGACCAGCTGTCATAATAAAACATGTGTGTTTTCAGTTTTGATACGTTTGTTTACGTCGATTTTTTTTTAATTCGGGCATGAATTTTATATGAATCTTATCAAAGTTATTAAAATAACGCATCCCACGAAAAAGACAACAATGCCGCGAACGTGTAGTGTTGTTGGTTGTCGGTCCAACTATAAAACTGAAACCGAATATGTGTCAACTTTTAATTTGCCAGTGGATAAACAAATGCATAAAATTTGGTTGCGAAAAATTCCTAATGATTTAAGTATCTTAAAGCGTCCACAAGTTTGCATCAAACATTTTCCTAACGAGCAGGTTATTTGGTTTGATAAGTGTGTTGTAAATGGAGAGTGTTGAAAATGTTTCGAAATACCTAAGTAGACAACTTGTATCTACTGTTCGATTAGCTGATGTCGAGAGGCAACAACTGGAAACTGCAATACAAGCAAGTCTTGAAACACTTTGAGCTCATAAGAAATCAAAAGTTTTATCAAATATTGAGGACATTTCAAAATTTTATTGTTCTAATAATAAAATAAACAAAAATTGGATTTTTACCCAAGAACGTGACACAGTCTGCCTGTGCCTGATGACATTTTTGAACAAAAATCTTTCACTGTTAGCATCTCTAGTTGTTGAGGGAAATCTATCATTTTTTGTAAATGTTAACAATGTGTCCATACCAAAAAACAAACTACCAAAAATAGTTGGAGTTTTATTTTTAGCCAGCACCGATACACTTAAGGAGCTAATGCAGTTTATTGAAATGAAAGTTGCAAACGGGAAAGAAGTGGTAAAAGATATGATTGATAAAGCAATAGACATCCTTAGTGATATTTTCGATAGTGAGAGTGAAAAATGTGTTCAATTGTCATTTCTTATTGAACAATTAGGTCTCTTGAAAAGGTCACCTGAGAATCGAAGATATTGAGGATACACTTTAATGTTGGCTTCATCTTTGTTTATCCAGTCATCCATTGCATACATGTCAATTTACAACACTAAGGTAATATGTCTTCTGCACCCTCGCAATATTAAAAAACTGATTGTAAAATATCGCTAACAGATAGTAATCTCTCCGGTAGTGTGCAATATTTAAAAAGTAAGATACAGCTTTTAAAAGAACATGAGTTGGTAGTTAACTTACACATTGATGAAATATATATTAAACTTTGTGCTGGGTAATTTTTCAAAAAATTATTGACGACCAATACATTCAGTTTATTGAACGTGAAAACCATCTCACTTATACACAATATCACTTGTCTCTTTTCAATAAATTATTGTAAAATGTTTTATGTTAAAATTTTTTTTAGATAACTCTAGCGAGTGTTTTTGTGGAGAAAAACTATTGTCAAATCTTGAAAAAGTTAGTTTAAAGGCATGTAAAGTTTTTTGAAATAATTTTATTAAAAAGCATAATGATTTAGTGTCTGCTAATAAATCTTTAAATATGAAAAAAAGACAAAGATGATGACACTTAAATAAAAATAAAAAACTTAAAGCTTAGGTTTGTTATGTCCAATTTTAAAAGACTTGTATAGATTTGAAGTAACTAACGATATTATGTACCTAATACACCTAAAGATATTAGAGTGAAAATTTTATATAATTTTTTATTTTATAGATTCAGTTCTTTTATCTATAATAAACACATACATCAGCAAAATAGTTTTTTCAATTTTTGCCTGTATAAGAACAAAAAATTTTTGTCAATTCATTTAAATTGTGTAAAAACAGATAATATATTAAGCAATACAATAAGAATCCTAAGATCACGTGACCGCCGACTTGCTTATAACGCGCCATGGCCGCTCTTTATCGTTGGCTGCGCTTCAGACTTCGCTTTATTGTGCATGCCGACCACGGTCTCTAGAATAAACCGGTTTATGTATACAGGCTGTCCCAAATAAAAGCAACAACATGGGGATTTCGGAAACGGTAACAGATACAAGTTTGTTTAAATAAGAAAAAAGTTGAGCTATTCTAAGCCCAATTAGATGCCGTATCAAAATTAAAAATATCTACAGGGGTTTTTAAAATATCGAGCAAAAACTAAAAATTGTCTTGAAATATCGCCGCCTTATTGCAAACAAATTCAATGAAATTTGATAGTTTTGTATAGGCAACTATGGCCAATTTATTGACGTTAACAGTTTTTTTCTAGGCCTCCTATTTTTTTTCACACCATAGCCAACTTTGTTATTTCTTATGGCCGCCATATTGGATTTACACTTCAATAGGGCTGTCTAACAAAACATATGATCAAATCCAAGATGTCTTCCATAGGACAAACAAACCGATTTCCCATAAGCCGTAATGCTAACAAAAACGTAAATTTTACAAAAACGACAAGAGTTTAGTCTCAAAAATTAATCAGTTTTAAGAACAGATCCTTTGTGCATATGGGAAAAATGCGTTTTTCTTAAAAATATTAAACTAAAGCGAGAAAATCTGAAATAAAAGGGACCATGTTTTCTTAAAAAAAGTAGGTTATGTTTTGTTTATTTTGTTTTTTTTTAAACTTTTTTTCTAGTTTTTTCACTTATTTTGAATTATTACATGGGCGCACCAAGGGGCGGGGGGCTAGGGGCCCGGACCCCCCCCCCCCAAACCACATATTTTTTTAGATATTTTCCATATATCTCATGAATAAACAAAAAAAATAGCATAAAGTACATCATGAGACCTCTGGGGGCCCCCAAAGGTATCGGGCCCCCAAAGGTTTTTGAAGTTTTTTGACCAATGAACTATCAGCCCAAGGTAGGGGAAAGTAGTTCTATTCAAAGAGCTCACTTCAAGGCTCACTTAACAGAGACGAAATTGAAATAGACTAAACTTTTCTCATCAGATTCAGGTTTTCTATTAGGATCTTTTGTTGTACTTCACTAAACCTTTTGCTAAGTAATAGGCCTTCTATAGCGTTAAACTGTGAAAAATATTTCACTATGATTTTTAGGTTTAGACAAAGTTTAATTGTTTTAACCCTCCAGTAGTGACATGAAAAAGAGGCACAACTTATAGGTAGGTCAGTCCAACAGATCAATATGCACATATGAGTTCCAACCTAGGTTGGTCAAGCAAACTTCTAATAAGTACTTTACAAAATATGTTTATTTAAAAAAATATAAGTAAACATTATATAAAAAAAAACTTGCAAAATTAAAATACAGTTTTTCCTTGTCATTGGCCTCACACTCACTGTACATCACCATATGATTTTCCATGAACTATAATACATAGTGCTTAAGTACGGTCAAATCGAAGGTTTATCAGCTCACAACAGTAAGTACTGTTCAAATTTTACAACAGTACAATATTCGCTGTTGTATTACTACTGTTACTATTACTTTTATTACTGTTTTTTTGTAACAATATTTGCTCAATTATGTATCTAAAAGTTTATGCAAATAAATATATACTCTACTCTACAATTGGGCGTAACAGCATATGACCCATTAGGAGTATTAGAACCCAAGTTTTTTTCAGAGAAATTGAAAAAAATATCTGAGAGAACTTATTTTTCCATCTATTATTAATGATGCCATAAAAAAATTTTTTTGGTAATAAGCTCAGAACAGTTCGTAGAAATTTCACAACAGGACTTGTAGTAGGTCCAGTCAGATACTATACAAATTTTACGGTGTACAAGTTTTAGGTGTCAAAAAGTATGGAAATAAAGGAAAATTTGCACCAAAATAGTTTAAGATAAAAAGAGGTTTGAGTTAGGGAGATTGTCAAATTCACCAGTTTATTCTAAACTGTTTTGAGGTCTGTAAAATAAATATTTATTAAAGAAAAAGAAACTTTGATGATACAGGACTTCACTCGACACTATACAAGACGCTACACTACCAAAAGTTTATTTAAGTGTTCTGTAGGATGGTGTACAAATTTGGTTCAGCTCATTATTCACACTTTAACCTCATATTGTTTTCCTTTTATTTCTTCTCTGGACCCTTTTTTCAACCATCATTTTTAAAATGTTTCAACCGTTTTGAAATAATAATCCATTCAGGAGAGACCCAGTCATGATCATTGCTGTATTCTAGTTTTGAAAGTTGCTTGCCTAGAATAGTAAAAAAATCATAGTGAAATATTTCTTACAGTTTAACACAATTCTATGTTACACTTCTGCAAAAGGTCCACTCAACCACAAAAAAAGATCCCAATAGAAAATGTTGCCAAAATGGCAGTTACACATTTATCCAAAACAAACCTGACAAAAAACTTTCGAATATTTCAATTTATCCTCTGTTAAGTCAGGTAATAGAGCACTTATCCACTTTCTTTTCCCTTCTTTGAGCTGATACCTAGTTCATTTAAATCAAGATGATTTTTTAAGGTCAAAATACTTGGCATTCCATCAAAACATTCATAACAGCACAGAAACTAAATGATTCAAATTGAGTAAAAAACTGGAAAAAAAGTAAAAAAAAACAAAAGTAAATAAAAACATAACCTGACTTTTGAAGAAAACATGCTCCCTTTTATTTGAGATTTACTGGCTTCAATTGATTTTTTTTAAGAAAAACGCATTTTTCCCTGTGTACAAAGGTTCAATACTTAAAACAGCATCCTTGTTGTAAATTAAATCGTTTCACTTTTTTTTAAAATTACGTTTTTGTTAACATTGCGGCTTATGGGAAAACGCTTTGTTTGTCCTATGGCGACCATCTTGGATCGAAAAACAGCTGATCGTGACAGTTCGTTAGACAAGCTAATAAATACAGCATAAAAGGAGCTTTTTAACCTTGTATAATAAGCCTATCTTTGGATGACGGAAAATGTGATTTATTAAAAAAATAGTTTTTCCCTTAGTTGGCTGTGAAACAAATGCCGTAGTTGTGTTTGTTGTCATACCTACGTAACTACCTGTCAAAACTTTTCCATTTATTTGATATGCAAATCTTTAAGGTCCTTATTTTTTAATTTTTCTCTGGCTAAGAAATAATACAATTTCTTAAAATCTATCTTTTATTTCTGAAACAAAAGTTTGCATTTATTATTTAATTTAAAATAGAACTAAACACCGATAACCAAGCATTGAATTAAATAAGCAAAATTCCACCGTTGTTATTCATGCAAATCCTGCATCGATGAATTAGAGACATGCATGTATGCCTCAAGTTCTGCTATCGTATTATGAGTAGTAGAATAAACTTTATCCTTTAAGTATCTCCAAATACAAAATGAAGACCTTGATTTCCGATCCAGTTATTTCCATGTTGCTTATTCAAATAGTCGGTTATGATTCTTGCATTATGTGGAGGTTCTCCATCCTGCTGGAACCACATGCTTCCTACATCTTGTAGGGGCAAAATTTCTAAAATTTTGTCAACGTAATTTTGTAGAATTTCTAGATATCGAGGTGCCGTCAAATTATTATAAAATAGTAGGTGTCCGTTTATGACTCCTAGCCATACATTCAAACCCCACCTCACGATTTAAGAATGGATTTTCATCGGCCCAGTACACGTAGTTATGTCTGTTAGACATCCCGCAGTTTGGAAACCTGTTTTTATCGGACCACAGAACCTTAAGCGGAAATTGAGGGTATTCTTGCGATTTTTGTATGAACCAATTGCAAAACAAGGTTCTTCTTTCTAAGGCACATTTACACATTATTATTATATTATTTACATTTTCAGATTTTTCTGAATATTTTCAGACTTTTCCTGAACATGCCCCTGCAAAGCAGTTGGTCAGTAGGACGCTGGTCTTTTTGAAATCGAGTAAAACAGTAAAAAAAAACCTAGCTATACATTAGCTGAAAACGGGGCAGACATATAAAACTATATTACTGCGACGGCCCCGTACCTCCGGCACTGGTACTTTCGTATTCAAATGTCAGGCTCAAGGCCATCGCACAATCTGAGACTCACTCAATGAGCTAACTAACCTTCTGAATCATATTTATTCGTGTGCTAGAGGCTCGTATAAAGCATCAAACAAAGCAGAACATATGAGTTTATTACAACAAATTAAATTGTGCTTTTTGTTCTTGTTTTACATTTTGTTTACAAAAATATTGAATTTTACTTAGAGGTACACTGGGTTTCCTAAATAATGTCGTAACTGAAATTTTTTCACAGAAAAAAATCGACCTCCGGCAACCAAGCAAATCATTTACTTGCCACATAATTTGTTGAATGCAGTAAGATTCATTTAAGACAAGTATATTTATGTTGAAAAGTAAAGTAGTCTATTAGATTTAAATCTATAATCTCCTTGACAAAAATTAGCTATTAAAATGAATTAGTTAGTCAAAATAAGGCGATATTGTCAGGTGGTTCAATTATTGTTCGCTTTTTTATGCCTATTTCTATATAAGCAGAATATTTAATGGGATCATATTTTATTCAATCAATATTATTTTTTATCTGTGTAGAGATATAAATTCCTTCCTGTGTCAGTATTCTTGAAATGTGCCCACAAAAGTACTTCCGGGGAGTCACGATGAGAGAGCACTCGCTCGTTTCTCAGCGCCTTGCATAAATTCTTGGTTTGGGGAATACAGTTCATATCAGTATTTTTGAGACAACTTTTTACAACTTTTTTTCGTTGGCCTATGCTATTTGTTATGGCAAACAGCTGATAACTGTCAAAAAGTTATCTCAAAAATTATGATACAGAGTTTATGTGAAAAGTGATATAAAACGTGCGCCAATTTTCACGTGACAACTAGTGACAATTTCGATCAATAACAAAGCAATACATTTTGATAGACAACTTTCCAAGTAGGGTTGTAAAGTGAAGTAACCCCGATTTTTCTTTTCTTGATTTTTTGTTTGTGAACACGTCGTAGAAGCAGCATGATTTCTTATTGATTGAGTCTAATATTTACAAAAGGGCCAGGGGGGAAAAAACCCAAATTGCCACGTTTACATAATGTGATAAGATAACTAAAATGGCATACTTAAATAAACAGTATTTTCTTTAAAAATTAACATTATTTTCATTCAAAATAAAATGTAAAGGCCTTGTCAAATTACATTAATAAATAATATTTGTGTCCTTTAAACGTTCGAAAAAATTAACAGTGCGGTAACCTCGCCAACAACGGCGTGGTCGATGACGTACTGTCACTTGTTGTTGATGGTCGTCATTGTATTTTGAATCGTTGTGGACTAAAAGGTGATCCGTGCTCAAAAGCGTGTGATTTTGTGATTTTTTATTGTTTTTTGCGTTAAAGTCAATACAGTAAAAAAGTGCGAGGTGTGTAAAACATCCTATGCTGTAGGAAATAAACGGTCCTTTTACAAGGAAGTAAACAGCAACAACAATAAAAATTCACTGTAGTTATGAAATTATATTATGTATCGCACTCACGTTTTGAATTTAGGTTAGGTCAAGATTGAGGTTTAGTTTTAGTAACGACATTCGATTAGTGTCGCCCTCTATGTTCCTATAAGCAAAATATAAAGGACAGTAACCAAAGAAGCTTAAAAAATCATCAAATTTGATGCTCTGTATCTCAAAAACATAAGAGTTTGGACCCCCATATTCCTCCTCTTTTACTCATTAAGATATTGTGGGTCATACCATGTTTACCCCATGTAAAATATTAAATACCTTTTAAAAGCGAATATTTCGCATGCATAGTTTGCCGGTGAAAATTTGTATGAAATATTTTTCAATTTAATTAAAGCTTGATTTATTTTCACGCTTAAACGCTTTTCATAATTTTAAAATACGAATTCGAGTTAAAAACGGTCAAGGATGAAGTGAGCTATAAATTAAAAAAAATTAAAGTACTTACGCAGTATTTTTATCTGAAAATAGATTTGTAAAATTTATTTAATTGCTTTTAAAAAACAGACCTAGGATAACAGCACAGGTTACCAATTGGCGATCTGTGTTTACAGTATAGGTTGATTCAATTATGCTAGGGTGTTTTATGCAATTTTTAATTAGATATTTTCCTAACAAGTGCACAGTGCGAGTGCGGCAAAAAGATTTCTTAAAGTTAGGAACAATTGTTTTCCTACGAGCACGTGGAAAACATACAAAATAATATTATTAGAAAAATAAACCAAACAACATCCACACCTCATCAAACCACTTCTAAAAAGAACGTTTTTTTTTTAGATTTTCCATACTAAAAATAGTGTGAAAATTCTATTTTTCGCACTCTGGGGGTCCCTGGTGGTCCAGAAAGGAGAGTTGTCTGGAATTTAACGGTGTCAGATGTGGACTGTAAATTTAAGGGAATAAGGTCATAGGCTAAGCTGGTACAAGGGATTCTGAAATGGTCTAGTTTACCTTCTAGGTTAGTGTAGCAATAAACAAATGTATGTGAGGTAAAAATAATGCATTTTCACTTACCATTTTTATACAGGAAGTGGAACTCATGGGAGGACGCGCTGTTAAACCGTAGTTTTTGCACCCCACATTCCTGTGGTAGGAGAGTCGCTAACACGCGTGTATTATCGTTCGAAGGCGAAACGGTTCTCTCTGATGCTGCAGCAGGTATCGCTACTGCGTTCGTTCTCCCACATGTCGCCCAGTGGCGTCGTTAATCCATAGGCGTAGGAGAAAAGGAATAAGTAGGAAGGAATGAGATTACGAAGGTCCATATTAAAGGAACTAGGAACCTTAGTAATTCAAAATGCATTTTATGTAAAGTAAATTAATTATAGCAAATTGTAATATTTGCCTTTAAAACCGCGGGAGTTTCAAATGCAAATAACCCAGTAATTTTAAGTACTTAATTAGTTAATTAATACTAAATAAACAAAAAATAGAAAATGCTCTAGTGAATCACCAAATAGCCTAATTCGAACCAATTTGGTAAATTATAGTAAAAAGAACATATTTACAAAAAGGAAGGCGGGACGAACCATTTCCCACCCCCCTGAGAATGCCCAGGGGCATTTCAGAGAGTTTAATTTGTAGGCAGGGCGCATAGTTTTACCAAAGGCCGTTTGTAGGTACCTTTAGTAGTCTTTACAATAGCAACCCGTGGAACATTATCAGAACCTTTAATAAGGTCTTCAATGCGGCCTAGGGGCCAATCCAATGGAGTGGAATTTTCATCTTTGATCAGTACCATAGTACCAATATCAATGGAAGCAAGAGGTTGGTGCCATTTGGCTCGCTGTTGCAAAGTGTGCAAATATTCGCGGTGCCAGCGAATCCAAAAATCGCGGTGCATTCTTTGCAACAGTTGCCACCTGGACAGCCTGTTTAACGCAATATCGCAGTAGTTTGGATCGGGTATTGTACCTGGAGGCCTCAAATTTAAAAAATTATTAGGAGTCAAGACCGCCAGATCAGTAGGATCGGTGCTTAAGGCACATAAAGGACGTGAGTTCATTATGGCTTCAACTTGGGTTAAAACCGTATTTAATTCCTCATAGGTGAGTATTTGATTTCCAACTACCCTGTGAAGATGAGTCTTTAAAGATTTAATGTTTGATTCCCAAATGCCTCCCATGTGGGGAGCAGCAGGTGGGTTAAAAGACCAAACTATACCTTCCCCCTTCACGCAATCAGAAAAAATTTGTCGCAAGTATTTTTCAGAGGCCACGAAGTTGGTCCCGCAGTCTGAAGAGATCTTTGAGCATAGTCCTCTTCTAGCTATGAAGCGGCGCAGAGCAGCCAGAAAGGCTTCTGATGTCATATCAGAGACTAACTCTAAATGCACGGCTTTAACAGCGCAACAGATAAATAAACAGACATATGCTTTCATGGTTTTTGCACCTCTGGTCCGACCAAGAGTAATCGTGAACGGACCACAAAAATCTATACCTACATTTTCGAACACCTTTGCTTCGGAAACTCTAAATTTCGGTAGGTTACCCATAGGGGGTTGAAGGGAGTTAGGTTTAGTTTTCCAGCAAGTATGGCAAGAACTTAAAACTTTTCTCACTACCTTTTTAGCAGACAATACCCAGAAGTTTTGCATTAGTAAAAAAGTTGTGGTCTGTATACCACAATGAAGATTGCTGCGATGCAAATCTAAAATCAGTAATTCAGTGAATTTTGCACTAGAAGGCAAAAGAATTGGAAATTTTTTATCGTATGATAAATTTGAATGGCATAAACGGCCTCCAACACGAAGCAAATCGTAGCTTTCATTATGCAAAAATGGACATAATTTTTGAAAAGCTTTTGGAAGCTGTTTCTTATCTTTTAGTAATTCAATTTCTTTTTGGAAAGAAAAAGATTGTACGCATTTCGAAATAAAAAGTAAGCTTTTGTAGTAATCCTGATTTGTAAGGTAATCAGTAGCAAAATTGTATGAGGGATTTTTAAACTTTTGTAACCCTCGCAAAAAGTAAGCAACTATTCTCTTAATTTTAAAAAGAGAACTGTATTTTTCAAACAAGTTGTTTACATAATATTCAACTGTTTGTTCGCAAGTAAAAACGTTAAAAATATTTTTTCGCTGTTCTTCCAAAACTGCATTCCCATCGTAAGTAACTGTCATAAAATCCCAAGTATTTGTAGGTTGGTTTAGAAAAGAAGGCCCTTCTAACCAAAAATAAAATCTTTGTAAATCAGAGGGATACATTTCCCTAGTACCGCAGTCAGCAGGATTTTGTTCAGTAGGAACATAATGCCAAAACTCAGGGCTAATTCTTCCTTGTATATAGGCAGTTCTATTCGAAACAAATGTTTTAAATTTGTGAGGAGATCCCTGAATCCAAGATAAGGTCACTGTGCTATCAGTAAAAGCAAGAATTTTATCAAATTTAATTTTTTCCGAGAACGTTTCTAGTAAAAAATCCATTAATTTAGCCAACAAAACAGCTCCTAAAAGCTCTAGTCTTGGTAAAGTTAGTTTACGACGCAACGGTGCGACTCTAGATTTACTACAAACAAAAAAAACTTTAATGTTTCCATCAGAATAAAAAATTCGAATATAAGCGACAGCACAATAGGCCCGTTCTGAACTATCGCAAAATCCTACTAGCTGGATTTGACTAGCATTAGGCAAAATTATTTGACGAGGAATTTTAACAGAATGCAAAAACTTTAATTCATTTTTAAATTTTTCCCATTTAAAAACAATTTCCGGACTGACAGGGTCGTCCCAGTTTAAGTCTTCTGCCCAGCAGTATTGAACAATTAATTTTAAAATTAAAACTATTGGCGCCAAAAAAGACAGAGGTTCGTAAATGCGGGCCAAATTACTTAAAATTGTTCTTTTAGTGCATGTTTGGAGAGAACAGTCGAAAGTATAAAAAAATTCATCAGTATGAGGGTTCCAATTTAAACCGAGAATTTTCAAAGTTGAATTTTCAGCATCTAAATCGAGAGAAAGAGCCTTCATCGAAATGTGTGACTCAGGAAGATCGGATAGTAACTCGGGACAATTGCTCGCCCATTTACGCAATTCGAATCCACCTCGGCTAAGTAGCTCGATTAATTGATTTTTCATCTCAGTGGCCTTAAAAAAGTCATCACTTCCCGAAATCACATCATCGACAAAAACTGCCTCCTCAATGATTTTTGAGGCAAGAGGAAGGTCCTCATGCTCTCTAGCAAGTTGCAGCAAAGTTCTGATAGCCAAAAAGGGGCTACAAGAGACCCCGAATAAAACTCTATTTATTTCGAAGTCTTGAATAGGCTGGTTAGGATCAAACCTCCAAACTATTCTTTGAAAATTAGTTTGACTAGGGTCAACTAAAATCATCCTGTACATTTGACGGATGTCGCAACAAAAGCAAAATTTATGCAAACGATAAAGTAATAAAATTTTTTGTAAGTCCCTTTGTAAAGGGGGCCCAGTATAAACAGCGTTGTTGAGCGAGATTTTGCCAGGGGCGTGCATGCTCGCATCAAAAACCACCCTCAGGGGGGTGCTAGTAGAATCTTTTTTAAACACCGCATGGTGTGCAATATAAAAATGATTTGAAATTTCGGTCGGCAAAGGTGCAGAAACCGGTTGCATATGATTATTATCTAAATAATCTTGTAAAACAGAGCTGTAGGCAGCATAAAAATCAGGGTTTTGTAGCAATTTCTTCTCAAGGGAGAAAAAACGACGTACGGCAATGGATCGAGTGTCGCCAAAATCTGGAGCAGTAACTTTAAATGGTAAAGATACAATATATCTCCCCTCCTCATTTTTTGAGGTAGTTTTCAAAAAATAATTTTCGCAAAACTCATCTTCGGGGTCAATGGCCTTGACATTAGGTATGTCATCTATTTGCCAAAATCGTTGTAGATTTTTATCTAAATTGACAAAAGAATCGTTCATTGACGTAGTAAAAAATGTTTTAATTTGATTTGTAGTTGAAGGTGAAAGTGAAAGATTGCCCATTATTCCCCAACCAAAAATAGTATTAATGCAGACGGGGTTGTTGGGTCCCGTAGACAAACGACCATCTAGCAAAATGTAAGGGTACACATCGCCGCCCAACAATAAATCAATTTTATCGCTTTTATTAAAGCCTGGGTCAGCTAGTTCTAAGTTGGCGAGAAAAGGAAAACTTTTAATCGAAAATGAGGAATGAGGTAAATCACTACAAATTTTATCGAGTATTATCGCATCAAAATTAAAAACAAAATTATTATCACGCAAAGAGGATATATTGCAATTAATTCCAGATTTTGCCGAAGTTGTCATTCGATCTAAGCTTTGTAGAGTCATGGCGATATTAAATTTAGGAAGGCCCAAACTATCAGCATATGACTTAGATATAAATGAAGATTGAGCACCAGAGTCACAGATGGCGCGCACTGTGTGCCAATTTTGAAAAACATCCTGTATTTGTATTAAAGCGGTACAGAGAAGTACTTCGCGATCATTTAAAGACATACCAGTAACAATGGTGTTAGTGGTTCTATTAAATTCGGTAGCCACGGGGCTCCTCGGGGGTTGCACTGCAGAAGTAGAGGGGCTACTCGCAGAAATAGGTGTAGAATTAATAGGAAAAAAATGTAAGAGACTGTGATGAAATTGGCCACAATGTAAACATCTTTTTTCTGATTTGCATTGCTGGGGTAAATTATGCTTTGAGGCCAAACAGTTGACACACGCTTTATGTTGTTTAACAATCTCAAAACGTTGCTGGGGAGTTTTCGCCAAAAAATTAGGACATCTGTATATTATATGATCGCCACTTTTACAGAGAAAACAAAAATTTTGAGGGTTTGGAGTATTATTTAAGCCACTTTGGCCATTTGGAGACTGGGAGGCATTTTTGGAGGCTCTCTGAGTATTAGCAAACAAAGCAGATCGATTTTGAAACTTTGCTTGATTTTTCTGACTTGAAATTGACAAATCTTTATTTTTTAAGTAATCTTGAGTTTGTTGTATTTGTTCCAACGCAATGCAATGGCTAGAAACAAAAGCACGAATTTTATCATAAGAGGGGATCTCATTGGAGCAATAATTTTGCTCAAATGCCTTGCGCGTGGTTGGGTCCAACCTATCCAAGAGCATTTGTGCCATAATATAATCCCAAAACTCCGTTTTAAAACCCATGACTTTTAAAGCACTTAAGTTTTTCGAAAAACAATCAAGCAAATTCCTCAAATTCGTAGCATTCTCTTTAGTAAGAGGAGAGAAGCCTTCAATTGCCTTCCAGTGAAGGTAAGCTTGTAATCGTTTATTTGTATACCTATCCAGCAAGGTGTGGTAGGCATTTAAATAATTTTCAGCAAGGATAGGAATGTCAGAAATGACATCCAGGGCAGGGCCCTTTAAATTAGAAAAAAGCAAATTGAATTTTTCAAAGTTTCCCAGCGACCTATTATTGTGCACGGTAGCATTAAAGGCTTGCAAAAAGGTTGGAAACTCCTTAAATTCCCCTTGAAAAAGAGGTATTTTTATCCTAGGCAGTAAACCATGCTGGTCTGTGGAGGCACAGGGACTGCCCATGGGATTTATCGTACTGCTCAAAAGCCCTCCCTCTTCAAAGGGTAGTTCGAAAAGTTCGTAAAATATAGTGGAAATCTCGTCACAGCGTTTGCAAAAGTCCATAGACACTTTGTTTTCTACTACTAAGCGATCCTCATCAGAGGCTACCAACGTCAACAAAGTATTATGGTGCTTTTCAAAATCTTTTTTGATTTTTGACAATGTGCGAAATTTGACTTTAAAGCCGCTGTGATAGGCAGGGTCATTTTTTGCGAGGGTCGCGGATTCAATGATCAAATTTAGCTGTGAAATCGCACTATAGCGCAAGGCTTTAGCCTTTAAAATTTTATCCGAACTAGACATGATTTAAAAAAAAATCCAAAAAATAATTGACAAAAATTAGGTAAACTGAAAAAAAAAATCAAAATTTGGACACCCTGTATAAATATTAATGTCCTACGTTTAATTACAATAATCAAACTATAAGCGCACAAAAGTAAAGAAAATACCCGATGCAAACTAATGATAACAAAAAAACTTGTGTATAAGTTTTTTTATCTTCGCCTCGCGAATTCAAATAAGTAGGTACCTACTATGTATTAAATTTAAAAATAAATACCTACAAATCAAAAGCATTTAATTTGGTAAAACTATTTATCTGCCTTTACACGAAAACAAATTCTCAAGTTAAGAATTGAATTTCCTTCAAAATTTATTATGCACGCAAAAAATGGATACAATCATAGCCATTTGCAGACAGATATTATAATAGTAAATTAGAAATAGATATATTCATAGCAATTTTTACGCAAAAACGAATATAGTAAAGCATCCGCAATCGGATATAGTCATAGCAATTTGCAATAAGCAAAAATGAATATGGCAATTTGGAGATTTTTTTCGAGCAAATTGGATATAATTATAGCAATCCACAAATGTGAAGGCACAACGGCTAAAATAATAGCACTTTGCAGACACTATTTTAAACTATTTCCAGTGACAAACAAAAAAACACCCAAATTCCATACGGTTTTTTTTTTTTTTACAAAAAAGAAACGAAAAAACTTGATTTATTCGAAACAAAAAAAAGCATAGTAGTTTACAGATTTTATCTGTGTTTGGTTTTTCGCATGAAAAGGCTAAATTTATTGTTAAAAATATTTAATTTTTACACAAAAAAAATCGCAAAATGTATTTTAGAAACCTAGGGGTTTTCTAAAGTAGGCATGTAAGAAAAACAAGGGTTTTTCTTGCATTTGTTTTTACACAAAAAAAAATCGCAAAATGTATTTTAGAAACCTAGGGGTTTTCTAAAGTAGGCATGTAAGAAAAACAAGGGTTTTTCTTGCATTTGTTTTTACACAAAAAAAAATCGCAAAATGTATTTTAGAAACCTAGGGGTTTTCTAAAGTAGGCATGTAAGAAAAACAAGGGTTTTTCTTGCATTTGAAACCAGTAAAAAAGGCATTTAGGAAAAACAAGGGTTTTTCTTGCATTTGAAACCAGTAAAAAAAACTAACCTAAAAAGGCAAAAAAACGATTCCAGAAATCCGGGTCGCTAAGGATCAAAATGGTGCTCCCTGGTGGTCCAGAAAGGAGAGTTGTCTGGAATTTAACGGTGTCAGATGTGGACTGTAAATTTAAGGGAATAAGGTCATAGGCTAAGCTGGTACAAGGGATTCTGAAATGGTCTAGTTTACCTTCTAGGTTAGTGTAGCAATAAACAAATGTATGTGAGGTAAAAATAATGCATTTTCACTTACCATTTTTATACAGGAAGTGGAACTCATGGGAGGACGCGCTGTTAAACCGTAGTTTTTGCACCCCACATTCCTGTGGTAGGAGAGTCGCTAACACGCGTGTATTATCGTTCGAAGGCGAAACGGTTCTCTCTGATGCTGCAGCAGGTATCGCTACTGCGTTCGTTCTCCCACATGTCGCCCAGTGGCGTCGTTAATCCATAGGCGTAGGAGAAAAGGAATAAGTAGGAAGGAATGAGATTACGAAGGTCCATATTAAAGGAACTAGGAACCTTAGTAATTCAAAATGCATTTTATGTAAAGTAAATTAATTATAGCAAATTGTAATATTTGCCTTTAAAACCGCGGGAGTTTCAAATGCAAATAACCCAGTAATTTTAAGTACTTAATTAGTTAATTAATACTAAATAAACAAAAAATAGAAAATGCTCTAGTGAATCACCAAATAGCCTAATTCGAACCAATTTGGTAAATTATAGTAAAAAGAACATATTTACAAAAAGGAAGGCGGGACGAACCACACTCTCATAGGAAAAAAGGTTTATCCATTAAATTCTTCTTCCAATTTATAAATAAAATACTTAATATTTTTTTAAATTTTAGAGTTTTTGGTGTGAAATAAATAAATATAAGTCAGGTTTTATTCCAATTGTCAGAAGTCTGGACGGCAGTAATCAGCCGCCAGAAGGCGCTTATGTTAATTTATGACTTTCTTCTACACTTATTCTTCTGTACTTCAAACAGGAATTACTTGCAAATCGTCAGAAGTCAGAAGGCTAGGTCGAGGCTTGACGGACATATGGCGAGTGCTAAATAATTTGGTAGTTTCTACATTTAAATGTAAAAACTGTCAAATGATTTAGGGACAAGATATCCGTTTGTATATAGGGTTTTTTTTAATTACTTGTTTCGGTTCGGTTCTAAATAAAAAAATTAGTCAAAATTCAAAATGGCGGCGAAATACGAGGGTGGATCAAATATAAACAAGCCTTCGTTTATAAACTATTTATTTTGAAACATGACATAAAACAGACATTTTTTCTACTTTTCTACATATCCCCCTTCTCTGTTAATACACTTTTTCCAACGGATTGGCAGTTTCTTAATCCCGTTTTAATAAAAGGAAGCTAGGCGGGTATCTGACCAGTTGCGCATGAATGCCTCCACCTCTTAATTGGTCTAAAATCGCTCGCCTCCCAGTAAATCTTTGGGAGGCCCAAACATATGAAAATCGCAAGGTGACAAATCTGGACTGTATGGAGGGTGTTCCAGCACAGTCCAGTGTATTTCATTAATTTTGGCCTGTGTTGAAGCTGCCGTATCTGGTCTAGCGTTTTCATGCACGAGCGACACGTCTTGGATGGGGTGTGTTCTCCTCTTTTGGCGATAAGCAAGCTTTACCTGGTCGAGTAAGTTGCAGTAGTAAGCCGCCTTTATTGTTCTTCGCTCGTGCAAAAAATCCACCAACAAAACTACTCTCCAGTCCCAGAAAACGGTCGCTATAACATTGCCTGCAGAAATTCTGGTACGCGGACAACGTCGGTGACTCACATTTTCGACTCGTTCACAGCCGTTGTTAAATTTCTTGGACCAAGCTTTTACACGTGGCCACGAAAGCGTTCCATTTCCGAACTGTGCTCGCATTCTGCGTTGAATTTCAGCAGGTTTCACGTCTTCGCGTGTAAGAAATTTAATGATTATTCTTTGCGCAACACTGCTGGGTACCTTCTTCTCGCTCATTGCGATTGCTCCTGGCCAAATGAGCATCGTGGCACTACCAGCCGCCTACATGCTGCTGAACATTCCTACTCCAATTATAATGGTGGCGTTCATCTTGAATGACTTTTGCGTTAATAATTTTAAAAGGCTGGTTTATATTTAATCCACCCTCGTATTTAGCGGCAAAACCTAAGAAAACCATTCGTCTGACAAAAAACATACAACAGCGGTTTTGTAGGAAATTATATTTAAAACATTTTTTTCTACAAGGTACAGGGGCCAAGTAATTTAAAAAAAACCTTTTTGTGCACACTGAATCTAAGATGGCGGGGGGTGCCGGCCCCCTTCAAGGTCAAAAACTGAAATTTTTTTTAGGACTCCAACATATTTTAAAATCGCGACTACGCTACCTTTTGCAAGCTGGGCGTCTTTTTTTCGCTGTAATGACTGGCCTAGATTGTCCAGATACAAACATTGTTATAAATATTTACGAACGGTAAATATCATAGTATTTTCAAATTAGATAACATCAAACCATGGTAATTAAGTAGATCAAGTGATTTAGTTTACATGTCGGCCATGGTAATGTCATTAATCATTTTCGCGTGCTTTATCTACTGGGGGCCTATTAATATCTCCCCCTGTTAAATCCGTCATCCAGGCGGTTTTTGGCACTTTTTTTGCTTTGTCGGGATAAAAATTTTCGGATAATTTATTTTATGTGTAAACTTACTCTTCGGGAAACAACGGCGGCAAACCGCGATAGTGCGCTTTTGCGATGTGCATCTTTTTGTTTACTCTTATCAAGTGATTTTCCTCTTTTATCACATCTAGTTTTGTGCTTTCCATAATTTTAGCCTATAGTTGAGAGTCCTATATGAATAGTTGTGGAAGATTTCTTAAAACTACCCTTGACCGATTGCTAATAGATCACAAAAATTTAAGTCACCGGGTGTTTGTTTCACAATTGACTATGAGGCCGGGGTGACGTCATAAACCCAAGATGGCCGCTTTTTTCATGTTTTTTTTAAACTTTGGCACAAATAATATAAAAGCAGCAATCATTATTATCTGATGGCATGGCAGAGCCCCACCAAGTTCGGTTCGGTTCATTTCGGGCAACTGCTGTACCATCTTTTCTTGAAACATTTCAGCCCATATTTGACCTATCTTAAAATCTACTTCGGAATGAACTACGAAACTCAAACATTGCACAGTCGTAGATCTTTATAGAGTTAACAACCCCTCCAAGTTTTATGGACTTCCCTAAAGTAGTAAAGTAGTTACGAAATTTCAGAGAACGTCGAAATTGCCACTCACTCACTCACTCACTCATGTATAGATCACCAAAATTCTACTGTACTTCCAGACATGCTACAAAGCTGAGATTTGGTAGACTTATAGAAACTATAACCAAACATTGGAAAACATCAAAAAACTCCCAAATTCTAATTTAATCCCCTCCTCTACACATGTAAAGTTATGTAAATGTAACATTGCCCACTTCCAGTAACGCTAGAGAACTCAGCTTTGGTGGACTGATAGTAACTATGACAACACATACTAATCTCTTTGTGTGTAGACAATATCCGCCTAAAATATCTCTCACAGATGTATTCAGTAGCCACCTGAATTTTTGTTCGCCAGCATGATGTACGCGTACAAATCTCTTGCTGTCTAGGCAAAATGTATAGATAATATCCGTGCGGTTTGTGTTTCTGCTTACAGTCCATTTCTTAATTTTTGGGATAACTTTTTGACGGTTGTCAGCTGTTTACCATAACAAATAGCATAGACCATCGAAAAAAAGTTGTAAAAAGTTGTCTCAAAGATAATGATATGAACTGTAGAATGTTTAATTTTATCTTCGTGTGTGTAGGCAATTCCACCAAACATGTACACAGAGATTAATATGTGCGTACACGGCTATCAAAACGGACGGGCCACGATCCTCCACTTTGTTGACGTCACATCCGGGGCTGATTTTTTTTTTGATGGTCACATCACGACACATCTGATTGTCTTTAAAATATTAAAGTTGGAATGACGGTTCATGAATATTTAATTTTTTTTATATACAGGGTGTCCCAAATTGGGCACTTTTAGGGGGTTTAAGGTACTTCTAGGGTAGACAGAGAAAAACTGACCACGCATTGCGAGGCTCAAATTTCAAGGGAAGACTTATAGTGGAAACCGCATTTTGAAATATCGTCTCGTCTTTGAGCTACGGGGTCTTTTTGAAAAGTCTGCATTTTGGAAGGGGTTCTATAACTTCGTTATTAGTGGAAATTTTGATTTAGAGTAAATTGCAATTTTATAGACTATGTCACGAGGAATTCACCCGCTAAATTAAATTTTAACTGTCACTTTTAGTTTTTGAGATATGACATAAACTTGCATTTTTTCTTATGGAATGGCGTATATTTTAATTAATTTTTGAATTCGTCATTGAATACTTTTCAAAATGATGTATCATATGTCATAGTTTTATTCAGCGGTTTCGAAGATAATTAAAGTTTTTTATTTTTGTGTTGTAGGCGTTGAATGACGTCATGCGCCATTGACGTGAAAGCTTGCGGTCAAATCCTACTTCAATGCTCCTATAGTTTTGTTGTCTGATACTATGCAAAACAAGTTGGCCTTGCGTCTTGGCGTTTTGTCATTGTTTTCAATTGTTTAAACAATTTGACATTACTCTTTGATATGAAATTATTTTGCACAAAACAGCGGCGAAGTGAGGGTTTCATGCGCCCGGGGCAAGGTTAAAGTTTGGCGCCCCCCCCCCCATATAAAATCTTACCTACTTTTTACAAACATGTTTTAAAATCAATGTAAGAAGCGCCTTTCGGAGCCCCCTGACTTTGGCGCCCGGGGCAGGTGCCCCGGTCGCCCTGCCCTCACTACGCCGTTGCACAAAAGCGTTTTTAATTTTATTTTAAAATATGTATCAATGTTAAAATGTTACTGGGAAAGTAATGATAATCGACAGGGCGCTGGAAACTTATATCTTCAAAGGTATCCCGAACGAAGACAACCGTATATGGATATATTTCCAAAGTTGAAAAGGAACCTTGTTCAGTATGGCTTCTTGAAAACATCGGGGTAAAATATATGACGTTAGGAGGGACCGTGAGTTAGAGGAGATAGGCATTATTGGTGAGTTAGAACAAATTAATTCGCGATCATTGAGACAATTAGAAGCTGCCACAGGCATACCGAGAACTTCAATCGACCGAACACTTAAACGGAATAATTATAAACTTTGAGGGCCGTCAGCTGAATTATAATTTTTCCAAACCAGGCTTACTATATTTTTCACTGTTTAAAATAATAAAAATACTGGAGTGCCTTGACCTGCCTCAGCAGGAAATCATAGCGCACTAAAAATAAGTGAAAAAGCTGAATATCTCCTAAACCGCTCAATCAACCTATGACACGTGATACATTATTTTGAAAAGAATTCAATGGCGAATTCGAAAATTAATTAAAATATAGGCCATTCTATAGGAAAAAATGCATCTTTATGTCATATCTCAAAAAATTAAAATTGATAGTTAAAATTTAGGTTAGCTGGTGGATTCCTCGTCACATAGTCTATAAAATTGCAATTTACTCTAAATCAAAATTTCCACTAATAACGAAGTTATAGACCCCCTTCCAAAATGCAGACTTTTCAAAAAGCCCCCGTAGCTCAAAGACGAGACGATATTTCAAAATGCGGTTTTTACTATAAGTCTTCTCTTGAAATTTGAGCCTCGCAATGCGTGGTCAGTTTTTCTCTGTCTCGCCTAGAAGTACCTTAAACCCCCTAAAAGTGCCCAATTTGGGACACCCTGTACAGCCGGTTTTGAGATTATTTTACTATATTCTTGCAGAACAATTTTTTTTTAATGTATAGTAATCCTTGATTTTTCAGAGCCTCTTCATTAGCTCACACAAAAATTAAATTTAAAACAGAAGCGAATGTGACAAACACAGATGACAAAGTCAAATACATGTCAAATATGACAGTTGGCATGCGGTATATGACGGGTAATTTGAATTCAAAATAGGAATCTTGAAGATTTTAACCTTTCAATCATCTTGCATACTTACAAAAATTTGGTAGAATATCGGGATGGTGTCTGAGAATATTTCACTGAAATTTCGCTGAAAATATCCTAAAAAACGTCTGACCTCCCATAAGACCCAATGTAAAAGTCAGCCAAAAGAGAACAGCTGATTTTTTCAGGGTCGTGGCCTGCATATTTTTGTTGGCCTTGGTGCGTACTAATCTCAAGAATTTTTCGCGTGTCTGTAGGCCCCTTAAGAATATTTGACGGTAGGGTAACGGTCCGGCAACGTGTCGGTGCCCACATAACACAATGACGTGTTTAACACGTAGAAAAGGCCTGAGAAAAAAAAACGTTGATTTTAAAAGCTGCTAGAAAAAAACGTTTATTTCATATATGAAAACAAGCTTAAAAGGTTATTCATTAACGTTATAAAAAATAACGTTGCTAAAAACTGCGTTTTAATAACGCCTTTATCAAATTAAAACAGCAATGTTTTTACGTTAGTTTCAAGTGATCAACGTTAAAATCACATTAGATTCACGCCTTTTCTACACGAATTTTAAAACGCGACTTGCACGGCTTTTCTACCGAATATTTTTGAGATTTTACTAGCAGCATCGCCACCTATAGTCGGGATTTTTCACTTTGACGAAATCTATCAAGCAATCCTTTGGCCTCTAAACTCCAAAAACCTGTTAAGGGACTGATCCCTGATCCACGATCACGATGCATCTGTTATTAGCCTGATAAAGACACATTAATATTCTGTGAAAGTGTTTATTGTTCATAAATCTTGTTTAGCTTAAAAAAAAAAATTAATGTATATAATAGATACATAGATATTTTGTCTTGCCTTGAGCGCCATCTTTAAAATTGTCTTGAAGTGTTGTAGTCTTAAACTAGTGAACTTTTATAAATTCCTTTCGCGTCTCTTTAAGTTAAAAAAATGTTATTAAAAAAACGTGACCAAAAAAGACGCAGAAAGTCAGTGAGTTTGAGAAGTCTTAAACTAGTGGCGTTTTAGAACATGTTGTGGAGGACTTTTCAAGTGTGAATTTGGTACATGAAAATAACGAGGGTAAAAAACACGTTATATACACAGCACCAGTTCAGCAAAAAGTATATTTTTATAGCTTATAGTTATCTTTAAGCATGTAGATTTAACAAAATAAATATTACATGGTATGAGGTTGTTTTCAAGTAAAAAAAAACTTTGTTATTTTTGATCACGTGAATTTAACGTTGATTTTTGTGACTATACGTATAGTATGTACCACTACCAGATCTTCAATTTTGAGAGAAACTTCTGGCTCTTGATTAAAAAAACCACAAGATTTCCTTTGAGGCCTCCTCCGAAAAAAAAAGATTTACTGTTCGTTCGCCTTCCTCAGTATGAATGCGTAACATGTGCCCCACATGATGAATGAGAACACTGCAGTCAGTACACAAAAACCGACAAAGCTGCTTATTGGAGCTGAAGGCATGACCTATTTGTACTAAGAGTTTTTAGTAAGCCAGTTGTAAAAAAAAAATATGAAGCACTAGATAAACAATGGTAACAATTTATAAGTTAATTTGTTTACTGTTAAACGAACCCCGTGTTTTAAATAAAAATCAGGAAAATAAACAAAAAAGGATTCATTTTCTTAAGTATTATTATTTTTTGTTTTATATTTGGTATGTCCGTGCTTGGTTGAATAAAAACTTCTTTATTCTGCATTATTAATGCAGTTACAATAAACTTTCGGTTCCGACAATGCGACTCCTTAAGCAAAACTTTTGCTTCGATCTGTTAATTATTGATTTCTATATTTAGTAATGAAGCACCACATCAGACGACAGTTTCTCGTTGGTATGAAGAATTAAAGCGTGCACGGATTAGCATTAGCCACGATCCAAGGACAGGTGCACCAAAAACGGCTGTTACCCATGATAATACTCGGGATACCATCGATGCTGTGCGCATGCTCATCACGGAAAGTCGACACGTGACATATCGCGAGATTGAGGCTTCATTGGAGATTTCAAAACCCTCAATTCTAAATGTTTTGCATGAAGAATTTGGGGTAAGAAAATTAGTTTCCAGCTGGATACCGCATCTGTTAACCAAAGAACACAAAGAAGCTAAAGTCAATTGGTGTCAGAATACTCTAGACCGCTTTGAGGCATTGTCAGTGGTGATAAATTGTGGATTTACTCATATGAACCCGAAAATGAACGTCAGTCGTCTGTTTGAGTGTTTGTTCCAAGTCGAAGAAAAGCTAACAAAAGTCATCCGTTCTCGAAGTGTATCCAACAAGATGGTCGTCACATTACTCTCCAAACAGGTCATGTAGCAACAATTCCTCTGGTAGATCAAAGGACCGTTACTGCCGACTGGTACATCACCATTTGTTTGCTGAAAATCATCGCTGAGCTTCGAAAAACGAACCCTGACCGACGAATCATTCTCCACCAAGATAATGCAAGTTCACACAAAGCACAACCACCATTGAATTTTTAACCCAACAGAACGTCGAATCGTTGGACCATCCTCCATCAGTCCCGACCTAAATCCCAACGATTTCTATACTTTTTCGAAAATTAAGAATGGACCGCGTGCTTAAAGATTTTAGTCGCCAGAAGAAGCAATCGACGCCTTCAAGAATGCAATTTTGACAGTACCAACAAACAAGTTGAATTACAGCTTTGACAACTAGTTTCGTGGAGCAGACTTCGAGCAGAAACGAGTATAATATTATACTTATTTCTGCTTCGAGAAACAATAAACTCTCAAAAGATATCTACTGATTTATTCCAGCTGTATAACTTAAAAGACAACCCTGGTATTCAAAGGATTTTCTGGTTTTGTATTAGGAACACAACTTCTTATCGTATCTCCCGATGAGAATACTGCTTTAATATTATAGTGTTTGATTATTTGTCTGAAACCCTTTGATACAAAGAATGTTTATATTACTCAACGAAGTATTATTCTGAGAATATGTTTACAGTATATGAGATAAATTAGTGTTTTCAATTGCCGATGCAGTATACCGGCCTGTCATGCAGTTACATTTAATAAACATAACAGACGTGTGTATTTAAGGAGGTTAAGCATTAACTTTTGTAGGATTTTAAGTACGGTTATATACCATTGACACTGCAAATAATCAAAACATGAATCGTTATCCAAATGTCTAGCGTTGTTATGTTTTAAACATTTTTGAAAATTATCATAAATGTTTTGGTTAAAAAAAATCATTATCACCAACAAAGATAATAATTTTAAGGTTAATTCATTTAATTTAGCGTAAGTTTGTTAACGTTAAAATTTGGCGCGTTAAAAAAATCGTTTATCCGTGATAAAAACTTTTAACAGTAAAGTAGATTATCACAAAATTAATAATTTAATAACCTGATGATTTAATACACCTACGCAAATATAAATATTGAAAATTTGTGGGTCCAAATATAAATATATAATTATTTATAATTTCCATTATTTTCATTATCGGTATAGATTAAAAACAATCCAATGTTTAGTTTAAAAATTTAATGCAATTTAAATAAACAAATCGATAACTGGTCAATACTTACCTACCTCAACAACAATATTAAATAAATAATTTATTTAAAAATTATATTATTAAAAATAGTGCAAGTGTTGAACACCAAGGAAGCCCTAATTATTTTTTGAAACTACATTAATAAAAGGAGATTCATTTGTATTGTTTTGCAAATGTCAAAATTTAAATTCCATACTAATTTGCATATTGGAATCATTTTTACCTTCCTAGCCCGCGCAGCAATGGCTAGAAAAGGTATTGTTTTCGAGGAATTTTTTTTTTGTCATAACGGCGAAAGTTGTACACCCACGCAGGTTCAAGGTCTAATGGACACCTATTAAGTGTTGACAGTTAACTGTTTTGTCTTTAAGAGACCCTTCAGAACACTGCATGGTCAATGTGACACCCTTGTATAGCAATAGAGATGGTATATAAATCTCATCTTACGATATTGGTAAGAGAAATGAAAAATAATGCCTGTGATTCAGTATGATTTTTACACAAGTGGCGACATTCACCAAATACAAAAGAAACTACCAGAAATGAAACAAAAAGCAGACAAATAAAAACATTTATCATTATAATTTTAAAAAATTGTTAAGTTTACACTTTTAATTTTAAAAATTTTTCTAGATGGATGTAGGTATATTTTTAGTATGTTGATAAAAACAATAACACTCATTTATGCATCATTTTGTTTTTAAGTCAAGTCACTGTTTTCTACTACATTAGGTGTGGATTTAAAACAGTGTATTCATTCAATATTCTTAATATTTCTTTATTCGAACCAAACGTGGTTATCATTGCTAACAGCTTCCTTATATGCTCCGTTAAACAAATTTATTACAGCTCTATATTATGGAGTAGGCTACCCCATAAAGGCATTGTCGCGCACATTTTGCGGCGTTACATATAAATTTATATGTCACCAAGAAGCGACTATCGCTTTTAGTATAAACCGTTAAATTGCCCAAGTTTAACTTGAGTATATATTTCCCAAGTAAGTATAACTTGCTTAAGTATAGACATATAGGGGAAGGAAGGGTAATTATACGCAGCTGGCAATAACACACACCAGCAAAGGCTTGTGACAATGGGTTCCTTCCATCATCGCGTGCTGTCATAAAACCGTACGAAAAATCCTATTTGCGTTCCAGGTCGACGTTATACAGTTATCGGATAGTCAGTTTTCCGTTCCATCTTTTGAAATACAAGGATTGAAGACAGGCGCATTAGAAATGTTTGGTCTCTCTCTTTTCTTTGTCTGTGTTTATCATGTTTATGTTGCATTGGAAAAATTGTATGTAAAACACACACATCTGTTGATTTTTTTGCAAGAGCCTCTTAATTTTTATTACTACGGGAATGCGGAATGTTGTAGGTATACAACATGGAAAAAAGCTATACTGTAGTAGCCTGCTTAGAAAAAGAAATACTCTGCCAATATATGGGCCCCTAAGCTCACACTAGGTACTATAGTTATGTGAGCTAATATAACTAAAAACTGAAATATATTTTAATCAACTCCTCACTAAATTACCTTTTGTTTGATACCACACAAGCCATGTTTTGACTTAAACTCAAATTTTTGAAATCCATCTCCACCCTTAAAAAAAACAAAAACTAAAATGTATTTTGTTGAACTCCGGACTTAATTACCTTTCGTTTGATATCCCACACGCCATATTTTCACTTAAACTCTAATTTTTGAAATATACCCCACCCTTTTTTTAAAATAAATTAAAATGTATTTTGTTTAACTCCAGACTCAATTACCTTTCGTTTGATATCACACACGCCATATTTTCACATAAACTCTAATTTCTGAAATCTATCCCCACCCTTTTATTTGGTTTCTGTTCGGTGGATTTTGTTCATTTTAAAATGGAACCATCTTGACCCAAGACCCAGCCTGGGTAATAAATTTCATTGAAATCGGCCAAGCGGTTTTTGAGTTATGCGCGTTGGTCGTTACAGACAGACATACAGACAGACAGACAGACATACAGACAGACAGACAGACAGACAGACAGACAGACAGACAGACGGCGCAACAAAAAAGTTTCAAAATCATCTGAAACGCAAAGATATATAAAAAAATTTGAAATCGGAGCAACTTTTTTTTCTCGAAAAAAATTAGGATCACCATAGCTCACACTACTATAGTATAGTATATGTGTGAGCTAAAACTAGTTTAGCAGGTGATAGAGGTGTTTATCTTCGTTACTTTTGAATACTCGTTACTAATCTTTACTCGACTACTAAGTAATCATTTTATATATTCGTTACTATCGTTACTTTCATTACTGTAACTGTGTTATTTCAATCAGACAATTAGTGCAAAAAGATCAGACTGTCATTAATTCGAAGATCATTGTAGGAATATTTTTGTTGTTGATATTATGGAAATATTCAATTGAAATTTTTAAAATGCGGGCTAAAATTAAAAAAATAAAGGTAGGAATTACGTAGGAACCATTAACGTATTAACCTAATACGTTAATGGTAGGAACTGTTCTATGTAGAACTTGGTTTTAAAGATGTAATTCCTTACATACAAAGAAATACATACTTAAAATCTAAAAACAAATATAAATAGAGACAAATACTAAAATAATCGAAGGAATCAAAGTGATCGGTATTCGTTACTCCGTTATTTATTGAGTTTGTGATTGAATAGGAATAAAAACATAAGGGTTTACCCTGATCGCAGGAAATCCCGGTGACCTGTGAACTAAACGGTAAAAGAAGAGGGGTAACACCGGATGTGAAATTTTACACCAGATTTGGCAGCAGAACAAACGACTTTGCTTTAATGCGTCGACATTAAGGTCATTAACTATATATATATACCTAACAAAGTACAAGCTACAAAATGTAATTTTCCTAACTTCTTAGAAGTATCACGATCTCTATTTCCTAAAAATGAATAAAATCACAAACACCTTGTAAATATTAAATAATATATTTTGTAAAAATCAAATTACAAAATACAAATAAATAAGTATATAAATTTCACATAAAACTTGTGATATTTTGAAAAAATAAATATTTAAATATTAAATTAAATATAAATTTGACCCAAAAATATGTGCTAATGCAAGTTCATTTTAATTTTTGGTATATTTAATTCATTAGGCAGTCTGTAGTGGTTCATAGTTTGTGAATATAAATTAAATTAATGTAATTTTGTCCGCATTTTAAAGAACTAAAATTAAAAATGTGTTATGATAATCCTATGTAATTGTGTAATCCTTTTTGTGTGCAACTTTAATTTCGTGCTCTCGAACTCATACGTTGCCTTCGATTTATCTTTACGCGAGACGACGAAACCTACCCCTTCTTTTAGTCACGTCACTTTGAATTTAACTCTTTCACATATGATCACATGTCTGAAGTAAATCGATCACTACACGAACAGCATTCGTTTTTTGGACAGTTATTTGGTCGTTCCATCTAACCAAAACCGTTTTAATTGGATTTTGAGTCAGTGAAAAAATTCGGGGTGTTGCGTCCAAATGTTTACCCAGAAGTCATTAAAAAACATAACTACTCTGTTTGGGTTTTTAATTCCATTTTTTTGTAAAGAAACTTACCCATGCCCACCCGAATTCCGCCATGAAATAACTAAAAATTTATCAAAAAATCCTGTAAGTAATTGAAATGTAGTGTAAAGGACATAAATTAAAACATCCACGCTCCACGCACAAAAAGAATACGGGTAATAGGACTAACTGATGGCCCGTGCCAGGCACAAAATTTATTTCATTTTTACAACGCTTCCTAATTCATTGATGCTTATTTTCTACCTCGGTTTGTACTGTGCTAATTAATTACAATAATTTTGTAGTCAAGTAAAAGAAAATTTATTAAATTTAAACATAACCTAAGTTTTACAGCTGACATAAATAATTTTGTTTGTTGGTCACTATCACGTATTTATACATTTAAACAACGCTAAAATACCCAGCATTGGCCCTATCACTGTTGCTCATATATACTGCAGATAAAATCAATCTTTATTTGAAGGAACCAAGAGAAAAGTGGCAGCAAAAATGCGGCCGGTACAATAACTTCTTCATGAGAACACATACTGACTCTGTCACTGCTACATGTAAACTAAAATAAAAGATCTTCGCAACAGTCGACCGCGACATGACGGTTCGCGAAGTGGGCGACCAAGCTATCCGTCGCTTGCAGACGACGGGTAGCAACGGTTAGTGCTATGCCGGACAAGTGGGCGACAACCTTTAAAGTGCGATTTCCAAATAAGCAAAATTTACGTCGGCCTCTAGCGACTTGATTACTGTACGAGCTGTATTCCGAATACAGGAAATATTACTGGAATTATCCCAAATTTAAACCTGTTTAAACCAACACAAGGTAGAACAGCGGCAAGCCTAATCGGGGACAAAGTGCATTAGCCACGATCGGGTAAATTTACCTCGCGAAAGCGGATAAATATGCTAATGATCTGTATGATGCACCGATGAATACAGTTACGACGTTTAAATGGCGACCGAGTTCGACTTAAACCTCGATTTAATTTAATTGCCTTTTACATCCAATCGCACCGACAATTTTTTTCGTTATTTAGCCGTAAGTGTTCCTTATTACGTCATAATATGATTATATTAAGAAACGCTTTAAGCTAAGTAACGAAAAAAAAGTCGGTGAGATGGACCCTTAATATTATAATAGTTTTATTTTATTTTAAGGATTATTTTTTGCCCCTGTTCTACAAAAGAATAGTAAGCAATCATTTTAGAGCTAGTTTCAGTCAGTATCTCTTTCTCCTGCCCGGCGGCAGGGTAGTGCCGTGGTATGGTCGTCGGCTTTTCATGCAGAGAGTACCAGGTTCGCGTCTGAAACAACGATGCAAAATAATAACACTGCCGCTTACTTCCTTTTCATAGTTAACTGTCCTCATCGAAATTGGCTTGCGATGCGATGCACGCAAAATATAAGTTGACCTTGAACATCGAGAATATACGCAGGTGTAGTCCAGGAGCCGACGCGCAGCCAGCCGAGGAACCAGGAATAATAACCCAGGAACCTGCTATAAGTGCTATATAGTCGGTACTAAGATGGCGTCATAGCATAAATCTCCTACAGTCAACTCTCGACGACCACGACTGTCAAGCTGAAAAAGAAAGAAGTCTATCGTCTATAACCAAGATCTGCTAGGACGATTGTGATGTTAGATAGATGCAAGTCTAAAATGTAGCAGGATCACCTTTCGGAAGGGGTGTAAAAGCGTGGGTCCACTGTGTATACTTGCCACGCAGTATAAAGATCCCTGCCCTCGACAAAAAGGTGTCAGGCAAACTTAAGTTATCTTAGAGAAAGAAAACTTGTATCTGCAACTTCATGTTTCCGAGAAGTTTAAGTATACATCTTGAGTCCAGTTGTTGAGCTCGCTTTGCACTTTCTTTTTCGTCACACCTAGAAGTGGCTCTGTGGGCCAGTCAGGTTTAATGTCTTCAATGAACAAATTTTGTAGGTCACCTGTGTAAAAGTATAAAGCCCTTGGTTCTAACCTATGTAATATCTCTATTATGTTTATTATTTTTTAACTTTCATTTTAAACAAATGCTTTACAAACCCATACCAATGAGTTTATGACCCATATAGAGTGGCAGCTGGTGAGCTTTGCATCATTGAGGGACAGATGGAGCTAAAATAAATTTGTTTAGTACGCAATATTCAGAGACAACTACTATAGTCTAATGGCATTTGTATGATAGGCATGAACCTCGGATCTCGCACATTCAACTAAATCGCAGAGAAGTCCCTGAATATTGCCTACCAGATGAATTTATTTCAGCGCCATCTACCCCTCAATGTTGCAAGGCTCGCCGGTTGCCACTCTATATCGGTCATATACTCATTGCCCATACGCATAGGCCTGTAATGTGTAATGAAGTCAAGGGATTTAGAGAATGCAGCCAGATGCTTTGGGAATCCGCAGAGAAACACGAATTCCTCTACAATTAACGGATTAGGATTCCCTAGGATGCAGAGAAAATTTATAGGATAAAAAATTCAATAGACATAGATATGCAACTTTCAAGAATGCGTTGTTAAAATGAGAATGTCGATTTAAAATCTACGTAGTCATTTAGATTTTTTGCCCCACTGAGGCTAATTTAATTTACTTCCTGCAAATTGAAAGACAGGAGGCATCCAAGGTCTTTATACTTTTACAAAGGTTGCCTACAGAATTTGACCAGTCATGTAAACTTAACTGGATGACTGTAGCTGCGTCATCAGGTTTCCATAAAACAAATGGTTTAAGGCAACCCGGTGATGTAGATTTTTTAATTTGATTACAGTTGGCGAGTCAGGTTGAATCACCTTTTAAATTTTGTAGGTAACCCGTGTCAAAGTATAAAAACCTTGCGATTATACATATTATTATAGATGTCAATCTAATACCCTGTCTCCACCAATGCATGCCCACCCCGATTCATAAAACGCATCAGGTGACGCTGCATTTAAAACCGGTGCAAATTCATGGCCCATCACGTGATGCGTTTTTTAAATCGGGTGGGACTGCATTGGTGGAAACAGGGTATAAGGGTTAAAATTTGGTCAAATTTGTGCTACGTATTTGTATGTTTATATGTAACCATAATTAGCACAGTATTTTTATGAGGTTACACTTTTGTTTTTTTGTCTTTTTAACTGTTGTGGGTATATATTTATAAAACATCATTTACGGTGGATGCGAAAGGCATCTTCTGACTCCACTCTTTTTTAATTAACCAATCGTGATTCTCTAGTAAAGTACCCTGGCACAGCTTAGGGTATCTAGTACTTACAGTACCGGCCAAAAGTGAAGAAACTTTATTAAATTTTAAATTTCTTATAGTCTTTTGCGTTTCAGTCGTCAATTTTTATCGGATTTTACAACAAAGTAAATAAATAATTAAAAGACAACAACACCTTATACAAATGGCTTATATTTTGTTTAATAAAAAAATCAATGTTTTTATTCTATGGTCAAAAGTGGAGAAACTTAAAAAAAAATCTAAACGCTCTACATTTTAATATTTTGTAGGAAATCCCTTGCCAGCTATTACTGCAGCACATGTACGAGGCATTGAGTCAATACTATTTGCAATATCTTCTTTCTTTATTTCTGCCCAGGCTCTAGAAAGTCCTTCAAATAATCTGTCCTTGTTTGTAAATTTTTGAGGATATTTTCGCCTTAGATCAACTTCCAATTTATCCCACAAATTTTCTATGGGATTCAAATCTGGGCTTTGAACCGGCCATTTCAAAACATACACTACTTCATCTTCCAAAAGCTTTTTTAGAATCTTTGCTGTATGCTTCAGATCGTTATCATGTTGAAAAGCCCAAATTACTGGTAAATTTTCTTCAGCATAAGGAAGCATATGATCTCTTAGAATTGATAAATACTGATGTCGATTCATTTTTCCCGCAATCCTTACCAGTGGGCCTGTCCCTTGACTGGAAAATTATCCCCAAATCATGACATTCCCACCTCCATGCTTTACAGTGGGAATGGTGTACTTTGAATTAAACCTTTCATTGGCTGGACGTCTTACCCACTTCACACCATCTGATCCAAACAAATTAAACTTGCTTTCATCTGACTAGAAAATATTTTTCCACTGCTCTGAAGTGCAAATGTTTTTCAGCAAACCTGATACGAGCCCTTCTATTTTTTGGAGAGATAAATGGTTTCTTCACCGGTCTTCTAGCGTTTAGATTTGCATCCTTCAGGCGCCTCCGAATGGACCGCACAGACAATGGAATATTCGGGTATTGCCTTCTAATATCTTCTGCAGTAAAAAATGGATTTTGCTGGCAACAACCTTTTATCATTCTGTCAGTAAAAGCAGAAGACTTTCTGGGTCTTCCAGATTTCGGGAGACTTGCAAATGACCCACGACTTTTAAACAACTTGATTTGCTTACACACAACACTTTTATGCAAGTTAAGATCTCTTGCAATTTGGATTTGCGCCAGTCCCTTGCGATGTTTTTCTATAATTTTTTCTTTAACTTGTACAGACAAATTAAAACCACGTGGCATTTTTAAAACCCTAACTCTTTATAAATCACCTCGTCTTAAATCTTAATAGGAACTAAACAAAAATTTGTGATAAAAATAAAAAAAGTTTCTCCATTTATGGCACAGCAAAAAATATACTTTTTTTATTTCTAATAATTTTTTTGTATAAAAATTAACTACTCATGGTACCACATATTTTAAAATAAATAGATAAACCATGAATCAAACAATATTTGGCAATATCCAATTTTCAAAAAGTTTTTCCACTTTTGGCCGGTACTGTATGTTCTAAAATTTACTTATAAAGTCTCTACTTATCACTGGAATCCAAGTGACATATGCTCCATTTGTAACAAAAACCAAAATGAGAGTTTGCAATACCTTTTGTTTGACTGCCCGATTTGGTCTTTTGCAAGGCAGGGTGAAGGAAACATGTTATCCTCTTTAGGCGACATTGTATTTATGCCTAACAATCCTAGCACTAAAAGAGCAAAAAGACTCTTCAAACAAATATGAAGTATTTTAACCAACAGGTCTTTTATCCTAAAAGAATGATATATGTGTAATATACAAGGCTAAATATTTAAATATCTTTAAGTTTATTTATAAAAAAAAGAGAGACTGGTATTTATTTTCGTTTTTTAATTTATGTTATTCATTTTGGAGCAAATAATTCCATTTTCTTTTTTTTGGCTATTCTCTATTTAATTTATTTGTTTTAGTTTATCACTTCTTACTGATATTAATGCGCTTGAATGTAGGAGCAATCGAATTCGTACAAAAAATATAATGTATTCTTTTAACATTTAATTTGATGGGTACTTTCTACTATTTTCCAACAGTCTAATTTTAATTTAGCTTTTAAGGCATTTTTTATTGTAAAACTTTTTTTTAGTTAGCACTTCATTGTTATGAAAACTGTAATGTTTTTGAAAACAATAAAAAACTTGAACTTGATTCTCTAGTGAAGATAAGGTGCCCGCAGACTGCTGCAAGCTGCTTACGTGACCTTGACGAAGTGCGCTTGCGTACTTGTCACATCTCATGCTTACGTATAAATACGTAGCACAACCACAGAAAAATCCCCTTCCCTTATCGGTGAGCACAACTTAAACTATTTAACACACTACTATACTGTATAGTATTATGACACAGACGCGATATTTTTTTAAGTGTTTCGAAATGTACCTCCATAAAGCATTTGTTCTTATCTATAACATATTCTAAAAAATATGCGACCACTGCAGTATTCAGATTGCAGCCAGTTACCGCCTGCTGATTATAATAATGCACATTTGCAATTTAGATCTACATAGAAGCCGAAAAAATGCTTAATCAGCATTAAGTTTTAGTATAGAAACGAATTGTGCACCATAGCTTTAGATTATTGTAATACGATCGTCCAGCACGTTATTGGAAACATTTGAAATGCTTTTGATAGCCGTAATGTTTATTTTTCGTTATTTAATTAACGATAACCACAAAATTATGCAAGCCGAATAAGAGATTTGGAACATCTTAAAAGTAACTTGTCAGTGTTAGTGTTTGTATTTGTCAGTTATCTCCTTAATTAACGGACGATAAGTTTAATAAATATAAAGGAATGCCGAGTTGCTACTGCGCAGCCTTAGCAATAACCACAACAATATCGAATCGTCAAATAATAGTTCCTAAATCTCCCTATTATTAGTAATACTTCAAATTTGAACTTTGATTTTTTTAAATAAAAAGTGATGTTAATTCATGTACTTTAAATTTAAAAATTTTGGGAAAAAATAAGTTTGAACAAAAACCAAACACCCTAAACCTTTAACTTTTTAAGCAACCACGTCTCCTTGGCTGGTAACTTGTGTGTTACTCCAAGAAAAAAGGTTTTTAGCTAACTAAAGCTCCACGCGTATTTCCGGTTCCGTTCAGTATCGGATTCGACACGTTACGACGTTTAAAGCTTTCGGCTGCTCTCGCAATCGGTTGATTTCACGAATAAAACAAAATTATGTCATAACATAAAATCTGTATCTTTCGGAAAAATAACAAATAAACAAAATCAGATAAATTAATACTCTAAACACAATGTTTTTAAAAACTACTACTACTATGTCGGTTTAGAACGTTTTTCTACGTTGTCCGACACCTATTATCTACCGCCTTCGATCCTGACAATCATTTTCTGTCAAGTTTTTTTGATTCATTGATCTTTGGATTAACTGTTGCCATTCTAGTTTAAGACGCCCTCTTTTTCTGCGCCCTATTGGTTGCCATTCTAGGACCTGCTTTGGTAATGTTTAGTCGTTCATTCGTTGTAAATGGCCGTACCATATCAGTTGTCGTTTACTGATGTCATCCGTTGTGCTTCCCTCAACTTCCATTCTTTCTTTTATGATCTCATTTCTTACATGATTTGTTCTAGATATTTTCATTGATCTTCTTATTGCATCTATATCGATATACTCTTTGCATTGATATATTGTTTGTCCATTGTCAAGTTCTAACTCACTTGATTCGTTTCTAATACATAAATACTGTGTCTTGTCCACGTTTACTGTTAACCCTCATTTTAGGCATTCTTCCGTTAACTTTCTCATCATATACTGTCTTGTCTTCTTTATCATTAGCTACAATTACTTGGTCGTTAGCAAACTGTAGTGTATATATGGTAAATCGGTTAAGTTGTATTCCCATGCCGTGTACTTTACGTTTCCAGTTTTTTAGATCTACTGCGATATATATTTTTAAAAAAGTTGGAGAGATACAACTTCCCTGTTTTAAGCCTTTCGTTGCCAGGAATTCTTTTGAAAGTCGATTTCCAATTTTAATTATAGAATCTTTCTCCAAAGTTGTCATCTTCTTGGCGTGACTTTGACAATTTTTTCTATGTAAATTTGAAAGTATCACCATTGTTTATTGTTTTAGTTTGTGTGCCCCTCAGTGTGACGTCAAACCTAATAGGTCTATTGCTGCCAATTTTAAGAACATATAAGAAATATATGAGACTTTTATTGTCCCATATGAAACCAAGACCCGGGACACCCCCGTAAAAAACGGGACAGTTGGAAACCCTGTAGACCACGTCCGATACAGCCCTGAATTGGTAGCATGGTAAAAAGATATGTTTGAAAATTGAAACAATGTAGTTTTTCTTAACAGTTTCAAAGTTACTAGCAATGATATTTATTTATAATGAATATTGAATAATATAGGCTTACTACACTATTCGTACAAAAAAAATCCAGAGAATTTTCAATTTCCTTTTACATATTTATAAAGGATGATAATCATATCGCCCTATTTATACACCTTGTTAGGAAAGAAATGTAGCTTTCTTTATTCGATGATACGTGTCTCACTTTTTATTGGATTTCATAAAAATGTCACATACACACAGCTTCGCCCCAGTCGGAATCAGAAACGGCAAGTAAGCAAGATTTCTAACAAACCAATCAATTTTTAAAGTTGTGCTTTGTTCCAGTCAGCACACAGACATTTTAAGGATAAATATTTTTTTTTTAAATTTTACAAAAAACAAAATGTAAAATATTGTGTTATAAAACATATTCTAAAACTAGTTTAGGTTAGTTTAGGGATGGTGGTAGACCAAGATCTTTATAATTTTAAACAGGTTACCTACAGAATTTGAAAGGTCATTGAACCTAACTGGTCAACTCTAATCAGATTATAAAATTCACGTCACCGAGTTGCCGTAAACCATTTGTTTTGTGGAAACCAGATGACGTAGAAAGTATAAAGACCTTGGTGGCAGACCACTTACTTGCAACCCCAGGTGGTCTCACGTAGAATTCTGATATCACATGCGTATGAAAATAATTTCACGAAATAAAGCTATAAGGTACAGAGAGCTTAACAGCAATTTCGGCTTTTGCTCGAAAACTGCCCTCGAGTGCTCGAAAATCGCTCTGAAACGGATGCACGCGTTTGACTTAAAAACAAGTAGTGCTCTAAAAAAGATTTGCGTGATCGACTATTGCCCGCAAATCTCCGAGCGGGTGCTCGGAATTGCTCCATCTCTTTTGACGGAGCAACGTGTCAGATCAAAACAAAAACATAACCCCATTTTTTAGATCTGATTAATTTGTTTCTAATTTTGGTGTATTTGTGTTTTTATAAGTGTTTTCCGTGTTTTACATCTCGAAAATTTACATTAATATACTTCATTGCACCCAAAAATTTTAAATCAAAAAATTATAAAACAACAATATTTTTTATTTGTTGACGTTATAAAGCCCAGGAAATTTCGAGCAAGTATTTGAAAAATTGTGTTCGCCCTTGCTCTGAAGGCAAGCAATCCCGGTCGATCTCAGATCAATCCCGGAGTGCTCGGAGAGAGATTCGTGACGTTACCGCTCTACCCGCGAGTGACTTCAGAGCAGTGAAGCCGAAATCGCTATTAGTGTTCAGTTAAACAAGCCACAGCTGTTTATAAATCTGGCTAGCGCGTACAGCGTTACATCTCGTCCTTGCAAGGCCTCCTCCTCGTCCCTACTACTACGGCAGTAGTCGTTTGCCAGTATATTTAAATGAGTGGCATTCGCTCTGAGGAGGCAGTGACCTGTAATACCGACAGTAACTTTTCTTAGAATTCACCGCCAGTAGCTAAGTAAGTGATCACTTCCTGTTGTAAAGCTGTTTAGTCAGCTGATGTTTGGAACAACAATCTGCATTGATAGCAATTTCGAAGTGAAAAAAAAAAAAAAATGACACTGAATAAACTTACACAAAATAAAGTTATATAAAAAGAAATGCTAAAGGAACAGCTAACTCAAAACTTAAGGTGCGAAAATGAAAATATAGAAGAAATAAATGATACGCTGACAAGAGGTATGACCCAAGTTGGAAAAGATGTCGCACAAAAAGGTAAAAAGAGAGAAAAATGAATATAAGAAGTGATAAATAAACTAATGCAAAAAAAGGCGGAACCGGAAAAGGAAGGTATAAGAAATCAAAAAAAAAATAAGAAAAATAATAAAAGACAATAAAAGAAACAGCCAAAAAATAAAAGTGGAGACAGTTATAGAAAATAACATAAATATGAAATGTCTAAGACCGACTCTAGGTAGATAGGAAATATTTAAAATATGAACGGCATATAAACGTTAAAGTGGATATTATAAATATCACACAGCTATTCTACACAGAATAATGCCAAACAAGAAGGAAAAAATACAAGAAACCATAAAGAAACCCAAACAAAAATAAAGAACATAAATTTGGAAGTACAACACGAAATAATCAAAGCGGAAATAAAGAGAGTATTAAAGAAAATGAAAAATAACAAATTACTTAGAAAAGAAGGAGTAACGGCAGAAATGCTAAAGTACGGCGGTAAAGTAGTCGTTAATCTCCTGAATAAAATACGTAAAGAAAAAATAATTCCAAGCAACTGGAAACAATCACCACACCAACCATTATTCTACACAAGAAAGGCGATAGAGCAGATCTAAAAAACTAACGCTCTTCAATGTTATTTATAAGCTTTTGAAGAAAATCTTAACAGATAGACTAACAGCAAAATTTGACGGATATTAATCAAAAGAACAAGCAGGCTTCAGAAAAGGTTTCAGTCAAGTTGATCACCTTTTAACCATGAAAATCTTAATAGAACGAGCCAAAGAAACAACACCTTATAGGAGATGGTTTATAATATATCCATTATTACTGTCTAAATTAGTAAAATATTCAAAGCTCTTATTACTGCATAAACAAATTCTACTACGATTCGTAAAGGATTATTTTAATTTAAGATTACAGATTGATTATTAGAGATTCCAACCCTTCTTTCGCTTTTCCTTTCCACCTTTCGCGACTATAACATCGACCCAAGCGTTCCTTTATTAACGCATTTCCTTAATCTGGGTCCTTAATCAATTTGGTGTTAAGGGACTATAACACAGTTATAGAGGTGATAAATTTCGGTCCATCTATATGGCTTAAGTATGACCCAAACCACTACCTTCCCTAACTTATAGTTTAGACATAAGAATAAGGATTAGAAACTTATTGGAAATTCCAAAAGGAGGCTAGCAGTTATAAAGCAACAACTTTAATTAAATTAGTGCTCGATATTATTGCGATTGGGAAAAAATACTTATTAGAACATTTTACTACGATTGGCCATTATTTTTAAATATAAAATCATCAGCTTTGTATATATAAAAGGGTGAGGGTTTTTAGATTGTAATTTTTTATATGTTCATAGATCCGATACAACGGAGGCACATCAAAAACTTATTTCTTCTTTTTCGGAGAAGCGGCTTTCTTGGCTTTCGCTGGTGATTTAGCCGTCTTTGGTTTAGGACCCTTGGGTTTTTGGTTGGTCCGGCCTTGTTTAATTTATTAGCTTTTGAGGGACTTTTCGGTTCGACTGTGTCAGCAATCGCCTTTGTGGTCTTCCTAACTGTCGTTTTCTTTTCGCCACGGTAGCTTTTTTGGCCTTGGGTAATAAGACATTTTTCGCAGGTTTCTTTTACCGCGCCTGTCTTCTTTTTGTCAGGCGAAGAAACGGAAGCAGTGGAAGCGCCCAACTTGAACGATCCCGATGTACCTTTTCCTTTGCTCTGAACTAGCGCTCCAGATACCACAGCCGACTTTAGGTACTTCTTGATAATAGGGGACACTTTGTCCGCATCCACTTTGTAGTTGGCAGCAATGTACTTCTTGATGGCTTGCAAGGAGGATCTACCTCTGTCTTTCAGTCCTTTGACGGCGTTGTTAACCATTTAACTGGTAGGTGAATCACAACACAATCACAGTTTTTACCTTTTTTAGTTATTTGGTAAAAAAAAATTCACAAAAATATATTTTTTTAAATGATAAAAGTAAAAGAAGATTTGTGGAGTGCTATTTTGGCCGAGGCGAAAGATTACACTATAATTTACCGATTGTAATAGACCATTTGCTGACAGGGATGGGGACAATAGAGTACAAGTGAGAAATGCCATTCATTCTTGGATATTTGTTAACCAATTGTTTCATTCTGGTACGGCCAGACTTTTTTGTTATTCACTATTTTTTTATAAAACAATAATCAGAAAAACAATGCAAAAGAATTAAATCACACATCAGATTAAAAGAAAACAAACAAAGAATTCAAAAAGTGATAGCACAGCGGATAAATTTTAAAAAACTTCGAAATAAGGCCAAGTGACATAAATACTACCTACTGCATAAAAATAAAGAAAATGAAAAATAACAAAACATCTGAAAAACACGGAATAACGGCAGAAATTCTCAACTACGGTGGTAAAGCTGTAGTTAATACCATCCATATTCTCCTGAATAAAATACTAAAAGAAAAAATAATCCTAACAACTGGAAAGAATCCATAATTATTGTTCTACATAAGAAAGGCGATAGAGCAGACCTACAAAACTGTCGACCTATAACACCCCTCAATGTAAGTTATAAGCTTTTAGCGAAAATACTAACAGAAAGACTAACAAAAACATATGATGGATATCAAACAAGAACAAGCAGACTTCAGAAAAGGTTTCGACAAATACAACATTCCATTATATATTGGGTTTGTAGACTTTTAAAAAGCTTTCGATAGCATTGAGCACTGGGCAGTAAAAACATCTTTATTTAATTGCGAATATAAATAGTGAAGCGACAAAATCAATCAAAATCCACGAACGAACCAAGCCAATCCAAATAAGGTGTCAGACAGGTTGACACAATATCCCTCAGAAGATGCCTTTAAGAACTTAGATCGTGAAGAAATGAACATCAAAGTAAGCGGACAATACTTGAACCAATTAATGATATGCTGATAATATCCCCTTAATAACAGATAAGAAAGAAGAACTGATAAAAATGCTGGACTGGATAGAGCAGCTCTAAAAATATAGGCTTGATTATAAACTACAAACTAAAATCATAACAAACACGGATGAAGATATCACGATCAGAATAATCCAAGAAAAAATAGAACAAGTAAAAGAATATGTATACCTGGAACAAACTATTGAACTAAAAAAAGAATTAAATGAATTTTTATTTAAAATGGAAATTTGTCAGTCATAACATCAGACAGAAAGACGATCTATGGAACAAATGTATGTAATAAAACGATAAAATAGCACAAAATACGACATTATAAGGCCTCGGGCCCCCCAAGAGGCCCCGGGCCTCCCAAGACATACTCCTGGGTGAGCCACTGCAATCTGCCTTATTTTACGACTCAACTCCGCAAGCGCAGATGTGCTTATTACTGCTAGTCCTTGTTTCACTTCACCAAGTTTATTCTGTTAGATTATCTTAGGTTCTAACTATACCTTAAGTATTCTATGCAATGAATTCGTCCTTACAAGATTTATATCAACAAAAAGAAAAAATATATATTTCAACAAAATTCAGGTATTATATTGTCGAAGAATATTTAGATGAGTAGGTGTATTTTTTTACGTTCATTAATCGATTGTTTAATCCAACGAGCGGTAGTGCAATGTAAATAATATATCATAAATCTATACATGTTGTTTTAAAATTTAATAACATAATTTTAGTGTTAAATTCCTTAAGTGATTTCAAGACAAAAAGTCATATAATAGATCCGCAAACCCTTAGTTTTTGAGGTAAGGTTTAAAAAAAATATTTTTTTGTTTATAGCTCGTGCATGTTTTGAAATATTTAACTTAAATTGAACACGTATATTTAGCTGTATGCACTACACTATCAGACATGCCAAATAACCGTCAAAATCTACACGGTTGTACTTTTTTCACATCTAGCGAACTGGCTCGAGCTACACCTTGGAGTTAACTCGCATTGCACGGACGCGAGTATTTCACATGTAGGAGTTGGCTTTGGTTAAAATTGGCTTGTCTGGGTCAGCTGTTCTCTACTGATGACGAGAAACACACAGAAACGTACGTCTAGAGATGCCACCTTGTGTAAGTAGGAAAACAACCAAAACCAACTCTTCCTTCTCTTTCTGACACTCGCAAGTTAGGCACACACACCTTTGTGTGAAGTATAAAATTCGTTTTGATTTTTATCGATCCACACACAGCACGTTTTTCATGTTTTTTTTTTTTTGCAATAGACATAAACCTAAACATTTGACAATTGTCAAATAAAGTAGTAACGTAACGGAGTATGTTCCAAAACCACCAAACCTGACGCATGCGCAGTAACCGATATCCTGTCTACTCGAAAAAGCGTGTGAGAATGCATGGGTATGCCAAAATACGTTATAGCATAAATACATGTTCAAAGATTCGAAAAGTGAAGCCCTCATAGCTGGATTTGGAAACAATTGCAAATTTAAATTTGCGGACGCGAATTTTCAAGTGCGCAGGCGTGTCTCTTGTCATATAGATACACAGCTGCCGTGTGTGACGAGGCCATCTTTGTTGCTTATTTACATTTTGTGGTGTTTTGCGTTTGTCGTGTAAAATTATATTTTTGCTGTGAAAAATGGGAAATAGTTTACGAAAAACATGTGCGGTTTGTGTAAAAATATCTTGGAGAAGTAAGAGAGTGTCATTCCAGACGTAACTACTTCTATTTCTCTTCATAATTTGTTAATAAATTTAAGAGTGGTTTATAAAAGCCATTAAACACTCTTCATGATACCCACAATAAATCTGTACAATTATTTTTACAAAAACCACAATTTTAATCCACAATTTGATAAATTTTCACCCAGTCAACTAGTTTTTAGAAAAAAATAATAGACATAACTCTAAACTTTTGACAATTTTCAAAAAATCTAGTGACGTATCGGAGTATGTTCCAAAACCATCAAAACTAACGCATGCGCAGGGGGACGTTCATGATTAACTTTATGCACACCGGACGCACCCGGCGTTACTTTGTGCCCGTTCACGATTAACGCCGCGCGCATCCGGTTGCATGAATTTTCCGTTTATGTTTCGGTTGCTGGCTTTGGTGCGCACACCGGAAGGCGAAATGACGTTCACGATTAACACACGGCGAACAACCATTTATCTACCTCGATTAGTTGGGTAAAATTTAACTTGTCGCGCATGCGCATAGCGAAGATGAAACATATGAGAGCAAACCCTAACCCAACTTTACTTCTTTTTTTAAAAATTACACCAAAGTGTTTGGGCACTTAAAGCCTAGTTTTCATCTATGCGTGCCCACCCTGGTTCAAAAAACACATTATGTGACGGGACAAGGATTTTCACCGGTTTTAAATGCAGCATCACCTAATGCGTTTTTTGAGTCAAGGTGGGCACGCATAGGTGGGCACGCATAGGTGGAATCTGTGTTATTTGCGGGAAAATCGTTTCGATTTAAATCCACCAATAAAAAAATAAACAATTGACAAATGACAGACAGAAGACATCCGCTGAACACACGGCGCCTCTGGGTAAAATTCACACGGTAAATTTCAACCCGAATCATGAATGCAACCCAGTAACCGAAATCCTGTCTATCCGAAAAAGGAACATTAAGAATTAAATAGGGGTCTTGGCTTCAAGTATCGCGTGTGAGAATGTATGGGTATGCCCCATTTTTATGCTCTAACGCCTAAAACACTCGCTGCAGATTAGTTGATAAAATTTTTATATATATTTTTTTTGAGTATACATAAAATTCCCACAGCGTATCTTTATGATAAAATATTATGAAACATTCTTCCTTACATCTATTTGTTTCGAGCGGAGCGTATGTTACAAACTTAAACTTTTTGCAAAAGATCTCAATTTTCTCAGTTCCTATATATTTTACCGAGGCACGTTAAGATGCCGCAGCCCGCATACATAAGCATCTATCTACAAGAAAATATGATAAATTAAATTTTGAATGTCGCTTTGTCTTTGTTTCGTCGTTATCTATAAAACAGGGTGATTTGTCAGCACTGCAGCAAAGATATGAACGAAGTGTTAAATTAAATCATTGATTACACCAGTGGCGGTTTCTCCATAAGTGCACATGTGCACGTGCACTCCCAAATTATACTTAAAAAATATTAAACTTTGATCATTCCTTAATTTAATTAATAATTACCCCAAAAGGAATTCACTAAAGACTGGAATATTATCTAGAAACCAATACCCGGTATGTATGTGTTTGTATTCGTGTTCAAAGCAAGCTCGAATCTAATTCTTTACGGTAATTTACTGGAACCAAATTCTATGCACCGTGGATGTTATGTCGCATGCTAATTACGAAATATAGAAAGAGAGGACAACATGTCCCAATAGAATTTTACAGTACATGGAATCTGAACCTTCCTTCGGCACCGCGCTTATACAAAAACTAGCCCCGATGCCGCCCGCACCCCCGTAATGCCTCCCGCATCAACGGTTCGCGTTGCATTTTAGAGCAGTTCACGCGCACTTTTCAGTAGTGCGCGCTTAGAAAACTTCCTATTATCGGTCGGGCGCTGGCGGTTGTTTTGATTTCGACGATTTGGTATTTACAACAATGGCGGAAATTTCTAATACTGATAGCATTAGTGTGCAATATCTAAACGCAACTAAATTTCCATCTTTGTTATTAGAAGAGAAAATATATATTAACTAGGTATGATACATTTATTATTTATTTATATTTACAATAATAATAGGTAGGTAACTAATATCTAACTAAATATCTTATTTTTTAATTATTTGCTCTAAATTATATGATATGACGACCCACTCGATGGCCCAAAAAGTTAGCGTGGCACTCAAAAAAAATGTATGCCTGCGCCGCAATTTTTTATTTTTTTTTTGGTGTGCACCCTCAAAGCTTTTTACCACGCGCCGCCACTGGATTACACAACAGTGGCTCTATTCTCGTACTTGACTCACACGCTTTGACCAATAGCAAACTCCGAATAGTCGCGTGTTGTGCGAAATGACTTGTCTCGACAATGGCATAGTCGTCTTCTCTTCAAAGTTAGTGAATTTGACGCGTTTAGAGTAAAATCTGCTCTCCTGCCCTGTACCGGCTAAACGTTTCTCGGTCGGATCGTAAGAGAAGCTAGCACAATGGAGGTCTTTTCGCATAGCACGTGATGACTCGGAGCTAATTTAAAGCTTGCCATTGGCCAAAACATGTCATTGGAACCTTCTCATCGTTCAAGTACTGGAATAGGTAGCCAGGAGTTAATGCTTCAACATGACGCTACAACTACGCTAGCGGGTTAAGTAGAATGAAACGTACCTAAGCATAATTTCCCTTGATTCTGGGGATGGGACAATTCGCCGCGGCCGATTCGTCGCGGGGACATATATTATATGTTCGTTGTCGCGGGGACAATTCGCCGCCGACATGGTTAAAGATTTCAATTTTGTTTGTTTTGTGTAGTAAACATATTTTTGCAAAAAATATAAAAATAAAATATTTTTTGTAAAAAATTTTTTTTAGTTTATTATAAATTAGTTTTTGTAAAAATTACTTTATAAAAAAGTAATATTTAAATAAAAAATTGTATTCTTTTTATTTGAAAAACTACTTAATGAAAAGCATTTTTTTTTCATAAAACCATTGGTTTTTGTGGGGACATTTTTTTGGCAAAATATTGGTGGTCCAGACTACGGATTACCAAGTCCAGGCACTGGTTAGGATATGTTTGCGATCATTTAATCACAGTTATGTTTAACACAGGTTTAACAAGACTGACTTACACCACTTTCTTTTGCACGATACTTTTTAAAATGCTGTATCTTTCTGAAGAATAGTCGTAGAGGGTTGCAAAAAATGGCAAATGAATCAGTAAACACCCGCAATAAAATAACTTTCTATTATATTTTTCAAAATTTTGCTTCTTTTTTTTAGAAAAAATAAAATAACTGAATTTTTATTTTTTTTTTATAGCTAGTCAAGTTTAACCTACATTTTTAATAACACCAAAGCAAAATTTAAAAAAAAAAGTTTTAGAATGAACATTTTTCTTTAATTTGGTGTATACAAGTTTTATATAGATGTATATTTTATATTTGTTTCAATAAAAAAAACAATTTGTTGTCACCAAAACGACTACCGAAGGTATATTACTGTACGCGGGCGCCTATAAGGCGGCGCGCGACTTCGCAGCTGAGGCGTCTAGTAAAACAGGTGATTTCTATTATTCTTGTTATCGTTGTTTGATGGACATTATCAAACAACGTTTTTATTGTTATTTTTGAAAGTGAATATCTATCGACGAAAGTTTTTACAATATAGTGCAGGTGCTAGAGGTAGTTGAGTATGCAAAATATGAGGACCGCAGTTTGACAATGGATCCTAGCTGAGAATAGGTCACAGACTAACGATTTGGATGTTGCCGGGCAAGTTTTTGGTCCAATTTTTTTTATCCCCCCTCCTTATATAGTCGTGTTCGAATTTCTAAAAATGTATCTAAGTTGACGCACTAAAGACACAATGGATCAAAAATGTGTAAAATCTAATTTAAAAATAAAATTGTATTAGTTTTTTAAATTTTAACTGCAAAATCACCCAAGACTCCAAGCCCTCAAGTCCTGACATTTTTAGATTTTTTTCAAATTTTCTTAAAAACTAAGCTTAGGGAAAAATATGTCTAATACTACTACTACTACTAATCTTTGGTGTAGACCATAAAATTTCATTTTCAACAATGTATAAGTCAGTGGGGTACGACTAATGACAAACACTCCAGCGGCGTCCGTTTATTGAGGTAGTGTAAATAAATTTAAAAAAGAAACATGTTTATTACAGGTTTTACCCGATTTTCTTAAAAACCGAGCTCTATCAAAAAATATAATACATTTTGGTATAGACAATAAAATTGCCTTTTAAATGATGTATAATAACTCAATGGTAGTTTTATTTATAACAATTTAGGGGCGTCCGTAAATAAAATCAATTTTGAAAAATCACTAAATTTATCAATTTATCAAGAGTTTTATCCAATTTTCTCAAAAATTAGGCTTTTTGGAAACAAAATATTTCGCTTTTTAACAATGTATTAGCCAGTGGGGTCAGGCTAATGACATTCTCTCCAGCAGCGTCCGTTTATTAAGAAAATATAAAAAAATTAAAGAAACCACATAGGTTTTATCTTAAAAACCCTCTCTATCAAAATTGTGACCTATAGTCGATTGTAGACAACAAAATTATCTTTTAAACGTGTATAATAATGTAAGATTTATCTTCAGATTAAAACTTCACAGGCCTGTGCAACTTAAATCAATTTTTACAAATCACCAAACAAATTAATTCTGTTACAAGTTTTTTCCAATTTTCTCAGAAACTAAGCTCAATTGACAAAAAATGTGTTTTATACTTTATTGTAGGAAATAACATTTTCTTTTTAACAATGAGTAACACAGTGTGGTTTAATTAATGACAAACCCTTCAGCGACGTCCGTATTTGGGGGTCAATTAAAAAATAAAATAAATAAAATCATTTTTGTCACTTGTTTCACCCGATTTTTTTTTCGAATATTAAAAAAAATTAATTTTTTAAAAAGTATCTTTTTAATACATTTCAAATCAAGTAATTTAAGCTTTGTTGTATTAAAATCGAATAAAAAATAAAAGAGATACAATTTGTTTTTAAATATGCTTTTCCGCCATATTGAATCCGCCATATTTAAAAAAAAAACGCGATTATCACAATGACAATAAGTCAAAACCTGATCTGCTAAGTATATTAAACAAATTTAAGTTACTTTCAAAAAGTTCTTATGGTTTTCATTAAAAGCATAAATTTTAAATATACCACTAGACTATTTTTTTCCAGTTGTTTGGAAATAACTTAAAAACTAATTAACGAATTGGAACATTTGAACCAGATTTAAATAAGGAATCAAAATAGCTCTTTTTTATATAAACTTTTTTTTCTAGCTCCAATAGTTTTATAAATAAAATAAAAACATTTTACCTTTTTTTTAATTTTTTTCACAAAAAAGCACATATTTTCTGACCAATACATTTTTAAGTACATTACAAAGCAAGTATTTTAAACTTTTTTCCATGAAAATCGGATAAGAAATAAAACAGTTTTTTAAAGATACGCGTTTCCTCCATTTTGAATCCGCCATGTCTTTCAAAAAACGCATTTACAAGAATGACAACAAGTCAAAACCTGATATATGGGATGCCCTTAACAAAGTTACCTTATCGGCAGAAAGTTGGCACAAGACTTGCACACGAAACTTGATTTGTCCATAGACTATAGGTTCGGCACGTCAAATCTTACATTTGTGTTTATCGCGTCGCTATTCGATTTTCTTTAGGCAAACCTGCAACCTACAAGCCCTATTTTTAATATGTTTTATAATATAAAGCCTTTTGAACATAAAGATAATTTGAAAAATTCTCTATAAAAAGAGTTTTCTCTTTTTTAGCAGGTAGATTTCGAATTTCTTTCAGTCAAGGTTTCTAGTAAACCTCCAACTTTGAAAATTATGTATGCCATTGAAAATATTTTAAATTGGAATATGCATTTCAATTCTCACAAAATCGTGTTAAACCCTTACTGAATCCAGTTGCGGTTTTCCTTTTTAACCCGAGGTCTCGGAATAAAATTTGAACAAAGCCAATGCTAGCCGCAAAATGCGGTCTCAAACGATACAAGTACCACAAAGTTCCGCATATTTTTTTCAATTACTCTTAGAAGACTAGAGTTTCACATACAAATCTCAGTTCTTTAGCCGAACCGGACAATCAACAAGAGGATTAGACAGCGTTGATTCTTACTTATGTCTTTACATGGGAGGAAGAAATTAGAAGCGAAACAAGAAAGCGTCTCTGCATCTGTTGAGACAGTCAAGCTGCGCTAAAAGCACTGTGCAAATCAACCATGTCAGCGGGTTAGGTGTAGGAGTAAGCGGATACACCTCAGAAATTGGCCGATTTAAGAGAGGTGGAACTTGTATGAGTCCCAGGCGACATGGGAGTCCCAGGAAACAAGGAAGCGGACGAAGTCGCCAGGGGTGGATCACGGTAGAAATGCGTTGGGCCAGAGCCTTTCCTGGGGCTCATAAGAGGGCAAATGAAGTCGGCCCTAACAGAGTGGAGACACAAAAGGATTGGACCAACACAGGAAACGCCAGATAGGCGAAGGTGTATGTGACAGGATACAGCAAGTCCCGTAGGGACTGGCTGCTCCGTAGAACACGAACAGAAGTAGGACCATAGTTGAAGTCCTAACCAGATACTGCGTACTACAAGGACACTTGGCGAAGATGAGAGTGAAGGAGGACGCGACCTGCGAGCGATGTTGGGCCGAGGACGAGACCTCGGCGTATTTCCTCTCATCATGTAAAGCATATAAAGAGGCAAGAAGAGAGGTATTCATAGAGGAAGCCTTTGAAACGGAGTTGGCGAAAAGGGCGCTTCATGTGCCTAGTCGCCAGGCCTAGAGCCTCCTACTCTTGCTACGGGATATGTCCAGTGCTTTTAATAATAATAATAATAATAATAATAATAATAATAATAATAATAATAATAATAATAATAATAATAATAATAATAATAATAATAATAATAATAATAATAATAATAATAATAATAATAATAATAATAATAATAATAATAATAATAATAATAATAATAATAATAATAATAATAATAATAATAATAATAATAATAATAATAATAATAATAATAATAATAATAATAAAAGGGCAAGGAGGCACACAAGAACAACGCCTGGGTATTAGCAACACTCCCCTTTACCCCAGCGGCAAGGGTCAAATCGGATCGGCAACCTGCAAAACAGGTGACCCGCGAGGACGAAAATCTACTTCTCCTAAATGTCGACCGGGGGCTGGCCAGGGTAACCTCCTGCCAGTCCCTAAGACTCGGTTCAGGAAGCGGAGGATCGAGAGGGCCCCCACGACCGACCCCGTCGGATGAGGGGTCAAAGGCAAGGTGGAGGGGCCCAGCCCGATGACGACCGCGATGACCAAGGACGCTTTGAGTGGACCAATGATCTGAGAGATGACTTGCTGGAATGCTATGAGAGCAGTAGCCCAGGTCGAAGGGGATATATGGCTCGTATGCGTGAGCAGTGGAATGTTATGCATCCTGAGCATAATACATTTACTGCTCAGAGCCTGCGAGACTATGTATCCTACCTTCGGCGAAGGGGATATGTAAGAAGACCTCAACAGCCGGCAGTACCTGGGGTACAGGAATTGCAGGTACATGTGGCTGAAGAGGTACTTCCCATTGCACCAGAAGAGAGTCTTCAAGACCGCAGGGCGCTACACAAGATAAAGCGCCCGAAGCCACAAGACCTAGCTAGAGCGGACGCAGAGCTATTGAATACTCTAACAGAAGAAGCTGACATCTGGCGCATTAATTGCCTCGTCTACGAGGCAGCTTGCTCCGTGTCGCCCAGGGCGCCCAATAGGGACCCCTGCGGCGACAGGGCGCAACGCCGAGTGAAGAAGATGGAAGCAAAAATCCTCTCAGCAAGGCAGCACGCATCCCGTATACAGTGTGTGGTGGAATACAAATTGGCAGGCAGGCCTTTTACGCCAAAAGTGCGCCGCATAGCGGCCAACCTGCGACGCACCCACCACACACTGAACGAAGCACTGTTGCAGACCATCAAGCAGCAGTGCTGCGAAAGGATACGGATGTTAGTGACTGCCAAACAAAATCTAATTCGGCGGGCGAGGGGTATTTCGGAAAATAAATTATTTTTCGAAAACCCCAGTCGCCTATTTCAGGCGCCGCCGAGGATTATTAACGATCCTCCGACCGCTGAGAGGGTGGAAAACTTCTGGAGGGGTATTTACGAGGTAACTCGGCCGCTCAACGTAAACACACCAGCCCTGGCACAGTTTGAAACCTTTGTGAGGGGGTTTCCACCACCTGAGCAACTGTGCCCACCAATAACCGTGGAGGAAGTTCGAAGTGCTCTTACGGGTGCTAAGAACTTTGCTGCCCCTGGGCCTGATGGAATTAACACCTACTGGTGGAAAAAATTTCCATCAACCCATGAGGCCCTTGCCCGAATTTTTAACTCCTGGGTTAATGAGGGGCAGCCAATCCCTCCCTGGTTTATTGAGGGGCGAACCGTCCTTCTCCCCAAAAACGGAGACTTGTCCGACCCAAAGAACTATCGCCCGATAACATGTTTAAACGCCTGTTACAAGATTTTTACGCGACTCTTGTACCAGCGGATACTCCAAGCCATGGGTCCCGTGTTTAGTGGAGTATACGAGCAGCGAGGGTCAAAGAAAGGCGTAGCCGGCTGCAAGGAGAACCTTCTAATAGACCGATGTGTCACACAGGACTCCTTCCAGTACAAGCGAAACCTTTTGATGACCTGGATTGATTACCGTAAGGCCTTTGACACAACTTCTCATGAACTTATTATTCACCTTTTGAGAGGCCTTGCGGTGCCAGATCCCATAGCGAGATGCATTTCAGGAATGATGCCATTTTGGAAGACCCGATTTACCATATGTACGGGTAACGCAAAGGTGTCGACTGAATTGGTGTCATTCCGACGGGGAGTGTTTCAGGGTGATTCCCTCAGCCCACTCCTCTTTTGCGTCTCGCTATTTCCGTTATCCGTTGCTTTGCGGAACACAAAGGGATACATGTGCGGTGCTCCTGGCCGTAGAACCCATAAGGTTACTCACCTCTTTTATATGGATGACCTTAAGTTCTACGCGTCGACGAAGAGAGACCTCGACCAAGCTCTTCGGGTAGTACAGGAGTATACTCATGCGATCGGGATGGAGTTTGGGTTGGATAAGTGTGCGACGGTTCAACTTAAGAAAGGACGCCATGCGGATCACGCCGAGGACGCGCAACTTGTAGATGGGAGCATCCTACGACATCTGGATGCCGGAGAGACCTATACCTATCTGGGTGTTCCCCAGCGACACATCCATGATAGTGTAGCAATAAAAGGGTCTCTTCGCGACAAGTATCAGCAACGACTAAGACAAATCTGGAATTCAGAGTTGTCTGGAAAGAACAAAGTCGCTGCTACAAATATGCTTGCCGTCCCTATAATCACTTACTCCTTTGGAGTCATTAAGTGGAACGTGAACGAGTTGCGTGAAATTGACGTGAAAACCCGCAAGATGATGACTCGATACCGAAGCCATCATCCTAAGGCGTCTGTCCAACGGCTTTACTTCCCACGTTATCAGGGAGGCCGTGGACTCTTAAGTTTGGAGTGTTTACACAGACGAATAGTCCTAAGTACCGCGTGCGAAGTAATCAGAGACGAGGATCCCCTGCTATGCATGGTGCGTAACCATGAAACATTTGGGGTGGGGGCATTTCTTTTTAAAGCAGCACAAAGAGCAGCAGATGAGCTCCAAATAGTTTTCGACATAAGTCGGCGGCAGGAAAACTCCATTACACAGTTGACCTGCCAAAGACTTAAAACCACCTTAAAGAATGCAGAGGTAGACTATTTATTACGTCTACATATGGATAAGCCATTGCACAGTGTTTTCTATAAAACCATTGAAAACACTGGCTTATCCAAAAAGCTAAGCTTTGCATTCTTAAGGTCAGGTGCATTAAAGTCGGAAACTGAGGGGTTTATCATGGCTTGCCAAGACGGAGTCATCAACACCTTGGAACACCGAAGTCGCGTGATGGGTATACAGGTTCCTGATACAAGTTGTAGGGCCTGCCATAGGGCGCCGGAGACCTTATATCATTTGCTGTCCGCTTGCGGGCGCTATGCGGTCTCGGCGTATATCCATCGACACAACGCAGCGTTACGGGTGCTGTATTACCATCTAAGGCACTCGTACGGTGTTGATGATGCTCCAGTGCTGCCATATGTCCCCTCTGATATTCCGTCCGTCGTGGAGAATGACAGAACCAGAATATACTGGAATTTCGCATTCCCCACACTCCGGCTTGTAAACGCTAACAAGCCGGATATAGTACTCCTTGACAAAAATGACAAAACTATGTATGTCATTGAGTTCTCGGCTCCTGCCGAGACGAACATCATTGCCAAGGAAGAAGAGAAACGGACGAAATATCAGGATCTTCTCTTTGACCTTCGCCGAGTGTACCGGGGCTATACAGTCAAGCTAGTGGTTTTGGTAATTGGAGCTCTCGGAGGCGCACGGCAGACACTGCTCTCAGCTCTCAAGACCTTGCCGGCCTGCCGTGACAGGGCAGAGCAACTTGCAGGCAACATGCAGAAAGCAGTCATCCTCGGATCATTGCGTCTACTCAGGGCACACGATGCGGAACACCGTTTCTACTAACCCCGCGGTTGGTGGGGAGTAGAAACGGTAACGGACCATCTGGCCTACTTGCACCCGTGTGAGTCGGAGCCGCGAGACCGCAAGTAAGGCCACCACAAAAAAAAAAAAAAAAAAAAAAAAAAAAAAAAAAAAATAATAATAATAATAATAATAATAATAATAAACGAGGTCGAGGAAAATGAAAACTGGAAAATCATGTGGGACAAACCTATCCTGACTGATCACACAATACCACATAATAGACCTGACATCGTACTCGTAGACAAGTCGGCAAAAACAACTTATCTGATTGACATCTCTGTTCCAGGAAACCATAATCTGATGGAGAAATATACGGAAAAAATCCGGAAATACCAACCGCTGAGGGAAGAGATTAGAAACCTCTGGAATATGACGAGGGTCTGCATAATTCCAATAATATTATCAGTAACAGGATTGATCCCTAAAAACCTGAAAGAAAAAATAAAAGAACTGAACTTACCTGAAAAAATAATTGGTGATATACAAAAGGCGGTAATCATTCAAACTCTGTCGATTGCTAGATCAGTTCTCAACAGCGACGCCGGTGGATCTTGAAGCATTTGCTTCCGATGCACAGACTGCCCCCAGGACAACCTGTGAAAAAAAAAAAAAAAAAAAAAAATAATAATAATAATAATAATAATAATAATAATAATAATAATAATAATAATAATAATAATAATAATAATAATAATAATAATAATAATAATAATAATAATAATAATAATAATAATAATAATAATAATAATAATAATAATAATAATAATAATAATAATAATAATAATAATAATTGGACAGCTCCTGGAGTTGATGGGATATTTAATTATTGGTGGAAAGTCCTGGACTGCTTTCATCAAAAGCTCGCCGAACATCTACAGCAGGCATTAAATAACCCAACTCTAATCCCCAATTATTTTACACTAGGCATTACGCATATGATCCCCAAAGGTGGTGACACGAGCGAACCCAAAAACTACCGCCCAATTACTTGTCTTCCAGCCATATATAAAATTATGACATCCATAATTACATCAAAAATAAACTTATATGTAAAGAAATATAATATTTTGGCATGGGAGCAAAATGGATGCAAACAAAAATCTAGAGGCACCAAAGAACTTTTAATCATCGACAACATAATAACCAAGCAGGTAAAGACAAAAAACCGCAGTTTGTCAGTTGCTTGGATTGATTATCGTAAAGCTTTTGACTCGGTCCCCCATTCCTGGCTTAAAGAAACTTTAAGAATCTATAAAATTGATCCAAAAATAATAACCATGCTTGAACACCTAATGACATCCTGGAGGACTAAGCTAAACCTTAAATCATATTTAACTAAAGAAATAAAAATTTGCAGAGGTATCTTCCAAGGTGACAGCCTAAGCCCTTCCTGGTTCTGCCTATCGCTCAACATGCTTAGCAATATGCTAAATCATAATGTAGCGGGATATGCTTTAGATGGTGATACAAAACTAACCCATCTATTTTACGTTGACGACCTAAAGGCATACGCAAAGAACCCGGAACAGCTAAAAGGCCAACTAGAAATAATAAAAACCTTCAGCGACACAATCAGAATGGAGTTTGGTATCGATAAATGTGCAGTCCTACACGCTAAGAGAGGAAAAATTGTCAACTCTGAAAACACCGTACTGATGGATAATACAACAATCCCAGCACTCGCATTCCAAGCGCAATATAAATATTTAGGTTTCTATCAAGACCTCACTTTAAATATACCAGAAAATAAAGCTAGAATTAAAAACGAATATTTTAAAAGGGTTGAAATTATAATGAAAACAAAACTCAATGCCAAAAACAAAATCACAGCCATTAACACCTGGGCCCAGCCAATTATGAGTTACGCATTCGGGATACTTAACTATTCGACGACCGAACTACAAGCCTTAGATCGCCAGTTAAGAACAATACTTACAAAGCACCGGACGCATCATCCAAACTCTGCTACGGAGCGACTTTACCTTCCGCGACTTCAGGGTGGAAGAGGTCTTATAAATCTTGAAGAATCCTGCAAGAAAGAAAATTCTAAACTATCAAAATACATGAGATCTAAAGACTTACCTGTCTACCGAAGCCTAACCAAGATTGACACTGGATACTCCGCTCTGAACTTAGCTGGCCCTTTTCCTGAAATAGAAAGCTTCCATCAAACGCTTAAAACCAAATGGCAAAGTAAACCAATGCATGGGCGGTTCTGTGTGAACTTACATAAGGATGAAATTGACACGAAAGCAAGCAACACGTACCTTACTTCTGGGTATCTCTTCCCGGAAACAGAAGGCGCTTTCATCGCTATTCAAGATCAAGTAGTCTCCACTAGATGTTACAAAAAGCACATCCTGAAACAATTAACTGAATCCACTTTATGCCGCCTATGCAACCGTGAGCAGGAGTCCATTCAACATCTTATATCGGCTTGCACGCAGTTGGCCCCAACCGCCTACATGAGCAGACACAACAATATGGGTAAAGTGTTACACCAATATATTGCACAAAAGGCGGGCCTAACAAGCAATGAGACTCCGACATACAAATATGAGCCGCAGGCCATATTAGAAAACCCTGACACAAAGATCTACTGGGATACAACAATCTGTACAGACCGACCAGTACCACACAACAGACCAGACATGATAGTTATAGAAAAAGATACAAAAAGATGCACAATAATTGACTTCTCTATACCTCTGGACGACAACATAATAAAAACCTACAAAACAAAAAAAGAGAAATACCAGGTACTGGCTGATGAAATTCAGGATATGTGGCGCATGCAAACAGTAACCATCAAACCAATTATTATCTCGGCAAATGGACTTATCAGCAAACAAACAGTCAGACATTTGGATGAGCTGAAAGTTTCGCCTCAAGCCATTAATTGGATGCAAAAAGCTGTTATTCTCGGAACAACAGCCATTGTACGACGCACCCTCTCTAAACGCTAACCTCTGTAACCTTGAGAAATCCGGTTACTGAGTATAAAATCCACCGTATGGTGTGCTCAACAAAAAAAAAAAAAATAATAATAATAATAATAATAATAATAATAATTTTATTAATTTGACGTTCTCAAGTGCTTGGCTAAGCTAGCACTTCTTTACCATACGATAACGATAAGATTGATTTTCTCCTTACCTTTCAATTCATGTTTAAAAGTAGTCTTAAGAGAATAAAAACAACAAGTGAAACTTACCAATCAATGATAAGGAAATCCTTTTAATCTGAATTTTACCCACGATCAAGATCCTGTTGCTCAAGATTCATATAGACTGAAATTCATGGTTTAAAGGCTATAACCTAAATAGGACTTGCAAGTCAGTTTACAGAACACTGACCACCTAACAAAATCCAAAATAAATATATATTATGTTATATCTTATAGTGAAAACAATATACTTCTAAAGAAACCACAAAACACTTTAAAACTGTCTTAAACTATGAAACTAAACCATGGTCAACAACAGCAATATAAAACAAGTGTAAGTGTCAAATTAAGAATCCGCATGACACATCTCAGTAATTGAGAAAAGGAGCGCCAGAAATATAGAGACTCATGTTACTTTTGTGGACCTACAAAAAGCATATGATACCGTTCCAGTAGAAAAATTATGGACAGTGTTAGAGCAGACTAATATCAATTATACATACATAAAAGCGATAAAAGAACTATACAAAGGGTCAAAATCTAAAATTAAAATTGGAAATAGACTTTCAAAAGAATTCCTGTTAACGAAAGGCTTAAGACAGGGATGTTGTATCTCTCCAACTCTTTTTAAAATATATATCGCAGTAGCTCTAAAAAACTGGAAACGCAAAGTACATGGCATGGGAATACAACTTAACGACCGATTTACCATATACACACTACAGATTTCTGACGACCAAGTAATTGTAGCTAATGATAAAGAAGACATGGAGTATATGATGAGAAAGTTAACGGCAGAATACCAAAAGTGGGGGTTAACAGTGAACGTGGACAAGACACAGTACTTATATATTGGAAAGGAATTAAGTGAATTAGAACTAGAAAATGGACAAACAATATCTCCATGTAATGAGTATGTATACTTGGGTGTCACATTTGATAAGACGGGAACAGACTGTAAAGAACTGGAAAAAAGAATAGTAAAAGCAAAAAAGGTTATTGGTTGTCTTAACAGTATTTTATGGAGCAGAGAGATAAAAAAGAATGTAAAATTTAACATATATGAAACAATGGTGAAAAGCACGCTGTTGTATGGAATAGAGACTTGTCGCGTAACAGAAAAATACAAAGCAAAAATGGAAAGTGTCGAAATGGATGCAATAAGAAGATCAATGAAAATATCTAGAACAGATCATATAAGAAATGAGATCAGAAAAGAAAGAAAGGGAAGCATAACGGATGACATCACTAAAAGGCAACTGATATGGTATGGCTATGTACAACGGATGAGCGACGAAAGATTACCAAAGCAGGTCCTAGAATGGCAACCAATAGGGCGCAGAAAAAGAGGGCGTCCTAAACTGGAATGGCAACTGTCAATCCAAAAATCAATGAGTCAAAAAAACCTGACGGAAGATGACTGTCAGGATCGAAGGAGGTGGAGAATAGGCGTCGGACAACGTAGAAAAACGTTCTAAAGCGACATAGTATTAGTATGACATATCTTAAGCTAATTGCTAAAACGTTGTTTAAATGCAGCTATTGATGAAAATAAAAAAAATATAAAAACAAAAGACCGAAATAGAAAACGAGATGGTTAATTTAATAGCCAAAACTTTCTTACATTGATTGATTGTGTTTGACAATGGTTGATGTGGCTCACGTCTAACAACTAATGCGTCTGTGGACAGGGTCGGCTCTTCACAAATGGCAACAGTGCATCAGACGTCAGCACGGGTTGCACGGGTTTCCAAAAGATGGCGCCAGTTGCCAAGCCTTTAAACATTTCTTCGTTACTGTGCAAAATAACTTTAAATACTTGTTGTAATTTATTTATTTGAAAACAGAAGATATATGTCATTAGGTATGTTTTGAAAGAAGATATTTTTTAGTTTGAGTTCTAAGCTTCTTTATTTTTGAAAAAGTCTACCGACGCGTTTCGCAGCTGGAACTTCATTTTTCGGTTTTTTTAACCTTTTAAGAAGAGATTGAAGTTTATATAGTGATTCGAGAAACAAAACTCGAAAATTGAAAAATAGACTTCCTCTTTTTGGGGGATCGAAATCAGTGTTAACCTAACCGTCAAATGATCGCAAATATATCCTGTCCTCTCCAGGCACGCCCCGGTTAGGATACGTTTGCGACCAATTGACGACGGTTTGGTTCGGTTCGGTCCAAACCGATTTCAACCTCCCAATAGAAGGACCGGTAAGTTATTATTTTTAAAATCCCGCTTAAATATATTTATTGTTTACATCCTATAAGTTTATACTAACTCGTAGAACTGGCAACAAACAGAAGAGCTGACCCTTTCCACAGACGTTCGTCCAGTACTACTTCAATATTTTAAAGACAATAAGCTGTGTCGTGACATGACCATCAAAAAGAAATCAGCCCCCGATGTGACCTCAACAAAGTGGAGGATCGTGGCCCGTCCGTTTTGATAGCCCTGATTAAACAAAAGACTTGAGACATATGAATAAGGTAGGTTAGCTTTAAATGTCAAAGGCGAAGGGGCAAAGGGTCAAACTGAACAATGACGTAGATGTACTTGGGCTGACTGTGATGCGGTCGGTGTAAACTTTCGGAAACAATTTTCAGCTGAATAAATCCGACCTAAATTATGTGCACAATCCAGATTTTTGACCACCTCTTTAAAGATATACTGTGAGAGTGAGGTCGCATGGGTTGGAATAAATTCATTTATTTAGAAGTTTGTTTTTTTCGAAAACTGCTTGTACATGACGATTGTTATTTTTAGCTGAGGATATTTTATGGTTAATTTATGTATACATTGTGCCGCAAATCTAAGTGACTCCAACCAATTTAATTTTTCTGTAAAAAAAAACTTAACAACCACTCTTTTTTATTTGACTTTTCAACCGTTTTCTATTTTAACAAAAATTTACTTAAATTTAAAAATATGGTACCTGGGTCAAAATGCTCGTGTTTAAAATATGCCCACCCTCTCATAGTCACGGAACTACCACTCGTGGAACACAAAATGGTACTCCGTCAGGGGTAACTGTTTTTTAAAGCCACACGGCCGCGCGCTCCCTCAAAAAATACAAAAAATAAAATCCTAATTATTTGTTAAAGATTTTGCTTATTCTATAATTTTTCCTTCCTTCCTGCGTTACCATGCAAACAGGGTGAGGACGTAGGGGAGATAGACCGCTGTATAATGCAACAAAGGGCGCGCTTATCTTGCGGCCATTCTGATTAATACTGCATGATAAGACGATTTTTTAAATGTTACGAAAGTAAATATAAAAATTTCTTTCTTCCTGTTTTTTTTTACGGGAAGAAGTTTATCTCAGTTTTTTTAAATTATGGTATTTTTGTGATGTCAATGAAAATGAAAAATCCCCACTATTAAGCTATTTGCGCCCCCCAGCTTGACTGCTCAATGCGTTGTCTCCCAATCGAAAAGCGCGAGTCAATCCTGTTTCTATATATAGCAGGGTCTTTTATAGGTGCAGCAAAGTTTAAAGAAACATTTCCAAACTAGTAAGAACCTTTCATTTTGAAAGTTGTATTGGAGAACTTGGCTTTACTTTTATCTCAATTCTTTTTACGGAATGCCATTTTTGTTATGATTTAATATATTACACTCATTTTTGAATCAGCCGTCAACAGTAAAAAACTTCGGTTTTTACGTTCCAAAAAATGTTCACCTAAAAAAAACATCCTTTGTAAACTTATTTATTTAGTTAAAACCACGGAAATTAAAACAATGTTTTACAACATGTATTTGACCTACTTTATAATGTATGCTATACAAAAAAGGCAATTTTAAATTATCTGTTTATATTATTCCTGTGTTAAATTTATGATAATTCCAAAAGATTGTTTTTTTTAATCCTATACATAAATTGCCTTTAGGGAACATCCTTAAATTACGTAATGCAAAAATTCTGGATTTTTGAGCCCCCCCCTCCTTCCCTCGTGACGCATTTTCAAGAAAAAACACATTAAAAAACCATTGAGAGTAACGCAAGGTCAAATCCCCCGTAGAGTGTTACGTAATTTAAGGACAGACTCTTACATTATACTCAATAACTTCTTAAAAATTTTAATGAACAACTTACGTAGCTACATGATTCAAAAAGAATGAAGTTGCATAATAATTATAGTCTTTTGCCCATGTTATGGTCATATTTCTAAAACTGGACAAGTAAAATCGTTCTGATGTTTATTTTTAACTTTAACATAAGAAGTGTTAATCAATAAGATTATATCAAAAACGTGTCAAAGCTACGCTAACCTCTATCATTGGTTTATGACGTGCAACCGTTGGTTTATGTCCACAGACTTATACCTTTTAAAAAAAGCTATAGTGACCATAGGGAAGCCTCTTTAGAAAAGGAAAAACTATAAATTAGCAGGTATTTAGATAAGGATAGAAACATAAGGGTTTGCCCCGAACTTAGCAAATTCTTGCGGCCCGTGAACTAAAAGTTAAAAGAAGAGGGGGCGAACACTGAAGGAGAGATTGTACACCAGAGTTGGCGGGACACACACAACAAACAAGCTCGCGTTACGATATCGATAACTATTTCTCACTATTTTTCACTATTTACACAGGATTAGAGACAAAGCCGCGTCTTATTAACATCGCAAGAGTGTCAGATTGACCAAGCAGTGTTCTAAGGAGTCCCATAAGGACGAAACAGTTAACTGTCAACACTTATTAGGTGTCCATTAGATCTTAGACCCCCGTGAGGTTAAGCTTTCAAGCTACCCTCGGAAAAATATGAGAGAAACAAAAAATCCTTTTTACCCGATTAGCCACGAAACTTGTTTGGTTTTGAACAATATTCCACATATTTCTCTACTTTAAAACTTAAATATTATCCAAATCCTTTAAAAAAGAAGTGAAATCGTAACAAAACATTTCATGTAAAAAAAGCCAAGTACGCGAAAGTGGTATTCCGTAAAAAGAATTGAGATAAATATAAAGCCAAGTCCCCCAATAAAAATTTCAAAATGAAAGGTTCTTACTAGTTTCTAAATGTTTTTCTAAACTTAGCTATTCCTGCTGCAAATACTAAATTAAACATAAAGAAGTTTGGCTGGAATAGCAAAGTTTAAAAAAACATTTTAAAACTAGTAAGAACCTTTCATTTAGAAATTTGTATTGGAGAACTTGGCTTTACTTTTATCTCAATCCTTTTTACGGAATACCACTTTCGCGTACTTGGCTTTTTTTTTACATGAAATGTTTTTCTTATGATATAACTGTTTTTAAGTAAAATACAAAAACTAACAAACTACTTAAGCAGCAGCTTAATGTATTTTGCAGGGTAAACTATTAAACTTTCCCTATATTACCATAGAACTTAGTTGACTAACAAGTTCTAATTCAAAACATCAATGCTAAAGACAAGTTACTTGCTGTTTAGGGTTACAGCACGTACTTACTGAGGAAACTAAGAAAACCGGTCAGGGCACATTAAGTCAGTAAGCCAATACCTACATGACGAAGATATTACCGAATTTCGGGATTTGCTACAAATTTGCAAACTATTGGAATTAAAAGTTTGCCTGACATAACAGAAAATATGACTTTCATACGAATGTAATAAAGGTTTTTTAATTTTCTAGCAAAGTCAATTCCCTTCAGAACATCCAGTCAACTTTGCATCAAGCTGTTTATTCCAAAAAAGGATCGAATTAGATCGCGGCGATAGATTTGTAAGTTTTGATGTGAAAAGTCCTTACACCAACGCGCCAATAAATGAGTCATCCATCCAAAGTGATGATACACTATACGAAAGTACAACGCTATTCGTAGAGGGGGTAATGGATCTGTTGGAGCTTTATCTTCGTAACTCTTACTTTCAAGTGAACGATATGGATGATGGACTTCTAATTGGTTTGTCTATTTCGCCAATGCCAATGGTAGCAAACATCTACATGGAGTGGTTCGAGGACCATGGTATCAACACAGCAAGAGTGAAACCAAAACTAAGACTACGATACATGATTGACACATCTGAGAAAAAGCAAAATTTTCTACACTATCTTAATAGTATTCAACCAACAATCAAGTTTGTATTTAGGAGCAATAAGTTTCTAGTAATAATGAAGATTTAATAAAATAAATCTACAACTTTAAAAAGCACGTGCAAGAGAATGGTTATTTAGAGAAATTAATAAACTCAACAATCTCTAAAATTAGAAGAAACCAGACGTAGCAAATATTCAGAATAAAAATCCGTTGGGTGTTATTAGCATTCCATATGTTCATGTGGTTTCAGAACTTAAGAATAATAGACAAACACTATAATATTAAAACGGTATTCTCCTAAGGAGTTTTTTAACTAAAATAAAACCAGAAAATCTCTTAAGTAATAGGGAATGTATTTACCAAATCCCATGTGAGTGTCGTAAATCATATGTGGCAGAACCGAGACTCCCTCTTTAGGATAGAGTAAAGGAACATCTAAAAAGTTTCCCATTAGGGGATATTAAAAAATCTGATTTAGCGGATCAAACTTGGTCAAATGATCACATGATTCAATGGGCTAAAGCTAAAGTTTTTGCATAAGGAGTCACATTGGCGAAAACGAAATCAAAATCAACCAAGCACGGACATACCAAACATATATGCACACCATATAATATAAGTTGTTGCCTGTATACTGGGTTGTTTAGTTTACACTTGAAAACGGTTAGAGTTACAGTTTGTCCAAGCGTGGATCTGGGACAAAATCTAGGGGGGGGGGGGGAATAGTATTTAAAAAAAAAATTGTTATATAATTTTTTTTTCTAGGGGGGGGTAATTCTCCTATTTTCCTTTATTTTATTAGGAAAAAGTGCAATTTTTTCTTTCTAGGAGGGGGTAATTACCCCTTACACCCCTCAAATCCGCGCTTGAGTTTGGCACTGGCGATGGCACTGCATCCTAACTTTTAAAGTATCTGCTTGCATTGCACACATAATCGACAAGCTTTGTTGGGTTGAATAGAGTTTGATATAGGGCTTTAATCAGACATCTGATTTATTGTAAAGTTAAACTATGTTATCTCAGTCAATGCATTCTTAGAATAGAGTATTTGGAAGATCTATTTGAGAGCTTTTCAATTTCCATTTGCATTTACATAATGGCTACCTGTACCTGACTATATATTTTCCTAAAACGTTTCAATTTTTATTATTAACCTTGCAAGAGTCCTTAACAAACGACGAATTCTTTCATCTCATGGAGATCTTTTAATTTTTCGATATCTTGACGTTAATGAAAAAGATGAAAAAATTCGCCAGAACAAGATTTTTTCAAACTACGCCATGCTTTATCAATCGTACCTAATAGAACAATAAAATTTCTTTGTTTTTCATGTCTTAATACTCACGTAATAATAACATACTCCTGTATGCTTTAACTTTTATTTTTATTAAGAAACATTTGTACTTTCTCCCCCCATTTAAGATAAGGTATTTATAGCGATATCAGTGGGTGTAACCGAGATAGTAACTTTGGTGGAATGGGAAACTGGGTACCCCCAAATCGGCGCGGCCAACTGGGCGCTCGCGCCGGGCTAAATATTCTGTCTTATATAATGTGCAGATGAAAATCAAAATATCGAAATACATTTAGTAAAAAAACAAAATCTTGAACCGTTGAATAGAAAATCAAAATATCGAACAATCAAGCTGTAAAATAATTAAAAAATAGAAAATCAAAATTTCGAAAATTAAAATCCGCAACAATCAAAATGTTTAAAAATGTCAAATAATTTAAATATCGAAAAATCAGAATTCTGACGAATCTATAAAATATTGAAACTGAAACTATTCGTGAGGTTAGGTCAGGTTCGTTGGTTGGTTGGGTTGGTTGGTTAGTTGAGTTCGTTGTTTAATTGGTTTGAGTTGGGGACTTTAAACACCGCCAAGTTCCAAAGTTGAGATATATCGGTTGGGAAAGTCCGACATTTTAGATCCGCAATTTTAATTGTCAAGAGATTCTCGTTTCTCTTGTTCGCTCGAGCAAAAAAGGTTGGTTTTATAAATTTTTATGATTTACTATCTGTTCGTATTGACCTATTATAGAGTTAAGCTGATATTTGTGTACATACTGTTTTTTTTTTTAATAAAAGGTATGCAAAAATTGTCATATATTCCTTTCTGGACAACATGTACTGTGGCTTACCTTTCGTTTACTGGAAATCAGATGGATCCAAAAGTGTAATTAAATTGTACTGTTACTGTTGATGCTTGTTAACGTATTGAACCTTTTTTTTCGGAAATTATTCATAAGCGGGAAATATTAATTTTCTTTTCTAGCTTTTGGCGTGAATTTTTGTTATTTAGAAATCTCTTGATTTAAAAAAAAAGCTAGAATTCTAAAAATCAAATAATTTTCTTGCGGAAATTAGTTTGTTTTTTGTTCAGAAAAAATGTAAAATTCAGATGAAAAATCTGCTGGTTAAAAAAAGTTTAAAGTTCTGTATTATGCGTTTATTTAAAAAAACATAGAATTTTTTTGCAAAAACAAATTTTTCCCTGAAAAATTACGAAAAATTAAGACTAAAAGAAAGTTATTTAAAAAAAAATTTTGGTTAATTTCTTTTTTTTCCAGAATCTGGAAATTCAATAGAGAGAGAAGACCCAAGTATTTGAAACAATAGATTTATTGCTTTATTTTTAAATATTTATATTATTGGCAAAACACAAGATAACCGTTCATCAACGAACGCTTGGGATTTTAGGTACAGTTTTAAATAAATAAAGCGATGCAAAACTTTTCCACAGCTTTTATTCCATCGGCATTAACGAGGTATTTAAGTACATGTATTCTATTTACTATTTTAACCAGTACTCTAAGTAGATTGTACGGTAGGATTCTTAGAGATCTAATAGAGGATGATTTTCATGAACAAGAAGAAGAAGAGCAAAGTGGGTTATGTGCAGGCAGATCTTGTAGTGATAATGTTTTTTGTCTTAAACAAGTGATTGAGAAAAGAAGCGCCAGAAATATGGAGACTCATGTTACCTTTGTGGACCTACAAAAAGCATATAATACCGTTTCAGTAGAAAAACTATGGACAGTGTTAGAGCTCACTAATATCAATCATACATACACAAAAGTGATAAAAGTACTATACGAAGGGTCAAAATCTAAAATTAAAATTGGAAATCGACTTTTAAAAGATTTCCTGGTAACAAAAGGTTTAAGACAGGGATGTTGTAACTCTCCAACTCTTTTTAAAATATATGTCGCAGTAGCTCTAAGAAACGGGAAACGTAAACTGTACGGCATGGGAATACAACTTAACGACCGATTTACCATTTGCACACTACAGTTTGCTGACGACCAAGTAATTGTAGCTAAAGATAAAGAAGACATGGCCTATATGATGAGAAAGTTAATGTAAGAATACCAAAAGTGGGGATTAACAGTGAACGTGGACAAGACACAGTACTTATGCATTGAAGACGAATTCAGTGAGTTAGAACTAGACAATGGACAAGTAATATCTCCATGCAATGAGTATGTATACTTGGGTGTCACATTTGATAAGACAGGAACAGACTGTAAAGAACTGGAAAAAAGAATAGTAAAAGCAAGGAGGTGATTGGATGTCTGGATGGAACAGTATTTTATGCAGCAGAGAGATAAAAAAGAATGTAAAATTTAACATGTATGAAACAATGGTGAAAAGCACGCTGTTGTATGAAAAAGTGACTTGTCGCGTAACAGAAAAATACAAAACAAAAATGGAAAATGTCGAAATGGATGCAATAAGAAGATCAATGAGAATATCTAGAACAGATCACATAAGAAATGAGATCATAAAAGAAAGAATGGGAATCGAGGGAAGCATAACGGATGACATCTATAAAAGGCATCTGATATGGTACGGCCATGTACAACGGATGAACGACGAAAGATTACCAAAGCAGGTCCTAGAATGGCAACCAATAGGGCGCAGAAAAAGAGGGCGTCCTAAAATAGAATGGCAACAGTCAATCCAAAGATCAATGAGTCAAAAAAATCTGACAGAAGATGATTGTCAGGATCAAAGGAGGTGGAGAATAGGCGTCGGACAATGTAGAAAAACGTTCTAAACCGTCTAAATTACAAAAAAATTCTATTTACTTCTTTATTTATTGTATGTATGCATATACAGAGTATATCCAGAATGGACTTAACACTTTATTTTAGAAAAAAGTAAATACCATAAATAATAAGACTCACCTTGAAAAAACACAGGGTGTCTCAAAAACTTTTTATAGCTGATACAAATCATGAGACACGAGAGACGAGACGAGACGGGACGAGAGAAAGGCTCTCTCGAGCGATGGAAGAGTCCGATCGTCGAGACGATAGACCCATTTTATCTCGCATAACGAGACGAGACGAGAGAAGGCTCTTTCTCATCTCGTCTCGCGGCATCACTAGTTTTGTTATTTAGGGCCCATCGCACCGACTTTTAAAATTCTCTTTCTTAACTATGGATTGCTTTAATTTTTATTTTTAAATTTGCTGCACCGAGCAAAAATCTCCTCTCCTTGTGACCCAATCAGGCAACGCCGCTGTTTCAACCAACCAAATTTTTAAACTATGAAAAACAACAACAATACCCAACCCAATGTCCCAAAATAGTTTTGTCAAAACCCATCAATTTTCTGTGTCAAGTCGCCTTTAAAAATGTATTTAAAAAAATTAAAGTTTTTGAGTTTTTGGAAGAATATTTGGAAGATGATGACATCGATATGGTCGAGATGGTACTCGATTTTGTGGAATTTGGGTGTTCTTGTCGCCTTGTCGGTACAGTCGCATATTTTTTTCCCGGGCTGGTTCACGGTTTCCCATCCAGCCGGAGAAAAAATCTAAGCCCATAGGGCTCCGGCTCATAAGGAGCGGCCCATAATTCCCCGGCCCAAAAAGCACCGGAATTTTTTTCTTTTTACCATATGGCCAATACACCCCTGGGTACAACTAAAGGATTCAAAATTATAATGAAATTAGGGTAAAAGGCAGAAAGGAAAATCGTCTTGTTCAGTCCTATCGTACCTTTACCGCTGTACCCACCAGGCTGTAAACAACAGTTAACCCAAAAATCGGAACAAAATACTGTAAAAAAATCAGATCTCTTTATTTAAATTATTTTCCTTCCTTACAAATCTTTTTGTAATCGATACATACTTAGGTATATTTTGTCACAAAAACATGGTGCCAAAATAACCGAAATCTTATCATGTGCAATTAAGTTTTTTAAATTAATTTTTATTTCTTTTAGGATTTTTTTTGCAGTTTTTATAAAAAAAAAAGTTTTTTACTTTATTTACTTAAAAAACACAAAATTCACTTTAATCACAACACTCTGCTCATTTGTAGGTATTGTCAGTTGCTATGGCAATGCCAGACGGGTAACATTATGTGACCAGCATCTTATCATTAACCAGCTCTTAAGGAATAGAACAGACAAAAGGTGACTTAATTTTAACAACATAGGAAGGAACTTTAATTACGGTGCAACGAAATCATAATAAGGTATTCTTTAGGCTAAGAAACGGAAAAAAAGTCGGTGAGATGGGCCCACGATCTTGCTTTGATTATAAATCTAGCGTACACTAGCGACTGTTGGGCAGATGTAGTTTTGTTTTTTGCTAAAAGCCAATTATGGCGAAGAACAAAGCGATTCTTGTCGAAAAGCGTTGACTATTAGGTTCAGGGAATGACCGTCGCATTGGTCGTGTCTGCAAAACTTTACGAGCTTTTAGCCCCTTTTATATTGTCGTCTTTGAGGTTTCTAATGTGCAAGGGTCCTTCCTATGTTCCCCAGTATCGCTTATTGTGAACTCTTGACAGATTTTGCATGCAAAGAAATTTTCAATATTGCCTTTTTTTTGCTTAAGGCTGCTTGACATGAAGCAATAAACTTCCAGTTGCATCCAAAATTAGGGTCCCTGACATGACATCTATTTATTTATTTATTTATTGATAGGTGGTCATAAGGGATACAAACAGGTTAAAAACCCAAAAAAGGTATCCACGGAATTACAGTCATAATTACTTAAAAAATACAAATATTTAGTTTACTTAGTTTAAAAAAAAAATCTTCAAAAATATTTAAACACTAGAATAAAGTTCACAGATTGTTAGGTTGTAAGAGTTTTTAAACTGCACTATTAAGGTCCGACCGAACAAGTAACTTACCTTTTTTCTTAAAAACAGCTAACGACATATCATAATCATTACCAACACTTGCCATCCTACACATCGCTCTGAAGTTTAATACAATAGGGTGTTTGTCAGTAGTAAAAAATAAATATATCTAACCGAACCGAACCGCCCCTCTGCGCTTAACGCCCCTGGCGTCGTTTAAGAAAAAAATAGAATTAATAGTGTTATTATTAAAAAAAAAGGTTTGTAATTTATTTTACTCCCATACCTATATTTGCGCGCCTTAAGGTCTTCGCATCCCCCCCCCCCCGCTCGTTTATCCACGACACGCTGTCCTGCATTTAGAGGTACTCCCTGCCTAATAACTGCCTAGCACCACCTAAAAATTTGTACACCTTTCTGCCTATTATAGTTGTTCACCCCTTGTAATAAACATAACCTCAAAAATTTCATCGTCATTTACGAAATAGTTATATATATTATAGACAACGTGAGAAAAATTAATAGAAACAATTTAGCTTGGCTCACATCAAAGTGATCTTCACAAATGTAAAGTGAAGATGTATTAGATAAGGTCTTTGGGTCTCTTCGAGCAAGTTCTAGCCACTTTTTCCGTTCTTTTACTGCGATAGGCACATGAATAAATAGTTTTTCATGTGTTTTTATGCTAGTACTCGAACACTGAGGCACTACACACCACTTATAGGACATTTTTTTACATAAAAACAGTAAAAACACAGACCAAAAACAAATAAACACTTGAATGCCGTGTATCTGTCCGCGAGTTTACTGCGCTGTGACGTCATTGCAAGGCCATGCTAGAAATGAGCGTTTTAGCGGAAAATTCAAATCGGAATTTAGAAAACTTGATTTTAAATGTAGTCTTGATAAAATATACTATTTTAATAATTTTGCGTAGCAAATTGGGGATCTATGTATCATTCTAAACTGTTTTCAAAAATTTGTCAAATACCCTATTATCAATTTTTTCGATTTTTGAGTAGCATTTTAAATCGTCAGAGAAAATGTCATATAAACAAACAAATATGTCTCATTCAGGAACACTAATCTTGCATGCAACTGCAAGTTTATTGCTCCATGTCAAGCGGTCTTTAGTAATTACCCAAGTTAACATTAGCTTGAGGTGGGTTGTGATTTCACGAACTGTGACTATGTCACTATGACTCGTCTGTCGCACTCACGATCTGCTCTAGTCCAAACGAAATAGCAGTGACATTTTGTCACAGTCTGGTGCTAAGCGCCCCGACCAAACCCCCGTGTTACCTTGATTTCGCAGCATAAAGTCGCGATCACGAGTACCCCAAGCAGTTAGAGTGACTATTTGCCGGCCCACTCCAGCTGTCGCGTCGTAAAACTTTGAAAATTCATATTTTGAAACCTATACAGCTTATCAACAAAAGCACCTAGTTGCAGTTTGGTGGGGTCATAGTGATCCAAAAAAACCACACCCTAAGTTAAGATTCGAAAAAAATTAATTTAGTAAATTTTAGGGTAGGGAATCCCAGAAGACCAACATGGCCAAACTTTGAAAATTCATATTTTAAAAACTATACACTTTATTGACAAAAGCACCGAGTTGTAGTATGGTGGGGCCATGGAGATGCGACAAAACCACACCCTGAGTTAAGATTCGAAAAAACGTAATTTAGTAATTTTTAGGGTAGGGAATCCCAGAAGATCAAAATGGCCAAATTTTGAAAATTCATATTTTAAAAACTATACACTTTATTGACAAAAGCCCCGAGTTGTAGTATGGTGGGGCCATGGAGATGCGACAAAACCACACCCTGAGTTAAGATTCGAAAAAACGTAATTTAGTAATTTTTAGGATAGGGAATCCCAGAAGATCAAAATGGCCAAACTTTAAAAATTCATATTTTAAAAACTATACAGCTTATCAACAAAAGCCATGAGTTACAATACGGTAGGACCATAGAAATGCGAAACAACCACACTGTGAGTTAAGATTCGAAAAAACGTCATTTAGATAATTTTAAAGTAGGGAATCCCATAAGACCAAAATGGCCAAACTTTGAAAATTCATATTTTAAAAAATATACAGTTTATCAACTAAAGCACCAAGATGCAATATGGTGGAGCCATAGAGATACGAAAAAACCACACTGTGAGTTAAGATTCGAAAAAACGTCATTTAGCGAATTTTAAAGTAGGGAATCCCATAAGACCAAAATATCCAAACTTTGAAAATGTATATTTCAAAAACTATATAGTTTATCAACAAAAGCACCAAGTTGCAGTATTGTGGAGCCACAGAGATACGAAAAAACCACACTGTGAGTTAAGATTCGAAAAAACGTCATTTAGCGGATTTTAAAGTTGGGAATCCCATAAGATCAAAATGGCCAAAGTTTGAAAATGTATATTTCAAAAACTATATAGTTTATCAACAAAAACACCGAGTTGCAGTATGGTGAAGCCATAGAGATGCGAAAAAACCAGACCGTGAGTTAAGATTCGAAAAAACGTCATTTAGCGGATTTTAAAGTTGGGAATCCCTTAAGACCAAAATGGTCAAATTTTGAAAATTCATATTTCAAAAACTGTAGAGTTTATCAACAAAAGCACCCAGTTGCAGTATGATGGGGCCATAGAGGTGCAAAATACCACACCCTGAGTTAAGAATTGAAAAAACGTCATTTAGCGAATTTTAGAGTATGAAATCCCATAAGACCAAAATGGCCAAACTTTGAAAATGTATATTTCAAAAACTATACAGTTTATTAACAAAAGCATCGAGTTGCATTATTGTGGGGCCACAGAGATGCGAAAAAAGCACATCTTGAGTTACGATTCGAAAAAACGTCATTTAGCGAATCTTAGGGTAGGGAATCCCATAAGACCAAAATAGCCAAACTTTGAAAATTCATATTTTAAAAACTATACAGTTTATCAACAAAAGCCCCAAGTAGCAGTGTTGTAGGGCCATAGAGATGTGAAAAAACCACACACTAAGTTAAGATTCGAAAAAAAACATCTTTTAGTGAGAAAGAAAGAAAAGACGCGATTCTTTACTTAACACAATCTGTTACTTGCTCAATTAAGATTACTCCAATCTGTAATATTGCGTTGTATGGGCGTAGTCGTATTAAGTCTGAAAAGGTGACTCGGGTCAACCGCTATTTTATCCAGGGTTATCCAAAAACCCGTTGTAATGTGTTTTCCTTAGCCAATTTTTTGTCGTGTCACTCGTTTGCAGGGAGTCAGTCGGCTCAAAAATGTCCTGTTGCCTATCAGAAAATAAAAATTGGTTATGGAAATTACCACTATTTGCATTTTTAGACTTTTCCCAATAATCCTTATAAAAAATTAAAAAGTGAAGTTTTAATTCCTCCCAAATATGCAGTGTTTCCCAAATTCGATGTTTTTCGTTTTTGCAGGGTGTTAAAATTTCACTAATTTTTGTTATTGCTCTTATACAAACAAATTTTTATCTGAGCATTACGCCATTATTAAGGAAACTTTTTATTTAAAAAACCACTGTTGTGTTGTTTGTCATAAAATAAATTTTTTAATTTTGTAAGGTAAATATTTATTAACTTCCTAGCCCGCGTAAATGTGTTATTTGGTTGTATTTTGACCCATCCTAGCAATATCGTCGTGATGTCTGTCTGTGTGTCTGTGTGTATATTATTATATGAGGGGTTCAGAATTGAAGTGTATCAAGTCCAATTTCGCACTGTTTTAAGTTAATCCGCTTTAAAGGTATATTACCCAAGTAACATTATTACCACTCAAGGTTTTATTAGTTTGGTTCCGAGGTTATTTAGAGGGTCCTGTTATGGCTTTTAGGATCAATTTGGCTACATAAAGGTAATTTATATTGCCAATTACCTAAAGAGGTGTTATACAACCAAAAAGTGATTTATAAAGAGAGGATAATAAAACTGATATTCCTTCTGTTCCTTTTAGATACTTTCAATTTTATTGATTTCTGATTTATAAAGATGGTCTTATAAAACCCTTTTACCTAAAGTTTTTAAAGAGAAATAAATATGAACTCTGGTCATTTAGTTTTTTTCATTACTTTAGGTCATATCAAAAGTGTTTTATAATAGGGCTAGAAGGTTACCTTATATCCTTTTGTTTTTATAGTTACCAGTAGTTTAATAGTAAATATGATTGTATAGGCAGCCATATAGAACCTAGTTTCCTTAAGGTTTTTAAGAGTGGTAAATATAAACTTTGGACTATTGGTTTTTGTCATTACTTTTACGCGTTTGAAAAAGGTTTTACAGGAAGGCTTAAAGGTAAACTTAATTTTTTTATATTTATCGTTACCCATAGCTGCATATTAAACAATATTTAAATAGGCGGCCATATAAAACCTTGTTTTCTTAAGGGTTCTAACAGAAGTAAATAAATTCTTTCGTGTTTTAGTTTATTTAGGTACTTCTGGTAAAAATAATAGATATACCTAGGTACAGATAGATACCTACCTATTGCAAAATTGATTATTTAAAGCACAATAATTAATAATTGTTGATCTTCAGTCCTTCTGGGTAGGGCACAGATAAGGCCGGTTTAAACGGCTAATATAAAAGGTTTCCCTCCAACCTGCAGGCACAACGGATATTATTGCACTGGCCCTCTTGATTGTGTGCAAATTGCACGATAAAAAACATTTAAAAGTGTTAAATAATACGCTTTTAACACATTAAAAAACAAAAACAAAAACATTAAGTGAGGTTATGTTGACTATGATTACCTTCTCTTTTTTATTGGTTTCATAAGGGCACTCAAAAATCTTTGTTGTGATAGAGTAACAAATAAAACCAAGTGACCACTATAAAACGATAATGGCGTATATAAAATTATTTCAAAAATATTGTAAACAGAAAATATTTAACTAGTCGTTTTAGCAGTGTTTCGGTTCGGTTAATTTTTCTTTAATTTTGATTTATGTAAACCAAACAGACTTTTTTAATGGTGAATAGTGTAAATTATTATTTTTTTATTTTAAATATTTGTTATTTTGTTAACAAAAAACGATTAAACAGCATTTTTGAGAGGGCGCGCTTGTTTTCAGAGCTTTTCAGATACGAATTTATCAGAAAAATAAGTCTGGCAGGCAATTTGATGATCAACAAAACGACAAACTTCTGATATATAGGTATATTTTTATGTGATAAAATAATTTTGGGACTCTTCTGGCAATTTTGTGACCTAAATTATTTTATATAGCCACTGTGAATCTAAAATATCGCTAAAGCTTTTATAGGAAAAATTCTTTACTCTAAAGGTATTATGGTATTCAACAGAATCGCCAGGATACCAAATTATTAAATCTAGTTTTATAATAGGGTAGAGGATGTTTCTGAGTTGCTTTTAGAACCTGGTTTAATAGCTTTAGGTTCTAAAAGGTTCTATACTGGTGGAACCGCTAGAGGGCGATGCTAGAGTTTATTTCTTATGGTTTTAATAGTGAGTTTAATACACAGGTTACCACCACCAATTGGGGAGTCCCATTTAGGAGGTCTAAGGAGTATATAAGGGTAATGGGAACGTGCTAGCGACCAATTATTGAAACTAATGGTTTTAAGGAATGGCACTGGCAACTTTTTAGCTTCTGCTATAAATAAAGAAATGTTACTTGGGTAAACAATGTTTATTTCAGAAACCAAATGAAAACCAACTCCGGCCGCTTTAATGCCTGCGACTTGATTCACTTTTCTACTGAAATAAACATTGTTTAATATACCTTTAAAGAGGATTAACTTAAAATAGTGCGAAATTGGACTTGATCCACTTCAATTTTGACCCCTCATATCTGTCCGTAACACTCTCCTAAATCGCTGAACCGATTTTCATAAATTTTCAGGTAAAATAGTGTTCGACACTCTTACGAGCTGATTAGATTTTGGTCAAAATCCATTAATGCTAATGACAGTTTTTTGATAATTAAAAACTTTAAAAAATGCTAACTTTTTAACGGAGCATCGTATCAATACACTGTTTTCGGAATATAGTAAACTATATTTTGCTCAATAATTCGTGTTGTAACCAAAACTGTGGGACTCGGAAACTTAGCAACCATATTCCAAGCAGAACTACATTTAATAGAAGTATGCTGTAGAGAGATTACCCGCAGGGACCTCCCCAATAAAAGCATCAAAATCATCTCAGATAGCTTATCAGCTCTAAAAGCATTAAGCTCACACAAAATTCAATCCAGACTAGTCTGGAATTGCCTTGAAACCCGAAGACAGGCCAGCAGAACCAACAAGATCAGTCTTGTCTGGGTGCCAAGCCACACGGGAGTTGAGGGAAATGAAAAAGCAGACCCACTAGCCAGGGCGGGAGCAGAATCCGCGCTGGTTGGACCGGAGCCTTACTTCGGCTTACCTAACGCCACAGTCACAAAAAAAATTGGAGAGTGGGTTGTTAGAAAAGGGACTCAAAACTGGCGGGCAACCCCGAGACAACAACACTCCAAAACCTTTCTAAGCAAGCCAGACAAACACAGAACGAACCAACTCCTGGAATTAAACAGAAATATCCTAAGCATAATCACAGCGCTATACACAGGCCAATGCCGACTCAACAAACACATGAACAAACTGGGAGTGAGCAACACACCAGCGTGTAGGTTCTGTGGTGTTGAGGAGGAAACGCCACTTCATCTAATCTGCCACTGCGTAGCAAGATAAGGAACTAGGGCGAAAATATTCGGACCTCGACAGATAGAGCCTCAAGATCTTGAGGAAATATCACCAAACAAACTGATCTGCTTCATAAAGGAGATAGGTATCGGTGATATTTAAGTTGGGATGAGCCACAATAGGCCACTTGAGTCGCAGTGGAGGGGCGACAGTCGCACCACTTATAGTCAAACCTAACCCTAAAACTTCGTAGGAGCTTTAGTTTCCGAGATATTTACAAAAAACTTTTGTCAAGGCTAAAATATTATCATGGCTTCACTTGAAGTGTGATAATAGGCTAGTTAGAAAGGTATCAGGTCCGTCATGGATCCATTTATTTGATATAAATCCTAATTTTAAGTCCAGCTAAATCCTTTTATAAAGTTGAGCTTGCTTAAACAAGAAATTAGAAATTTGCTAAGCAAATTTAATTTTACTACTGGACACGAAATTCACGATATTCCCCTTGCAGCTCTAGTTAGCTAATTTACTAGTGGCACTTTGCTAAAAGCTAAAACATTTATTAGCTGGACATACTGGCTAAAACATGGTCAGGACCTTCTTAAATATTCTCTTTGCATTCCAAAAAGCTGTTTACTGTTTACCTCTGAGTGTTCATTTGTCCGAGTTAAGTTGTATGTTTGTTTTTAATATACTACTCAAGTACGAAAGCTGTCTTTTATAATTTGCATATAGAAACATAGAGAGCGTTTTTAAAACTTAACCTCAATCATTATATATATATATATATATATATATATATATATATTTATCGGTTTCACAACGTTCTACGTTTTCCGATACCCAATCTCCACTCGTTTCTGTTTGCCCATAATTCATCATCTAGGCCTCTTATTCTTATTTCACTGTCTATTCCTTCTCTCCAGCTTCTCCTTAACCGTCCTCGTTTTCTTCGGCCAGTTGGTTTCCAATGTAATATTTGTTTAGGTAGTCTCTCATCATTCATTCTTTGTACATGTCCGTACCACACCAGTTGTTTTGTTCTTATATCATCCACTAAAGTTCGTTCATCCACTGTCATAATTTCTCTTATTCTTTGATTTGTAACTCTTTTTCTTTTTGATTTCCCTGCTGCTCTTTTCCAATGGTCCATCTTCGTAGCGGAAAGCATTTTTTCTGTTCTATCCTTGATTGGCCATACTTCTGAGCCGTATGCAATAATACTTTTTACATTGGTATTATATTTAAGCTTTTTGTTATGTTTTGATATACTTTGGTCCCAAATTATTCCATTTAATAAAGTTATTGCTTTTCTTTCTTGTACGTTTCGATCTTTTATAGCTTTGTCTAGTGTTCCCTTAGCTGTAATTTTTAGACCTAAGTATTTAAGATCCTGTTTCATTCCACCGATACACATATACTCTGTCTTATTGAGATTAACACTAGTCCCAACTTATTGTACTCATCTATTAGTTTTCGTGTCATATATTCGAGGTCGTCATAATCCGACGACCTCAATCTTTACCTAGCCTAAATTTAAAACGTCAGTGCCGTGCATATAATTTTGTAGCTACAGTGAATTTTTCAAATTAACAATTCAGTCAAAAAATGGAATTAAAAGGAGAAAATTTTCGGACTATAACATTCGAAGGAAATTATCTCAACAGGAATGCCTTGCCGAGTTGATTTCTGTTTTCGGTAATGAAGCACCACATTAGTCGACAGTTTCTTGTTGGTATGGAGAATTTAAGCCTAAACGAATTAGGCTTGCGACGATCCAAGGCCAGGTGCACCAAAAACGCCTGACATCTAGGAAAACAACGAGGCTGTGCGCTTGCTCATCACGGAAGATCGACGTGACCTATTGCATGAAGATTTAGGGGAAAGAAAATTAGTTTCCCGCTGGATACCGCATCTGTTAACCAAAGAACAGAAAGAAGCTAGGTTAGGTTCACTTCGTGTCAGAAAACTTTAGAACTCTTTGAGGCAGGAGACTTGAAAAACTTGTACAGTATTGCCAGTGGTGATGAATCATGGATTTACTTATATGAACCCGAAAATAAACGTCAGTCGTCTGTTTGGGTGTTCGCAGATAAAGAAAAGTCAACAAAAGTCATCAGAAAGTCTTTGATTTCTTTGTTCTGGATGTATTTGGTGGCAGGCCCATAGTAGTATTATTTGCTCTAGTCATTATTGTGGCTAAGTATTCTTCGGGATTAAAGTGAGTATTGGTATTTTCTACCAAAGAATTAATTTATGTTTATAAGAAGTGGAAACTTTATCCCCTGATTTTGGATGAAAAAATAGGGTTTGTTCTTTACTCTATTCTTCTATTTTTCCTGTTGCTATTGAAAAGCTCACCTATGTTTTTGGCAAAAATTAACGTTAGTGTCAAACGCAAAATGTTTGCTTGTACTAGATTTGCTAAATATTTTATTAATTAGGACATCTAATCTAACCTAATTTATGTCACTACAACCCTAATCAGCTAATTGTCTTTAAAATATTAAAGTTAGAATGACGGTTCATGAATCTTTGTTTTTTTTTTAAATAAAGCCGATTTTGAGATTGTTTCATTTGCAGAACTTGCAGAACAATTTTTTTTAAATGTATAGTAATCCTTAATTTTTCAGAGCCGCTTTATTAGCTTACACTAAAATTAAATTTAAAACAGAAGCGAATGTGACACACACAGATGACAAAGTCAAATACATGTCAAATATAACAGTTGGTATGCAGTACATGGCGGGTAATTTGAATTTAAAATAAGGAATGCTAAATCTTGAAAATTTTAACCTTTAACCCTTTCGATACTGTGGGGGCCTTTCGGCCCTGCAGAAGAATTCTTGCTTACTGATAGGTTTTAAAAGCCCCGAAATAGCTCGTATATGACTACTATCAGTAGCTTACAGCTCACTTTGATGCACCATTTTATGCGCATGGAAACAGGTGGTTAAACATAACCTCACAGTGTGTTTATTGCCGCGATTACAGGTGATTGCATGTATTTATCGTGTATCTTGGTGTAAATTTAAAATTTGATAGATTGTAACGTTCCAAAGCTGACCTCTGATTGTGTACAAAGACCGTGTAATTAAAATTATAAATTATTGTTTGAGGTAAACAAAGATAATTAGCAGTGATTTTTTGTGGGGCCTTTTTGTCCCATTAGTACTTTTCGTCGGGTACAAAATGTCCCTTCAGTAATCTAAGGCTATTTTGTTACAGAGCCATGAGTCGTCGGCGTGGCATCCTTTCACAGGCAGAATTTGAAGAGGAAGCTCTGAGAGCGCTGAGTGATTTGGAAAATGACCCGTTTGAGGGCTCTGACGAGTCAGATTATGATCCCGATTCAGACAGCGGTGAAAGTAGTGACTCTGGAGAAAAATAAATATCCACGTGTAAATACCAAGCCGACGGAAGTAGACAGCGGTGAAAGTAGTGACTCTGGAGAAAAATTAATATCCAAATGCAAATAGCTCACGGATATGTATGAAATCATGATTGTCCTTGGCTGTACGTTGGTGATGTCTAACAACAGAGTACCGTATCTTTATCAAATTATTGGTCTAATAATGAATCTCTTTGCAACCGAGTTATAAAAGAAGCAATTGGACGAGACAGGTGCATATTTCTTTTGTCCAAGCTGTATTTTGCTTACCCTAAAAAACCTGCCAATTGTTCCAAGACTTACTATATTGATGACGTTGTCCAATGTCTAAAAATGAGATTCCAAAAAGCAAGAACTGATAGTTTCCTTCAGTCAATAGATGAAACAATGGTCAAGTTCAAAGGCCGTTCCTCTTTGAAACAATATATGCCGTTGAAACCTATGAAAAGAGGAATCAAAATATGGCAAAGATGCGATTCGATGACAGGATACATATACAACTTCAACATCTACTGTGGAAGAATACTTGAGGCAACAGAAGGTACTCTTGGAGAACGTGTGGTAAGAAAGCTCTGTAGCACAATTCCTACATGGAACCTACATGTGTAACAGAAAAAACGTTGCAAAATTTGAGACCAAACAGATGCTCAGGGGAGATTCCAGCTTTCTTGTCATCAAGAGCTCAGGTTCGATGGCAGTAAAGTGAAAAGATACTAAAGACGTTTTGGTGATGTCAAATGAACCACTGTGGGAGTCACAAAAAGACGACTAAAGAATGGAGAAAAAAATGAAATTTCCTGTCCTGATGGAGTAAAATTCTCTCAATAAATACATGGGAGGTGTTGATCTAGCTGATCAAAAAATATCCATATACTATTTGGATAGAAAATATGCAAAGTGGTGGAGAAAGGTATTCTTCAAATTACGTATGGCTGTAGTAATAAATTCATGGATAATGTTTTCCGAAATAAAGAATAAAAAACTTCCCTACTGCACATCCTTGTTCCGTTAGCTAAACAGCTGATTTCTTTAGGAAAGTCACGTGCTACAGTCAAACGCCGTGTTAGTGGACGATCTGGAAGAGACACAAAAAGAAGAAAAATGATGGTGAATGTTGGAGATCATCTTCCGACTCAAATGCCAAAAAGACGAAGATGTCGCAATTGTTCAGATCAGAAAAAGGAAAGCCGCACGATGACCATGTGCATTACTTGCCAGTTGCCCTTATGCAAAAAATGTTTCGTTCCGTTTCATTCCTAATTTAGTATGTTTCTTTTATTTTGTAAAGTTTGAATAAAAATTTTAATTTTTCTGACTATTGGTTTTTAGTACTGATGGGACATTTTTGTCCCTTCAAAAAACACTAATGGGACTAAAAAGCCCCATGTCCTCCAAAGTTCTCCAGGACGACATAAGATACTTTAGTGTCAATTTTTTTACGAAATGGTCGCAAGTAATCTACTCTTAATGCAAATATATCATTAGATATTTGAAATCTCGGCAAAACCTATTCCGTATCGAAAGGGTTAAATCATCTTGTATCCTTACAAAAGTTTGGTGGCATATTGGGATGGTGTCTTAGAATATTTCACTGAAATTTCGCGGATATCTGTAGCGCCATTTTGAAAATATCTTAAAAAAACCTCTGACCTCCCTTAAGACTCAATGTAACAAGCCCCCCGAAGACAGCTGATTTTTTCTAAGTCGTGGCCTGTCCTTTTTTGTTGGCCTTGCTCTAATATGTAGTGCACCTTTACAGATATTTAAATATTATACCTTGTTGCATTTTGCTTAAAAAATTTCCTAAATTGAGTTTGTCGCCCTAAAGCAGTTAGTTTTCCCAAATTTTAGAAGGTCTTGATGTAAGTCTATGCACATTAGTTGGAGCTATGCTTAAATGGACATTTCCCAAAGACTAATTTGTCAAGATCCCCTGGACATTAGTTAAAACGTAAAATGTGCTGGCCTTGCGGATTAAGTTTCATCACGGGTCCTTACCAAAGAAAATAATTGGTTAGAAAATGTGGCGAAGTAGGTACTACGTTGCAGAGCACCGTAACGTAAATTGCTTTTGTTAGAAATGCTTGTTGCATTTAGAAGCTAAGAGAGCTTTAGAAATTTAGTGGATAAAGGCGCGTATTTACCTTCCTAAACTTCACAGTTTCTGCCGTAATAATGGAAATGTTGACATAAATTTATTTAAATTTTTAAATGAACACGGACGATTTTGTTGGCAACACTGATTTCAATTTTACCACATTTACAAACTTACTTGAGATTGAGTGAGAAATTGTTAAAAGTGGCTGGTACAATTTGGCACATAAGCAAACAAAACTTTTAGTAAAATCCGTAAAAATTACAGTTACCAAAAAGGAAAATTTGAACTTTAGAAAATACGAAACAGCAGCTAATTCACACACGGTGAAGCTCAGCGGTGGTTTGAGAGACGCGCCTGCCTCTATTTCAGTGATGCAAAGAGTGCAAACCAAAAAAAAAAAACATTGCTGCCAACAGAAGCGGGACCAGAATGTCAAACACATGCTGCAATGATTTTTAGGTTTCCCAGCAATATAACAGATAGTTTTTGGTCGTGCCAAACTTCGCGGATAACGATAATTTTAACAATATTTAAAAGTTTAAAATAGCCTTTTTGGTACTGGTTTTTGTCGACGTCAACGGTCCCGTTATTTGTCGTTTGATGCGCAAGACCATTAAAATCAAGACAGAGAGAGAGAGAGAGACAGACGTTTGCTGAATATGGGAAGATGGGGAATATTTCTTTCGTCTAAAGCAAACACTTAATTTTCAGTTATAATTGAGTTTGTGGTCAAATGTAAGTCTTTCTATAAGTTGTTTTTAAATTTTGCTTCTCATAAACAAGTAACTAGTTCAAAATGGAAATGTTTCTTATTACCTCCTCGTTTTAATTATCGTGGAGTAATAGGAAATATCGGAATGAGGCATTAAGAAATATATTCATTTTTGTTGCATATTGATTTGATAAAAGTGACCTATGTAAAGCTTTAAAAATGGCAAGTTGCAGAAATATTAGTATTAAAACTGCAAATAAATTGCTTCCTTCAGACAAAAAAAAAATATTATCCTAAAAGGTTTGATTGCCAAAAATATGTTTACAAAGGAGCACTAAACTGCTAAAACTTTTTTAATATTGTAGTAGAAGAATCGTTTGTTTGTTTTTGCAGATATGTTAGACAAAATGCAAGAGTAGCAAAAAATATTTCCTATAACACCTGTTTCTTATTCCCCGGTCTTCTCCCATGTAAAATGTTTCCGTCTGTAACCTACGGGTTTTAATTTTCAAAATCAAATAGTTTACTACCAAATCTATTTTAAAAAGGTTAAATCAAATAAACTGTATAAAAAGTTATAGGATCGATCATCAACGATGCGGTCAGTGAACTGTGCAGCTATTGCAAGAGGAACCGAATTGACGCGGAAAGTAACAGAAACACAAGCTTAAACACAATTGCGCACATTCTACGTATATCAAATTTCTTATGATAACGGTTCGTGAGTTTGCGGCGTTCCACCGAAGCTGTTAACTACATGTGACATTCAAATGTCAACAGTGTCAAATAGCGTTAGTCGTCGGTCGTTTTGCGCGCGACCAAAAACTATCTAATATCCGTTTTGAGGTTAAGAAGACCGTGTAGGTTCAGCAATATATTTTGTCTTGGAGTTTTTTTCGAATTTTCTCTCCGGGCTGTTGTCAAAGCATTCTTTAATGTTTGTTTTTTCTTTTTTATTTTAAAAGATAAGAAAGCTGTGATATAATAAGAACCGTAAATTGTAGATATTAATACAACGTGGCGCAAAACAAAAGGCTTTTCTTTGTCGACATGTCATCCCTTCTTTCCCGTTTTAAAATTTTGTTTATGTAGATCCTTAACTTAACTCAAGTTGGCCAAAGTTTTTATGGGTGTTTTGTTGCTACCGTAAAACAAGATGGGTACTTTACGTAAACTGCTCGACAAACTTTATTTTGTTAAGTAAGTTTGAGTTTATAAATTATTTAGAACTCGTAGACAGTTTTGGTTTTGGGTTTTGTATAAAACATGATAAGATATTTTGCCTTAACTACATAAATCTTAAAGAGGATGATGTTTCGAAGTTAACTTTCTAGTTAAAACAAACCCACTTTGAAACTTTTTACTGAGTATTACATTTTGAAATGGTGATATTACATTTCAACTACTGAAAAATTATGTTAGCGCTGGATGTACTGACTACAGTGATTCAATTCACAACGTGACAATCAGATGCGTGTGGTAATTGAAAAGTATTACTAGGGATGCCTTTATATTTTGTATATAGAAACATAGAGAGCGACACTGATCGAATGTGGTTACTAAAAGTTAACCTCAATCTTTAACTAATGTAAACTAAATCTAAAACGTCAGTGCGATACATATAGTTTTGTAGCTACAGTAAATTATTTAAATTAACAAATTAGTCAAAAAATGGAATTAAACCGAGAACAAATATTGCTATAATTTTTTACAAACTTTCGAAGGAAATTATCTCAACAAGTATGCCGTTCCAAGTCGTTTTCTGTTTTCAATATAAAGAACCACATCAGTCAACAGTTTCTCGTTGATATGCAGAATTCAAGCATGGACGGATTAGCCTTAGCGACGATTCAAGGCCAGGTGCATCAAAAACAGCTATCACCCAGAAAAAATCGATGCTGTGCGCATGCTCATCACGGAAGATCGACATGTGACACATCGCGAGATTAAGGCTTCACTGGGGATTTCAAAGACCTCAATTCAAAAAAAAAATTGCATGAATAATTAAGGGTAAGAAAATTAGTTTTCTGCTGGATACCGCATCTGTTAACCGAAAAATAGAAAGAAGCTAGCATCCATTTGTGTCAAAAAACTCTAGACCACTTTGAGTCAGGCAACTCAAAAAACGAGTACAGCGTTGCCAGGGGTGATGAAATTTACTTATATGAACCCGAAAATAAAGTCAGTCGTTTGTTCCAAGATAAAGAAAAGCCAACAAAGGTCATCCGTTCTTGAAGTGTGCCCAAAAAGATGGTAGCGACATTTGTCTCAAGAGCAGGTCATGTAGCAACTATTCCTTTGGAAGATCGAATGACTGTTACTGCCGATTAATACATCACCATTTGTTTGCCGAAATCGTTGGGACTTAGAACGGGACTGTATGGAGGTTGGCCCAACAAATTCACGTTGTGCTGGGTTAAAAATTCAATGGTTTCTTGTGCTTTGTGCGAACTTGTGGGGTTCGTTATTCGAAGCTCAGCGATGACATTCGCCAAACAAATGGTGATGTACCAATCGGCAGTAACAGTTCTGTGATCTTCCAGAGGAATTGTTGCTACATGACCTGCTTTTGAGACAAATGTCGCGACCATCTTTTTGGAGACACAAGGCGTGTTCAGATAATTTCCTTGTATAAATTTGTAAAAGTTATATCCCAAAAATGTTCTCGGTTTAATTCAATTTTTTGACAAGTTTGTTAACTTAAAAATTTTTATGTAGCTTTAAAATTATATGTATCGCACTGACGTTATGAATTTAGGTTAGGTAAAGATTGAGGTTGTTTTAGTAACGACATTCAATCAGTGTCGCCCTCTATGTTCCTATATGCAAAATATATTTGTACCAAATTTTACCAGCCATAGATCAAAGTTCAACAATTTTTCACTTAATCTTAAGTAAATATATAAGTGTCACAACATTGAAATTAGACTTGCTAACCAAATAGGATTCACAACGTCAAACGCATGGCGTGATGTTTTATAACAAGCTATCCATTTTGAAGTAAGAAGTACGTGACTTAAAAAGAAAAACATTTAATCGCATTTTGTTGTACAAGCATTGTGCTGTAATTGCTCTCAGCCCGGATTAAAAAAGTAGTTTTATTTGTTGCCCTTATTTTAATAAAAATGCACAAAATAAATTAGCCTTTGTTTCCAGTCTCTGATCGTTAGCCGCTGGCTGTTTGCCGTCGGAATGGGATTAATTCATTTCGCGCGTAATAAAACGTTAATGTAATTTGCATTTTTTTATTTTGTAATAACGGGCGTTATTTAAAAAATAAGATTAATCGTAAATAATGTTTTTGTATCTTAATTATGAAACAGCTTTAATATCCAAGAGTGATGTAAGAAAACAAATCCTGATAAGAAGTGTACAGTGATCACATTTCAAAATGATTTATTTATTTTATTTATTTTTCAATGTATCAACACCTTTATGCTAATTACAGATACAGGTACTAAAATACACAAAAAAAAGTAGGTGCATATAGGTTTGGTTCCGAGTCTGCAGCCATGAACCATACCGAAGTAATCTTTATGTTCTATTGGGGCTGTAGCCATCTGGCAACCGCACACGAGATCCAATACTTATCACGAACCCTCACGAAGTAATATCTTCTTAAATGCTTTTAATGTGATATTCACAATGTCAATATTTGAGGCATACTGATTAAACAGGTTGCATAAACTAGAACAACCCCCGCCACGGATTCGGTAATGTTGTTAAATTCTATAGCGATATGTTGTCATGTCTTTCGATATTTCGCAATTACGATTTAATAAAACATATCGCTATGGAATTCTACAGTATTCATAATGCGAGCTCAGCGTCCAGACTAGCACGGTTTAAGCGATTTTTGTTTTTCATTCGCCTGTGTCTACTCGATATGTCGCGGGATGAATGCGTCCGCTGCTTGTCATGACTACGTCGCATGCTTTGGCAGGGCAAAGAATCAGGTGTTGAATATGCGTACATTATTGAAATAGAGTCCGGTTACCGGCGTATTGTTTACATTCGGTTCTAATTCGGTTTTTATCTTAATTTTTAATTAATGGATACTTCGAAAAACGTATTCGGAAAATGATCTCACCCAAGCACTAAATAAGTTGAAGGAAATATACTGAGACATATTTACAGAGTTTTAGCGGTTAAAAAATTAAAGATTAATTGAAAAATTATTTGCGAATAGAAGCATCTTCAGGGAAACTTATAAGCTGTTGTGCTTAATAGTGACCATTCTATTCACTAGTGTTTCGGTAGAGCGCAGCTTTTTGTGTTTTAAACGTATTAAAACGTACCTGCGAAGTACAGTGTTAGAGGAGAGACTGACAAATTATTCAAAACATTATATCGAAAAAGAACTATTAAATAAATTAATGGTTTCACACCCATTTTACGATAATATTAAAAATAAGTTCGCAAATTTAAAGGATAGACGAATTTGCCTCACATACAGGCAGTAAAATTTAAATTAAATTGCAAATGCAACATGTAGGTACCATAGTCGACCCGAATTCTGTTACCTTAAGCCCCTTAGTATTCATGGACTGAATTTTGAGATGATATACAATCAAACGTGGAATTTCGTACCCGTGAATTTAAAAATCAAACAAGTTTCGTGGCTAAGCGGAAAAATATGAGGGAAACTTGAGACTCCTTTTTGCCCGATTAGCCACGAAACTTGTTTGATTTTTAAATACACGGGTACGAAATTCCACGTTTGTTAGTATTATTTGGCTTAAAAAGTCCGTTGATTATCGCTCACTGTCTTGATGACGGGTAAAGATCCAATATGTGTTGATCCGGCCTAAAAGACAAAGAGCTGTCGTAGGTCACGGACTATAGTTGTTTTCTTTTATTTGCATTCGATCTTTTCATTGATCGATATTGTATAGCAGTGTTTCGCCTGCTTTTGGTTTTTTGTTTCTCTCGTATCTCGGTGGATGGCGCTTCTTGCTAAAGTTTTCTCACTAATTACATTTAATTAGAGACAAAACCGTCTGATTAACTTCGCAAGATTTGTCACATTGACCAGCAGTGTTCTGAGGAGTCCCATAAGGACGAAACGGTTAACTGTCAACACTTATTAGGTGTCCATTAGATCTTGAACCCCCGTGAGGTTAAGCTTTCAGGCTACGAACGGAAAAATATGAGGGAAACAAAAAACTCCTTTTTGCCCGATAAGCCACGAAACTTGTTTAATGATATACAATGTTCTATGTGTTGATATATTAAATTATTTTTACTTGTGCTGAAACTTTGAACATTTGATTAAACATTGTATTCTATTTTGAGAATTTAAATCTATTTTTTTTAGTAAATAAAAAAATTAGAGATCCGAAATTTCTAATTCCGTCATAGTGCTCCAACATAGTTTTGACCTGAATTCCGTCATATGATAAAATAGTTGTTAAAAACAATCTATAACAAGTAACTCTTGTTGTACTAAGGACCTCAGTACGCACACGAAAAAATATAGAATTTTTAGTTTTCTCTTCTTCAAATGAGAAAACCCGAAAACACTAATTACCAAATTTTGTGGTAGTATATGTATATGTATCAGTATAACTGTTCTAGGATTATCTGTCGGTCTATCTGTCTGACTGTAACATAACTAAAAATTCGCTTATCCTATAACTATGGTATTCGAAATGATAATTAATAGATTTTAGTGGGGTGGAGCCTTATAAGATATTTATTTCTTACAGTAAAAAGAATATTTGGAGCAAAAATTCTGGACAGGTAGTATTTTTCGTAAGATATGAAAAGAAGACAGCCTTCTTCATAATCCAGCAAACGTGAAAATCACAACCCGAAAGCCGTCATTGTCTCAACCTGAATTCCGACACCCAAATTCATCACAGATTTTAAGTGAGTAGAGTATGAAAAACATATTAAGGAATTTGAAATTTAAAAAATTTGATTTATTGTAGGTTTTATCATCTTAGATTTTTTGTCTTTAGATGGTTGTTGATATGGAAAAAAATTTTTGACCACCAGAACTCCGTCACCCTTACTTTTTACAAAAATAAAATAATCAGAAAGCAGTCATAGCCTCACAGCCTAAATTCCGACACTTTGAATTTAAAACACATTTTCAGAGAAAATAGCTCAAAAAGCCTGTGACGGAATTTGTGATTTAGAAAATATGATCAAATGTGATTCTGATTTAGATGTATTTTTCGCTTTTTGATAAATGTAGGTATGAAAAAAACTAATACATTGTTTTTGTTGAGAATTCCGTCACTCCTGTCCGATTTCCGGCTCATTGCTTTTTTGTAACCCAAACCCCGCCACCCTCTTTTTATTGAAAATAATCGAAAAAAAGGAAGAAGATTTTGGTTAAAAATTTATCTACGGGCATTAGTTTAGCAAAAAATACAGATATATTAGGAAATATTATAATAAAGTACCTAAAGCCAAGTGGCTTACCTAATAATAAAAGGAGACGTTCCGCTTCAACACTTAACGCACGACTAAAATAATTTTTTGCGCGCAGCTTCCTTTTAAACAATACAGTTGAAGTTTGCGCACAGTGTTGCAAGATATATAGGTGAACTGATAAAAGTTTTTTTTGAATTTTATTGTAGGATTAGCTCAATAATTCAAAATATTTCTAAAAAGTGACGGAATTCAGGTGGGTGATGGAATTCGGGTTAAGTACAGTAAGTTCTTTATAAAATAGGTATTTACATTATTAGCTTATTATTATATTTTTATTTTTTATATATGTGTATAAAAAATGGGGGAAGGGAAATCCTGCGTCACCTATTGCGAAAGTCACGAGCCACCACTGACCCTAACGAGTCTTTAACACCACCAAAATAAATCTAAACACGTGGAAAATTTTGAAATTAGCTAAACAAACAAGATTATGATAAATCGCCAAAATTCGCCCCGCAAACAACAAGGACCTAATGTTCACGGCTAGTTAAACCTGTTAAGCTAAAAATAATTAGGATTGTTGACGTCGTCGCCGCCTACTTCTTAGCGTCGCGGCGTTGCTCGAGCAACAAAATAAAGTGCAAGACATTTAACTTACCCTTAGAGGTGGATATAGGTTAATGTTTCAGATTAAAAGGAAGAGCTGTAAAAAGAAAAGACCTACATAAGTTTTTGGGGTGCCTTTCCATTGCTGATCTTACCCTTACCGAATAAACTTATAGTACAAGGGCTGGGGCTTTTATATTTTGCATAAAGGAACATAGAGGGCGACACTTATTGAATATCGCTACTAAACTTAACCTTAATCTTTATCTAACCTAATTTCAAAAGTCAGTGCTATACATACGGTTTTATAGCTACAGTGAATTGTAACAAAACGAGATTTGAATAGAAATGGTATTTTTTCCATTTATAAGTTTTTAAATATTTTTCATTAAATATTGTTTTTGACATCAACAAGCATTAATTATATGCAAGACTAGGTTAAGATTAAGTAAAATTTATGGCAACTCCGGCGACTTGTTTTGTGGCATATTTTCAGGTTCGCTCTATTTTAATAAAAGTTGTATTCGGCCAATATGTTGAGTCCACGTATCTTTGAATTACGGTGGTATTTTGTCTCTTTGTCTTTCTCGCCAATGCGAGAGAGCTTAAGTTTCAAACCACGGCAACGGCAAGCCAAGAATGTCTGTAGAGCAGGGTGGCTTGTCTTGAACAAGAAAACCGTTAAAGAAAATTAAGTAAATTAAACAGTTGATTAAATGGTTTCACCTATTCAATCAACGTTTAAAATGTTGATAAATAAATATATTTACAACAAATATATAAAAGGTTTATAAAACCTAAAAGATTAAGAAGTGTAAATATTTGAATACAAAAGTTTAATAGTACAAAAAATTTGATATTCAATTAATAAATATAAGAAGTGATAATGTGAAGTTTCGGGAAGAAAATTGACAAGGTATGTATGATTTTCCTACATTGTATATACATTTGAGAAAAACGTTTATAGCATAAGACTTCCTCCAAGAATCACCAAATTCCCTTTCGAGATCGTGTAAATTTAATAACATATAGTAACTTTTAATAATTTTATCAATTTTCAAATAGTTGCATAAATGGTAGCTCGCAACTTTTAAGCCTTGGCCACTTGAGGTGACAGTACCACTGTCACACAGCCGCCTGTTACAGAATTTTTTAAAATAACAAATCAGTCGAAAAATGGAATTAAACCGAGAACATTTTTGAGCTTTATTTTTTTACAAATTTCAAAGGAAATTATCGCAATCGAGTTGATTTCTGTTTTCGGTAATGAAGCACCAAGTCCCGGTACTAGATACCCTAGTCGAGACCTTAGGGGGGCGTCAAAGGTGGTATTGATCCTCAAAAGTAGTGCCGCGGAGCTCATTTAGTACTATTTCAAAGCAAATATCATAATTATGAGTAATATTGCCTTTTAAACCAAAAACGAACATTTTCAGAAAATATTGAAGTAATGTTACTTCAAGTGTTCGCAGGCGACATGCGCCACAGGCAAAAATGTTTTAAATACAAAAGAAAAATTCATGTTGGGTTAAAATCGTTTGAGATGTTCTTGAGTTATCGTGTATTGAGACAGACAATTTATTTTATTATTTTGCTAGGTGTTTTAGGAACTTAATAACTCACATTTAATAAAATTTTTAAAATGTTCACGTTTTTAAGAGACCACTTCTTGTATGGTGAAAAATCAAGTAATAATTCTAGCCCTAAAAAAATGTTTCAGATTGTTCGCCCCTTGACGAGTGCGACCGCGTGCGCCTGTAGTAATTTATCAAGGTTACCTTTGACAACACTGCAAAGCTTTCTGCGGGATTCTGGCGTATCGCGGTCTTTTTTTAATAAAGGCTATACTCTATCTGTTTTTTTATCCTTTCATGGAAATTTAGCTCTCTAAATGTGAAATTGTTCACGCGGTATAACAAACTTCCACGATGTTCAGGTCACAGATATCTTTGAGCACACTATCAAACTATTTTTTTGTCATTGTGCACTTTACAAGCCCTTGTATTCCCATTAGCATTTTCGCCCTTTGAGGACGTCGGTGTGTTATGTACATAAACTTACCTTTTACCCAAATGAGAGTTAATAATATGCATTAGCGAACAAGGAACTGAACTCGCGACTCGCGAGTTTTAAAGTGAATAATATAAGGTAAGGAAGCTATGAAGTTAATGAGAGTGAATGGGTAAATGCATTTAGCAAATCTTAAGTTAATTAGTCCGTTGATTTAATGTGAACATATTTTACTTCCGCTTACTAGTTCGAGATTTTACACCTTGCTTATTCATATACTTAAGCACAAAAAAACGTCGGGAAACACTTGATTAGGATTTGAACAACCCATCTATCTATCTATTTAGCATTCTTCAATCCATCTATGGACATACGCCTCCCCAAATATCTTTCACTCTTTTCTGTCTGTCGCCGTGTTCAGCCATCTAGTTCCCGCGTGTTTCTCCAAATCGTCCGCTCATCTCATTTGGGGTCTTCCCCTACTTCTTTTATTTTCCCAAGGTCTCCAGTTTACAATACATTTGTTCCATCGATCGTCTTTCTGTCTGATATTATGACCGGCAAATTTCCATTTTAACTTTGCTACTTCTACTCTGACATCCCTTACTTTTGTTGTATTTCTTATCAATTCATTCCTCTTTCTATCTGCCAGCTTTACATGTAACATTTGTCTTTCCATTGATCTTTGGGCTTTTGTTACCTTATCCATGCTTGATTTTGTAAGTGTCCAGGTCTGGGATCCATAGGTAAGTACAGGAAGGATACATTGGTTATACACTTTCGTTTTGAGGTACTGAGGATATTTTTTATTTTTTTCACTTAATTTACCGAATGCTGCCCAGGCCAATCTTATTCGTCTCTTGATTTCAGCTGTTTGGTTTTCTTTTTTCGGTTTAATAATTTGTCCCAGGTATATATATATTCCCCTACTTGTTCTATTTTTTTTTGGTTTATTCTGACCTTAATATCTTCATCTGTGTTTGTTATGGTTTTAGTTTTAGTGTAGTTCATACTGAAACCTATATTTTTAGCTGCTGTATCCAGATTTTCCAGCATTTTATCAGCTCTTCTTTCTTGTCTGTTATTAAGGTGATAACATCAGCATATCTTAGGTGTTTCAAGAATTGTCCGTTTCCTTTGATGCCTATTTCTTCCCAATCTAAGCTTTTAAAATTATCTTCTAGGGCCTGGTTAAATAATATAGGGGATATTGTGTCACCCTGTCTGACACCTCTTCTTACTAGGATTGGCTTGATTCCTTCCTGGATTTTGATTGATGTTGTTGTTTCGCTATATATATATTGTCTATTATGTCTCTATATCTGTGATCTATTCGGCTATTAATTAAAGATGCTTTTACTGCCCAGTGCTCAATGCTATCGAAAGCTTTTTCAAAGTCTATAAACGCAATAAATAGTGAAATGTTATATTCGTTGGCTCGTTCTATTAGAATTTTCATGGTTAATAGGTGGTCAACTGTACTGAAACCTTTTCTGAAGCCTGCTTGTTCCTTTGATTGATATCCGTCAAATTTTGTTGTTAGTCTATCTGTTAATATTTTCGTAAAAAGCTTATAAATTACACTATGGAGTGTTATAGGTCGATAGTTTTTTACGTCTGCTCTATCGCCTTTCTTTTGTAGAATAATGGTTATGGATTCTTTCCAGTTGTTTGGGATTATTTTTTCTTTTAGTATTTTATTCAGGAGAATATGAAGGGTATTAACTACAGCTTTACCAGCATACTTGAGCATTTCTGCCGTTACTGCGTCTTTTCCAGGTGATTTGTTATTTTTCATTTTCTTTCATGCTCTTTTTATTTCCGTTTTGCTTATTTCAGGTTGTAGCTCTGAGTTTATGTTCTTTATTTTTGTTTGGAGTTTCTTTATGATCTCTCGTGATGGTTCCCTTTTTGTTTGAACTACCCATTATGGCGATATTTCGATTTTTTAAACTGTCTGAGAACAAAGTTTTAAAATTTTTTAACAGTTTTTTACAGATGTATCACAACATCTACTTATATCACGTGTAATAAAGATATTTCCATTTTTCTTAAAACATACCTGTACAATAATGAAGTAATTAGGGTAGGGAGGAAAGAAGTAATTCTGATTGATTATCTCCCGACGTTTTTTGTCTCTGTATATGTAAAATTGAAGCATGTTGCAATATTTCAAAACGATAACCGGAAGTGGCATATTTTTGTGGTGTTTGTCAAAGGTGAGTCCCAACTACTCGATGAATCTCAGAGGCTGTCTCTGAGATTTTAAACACAGAAGAACTAGCTTAATAACAAGCTAGTTTTTCTGTGTTTTAAACAATTAAACTTTAACCTACATAAAGATCCCTTCTTGTTAAATGGCTCCCATAACTGTAACAACTGCCTCAGTAGGTAAGAGATAAATAATCCACAATTAGACTGAAGAAAGACTGAGGAATGGTGCGATGATGGATGATTATTGCAACTGCATGAAAGGACAAATAACAGAGTAACTAATACCGATCCTAAAATTAAATGATTACTTTCGTTACTTTGATTACTTCGATTATTTTAATATTCAGTAATCAGTCGAGAGTCGGTAATCCAAAATCAGGGAGTAACTATAACTTAAGAAAATAACGCATTTAAATTGTATTTGTAAAAGGTAACAAGAAGATAAAGTAGGACGTGAAAATCTGGCAATGTTGTTTGTTTGAACAATTGCAGCCGCTTGCTTGGAATGCTCGGCCTCGGCTGTCGGTTGTCGGTTTGCAATTTAAAATATTATGTGATTCCCCGAAGTACGTTTTTGTCTTAGCTCACGCATACCGATGACGGATGACGCAATATTTTGTTTTCTTTGTTTTTGTTAGTTTGTTCCCCGCAGCCAACGATAAAGACCGGCCATGGCGCGTTATATGCAAGTCGGCGGTCACGTGATCTTAGGAGTTCCAGGATTTGTATTGTATTGCTTAATATATTATCTGTTTTTACATAATTTAAATAAATTGACCAAATTTTTTTGTTGTCATATAGGCAAAAATTGAAAAAAATGTTTTGCTGATGTATGTGTTTATTATGGATAAAAAAACTGAATATGTACATAATATCGTTAGTTACTTCAAATCTATACAAGTCTTTTAAAATTGGACATAACAAACCTAAGCTTTAACTTTTTAAATTTTTCTTTGTCTTGTCACAAAGTTTAATATATTTTTCATCAATGTGTAAGTTAACTACCAACTCATGTTTTTTTAAAAGCTGTATCTTACTTTTTAAATATTGCACAAAACCGGAGAGATTACTATCTGTTAACGATATTTCACAAATAAGTTTTTTAATATTGCGACGGTGCAGAAGACATATTACCATAGTTTTGTAAATTGACATGTATGCACTGGATGACTGGATAAACAAAGATGTAGCCAACATTAAAGTGTATCCACAATATCTTCGATTCTCAGGTGACCTTTTCAAGAGACCTAATTGTTCAATAAGAAATGAAAATTGAACACATTTTTCACTCTCACTATCGAAAATGATTTAACGCAGATCACGACAGTCTTTTTCGTGGGCTGCGTTATTTTAATACTTTTGATAAAATTCACATAAAATTCGTGCCCGAATGAAAAAAAAAATCGACGTATAAACATACCAAAACTGTAAACACACATGTTTTATAATGACAGCTGGCCGGGAGGCGTTCTTTTGTGACCCTTCTACGGTCACGTGATATTTCTGCGCCCGGGCCGGTCTTTCTCGTGGGCTGCGTTGTTCCCTTGCGATACGTCTCGTTGATGCTTGTGTATTTCTTGAGTTTTCGTCTAAGATTGTTATTTTTGTCTCTATTTTTATTTACTTTTAGATTTTAAGTATTTATTTCTTTGTATGTAAGGTATAAGATTTTTAAAATAAAGTTGTACACAGAACAGTTTCTACGTAATTCCTACCTTTATTTTTTAAATTTTAGCCCGCATTTTGAAAATTTTTATAATGTCGACAACGAAATATACCTACAAGAATCAACGACAGTCTGAGAATTCTGCACTAATTGTATGATTGAATTGAATACAGTTACAGTAATCAAAGTAACGATAGTAACCAATATATAAAATGATTACTTAGTAGTCGAGTAACGATTAGTAACGAGTATTCAAAAGTAACGAAAATCAACACCTCTAGTTTCCGCCTAGATTGTATGCACGCCACTGATATTCTGTCTCCAAAGTTGTTCAATTTGTCATGCTTTCCGGTCAGGACACTGTTCCTGTAGATTTATGCCTTCAATTTGCCTAATTGTGGGACAAAGACATAGTATACCTACCTTTAGGCTGTGACGACAATGAAACTCTTCAATTATCCCTGGAGGATGAATTAGCTTTAAAGCACAAAGTAACGTGTTTGTACAGGATGTTATTAATGCGATATTATTGGAGGATTTCAGGTTCTTTTAGGAGAGATAGAAAAAACTAACCCCTAGTTGCAATCCTTGATTTTCAAAAGAAGCTAAAAGTTTTTGATATAGAAATACGTTTTTAAGGCTCGGGGAGTTTTCGAAGAGTCTGCATTTTGCATAACTTTTTTATTTACGAAAGTTTGTTCTTGGTGCAAATTGTCTTTTTTATAGATTTTTAATAAATAATTCAACTTTGGATTTTATCTGTCACTTTTAATATTTGAGACAGTACATTTGAAAAAACTATGGAAAGACCCTTTTATATTTGTTATACTTTTTATAATTTTTGTTTTTATTTTATATTTTATTTTGCTAAATCAAGAGGTAATTAAAAATAAAAAAACCTAAAACCTAATCAAATTTTAAGCTCGTTGAAAATATCGAATTAAAAGACGGTAATTCTATTAGAACAATGCCAGAGACAAATAAAATTCAATCTGACAGTTATTTATTAAAAACGCTACAGATATCAATTTACACGAAGAATAAATCTTCGTAAATAATGCATACTTGGTAAACTTATCACGTCCTTGCAATGCAACTATAGGTAAATTTAGTGGGAATAAGGACACTGTTGTTCTGGTAAATATACGTTTTAATCCATCGGTAACGTTTCGACAATGGTTTTTGTCTTCATCAGACTAAAAAGGTTACAACTCATTAGTAAGATAATACAAAATACGGCACATTAATACATCACCAATTAAAAATTATTATTCTTTTCCCAATAAATAACATTTAAAAATGACCTTATTGACAATATATTATTTTTTTCCTAAATATTTTTTCCCTTTTAATGTATATGTAACTGATTTTTTTATTTATTTATATAAAGAAATAATTATGGTTTATTTTTCTTCCTTTTTTTTTTAATATACATATATAAAATTTTTTATACAAAGGTTCAAAAAAATTTTTTTTTGTCACTATAGTAACTGATGGGTGGCTCAATAAAATACGCACAAAGAGATCAATCAGCTATTCATATAAAAACAACAATAACAAATAAAACCTGTAGCAAGCCATAATACCATGTAGAAAATAACAACAATGTACACATTATAAACCTATGTTAAAATTTAAAAAGGACTGTTAAAATATTTAAAATTCCGTACTCACCCTTCAGACTAGATCGTACATTGGAACAACAAAAAACAAGAATTCAAGCACATCAGGAAAACAAACGGCAAAAAAAAAATTTTTTTTTGCTTTTTTAAAAATTAATTGTATATACCAAGGTTTAAACAGGAAAAGTTTTCTGTTCTGACAACAATGCATGTTATCAATGCATTTTAATATACAACAACTCCAATCTAGAAAATAAGTTCCATCACTGTCTTAATTGTATCATACTATATACACTTGTCCCACTCTAAATTAAATCAGTACCGTACACTACTAGTGCCACTCTATTCAAGGTTGCCTTTTGCTTTAAACTTAAAGAATTTTAATTTGTTTTAATATTTCGGAACAATGAAAATCCAGAATAGTGACAACAATGCGGACTAATTTTGCCGCCAATAATATAACCTGTCTGATAAACAAAACAAAAGAAAATATAAATAATTAGCAGATTAATGTCGGGTTTCGTTTTTAATTTTGTGCCGTTTGTTTTCCTGATGTGCTTGAATTCTTGTTTTTTGTTGTTCCAATGTACGATCAAGTCTGAAGGGTGAGTACGGAATTTTAAATATTTTAACAGTCCTTTTTAAATTTTAACATAGGTTTATAATGTGTACATTGTTGTTATTTTCTACATGGTATTATGGCTTGCTACAGGTTTTATTTGTTATTGTTGTTTTTATATGAATAGCTGATTGATCTCTTTGTGCGTATTTTATTGAGCCACCCATCAGTTACTATAGTGACAAAAAAAAATTTTTTTGAACCTTTGTATAAAAAATTTTATATATGTATATTAAAAAAAAAAGGAAGAAAAATAAACCATAATTATTTCTTTATATAAATAAATAAAAAAATCAGTTACATATACATTAAAAGGGAAAAAATATTTAGGAAAAAAATAATATATTGTCAATAAGGTCATTTTTAAATGTTATTTATTGGGAAAAGAATAATAATTTTTAATTGGTGATGTATTAATGTGCCGTATTTTGTATTATCTTACTAATGAGTTGTAACCTTTTTAGTCTGATGAAGACAAAAACCATTGTCGAAACGTTACCGATGGATTAAAACGTATATTTACCAGAACAACAGTGTCCTTATTCCCACTAAATTTACCTATAGTTGCATTGCAAGGACGTGATAAGTTTACCAAATATGGAACCTGGGGGTATTTTCAACATCCTGAAGGAAGCTCATGGGGAGGAAGCGTGTAGTACGGCGAAATTGATCACAAACCTAACATTAAAGAGAGCTGCAATGCTAAAAAGGGTTTTTTTACTTCAGTGTAGATCTAAGAATCTTTTTCCTAAACATATTTTAAATAATTTTAAATGTTTAAACACAGTCTTAATGGACAGTCACCCTTATAAAAGGGAAGTAGATTCTATAACACATAGATTTAAATCATCTATATTAAATTTAGAAATAAAAATCACAATTTGGAAAATAGATAGTTTAGATAGAGAACTTATGGAATTAAAAGCAAAGGTAAGAGGTCTTGTCACTATAGCAAACTATGATAGTTTTAATAGATTTTTGACTAATTTTTTCGAGAAAAAATTTAATTACATAAAAGAGATAAACATTAACAAATTAAACAATTTAAATAGCGATAGCCAAGAGTTTACAATTGCAGAAAACAAGGAATTTATTTTTAACTACACTAATCTCAACCTACCAAATGATATTTTGACTATTTTAAGTTTAGGTCCCAAATTCTCATTACCAGTTAGCCCACAACATCTATCTATTCAAACATTTATCAAGGATTTAGAGTATATAATATCATCACAATAAGACTGGGATGAGGACAAAGCACAGAACGTGAGATCGGATTCAGTGAATATAATATCTAATTATTTAAATAAAAACACCAACAACAACCCTATCAATAAAAAATATAAAAACGTTTTTAAACAGTATAAAAATGCTAACAAATTCTTAAAAGAAAATCCTGATATTTTAGTAAACAGGGCAGATATTGATTCCGATAGTGATAAGTGCAATAAATGTCGTCGTGTTTTTGCGTCAAATTCAAACTCAATAGAGTGTAGTTTGTGTAATTTTTGGTTCCACAGAGGTTGTACAGGCCTAAGTGTTACTAATTTTAATAAATTAGTAGCTAATGCACGTAAAACTGGTTCCCAAAGCTGGATTTGCGATAAATGTGAAGCAGCTAAGGTAAGGTGTCGGGCATCTTTGTCACCTATTACGGATGACCTGAGTGAGTTGGAGAAGGTCAACCGATCAAGCTGCACCAAGCAACAGCCCAGCGAAGTTGTCGAAGGCATAGATAGCGTTCACAAACAGCCGTCTACGAGACAAACCAATGCGGATGTACGTGCGTCACCCTCAGTCACGGGCTTGTCGTGAAATGTGGGAAGCCACCTTAAGGCGTCTAGTTGCAGCCAACTTCAGTTCGAGTCGCTGACTGAAACAGCTGATTTTTCAAAATTGGGTCAAAAAATTCAGGATCGGTTGGTAAATAAACAAGACATTGAAATGTCTGATATTGTTTTAATAATCTTGAATATTTTTAATTCAATAAATGAACAAAACAACAAGTTAACATGCCTTTTAAAAGAAATCAAGGTGCTAAAATCGTGTGAAACCAGTACTAGTGTGGCTGACCTTCAATCTGAGGTTCAAGTACTCAAGAATGAGCTGGAACTCCTTAAATCCCATAGGGTAAGTGGTAATACTAACCTACCCTCTCCCACCCATATAGAAGGAGATACTCAAACTGAAATCTATAGCGAAATGCAGGACAGGGCAAATAGGTCAAAAAATGTGCTCTTTTATAACACACCCGAAAGCACATCTGATGACTCAAAAATAAGAATTGAGCATGATAGAAAAATAATTTCAGAGGTTTTCTTGAAAATAGGAGTTACATGCAATCATTTCAAAGCTTTTAGGTTAGGTCAAAGCAATACTAGGGGTCCCAGACCGCTCAAAATCATTTTATTTGATAATTTATTAGCATCATGTGTTCTCAAAAACCGGCAACTGCTAACTAACAGCCATATCCAAATTAGAGCTGACTTAACAAAATTGCAGCGTTTTCAGGTTAAAAAGGCACATGAGGAGTTGGAAGAAAGGTCAAAGAATGAACAAAACCTGCATATACAGTATTTTAAAGGAGTTCCTAAAGTCGTTCAACAGAAAAACAAAAGTAAATCTAATCCAAAAAACTAAAAATTTACTATCAAAATGTTGGTGGGGTGCGCACTAAGCTAAATGAGTTGCGGAATGAAGTTAATAGTTGTAGTTATGATGTCATAATTCTCATTGAGTCGTGGCTGAATGAAGACTACTCTGACAGTGAATTGGGTTTTAATGATTTTATTGTTTTTCGTCAAGATCGGAGTAAGTCTAAGACTGGTAAAACAAGGGGAGGGGGTACTCTAATAGCCATTCGTAGGAACATTAAGGCTCATGTTATACATATAAGTGATTCCACCTTGGAGCATGTTTTTGTGAATGTTGCCTACGGTAATAAACAGTTTATTTTTGGTGCAGTGTATATTCCTCCAGCCTCTCCTATCTCGGTCTATGAAGAGTTTTCATCCTCAATACCTGATACACTCTCTGGATACCTAAATTGCAATATTATTATTTGTGGGGATTTTAATTTGCCTAGGGTAGTGTGGGTTAATTCGGAGAGTGGTCTTTGTGTCGAAAGTGTTGAGTCAATCACATCAGCTAATCTGCTGTGTGCTTGCTGTAATTATTTTAACCTAAAACAGGTTAATCATATTCCTAATGCCTTTGGTGATTTTTTAGACCTTATTTTTTCAAGTGTACCTGACTGCAAAATCTCTTATGCACTAGAAAACCTTTCTAATGTTACACAGCGCCACCCTGCCTATGAAATTTGCTTTTCTGTTAACTGTGATGTGGGTCTTAAGTACGATATTTTTTACTATGATTTTAAAAACTGTGATTTTGCCGCAATTAATTATTACTTATCTAGTATTCCTTGGGAGTCTGCACTCGATTCAACTGATATAAATGAATGTGTTGATTATTTTTATAGTACTATTTATTCTGCTTTTGAAATATTTGTGCCAGTAAAACGATATAAATCTACTAACTTTCCATCTTGGTTTAGTCGTGAATTACAGCAACTGATTATCCAGAAAAAAAGGCACATTGTAAATTCAAAGGTTCTGGCAACAATGTCGATTTTTTGAGGTTTTCAGAACTGCGTGACAAATGCAAAATCCTGCGTAATAGTTGTTATGAATCTTATTTAGAGAAAGTTAATCAGGATGTTGCACAAAATCCACATTTATTCTGGAAACATGTAAATAATCTGAGAAAATCGAGTGCCTACCCCAGTTCTATGTACCTTAACAATGAGACTGCAGATAATGGTCAGGACATTGTCAACTTATTTGCAAAGCAATTTTCCTCAATATATCAAGAACATCAAGGTGAAGTACCCAACTATTCCTTTAAATTTAATTTTGACCTAAGTTCAATTAATCTTTCAATATCCGAGATATTTGAAGGCATACTAAGTCTCCAAACTAAGTTCTCCCATGGCCCGGATGGTGTTCCATCCATTTTTCTACAAAAATGTGTGTTCGCTCTGAGTAAACCTCTTCATCATTTATTCAATCTGTCTTTATCCAGTGGGACTTTTCCTGATTATTGGAAAATGAGTTTTTTAACACCAATTTATAAGTCTGGTGACAAGGTTGATGTCATGAATTATTGTGGAATTAGTATTCAGTCTGTGATCCCAAAGTTACTAGACAAACTTTTTTGTAAACACTTTACTTGGCACTGCAAGAGTGTTCTCAGCGATCAGCAGCATGGGTTTGCTCAGGGTAGATCAACAGTGACCAACTTGCTTACCTACCAGAAGGACCTGTTAGCTGCCTTTGAGAGGTCTGTGCAGGTGGACAGCATATACACGGACTTTTCGAAGGCGTTCGACAGGGTAAGTCACACGCACATTGTTGCCAAGCTCAGGGCGATGGGACTTGGTGCGACTCTGAGTGATTTTTGGCATAGCTTTTTGACGGGGCGGACCCAACAGGTTAGGATGAGCAACTATATCTCCACATTGGTCCCGTTTTTTGAATTTATTTATTTTGGATCTTGGAGATGTGATTGTTCATTCTGATCATTTGGCGTTTGCGGACGATTTTAAGCTGTATAAAGTGGTTGAGTCGTACCTCGATACACAGTTGCTTCAGAGTGATCTTAATAGTGTTGTAGGATGGTGTAATGATAATGGTTTGGAGCTTAATGTTAAAAAATGTATGTCCATTTCTTTTGGTCGTGGGAACAATCAAAAACCAGTATTCTATTAACAATTTACCATTAAAAAATGTGACTTCTATAAAAGATTTAGGGGTTATTTTTGATACAAAGTTAACCTTTGTCTCTCATTTTGAGGATGTTAAAAATAGGGCTATGCGAAACCTTGGCTTCATCACGCGTAATAGTGCACACTTATCACCACAATGTTTCAGGCTTCTTTACTGCTCTCTTGTGCGCTCTGTGTTGGAATATGCATCTATAGTGTGGTCCCCATATTATAAATGTCATATTGATAATTTGGAATCTGTACAGAAAACATTTTTAAGGTCTTTGGCATTTAGAGCAAACATAAATATTTACAATGATTTTTGTATAAACTATAACATTGTGGCTGAAACATTCAACATTGAAAGCTTGGAGACTAGAAGGACATGTATTGATGTCTTGACTCTTTACAAAATTTTGAATGGCTTATTTTACTGTCCTTCGATTCTTCAATTAATATATTTCAACACCAACCAACGAAGGGCCAATTCACCAATGTTTCGTATTCCATATCATCATGCTAACTATGGATTTTTCTCCCCGGTTACTCGCACATTAAGATTTTATAATACACATTGTCTTGACCCTTTTTCCTGCAGTCTTCATACCTTTAAAACAAGACTGAAATCATTAAGTAATTAAGTCTAGTTATATAGTAATACTGTTAATTTTAAAATTTTACACATCTACTAGTTTACCAATTTTTAAATTTTATAATTTGTTTTGTTTTTTGTTTTTGTTATTTGTGACCATCTTGGTTTTTCTACTATAATATTGTTTCTGTAATTTTTGTAAAATGGCTCTGCCGTCGATATAAATAAATAAATAAATAGATAAGGGTAACAGCACTGTCATTATGAATCGTTCGGATTATGATAATGCAATGACAGAAATGTTAAATGATGACTTGGTCTATAAATTGTTACACAATGACCCCACTACAAAATATCAATCAAAAATTAACTCTTTTATCAATGATCTCAAAGAATGTGACTATATTAGTGAAAATATATCAAAAAAAATTAAAAATCATAATTCTGTCCCTCCTAAACTATATGGCTTACGTAAAACCCACAAAAACGGATTAAAAATGAGACCGGTTGTGAGTTGCCTAAATTCACCATCATATAATATAGCTACTTGGTTACATCAAATTTTGAATCCGCTTACCACTACCTTTGAATTCAATATAAAGAACTCATTTCAATTTGTAGAAAAGATTAAAAATGTGACTCTCCCTGATAACTATGAACTTATATCTCTTGATGTGGTATCCTTATTCACCAACATTCCGAAATCATTGGTACTAGATATAATTAAAAAGCATAAAAGACATATTAGCGCTTACACTGAATTGCCAGTGGAGAAGATACTTGAAATGATTTCTTTATGTTTTGACACGAGCTATTTTTCATTCCAAGGCAAAATGTACCAACAATTAGATGGTAGTGCAATGGGAAACCCCAGCTCACCCGTATTAGCTAATATAGTCATGGATCATGTGATCAGAGAAGTTTACAAAAAGATCGATTTTTTTATTCCATTTCTTTTTGTATATGTTGATGATACAATTTCCGCTGTACCAAAAGACAAAATAGAGACTATTCTCACTATTTTTAACTCCATTCATCCGAAAATTCAATTTACCATTGAAAAAGAAACTGACAAAAATCTAGCATTTTTGGATGTTAAGGTTATCCGAGAGAGTGATGGAAGTTTGATTACCAATTGATACCGTAAACCGACTAGCTCTGACAGAACTTTAAATTACAATTCATACCACAGTGTTCAGCATAAAATAAGCACAATAAACAACCTTTTATATAGATCGCACTATCTTAGTCATCAAAAATTCTGGGATGAAAACAAAAAAATAATAAAAAATATCGCAAAGAAAAACAATTATCCATCAACATTTATAAATCAGTGTGTTCAAAGATTCACAAAAAAGCATATAAGCCCACCAGAGAACTCTGAAAATATTAATAATGAAAGAAAAAAATATTTTAAGATCCCATTTGTCCATGGCTTATCTCACAAACTAAAGCAATGCTTTCAAAAAAATGACCTAGAATTGGTTTTTTATAACTTAAAAACTACAAACAGCTTATTTACACAACTTAAAGATAAAACTCCATTTCTAAAGCAGTCTAGTGCGATCTATAGTATACCCTGTAGCTGTGATCAAATATACATCGGTCAAACAAAACAATATATTGAAAATCGATTCAAACAACATAAATACGATTGCCAAGAAAAAAATAAAAATAAAAAAGATAAGACAGCATTAGCCACTCATCATTTTAAGTTTGAGGAAGCAAAGATCTTGGAAAAAGAAACTAATTATTACAAACGCTCCATTTTGGAAATGATATATATAAACATTAATAAAGATAGAGCAGTTAATTTACGTAGTGATGTTAACAAATTGAGTACGATCTATAACTCCCTACTCAATAGAATTCGCTTAAAATAACCCCCAAATGACGATTAATGAAATTAACAATAAACAAAATAAAGTAAACTTAAAAGAAAATTATATTTAAAAAATAATATAAAATATTTATAGAAAAATATATATATTAATATACATTAATATTAATATTATAAAAATGATCAAAATTATATAAAATATAAAAAAAAAATAATAATAATAGAAAATAAAAAAAAATAATAATAATAATAACATTAATAAAAAATATAAATATAATATGTGTATGTATGTATGTGCATGTGTGTATATGTATGTATGTATGTGATTGTATGTATGTATATGTGGGTGTATGTATGTATATGTATAATATAAAAGGAAAAAATAAAGCTTTTCCCCAATTAAACCACGACAACAAAATACGAAGTGTCTTTCTAAGTAGTCATGAATACGTAAATGAGTTGAAAATTAGCGTTCAACCAAAAAATATTTTTTGCTTTTTTAAAAATTAATTGTATATACCAAGGTTTAAACAGGAAAAGTTTTGTGTTCTGACAACAATGCATGTTATCAATGCATTTTAATATACAACAACTCCAATCTAGAAAATAAGTTCCATCACTGTCTTAATTGTATCATACTATATACACTTGTCCCACTCTAAATTAAATCAGTACCGTACACTACTAGTGCCACTCTATTCAAGGTTGCCTTTTGCTTTAAACTTAAAGAATTTTAATTTGTTTTAATATTTCGGAACAATGAAAATCCAGAATAGTGACAACAATGCGGACTAATTTTGCCGCCAATAATATAACCTGTCTGATAAACAAAACAAAAGAAAATATAAATAATTAGCAGATTAATGTCGGGTTTCGTTTTTAATTTTGTGCCGTTTGTTTTCCTGATGTGCTTGAATTCTTGTTTTTTGTTGTTCCAATGTACGATCTAGTCTGAAGGGTGAGTACGGAATTTTAAATATTTTAACAGTCCTTTTTAAATTTTAACATAGGTTTATAATGTGTACATTGTTGTTATTTTCTACATGGTATTATGGCTTGCTACAGGTTTTATTTGTTATTGTTGTTTTTATATGAATAGCTGATTAATCTCTTTGTGCGTATTTTATTGAGCCACCCATCAGTTACTATAGTGACAAAAAAATTTTTTTTTGAACCTTTGTATAAAAAATTTTATATATGTATATTAAAAAAAAAAGGAAGAAAAATAAACCATAATTATTTTTTTATATAAATAAATAAAAAAATCAGTTACATATACATTAAAAGGGAAAAAAATATTTAGGAAAAATATAATATATTGTCAATAAGGTCATTTTTAAATGTTATTTATTGGGAAAAGAATAATAATTTTTAATTGGTGATGTATTAATGTGCCGTATTTTGTATTATCTTACTAATGAGTTGTAACCTTTTTAGTCTGATGAAGACAAAAACCATTGTCGAAACGTTACCGATGGATTAAAACGTATATTTACCAGAACAACAGTGTCCTTATTCCCACTAAATTTACCTATAATGCATACTATTTTAAGCTACGTTTTTGAAAAGTCGTCATTTAATAGTTTTTTATTGTGAAAATTTCATTTAATTGTAAATCTATTTTTTATTAAGTGTTTTATTTAGAATATAATACAACTTTTAAATTAAATTTTAATTGTCACTTTTAGCTTTTCAGAAATTCCATAAAAGTGTTATTTCCTTATGGAAGTACTTACTTTATATTCTTTAATCAAACAAGTTTCGTGGCTAATCGGGTAAAAAAAAGTTTTTTGTTTCTCTCATATTTTTCCGTGGTTAGCTTCCAAGATCTAATGGACCCCTAATAAGTGTTGACAGTTAACTGTTTCGTCCTTATGGGACTCCTCAAAACACTGCGAGGTCAATGTGACACCATTGCGAAGTTAATTAGACGGTTTTGTCTTTAATCCTATGTAAATAGTGAGAAAACTCTCGCAAGAAGCGCCATCTACCGAGATACGAGAGAAACTAGAACAAGAGCAGGCGAAAATAAACTGCTATACTTATCGATCAATGAAAAGATCGATTACAAATAAAAAAAAACAAATCATCCGTGACCTACGACAGCTCTTCTGCCATTCAGGCCGCCAGATCAACGCTTTGCGTTTTTTTACCCGTCATCAGACACGTGAGCGTCAATCAGCGGAATTTTTTTATTATATTCTTTGTAGTTTTTCTATTGTTTTTTTTAGTTTATTTTTTGATTTCTTTGCAGTGCTTAAAATATTCTAAAATAATTTAAATAAGAGATTATTTAAAAAGAAAGAGGTAACAAAAGTATATGTAAAAAACAGTAAAAATTTAAAATTCTATTATTTTTTTTCTTATTTTGGCCTCCTTTATTACTTTTAAGATTGTTACTTAAGCAACCAAAAAAAATATCCGGGGAACTTAAACCGGGAATATAATTCATTTGATTCCCAATACTTACTAACAAGAGGATTCAGCTAGGTTTCCTAGATATTTGGAACTGAAAATCGAAGAGCGGCCTACCCTTTTTTCCCATATAAACAGTAAAGTAGGCTTTTCACAAAAAAATGTTTAAAAAGCTTAATTACCTTAAAACCTAATAAAATTTTCGTCAAAACAAAGTATTGTGAGTTGATTTTGGCCAAGAAACAAAATCTATATGGACATAATGATAATAAACAATTATTTTGCGTATATCTCCAAATCCAAGCACTTCTGTAGAAATATTATTCTTTAAATTGTACCTAAAAAGCATCTTCATTTTTAAACCAAACTGCAAGCCTCATACTTTGTTTGAAAGATAATTTTATTCTCTTCCAAATATTTTTTTACACATTTTGTGGTAAAAATACTAGTTTCTGCGATAAAAGAAAAAAACAAATGCCGCACTTCTTATTTTTTAAATTCCGCATCTTGGTTATAGGAGCTAACTTTAATAAATGCTCTCGGTCGTGGATACAGGCACTGAACACTAACAAATTTCTGGCGGAAATTTCGTGAATATAATTTTTTTATTAACATTTATCGCACAGTGTAATTTGTGAGAGAAATTGACCTCTGTACTTTTAAGATTGTTACTTATACCGTTTACACCCAGTATAACTAAACTTTATCAGCAAAGCCCTTTTATCTAAACATATGATATTTCCGGAAAATTCGTTTTCCCAAGCTATAGAGTAAAGTCTGGATCAAGGTTTCCCAAAAGAGCCGCAGCGGTGGCTTGAGCCACAATGGCAATGCCTTTCGCAGCGTATCAGTTTGCCTTTGGATAACCTCTAATAGAAATCTTTATGATAGCAGCTGTGGCATAAAATTGAATTTAGGTTTATCAGTCAAGGACGGGATTTTTGCGAGATAACCTATTATATCTAATCCCAAATGAGTCTAAAAATAGAAAGCATGGTCACTAGAATTAATATTCAGTAAATGCCCAACTAACAATTATAGCAGCGGCTACACGCTCCAATGACTTTGCTATTATCTATGGTATCTTTTTAGTTCTGTCTACTATCCAGTGTCAAGAAAATTGTTTCTTGATAGTCTATTCTGATAGTCTTCTCCTTCACGATAGGACGTTGCCAAAGCTTGACTTTCTTTTTAGTCGTTATTTCGTAGTCGCCGTGACTTTTATATATTACTTAATTACCACTAGAAAGTTAAGCTTCATTGAAGTCCCAAATAAGTGTATCTGACAACTACATTATAACTTTAGTTTTTACTAAAAAAGTTTGTCATCATAGTAACATTTAATGTAATAGTGTAGAGAAAATTACTTTTTGCAACAACTTGAAAGCCGTAAATACTTTGATTTTTTTTAGTGTCGCTGGAAACTTAGACTTTTTGCAGTCGCATCTTTAGCCGCGATGGAAAAAGAAAAAGTCAAGTGTAGTATCTAAAATTAAAAGGAAAACTGACATAAAAGTGGTTCGTATTACGTTCGTATTATGTTGCCGCAACTTAGGCTCACTTTTAAGTAACCCGTTCAACTATTAGGGAATATCGTTTGGGGCGCCATGTTTTTTTTGTAAGTAGAAAATTTGATGTCTTTATTTTCGTTTTTGGAGCCCATATTAAAACGAAATACTATTTTATGAACAAATTATTTGAAAATTACTAAATGTCCATATTAAACACCAATTGTTGGTGTTAACTACCAATTATAAAAACATAAGCTCAAAAACGACAACAAAAAAATTCCATCAGCTACCAGAAAACGGCTCATTTTTACGTGATGCAAGTTTCACTTAAAAATTTGCATCGCAGTTGAATATTGGTCCTTAGCTAGTAAATTCTCGCACTTTTAAATAATAGTACATATTACCCATACCCAAACTTCAAAACAGCTAGTTTGTTTACTGTAAACGATAATATTATTTGCAACTAAATCGCTACTTTTACGCCCTTAGGGAAAAAAACTTGCTCTACGACGTAGTAGATACTTGACTGCGACGTAATAGTGTAGTGGTTACTACAGTTACTTTAAACGCGTGGCTAAGTAGTAATAACCGGAAATTAGTTCCCCATTTAGAGAATTACCACGTCGCTAAATGGTATACTGAGACGTTGCGGTTACTTTTAGGAAATTCCTACTCGGAGGGTGTCGTCGCGAAAACTTTAAATGTTAGTTGGGTGGATCCATAACGAATCCAATACCTTCCAAGCACATTAGTACAACTTAAGCTATATTAGCCTTGAAAAGAGTGTTTTGTAAATATCTCAGAAACGAAAGCTTCTACCAATAATAATACTTTAAATAAAAAACACCAATTTTATGTAATATCTTAAAAGTCAAGAGCGAGACAAAAATTGAGTTTGACTGTTAAGTTCTTTATAAAAAAGTAAAGTAACCTACCCAAAACGAATTATTTAATTATTTTTTAATTTTAGAAAAAATTAGTTAATACTTTTTTTTATTTTAGAAGAGCAAATTTTTTAAAGATCTCCGTAGGTCTAAAACCTAATACTGCTTGACGTATCAAGCACCGGTTTTAACCTCAAGCATCTTTAAGCAAAAAGTGGTCAATTTTCTCTATTTCCCCTAGAAATTAGGGCCACAAGGAGTCTGGCGGATTCCAGGACCCTACTAAACCGCTCAAAAATTCCCAATTTGGAGTAATCTGCATATAAAATATAAAAACAATTTGTATATAAAAATTGAATGTGTAAAACCGACAATCTTACTTGTACAAAATATAAAATTACTCTGGATGTCAATAAAACTGAAAAAAAAAATCTTATTTGTAAAAAAATTCCGCTCAAAGCCTCTTCGCTTTGGCGGCAGCTCAAGAAGCTTTGCCACTTTTCTGGTGTCACCGTAATATGCCTTGACTCTATTTTTCAATGCACTTTACGAAAATGAAAACTCGAGAAAAAAGAGAAGAAAAGCAGGTGCGAAAATTCGAAAGTAATCATTTTTTACCCGGAAACATGTTTGAACGTTTTAAAACGCATCATGCAAAATTACCCACAAAGTTGTCATCAGAGATATCGCATCAACATTGTTAGAAAATCATAAATTTTATTCTAATTAACTAATTACATATATTCAACAAGCTTTCATGGCTAATCGTATAAAAAATAAGTTTTTGTTTCTCTCATATTTTTCCGTGGGTAGCTCGAAAGCTTAACCTCACGGAAGTCCAAGACTTAATGGACACCTAATAAGTGTTGACAGTTAACTATTTCGTCCTTACGGGCTCCTCAGAACACTGCTTGGTCAATATGACACCCTTGCGAAGTTAATTAGACAGTTTTGTCTCTAATCCTATGCCTATAATGAGGAAACCTTCACAAGAAGCGCCATCTATCGAGATACGAGAGAAACTAGAGAAACTAGAACAAGAGCAGGCGAGAATAAATTATATATCGATCGATGAAAAGATCGATTGCAAAAGAAAACAAACCATCCGTGACCTACGATAGCTCTTCTGTCTTTCAGGCCAGAGCAACGTTGATTAGCGTTTTTACCCACCATCAGACGCAAGCGTCGATCGGCGGAATTTTTAAGCCAAATAATACTAACAAACGCGAATTTTAGTACCCGTGAATTTAAAAATCAAACACATAAAAGGTGAACAAAGTAACATACAGTGAAGTCCGCTTATAACGAACCCGTTTATAGCGAACCACTGGTTAATACGAACCTTTTTTCTTTATACGAAAAGTTATCCATAAATACTCATGTATTGTCTTACTGGTTATAACGATCCCGCTTATAGCGAACTTCCCGATATAGCGAACCTAATTTTAATAATCTAAAATATGTATTTTTCTTTTAAAACGAACTTAATAATAATATAAGCAGAAAATGGGCGTTTTCACACTAGACGATACGGCAACGACACGAACGGTTGCAAAGGCATGCACAAGACCCAGAATATGATCACGAGTATGAATTCGATAATGATATGCTTGATTTAGTAGAAGAACAAGCTAAGAGAAAAATGTGTGACTTCGATTTTAACAATTATGTGACTATTGATAAAGAGATTATAGCAAGAGAAACGTTGACTGATGAGCAAATTATAATCTCTCCGTAACCTCAAACATGGTTTCAAGTGATAATGACGAAGATAATGATGATCCTGTTCAAGATAATTCTGTTGAAGTCACTAAGGTTTTTGTTCCAACCATTCGTCAAATGGAAAACAAAATTTCGGAAACTCGTAATTTTTTGGAATCAGTTCCTGACAACATATGGGCATCATTTTGTAACCTTGAAAGCTATATAGACAGGGAATATTTTTCAAGTAGAAATGTACAAACAAAAATGATGGATTTCATAATAATAAAAAAAAAGATTTAGGCTTCTTTTATGTATGTATTACATACCACCATATTAGATATGTACTTTACATACTTATATGTATAACAATAATAATAAACGTCTTTATTCGTATGTATTTTGCCTTTTTCTAAAAATATAAAAATTTATAGTATTTTTTGTAATATTTTTAATTTTCTTATTCTTGGATACTATTAAAAAAAGAAACACAAAAAATTAAACAAAATTTATTTATTACTGTTTATAACGATCCTCGGATATAACGAACCGTATTTAGTTCATTTTTGAGGTTCGTTATATCCGGACTTCACTGTATTTTAAAAAAGCGCGAGGCTCCAGCCGACTAGGAAAATCATACGACTGTAAGAATAAAGCTATTTTCTTACGAGTTATGTTCGCTACTTTTTCTATGACCACAAGATATTAACCCGAATTTTATTATATGTTTGTCAAATCCTTCGCTTTTCACATTGAATTTGGCATTGACAAAGCTATAGGACTCATAGCACGTACGTTTTAAATATATCTGTACTTGAAAAGGGCCTCTAAAAATAACTGCTAGAAGCGTGTCGGCGTGTTGGATTTCAAAAGAACCCAAACGTATGGCATGGATAAATTCAGGCTATTGGGTGCCGCGCTCTCAGCTTTTTCTAAGCTTAAAAACACCCATTATTAGTTCCCTTAGAATAAGTAAGTTTATATATGTATGTTTCAGATCCAAATGTGGTGGTAGTGACGTCATCATAATAGGCGAACAGTCTGAGTGGTCGTTTTGACCATAGCCGAATAGTGCGAGTAGTTTTTAAGCATAGGATAATAGTATGAAGGTAATTTTGTATGAGGAGGAGTGTGGGCCGGTCTTTTTGAGCTCAAGGCCATTCACAGGGTCAAAAAACCATCCACGCTGTTCGCCTCGACATATAAAAGACAAAGGCCCACTCACACCTGCACATGCCAATTATATCCAAGCTCTATGAAAAATTATTGCTTAAAAGAATAAAACCCATCATAGAAAGACAAGAAATTATTCCATCTCATCAATTTGGTTTTCGAGACAAGCATTCCACGATAGATCAAGTACACAGAATTACTAATATAATAGAAAAAGCACTAGAAGAGGGAAAAGTTTGTTCTGCAGTTTTTCTAGATGTAGCACAAGCATTTGACAAAGTGTGGCATGAAGGCCTTAATTTTAAACTAAAAAGGTTTCTGCCAAAACAGTATTCGGATATTTTGGAATCATACATATCTGATAGACATTTTAGAGTAAAACAGGAAGACTCATACTCAAATTTAAGAGAAATTCAAGCGGGCGTGCCCCAGGGTAGCGTACTAGGCCCTTATCTATACTTATTATTCACTTGTGATATCCCAAAGCCAGAAAATTGTCACTTAGCAACATTTGCCGATGATACTGGTTTATTGACGGTAGAAAAATCTATTGAAAAATGCATAGAGAAACTTCAGGATGCAGTCACCCAAATTCACAGTTGGACCACAAAGTGGCGAATAAAATTAAATGAAACCAAATCAATTCATGTTGATTTTACAAACAAAAATATAAATCACATACAAATAACAATTAACAACATTCCAGTACCATATTCGAATCAGGCAAAATATCTAGGTATGACACTTGATACCAAATTGCGCTGGAAAGCACATGTTAAGAAAAAAAAAGAAGAACTTGAGATAAGGTATAGAAAAATGAACTGGCTAATTGGAAGGAAGTCCAATTTAACAATTCATAATAAGTTACTGCTTTATAGACAAATACTGAAACCAGTATGGACATATGGTATTCAACTATGGGGTTGTGCTAAAGAGAGTAACATTCTAGTTGTACAGAGATTTCAAAATAAAGTATTAAGAAACATTGTGAATGCACCTTGGTACGTTCGAAATAGTGACCATCGGCATGTGAATGTGGAAGCAATTCAGCTTCTAGACAATACTATGCTAGTTCGACGACTAAAAAGAGTGAAGCCGTTTGAGCTAGTAAACTAAGTGAATTACACATAAAACAAAATAATGCTATAAACACAACACAATTGTGAGTTACAGACTAAACAAAGCGGGGAGAACTGTTGAGTGAACCCTAAGTTTAAATCTGACTTTTCTAGTAAATTAAGTTAAAACAAAATTGCTAATTAGTCTTACTGACTAGATTGTAATAAAAAAAAACACAGTGTGTTTGACAAATAAAAAAAAAAAAAAAAAAACACCTGCACATAAAAGACAAAGACCCACATAACTTTTCAATTTCATATCAAGGTCAAAAAGACCACCCACACTATTAGGCTATTGTCAAAAGACCACTCGCACCTGCAGACAAAAGACAAAGGCTCACATAACTGTACATTGTCATATCAAGGTCAAAAAAGCACTCATTCTATTGGCCTATGCTCAAAAAGACCCGCCCACACTCCTCCTCATACAAAATTACCTTCAAACTATTAGCATATGTTTAAAAAACTACTCGCACTATTCGGCTAAGGTTAAGATAATCACCCAGACTGTTCGCCTATTATGATGACGTCACTAGCACCACATTTTGGTCTGAAACATACATATATCTACTACTGAAGCTAGTCATTTTAAGGTCTGTCTACACTCCCAGACTAGCTTTGACATACACTTAAAAGCCTTTATGGCCGCTTGCCTGTCCGAAAGTATGAAGATATGCTTCCCAATGAGGCTTATTTTTAGGCACTCTTGTCCGCATATGTTAATCGCAAGCACTTCTGCTTGGAATATGGTGGGTGTGTTGCACATTGATAAGGAAAGCTTGACATTTGGACCTGTTATGCCCAAACAAGCTCCTCCCGCTAGCTTAGATCCGTCTGTATACCAAACCAAAGCGTTCCTTGCTTGGTTTTATGGTCCAAGATTGGCGATCCTTTATTACCACTTCGAATGGAACATCTGTGTCCAACAAGGCTCATAATGGTCCGTTGGTTTGGTAATGCTGTCTAGCTTTACCACTTCTAGTATGTTGAAGTGTCCACAGGCTTTAGTTTTTCTGTTTGGAGAAGCCTATAGGCGTGTGTTAATGCCTCTGCTTCAGTGTCGGCTGGTGACGTTATAAATTTGGGGGGGGGGCAGAAATTTATATTGCATGAAAAAGATAAAAAACTTACCAAAACAATTTCATTTTAGCATTTTACAAACAAACAGCTACTTGATGTAGTTTGTAGTTTATTTGTTTATAGATAAAGTCCATTCGCCTTTCTTTCACATGCGCAAAGTGCTCAACAACAAGTTCATTAAAATTCTCTGTGGTCAACAATTTTCTTTCAATTGAACACATAGCTAAGGCGTTCAATCTACTTTCACACATTGTAAATGTTTTAATACACTTTAAGACGTTGGCTACGATTTCCGCATCCTGGTCCAGGGTACCATACGAATCACCGGTGACTCGTACAGTACAGTTCACTTCTGTACTTTATGTATCACCGGTGATAACGAACACAAGTCATTTTAAATGCTTGTAAAAAACGCCGGTGTATAAAGAAGGGAATGACATTTTGGGTATGGTACAGGGATGAACTAAAACACGGGATAGGTGCGACTTTTTAACAGTATGCTGTAGGGACACTTAGGCCACGGATCACCTAACAAACTCAGGCTATGTATATGTACCGGTGATTCATATAGTAGCCAACGTGTTAATGTTGAAAAAGAGCGTTCACATTCAACTGTTGTCATAGGCATTATCAGAGAACATAATATGTTCTCTGCTCCTAGGCACTATTCAATTGGCACCTAATCTCAGTCTTACCTAGAATAGAAAATGCTATGTGATTATTTAAATGAGTAGCATTTACTTTGTGTCTTTTTAACTTTTCACTAAAGTGCTTGATATCACACATTACCTTTGCCACTCACGCAGGATAACTTTGTGGATTGTTCATAATGAGACAAATAAAGCAAAAAAAAACATTTCTTTTTTCACAACCGCACAACCAGTTTTCAGCATCATATTATTTTTTTATGAAATTTTCTATTACAAGTTTTTTCGGAACACTCTCGGCATTACTTGCACTAAAATTTTGGTTAATGTTTAGGTCCGGTCTATGTGCCCCTAAAGATTTTATTTGTAATCGAAGTTTATCTATGAACTTCTTTAAATTTGCACAGTTAATTATATAATCGACGGTATTTATTTCCACCGGCAAGGCTTTTAACTACTGACCTACCCCAAATTAAAACAAACTCATAAGTCTTTACTAAGGATAGAATCGGCAACGCGTAGAAAGCCATTGCCGTTTTCGCACGATCAACATGGCCGACGTCACCTAAAACAAACATTCCTCCCGCCCCCGCGCTTGATCACCCACCCATACTCCGGGAAAAAACGGGTGAAATTGAAATTTTATCCCGCGCGGTGCTGCCGGCTTGTAATTATTTACGCTAAAGAAGTTTACCCAATTAATCGCCTTTTCTTAACCACAGACTAAAGAAATGTCGTAAGAAAAGATTTAACTTTTTTTTTAAATCAATTTAAAATACTGTTTGTTGTCTACTTTTGGGAGGGCACTGCCCCATTGCCCTCCCTGTAGCAGCCGACACTGCTCTGCTTTAACACATATGTATAGTGGAGGCAGATTTAACATCGCCTCTAAGGCTACAATTTGGTTAAACATCTGTTTGTTGTTACCTGTTTATAAATTCTTAATTTATATCAAAAGGCAAAAGCACGCAGTTAAATGTAAGCTGGGCCTGAGCACAATTTATACATTCCCATGTATATACACGTTATCTTCATTACCCAGTTAACCTCAGACAAACCCTTACGCTCTGAGGGTCATAAAGACAGAGATCCCTTCACCACGATATGATATAAACCGTTACAACGGTTATAACGGTATAAGGCGAGCAACGAGGCTTACATTATCAAATATTATCAACTAGATATATGTATTTAGTGAAAGGACCTCTCAATTCAGAACACAATAGATATAATTGTTACCAAAATATTTAGTTATTAATTATGGTATTAAAACAGATATTTTGGCCCTTAAAGGGTCAGAACAACTAGAAATAGTCAGTTCTATGTTTTCTCAATTGCAGCACGGCCAAAGGAAGTGTAATGTTTTTCGATTAATGTATGTAAGTAAATATTTTTGTTTGTATCACGCTAGAGGCTAAACAGCTAAACCGATTTTGACAAAAAAGGTGTGGTTAAATTGCAACTTTTCTCGAAAGTGCTATAGGCTATATTTTTTTAAACAGGAATCAACATGGCCGTCTTCAGACACCATTTGTCTCATGTAGGCTTTAAGGCATACAAATTATCTAAAATAATATAAACATAATTTTATCAAATATAGAGCGATTTCAAAAATTCTTCCTGCATACGCTTTCAGATTTTTTTTGTAAAAATTACATTATACATTAATCGTGTGAGCTTAGATGCCCATAAATTGGCAGAGTATTTTGCAGAAAACTCCTCTTAGGATGTAATAAATTTGTTTATTACCAAGTATAATATTCGTTGCAAAACTACCATTTTGTACATAATTAACCATTTTGATAAATTCGGGTTAGTTAAGCTCTACAGAAAATGTAGCGGCAATAAAGAGGTGGATGAGGGTCCAAAACCCATGTCGGAACAAAAGCAACAGCTACAAACTGCCACTTGTGCTGCTGCTGAAGTGCTGCCTCCTTGTTCAAGTGCAGCCATTGCTAAAGAGATATCCGATGATATTCTTCCCCGCACCATCCGAAACATTTTAAAAAAGCATGTATACAAAGCCTACAAGTTAAAAAATCTTAAGAAATGTTCCCTAAGGACATTATTTTAAGGATGGAATTTTGTGTAAAAATGATGGATCGTGCAAATCAGAAAAAAAAAATTGGCAGTAACATTTTATTTACTGACGAAAGTACGTTCTCCCGACACATTACACACAATCCATCAATTACTCTGCGCTACTGGGCAAAAGAAAATTAACATTTGAATTTGGTAAAAAATGTGCGAACACAATAAATACCCTTAAAAATTAAATGTTTAGTCGGAGGTTCTTGGCGATAATAATAGAAATATAAATGGTAATTTAAACTTGTGTCAATATAAAGTGATTTCTGCAATTCAACAGTTGCCCGATGTTGATTTTCAGCAAGTTTGTTTTCAGCAGGATGAGTGTCCGGCACATGACCTTTTAACCGCCAGGAAATTTTTAGACGAAGTTTCTCCCCGACGAGTAAGCCTACGCAGTATTACCAGTTGTCCCCCTCGATCGCCTGACCTGAGTGTATGTGATTTTTTTATTTGGCCTTATATCAAAAATAGGATTTGAGATTTAATCACATTCGAGCTCATAATTTTGCTGAACTTCGAATTAAAATTAAAGGGACTTTTAATTCTATTACACCTGAGATACTACGCAATGTACAGCAGAGATTTTATAACTGTTTGGGTGATTGTTTAGCACAACAGGGTGGCAAGTTTGAGCATTTAATTTGAATAATTTGATAGCTCTTAAGGTTTTTTAAATAGTAGTAGCTCTTGAAAGGACTTTGTAATGTTTCTCAAATCACATATTCTTACTTTTTATAAGCTGTTGGCTATGCCGTGACAACACAAGTGTAAAAAATCAATTTTATTCGTAGGATATTTTAGCCTAATTTAACACGAAGTTTAAAGGCAATAATAAAAGAAAAATGGGTACCTACATTCTAGAAGTATTGATTTTCGTTACTTTTGAATACTCGTTACTAATCGTTACTCGACTATCCTTACTTTGATTACTGTAACTCTATTCAATTCAATCATACAATTAGTGCAAAATTCTCGGACTGTCGTTAATTCGAAGATCATTTACTTGTAGGTATATTTTTGTTGTTGATATTATGGAAATACCTATTCAATTGAAATTTTTCAAATTGCGGGCTAAAACTAAAAAAATAACTTTGTTTTAAAAATCGAATGCCTTCCATACAAAGAAATACATACTTAAAATGTAAAAGTAAATAAAAATAGAGCCTAAAATAATATTCTTAGACGCGAACTCAAAAAATATACAAAAGTTTGGACAGAAAAAACAAAACCACATTCTGTATAATATGTTGATTGTAGATACTACATATTTAAAAAACATATCTTGAAATAATTTATAAATCTTGGTTGTAATGTAAAAAACATTGCCAGATTGTCACGTCTTACTTTTTCTTATTGTTACCTTTTACAAATACAATTGAAATGCGTTAGTTGCTTAAGTTATCATATTTACTCCCTGATTTTGGATTACCGACCATTAAGTGATTACTGAATACTAAAATAATCCAAGGAATCAAAGTAATCAAAGTAACGAAAGCATTCATTTAATTTTTCGGATCGGTATTCATTACTCCGTTATTTGTCGAGTAACGACTACTCGAGTAACAAATAGTTACTTTTTCAACACCTCTACTAACGGTATGTTTAAAGTAAACTTTATGCTACTACTATGTCGGTTTAGAACGATTTTTTACTTTGTCCGACGCCTATTCTCCACCTCCTTCGATCCTGACAATCATCCTCTGTCAGATTCTTTTGACTCATTGATCTTTGGATTGACTGTTGCCATTCTAGTTTAGGACGCCCTCTTTCTCTGCGCCCTATTGGTTGTCATTTTAGGACCTGCTTTGGTAATCTTTCATCGTTCATCCATTGTACATGGCCGTACCATATCAGTTGCCTTTTAGTGATGTCATCGGTTATGCTTCCCTCGATTCCCATTCTTTCTTTTAGATTCTCATTTCTTATGTAATCTATTCTAGATATTCTCATTGATCTTCTTATTGCATCCATTTCGATACTTTCCAGTTTTGTTTTGTATTTTTCTGTTACGCGACAAGTCTCTATTCCATACAACAGCGTGGTTTTGACCATTGTTTCATATATGTTAAATTTTACATTCTTTTTTATTTCTCTGCTCCATAAAATACTGTTAAGACATCCAATAAATTATTTTGCTTTTACTATTCTTTTTTCCAATTCTTTACAGTCTGTTCCTGTCTTATCAAATGTGACACCCAGGTATACATACTCATTGCATGGAGATTTAGAAACTTTATGCATCTTTGTTTAAACTTAATTTATTTTTAAAAATGTGTTGCAGCCCTTCATGTAGAGTGTAAAATTAGCCAATATATTTCTAAACAGAAATCTCTCACTCCCAGTTTGACACGTAATATTTCATTGCCGGTACGAAAGAGTGATGAATTTCGATACTTTGGCACGTCCTGTTAAAAGTAGCTTGTATTAGCTTGGCCCCATCAATCACATAATGCCTCCATACCACGCAGTAAAGAGAGTGGGATTTAGGGTTGCCAACCCGTCCTGATTTCTCAGAATAGATTTTTAGCAAAATGTCCTGCGTCCTGACAATACCCTAATCAGGCCAGCAAATGTCCTGATTTTTGATTTTTTGAGCATAAAAAAATAAAATGCTTCTCAAATCTGATTTAAAAAAAAGTTGATTTGTTCATATAATTTACATTTTTAGTTCGTTGATTTAGTGTAAAAATATTTAACGTTATCATATTCTCCAATATTGCCACCCCCAATGGAGAAGAATACTTCGATTTTTCAAAATACATACCGTTCGTCCACCGATGATGTCATCAATAAAGTTGTAAAAACATTATTTTTAGCATTTTTTAAGAGCTTTCCAACGTTGTATTACAACATCAACTTATGCTACATGTACGCAAATATTTAAATTCTTTTTAAGCATACCTATATGATGTAATTAGGATGGTGTGGAAAGTAACTATGATCGAGTGTATCCCTACGATTTTTGTATTAGTATATTGACAAGCATCGTAAACATTTTTTCCTACTTTCGAGCGTAAAAAGTGTTTTTCCGCACCAATTTTCATGTGGAAACTTCAACTTCACAAACAAAACTGGTTTGGCGTGCGTGAAAATTTTTTTTACGCACGCTGTTTTTTTGTAAAAAATGATATTATTTGGACCAAATAGAAATAATGATAATAACAATAAAAAATTACATTTTCATAATCGGTATTTTTTTGGTTTTTTTTTCTTTTATTGTAAGGCGCATTGACCACTAAGGTCATTAGCGCACTCAAAGAAGTTTCCAATAGTTAAATACAATGTACCAAATTACAGTCTTTTAAAAAGTTCAGAAGATGATTGGTGGTCTGTTCACTATTGTTTAGTAGTTCCATTAAATTGTTTTTCAATTTGTGTTTGTGTCTCTGGTTGTTGTAGTTTGGGCAGTCAATTAATATGTGTCTCACTGTGATTATTTCACGGCACAGGGCGCATATAGGTGCATTGGTTTTTTTAAAAATATGTTCGTGAGTTAATTTAATGTGACCTATTCTTAACCTAGTTGTTATTATTTGAACTCGGCGAGATTTTGGTAAAAATGTCCACTTGTTTACGGATTCTTTTATTTCGCGTAATTTGGATGTAGAATTATCCCACTTTTCTTGCCACATTGATTGAATTTTCGATTTTAGCCACGTTTTAAAATCACTACCTACAGTTTGATTTAGAACTTTAGAGTTTGTGTCACTTATAGCTTGTAAGTCCGCCATCTCATTTCCCTTAATATTTACGTGGGAAGGAACCCACATGAGAACCACAGTCAACGAGGAATTTTGGATTTTAAAAAACTGTTCTTTAATAAGTTGAACTATTGGGTGCTTTGAGTAAACGGAGGTAATTGATTGAAGTGCACTTAGGGAATCCGTTACTATTACACTGTACTTCTGTTTTTTGCTGTCTACATAGATCAAAGCTTCATATATAGCATAAAGTTCTGCGCTGTATACACTGGTAAATTTGCTTAATTTAAAATGATAGTTATCCTGATTTTCAACAACGAAGGCGGCTGAGTTTTTGATGCATCAGTGTAAATTTTTATATAGTCTTGCATGCTTTGCAAAGTATTCAGAAATTCTTTTTGCAATAGAAGATGGTTTGTATAAGATTTGTCAAATTGTTTTAAGGATGTTATAGTTTCTGGTGTATTTATAAGCCATGGCGGGCTATGATTTTGTTGTTCAAGAAATTGTGGAAATATTTCTCCGATTTGTAATTGATATCGTCGAATTTTTTCAAAAAATGATGGTGTGCAGTTTGGTTTTAGTTGGTAGATATTTTGGAATTGATGATAAATTATGTTCTGTCTGGCTGGATTTGAGTAGTTCTGAATTACTCCCGTAGCGTATGATAAACAGAGGTACATTCTTCGAAAATCTAGTGGGGGTTCACCCGCCCGACTTGTACGGTACGCGCCTAAGATTATTCTTAGACAAGAATTGTGGATAACATCTAAGGGAAGTAATGTTGACTTCGATGCTGAATTGTAAGCTATGCAACCGTAGTCCAGCCTTGATCTTATGAGTGCTCTGTAGATAGTCATAAGAGTGCTTGCATCTGCACCCCAGGACCTGTTTGATAAAACTTTAAGTAGGTTGATGTTTTTCTGGCATTTTTTAACCACAGTTTTAGTATGATGACTCCAGTTAAGTTTACGGTCTAAGATCATACCAAGAAATCTTATAGTCTCCACACATTCGAGATCTACTCCATAGAGTTGGATGTTTGGGTTTCTGAGACCTATGACCTTTGGTTTTATAACAGTATATAATTATAATTTTATATAGTAAAAATAACAAATATTAACGTTGGCAGTTCAAAATCTTCATTTCCATCACAAATTCCAAAATCTATTTTGACTCCGCCAAGACAAATCAAACTAAAAACCTGACGCCTGACGGTAAATATCAATTAAACTTGTCAGTGTCATCTAGTATATCAAGTGACATAAAAGCAATATATAGAGTGACTGCAATTTATATAAAACTTTAATTATAAATTAGCGTGCGTAAAAGTAATTACTTTTACGCACGCCGTGCGTGAAAAATACTTTTACGCACGCTAAATTTCAAATTGAATTTTAGGTCTAATCGGACTTATTGACCCATTTATAAACTCGATTAAATTAAAAATAAAAACAAAATTTGTTTTTTGCTGTTTTAATGTAAAAAATACCAAATATATTAAAATGTAAAACCAAGCTTTTTTTGCAACTAGGAAAAATTTTGTACCTAACTCTTGCGGAAAGTGCCTTTTCCGCCCTTGACGGCGTGCCCGAACTCCGCAAAGCGTCGATCGGGCAACTGACGTCGCGTGCGTAAAAGTATCACTTTCCGCACTAGTTAGGTAACTAACTATTAACTGGTAACCGGAAGTGAAATATTTTTATGGTATTTGACAATAAATCCATGGACCATATTGTTACAATTTTTATTAGATAGGTAGTTATAATAAATAAGTACCTAGTAAATATGTAATGGCTTAGCAAAATAAAAATTTTTTAAACTTAATAATTTTAAGAAATTAAAGATATTTTATGTTTTAGTTTTTGATAATAATTTGTGGCTGTCCTAATTTTGGATTAAATGTCCTTACAATTATAAATTCAAAGTTGGCAACCCTAGTGGAATTAAATGTATGGGAATGACTTGTAACAACAATTAAAAATATTTTTTTTTTTTAAATTATAAATGCCTTTTGTTTATTATCTATCTTTTTTACTTTCCTAGCCCGCGCAGCAATGGCTAGAGAAAGTGTTATTTTCGACGAAAATTTTTTTTTTGAGATAACGCCGGAAATGTGTTATTTTTGTGTATTTTGACCTATCTTAGCAATCTTGTCGTGAAGTCGCATCGCAACAATATGCAGTTTTCGGAGTATAGTAGACTATATTTGCTGAATAATTTATCCCAATAATTTATCCCAAAACTTAGTAGGAGCTTTAGTTTCTGAGATATTTACAAAAAACTGTTTTTAAGGCTAATATATTATAGCTTCAATTGAAGTGTGCTAATAGGCTAGCTAGGAAGGTATCAGATCCGTAATGGATCCATTTAATTTGTTACGTTATCGCCCCTAAAAAACAACAATCATAGTTGCAGGTCTATGGTTAATAACGAATATTGTTTTCCCTATTTTCGCACTAGTACGCATACCCAAAATCAAAAATAGCAAAAATAATTAAGTACAAAAATATAAATGTGTTTATTTTTTAATTATTGCGCTTAATTATAATTTTCCACAAAAAATTGTCTTAGATAAAATTAACTTCATAGAGATTTCGGTTCGGTTCAGAGAGATGTCTCATAACAAAAACATTTAATGTGAAAAAACGCCAAGTACGCGGAAATGGTATTCCGTAAAAAGAATTGAGATAAAAGTAAAGCCAAGTTCTCCAATACAAATTTCATAATGAAAAGTTCTTTCTAGTTTGGAAATGTTTTTCTAAACTTGGCTTACGGCTGCAAATGACTCTTAGGCACAGTGCTAAATTGAACATAAAGAAGTCTGAGTTAATAGCAACTTTTATAAAAACAGTTGTTTCATTTACAAACGTGTAAGAACCGTTTATTTTGAAATTTGTATAGAAGAACTTGTCTTTTAAAACGATAATGGTGTTTTTCCAAAAATTGAAATAAATCCGCCATCTGTTTGTCCTCCATGTCAAGCAGCCTTAAGGCCATAATCAACTATCTGACCAAATTTTACCCGAAATTTGATTAATCTGTTCAGACCTTTACTTTTTTTGCTTTTGGTAAAACGTAAGCAATCTAAGCGTTTTTACCAAAACAGTCCATGTCATAAATTTGGATATTTGTTAAAAATGTCTTTGCGGGATATCGCCAAATCTAGTGCATCTATTTTTAAAAAACAGGCCGTATTCCCATACGCTTCACTTTGCTTCATTTAGGGGGGGTGTTCTTAACTGGGAAAATGTATACTTTCGTCAATTATTTTCTGTAGCTGTAGACAAAGGGACAAGACACCAGCATAAGCCAGAGATGCATCGACTTAAAAAATCGTTACAAATCAAAATTGCACTGGGTATTTTTAAAAAATTGAAAATAGTTTGTTAAATTTATTTCCAGTTACAAAATATGAATTATTTTGATATTAGTAGCTCAAAGGAGACATTAGCAGAATGCCACTTTTATTAAAATACAGCGATCCTGAAAACCATACCTAAAAACAAGTCGCTGGTGTTGCAATAAATTTTACTTATCCTTAACCTAGTCTTGCGTGTAATTAATTTCTGTTGATATGGAAAACGTTATTTAATTAAAAATATTTAAAAACTTATAAATGGCAAAATTTCCATATATATTTAAATCCCGTTTTCCTACACATCTAATTAAGCTTGGAATTTTTCTAATCTAAGCAAAATTGTATATGTTACCGTTTCCGAAATCCCCATATAGTTGCTTTTATCTGCTTGGTGGAAGAATGCGCAGAGGCGCTGGAGACCCTAAGCGATGGCAAACGGGTGACGCTAGTTTGGGTTCCGGGACATACGGGGGTACCAGGCAACGAGAAGGCGGACGAACTCGCACGACTCGGGGCAGGAACCGCCTATGTAGGACCGGAGCCACTTTTGGGCGTGACAAAAAGACAAGTGCAAAGCGGACTCAACAAATGGACCCAGGACGCGCTATTAAACTCCTGGGAAACAGGAACGGGTTGCAGACAGACCAGAGAATTCGTAGACCGTCCGAAAGCGACCAGAATTAGATGGATGCTGAGACGGACACGAAAAGACCTCGGACTGCTGATAGGTACTCTAACCGGACATAACCGGTTGAGGAAGCACATGACACGTATAGGAGTCGAGAATGACCCTACCTGCCCAGCCTGTGGACAGGAAGAAGAGACATCAAAACACCTCGTGGCAGAATGCGAGGCCTACGCAAGGATGAGACAACAGGCACTCGGAGCGCCAACTCTGAGCAAGGAAGAACTGCACATGCTCAAATGGGCAGACTTACTGGACTTTGTAAAGAGAACAGGAAGGCCCAATGAGTTACCCTACCATCAAAGAGAAGTGCAGAGAGTGGGTTAAGGGAGAGACTTGGGGCATGGCAAAAAGGGCCTACTCTGGCCTACTTGTCAGACCTGCGGGTCAACCCCCCTCACTACTACTACTACTACTACTGCTTTTATCTGGGACGCCCTGTATAAAACGATTTTACTGTTCCAAAATGTCCCCATATTCATCATCTAAGTTATTTAATAAAGTAGCTCTCGTATTTTCATTTGACTTGATGTTGTATGAATATAGCAGGTTTATGATACACAATATTACAAAATTACAAACTCGCTCTGAATGAATGTGCTTATTCCCTGTCAAATTTAAAATCTCTATCCGTGGCCTGTTAGGAAAGGCGGCCTTTAATTTAATAAAAAATCAGAAAACGACTTGTTTTATAATTGAAAAACTTTACTACCTTTCTGTGTCTTTCATTTGGAAAATGCTACCCGAGTGCATATATGAAGACTGGAGATACATAATAGCCTTAAATGTCTGCAAGTAACGGCGTGTTAGGTTGGGCTAGGTTAATCAAGCCGAACAAACCTTTGCAGTTTACGGATGTTTACAGGGTTGGATCAAAACCGATGATGCACTCTGGGTATTTAAATTTTTGTCAGATAGACCATATCCTCGCTTCAAAATAATTGGAGGTATTGGCCAAGGACTCATCACGTTGCCTTACAATATCTGTAGTTGCAGTACTATTTTGCGATAGATATTGATAATTTATGTTCCATATGTGATTGGGCCTTGCAGCCCTTTCTACCTCGACCACCACCATAGGCTCACTTTTGAGTGATTTTTCTCTACTGTATGCCTAGTCCTCCAAAAATGTTAGCTACTAGTTTATTAGACACACTGTTCAGATCTTCTGAATCAATCTGAGAGTTACCAAAAGTGTTCTGACTGAAACGTATGATAGCCGGACATTCGCACATTACATGTCTTACTCTTTCTTCATACTCCAAACAGAGTACGAATTCGGTCTCTTCTGTTTATTCCATTCTATGCATAGTTACTCTTAGTCGGCAGTGGCCCGTTAAAACTCCAGTCAATATGCGCATCTCCTATCTGGTTAGTGAAATGCTTTTCCTGTTTCTTTTTCTACTTTAATGTGCTCTTTAGAGTAGAGAGTAGATTTATCCAGTAAGATGTTCTCCATTCGTTTTAGCACTGGGTCGGGGCCGAAAAAGTCGGCTCCCAGAGTGCATCATTGGTTTCGATCCAACCCTGGAAACATACATAAACTGAAAAGATTTGTTCGGCTAGGTTAACCTAAATTGTCGTCAGATAGACCATACCCTCGCTACAAAATAATTGGAGGTATTGGCCAAGGACTCATCATGTTGGCTTGCATTATCTGTAGTTGCAGTACTATTTTGTGATAGATCTTGATAATTTATGTTCCATATGTAAGTGGGCTTTGCAGCCCTTCAACTTCGACTACCACCATAGGCTCACTTTTGAGTAGGTTTTCTCCACTCTATGCCTAGTCCTCCAAAAAGGCTGGCTATTAGTTTGTTAGAGACACTGTTCTGCTCTTTGACTGTCGTGGTCAGTAATCCATCAGGCACATAGTTCAATGACTACGAGTTTGGCCTGAATTATAGTAGCCCACTGGCCCAAAATATTTTTAATATCGACCAGTTCTTGGATACCAACAACTTTCAGATCCAACACCTGACAAATTTTGGATCCGTCAGTATACAGAAGCTATCATTATTTGAGAAATAGGTCCTGTTTCTTGACCAGTCGTAGTCGTCCCTCTCCGGGAGTATAATTTTGTATAGCTTTCTGCTCTACCCCGTGGTGGGCATGACGTATGATATGTTGCATCCAACTCTAGCTCCCTAATTAGAGCGTTTGATACCACTTTGTTTGCCTTGCCATCCTGGTGTTTGGTTCTAATTATTTATGTTACTTTTCGTGCATCTGTCTATAAGAAGATGTGTAGTGGAGGTAAGCGTATTAAACATCAAAGAGTAATCCGGCTAGTGCTCATTGTAATAGATCTTAGTCATACTATAATAAAAAAAGATTAGACAATATTGGGATTTAGGTATCTCTCAATGATATTGTAAAAGATACATGCATGTGGATTACTTATGCAAATTAAATTATAAGTGCTTAGGAAATGGGCCTTGCATTATTATTAGGCCCCGATCCATATCCTCCAAGCTTCTTGCGTCGTTAAACATTGAGCAAAGGGTTCCCCCTTTCTATATAGGTACACTCCATAGTTCAGGCTTTAGATTTCTTGGCAAAACAAAGATGGCTTTGGAGACTAAAGGATATTTATAGTAGTCAAAAATGAAGGTACCAGTTAAACTAGGTCTTTAAAAAATCATCGTTGGACTTTTTGAGTTGGGCGGTGATTCTTATAGTCGTAAGAAATGGTATGTCACATAGTACGAAATGCCTCGTCTCGACCAATAGCAAGCACAGTTTGCGCTGTTTACAGAGAGTGCATTTTAAACCATTTTTAAATGTTTGCAGCGAAATCTGTTTTATCACCCCTAAGAACGTTCCTTGGGTGTTTGGTAAGAAAAGCCTGCTAAACAGAGGTCCTTTCGTCTAGCACGTTAAAGCTCTTTTGTTCTGTCTTTTTGGGCAAAACTGTTGTTCAAAAACGACACTATAGTACAATGAATAGAGGAGTTTTACCCTACAAAAGGTCCGGTAGTTCTGAATTTTGGATATGTTATTAAGGTAACCCCTGTGCTTCCTCCGCCATCTTGAATAAACCATCTAAAATTGGCACTTTTTGTAGTTTTTTGCCTGTAACTTCCTTCCAGTACACTAAATCGCAAAAAGAGTTATATGAAATATTTTAGAGGATATAATAATCTACAATAGGGTGGTACTATGGTTGTTCTGCGGGCAGTAGTAACGGAGCTAGGTAATTTCCAAAAATGACTAAAATCACGTGCTTGGGCAAATTTAAATTAAAGGCAAAAAACTAAAAAAAGTGCCAATTTTTGATGGTTTTTTCAAGATGGCGGAGGGAGCACAGGGGTGGGGGTGACGAAAACTCAGATTTTTAACTACCCTCCTGAGCTTAACAACATATCCAAAATTCAGAACTACCGTACCTTTTGTAGGGAAACCCTCTATTTTGGCCTCTATTCATTGAACTATAAGCTTTTATAGAATGCTCTTAATTAAGTGTTTATTTTGTTATTTTTTGAAATGCTGCGCTTTTATCCGTGTATTAACCTTTACCCTTTACATCACTGATAATGGCGTCGCATATCCATTGGATCAGTAACCTGAAATTTTCCGTTTTATTTTTCTTTGAGAGGATAAACAGTTGTGTGGATATAGGAAACTTTAAACGAGTTTCTATGTTGACACGCAGATTAGGTGAATAAAGTAGATTATCAATTTTGATTGGACACCAAACTCCATGCATTGTTTTTACCCTACTAGCCCGCATAGCAATGGCAAGAGACGGTATTAGTTTTAACGAAAATTTTCTTTTCTTAATAACGCCGTAAATGTGTCATTTGGGTCTGTTGTGACCTATTTTACAGCGAATTCTTTTGAGAAAGTTAGTGGGGCACTCGTGGTCCACTGACACTGTTTTGGTGCTGTCAAAATATTACCCCAGTGCAGTTTCATAAGAATACAAAAGTGCACCAGTGCAACACGAGCTCGATTGTGTCATGCGGTTTTTTAAATATAGTAGAATGCATTTTTCTCAATAATTTGTGTAATTACCAAAAACTTCGTAAAAGCTTTAGTTTCTGAGATATACACCAAAAACTATTTTTAAGGCTGATATATCATGGCTTCACTTGAAGTGTGCTAATAGGCTAGCTAGGAAGGTATCAGATCCGTCATGGATCCATTTATTTTCTTGTCTAATTAAAGAATATTATTAGATTATCGAATTGGGTACTTTTAGGAGAGTCGGAACTTCAAAAGAAAGGTACAATCCGTATCTTGATATACTCAGATTCACCAATAATAAACAAGACCAACAAAAAAGTATATTTATTTATATAAAATAACACAACTATATAGTTTTAACGGCCGTTGCAATATCGTTTACCGAAGCCTCTTGCTGGCACGTCATTGTGAAATGCGTATGCACGTAGTCGAACAAACTGCTTATTTCAAGGCTAAAGAGCGCGAACTGAATCCTTGCATTGAGCCTACATCTATTGACCCCCACTACGTTTTGCAAATTGAAAAAAACAATTGTATCAGCCGCATAGAGCGCGAGGAGCCAGCGGTTGTCGCGAACGCGACGCTGCTCTCGGGTCAAATCAAGACCGACATTCAATGAACTCTTATTCGTTTTCTACTCGTACGCCAAAGACAACTGATTATATGGTTGTCGTTTCTTATACGCGCTTCTATTCTATACAAATAGGTTCATACTTCCCTTGCTTACACGGACCGCACGCCCCCTGGTTTTAAAACAAGAAAGTCTTCCAAGACTATTGCAAGACAAGATTCTTTTATGCATCACAAACACTTGACGTTTTCTGTGTGGAATTTCAAACCTGTGAAATTAGCATGAGTGAGTGGTGTCTTTTTCACACCGACATATAATGACGACGAGGGAGGTGCGCCCTTGCGTGAAGGAGTTTCGCAGGCGAATGAGTAAACCATTGATTATAAATAAACAGCGGAAGTGGGAATAGGAGCTGCGATAACATAAAAAATTCCAGTAAATAGAAAAGAAGGAAAACAACAACGCGAAACTTTAAATAAGCTCTGGAAAAAGTTTTGCTAAACAATAATAAACAAGGCCAATAAAAAAGTATATTATTTTTCCCACAACCGGTAAGCCACTCTACTGCTTACACTTATCGACACTAAAATGTTGTGTGCAAGTTTTAATTTTCGTTGTAAGCTCTTTTATTTCGGGCTTGGGCCTACCCCTATTTATTATATTTGTCTTTTCAATAAAACTTTGTGAAGAAAACTTTTTGTTAATCAAAAACACACTATAAAATAACACAACTGTATAGTTTTAACGGCCGTTGCAATATCCTTTACCAAAGCCTCTTGCTGGCACGTCATTGTGAAATGCGTATGCACGTAGTCGAACAAACTGCTTATTTCAAGGCTAAAGAGCGCGAACTGAATCCTTGGATTGAGCCTACATCTATTGACCCCCCACTACGTTTTGCATAACGAGAAAAGCAATTGTATCAGCCGCGTAGAGCGCGAGGAGCCAGCGGTTGTCGCAAAAGCGACGCTGCCCTCGGGTCAAATCAAGACCGACACTCAATGAACTCTTGTTCGTTTTTTCTACGCGTACGCCAAAGACAACTGATTATATGGTTGTCGTTTCTTATACGCGCTTCTATTCTATACAAACAGGTTCATGCTTCCCTTGCTTACATGGACCGCACGCCCCCTGGTTTTAAAACAGGAAAGTCTTCCAAGACTATTGCAAGACAAGATTCTTTTATGCATCACAAACACTTGACGTTTTCTGTGTGAATTTTCAAACCTGTGAAATTAGCATGAGTGAGTGGTGTCTTTTTCACACCTACATATAATGACGACGAGGGAGGTGCGCCCTTGCGTAAAGGAGTTTCGCAGGCGAATGAGTAAACCATTGATTATAAACAGCGGAAGTGGGAATAGGAGCTGCGATAACATAAAAAATTCCAGTAAATAGAAAAGAAGAAAAACAACAATGAGAAACTTTAAATAAGCTGTGGAAAAAGTTTTGCTAAACAATTAAAACAAGGCCAATAAAAAAGTATATTATTTTTCCCACGACCAGTAAGCCACTCTAGTGCTTATACTTATCGGCACTAAAATGTTGTGTGCAAGTTTTAATTTTCGTTGTAAGCTCTTTTATTTCGGGCTTGGGCCTACCCTTTTTTATTATATTTGTCTTTTCAATAAAAATTTGTGAAGAAAACTTTTTCAAAACAATCAAAAAACACACTATAAAAAAACACAACTGTATAGTTTTAACGGCCGTTGCAATATCCTTTACCGAAGCCTCTTGCTGGCACGTCATTGTGAAATGCGTATGCACGTAGTCGAACAAACTGCTTATTTCAAGGCTAAGGAGCGCGAACTGAATCCTTGCATTGAGCCTACATTTATTTACCCCCCACTACGTTTTGCATAACGAGAAAAGCAGTTGAATCAGCCGCGTAGAGCGCAAGGAGCCAGCGGTTGTCGCGTAAGCGACGCTGCTCTCGGGTCAAATCAAGACCGACAGTCAATGAACTCTTATTGGTTTTCTACGCCTACGCCAAAGGTAAGTGATTATATGGTTGTCGTTTCTTATACGCGCTTCTATTCTATACAAATAGGTTCATACTTCCCTTGCTTACATGGACCGCACGCCCCCTGGTTTTAAAACAGGAAAGTCTTCCTGTATTGCAAGACAAGATTCTTTTATGCATCACAAACACTTGACGTTTTCTGTGTGAAATTTCAAACCTGTGAAATTAGCATGAGTGAGTGGTGTCTTTTTCACATCGACATATAATGACGACGAGGGAGGTGCGCCCTTGCGTGAAGGAGTTTCGCAGGCGAATGAGTAAACCATTGATTATAAAAAAACAGCGGAAGTGGGAATAGGAGCTGCGATAACATAAAAAATTCCAGTAAATAAAAAGAAGGAAAACAACAACGCGAAACTTTAAATAAGCTCTGGAAAAAGTTTTGCTAAACAGACGAAAATTTCGAGCTAAACGCCTCGAGCTTTTCTTGGATTCTTTCCAAAAAGTTCTTCAAGAATTTTAAATTGTAAAAAAGAAGTTATTCAGTAATAATAATTAGATTATTTTTCTTTAATTTTAATCTTAAGCATTTTAAAAGTTTTTTAAAAATACTTATTCAAACACTTTACACTACGTTTATACGCTCCTAAAAGCGGTTTAAAATGAATTAGGTTTCAATGCTTAATGCTGTTTATACAACAAATGAGCTTAAAATAAAACCGGTGGTAATAGTGTTTTAATTATAATAACATTAATTAAAATAAAACCGGTGGTAATAGTGTTTTAATTATAATAACATTAATTATAATTAACAATAATATTAGTAACAGACAGTGAACAATCCGTTTTTTATGCATTTTTGTTATACCTCGTTTTAATTGCACATTAATTTGTTTTTTGGTATTTTTAGGGGCGGTACGAAAAATAATAAATAAATAAATAAATAAAAAGGGCTTTAATTTCAACTCAGCGAAGTTAAGGACAAGCTTCTGTAAACTGAGGATTACATTATTTATCTTATTATATAACAATTAATATTTAAAAAAATAACAAATAATCAATAACAAAATACTCTGCCAATCTATGGGCACCTTAGCTCACACTAGGTACTATAGTTATAGTGTACGTGTAATATAACTAAAAACTGAAATATATTTTATTCAACTCCAGACTCAATTACCTTTCGTTTGATACCACACAAGCCATGTTTTTACTTAAACTCTAATTTTTAAAATCTACTTACACCCTTTTTTTAAAAACGAAAATGTATTTTGTTTCACTCCAGATTCATTTACCTTTCGTTTGATATCACACACGACATATTTTCACTTAAACTCTAATTTTTGACATCTACCCCCACCTTTTTTTTAAATAACTTAAAATTCATTTTGTTTAACTCCAGACTTAATTACCTTTCGTTTGATATAACACACGCCATATTTTCACATAAACTCTCATTTTTGAAATCTACCCCCACCCTTTTATTTGGCTTGCGTTCGGTGGATTACGTTCATTTATAATTGGGACCACCACGGCCCAAGACCAAGCCTAGGTACCAAATTTCATTTAAATCGGACAAGCGGTTTTTGAGTTATGCGGGTTGGTCGTTACAGACAGACAGACAGACAGACGGCGAGACAAAACAGTTTCAAAGTCATCTGAAACGCAAAGATATATAAAAATTTTTGAAATCGGAGCAACTTTTTTTTCTCGAAAAAATTAGGATCACCATAGCTCACACTACTATAGTATAGTAGTAGTGTGAGCTAAAATATATACCAAAACTAAAAATAAATGAGAAGAAAAAAACACACATAAGAATTCTTTCATGAAAAAAAAATATTTGAATTAAATATAAAATGAGGAAAAATTAACAGACCATGCAGTTTAATGACTTAATTTAAGTAGGTATTTTTTATATTTATACTTAAAAGTTGTTGTTGTAAGGGCTAAACAAATTTTGTGTGGGACAGAGTTATACATTTTTGCCGCATTGTAAGAAAAAGATCTCTTAAAAATAGTTGTTCTATGCCTAGGAATATTTAGTCTGTATCTAAATCTGGTATTTTTATTATGTATGCTATGGCCATGTGTAAGCTTTTTGTACAAATAGGATGGTGTTTTATTTTTAATGATTTTGTGTACAACGCATGCTAATTGAAGATTGAGCCTTTCGTTCATGTTCAGCCACCCTAGCTGTTTAAGTTTATTTGTGACATGTTCTGGTATTCTTAAATTATATATAAATCTTATACAAGAGTTTTGAATTTCTTGAATTTTCTTTTTTGTATTAACATCTAGGCATGGCCCAAATACCGTATAGCAGTAGTTACAATAGCTAACCACCAATGTTTCACACAAATTCTTTCTGATTTTTGTATTGATAAAATGCCGACTTTTACACAGGTTTCTAAGAGAGAAATAAGATTTTTTGATTATATTATTAACATGATCTTTGAATCTTAAAGAACTGTCAAAAACCACCCCAAGATTTTTTGCTTTTGAAGATATTTGAATTGGTATATTGTTGATGGATAGTTTTAGATTTTCACTAGCATACCGAGCTTTAGTTCCAAACTGACCTCCACTTGCAAACCCCCATTTTTAAAGATCATAAAGGTGAAAACCTTATCTTGATATAGCAAGACGTTTTTAAGTTATAAGCGGTTTTTTAAAAAGTCTTCATAACTTTTTTAATTTGAAATTTCACTTGTCACTTTTAGTTTTTGAGATATGACAAAAAGTTTGAATTTTTCTTATGGGATGACCCTTCTTTTATATGAGCGTAAAAATTCCTTAGAAATGATGCTCTTTATATTTACATTTTTTAACTACTTCTTTATTTTTGAATAATTTTTCAAAAACCATTCAATCAATGGGATCAATCCCTCCGAAATAGTCGATAAAGTTTGTTAATAGATATTTATTTCCAAGCAACCAAAATAATATAAAAAAATTGCATTTAACGCCAATTTTTATTGAAATTTTTTAATCCCCATCTACATTTTTCCTGGTACGGCCTTAGTAGTAGTGGGGAGACCATTTTTGGTCTAGCGACTAGGCACACGGCGCGCCCTTTTCGCAAACCCCGATTTGTCGATACCCCACATACAAAACTGTTGCAGGTGCCCTTTAGGATGCAAGTTTTCTTTCTCTAAGTGCCTGACTTCTCTTTGTCGAGGGCAGGGATCATTGAGTTGTATAACGCCCTAAAAGGGCGTTAGAGACGGAAAGACAAGGCATTTTTTATTGACCCTATCCAATTTGGTTCCTATGGTCGGGTATTTCTTTTACAATAAAAACAGAGATAGACATTATTGAACATGTGAAACGGACAAAGATAGGGTGATTTTGCATGCTAATAATACCCTAGATAATATAAGGGTACTTTTATCTCTTTCACACTGACGGCATAAGTGCGACAGAAAAGCAGCTGGCTACCTTTAATCCACCTGCCGTATTTTGAGTGATTCTACCTGTTAGTCCGTGTATACAGGGAAAACTGATAGACAATGTTGTCTAAGTACGGAAATGATTTTTTTTGAATTTTGTGCGGGAATATTACAAAAAGAAATCTTAAAACGTTTAAAAACAAGTTTAGAAGTAACTATTTGAGTTTAAACATGGTCCAAAATTGTTTTTTGTGCAAAAGAAGAAAAAAAATCCATAAAAAAAACAACATTTCATGGGTAAGTCGTCTTGACAGATAGTTTTTCCTAAAACACGAGAAAGTTCAGTAGCGTCACGATAGATAGTTTTTTCTGCGACCGTGCGATTTTACCCTCACACATTTTGATTCAGAAAGTGTCACTTCCCCGCACTTTTTTTTGCATTGCATGAAAATTAACAAAAAGTATTTGATTTTCTTAAAAATGATTTCTTTTTAAATTCTTACATACCGATTTTTATCCAGTTGTTTTTGTTTTTTCGAACCAAACTTTTGACATGTCACGGTCGAGTTTCATACATCTTGATGAATTGTTACACACACTGATCTATGTTTTTATAAATTTCGATAAATTTAATGTTTTTTGCGGACTTTACAGTAATTTTAAGTTAAATTTTGGTCTTTCATCGCGAAAGTATATATTTATTATTATATGACCACCGCGACCGGTCTACAGGCCGGTATCATATGTTTAGGTCTAATGTCATTTGACTATCCTGCTGTCTTACTTAATAAGGTCACTTAGTTTAATTAATAATTTTGTCCTACATAATATAAAAGAAGAATAGTAACCAACAAAAAATTTGTGACACTTCGATTACCCATTTTCTTTGATTGCGATGGATTAGGGTGACCAGATTACGGTTTATTAGGGTGCCCAGAGTGCGCAAAAAAAGATTTTGAAAAATTTCCCTAAAAAAATTGAAGACCAAACACTCACTCGCCACTCAATGTTTATGGTCGCATACACTAATCCTAACTCGATTTCCGACGATTATGGACAATGGTTATCCCCTGGACATAAACCTAACAACTTTTACTATATTTATTAACAATAGGTAGGTTAGGTTTGGTTAGGTTGGGTTAGGTTGGGCTGGGTTGGGTTAGGTTGGGTTAGGTTGGGTTAGGTTGGGTTAGGTTGGGTTAGGTTAGGTTGGGCTGGGTTGGGTTAGGTTGGGTTAGGTTGGGTTAGGTTGGGTTAGGTTGGGTTAGGTTGGTTTAGGTTGGGTTAGGTTGGGTTAGGTTGGGTTAGGTTGGGTTAGGTTGGGTTAGGTTGGGTTAGGTTGGGTTAGGTTGGGTTAGGTTGGGTTAGGTTGGGTTAGGTTGGGTTAGGTTGGGTTAGGTTGGGTTAGGTTGGGTTAGGTTGGGTTAGGTTGGGTTAGGTTGGGTTAGGTTGGGTTAGGTTGGGTTAGGTTGGGTTAGGTTGGGTTAGGTTGGGTTAGGTTGGGTTAGGTTGGGTTAGGTTGGGTTAGGTTGGGTTAGGTTGGGTTAGGTTGGGTTAGGTTGGGTTAGGTTGGGTTAGGTTGGGTTAGGTTGGGTTAGGTTGGGTTAGGTTGGGTTAGGTTGGGTTAGGTTGGGTTAGGTTGGGTTAGGTTGGTTTAGGTTGGTTTAGGTTGGGTTAGGTTGGGTTAGGTTGGGTTAGGTTGGGTTAGGTTGGGTTAGGTTGGGTTAGGTTGGGTTAGGTTGGGTTAGGTTGGGTTAGGTTGGGTTAGGTTGGGTTAGGTTGGGTTAGGTTGAGTTAGGTTGAGTTAGGTTGGGTTTGGTTGGGTTAGGTTGGGTTAGGTTGGGTTAGGTTGGGTTAGGTTGGGTTAGGTTGGGTTAGGTTGGGTTAGGTTGGGTTAGGTTGGGTTAGGTTGGGTTAGGTTGGGTTAGGTTGGGTTAGGTTGGGTTAGGTTGGGTTAGGTTGGGTTAGGTTGGGTTAGGTTGGGTTAGGTTGGGTTAGGTTGGGTTAGGTTGGGTTAGGTTGGGTTAGGTTGGGTTAGGTTGGGTTAGGTTGGGTTAGGTTGGGTTAGGTTGGGTTAGGTTGGGTTAGGTTGGGTTAGGTTGGGTTAGGTTGGGTTAGGTTGGGTTAGGTTGGGTTAGGTTGGGTTAGGTTGGGTTAGGTTGGGTTAGGTTGGGTTAGGTTGGGTTAGGTTGGGTTAGGTTGGGTTAGGTTGGGTTAGGTTGGGTTAGGTTGGGTTAGGTTGGGTTAGGTTGGGTTAGGTTGGGTTAGGTTGGGTTAGGTTGGGTTAGGTTGGGTTAGGTTGGGTTAGGTTGGGTTAGGTTGGGTTAGGTTGGGTTAGGTTGGGTTAGGTTGGGTTAGGTTGGGTTAGGTTGGGTTAGGTTGGGTTAGGTTGGGTTAGGTTGGGTTAGGTTGGGTTAGGTTGGGTTAGGTTGGGTTAGGTTGGGTTAGGTTGGGTTAGGTTGGGTTAGGTTGGGTTAGGTTGGGTTAGGTTGGGTTAGGTTGGGTTAGGTTGGGTTAGGTTGGGTTAGGTTGGGTTAGGTTGGGTTAGGTTGGGTTAGGTTGGGTTAGGTTGGGTTAGGTTGGGTTAGGTTGGGTTAGGTTGGGTTAGGTTGGGTTAGGTTGGGTTAGGTTGGGTTAGGTTGGGTTAGGTTGGGTTAGGTTGGGTTAGGTTGGGTTAGGTTGGGTTAGGTTGGGTTAGGTTGGGTTAGGTTGGGTTAGGTTGGGTTAGGTTGGGTTAGGTTGGGTTAGGTTGGGTTAGGTTGGGTTAGGTTGGGTTAGGTTGGGTTAGGTTGGGTTAGGTTGGGTTAGGTTGGGTTAGGTTGGGTTAGGTTGGGTTAGGTTGGGTTAGGTTGGGTTAGGTTGGGTTAGGTTGGGTTAGGTTGGGTTAGGTTGGGTTAGGTTGGGTTAGGTTGGGTTAGGTTGGGTTAGGTTGGGTTAGGTTGGGTTAGGTTGGGTTAGGTTGGGTTAGGTTGGGTTAGGTTGGGTTAGGTTGGGTTAGGTTGGGTTAGGTTGGGTTAGGTTGGGTTAGGTTGGGTTAGGTTGGGTTAGGTTGGGTTAGGTTGGGTTAGGTTGGGTTAGGTTGGGTTAGGTTGGGTTAGGTTGGGTTAGGTTGGGTTAGGTTGGGTTAGGTTGGGTTAGGTTGGGTTAGGTTGGGCTGGGTTGGGTTAGGTTGGGTTAGGTTGGGTTAGGTTGGGTTAGGTTGGGTTAGGTTGGGTTAGGTTGGGTTAGGTTGGGTTAGGTTGGGTTAGGTTGGGTTAGGTTGGGTTGGGTTGGGTTAGGTTGGGTTAGGTTGGGTTAGGTTGGGTTAGGTTGGGTTAGGTTGGTTTAGGTTGGGTTAGGTTGGGTTAGGTTGGGTTAGGTTGGGTTAGGTTGGGTTAGGTTGGGTTAGGTTGGGTTAGGTTGGGTTAGGTTGGGTTAGGTTGGTTTAGGTTGGGTTAGGTTGGGTTAGGTTGGGTTAGGTTGGGTTAGGTTGGGTTAGGTTGGGTTAGGTTGGGTTAGGTTGGGTTAGGTTGGGTTAGGTTGGGTTAGGTTGGGTTAGGTTGGGTTAGGTTGGGTTAGGTTGGGTTAGGTTGGGTTAGGTTGGGTTAGGTTGGGTTAGGTTGGGTTAGGTTGGGTTAGGTTGGGTTAGGTTGGGTTAGGTTGGGTTAGGTTGGGTTAGGTTGGGTTAGGTTGGGTTAGGTTGGGTTAGGTTGGGTTAGGTTGGGTTAGGTTGGGTTAGGTTGGGTTAGGTTGGGTTAGGTTGGGTTAGGTTGGGTTAGGTTGGGTTAGGTTGGGTTAGGTTGGGTTAGGTTGGGTTAGGTTGGGTTAGGTTGGGTTAGGTTGGGTTAGGTTGGGTTAGGTTGGGTTAGGTTGGGTTAGGTTGGGTTAGGTTGGGTTAGGTTGGGTTAGGTTGGGTTAGGTTGGGTTAGGTTGGGTTAGGTTGGGTTAGGTTGGGTTAGGTTGGGTTAGGTTGGGTTAGGTTGGGTTAGGTTGGGTTAGGTTGGGTTAGGTTGGGTTAGGTTGGGTTAGGTTGGGTTAGGTTGGGTTAGGTTGGGTTAGGTTGGGTTAGGTTGGGTTAGGTTGGGTTAGGTTGGGTTAGGTTGGGTTAGGTTGGGTTAGGTTGGGTTAGGTTGGGTTAGGTTGGGTTAGGTTGGGTTAGGTTGGGTTAGGTTGGGTTAGGTTGGGTTAGGTTGGGTTAGGTTGGGTTAGGTTGGGTTAGGTTGGGTTAGGTTGGGTTAGGTTGGGTTAGGTTGGGTTAGGTTGGGTTAGGTTGGGTTAGGTTGGGTTAGGTTGGGTTAGGTTGGGTTAGGTTGGGTTAGGTTGGGTTAGGTTGGGTTAGGTTGGGTTAGGTTGGGTTAGGTTGGGTTAGGTTGGGTTAGGTTGGGTTAGGTTGGGTTAGGTTGGGTTAGGTTGGGTTAGGTTGGGTTAGGTTGGGATAGGTTGGGTTAGGTTGGGTTAGGTTGGGTTAGGTTGGGTTAGGTTGGGTTAGGTTGGTTTAGGTTGGGTTAGGTTGGGTTAGGTTGGGTTAGGTTGGGTTAGGTTGGGTTAGGTTGGGTTAGGTTGGGTTAGGTTGGGTTAGGTTGGGTTAGGTTGGGTTAGGTTGGGTTAGGTTGGGTTAGGTTGGGTTAGGTTGGGTTAGGTTGGGTTAGGTTGGGTTAAGTTGGGTTAGGTTGGGTTAGGTTGGGTTAGGTTGGGTTAGGTTGGGTTAGGTTGGGTTAGGTTGGGTTAGGTTGGGTTAGGTTGGGTTAGGTTGGGTTAGGTTGGGTTAGGTTGGGTTAGGTTGGGTTAGGTTGGGTTAGGTTGGGTTAGGTTGGGTTAGGTTGGGTTAGGTTGGGTTAGGTTGGGTTAGGTTGGGTTAGGTTGGGTTAGGTTGGGTTAGGTTGGGTTAGGTTGGGTTAGGTTGGGTTAGGTTGGGTTAGGTTGGGTTAGGTTGGGTTAGGTTGGGTTAGGTTGGGTTAGGTTGGGTTAGGTTGGGTTAGGTTGGGTTAGGTTGGGTTAGGTTGGGTTAGGTTGGTTAGGTTGGGTTAGGTTGGGTTAGGTTGGGTTAGGTTGGGTTAGGTTGGGTTAGGTTGGGTTAGGTTGGTTCAGTTTGAGTATGTTCGGTTAGGTTCCGCTAGGATTGTTTAGGTTAGGTTTAGCTATATTCGGTTAGGTTCGGTTCAGTTTAAGCAAATCGAACCGAATCAAACCGAACCGTTAGATTCGGTTTGATTTGGTTCATTTCGATACGGATGGGTTCAGTTTGCTTTTGTTCAGTTAGACCTTCGATAAATTTTAAAAAAGTAAATAATTATTAATTTTTTGTGTTTTAAGGAATAAAAATTGATATAATGTTCAATTAAACTAATTTTTATTTGTAAAAATGTAGGAATCATAATTTTCTTGATTTTGTTTTGAATTTCATGCTTTTTTAAAAATTGTGCATTTTCATAAAAGGACCAAAAAAACTGACCCGATTTGGATCAGTGACCTTAGTTATTTCAAGTTTTTGTTGACAGCTGATAGACGTCAGGGACCGTTTTGTTTCAGTTTGAAATGAGAAAATGCTTCTTTTGTAGCAATTTGTATGGGTTTTAATGGGGTTTTAAGAATGTTTCAATTTCAATTTTTTTAACAAAATCAACGATAGTCCGCAATTTTTTTTTTAGAAATCACTATAAAATGGTCTAAAATTATCATTTTTCAAAAAACTTCGTAGTTTTAAGAAAGGTGGTAAAACGTACCAGACCCCTGAAATGTGTTGCAGTCTAGGACAACTGGGCGCCGCCAACTCGGCGCCACCAACTGGGCGGCAGGCCAACTGGGCGCCGGGCCAACTTGACGCCAAGCCAACTGGGTGCAGATGAAAAACAACCTTAAAAAAATTAAAGTGGCGGATCGAAAATGGCGGACTTTCTTATTTATGCATCGATATGTATCGAATATGGAACTTGGCGGTGTTTCAAGTCGCAGAACACTACACCTACCAAATTTCAACACTCGACTTAATAGATGTTGAAAGTTTTGTATAAATAACATATTTATTTTGTTTTTATCTGCACATTTTATCGAAAAAAAAATAGTCCGGCGCTGAGTTGGCCCGGCGCCCATTAGGCCCGGCGTGGCGCCCTGTTGGCGGCGCCGAGTTGGCCCGGCGCCCGGTTGTCCCATTTCGAATTGAAATTTTTAGTTCCGAAATTTCATCTGACTCGAGCATAACTTGTAGTCCACCCAAGAAAAGAAGAGTTGAAGAAGACCCTTGTTCAAAGAAAGAAAATATTTTACCTGGAAGGTACAACATTTGTAAAGTTCTAAGATGAAAACAATAATTTTAATACATCCACTGCACTTAGCATGCTTAGAAATTCTTTTTACTCTTTTTTTTACTGAAGAGAATTTTGTAAACACACACAAGTAAGTATTCATGAATTATTTATTATTCAAACAGAAAATTGTTGATAAAAAAATTCTAGTGGAATTCAAAATTTTTATTTTGCGCCGCCACTGCCCTTTTTTATCCTAGACAAGCAAATAGAGTATTTTTGCGATGTTGCATGTTTCCGGACTCACCAAACCGAAATTCTATTTTCATCCCTATTTTGCTCATTAAATTCTTACTTGTATTTGGTCAATTGCGATAAAAGCTTGATATAATGGCAATTTTGGCCCATGCCGGGTCTACCCGTAGGGTATAGAAGTCAATGGCAGGGATCTTTATACTACGTAGCAAGTATACACAGTGGACCCACGCTTTTACACCCCTTCTGAGAGGTGGTCCTGCTACATGTTAGACTTGAATCTACCGAACATTGCTATCGTCCCAGCAGGAGGGTTGTAGACGATAGACTTCTTTCCTTTTCAGCGCAACAGTCGCGGTTGTCGTGAGTTGACTTTTAAGAGATTTTTGCCGTCCTGATTCCAACTGTAGCAGCCTCCTGGGTTATTATTCCTGGCTCCTCGGTTATTGGCTCCTGGACTACACCTGCTTATATTCTCGATGTATAAGGTCAACTTATGATTTTGTGTGCATGTGTATCGCACAACATTTCGATGTCGACGGTTGAACGCTGAAAAGGAATTACGCGGCAAGGCTATGTGACTTCGTTTTTCTTTTTGGGTCGTTCTTTGAGACGCGAACCTGGTATCTTCTGCATGTGAAGCCGACAACCATACCACTGGACTACCCTGCCGCGCTGGTACAGCCCTAAGTCAACAAATTTAATTTTAAAAATACCAATTTTATGTAATATCTCAAAAATTAAAAATGTCAGATAAAATTCAGTTTGACAGTTTGATTCTTAATAACAAAAACTATAAAAAAAACCATTTATACCAAAATAACCCTTTCCCGAAATGCAGATGTTTCAAAAACCCTCCGTGGCCCTTCTCTAAAAATTAAGCCTCGCTTGTAGGGGTCTCTTTTGTAGAACCCAAGTTATTGAAAAGAAAATGGCATACGGACAAGAGCTGAATCTGCTTTACGTCGATTTGCAGAAGGCATATGATAGTATACCACTAAATCTACTTTGGAAAGCGTTGGAAAACACAAACATAAGCGTACAACTAATTAAGGCCATCAAAGAGTTATACCGCAATAGTAAGGCAATAGTTGAAATAAAAGCAAAACTAACCAAAGGCTTTCAAGTAAATAAAGGTCTTGAACAAGGTTGCTGTATCTCGCCTACGCTCTTCAAGATATACTTGGAACAAGTCCTGAAAGTATGGAAGAGAAAATGCCAAAACATGGGAATTCCGTTGGACGAAACCACTTTGTATACTTTGTGTTTCGCCGATGATCAGATAGTAGAGCTCAGGATTATGACGACCTCGAATATATGACACGAAAACTAATAGAAGAGTACAATAAGTGGGGACTAGAGGTATATGTGTATCGGTGGAATGAAACAGGATCTAATCTTTAATACCGGGCAGCGAATTCAGTCCTGTGATGAGTATAAATATTTAGGTCTAAAAATTACAGCTGACGGAACACTAGACAAAGCTATAAAAAATCGAAACTTACAAGGAAGAAAAGCAATAACTTTATTAAATCGAATAATTTGGGACCAAAGTATATCAAAACATAACAAAAAGCTTATATATAACACCATTGTAAAAAGTATTATTACATACGGCTCAGAAGTATGGCCAATGAAGGATAGAACAGAAAAAATGCTTTCCGCTACGGAGATGGACTATTGGAGAAGAGCAGCAGGGAAATCAAAAAGAGACAGAGTTACAAATCAAAGAATAAGGAAAATTATGACAGTGGGGGAACGTACTTTAGTGGATGATATAAGAACAAAGCAACTGGTGTGATGTGAATGAATGATGAAAGACTACCTAAACAAATACTACAATGGAAACCAACTGGCCGACGAAAACGAGGACGGCCAAGGAGAAGCTGGAGAAGGAATAGATAGTGAAATAAGAATAAGAGGCCTAGATGATGAATTATGGGCAAACAGAAACGAGTGGAGATTGGGTATCAGAAGACGTAGAACGTTGTGAAACCGATAACAACTTATATATTGTAGCGGTCAGTTCTTTTCTATCCCCTAGAAACACCTCAAATCGCGAAAAGCGAATCAAAAGAGCTTCTTGTCTTGTTGTTCGAAGTGGCCGAAAAAGCCTGCCTAAGACAAATTTAATACAATCAAAAATACATCCAAACTTCTTGCTGTATTGTTTTTATTTTCTTCATTAACTTCATTATTAAGCAAAACACAAATATATCTAATACAATAAATTATTATGTCATATGCTCGCGACTATACCCTTAACATCATACAAAAGAATGTTTTAATCGATGTTCGCTTTACCCTAAAAGCATAAGCCAATGTTCTGCAAGCACAAGAAACCGAATAATTTTCTAATGGTCGATAAAGCATTTTTTGTTCCGTCGTGTTTGAGTACGTGTCCTTAATATACTTCGGAGTTTGCCTTTCTTAATGCCATATTATGTATAAGTAGGTATAACCACCAGCAATAACTTTAATCAAGTGGGGCGGGGATCGTTAAATATTTAACTTTGCCAAACAACTTTAATTCGGAAACTCCGAGCGTGCAGCAAGGGCGAGCTAGATATAAAAATATTGGTCTTTCAATTTTGTAAAAAAATATATTTTTATTGAAATTAAAATTAGTATGCAATGAATATGTATACTTGGGTGTTGCGTCACATTTGATAAGACCGAAACAGACTGTAAAGAACTGGAAAAAAGAATAGTAAAATCAAAAAGGTTATTTGATGTATTAACAATATTTTATGGAGCAGAGAGGTAAAAGGAATATAAAATTTAACATACATGAAACAATGGTGAAAAGCACGCTGTTGTTTGAAACAGAGACTTGTAGCGTCACAGAAAAATATAAAACAAAAATGTAAAGTGTCGAAATGGATGCAATAAGAAGCTCAATGAGAATATCTAGAACAGATCATATAAGAAATTACATCACAAAAGAAAAAATGAGAATCAAGGAAAGCATAACGGATGACATCCCTAAAAGACAACTGATATGGTACGGCCATGTACAACGAATAAACGACGAAAGATTACCAAAGCAATAGGCGTCGGAAAAAGTAGAAAAACGTTCTAAACCGACATAGTAGTAGTAAATTAAAATGAGTAGAGTTTAGCCAAGCCAGGATTCATAACTGTTGATTTGCACGGCAGTTAGATAATGATAAATAATTTTTGCATTTGGCAACATACTACGGGGTGAATTAATTCACTGAGTTCAGCTTACTAGATACAGTTTGCGTGGAGAACAATCAACGATCTTCAAATAAACTTCAGATTTGTTTTGTCAATCTTTTGCTGGTTTATAAGTTTGGCTAGGCCAAGGTTTATTATCGCGGCAGTTAAATACCAAGACATAATTTTTTGACGACCAAAGTAGCAACATTGCCACGTGGTGAAGTAATTCAAGTTTATTATACCTTTTGCAGTGGCGGCTCGTGACAGTAAAGTTTGTGAGTTCTGCCGATAGGGTATAAAAATGCTGTTTTTTACAGTCTCTAAATCACGGGTCTATTATAAAAAGTAAAAAATTGCCAAGTTTGGTTTGGCAAAAATTACAATGTATAGGAAAAAATAGCATTTTTATACGATTTTCCCCGGCTTGAACCACACTTTTCTATTAAAATATCGGGCAATGGCCGTCCTTCTTCTTTCAGTTTTAGTTTTTCTTCATAAGTAAAGAGAGAGAATTTTTTTACATTAATTAAATTATCCACCACATTCATTGTGACACAATTATACAAAAACAAACAACAAACACGACCATAACCTCCCGCTCATGCATTTGGCGTCTTCTAAATAAATAAATGCGCCCGCAAAGACGCAACGCTGAGCCTGCCCGCCCGGAATTGTACTGGAAAGTTTTGCAGCTCTATTTTGCCTAGATTTCGCTATCTAAACCCATGAGCAAGTGCGGTGCGGGGCGAAGGAAGGGGTTCCTAGCCGAGCACAGATCTCGTTAGCCGCCCAGCTACGTTGTGTTGCAATTTAGCAGCGCAACAAAGCCAATAACTTCATTTGACCGACTGTAAAATGCGGCCTTCGGCGACGGCGCGCGGCGTCATACTCAACACACGTACGCGATTTGAAGGCCTACTATACCAACACCGGACCGAAAATATACTGCTATTCCAATAATTTTAGAAATAAAACAATTATATTAGAAAAATAGCAGCGGCTGAAAAATAGTCAAATAATGTGAAAATTTTGGGGGTTCTGCAGCTCTGTAGCCCTTATGCACTAGCCGCCCCTGACCTTTTGTATTGTAAGTTGAAGTGGAGAATAATCATCGAACCTCAAATACGATCCCAAAGTACAAATATAGGTCTCCTAGTAAGTGGAAGGGGGAGAATTTGATGTGTGCACTAGTTATCTCTTGCGGTTATACTAATAGATAGATGTATCCAGTGGCTGATCCAGCGGGGGGCAGAGTGCCCCGGGCACCGCCCCTTCTCTAACATAAAACTTTTGAGTTAAAGGGAAGAAAATGCTAATGAATCAACCGCGACTTTGAACAAAATTTACCCCGAACATCACTTTTTTTTAAAATAAAAACAGTATTTGAAAAATTTTGAGCTGCGGCTCATTTTGTCACCTGTGCACTTAAATTTCAGACCTAAGAATTATTAAAAACGCACACAAACCAAGAAATATTTTGGTTTTTACTTCCTCCTTGGCCCCTCCCCCCTGGAAATCCTAGATCCGCCACTGGATGCATCCAGCACAATTTTGATGATTAAGTATTTCTCACCTGGTTTTGTTGAATGTCGTTGTAAGGTTATCTTTTCCAAAATCAGGTCAGGTATTTCAAAGCAGCATTTTCTGCAAAAAAAAGACAAATTAATTTCTGTGTTAAACAAAGTCCACCGACTTTTTTTTAATGGTAAATTTATAAAGGGACAATTAAAGGAATATTACGTATATGAATTAAATTCGGTGCAAGAGCCAAAAATCGTTAATGGTATTTTAAAGCACAATTAGTCTTAATTCATATTAAAAAAAGTACGAGTAGTAAGATAAGTCCTTTATAAAAGTGTTGTTAGGCCTACTTAACAAAGTAGTACTTCAAAAACATCTAAGCCGGAAAAGCATTAAATTATGCCACTGTGAATTATTATGCTCAGGCCTCCACAAGGCCGTACCCAGAGAGGGATCAAAAGGGGTAAATTCCCCTCCCAAATAGTCCATAAAGTGTGTTAAAAGAGATTTCTCAGCAACACAAAAAGGACAAAAAAATTGAACAAGCATGGCGGTGCGCCCCCCTTCAGAAAATACAAAAAATTAAAATCCTAATTAAAATATTATTTATCAAATATTTTGTTTATTCTATAATTTTTCATTTCGCCTCCACGCATGCCTTGAATAAAGTTCATCTGGGACTCCCGATACGCTTAAGTACGCGAAATGACAAGACGCTAGCCCTACCAAGTCCACTTTCGATCCCTGACTTCGCATGCAGATCTACCAATAATATTTACCTCGTGTATTAGAATAGATGAACAGGGTGATTTTCACTTGAATGATTCTAACCACATGAAAATAGAAAGTTTCAAAAACCTAACCTAACGAAACTTTATCAAATCTAACCGAACCGAACCAAAGCAAACTAAACCAATAATTAAAAAAAAAACTTTTCTGACTTCCTACCCGGGATCCTAGAGGATGTGAATCCGAACCGGACCGTACCGAACCGAACTTATCCAAACCTAACCATACCCAACTAAACCTAATTAGTAGTGTTGTAGTTTAGTTTGGTTAGGTTAGGTTTGGTTAGGTTCGGTTCGGTTCGGTTCGGTTTGGTTCGGTTCGGATTCACATCCTCTAGGATCCCGGATAGAAAGTCAGGGAAGTTTTTTTTTTTAAAAAAATTATTGGTTCAGTTTGCTTTGGTTCGGTTCGGTTAGATTTGATCAGGTTACGTTAGGTTAGGTTTTTGAAACTTTCTATTTTCATATGGTTGGAATCATTCAAGTGAAAATCACCCTGTATTCATCTATTCTAATACATGAGGTAAATAATATTGGTAGATCTGCGCATGCGAAGTCAGGGATCGAAAGTGGACATGGTAGGGCTAGCGTCTTGTCGCGAAATGATGCTTCCTAGCCACTTAGGTTTCTGGGACCGCAAGCCATATTGCTGCCCGCGTTACGATAAATAAGGGGTTGGGAGGTAGGGGAGGCAGATCGCTGTTTTAATGCAACGAAGGGCGCACTTATTTTTCAGCAAGTCTGATTAATATAACGATAACATGGTAAGACGGTTTTAAACGCTCCGAAAGTAAAAAGGAAAATTAAAATCATTTCTGTTTGTGTGTAAGTGTAAATTTCTTTAGGCGCGTTTTGCAGTTTTTGTAGCTAGTGAGTTGAACTGAGCCGTCAGGCTCGGCTATGTAACGCTCATTCGGGTGAAGTCGGCTCGAGTCGACTAACTGTGAGAGGAACATTCTGCGAGCGATATAATGATGCAGATGAAGGCCAGTATTATTAATTTCGCCTTGTTAAAATTTACACTTCTGCCATGTGGTCTTAAGCACACACAATTTTTTTTTACAGTATCTATCTATCTTTCTATGTTTATAAAAAGGAAAACGTCTAGAACCCCCTCTCTTAAACCATTTACGCCCCCCAGCTTTACCGCTGATGAGCCGCCACTGCTATCCATCTTCATATAGGACAACAAAAATCTCGCCCAAGATCTTAAAGGAAAATGGTATAATAATCCAATTTCAAAAACAGAAGTATAAATAAAAAAAAATAAAATATAAAAATTTATATTCTTTTTCTTTCTTCTTAACCTAACCTAGAGACCCTGTATGTATGACGTATTTTTACTAAAGAGAGACGCGACAAGCCCATCAAAGTACACTGAAATTAACATTTTTTGGTTATGTTATTTTATTGCCAAATTCATTGACGTTTCACTAAAATAATTTAAATGGTCAGCGGTAAGTGACATCAATCATCATGCAACATATAAACAAGGTCACCCCTGTATAGGTTTTGTTATAAAAATGTTTATTTCTATTTTCCAACGCTTATGAATTAACAAGGACAGAAGGTCTCTCTCTAAACATCGCTAGAGTATTTATAGAGGACCGATATTTTCGGCTCCGGTTCAAAAGAGCGATATTTAAAACGGCGACATTCAAAACAGCGGTCTCATTTAAGCGACATTTAAAAGAGCGACATATTAAAACAGCGACATTTAAAACAGTGACATGTTAAAACAGCGATATTTAAAATAGCGACATTTAAAACAGCGACATATCAAAACAGCGATATCTAAAAGAGCGAAATCAAATAAAAACAGCGACAATAAAAAAGCGTCTTAAGAAATAGCAACAGTTCGACTAAGAGGTACTCTCTTTCCTAACATATTTTTTCAAAAAAAAAACTCTCCTGACTTCTTTCCCGGGTGTAAACCGAACCGAACCGAACCGAACCGAACCGAATCGAATCAAACCAAACCGAACCCAACCAAACCGAACATATACCCTTCGTGGTATAGAGTCGGTTTGTTCTTTTGCGAAGAACTTTCCATTTTAACGTTGATTAAAAGTGACTGGCAGTGGCTTAATTTGACGAAAGTGTTGCCTAATATTGATTTTTGAATTGTCGTTCTTTTAAATGTCGCTGTTTTAAATTGTTGCTGTTTTGAATGTCGCTGTTTTGATATGTCGCTGTTTTTATTAGATGTCGCTCTTTTAAATATCGCTGTTTTAATATGTCGCCCTTTTGAATGTCGCCGTTTTGATATGTCGCTCTTTTGAATGTCGCTGTTTTAAATATCGCCGTTTTAAATATCGCTCTTTTAAACTGGTGCCATATTTTCATCCTTTGATTGTGACTTAAATAAATTTGACTTTGAAGAGTTTGTCGCGCTTCTTTATCTTTAAAATATATCATACATACAGGGTCTCTAACCTAACCTTGTCAAATAATTCAAAAAAACCTAATATTTTGGAAGTCTCCAAAAACAGCTACCTACAGTTATGAAGTTATTTCTGACCCTCTCGCGTACTTGATAAAAAACAAAGAAGGAAAAAACCAAATAAGTAAACCGCAAATGAGCTATACGTATAAAAATCGGCACAAGCAAGGGAAGCATCACCCCCCCCCCAACCTAAGTTTTTTTTTAGATATTTTTCAAATACCTACTTCAATAATTCCCAAAGGCCTCCGACCCCCTAAGATATATACCTGGAGCGTATAGGTAATATTAAATAGGAGATATGAAAATTGGGTAACGAAAATGAAATAAGCCTTAAAAGGTAACAATCGTGTTTTTACCACTCATTCTAAAACCCAAAACAAGCCCAAAGTTTAGTATATTGTCACGTTTGGATTTAGGTATTGTAAAGTGTTTTTGTTTTTATAATTTATGCGTCTGCGCCACAGTAGGCAAAAAAAGTAAACTAGAATACACAGTATGTCCCAGTGTCGTTATTCTTGAACAAACACAAACAAAAAATCAAGGAAAAAGAAATTGAGGTTACTTCCCTTTAACCACCTAATTCTATTTGGTTAGTTATCTGTCAATTTTTTTTTGCTTTTTTATGGGTCGAAATTGTCACGTGCTGAAGCCTATCACTTTTCACGTATTCTGCAAATCAAGAATACTCCATGTATGCAAGACGGTTAGAAACTCGCCCTCACTACTCGATTTCAGGAATACTGACACAGAAGTCTCAAATCATCTTGCACTAACAAGCAATTGTTTATTTATCTTTATTTATATTTAAAATTATAATAAGGGGATTTATTATTATAATTGTTTACTGCGATTTTTAGAGAAAAAATTATTTTTATTTGGAAAAGGCTAAGACAACTTAAGTACTTTTATTTAATAGAATATCTAGTATTTTTTAACATTGTCTGCAATGTCAATATATTTAGGCAAAATCGGTGATTCCATATTTTTGGGACAACCTGTATATATAATATCGCAGACAAAATCTACTTCAAAACAACTTGGGGCAAATATAAAATATATAAATCACTTTTTAAATGGGAAAAAAAGAGTCACAGGGTTATTCTAATAAATATGTATGAAATTTTTTGTGGATCTGCTTTTCTACTTTTTTCCGACTTTTAAACAAAATTGTATCAAAAAAATATGGGTCTGTATCCTTCTACTTTATATTTAGGGTCCAAAATATTATCCTCGTTGAAAAATAAGTCCAGTTATTTAAAAATCTAGTTTTGATAAGAATTGTTATCTTATATATCGTCCTTAATTTCACAAAAAACGTATATCATGAAATTTACCAATCCTCCTACAAGCGGACACTACGGGTTCGTCGATTTTGTCCACTTATTGGAGGTGTCCGCTTATGAGAGAGAACTGCGAAATTTTAATATATATTTATTAACAAATTCCGCTGCTTGAGTTTTTCGAATATTAAATTTTTAAGCGATCATTCGTGCTGACAGATGTTTCTTCTCCGAAACGTTAACAACTTTAATTTTTTCACGTAAACTAAGAAGTTTTTTACTAGGCACCATTTCAAACAGATCTATTACTACCCAACTGAACAATAAAAATAAAACACAGCAGTCCCGCCGAATAAAATATGTTGTAAATACGACATTAGTCTCCGCAATAAAATGGAAAGAAGTAATTCCCTGGCTGGAGAGTGCTTGATTGCCAATATACTACATAATATTTATGCTTATATCGTGCAGCGCTTCGTCCCGTTGTCAGAGGTTCGCGTCCAGTTAAGAGGTTTTAGAATTTTGTAACCAAAAAAATTGTCCGCCTCCGGTTATTAGAGTGTCCGATTATAGGAGTGAATTTTACATGTTAAGAAATTGGGAAAAGCTTGGTTTCAACAAATTTGTCCGCCTAAAGGGAGTGTCCGCTTAATAGAGATGTCCGCAAGGAGAGGTTTCACTGTATGTAGTTCTCAGATCGATCAGTGTTTTGAGAAATATAACCTCGGGCGTATATTGGTAAGTTGGTTTCAGCAAATTATCAAAGTGGCGCATATCATAAACGTTATTTTTTCATATACGCCCCATTGTAAAATTAGAGACGATATTTTTGAGAATTTGAGGCCTTCTACAAGATGCAGAGAAACACATTTTTATTCGTAAAATATATATCTTTTTAATACAACGTCATTAATCCAAAATAGTAAAATTCGAAAAACTAAAAACACATTACGATATTTTTTGTATAAACCCCTTTGTTATAATAAAATCGTATATCACACATGTTACCCTTTTTATCCAGATTTGGCATGCACAAGAAACTGAGATATGATGACATAATATTAAGTTTTTGTAGAGGACGGTCCAGCAACTATTTCATTTATATTTGGACACAGATTCGCTGATATATTTATATTTTAGCTAAACAATTTTAGCAAGACTTTATGCTTTTAGTTTTGCAATTAAAAAGAAAAATAAGGCTAGAGTTTTAGTTTCTCAGTTTGAAACGTCGATGTCTGTCGTCTCGTCAATTATAAAATCTCTCGCTTGTTTTTTTTTTCAGTGAACTTGAAAGTTTCTGCACGATTTTCATACTTGACACCCAGCATTAAAATAAGATTATGCAAATATACAATTTGAGGGCTGTTTGGGGGAGTTTTTTCTAGCGAAAGTCGATACGGCCCGAAATTCCATTCGAGAATTTGCATGCAAAGTTTAAGCACATTTTTTTGAAAAAAATTGAGAATAATGGCAGAAAATTTCTTTTGTGAGTTTGTTTGAACTCCGTCCATTTAAGAATACTTTCCTAAGTGTTTCCGAGAGAAACAAAATATCATTAAATCAAAATTTTCGGGTTAACATTGGAGCCAACTTTCATAGCATCGTTTAGCGCCATATTCGAAGTAGTAGTAGTAGTAGTCGTAGTAGTACGAAGGGAGAGATTTTTAGATCCTTTTTACCTACCCTTAGAGCACCTATGCTTGAGTTTGATCATCTCCCTCGTCGAACCGTCTGTGGTGCTACCCTAGCGTTTTGTGAAAAACTGAGTGAATATTCCTAATTTTCCTGGTTACAGTTACAATAATCTTAACCTCGTTTTGAGCGTAAGCGTTTTAGTGTACTTAGCTTTGATTACAACCGTTTTATTGATTTAAATTAAACACTTTCTTTAAAGCAAGTAGTCATATATTGAAAAAATAAAATATCGGTACATATTCCAAAGTATTGCATGTCGTCATATTTATAAAGGTAAAGTCGTAACATTAAAATAATCATTTTTATTAACAACTTTTTATCCAGAGTCTATCATAGCAAACGTTTGTATTGTCAAGAAAAAGAAATCAAAGTCAATTTTCATAGTTCAAGAATTTTGGCAACAACCGATAGATATCAGAACACGTTATTGTTCAACATTGTTCAAAATAAAAGTCTCACCATAATTACAGCCAGGAGCCACCACTTTACAATATTAACATTATAATTTTTGCTTGCACTAAAACTTTTTCATACCTTTTTGCAATTTTTTGTTCTTAATTCACTAGTACGTTCACTTAACCATAGTTTTATTTACTTTTATTAATATTTTTCTGTTAACTATCTTAAGCTCTGACTGACTTGAGTTTAAGTGAAGTCAAATAAAGGTAAGAATCCATTTTAGAATATCGAATCAAAGAATCAACGACTTAATGAAGGATCATTTTTAATGTATAAATTTAAGAATGAATGACTGAATCAGTCTAATATTCAATTACAAAATCATATCTCTACCAAGGATCGCTAGTATTTAAGCTAACCCCGCCACCGGAAAAGACGCGATCTGATTCTCAAGTCCGCTTTTTTTTGTCGAAACACTAAGCGGTTTTTGTATATTTTTCGCGTTCATTTTTGGGAAAAGAAATATCGTCTTTGGCGGTCGATTTTTTAAAAAGAAATCCTTGACAATATCTTTTTGTTATGCTCCCTTTTCATGGTAACCAACCTTGATTTTGTCGGCCTGATTCTAAGACATACGCGTGTGTATCCTATTGATGCACTTTAGTTTTGGGTAAAAATGAAACAGAGGTTTTGCGGATGTTACGTAAGAACCGAGGTATCAAGAAGGCAAAGTGATTATGATTTTCATTTAGTTTCAGTTTAGAGATGCTAAAGTCACATCACATCTATGTGATAGGTCTGTGCTACCCAGTGGTCAGTTAATTGAGATGTGCGTATAGTGTCGTGATGGGTTGAATTCAATACCGTGAGTTACTTTAACTTTATATTGCTCAATTGTTATTGTGTACAAGTTTTCAAAAATAATCAGATTTTCTTTACGGGTCAACCTCCAACTGGATACAATTAATATTTAAGTTGCCTATTTAGCTTTTGAAATTTAAACTGTTAGCTGACTTCTACACCCCCTTCTAATAAAGGTGAGAATGTCCGACTACTTTAAGAGATCTCAGGTGTTCCGATTTAAACTCCTCTATGTCGAATGCTCTTCTTGTTACTTTCTTATATGCTTCACATTTTGCTAGGAAGTTTAAATAATTTTTAAGTGTTTTAGATGTTTCCCAGAAATTTGTCCTAAACATATTTAAGTAAGAAAATATGGGATTAACCTATTCTTGGGCACCTCTCACGAAAACAATAAAATGTTTCGTAATTTTTTTAAGCCTTTGAATAGCTTATTTATAGCAGGCAAAAAAAGTGAAAATTTTTCTAGGCTATTCATTGCTTTCTTCATTACTATCATGTAACATAGTCTAATCCTTTTTGCTAGCATCACCTTTTATTTCTGAACCAGAACCAGAGTCATATATTCCAAGTAAAAAATCTGGATCTTGTATAGTATCATTTGGTCATTTGACTAGTTCATTATACCATTTTGAGACGACATTCTCAAAATCCGAATCCGTAGCTTGCACCGCTTGAAACAGCCACTTCTAACTAAACGTCACAGATGACTATTTTCAAAGCTTCTTACTCCCTTATATGTTTCAGATTATGCTAGGAAGTGAAATGCTATTTCCTCTTTATTCTCCGCACTTGGGGCATCTCCTATGTTGTTTTATCTGTAGAGTGGTTAACTGTTCATGGCTTTTTTTAAAAATATTTCCTAGAAATTTGAAGAATGAACCAAACCGAACCGAACCTTTTATTTCTGCACCAGAACCAGAGTCATATATTCCAAGTAAAAAATCTGGATCTTGTATAGTATCATTTGGTCATTTGACTAGTTTATTATACCATTTTGAGACGACATTCTCAAAATCAGAATCCGTAGCTTGCACCGCTTGAAACAGCCACTTCTACCTAAACGTCATAGGTGACTATGGGCAATGATTACACCTAGGAATTATTGTCAAAGCTTCTTACTCCCTTTTATGTTTCAGATTATGCTCTTTACTCTCCGCACTTGGGGCATGTCCTTTGTTGTTTTATCTGTAGAGTGGTTAACTGTTCATGGCTTTTTTTAAATTTTTCCTAGAAATTTGTCTTAAATATATTTAACTATGGAAATATGGGGTGAACGTATTCTTAGGCGATTTTTACGACACTTAGCTCTCACGAAAACAACAAAATTTTTCGTGATTTTATTAAGCCTTTGCATAGCTTATTTATAGGAGGCAAAAATACTGTAATCTACTTAACTCTTAACTGGTAACGTGAAAGTTTTAAAAGAAATAAAACCAAAAAAAATTGCTTTGAATTATAAGCACTGTATTACGCAGCTCTAAACTTTACTCTCTGGCACTGTTTATGCATTTTTTTTTGATCAAGTAGATAAAAGCATCTCTTCTTTCTTTGGCCACCATTTTTTGACGATTTACTATTGGACCTTGTTCGTTCCATTTTCTTTCAGAAATGCTAGCCAAGTTCGTTTATTCTTCCCATTAACATCCTATTTATTTACATTGTCTGCTACACTTCTGTGGACATATTTTTTTAATTTTTTATTATTTTTATAAACGTATCCAATAAAACCGCTCTTTTGTTTTGTGTAATATTAGATTTTCTTTGCTAAATTTTTATTCAGGCATAAACCCTTTAAACCCTCGCTGAAAATATTTATAAAGGTCATCGGCGTATACAAAGTGGGGGCAATAGAATGATTTCCTCGATAATTTTTTTTATTTTTTAAAATTTAATCACTGTGACCGAATTAACGATTTTATTAAATATTTACTTTTTAATTGGGTTTTTTTAGTTAGCACATTTCTTTGTGCAATTAGTCGTTGCTATCGTTATTTTCTGAGACGCCGCAGTGATCTAGTAGTCCTTTTAACTTTATATTAGATTTTAGTGTCGTATTGTCAGCATCTTATTTTGACATCAAATTTTGTCGAAAAAAGCTATTCTCTTGGGAGTTAGTTGGCTCAATTCTTGAGGCGCTAGCCTACCTACTTCTAGGTACTGGCGCCTTTTATGCAGTAAGGCAGGACATTCGCAGACAGTGTTCCCAACTGCAGGGAATTTTCCCTTAATAGAGAATTTTCGACAATGAGAGGGAATTTTTTTTTGTAATTTGTACAGAGAAAGAGAAATTTTAAGTACAAAAGGGTAAACGATAATAAAAAAGTGGAAATTTCATTCCATTTACTAAAAGTGAACTTGACACAAAAACTTGGAAAAAAGTGTAAAAAATACTAAGAAGCGAGGGATAAAAAACTCTTTTATCACGAGCCACGAGGTTCAGTTTTTTACGCAATTTATGTATGTTTTCTTTTTCCCTAATCCGTCATCTTTTATCCCGATTGTTTACTTCTTATTCCTGATTCGTCACTTTTTATCCCGGGGCAAAAAGTGACATTTTTAATTTAAAAAAATTGGATAAATATTGCACTTTTTATACTTAAAGTGATAAAAAGTGTGTTTTTATTCCTCGACAAAATACAGCCCTCGCCACGCTCGTGTTACAAACTTTTCACCTCGAGTTCAAAAGTTTATCTCTTATTATATAGTAATAGTATAAAATTTCGATATCAACAACTCTGTTGAGGGAATTTTTTGTCCAGAAAGCAAATTTTCAACACAACATTTTCATATCGAAAGGTTGGGAACACTGTTCACAGAGCAGATGTTCAGCTGTGTTATAACTGCAGGATCCTATTGCCTTTATGTGGTATTTCACAGGGTAGTGTCCGGTTAGCAGTCCGACTACTAGTTTTAAGTCGTCTCTTTTGATTTCTAGAAGCTATATACTATTTTGAGAAAAATGGCAATGTTGTTAAGGTGAAACTTTTTTTTATTAAATAACCCTTCCAAAGATCCTGAACAGACTACGCTAATGATCATGGCCTGCCCTAAAATGAAATTGCATGCGAAACAAGAATTTGAATGAAATCCTGCTCGAAAGCTTGTTGTTATGACCAAAAAAAACCATTACCAAAAAATAATCCGCCACAAAAACGAAGCCTACGCGTGTCGCTGACTTTTATTTTGGTTAGGAAATGATGTGTCAAACGCAGTTTGGGTCGTAAGCCAGTGGCGGCTCGTGGATTTTATTATAGGATTAAAGAGGTTCAGCCACAGATCACCTAACAAACAGATAGGGAACTCAGGTGGTGGGGGGTGCTACGCGCATCTTTCACGCAGCCTGCCATGTTGGGGTCAACCACTCCAGAGGCGCATTCTGTATTTCAATATTTTTTAAACTTTTAGTACGTGTTGAGCATTAGTGGTGTGTAGATGTGGTTTTTGTATTTGATATATGTTATTTTTGATTTTAAACAATGGGAACGGTTTGTGCCGTAAGAGACTGTAAATCCACGCGACGGTATACTCTTAATCGAAGTAATTTTTGATTTCCGCAGGATTCTATAAGGCAAACTTATACATTATTTTATCTTTCGATTTTTTTAAAACTTTTACCATATCCTATACAAGGTGTTTAATAATTAAATGTCCTATGAGATGAATCTGTAAATGATTTAAGTACAAAGAGTTCTTAAGGACATATAGATCTGCAACCCCTTTGATTTTGTTTTTTTATACTTTTGCAGGATTTGTTATATTTATCTCAAATTTAAAAATGCGCCGCCATTAGATCCTAAAAAACAAGATTTAAACTATGCTTTATTTAGAAAGTTTTTGGTGTTTTGTATGAAACAGCGGCATAAGTTCAGTTTGAAGAAAAGGGAAATATATAGGTTGGTATTTTGATCCTTAAATTAAGCAGAGGTTCACAAATTAAAAGGGTAGGGGCAATTCGCCGCAGCCGATTAACCGCGGCCGATTCGCCGCGGCTGGCTGATTGGCCGCGGCTCTTTTTGCCGCGGGGACATTTCGCCGCCAATCAAATTGCCGCGGGACATTTTGCCGCAGGAACAATTCGCCGCGAGATTTTTGTTTCATGATATTACCATTGTTTTATTTACCTTGACTTCATATAATATTTGTTTATAAAAATAATGTTTTCAAACTTTCCAACTATTTATTTGGTGGTAACTATACAATCCAGCATTTTTTAATTGGAAAAAATAAACAAAATGACGAATGTAGAATGGCGGTTTTTGCTATTAATGAACCGATATGCATCAAACTAGAAACTTTAGGTTCTTTCAGGGCGCTGATTATTATTTTTTACTTAAACTAAAAAAAATCAAAATGGGAACCGACCTGAAACACCCAAACTTCTGAATTTGATGCATATCGGTTTAAAAATGAAAAAATCCGCCATGTTGTATCGCCATTTTGATTTTTTTAAATTTAAGTTAAAAATAATGATCAGCGACCTTAAAAATCTCATCAGTCCGAGTTAGATACAAGTCCGTCCATAAACGGAAAAATCCGCCATTCTGGATCCGCCATTTTGGATCCGCCATTTTATTTATTTTCCTAATAAAAAAAATGTTGGGAAAAAGTTATAATCAAACAAATATATATGAAGTCAAGCTAAATACAACTGTTTAAACAATTCCCAATGGTAACATCATATAACAAAAAAATCTCACGGTGAATTGTCCCCGCGGCAAATTGGACAACAGCGAATTGGCCGTGGCGAATCGTCCCCTACCCATCTAAAGGGCCCTTAATAAAAAGAGAAAATAGTCATTTTAGCACTAAATTTACTAACATTTTTAAAACAGATTTTAGTGTAGTAGGTTTCAAAATTTTTAGATAGTTTTGAATAATTTTGAAACTTAAATATTACCGTTTTGGTAATGCATAATTCCACAAAATTTTAATGGTTTTAAGAAACGATCAAAAAATCGAAAAAGAAAAATGCTAAGTTTAACACCCTGTAAAAACAAAGAGGTCTAAATGTAATGCGAAAAAAATCTTTGTTTTTACCATTTCCACAACCCCTTAAAGTTTCATGCATCATTTAAATAAAACCCTGTATAATGCACTATTATATAACATTTGGTCAAGAGTTTTTGACACAAATTTGTTATAATTTTTTATTATGCTACTATTTACACTTTTAAGAATACATATAAAACAACTATTTTTTTTTAAATATTGGATTTTACTAAATTTTAAAATATTAATTTACCGTGAAGCAATTTTGTGCTAATTGTTAAGATTATTTGGTCACCCTGTATCTCCTTAAACTTTCAATTTTTCGAAAAAACTAATAAATAATATCTGATTCCAGTAAATTAAGAAATCACTCTACAATGTCAAACTTCTTATATTTAAAATTCACAATTTTACTTCTCTTGAAACTTAATAAATGTTATCCCAATACAACAAAAAAAGCAATCAATTTTTTTCTTTTTGTGTTTGGCTGTATGCTGGAAACGACAACATGCTCACGTATTCTGAACGAAGAAGAAGACCTCTTTTTGTACTTCCCATATCTCTTATTCAATAGAACACATTATTTCCATAGTCCCCTACAGAGGACAAGATATAATATTTTTACGCGGCCGAGATTCTAAAATTCATTTTAGCTCCCATTTTTAGCAGAACAGAACTATTTTAATGTTTTTATTGTTTCTGGCAGTAAAAATATTTTTTCGCATCAACAATCTGAAACATTCATATTTTATGGTAAATTTATTTTAGTCCGGCTCTGAGTTTGATTCCCAATGCTCAGCCATCGTTGAATTCTCCGAGATCAAAGACGGCCAGCCGGCTTATTTATCTGTTTGTTAGGTGATCCGTGGTTCAGCGTCCGTTAAGCTTAGGTTTGAAGATATTTATTGTCCTGTTGGTCCATTCGTGGTCAAAAATCCATCGGGCACACAGTACAATGACAACGAGCTCGGCCTGAAATATAGTAGCCAATTGGCCGAGACTATGTTAAATATCGACTTTTTCTTGGATACTAGCTACTCCAGATCCAACGCCTGATGACATTTTGGATCGGCTGGTATATCAGAAGCTAATGTTATTTGAAAAACTGGTCCTGTTCTTTAACCAGTCCTCCCTCTCTAGTAGTATAATTTTAAAAGCTTTCTGCTATACCCCGTGTTGGATATAACATCGGATATCATTTCTAGAGTTGCAAACAACTCTTGTTCCCTAATTAGGGCTGTTCGGTTCGGTTTATATACATCACTTTGTTTGCCCGGCCATCCTGGTCGTTGGCCCTTTCTATATGTTGCTCTTTGTGCCTCCGCCTCTAAGAAAATGTAAAGCGGAGGTAAGTTTAGTAAGCATTCAAGCGCAGTTGATAAGGTAGAGCTCATTGCACTATAGCAAGACTGGCCTGTCGTTGTAAGCTGGGTAGTTTGGCCCTTGAGGTTCTCTGATGTCCCTTCTCAAAATAGACTATTGCGCCATACGCAATCATTGGTCTGATGACTGTTATACAGAGCCGTACATTTGTTTGGGGCTGGTGCCCCAGGTTTTTTCTCAAATTCTTCCGTCCGTAAGGACAGTGTGCCTTCGTGGGTTACCTTTTCCAAATGGGTATTCCAGGTGACAGTTTTATTTGGGGTTAGGTTAGGGGAAATACCAGAAAATACTTGAGAAGTACTGGCAAATATACTAGGAAATACCGGAAAGGGCTTGGGAAATACTGGGAGATACCATTGAAATTTGAGGAAGTACTGGGAAATACCAGGAAATACCGTAGGTATTATACCGTAGGTATTTCCTTTTGGTGTACAAAAATCGGTGATCGAGCCACCCCTCGATTTACCCACTGACGCAAATGAAATTATTTCACCGTTAAGCTCCGGAGCAGTCAGGAAGTCTAGCTTCCTTTACGGGTGAACGGTATAATTACTGTTTTGCTGGGGTTAACAGATATCTGTTATCTGTCTTGTATCTTTCGAGAGCATTCTTCCTCTGAAATGTCTCTAATGATTGCTCCTACGTCATCCGCGATTCTAAGATGGCAAGAAAATTATCGACCAGTAGAGGGGAGACAGAACTTCTTCTTGTAGACAGCCTCTAGCAGCTTTGAAACTTACCAAGACATCGTTAAGAGTGGTTTCAATCACTCGATTTTCGAGTGTGCACCTGATGAACCCTATGATGGTGAATTTAATGCCTCGCTGATTCAATGGTGGAATTGGGTAGTACATTGTTAAATGCTCCTTCTATATCAAGAAATATGCCCACTGCGACGCCTTTTCCATCGGGGGTTTACTTGATTTTTCCAACAAGGTTGTTTAAAGCTAGTTCTGTTGACTTGCCTGCTTGGTATGCATATTGATTTGCATTAAGTGGATGGGACATTAAGGCGCCACCTTTTATATGTGCATTTATTATCTTTTCCAAGCCTTTCAATAGAATGTTTTCAATAAGATTTTCTTGGAACCAAACAAATGTATTTTATTATAAAAGATGGTTTGCCTTAAGTGAATGCAACATTCGAAGAAAAAAATTGTCTTCTTTTGTAGCGGATATTGCTTTTGTGAATTTGAATGCAGTTTTTCTTTTGAATCGAATAACGTTAAAATAATGCTTTCTGTTATGACGAAATAAAATTTTATACAAGGCTCGGTTCGGTCGAAAAGAAAAAATTCTTATTCTTTTTCTGCGTATAATAAATTGTTTTTAGTTCTTGTCAAAAATGAAATTAATACTGGGATCTCCATCCATCTTTGGGCCGAGATAAAAATTGGGGTTAATTTATCTTGACTAAGGGGCAAGTTTACAGTTGGGGCCCTTAATATCTATATATAAGGCTTTTTCATCCATATAAAGGGGATTTTGGCGGTTTTTTTATTAGTATTTATGTGGTAGCTATTTTTTTTTGTAAAAAGACTCAGCGATGTTTTTATTTTTGCACTGCTTATATTTTACTGTTACATCGAATAACCTTGCTGGAGTTTTTTGTTGCCAATTTATTATAATAAAAATGGTAATAGAAAAATATTGACACAAAGGAAAATAAAGCTCTTTTATACACTAATAAAAAAAATGTGGTTTTAGTAGCCCAATAATTTTAGATTTCATTTGATCAAAGATGAAAGAAACGAAAATAATAATTACAGAATAAATTATAATGGTTTATAATCACTTTTTGCCCCAAAATTTGATTTATATGCATTTCTCACATAAAATGATAAAAAACAAATTTGTAGAGAATTATTTTCTCTACAATTCGTGTTCAATCACTTTTCTGAATTTTTTTTTAATGCAAATAATAATATAATATAGTCACAAAGTGTTACCTAAAAATAAAAACACTAACGTAGTGTTTTTAGGGGGGAGGGGAGCAAAGCCCTCTGTTCTGCAATTTCAGTGGATAACAATTTTAGAAAAATAATTCACCTACCTAATAAAAATTTACCACCAAATATTTTAAACAATGCGCTCAACAAAAATAAAATGTTTTTATTAGAGTAGGCTATGCAGTGTTATTTTAATAAACAAAAGTGATTCTTATCAATGAAATACTTCTTTATTTTAGATTTTAAAAAATATTGTGTTAAGAATATTCTTCTTATACTTTTTTTTTAATAACCAAATATTCAAGTATTTGCCCCTTTCCAAACTTGTGGTACGAAGCAACCTTCAGTACCAACGTATTGACACTTTAAATATAAAATAATTAAATCCTAAAACCTCGTGGATTATTTTATTTATCATCTCTGTCTTATTTTTAAAATTTGGTGCTCTGCTAAAGCCAGCAGAGCAATATGTGTTTTTTTCAATGGTAACTAGGGTAGTCCTAACACTGTAAATGCAAAATAAATATTTTATCACTATCTATCTATCTATCTATCTATCTATCTATCTATCTATCTATTTAGTCTTCTTCAATCCATCTTTGGACATAGGCCTCCCCCAATATCTTCCACTCTTCTCTGTCTGTCGCCGAGTTCATCCAACTAGTTCCCGCCTGTTTCTGCAAACCGTCCGCCCATCTCATTTGGGGTCTTCCCCTACTTCTTTTATTTTCCCAAGGTCTCCAGTTTACAATACATTTGTTCCATCGGTCATCTTTCTGTCTGATATGAGCGGCAAATTTCCATTTTAATTTTGCTACTTCTCCTCTGACATCCCTTACTTTTGTTTTATTTCTTATCCAATCATTTCTTTTTCTATATGTTAGCTTTACATGTAACATTTGTCTTCTAGGGCCCGGTTAAATAGTTTAGGGGATATTGTGTCACCCTGTTTCACACCTTTTCTTATGAGGATTGGCTTGGTTCCTTCGTGGATTTTGATTGATGTTGTTTTTCGCCATATATATTGGCTATTAAATCTGTATATCTGTGATCTATTCGGCAATTAATTAAAGATGCTTTTACTGCCCAGTGCTCAATGTTATCGAAAGCTTTTTCAAAGTTTATAATCGCAATATATAGTGGAATGTTATATTTGTTGTTGTATATGCTAATGAAAGATTTTTGACAGTTAAAGAATTGAAAATATGCTAACTTCTTAACGGAAGATTGCATCAATATGCGGTTTTTGAAATATATATATATTACAAAAAATTTCATAGGAGCTTCCGTTTCTAAGATCTTTATTTACAAACATTTACATTATGGATCCATTTATTTTTCTATCGTTTTATCCAAAAAATGCTCATCGGAAAAAAAGTTGAAATCCAAGATGACAGCTACTCCTCATAACAAATTTGAGGGAAAAATTATTTTTATTAGCTTTACATTCGCGGACACCAAACTGCTTCAAAACCTTTCTTGCGCTATTTCTATCTATCTAAATGGATTGGGCTATTAGAGAACCAACGAAAATATTTCATAATAAATACTCACCCAAATATTAAAAAAAGAAAATCTGTTATTATCATACAACATTTTTCATTTTAAAAACGCGAGTGGTGTAAGCCTCGAGGCCAAATAGAAACAATTTTTCATTCTGGTCACTATGCGATGCTTATTTATTATGATAAAGCCACGCTGTTGAGTTTATTATGCCTCTAAGAGCAACAACTTAAAAACCCATTGAGGAGATTGACCGGGAGAATCCCGATTTTGACCTTGTTTCGCATCCCCATGCAAAACCCTACAGAAGGCCACTCACGGTACTGCAGCCTCCTTCGAATTGTCCGATTTGGTTGAAAGTTTGATGCGGCCCCTAACGATACTGCACTGCAGTATAGTCCAGTGGTGCCAGATCTAGGGATTTATACCGAATCTAGGGATTTTCAAAGTATGGGAGGGATAAAGGGATTTTGTTGCAAAATCTAGGGAAAATTTAACAGACACGATTTAATTGGATAAATACCAAATATATTTTATATTACTTTAATGAATTTTGAGAAATGAAATGAATTAAACAAACTTAATGTTCAAAAATTTTGGACAAAAATATCAAAAATGAAATTTGTGTGCTAATGAATCATTTATGTTGCCTACACTTTACCTTTGTATTTGATATCGTGACTTGTCACATTCAAGTGCCACCGTTTAAAGAATTTGTTCAACCATTAACTTAAAACATTGATAAAAAATCAAGATTGTTTTAGCTTTAATATTAGTCAAGTCTTGGTCAGCAAACCAACAATAAAATGTATACCTAAATTGTATTTCCTATTGTATTTTTAAACTAATGTATATTATATGCATTTTTAATGGCGAAAATATAATTTTTCTAAATGATTGTTTTGTCTTATTTTATTAGCAGAATGCAGGTTGCTATGCTTGGCGCTTGAGGTATACGAATTAAAGTAGATCTAGGGAGTTCCTAGGGATTTTTGAAATATAATCTTGGGGTGGTGCAAAATTTGACCTGGCAACACTGGTTAAGTCTTCGCTTTCAGTCATTTCAGATCAAAATGATTTCATTTTGTTAACGTCTCCCGCTTTGTGCGTAACCTAAAATAAAAAAAAAACTTAAAAGGGATCGCCGATTTTGGCGCAAAGAGTGGCTTAATTATAAATAAATCGGACGGGGCCATACACGAATAAAATTTCCATTCGACCGACCGTGCTGTACTGCTGCAGTCAGATTTTTTTGTCTGCCGTCAAATCGGATGACTTTGTTGAATGGACGGACACCCATGATCAAATTACATTAATGTCCCGACTTCTATTAGTTTGGCCATTAGAATACAGATAGTTAGCAGTGGAGTCCCTGTATGTCACAAATATTGACGGAATAAGGGAACAAATTTTTGGGTTATATAAAATTAACCCATTAATGCCCAGTGTTAGTGTGCTACAGGTTTAAGGCGACAAATTCGATTCAGCTAATTTTTTACGCAAAAGACAACAAGGCAAAATATTTAAATATCAGTCAATAGGTGGCACTACATATTAGAGTCCTAGGGACACCTATTCGGTTTCTAAATTGTGGGCCTTACTAAAATTTTAGGGATGACAAAAAAACAAAACATTTTGAGTTTGACACTGACGTTAATTTTTGCCTAAAAACACAAGTGGGCGGCTACTTCCAATAGCAACAAAAAAAAGAATAGATTAAATAACAAAGTCTATTTTTTGTCAAAAACCAGGGGATGACATTTCATCCAAACATTATAGATTGTAATATATATTTCATCTTATAAATAAAAATAGAAAAAAAGTGTTTATTTACTGTGATAGAAAATACCGATAATCCCGAAGAAGACTTAGCCACAATAGGATGGAACACATAATGTTACTATGAGCCTGCCTCCAAATACATCTAGAGCAAAATATATTTAAAGACCTTCCGATATCATTGATCCAGAATATGAAAACGAAAATCTCCTGATCCACAGATGCTGCACAGGATAAGAAGTAAAGTTTTCGGCAATCATTGTAAATTAAATATAATAAATGAGTTGCTTTTATTGTAGTACTTTATTTTTGTTTTCACAACCTCGTAGAAAAAATATTGTACCTACATACTTAACGAATGTGTTTAGTGCGTCTTCCGCACTGGTTGGGTAAATTACTATTTCCTGCGACCACGTATGAAAATGTTGGATTTTACACGATTTGCACCTCAAAAACACACCCGTGTGCAGAAATTTTCTCGCACATGTGTGACAAGTACTTTCAGAACTTCGGCACATGTATGGAAAGTGTTTAACTGTCACAATACTTTTTGCACATGTGTTGCAGACTACTTTCCCACACATGTGCGGAAAAACAGCTACACTTGATTTACGCAAAATTAAACACCAATTTAGTTCAACAGTGTCCGTAGGAAATATAGCGTCCATAACTCGACAGAAAGGAACTTTCTCACGCTCGTGTGAAATTTGTCACTTTCTTCTCTTGCTATGTAATAAATAAATAAATGAAACGGGCTTTATTTTCAGAGAAGTTAAGCACAAGCTTCTGTTAACTGAGCAATATACTAATTATCAAAAACTATCTTATAAATTTGTTTGTAATCCCGTGACTTTGATTGTTACGCTATGGCTAGCCCTTAAAAAACGTTTTGTAAATAGAAAAAATTGTATGTCTTTAAATACCTTCTTATAATCATTTAACTTATATTAAACAACATTTTATTTATTCAAAATATCTGAACATAATGTGAAAATCCGGGTCACGTGATCTTAGTTAAATTTTCTCAATCAAATTGACTTGCCCCCGGTATATGGGGGTGGCGCTTCAGTCAGAAGGTTGATGGCTCTTGTCTGATTTGGTGTCCTGCAGCAAATATAAAATTGAGCACGCCGTTTAAATCCTAATAGATCTCTTCTATAAAAAAACTAGTTGAAACATTATTTCCGTTCATATGCAAGATTTTTTAAAAATCTTTAAACATATCTTGTTAGATTTTTGATTTTCTTTTGTGCATTTCCAAAAAATACAAAAATCAAAACAATTTTACTACAGTTTTCTATAACACAACTAGGCTACTGAAATGCCAAACATTGTTTTGAAATATTTGTTGTGTTTTAGCCATAACTTTTTTTTTATTTTTTGAATAAAATGATTTCGCGAAAAACTGCTAAGATACGTTTGTTAAAAAGGCTTTAAAAAGCTACCCCTCAAAATTTCGACGCGTTCCGCTTTCTCGATTTCTATTTCTATTAGAACAAAGATTTGGCCAAAAAATGCGATATCAGTGTTGTCAAATGGTAAGTTTTTGGGCGAAGTTTGCCCCCTTAAAAAGTACACTTTATGAAATCTAGCGGCCAAACAACAAACTAAATACATTTTGAATCGGCAAAACCTTTTTCTTTACACTATCCCCCATCGATTCGAGACATACACAATCTGTCATAGGACATGCGCATTAAGGCGACAAATTCGATTCAGCTAATTTTTTACGCAAATGACAACAAGGCAAAATATTTAAATATCAGTCAATAGGTGGCACTAAATATTAGAGTCCTAGGGACACCTATTCGGTTTCTAAATTGTGGGCCTTACTAAAATTTTAGGGATGACAAAAAACAAGACATTTTGAGTTTGACACTGACGTTAATTTTTGCCCAAAAACACAAGTGGGCGGCTAGTTTTCCAATAGCAACAGAAAAAATAAAAGAATAGAGTAAATAACAAAGCCTATTTTTTTTGTCAAAAACCAGGGGATGACATTTCATCTTATAAATAAAAATAAAAAAAAAAGTGTTTATTTACTGTGATAGAAAATACTGATAATCCCGAAGAAGACTTAGCCACAATAGGATGGAACACATAATGTTCCTATGAGCCAACCTCCAAATACATCTAGCAAAATATATTTAAAGACCTTCCGATATCATTGATCCAGAAGATGAAAACGAAAATCTCCTGATCCACAGATGCTGCACAGGATAAGAAGTAAAGATTCGGCAATCATTGTAAATTAAATATAATAAATGAGTTGTTTTTATTGTAGTACTTTAATTTTGTTTCCACAACCTCGTAGAAAAAATATTGTACCTACATACTTAACGAATGTGTTTAGTGCGTCTTCCGCACTGGTTAGGTAAATTCGTATTTCCTGCGACCACATATAAAAATGTTGGATTCTACACGATTTGAATCCTCAGAAAACATTAAATTTCATCCGTGTGCAGAAATTTTTTCTTTCAGTACTTTGGCACATGTATGGAAAGTGTTTAACTGTCACAATACTTTTTCGCACATGTGTTACAAACTACTTTCCCATACATGTGCGGAAAAGCAGTTTCATTTGATTTACGCAAAATTAAACACCAATTTTTACAAAAATTAGTATAGTTCAACAGTGTCCGTGTGAAAAATAGCTCCATAACTCGACAGAAAGTAACTTTCTCATGCTCGTGTGAAATTTGTCACTTTCTTCTCTTGCTATGTAATAAATAAATAAATAAATGAAAATGGCTTTATTTTCAGCGAAGTTAAGCACAAGCTTCTGTTAACTGAGCAATATACTAATTATCAAAAACTATCTTATAAATTGGTTCGTAATCCCGTGATTTTGTTTGTTACGCTATGGCCAGCCCTTAAAAAACGTTTTGTAAATATAAAAAATTGTATGTCTTTAAATACCTTCTTATAATCATTTAACTTATATTAAACGACATTTTATTAATTCAAAATATCTGAAAATAATGTGAAAATCCGGATCACGTGATCTTAGTTAAATTTTCTCAATCGAATTGACTTGCCCCCGGTATATAGGGGTGGCGCTTCAGTCAGAAGGTTGATGGCTCTTGTCTGATTTGGTGTCCTGCAGCAAATATAAAATTGAGCACGCCTTTGTAAATCCTAATAGATCTCTTTTATAAAAAACTAGTTGAAACATTATTTTTGTTCATATGCAAGATTTTTTAAAAATCTTCAAACGTATCTTGTTAGATTTTTGATTTTCTTTTGTACATTTTCAAAAAATACAAGAATCGAAACAATTTCACTACAGTTTTCTATAACACAACTAGGCTACTGAAATGCCAAACATTGTTTTGAAATATTTGTTGTGTTTTAGCCATAACTTTTTTTAAATTTTTTGAATCAAATGATTTTGCAAAAAAAGATACGGTTGTTAAAAATGTTTTAAAAGACTACCCCTCAAAATTTCGACGCGTTCCGCTTTCTCGTTTTTTATTTCTATTAGAACAAAGATTTGGCCAAAAAATGCGATATCAGTGTTGTCAAATGGTAAGTTTTCGGTCGAAGTTTGTCCCCTTAAGAGTATTGTTATCAAACATGTGCTTCCTTTAGGCGGAACGAATACAGGTGTTTTTAGCTACATAAATGCCAAAATATCGCGAATTTTGTGAATAATATAATTTTTTTTGTGCAATTAAAGTGGAATGGAAGCTCTACTCTACCTAAGACAAAGAAAAGGGCAATCCTTGAGTAATCCAATATTATGGAATCTGTCAGATATGCCCAAGTTTATTTAGCTCCTCCTGATTCTCATGAACTAACCGATAAAGAGAGTGCTGATGAAGATTATGGTGGTACTGTGGACAACTTGAGTAGCGCCCAGCTACAATCGAAGCCGAAGCAGTTCTTGATGTCATCGGTGAAATAGATGAAATTAGAGTCAACGAAAGCAGCATAAACATTTTCAAGGAAAACACACAAGGCTCACAGGATCCAGAGCCAGTAATTGTACAAGAATTGACGGAAGGACTACATAATGAGCCTTATTCAAATTCCAAGAGAAAAATTGTTGTAAAAATTTCCAGACAATGAATCAATACTGACTTACCGATAGAAAATTCGCTGGGTGCTAGTCTAGAACAAAAGCGCTCCCACTGAGATATTTCACATACTTAGAGATTAGTTTTTTCTATTTTATTTACTGAGCTGACGTATAGGTTTTACTTATAATCCTATACCCATACTAAGAAAAAAATTCCTGGAATTTCTGCATTTTGAGTCTAAACTCATCGGAAAACAGGGGAGGTTCATATAGACATTTTTCCTTTGAATGAATAATTCTATCAATGTTTGTTGACTAAGGAAATTTGTTTCAAAAAATTTACAGCCTCCCCTACTCCTCCGTGTTTAACCAACCATAATGTTTGTTGGTTTGCCAAAAGTTCTCTAAACATATTTTCCGTTCGTTGTCCATCACAGTCCAGTTCAAGAATTTCTAAAACTGAGATTTTTTTGGATGTTGTGCCGGATGGTACAGCTTTAGCTTCTTTTTGAAGTGAGCCTGTATTAGCAAAATACGTAATTAATTATTGTTTATAGAAAATACTTTTTGTATAAAACAGAAAATTTACTCAAGTTTTTAAGTAAGTGAATTTCTAACCCATTTTTATTTTATCCAGTACGTGTGAAGTTAAAACTTAAGTTTAGACGTCGCCTAATAATAAGACGTTTGTTGAGCTAGGAATAACTAATTTTAAATTATAAATAAATTAATAACCAAATACATCAAAAACCTGGCAAGAATTAGCTGACAATAAAAATATTTAGGTAGGTAATCTACATAAGTTCGATAAAATAATGCTTAAAAACTGGAAGTTACCTGATATCAACCACTTTTTAAAAGCCATGCATTTTAGAAAGTTTGGGTTTTATCCACAAAGAGGCTGTGATAACGACATCTTATTATAAATATTTAATAGATTGTCACTAAACTAAAGGACTAACATTTTTTTAACAACAATGTATAGAATTATTAAAGAGGATGTTGATTGTCCTAATATAATTAAACAACTTCCTTTTGCTATAGATCGATTCAATTCAAGGTCGAAAAATATGTTTTACTTAGCTTATCCACGAATTAATCTGTTTAAAAGCTCTCCTATCTACAATGTATCCAACTTATTTAAAAAATAATATGCTTCAGATGTTAATACTGACAATGTTAGCTACAAGAATTTAAACAGAATTATAGATCTAAAAGTGCGCAATAGTTAATTAATGTCCGAGTCAAGAATAAGTGTTATTCTAAGTAATAAACCATTTAATGAACGCAACTGTTCACTAAACACATTTATTTATTGCTAAAAATTCATAAAAAAATCCCGAACCCTTATAATTCCATTTTCCCTGATCTATGCCCTACAAAAAGTGCTCAACTCACCCATTATCCAACAAATCTCGGCACATAAGACAAGTTCGATGGCGTTGGAGCTCCGATGCCGCGTGTGGTCTCTTTGCTGGTCAAAGATTGAAGGCAATTTGATTCGTTTGTCATTATCCTGTGTAGTGTAAGTGATGTATGTTATAGAATAGTCTTTTTCATGTAAGGAAGTATCTGTCATTGGCTCTTTGCTGTAGATTCTGTTAAATAAATAAATAGATTATGCAACCCATTAAAAAAAAAAGAGAAAGAGCTGCTGAGCGCTTCAGGGCGTCAATGTGAATGAAAATCGAAAATACCAATAAGTTTGCTGATGCTGACGGTTCATACTTATGTTTTTCTCAAATACGTTATATCATAAATACATGTTCAAAGAATCGAAAAGTGAAGCAAATTTTCAAGTGCGCATGCGTGTGTTTTGTTATGTAGTCACACAGCTGCTGTGTGGGTGGTTGTTTATTTATATTTTGCGGTGTTTTGCATTTCTCTTGTAAAATTATGTTTCTTTCTGTGAAAAATGGGAAATAATTCGCGTTAAACATATGCGGTTTTTGGAAAAATGTACGAAAGAAGGGAATGCCATTCCTTAGGTAACTACTTTTATTTTTCTTTATAATTTGTTAATAAAGTTAAGAGTGATTTTTAGTTGTCATTAAACACTCTTCATGGTATCTACAATAAACCTGCATAATTAGTTTTGGAAAAACTACAATTTTAATCCACAATTTAATAAATTTTCACCCAATCAACTAGTCTTTAGAAAAAATAATAGGAGTATGTCCAAAACCACCAAAACTGACGCATGCGCACTAACCGAAATCCTGTCTACTCGAAAAAGGAACATCAAGAAATAAGTAGGGGTCCTGGCTTCAAATATCACCTGTGAGAATGCTGGGGTTTGCTCCATTTTTATTTTATAACGTATTTGGTTTTTCTCTAACTTGCTTTATAGGACTTCAATAAAACGTTGGCAAAACACCTACCAGGGCTATCAAAACGGACGGGCCACGATCCTCCACTTTCTTGACGTCACATCCGGGGCTGATTTTTTTTTGATGGTCACGTTACGACACAGCTGATTGTCTTTAAAATATTGAAGTTGGAATGACGGTTCATGAATATTTGATTTTTTTTTTAAATAAAGTCATTTTTGAGATTGTTTTTACTTTATTCTGGCAGAACAATTTTTTTTAATGTATAGTAATCCTTAATTTTTCATAGCCGCTTCATTAGCTCACACAAAAATTAAATTTAAAGCAGAAGCAAATGTGACAATCACAGATGACAAAGTCAAATACATGTCAAATATAACAGTTGGCATGTGGTACATGGCGGGTAATTTGAATTCAAAAGAAGGAATGCTAAATCTTCAAGATTTTAACCTTTTAATCATGTTGCTTCCTTACAAACCTTTGGTGGAATATCGGGATGGTGTCTGAGAATATTTCACTGAAATTTTGCGGAAATCTGTAGTGCCATTTTGAAAATACCATAAAAAAACCTCTGACCTCCCATAAGACCCAATGTAAAATTCAGCCCCGGGAGAACAGCTGATTTTTTCAGGGTCGTGGCCTCTATTTTTGTGTTGGCCTTGCACCTACTTATATGACTGCAAACTTCAACTCCAAACTGAATCACTCCTTCTCAAAAAGACAAAAGTCAAAACATTAATCACACAAGCGAGATAGATATAGTAATATACAGACGTCGAGTCGTTTAGCTTTTATTTGAAAATGAAACAAATTATATTTGGAGAAACTCTAAAGTTACAGATGTGGCCAAAATACTCTCCCTGTTCATTTGTCATTTTTCTTTGCTTCAATTTCGTTTTTTTAATATGTAAAAAAATAGCTGTATGAGGAATCTCTTTTTTTGTCTAAATTTGGTAATTCCCTTTTAGAAAGGAAATTTTTTAAATTCTAGTAATAATAAATTTTGAGTTAGAAGCGCACTGATACGCAGAGCTCGTTAAGCAGCTCCAGTGGCGTCTTCCCCCCCCCCCACGAAATGAAGATTTTTTTAGATATTTTCCACATATTTCATGAATAAAAACATTAATAGCATAAAATATGGCCTCATGGGGTCTCGGCCCACCGACCCCGAAACTTTTTTTTATATACGCCACTCGGCAGCTCAATCACACTTACTAAACTTTAATCAGAGAAAATTCCACGATTTTTCCCACTCTAATATAAAAGTACTGATGACTATATTAACAAGGGCCTCTTTAAGGCAATTGTTGGAGGTTTCCAGGCTCATTTTAATTTTGATAAACCAAAATATGTAGTTGACCAGCACTGACTATTTTAACCATAGTAACGAGATGGGGGCGATTTTGGATGTGCAACTTTAACTTTAGTCAAATCCAATAGTTACTTTCGAAAAGACATTGACAACGCATTGAGGGGGCAGGGGAAAGTTAGAGTTAGAAATGCTCAAATATGGATCAGAGAAATTACTAAAAAATCTTACATATACAGTCAATGCAGAAACGGACATCCAGAAACAAGCTGGATTGCAACAATTACAGAGCAATTGTAGTAACCAGTAAGTACTCTAAGTAAATTGTACGGTAGGATTTTTAGAGATCTAATAGAAAATAATTGAATAACAATGACAATGGAAGTTAGAAAATGATTTTTCTTTTAAACAAATAATTATTTTGAAATAAAAAAAATGTATCTAAAAGTTTTTTTGAATCAAAAGATTCTTTTAATTTCGTCTTGACTTGAGACATTAAAATCCTTTTGACACGATGCATTTAATTGTTTTCTTTAAAAAAAAGATTATTCAAAGCAAAACAAACTATATTTCAATCAAGAAAACTTATTTTTCACACTTAGGAACAAGCAGAATTTTAAGGTATTATTCTGGTTGTTTATCAGCCCGTTTGATGAATGCACTTACATAAAACTGAAGAGTTGACCTTTCGCGAACCAAGTAGGGGATTATACTGATATTTTCGCTAAACTGGCAACATTGGTCTGTTTTCCCATGCAATCCTTATGGTCCATACAAAAATTCTACCTCCAGATAGAAAATTGGCAACGCGGTATAATGCGTAGTTGAAACGTTATTAGAAATAATTTACTTTAATTAGTTTGATGAATGATATGGAATCGGATAGCAGAAAAAATAAAAAGTTTTGGATCTAGGAAATCAATGATGAAAGATTTCTTGGATTTTGGTGGTCTGAAAGAAAATTATATGTTGCAAAATTCAAAGCAAATCAAAACTTTTGTTTATAAGTTCAAGAGTTCAAGGGTAAACAGGCAAATCAATCACATGCTACCGAATTTACTTAAAAAGCTTTTTGGTTGAGGGATAAGGGTTATAAAAAGCATTCAGCCTAGCTACCAGCAGCTGTATACACCTTTTTATTATGGACGGAAAGAAAGCTACTAGCATTGTACTTCCAGTGGCGCACCCAGGAATAGATCTTAGGTGGGGCCAGTGGCGTATATATGAAAAATTTTCGAGGGGGGCCGAGACCGTTTCGGGGAGGGCCGAGACCCCATGAGGCCGTATTTTATACTATTTTATGTTTGTATTCATGATATGTGTGGAAAATATCTAAAAAAAATTTAGCTTCGGGGGGGGGCGGTCCCCCAGCCCCCCCTTATATACGCTACTGGGTGGGGCCAAATACGTTATAGCATAAATACATGTTCAAAGAATCGAAAAGTGAAGCAGCTCATAGCTGACTTTGGAAACAATGGCAAAGGAGGAGGCACTAAATACATTGTTTACCGGGACGCGTCAGATGAGCTGAAGTTGAGATATGTTGAAGGCCAAACCTTCCTGATATTTTTACCAAAAAAAATTGAGGGGGTCATAGGATTCGTTTTCGAGCTATACTTATTTAAATGCGCGCCACTGAAATATGGAAAAATGTGACCTTTTGTCATTTTCTTTAAATAACTTATCGCCAAATAAAAACAAAAAAATTATATTAGTCTTATTTTATTTACAAAAGAGTCCTTTTAGGAATTTTATTAATTTTTAACATAAAGTTTGCGTCACATACCTACAGAGTGGCTCAAAATAATTTTAAAAAAATACAGGACAAATACCTGAGATTTATTACGTATAAAGAAAGGGAACTAAAAATGCATAGTCAAAATTAACTTCACTTGCTTTCATGTGAGTTGTTTTAACTATTCTAGAGTGATGTTTGCATAATAGGGGATGTTATAACCTAACAGGGTATTTAAAAAAAATAATAATTCAACGCATGACATATTTACTAATTGTCTACGAAATAGTGTGTTTACTGGGATCCGTCAAATGAGGTGAATTTAAGATATGTTTGAACCTAAACCGTCCGGATGCTTGTTTCAAAAAAAATGAGGGGTCATCTGTTTCGTTTTCGAGCTATAATTATTTAAATGCGCCCAATGGATTATGAAAGAATGTAAGATTTTGTAGTTTTTTGATATAACTTCTCGTGAAAGAAAAATAAAAAACCAATATGAATTTTATTTTGTTGAAAAAAAAAGAGTCTTTTTAAGTATGTTCTCATTTTTGACATATAGTTTTCGTCACATATCTACATAGTGGCTCAAACTATAAATAATTGAAATACAATAATAGTAATAGACTTAATGGGTATTTCAAACATTTTTGAAATTCGCATAAAATGTATAACTAATTGCCTATGGAATAGTGTGTGGAAAATGTTTACTGGGATGCGTCAGATGCACTGAATTTGAGATATGTTAGAGCCTAAACCGTCGTAATACTTGTTTCAAGAAAAAGTGGGTGGTGATCGGTTTTGTTCTCGAGTTATACTTATTTAATGCTAGAATATAGCAAATGTGGAGACAAAAAGACAAAAAGGGGCCTACTCACCCTTTTCCGGGGGTTCTGCCAAAAATGTTCAGAAAGCCTGTGAACAAACTTAATTGACAAAAGTTTAAATCTCAATTTTTTTTACTATAAAGAGATAGAAGTTGCAGCGAAAATCCATAAGAGTATAGCTCAAAAACGAAACCGATGACCCCCTCCCCCAATTTTTTTTGAGCAAGTTTCAGGATGGCTCGGGCTCTAACATATCTCAAATTCACCTGATCTGACGCATCCCGTTAAACACACTATTCCGCTACACAGTTAGTACACCTATTATTTGTTTAATTTAAAAAATGTTTGATTTACCCTATAGGTTTACCACATAAACCATTATGTATGTAAATATTACTTTACAATAATTACGACTCACATTGAAGCATATTTAACAAATCCCAGTTATTATTCCTATATTTCTGTTATTCATATTTTGAGCCACTCTGTAGATATGTGACGAAAACTATAAAAAAATTGAAAACATACTTAAAAAGAGTTTTTTTTTCAACTAAATAAAATTAATATTGGATTTCTATTTGACGAGAAGTTATAGCAAAAACACTACAAAAAGTCACATTTTTCTTTCTTCCAGTAGCGGATTTAAATAGTTACAGCTCAAAAACGAAACCGATGACACCCAATTTCTTTGAGACGAGTATTTAGACGGCTTGGGCCCTAACATATCATAAATTCACCTCATTTAACGCATCCCGGTAAACACACAATTCCGTAGACAATTAGTAAACGTATCTTGCGTTGAATTATTTTTTTTTTGAAATACCCTGTTACCTTATAACATAACCTATTATGCAAACATCACTCTAGAATAGTTAAGACGACAAGTGAAGTTAATTTTGACCATGCATTTTTAGTTTCCTATCTTTATATTTAATAAATCTCAGGTATTTTTCCTGTATTTTTTTTATTATTTTGAGCCACTCTGTAGGTATGTGACGGAAACTATATGTCAAAAACTGATAAAATTCTTAAAAGAACTCTTTTACCAACAAAGTAAAGCTAATATCAGTTTTTTATTTTTATTTGGCGATAAGTTATTACAAAAAAACTACAAATGGTCATATTTTTCCATATTTCAGTGGCGCACATTTAAATAAGTATAGCTCGAAAACGAATCCTATGACCCCCCTAATTTTTTTTGGTAAAAATATCAGGAAGGTTTGTCCTTCAACATATCTCAAATTCAGCTCATCTGACGCGTCCCGGTAAACAATGTATTTAGTGCCTCCTCCTTTAAATTCGCGGATGCGAATTTTCAAGTGCGCATACGTGTGTTTTGTCATGTAGCTGCTATGTGGATGGAGGCCATATTGAATTTTTGCGGTGTTTTGCGTTTGTCGTGAAATATTATGTTTTTTTTCTATGAAAAATGGGAAATAATTCAAGTAATACATGTGCGGTTTGAGGAAAAATGTCCGGAAGGAATAGGGGTGCAAATTGAAATTGTTGCGAACAGCTTTACCTATTTTTGATTCTATGGCCAGTGTCATGTGTTGACGTGACATACGTCAAAAAAGGCGAGTTTTCGCCCCTTTCCATCTTTGACTAGCAGACACAGCATCGGAGCTCCCAGCTATCGAACGCGTCTCATGTGCCGAGATTTGTTGAATAATGGGTGAGTGAAGCACTTTTTCTAGGACATAGAATAGAGAAAATGGGATTATAAGGGTTTCGGGATTTTTAGTGAATATTTAGCAATAAATAAATGTGTTTAGTGAACAGTTGCGTTCAGTTCTGGCTTCAAACATCGTGTGTGAGAATGCATGGGTATGCCCCATATTTATGTTTCAACGTATTTCGGGGGGCCGATAGTCTTGGGGGGCCCGACAGTCTCAGTCTTGAGGTGGGGCTGACAGTCTTGGGGGGCCCGACAGTCTTGGGAAAGCGCGAGAAGCCCGACAGACTTGGGGGGCATGAGATCTATGTTGTCGAGTTCTATCCTATTTTATTTTTGTATTTATAAAACCGTTCAGAAATGCTTTAAAAAATTTAGGCTGGGGGGGCAGACCCCGAGTCCCCCTCCCCCACGGGGTGTGCCCATGCACTTTATTTAGAAATATAAAAAAAAACAATATTTAATAACGTGTTATTGCCCCATCGGCCTGGATAATACTTGCCAGCCTTCTAGGCATTGAATTTACTAAATTTTGAAATAAATTTAAATTTGCCTGAATGAAGTCTTCATATGCTTGTATAATAAGTTCCATAAGGTGGGTTCGAGTTGCTAGGAGTAATATTGATTTTTGTTAATTTTCTTGATATACTCTACTTGATATTTACTTGATATAGTCCCCACACTTTTTTGGTTGGATTGACATCGGGAGTTTTGGCTGGCCATGGCAAAACCTCGACATTGTTCTCTTGAAACCACTGTCGTGATATACAGGGTGTTTCAACTAAAAGGTAACAGAGGTGTTTTTAGGTATTTTTCGTGCGAATTTGGAGAAACGCTCGGACACGTCGATTTTGTTTGCAAGGGGGACATCTTTTGGCTATCTTGAAATTTTTGTAGCACGAACCCCCTGCGAGTGGTATACTTTACCCCTATATTTTGAATAGGGAAAGTAGGTCTAGGGATACCTTGTTTTGAATATCTTTACAACCGTGTCAAAATTTCGAAAATCCATTGATTAGTTTTTGAGATGTTTGCTTTCAAATTTTCAAATTTAACATGGACTGATAAAATAAAAATTTAATTAGAATTTTATTATTTTTCGGATTTAATTTTTATTTTATCATGGGAAAAATTTCCCAAGTTGGCATCATTGCTACTGACTAGTGTCTTATAACGTAGATACATATTTTGCTTACGTGACCTTGACGAAGTGCGCTTGCGTAACTGTCAAATCTCATGCTTACCTAAATACGTAGCAAAAGTTAAATAGCCCTGGTTAAACTATCTATTTTAACGGTCGTTTAAATCGATACAAAAGCAACAGAGAGTTGTGGCTGATTTCCTAACAAAGCAAACTCTCTTTACACACTTACAGATTTTCCGGTTCTTTTACGATAAAATATTGCAGTCGCTTTTTACATTGAAAGTATAGGGCTTGCTGTTTGTCAAGACAGTTTCTATTTTATTTGGTATATTTTAAAGAGGTCGTAAATTTAAATTTGTATAAGTTTAATCAATAAATAGGGATAAAATTGGCCCCTATTTTTCGCACTTTTTAGTTTATTTTTTAAGGTTTTGTCAATTTTTTTGGTGTTTCTAGGTTTTGATGTTTTTTTAGGATTTTTACTGTTTATATCAGTCACTTTTCATCCCAATTTTTACATTTTATTCTTGGAATGTCACTTTTTTCCCGATTTTTTGTTTATTTATCTCTTTTTATCCCGGAAATAAAAAGTGACAATTTTATTCCGAAAAAATGAGATAAAAAGTGAACTTTATATGCCAAAAGTCCGAAAATAATATTGAACTGAGTAAACAGAAATCACTGCCCGGTGGTTCTACAGAAAAGAAGTGGAAATTAAACCTCCAGAGCCCTAAAACATATGTAAGGTGTAAAGGCTAGTAGCTACGACAGATCATTTAAAGACTAAAAAGTATAATATTTCATGGTGACTCTAATCGCAAAAACATCCACACAGGAAAAAAGTGCACACGGAAAAAATCGCAAGCGGAAAAAAAGGGCACACGAGAAAAACCGCACAGAGGCAGTGGCGGCGCGTGGTAAAAAGCTTGGGGGGTGCACACCAAACAAAAAAAATTTTTTTTGGGAGCCACGCTAACTTTTTGGGCTATCCATCGAGTGGGCCGTCATATCATATAATTTAGAGCAAATAATTAAAAAATAATATATTCAGTTAGATATTAGTTATCTACCTATTATTATTGTTTTTATAAATAAATAATAAATGTATCATACCTACCTAGTTTATTTTCTCTTCTAATGTCAAAGATGAAAATTTAATTGTCTTTAAATATTGCACGAATGCTATCAGAATTAGAACCTCCGCCATTGTCGTAAATACCAAATCGTGGAAATCAAAAGGGGTATAACGGGGGTGCGAGCGGCATGGAGGCTAGTTTTTGTATAAGAGCACTACCGAAGGAAGGTTCAGATACTATTTACTGTAAAATTCTATTGGGACATGTAGTCATCTCTTTCTATATTTCATAATTAGAATGCGACATAACATCTACGGTGCATAGAATTTGGTTCCAGTAAATAAAAGTAAAGAATTAGATTCAAACTAACTATATAGCGCATCCGCCATTCACCGCAGGCTGGTTTGAACACGAATAAAAACACATACATATCGGGAATTAATTTTAAAATAATATTCCAGTCTCTTGTGAATTCCTGTTGAGTTAATTATTAATTAAATTAAAGAATGATCAAATCTTAATATTTTTTAAAGTAAAATTATGGAGAAACCGCGAAAACTTGATCAAAATATTGTAATGTTATAAGGTGTTATTGTAAAGATAACAAAAATCGTACATTTTCAATGCCAAAAAGTAAGCTATTTACATTAGACTAGATAAAACTAAGGTCAATTTTAAAAGAAAACGAAGAATATGGGACCACTGTGCAGAACTACTTTATAAACGAACCCCGAATTCGGATTCAGCGCACCAAAAAACATATATATAGGTAGGTCTAGTGAAAGATGTACATGCATCTTTGGTCTGGTCAAAAGAACAGACCACTATTTTATTCTGTTTGCTAGCGTAAGTTTTTATGAATGGTTAAAATTAAAAAAAAATTAAAACTCAATAATTTAGTTTTTTTTTAAATATTTTTTATACTTGCCTCTTTGCGTGTTGTAATTATGAAGTAACGTAACTTGTTACCATAAACTAATAATATAATAGACGCTCAGCTTTCATTAGGCCAATAGCATACTCTTTAATTCACGCACTGAGGACCTTTGAAATCAGCCGGCGACGACCGGTGAGGGCGCTGATGTCGCTATTCGTTTGGTAATAGCAGGTAACCACATGAACTCCAATGCTCGCTCTGTCTTTTTTTTCTTATGCAATAATTTACATAGGAAAAAAGAGAGAGGGAGCGTTTTTGCCCCTGTGATTACTCCATGTTGCAGTGTTGCCGATATTTTATTTAATTCAAAATCATTTGGAAAAATCTTTCAGTCACTCCTTTCAGTATACATGCAACCTTCTGTAGGGGTGGACGCGTCTTGCCCAGTGTAGGCATAGATATGTAGGTAAGAAAAAGTAGATATATTTTCTGACTTCCAAGAGTTAAGGCTAGAGGCAACTTTAAAATTTTTCGGACAACTCAGAATTTTTTTGGGAAAACTCAGGAAAAACTCGGAAAATGTTTGGAAAAACTTGGAAAATTTTCAAAAAACTCGAGAAATGTTAGAAAAAACTCGGGAAATTTTCGGAAAATGTTTAGAAAACCTCGGACAATTTTCAAAAAACTTTAGAAATGTTTGAAAAACCTCGCGAAATGCTCGGAAAAACTGGGAAAATTTTCGGAAATCCTGGAAAACTGGGGAAATGGTCAGAAAAACACGGAAAATGTTCAAAAAAACTCGAGAAATGTACAGAAAAACATACATTGGAAAAGAACTCTTTAACCTGCTACCATCTGAACTGAACAAAAGGTCAAAAAAATCTTTTAAAAAACAAATAAGCACTTGGTTACTTCAAAATTATCCAAAATTAAATTAAATAAATAAATAGATACCTAACTAACTAGAAACTGATCTTCAAGAATATTTCATAACTTTTTTTAGTTTTATATATTATTTGTTTTTTTTTTCATTGTAGTAGTATAACTACTTAAAAATTTTGCATTTAGTTATTTTTACATTTATTTGTCTGAATTTTTTAAACTTTTTATTTAGCCAAATATTAAATTCAAAAATACGTAAAACACTTTTAAGTTAAACGGTTCAACTGAAATCATCAGCTGTATAAAAAACTAAAACATTTTAAGTACACTAACGTGACTTTTAACAGACTAAGGTAAAAGCGTGGGGTGTATAAAAATAGTGTTAATAAACGATTGTTTAATCAAATAAGAATGACTTGTCTAAAATATCAAATGCGCTAAAAACCAGGTTTGTAATTCCTCACCTGTCACTTTTCATCCCTGATTTTAATTTTTTATCCCTGATCTATCCCTGTTCATCCCAGGGATAAACAGTGACACTTTTGTCTTTTATGTTTTTATCCCTAAACAACGAAAAAGGATTGGGACTGACCCTTGAAAGGAGGCGCAGTTTCATTCTTTTTTTGTAATAAGTGGACCCTTTTTGTGGTTTCTAGTTAGTAAGGTCTGGAACGAGTAACCTTATTATTCATATGGTAAGGTTAAAAACGAAATAGTCTATTACATATGAACAAGAGAAGAGAGTGACAAATTTCACACGAGCGTGAATGTTGAGAATGAGGCGCCAGCCGAGTGAAACAACAGGCGAGTGTAAGAAAGTTACTTTCTATCGAGTTGTGTACGCTATCTTTCCTACGAACACTGATGAGCTATACTCATTTTTGTAAAAACGGTTCTTCAATTTTGCACAAATCAAATGAAACTGCTTTTCCGCACATGTGTGGAAAGTTACTTTGCAACACATGTGCAAAAAGTATTTTTCAAAAAATTTCTGCCCATGGGTGAAACCTAACGTTTTCTGAGGATGAAAATGGTGTGAAACCCATGATTTTCATGTGTGGTCGTAGGAAAAATATATTGCATATGAAATACCTCTTAAAAATTAAAATAATTAACAAACAAAAGTTTAATTTGATACCTTTGCGCTTTTTTTTCTCTTACATTCTATTTAGTTCTCTTTGCTCAAATAACCGTTCGCCCGCCTTTCTTTTTGTGTGTTCTTTCTGTCTAGAAATTAACAGTGTCGGAGTAGCAAAGGGACTACCGGGTGTGCCAAATTCGATGTAGTCGAAATTTATAAAAACTTATGTAAATATGAAGACATACGAGGGGATTATGAAAAGTCTGACTTTATGAAGGTGGCCTACAACTTTTTTATTTACAAATTTTTTTATTTTGGTGTAATTTACCTTATTAAATGCAAACTTTTTAAAATCCCGTCGGTCCTAAAAAACCACGAGGTGAATCAAATAATAGAATCTTTAATAAATATCCAAGGTGTTTTTAGTATAAATTTATTTTATTTATTAAGTAATAATAAATGGATCCATGACGGGTAAGATACCTTCCTAGACTAGCCAATTAGCACACAATAAGTAAACTCCACCCTATTATATCAGCCCTAAAAAGTATTTTCTAAATTTATCGGAAATGAAAGTTACGAAGTTGTTGGTTCTACCGTTGTTTGATGGATCTCCATCAAACAACGGTTCTACTTAACATCTTTTAGTGATTTTTTACTGCGTATCCAAATTTTTCAAAAGGCCCGCGCGCCTCTGTTTTGTGTAGCCTGCCCGATTTAACCCAAAACTAGTTAAAAATTAGTCTTGAAAAAGTTTTTGGAGTATTATAGGGTGTGTCTGTATAACTAATAAAAAAAAACTGTAATTTAACCCGGTACTCATATCTGCCGGGTGGACCAAAAAAACCCGGTCAAAATGTTTTTGTTATAACTATACTAACCAATTGATTAGGCTTTCAAGCAGAAAGATTTGATATTATAAATTCTAAGATGGCTGAGAGAATCAATCTTGCCCGTTTCAAAGAGGCTTTTTAATTCTTGTATTCCGGATTTTTGGAACTCTTAAAAACGCTCTGTTTTCGCCACCCTCATGCAACTAGTTACGAATCATTAAAATCCGTTTAGTGGATCTCGAAACATTAATTTTAAAACGGTTTAGTGGTTCCCGAAATATTATTCCTTAATTCTGTATCCATTCTTCCATTAATACTGAATGGATTCTATAAAATCTCTAGAATCGGTTCAGTGGTTCTTTAAATTAGAATTGTTATAGCAACTGTTATTTCAATTTCTGTCTGCAATAATTTCGTTATAAACTCACTGAATCGATTTCAATGAAAAAAAAAGAATTATGGTGATACCCGATTGCTCTTTGATCAAAACTATTAAAATTGAACAAAAGTCAAATTTGTCCTTCTATGAAGGATCGCTTCTTTGTATGTTGCGAAGATTTATTTTTTTATGATTAACTTGTGCGTGGTGGACCTAGGATCTTTTAAATAAATTCAAAAAAAGGTCGAAAAATTTCTCTCAACATAAGAAAAAACTACCCTTTATGGATGGTCAAATTCGAATTGGTAAGCCATATTATATTTAGAGATGGCTGAAAATTTAAATACGGATCTTTAATGAACTTGATCTTTGCCATGATGCTTATTATTTAATTGTCGGTTTACTAGTAATGAATTTACGAGGAAATAAATGCACATAGAAATGGCAAGGCAATCGCATATTCTGTAAAATTTTTCTATACTTCTAAAAAAATTCAAAACATTTTCGGAATATAAAAATAAACGAACCTTTTTAAAAAGTAAAGTTTTTATGTCCGCCATTTTGGATTTTACAATGACGGCAAATTTTGTTTGTGATCTTTTAAAAGCAATCAATCGTAGGTAAAAGAATATAGTTAAAGCAAAAATTAATTTTTAGGGGCCTAAACCGATTTAAACGATTCATATCTCCGAACCATGTTGTGCGTAGCAAAGATAGAGCTTTTCGACAAACAAAAATATATATCTAAAATTTCCGTAACAGAAGAATAAACGAGCCTCTTTCAAGGTCAAGTTTGATTCTGTCTGCCATCTGGGATTTTAAGATGGTGGACAAAAATATACTTTTACACAATTGTCCGATCAATTCCCTGCAAACTACTGCTTGCTTTGGTAAAATCTATAGTTGGAAAGCTATAACGATAAACATTTTGTCCGGTTTTTTGCCCACCCGGTATGACACAATAAATATAAAATATACATAGATGGCATATTTTTTTTCTTTTGCCCTTATTATCGAAGAAATAACAGTTATTTCTTCGATGCCCTTATATCAGGGTGTAATAATAGCAAACTAATAGGCGCAAGAAAAGATCAAACTAAGGATTTTTTTCTTATTATATTTTGCATCAAACCTCTTTGTTTTTTAGAAAAAGGGTGCCAAACTTAACAGCTTTTATTTTATATTTTTTACTCCCTTGTAATAAACAATGAGAAATGCTGGCCAGTTGGCTCGATCAAGGCCATATTACACACACACACACACATTTTATATTTTATTATAACTTCCTGAAAAATTAATTTATTATAACTTCCTGAAAAATTACAACAAAATCGATATTTTTTGAAATTATGCATGACAATAGGGGTAATAATTAAATGGCAAAATTATTTAAAAATAAATAGAAATACTCAAAATTATTACCAAAAATCTCTTTTTTTCTTTAACAAATTTTAAAAACTCTTTAATATGTAGTGCTACTACAGTAAATATCGGTTATAACGACATTGAACGGACCGCTTAATTTCGGTCGTTAAAACCAAGCTTTGTAATAGAAAAAAAAGTAAAAAGTACTAAATATTGATTGTTAAAAACTAATATTATACTTATTTTTAAAATTTATAAAATGTAAAGAAGAAAATCTTCGATTTTGAATCCGCCAATCCAACTTATAAATTGAATTTCATCTGCCCATTCGCGTATGCAAGGAAAGGGGATAATGGGGGTAATTATCCCCTCCCAAGATTCGTAAAAAGTGAGAATTTTTCCACAAAAATGCCCCCAGTTTTTTTTGCCCCCAGCGCAAAAAACTTTCTTTATTATTACTGAAATTATACCTATTTTAGTAGTATTCGTTTAAAATGAGGTCCTTAGCCTGAATTCATGGATCAAAAATGCAAATTGTTTTGCCTACGGCGCGCAAGTAATCTCTAGTTATGTAAAAAATTTACATAAACTGCATAAAATTTTGTTTGTGGGACCTTAACACATATTAATAATTGCTATTATTTATTAAGTATGTGTGGCTGGACTGAATTGCCTCTCGCAAGATCAGGCCTCTATCAGCATCGTAGCTAGCCTCAGTTTTCAGGGGGGCCGTGGCGTAGATCTATTTTTTCATAGATATTTTTATAGTAGAGGGGGAAAGCCCCCCGTGCCTCCTAGCTACAGCAATGTCCTACTCTCTACTAATAAAAAATACAGAAACAATATACCTAATATGTGTATCACATAAAACATGGGCCACAGCCTCGCTTAAACACTAGGCTAGCTTAAGGGCCTAAATAAGGGGGAAGTAGTTAGTAGGGTTAAATATCTCCACCTTGCCCCAAAAAATTAGTTCATTGTGGATATATTATATTACAATGATTTTTTTTTATATTCTGAATTCTTGGGCTAGCTACGTCGATGGAGATTAGATAAAATGTATTTCTTTATGGACTGACCCCTTGATTTATTTGTAGTTTTTTACATTTTTGTATTTATTTGTTTTTGGGTTTAAATATTTTTTATTAATAAAATTAATCATGCAAATTCCATGGAAAAAATTCTAACTATATGGATACAATCTCAAAAACTAAAAGCCAAAAGTGACAGATAAAATTTAATTTGACAGTTGGATTATTTATATTTTTTTAAATAAAAAAGCAATTTACAATCAATTGTTTTTTTTTTTAATAAAAAAGTTATAGACCACCTCTTAAAATGTAGACTACTTAGCTTATAAAGGGCTATTAAAATGAGGTTTTTACTTTTTTCTATATCCCCTAGAAATACCTAAACCCCCCAAAAAGATCGATATTGATATACATACAGGATGTATTAAAACGCAAAGGAAGCGAAATATATACAGTATGTCCCCCTAAGTTGGAATCATATGAAAAACTTTTTTATTATTAATTTTAGGAAAAAAAGTTATTCTTCAAAAAAAATCCTGCATTATCTAAAACCTAGAATACAGTCATCAAATATTAAATTTTTTCAGTGGTATACGAGGTTTGTCAAAAAATATGAGTTTTACTCAAGAGTAAAGTACCTTTAAATTTGCAAAATAAATGAATATGCACTTATTACGCGTTTTAATTTCAAAATTATTAGGAAACATCGAAAAACTAAAACTAATCACAAAATCATTCATTCAAAATAGAAAGAGTAGTAAAAAATAAAATAATCTGAAGTTTTAAACGTAATTTTTAATTCTGATCAACTTTTTGTAGTAACATTTTTCGATATTGTCAAATTTAAAGGTACTTTAATCTTGAGCAAAACTCATATTTTTTGACAAACCTCGTTTACCATTAAAAAAATTTGATATTTGATGACTGTATTATAGGGTTTAGATAATGCAGAACTTTTTATGAAAAATAACTTTTTTTTCTAAAATTATTAATAAAAAAGTTTTCCATATGATTCCAACTTAGGAGGACATACTGTATATATACATTTATATATGTATAAGTCGAAAACGTAAACGCCTAAGCATATTAAATAGGCAGTAGCTAGAAAAGGAGTAATATTTGATTAAATTACGCGGTATACCAACCAAATTCTAAATACCTTATTCATAATGATCGAGTTCGACCAAACACACCGGGGCTCCCGAGAGGCTCTCTCTCTTTAATGCACCACATTCAAAAGAGCGGAAGAATTGCCAAGCGCCCCGGGTTGTCTACGCGAACTCACTAACTGTCCACCTATTGAAAAATCAATCTGGGGAAAGTAGGAGAATTGTAAAGTAGATAGGTATAATTGTCTTTGGTATGGCAACACCGCCGACTCATTCAGGCGAGACAATTAGCAATTAATATTTACACCGTCGCGTATAGCCATCTGGTATGAGATTTCGGTAACAGGGGCCATTTTTGGATCAGGCGTCTATTATATTAGTTTATGCTTGTGACCATAAACTAATAATATATTAGTTTATGCTTGTTACTTTAAAACATAAAAGCCATACTTTATTTCATTACATTATTTTTCTCTTAGTCCAAACTTCTCATTGTATGATTTTCCTTTACGATGTTTTACTCAGGGCGCTTTTTCCGTGTGCGCTCATATCGGTGTGGGCTTTTTTTCGCGTGCGCTTTTTTACAAGTGCGCTGTTCAGATATTCTGCTGCGGTTTTTTCCTCTGCGCTGTTCAGATATTCTGGTGCGGTCGTGGGCAAAGACAAAATTTGGCGCCCCATCAACGATTTCGGGCACAATTTGGCGCCCCGGTATCGGTGGCAGGTGCCCACTCTGCCACACCTAGATCCGCCATTGATCGTTCGCCTACACGTAATAAAATCGGAATAACTGCATTAAAACCAAGTTGAAACAGCCACCAAAATAATTATTTAGATACGATTTGAGCAGTGGCGGTTCTGCATAAAAAATATTAAAATTTGATCATTCTTTAATTTAATTAATAATTACCCCAAACGGAATTCACTAAAGACTGGAATATTACCTACAAATTAATACCCGGTTTGTATGTGTTTCTATTCGTGTTCAAACCACCTGCGGTGCATGTCGGATGCGCTATATAGTTGGTTCGAATCTAATTAGTCACTTTTATTTGCACCGTAGACTTTATGTCGCATTTTAATTACGAAATATAGAAAGAGAAGACGACATGTCCCAATAGAATTTTACAGTACATATAATCTGAACCTTCTTTTGGCACAGCGCGTATACAAAAACTAGCCTCCCGTGACAACTCCCGTGACAACCCCTGCGCCCATGGTTCGCGTTGCATGTTAGAGCAGTTCACGGGCACGTTTAATTAGTGCACTTAGACAATTTGGCACAGTGATGTGCAACAATTACTTTTCCAAGTATCGAGTAGATACTGATACTTCGTATTCGAGTATCAGATTTTTGTATTCGGTAATCATTATATTATCGGTAAATCCAATAAATACTGAGATTTTCTATGTTGTCAATCGTATACGTATACGCAATAGTTCATTTAATAATTTAAGTAAATAAATATCGGTCCAAATAATTGCAAGTAGTCCAAACTTGTTACTCATACGGCCGATGCCGATACAATTGATACGAAAGTAACACTTTGGCTTCGGTCCCATTCGGGATTCGAGTAAAGAGTATTTAGCGTCGAAGGATTCGATTACTTCGAATCTGCCCATGTATCAGATATTAAAGTATCGAGTAGATAGTATTTGCACACCACCAATTTGGCATTATCGGTCGAGCGCTGGCGGTTTGGTTTGATTTCGACAATTTGGTATTCACGAAAATGGAGGAAGTGTCTCTGATAGTATTAGCGTACAATATTTAAAGGCAATTAAATTTTTATATTTGCCATTAGAAGAAAAAAAATGTAAACTAGGTATGATACATTTATTATTTATTTATAATTTCAATAATAATAGGTAGGTAACTAATATCTAACTAAATATCTCATTTTTTAATTATTTGCAAAAAAAATTTTTGCCTGCGCCTCAATTTTTTTTTTTGGTTGCACTCCCAAAGCCTTTTACCACGCGTTGTCACTGGATTTGAGTGGTCCAAAATCCCGTTATTATTTTAAACTATAATTAACTTTGTTTCGTTAAGTTAATAATAATGATATTAACATTAAATCAAATCAAAGGATACTTTATATTTTAACATTAAAACGCCCACCGAGGCATCATTTTGTAATGCTTTAAAAAGATCGGTTCGCATTAACAGCTACATAATGTAGCTATTATCATGTAGGTGGTATTGGCTGCACAGCCCAGTGCACAGTGGCTGATATAAATTAAAATTTATAAAGAACAGCTACACATTGCATATTCACACGGTGTTTAAAAATATAAACTGTGGTAACTTAATCTTATATATATATATATATATATATATATATATATATATATATATATATATATATATGTTGAATTTTTCACGTTACTGGTGGTCCAGCGGATTTTTGTAAACAAAAGTTAAATATGATATGAACAACGGAACAACTAATATTTTTTAATTTTTTTAAAAACTAAGGCAATTTTCCTACTGTTTTCTAGTACATTCTTATAAAATATAATTTTCTAGACGTATTGTCGTTATTTTTTTTTAGCCCGCTTTATTTTTTATTACACAAAACTTAAACTACAAGTCGAACTGAATGTGATCGTTTAGTATCAAAGGTGAACCGAGGACGTGGAAAGTAAACAAAGATGTAAGTCAGCGGATTGTTTTTGAAGCTGAAACGAACACATTATTTTCTTCGAATTTCAATTTTAGAGATAAATGAAGCGGGCCAAAAAAAATATCGACCGGTATGTCTAAAAAATATTATTTTATAAGAATATACTAAAAAGTAGTAGGAAAATTGCCTAAATTTTCAAAAAATTTAAAAAATATTAGTTGTTCATATCATATCTAACTATTGTTTACATAAATCAGCTGGACCACCAGTGACGTGAAAATTCGACATATATTTATAAGATCCGAACACCGCTCTATTCTATCCACTGTGAACTTAATTAACAACTTCTTTTTTTAACAGGTAAATTGGCTAGTGAAGTAAATCAGTTGCGTACGCACAAAATGATCTTGAAGGGGGCTTATGCGCGGACCGATAAATTTTAGTTTTAATTTTTGGTAGTTTTGCTACCGAGATGACAGGTTTTCGCCTCTTATCTCGTCTCGCCCTCTCTCGACGAGACGAGAGAGTTATTTTCTCTCAAATGAAAGCTGAGGACGAGACGAGAGAAAGACCCCCCTCTCGTCGAGAGATTCTCGTTTTTCTCGTTCTCTCGAGCAAAAATTTTGGTTTTATAAATTTTTATAATTTATCATCTGTTCGTGTTGACCCTTTATAGAGTTAAGCTGATATTTGTGTATTTTTTTTTAAATAAAAGGTATGTAAAAATTGTCATATATTCCATTTTTGACAACATGTACTGTGGCTTACCTTTCTGCTGGTTAAACAAATTTAAAGGTCTCTGTAATGTGCGTTTACTTTAAAAAAACATAGAAATTTCTTGCAAAAACAGGTTTTTCCCTGAAAAATTACGAAAAATTAAGATTAAAAGAAAGTTATTTTTAAAAAAGTTTTGGTTAGTTTTGAAAAAAACACAATTTCGCAAGGAAAAATCTTTGGTTTCCAGAATCTGGAAATTCGATAGAGATCTTTAAGACCCAAGTATTTTAAATAATAAATTGCTTTATTTTTAAGGATTTATATTATTGGCAAAACACAAGATAATCTTTTGTCAACGAACACTTGGGATTTTGGGTACAGTTTTAAATAAATAAAGCGATGCAAAACTTTTCCACAGCCTTTATTTCATAGGCATTAACGAGCTATTTAAGTCCAGGTATTGTATTTACTCCTTTATTTATTGTATGTATATAGAGTATATTCCCGAATGGATTTAACACTTTATTTTGGAAAAAGTAAATACCATAAATAATAAGATTCACCCTGTGGTCTCCAAGATATAGGTGCGTTCTAAGAGGTGAGTATCAAATATCAATATTCCTTATTGAAAAAGTAATTGAACAGGCATCCGAGAAGAAAAAATCGAGTGGTCCCAGCACAAACTGAATGGACCAGACAAAACAGGCATTTTGAAACTTTCTAATATTCCAGTTATTGCCCACATGGCCCAAATTTTACGCCTGTAGCTGTATCCCAAGCATCAAAAATAAAACCTGCTCACACTTTTGTACTTTAGTTAAATTATTTAAACCTAGCAGCCAGCAAGATAAGTGTTACAAAAATTTGCAAATTTATAAACAAGAAAAAATTCTTCGTGGCTAAGCGGGCATCGAAAGATTAAGTTTCTCTCGTATTTTTCCGTGAGCAGCTCGAAAGCTGCTTCGTTCCTTAAGGGACTCTTCAAAACACTGCATGGTCAATGTGACACTTTTGTAAAGCTACAGAGACGGTATATGAATCTCATCTTCCGATGTTGGTAAGATAAATAAATAAATAATGCCTGCAATACCGTTTGCTTTCCCATAAGTGGCGACATCTACAATTACAAAAGAAACTACCAGAGTAAAAATAAAAGCAGGCAGATGAAACGAAACACAGTACTCATGATCGTGACATAATTTGTCCCTCAGGTAAAGTAATTCATAACAAAAACATTTCATGTAAAAAAAACCAAACTAGAAAGAACCTTTCATTTTAAAATATTTATTGGAGAACTTGACTTTACTTTTATCTGAATTCTTTTTACGGAATACCATTTTCGCGTACTTGGATAAAAATATGAAATGTTTTTGTTATGATTTTACTCCTTTTTTAAAGGATTTAGATTTAAGTTTTTAACAATTCATAATAAGTTACTGCTTTATAGACAAATACTGAAACCAGTATGGACATATGGTATTCAACTATGGGGTTGTGCTAAAGAGAGTAACATTCTAGTTGTACAGAGATTTCAAAATAAAGTATTAAGAAACATTGTGAATGCACCTTGGTACGTTCGAAATAGTGACCTTCATCGAGATCTAAAAATCGAAACTGTAGCAGAGACTATAAAAAAGTACGCAAAAAGCCATGAAGATAGACTCCATCGGCATGTGAATGTGGAAGCAATTCAGACAATACTATGCTAGTTCGACGACTAAAAAGAGTGAAGCCGTTTGAGCTAGTAAACTAAGTGAATTACACATAAAACAAAATAATGCTATAAACACAACACAATTGTGAGTTACAGACTAAACAAAGCGGGGAGAACTGTTGAGTGAACCCTAAGTTTAAATCTGACTTTTCTAGTAAATTAAGTTAAAACAAAATTGCTAATTAGTCTTACTGACTAGATTGTAATAAAAAAAACACAGTGTGTTTGACAAATAAAAAAAAAAAAAGTTTTTAAGTAATAAAATATGCAGAATATTGTTCAAAACTTTTGCAATACCTTATTAAAAATTTTGAGGTTTATTTTATTTTTTCCTTTGGTTTTATCATAGTTCCTATCAGCCTTCTAGAGCTCAGCTCTCTAGCGTTCCTGGAAGTGGGCAATGTTACTTTTACATAAATTTAGATTTACAGGGGAAGAAAGTAAATTAAAAATTCGGTGTTTTTAATTTTTTCCCTATAGTTTTATCATAGTTCCTATTAGTCTTCAGTTAATGAGAAGAGACAGGAAGACTAAAAGTTGGGATAAGTGAACATTTTAGAAGGGGCCAGGCGAGTCCTTTGCAGCCATGACAAGCAAAAATTTCTCCTGTCTCATAAATTTAGGCCTTTTTGTTGATATACTCGTACCGACTACTTGTCTTGAGGAGAAATTAATTAATATTAATATATAGTAGGTGGCAGGCAAAAGTTTTTTGATGTTTGTTTGAAGAGGGAGAGAGAGATGAGAAATGGGGTCGGTAGCCGCCAAATATATTATAAGACTAAACAGAGAGGTCCATGCAACTAGGAACATATGAATGGCCATACCGCGAGTGAGATTGCCCAATCTTGGTTCCAATGATTTCGTTTTGGGGAGTAATAATAAAAATTAAGCTTACGAGGATGATAGAGCCAATAATTTGGAAAATTTTCGAAATAAAATTATGGAAGCATTATCAAACTATGACCTCTATGTTTTTAAATCCAAGAGTTTGGTTTTATAATAGGCTCAGATATTGTCTAGCCGAAGAAGGAGGACTTTAATATTTTTGGTTGGGAAGGATTATGTTGTATTTTAGCTCTGCTGCCTACAAAAAAAATTTGACATGGCTTCAAAAATCAAAAGTTTAATGTCTCATTTTCAAGAGACAAGGCGAAGAACAACAATAAAAACTGTTTATTGAATAGGCCACAAAGAGATATAGTGCCACATGATAACAAATAAGAGAAAGCTTCAATAATCTTCTTTTAAAAAAATCATGGTTTAACATATATTAGTATCGTGAGGTATGGGCGCACACAGGGGGGGGGGCGGGACCCAGGCCCCTTCCAAGCCTATGATTTTTGTATATATTTTCCACATATTTCATGAATAAATACAAAAAATAGCATGAAATACGACATTTTGAGGCCTCGCCCCCCCCCCAAGACATATTCCTGGGTGCGTTACTGCGTGAGGCATTCTAATAGTGGGTCCACACCAAACCAACAAAACAAAAACAAAACAGCAACTCAATGTTTTCCAATATTTTTGCAACAAAATGAGAACAATTCGGCAACTTTTTTGTTTTGTTGGCGTTTTCAGCAACTTTTTACTTAAACATCGTGGTTCAGTTTGTGCAGTTTCTGTATGCAAAATAACCATGTCTGGAGACAAAATGTAATGGGGTGTTGAAAATACATGTAAATTAATTGAGCTTTATCGCCAGAAGAGAAGAAGAATTATAAAAATCGTTATAAAAACGCAGACGCCTTAAAGGAAATAGGAATATTGTGTGATACTTCTTCAGAGGAAGTCGACAGAAGAATAAAAAATTACCATTACCATAAAAAGTTCACTAATTGTTTTCCTATATACAGCAGTGGCGGCGGCTACAGGGAGAGCAAGGGGGCAGTGCCCTCCCAAAACTAGACAACAACCAGTATTTTTAATTGATTTTTGTTTAAAAAGTTGAACTTTTCCTTACGACATGTCTAGTTCTCTTTTTTTAGTCTGTGTTTTTTTTTTAGTCTGGGCAAACTTTTTTTAGCGTAAATAATTACAAGCCGGCAGCACCGCGCGGGAAAAGATTTCAATTTCACCCGTTTTTCGGCGGTGTGTGGCTGGCTGTTCTCGCGCGGAAGCGGAAGGAATGTTTGTTTTAGTTGATTTCGGCCATATTCATCGTGCCAAACCGTTTGATGCCCTTCCTACGTGTAGCCGGTTCTATCCTTAGTGAAGAAGTATGAGTTTGTTTTGATTTGGCGTACGTCAGGGTCAGTAGTTAAAAGCCTTGCCGATCGCGCGTCCATTGTTTTTGTTTTTGTTTGTTTTCAAAATGGAAATAAATACCGTCGATTATATAATTAACTGCGCAAATTTAAATACGTTGACATTTGAACTTCGATTAAAAATAAAATGTTTAGGGCCACATAGATCAGACCTAAAAATTAACCAAAATTTTAGTGCAAGTAATAAGAAATTATACGATGCTGAAAACTGGTTGTATGGTTGGGAAAAACTAAATGCTTTTTTTGGTTTATTTGTCTTATTATGAACAATCCATGAAGTGATTCTACGTGGGTGGCAAAGAAAATGTGTGATATCAAGCACTTTAGTGAAAAGTTAGACACAAAGTTAGTGTTACTTATTAAAATAACCACATAGAATTTTCTGTACTAGGCAAGACTGATATTAGTTGCCAATTGAATAGTGCCTATAGGCAAAACATTGTCGAACATCATGAAAATGTGGCAAAAAATATAGTAGGTTAATAGACTATTTAAAATTCTGTGGGATTTTGGAGGTTCCTCTACAGGGCCATGATTAGTCTGAAACTGGTGCTAATCCGAGCACTTTGCACCTGTAAAAGAAGGGCGACTAGACATTATCTATAAATAAATAAACTAAAAACTAAACCAAGTAGCTGCTTGTTTGTAAAATGCTAAAATAAAATTGTTTAGATAAGTTTTTCATTTCCTTTTCCATGCAAAATAAATTTCTGCCCCCCCCCCCTCCACCCACTTTATAACGACACCAGCCGCCACTGTTACTTGTGAGAGAATAGGCTAGCAAATTTATTTGCAAGAAGACAAGAGGCATAAATCTCAATTTGAGAGCGAAATAAATGTATAGAAATAATTCTCTATCTCGTTCATGCTTTTTAGTTTATAGCTAAAAAAACCAACTCCGTCTAATAAAGAAATAAAGAGTTAATTTTTCCTTGTTTAAGAGCCCCACTTGCGTAAGTAAGTATCACTTACGGAACACAATGGCTAATAGAGAATAAACAGCCCTTAAACTGACGAACAATCTTTTGCCCTTTTAATATAAAAGGCCTATACACAGAAAAGCTTTTATTAGAAAAAGCACGAGGCGGTGACGGCTAAGTAAGGTTATAAGAAGGTTTGTATTTTTTTAAGAAATTTTCTTGCTAGATATCGGAAAAAGCTTTGTGTTATTTTATTTTCTTTTTTACTTAAATGGACACTCGTTTATTTTGGGTCAAAAGAGCATTAATAAAATTAACTTCAACTTTAAATTAAAACAGAAACCGCGACATACAGGGCGGCGGCTAAAAGGTCGAAAGTACAAAAGCTCGAAAGAACAAAAGGTCGAAAAAATAAGTTGAAAATACAAAAGGTCGAAAGTACAAAAGGTCGAAAGTACAAAAGGTCGAAAAACAAAAGGTCGAAATTACAAGAAGTCGAAAGTACAAAAGGTCGAAAGTACAAAAGGTCGAAAGTATAAAAGGCCGAAAGTACAAAAGGTCGAAAGTACAAAAGGTCGAAAGTACAAATGGGCGAAAAAAAATCATCAATACAAAATATTAAAAATACCAAGTTACCGGATCAAGTCGAATTGACCTGTCCAGTCGAGGTGGACCCGGGGCCGAGGATAGGTTAGGTTACTATCCCAACCTGACCCGGTTAGATTAGTATATCAAAAAAAAAATTCCTGACAAAACAGGGTAGTTTTTTTTTCTAAACAAACCTAACCTGGTCAGGTTGGGTTAGTAACCTAACCGGGTTAACTATGAACTATCCTCGACCCCTGGACTACCTCGGCTGGGCAGGACAATTCGACTTGATTAGGTTATAATCTTATATTTTTCGATTTTTTGTACTTTCGACCTTTTGTATTTTCGAACTTATTTTTTCGACCTTTTGTACTTTCGACCTTTTGTACTTTCGACCGTTTGTACTTTAGACCTTTTGTACTTTCGATCTTTTATCCGTCGCCCCGACATACAGTGCAGGCCAAAATAATAAGAGTGCAAAAAATCTGATCCTCCTCCAACTAAAAAAAAAACTAGAGGTATATTTGAAAACTTCAATCTATTTCTGATTTTACATTCTATTATTGCATTTATACCAAGTTTAAAAAAAGCAACAAAAAAGTTTTTTTCTGTGTAGTTTCAGGCAAAAGCTACTGTGCTATTTAAAAGAGTGGCAAGAGTTATATACCTCCGGAGAATTTCATAAAGATTGAATAAGAGATAATTGAGATATATATTTTTTTAATTGGCTAAAATGATAAAAAATTGGCTGAAATCGTGAAAAACAGGTTTAAAAATCTACATCTTGACTATCATTTGTAACGAAATTTTTAGAAGTTACATAACTTTTACTGCCCTTTTGGACAGTAACAGTCACTTTTGCCTAAGACCACACTGAAAACCTTTTTTTGTAACTTTTTTTGAAACCTGCCAAAAAGGCACCAAAATATTTTATGCGAATGATCGCCATAGCTTGTGAAGTGAGAAATAGATTGTATAGATAGATAGTATTTAAATATACCTCTAGTTTTTTTATAGTTGGAGCAGGGTCAGATTTTCATACAGTTTCAGGACACCCTTATTATTTTGGCCACCACTGTATTTGTAAGTTTTGGTGTATTATAAAGTCTTTACACACCAACTTGCCAATAAATAATTCACTTATTATTATCAAAAACAAATTACAAACTGATTATACACTTCACGATATAAAAATACTATCGGTGGAAGGGGTGATGGATCTCTAGGAGCTCTGTCTCCGTAACTCTTACTTTCAAGAAAAAGAAAAGTCTTAGGAGTACAATTATGGACTTTTAATGGGTTCATCTTTTCACCAGTGATAGCAGACATCTACATGGAGTGGTTGGAGGACCATCCCATGAACACAGTAGAGGAAGAAAACTATGATAAACTGCAGAATTTTCTGCACCATATTAACGGTATTCGATCAACAATCATGTGCACAATGGAAATTGAAAAATATTAGGCCTTTAAACCACTGTAAAAAGAAAACCTACACACAGAACAGCACCTAAATTTTAACTTATCATTCTGTTGCTACAAAACAAGGAGTTATAAGAAGTAATTAAGAGCTGTAAATATCTGTAGCAGTAACGAAGAATCCACAACATTAAAAAGGACTTACAATACGATGGTAATCCCGAGATATTAATAAACTTAAAGATCTCTGAAATTAAAAACAAACCAAACGTAGGAAATTCTCCAAATAATAATCCATTGCTTGTTATTAACAATCAATATATAAAGAAGTTTTAGAAAACATAAGAGGATTAGCCAAACACTTTAATATTAAAACAGTATTTTCATCGGGAAATACGAGTACAATAAGGAATTTTGTAACTAAAACAAAACCAAAAAATCCTTTTACTAATAAGGTATGCATTTACCAAATCCTGTGTGAGTATGGCTTGTAGGGGAACCGAAACGACCTTTTCAGGTTAGAGTAAAGGAGTTTAAAAATGTACCCGATTAGAGGATGTTAAAAAATCCGATTTAGCGGATCATGCTTTGTCAAATGATTACAGGATTCAATGGTCTAAAGAAGCTAAAGTTTTGCATAAGGGGTCGCATTAGCGAAAACGAAAGTTTATAATGCAGAAAAAATATTTCAGTGAACCAAGCACGGACATACCAAACATATGGAAAACAAGCGTCTCAGGATAAGTAGAATAGGATTGTTTAGTTTTTACTTGAAAACGGGTAAAGATGCTAACTAAACGAAAAGAAAAAAAGAAATAAAAACAATGGTCAAAAATTTTGTTTTTAAAGAAATAACATGAAGTGAACAAGCAAAAAAAAATTAGTCCAAGTTTCCTTAATATCTTTTTAGACAAACTACTATTTACTACACAAAAGTCCAATAGAAAAAAGATTAAAAACCAAAGATTAAATTTATAAAAGATCAAGGTACAAAAAAATAAATATAAAAGATCGAAAAAGGGGCAAAGATATATCTTTACAATTTTCTTTTAAATAAATATTTTATTATTTTAGAAACTATTCAGAATTTAAAAAAAAAGTTTGTGTAAAATGTTGGCATTTCCAAATGTTAACACTTAGATTGACAAAATTATGTGATTTTTAATGATGATTAACGGTGAGTTTGATTTTGTATAATCAGTAATAATACCGTTGATCATATCTGTGTTGTATCATCAATACAACTTTTGCAAAATGATTACTTTTAAATAACTTTTTAGTTTAGCTTTGTCACGATTACTAAACCCACATAGGTCGACTGCAAAAAGGATGAATGAGCCTTTACAATAAAATTTAGTTTTGCAGAAATCCTAATGATGAAATTCATAAAAAACACAAAATCATTTGTTGAAAGACTGAATATAATTGTTTCCACTTATACTTTCTCATTTTCGACCAAAAAGTGTTGGTTAGACAGATGGCCGGATAGAAATAGAAATTATTTGTACAAACCACAAAAAAATTCCTTTAAAATTGGATCTAAACACGCAATTTTTTAAACTAAAGTAAATTAAAACTTGTTTGAAATCCATTACAACTTTCTTTAACTTTTTCGTCAAAAATACTAAAGGAATAAAGGATAGAGCTTGTGGTAAGATTTTTAACACAATTGTAATTAAATTGTCTTTTCAAACTGCAATTAAAGTTTCCATAAAATTAAATTTGAACAAGATTTTAGATTCTTTTGAAACAATGAAAAAGCAGAGATGTTCAAAGTACCAAAATTACTTTTACGTAAGTTTATCAAAAAAATAAATTTTGCAATTAAAATTTCATTTTAAACAAAATTAAATTTAAACAAGATTCTTAGCTTCTTTTAAAACAATGACAAACCAGACCGTTTCAAGTTATTTATATTAATTTTATGATAAAAAATATCTATTTAAAGGGTTTATTAATTTAATTTAATTTTAAATGTTTCATGTTGAAGTGTAAACTTCTTTAGGCGCGTTTATCAGTTTTTGTGGGTAGTGAATTGAATTGAGCCGTCAGGCTCGGCTATGTAACGCTCATTCGGGTGAAGTCGGCCCGAGTCGACTAACTGTAAAAAGAACATTCAGCGAGCGATATGATGATGCAGATGAAGGCCAGTATTAATAATTTCGCCTTGTTGAAGTTTACACTTCTGCCGTGTGGTCTTAAGCACACACAATTTTTTTTTATGGGGAACGTGGGTAACAATAACGTTGCTTATTATTTTAAAAACCAAAAGAAATATTTTAGTTTTCTTGGTTGACTCATATCAGTACATATCTGCAGAAATAATTTTTAGTGGTTTTTGAAATATAACAATAAACAATTTTTATTTAAATGATGATACATAATAAGGTATAGAGACTGCAGAGCAACAATTTATTGAATAATAAAATTAAACTTAATTCTAAATATACAGTATGTTGCCCTAAGTTGGAATCATATGGAAAACTTTTTTATTAATAATTTAAGGAAAAAAGTTATTCCTCATACAAAGTTCTGCATTATTTAAAACCTAGAATACAGTCATCAAATATCAAATTTTTTCAGTGGTTTACGAGGTCAAAAAATATGAGTTTTGTTCAAGAGTAAAGTACATTTGACAATATCAAAACATGTTACTAAAAAAAGTTGATCAGAATTAAAAATTACGTTTAAATATGCAAGTACATCCATTTAAAGTAAAACTTCAGATTATTTTATTTTTAACTAATTTTTCTATTTTGAATAAACATGTCTTGTAATTACGAAAACTTTTAGTTTTTGGATGTACTTGCATATTTAAACGTAATTTTTAATTCTGATCAACTTTTTTTTGTAACATTTTCCCATATTGTCAAATTTTAAGGTACTTTACTCTTGAGTAAAACTCATATTTTTTAACAAACCTCGTATACCACTGAAAAAATTTAATATTTGATGACTGTATTCTAGGGTTTAGGCACAAAGTATACTAACCTATATATTCTGTGGTTTAGGTAATGCAGAACTTTTTATGAGGAATACAGTTTTCCATATGATTCCAACTTAGGGGGACATAATGTATAATAGGAATTTTGATATTTTTTTACCTATTCTATAAAAAATAAAATTTTAGATAAAACATACCTAGGTCTTTGAAACAAATACACATTAATTGCGAACAAAATTACAAAGTTCTGCCTATAAATACTCATATAAGAAAACTTCATGTACAGCCAGAGCCTGCTTACATTACGACACAACAAAAAATCATAACACCAGCTTAAATCAAACAAAAAAAAAGAAACCTAACCTGCCTGTATGAACATATAAACAATTGTTGTTAAACATGTTTTTTTCTACAGGTATGTTTAATACGATAATTTTTATAAAAAAATAACACAATAATTTAAAAAGTCCTTGACTGTACCTGCTATTTATCGGTTAAAATGTATTTTATATAGTTGCACTTGTTTCTGTTTTTTTTATTACGAACAAGCATGAAATAAAGCAAATAAGGGTGCACATTAGAAAAAGTAGCAGTAAATAAAAACAGCCCTAAAAGTTCCTTATGGATACTAATAAGGAACAAAGTATATAGGAAGAAAAATTAAAAAGAGTATTTTGGCACGCAAGCCTCACCAAATGGTCAGCTTTTGCCAAGAAGAATGTTCTAAGTTTGGAGAATTTTTAGAAAAACCGCATGTCTAATTAAACACAACTCCTTAAGGAGTGATTTCTAAGCCGTTCTTCAGTGGCGTATGCAGAAATCAATCCTGGGGAGGTTTAAGCGCAGATGGATACGCAGAGATAATCCTGGGGGACGGGGGGCTTGAGCGCAGATCAATTTATTTTAATCTTGATTTTAGGGAAAATTCATGTCAGGGGTCAATAATCAGTAACTCTGGGAGCGAGGGGAGACCCTGTATTTTTTTTTCTACTATTTTATTTCGTGTTTATTTATAATTTTGTTAAAGGCAGCAAAAATTTAATGTAGATGCTTGTAAAATATATTTTTTTATGTTGCCGTCCGTTAACTCTAAGAATATTTAAAAATATAAAAATTAATACTAAACTAGAAAAAGAAACAAATGATAGTTCGTTCCAATACCTGCAATGCATATTAAAAATATTATTTACCCCATTACCTATAACTACTTTATTTTGACACATTTTCTGTTGGTTGCTTTAGCTTTTTCGAACTTTACGAATAGCTAGAAATGTAGACAAACAAATAAAAACGTAAATCAGTTTTTTGTTGGATAAAGAATTGAAATACCGAGAAGTGTTTCTGTCAACAAAAAAAAAATCTCTGGAGCAGGGACAATAATTTAAAATGGAGGGTAAGAATCCTGTGCTGCTAGGTACGTACGTTCTTTCTTGTGGATGAAAATGAATACCGTTGAAGTTTTTGAAAGCTGGTACTATCGGCGAGATGGTTTAAAAGGTAACAGTTGCAATACAAAAAAGTAGATAGCTCGTGGGTAGCTCGAAAGCTTAACCTCACGGGGGTTGAAGATCTAATGGACACATAATAAGTGTTGACAGTTAACTGTTTCGTCCTTGTGGGGCTCTTCAGAAAACTGCTTGGTCAATGTTAAGCCCGGTCTAGACATAACATTTTACCTTACTTGCCTGTCAGTCAAAAGGGTCAAGTATGACGGTTGAGAGACTAGCGTACACACTTGATAGTTTTAACGTACGTTTTTAGATCAGTTTTTGATACATCATGGAGGAAGCACTGCTTTTGTCAATAATGTTTTTTTGTTTTAAATGTCTATGACTTAACCGTTTCAGTAGCTAAACATAGTTTTTTAAGCAGTTTTTCAAAATGTTGTGCTGATTTAGTTTGGTAATGTCCCCTGAAGATGTAAGTTTCTGCTTACGAAACATGTCGGGACTATTTGTTTAAAACAAATTAAAAAGTAGTGAAGGAAGACAATAACCTGTTTAATTTCCTAAAAAATTATCTTATCTAATGTCGGACGTTTTGTATACCAACTTCTATGTTGCACTCGAAAGGAATCAAAATTGTATGCACTACCACAAGAAATGCGGCTAAAACTGACGTTTTACCGGAAAGAAAGCCTCTACCGATCAGTTCAACAGGTCCGACTTCAGTCCTATTCAGTTGAGGCAAAACGTACGTTTTATTGTCTACATAAAAGGTTTTGCCTGATCCGTTTCACCTGATCGAGTAAAACGTCAGGCGAAACGTTATGTGTAGACCCCGCTTTACACCCTTGCTATGTTAAGTCAAGGCCAACACAAAAATAGAGGCCACGACCCTGAAAAAATCAGCTGTTCTCCCGGGGCTGAATTTTACATTGGGTCTTATGGGAGGTAAGACGTTTTTTTATGATATTTTCAAAATGGCACTACAGATTTCCGCAAAATTTCAGTGAAACATTCTCAGACACCATCCCGATATTCCACCAAAGGTTTGTAAGGAAGCAACATGATTAAAAGGTTAAAATCTTCAAGATTTAGCATTCCTTATTTTGAATTCAAATTACCCGCCATGTACCACATGCCAACTGTTATATTTGACATGTATTTGACTTTGTCATATGTGATTGTCACATTCGCTTCTGCTTTAAACTTAATTTTTGTGTGAGCTAATGAAGCGGCTATGAAAAATTAGGGCTTACTATACATTAAAAAAAAATTGTTCTGCCAGAATAAAGTAAAAACAATCTCAAAAACGGCTTTATTTAACAAAAAATCAAATATCCATGAACCGTCATTCCAACTTCAAAATTTTAAAGACAATCAGCTGTGTCGTAACGTGACCATCAAAAAAAAATCAGGCCCGGATGTGACGTCAACAAAGTGGAGGATCGTGGCCCGTCCATTTTGATAGCCCTGGTTAAGTATACGTCTCTTACCTTAAGTAAGTTTCTGGTGAGAAACCAAAATCATATACACCGCAAGAAGCGCTATCAACCGAAGTACGAGCGGAACTAAAATAGCAGCAGGCGAGATAAAATATCGATTGAAGGAGAGAATCCATCACGTGACCTACGACACTTATGTCTTTTAGGTCAGATCAACGCTGATTGCGTTTATTTCAGCATGAAGACGTCGACATCGCGTCTGTCAATGGAGTTTAAAGTCAAAAAGTAAAAAACGTAAATTTAGTACCAGTAAATTAGAAATCAAACAAGTTTTCGTGGCTAAAAAGAAGTACAAGTGGTTACTTTTTTGAATGTACCGAGTTGTCTATTTATCTATTAAACTTGATATCAAATCTAATTCCACAAAAACAACAATTAATGAAAAGCATCATTTATTTTTGGCACCTACTCTTCATGTAAAATGATGGTTTTGTTTTTTTTTTCTGGACAGGCTTATGTTTTTGGTGTAATAATATCACTGAAATTCTAACAGGACAGAGTCCCTATGGCTTTTAGATCCACAGACCTGGTAAGTTGTCCCTTAGTACATTAAGCTCATTTGAATTTGAACTACCTTCCCTGTAATTACGCCCTTGTTATAATTATAATTATATTAACCATGAAAATCCTAATAGAATGGGTCAACGAATACAACATTCCACTATATATATCGTTTATATACTTTAAAAAAGCTTTCGATAGCATTGAGCACTGGGCAGTAAAAGCATCTTTAATTCATAGCCGAATAGATCACAGATACACAGATTTAATAGCTAATATATATAGCGAAGCAACAACATTAATCAAAATCCACAAAGAACCAAGCCAATAAGCATAAGATGTGTCAGTCAGAGTGACACAATATCCCGTAAACTACTTAACCAGACTCTAGGTCGTTTTAAAAACTTAGATTGGGAAGAAATATGCATCAAAGTAAACGGACAATACTGGAACCACCTAAAATATGCTAATGATATTGCAGATAAGAAAGAAGAACTGCTAAAAATGCTAGAGAAACTGGATACAGCAGCTAAAAATATAGGCTTGAGTATGAACTGCACTAAAACTAAAGTATAACAAACACAGATAAGGATATCACGATCAGAATAAACCAATAGAAAATAGAACAAGTAGAGGAATATATATATATATATATATATATATATATATATATATATATACCTGGGACAAATTATTAAACTAAAAAAGAAAAACTAGACGGCTGAAATCAAGAGACGATGACATGAACATGACATGACATGACATATTCACAAAATCAAACATGGATAAAGTAACAGAAGCCCAAAGATTAATGGAAAGACAAATGTTAAATATAAAGCTAATAGATAGGAAAAGGAATGAATGGATAAGAAATAAAACAAAAATTAAAATGGAAATTTGCCGGTCATAATATCAGACAGAAAGACGATCGATGGAAGAAGTGTATTGTAAACTGGAGACTCTGGGAAAGTAAAAGAGGTAGAGGAAGACCCCAAATGAGATGCGCGGACGATTTGAAGAGACATGCAGGAGCTAGATGGATGACCACGGCGGCAGACAGAGAAGAATGGAAGACATTGGAGGAGGCGTATGTCCAAAGATGAATCGAAGAAGGCCAGATATATAGAAAGATAGATGGTTATAAGCTGAGGAGGCTGAGGAAGAAAAACTGGATATTAATTATCAAAAATGAACGGAATAAATAGGCAAATTAATGACTTGTTGTTGTTGATGAAATGTAGCGAAAAAACAAAAGCGTGTTTATAATTTAAAAATTTCAGGCATGGGAGCTTTCTAAAAGAGTTTTGCCAATTTCGTTAAAAGATTACATCAGTCCGGTAGAAAAATAGCTGCGGCGGCGGCCGGAACAACATTCATTACCAAGTTCACCTTGGAAATTGTATAAGTAATTTATTGGAAATCCTCTCTTTTCTGTTTCTTTTCAAAGAATAGCCAAGAGTGTGGCATTCGTTATCCCATCAAACAAGAATGGTGAAGCAGGCAGCAGGTTTTCGTCAAGATAATAAAATTTCGCCAGAAATATATATTTTGGAATAGCTATTGGAAAACATTTTGAAAAATATGTGAAATTTCGTTTCTAAAGCCGGAATCCAATAGTATTCGATTTGCAAACCTTGTTTGCCATTTTTATGTTTGCAAAAGCGGTACCACAATATCAGTTAAACCAAAAAGTTTGAAAAGGTTCATATGGTCTGGAAGCAAATCATATTACTTTTTGGCAACAGACCATTTCCCCCTAAATCGACCCCGCTTAATCCAAATATCCCTGTTGGCAACTCGAAATATTGAAAGGGACGAAGAAACCCAAACCCCCAAAAACCTCCTTTTTTTCAGTTTTATTAAATTTTCTCGAAAACTAACCTTTTTATCGAAAATTGTAAAGAACAGTTTTTTGTGGACAACAGAATACTCTTTCTAAAGATGTATGGGTCGATAAGGTTAGGAAAAGCAAGTTGCTCTTCAGTGGCGTCCGTAAATTGGGACTATTTCGACAATACATGTTTAATAAAGGTTTTAAAATTTTCTAATAAACTACACTTCTTCGGAAAAAATATGTAGTATACTTTATGGTACAAAATATAATTTTCTTTTAAAATCTGTAATATATTGTGAGGTTTATGTCACAGGAAAGTCTCCAGGGGCGTACTTATTAAAATAAATTTTCAAAAACAATCAATTTTTGTAACATATTTTATGTTTTTTAAAATAAGCTTGTTAGGGAAAAAATTTTTATTTTATCCCATAGACCTTCGTCGTAAGAAAATTTTACAAAAATGTTTTTTTGGTCAGTTTAATACACAGACGTCCCTGCAGAGTTAGCCATATTTTCTATCACATTTTGTGATTTCTCCACTGAAAAGTTAGGAAAACATTTTGTCATAAAAAGGTTAATTTTTAAGAAAATTGGATAAAACCTGTAAGAAAATTGATTGGTTTGTAATTAAGGACACCACTGGAGGGGTAACTATAAAATAACATTAACTTTATTACACTGTGTGAAAGGAAATTTTATGTCCATGACAAAGTATGGAACACAGTTTTTGATAAAGATGTTGGTTTTTAAGGAAATTGAATAAAACGTGTGAAAAACATGCTTTTTTATCATTTTTTGATATCACCTTCATTTACGGATGTCGCTGGAGAGGAGATTTTGTTATAAGTCAAACCCTACCGAGTTTTCCAATTTTGAAAAAGGGAACTTCACTGTCAAATTTATTTCTTCATATTAATTTAATTTTTTCAGAAAATTAAATAAAATGTGTAACTGTTTTTTTTTTTAATTTATTTAATTTACGGATGCCCTTAAAGTTTTAACGCTGGAGAGTTTGTTATCTATCTAACTCCATTGAATTATATCTTGTTAAAAAATTAATTTTATTGTCTAAAATAAAGAGTATTATAAATTTTTCTTTAGAAGCTTAGTTTTTAAGAAAATTTGAAAAAACCTTATAATTTTGTGAAGTCTGGGTTTGGAGGTTTTTATCCATTAAGAAAAACTAATATGTAACTATTTTTTAGTGATATTGTTTATATATATATATATATATATATATATATATATATATATATATATATTGAATGTGTCAATTTTAATATTATTTATTAACAAAACAAAATCCAAAACTTAGGTACAATGAAGCAGATCTTTATTTGGAAGTATTTTTTGGTTCGGTTCGGTCCTTATTGAATATAAAAATTTATTTTTGGCGCAGTAATGATCTGCGCTGTTTTTGTACTTGCGTGGTTAAACCTTTTGCAGTATTTTTTTTGCGCGGTTTATTATCTTACGCGGTTACCTTGCGCAGTAATTTTTGTGCGGTTATGGGTACTTATTTTTTTATTTCGCGCGTAATAAACCTTGCGCGGTATTTGTTTACGCTGTATTTTTGTTACACGGTTCATGTCGTGTCCTGTCTGTATATCTTGCTATCAAGCTCGTTAAAATATTCACATCAACCCTAAACTAATCTGTCGATATAACTAAATTATAGGGTTGAAAAGTTCATAAATTATGTTTCTTTTATAAGCCAAACTACATCAAACTTTTAGATCAAATGGCTTTTATTCAATAACATCTTCTAAATAGAGAAATTGGATAAAATGTCGTTACGGTAATTATCTGAAACACACCAGCAACTGCCCGAAACACCTAAAATTGATGTTTCAGACGGTTCGGTTCGGACAATTACGTTTTAACCATTTTAAGCTGCTACAACTTTGTTAATTGTAATTAAAGGAATTTTTTTAGGTTTTGTTAATTTGTTTATCGAGAGCTTTTACCTAAATAACGATTTTTTTGTATATTTCGCACACTATTGAAGAAATGTTTTGTGTCACTAGTGTTTTTTATTATTTTTATAACCAAGTATTAATAATACAAAAAAGACAGCAAATTACTGGCAAAATTTACCTGACCCATATTCCCATGAAAAGCTTCAAATTAAGTAAAAGTCAATATTTTTACTACAGTTTTAATTTTTTTAGAGAAAATTGTGTTGTTTCGGATGATAATTTAACCTTGGCGACAAAGTATTTATTTTTAATGAACTTATTTTTAAAACTTCAAGTAAAAATGTTGTCATTTAAAATTCTAGAAACTTCAATTTAATTTAATTTAATTACTGTCCGGCCAGGACAGGTATTCTCGTAATGAAAAACGCATAGCGTTTTTAAGACGCTCACCGTTTTATGACGTCAAATTCGCTAAGCACCTGACCAAAAGTGCAAAAATGGTATTTACGTACGATTGCGCTGAGCACTTTTTTAAAACGGTAACCGAGTTTAAAAACACCTACCAATTGGCATCTGTTTCTGGAAATCGCTTGGCGTTTTAAAAAAATTCAAACCTATTAAAAAGTATTATGTACACAGTTATTAATTTTTTTGGCAAATTTTGTATTTATAGTGGTTAAAGGACGCCTTCAGCCTATACTCTAAGTACAATAAGGTACCAAAATAGCTACCTTTCTTATTCTTCAAGGTTGAAATGAAGGATTTAAGGAGTTTTCGAATAAGGATTTACTTTATTTCTCTCCACTCTGGAATCTATTTAAGTACTTAGATAAATAAATAATTAAAAATTGTTTATGGGCAGGTTGTCTACACTTTTATATGTAAAGGTACCCTGTAGAGTATTTAAACGAGCATTTGAGCCTTATTGGAAACACCCCAATATAAGCATGTGTATTCAGTTGGAACAATGAAATCGTGATGGTCGTTTGAAGAATTTTAACTAAATCCTCTTTTAAAACTTTATTTTATTTGTTAGAATATGATGAAAATTTATGGTTTACCTCTATGTAACGTTTTATTATCATATACTAGGAGTGTAGGGGTCATTACAATCATTATAAGACGCCGCTAGCCCAACATTTCTCATTAAAACCATTTCTAACCATCACCTTCTCTAGATTTTCGATGTTGTTATCAATAAATAACAAAAATAACTAACTGGGGTAAAAAAAATCTCTAATGTGTGCCACAAATGTCAAAAAACATGAACAAAAAGCGAGAATTTGAAGGATGCTTAGCGAGTTCCATCCCAAGGGCGCCGTGCGTTTCGCTTAGCGTTTTTAAAACGTAACGTTTTTAAGCCAATTTATGAGAATACCAGTCCAGAATAAAATAAGGCGCAAAAGAGATGGCTTAACTCAATGTCTTCATATTTAGAAAATTTACCATGAACAAAATTTTAATATTACAAGAAAACACGGTACTCGTCTGGTACGTTTAACGAAATCGACTCCAGCCCGTTCATAATTCACACACTTTTATTGGGTTTCTATTGTTACCGCTGGACTCAAACTGGATAAGAGGTGGAGTTCCAATTTTTAAGATATAACGAATGGTTTTAGATTTTTAGAAAGGCAATTGTTATTTTTTTAGGTATCTAGATTCTTACGCACCTACCTAATGGGGTAGTTAGGTAGGTAAGTACCTATATAATATAAAGTATAAAAGTTTTGAAAAATGTTTCTTTTTAAGAAAAATAAGGTATAAAGTTTTCCAGCAAAAAAAGGCTGAGGAGGAGTAAAATATAAAATTAATACCTAATAATGATTAATTAAAAAATTATAGCACGCCACTGGACAGAGAAAGATAGCGCTAATTGAAGCCATATCTTTTGAGCCTCATTTTATTCTCGCCGGACATATGTTATCTTCTTGTTACTGTAGTTAACAAGATACACATTTACGAAATTTAAAATAAACACGAGTAAGACCGTTTCAGACACTTGCATTGGGTGATTTTCAGAGGCGGCTCCTACAGGGAGGGCAACGGGGCAGTGCCCTCCTAAAACTAAACAACGAACAGTATTTTTAATTGATTTATTTTTAAAAAGTTAAATCTTTCCTTATGACATGATTGTCTAGTTCTTTTTATTATCTGTGGTTAACAACAAGCGATTAATTGGGTGAACTTTTTTAGCATAAATAAATAAGCCGGCAGCGCCGCGCGGGGCAAGATTTCAAATTCACCCGTTTTTCAGCGGGGTATGGGACTTCGTGATATAGTGACCTTAGGTATGGGTGGATGTTCTTGAGTAGGGGCCGGAGGAATGTTTGTTTTAGTTGAAGTCGGCCATCATCATCGTGCGGAAACGTCCGTTGCCCTTCTGCACATTGCCGGTGAAGACGTATGAGTTTGTTTTGATTTGGGGTGTGTCAGTAGTAAAAAGCATTGCCGGTCGCGTCATTATTTATTTTTATTATCGTTTGTTTATAAAATGGAAATAAATGTCGATTAATTAAAAACGTTGACATATGAACTTCGATTACAAATAAAATCTTTAGGGTCACATAGACCGGACCTAAAAATCCTAAAAATTAACCGAAATTTTAGTGCAAGTAATAAAAAATTATACGATGCTAAAAACGGGTTGTGCGGTTGTGAAAAACGAAATGCTTTTTTTGCTTTATTTGTCTTATTATGAACAATCCACGGAGTGATCCTGCCTGGGTGGCAAAAGGGAATCTGTGATATCAAGCACTTAAGTGAAAAGTTAAAGACACAAAGTAAGTGCTATTTATTTAAATAACCACATAGAATTTTTTACGCTAGGCAAGCCTGGTATTAGGTGCCAACTGAATTAAATGACAATTAAAAAAAAAACCCAATATGTTCATGTAAAGTTGTTTCTCAAAATGAACCCAATAATTGCTTTTTTTAATAAAACATCCTGTATATGAGTGAGTACATGCCTATGCCAGTAACAAATTTAAAGTTTTTAAAAGTTTCGTAGCAACTTTACTGCCTTATGAAAGTCAATACAATTTGGCGGGATTGTTAGCTTGGTCAGGATCTATAAGACCATGCAAAGTTTGAGTTTTGTCGCTCATTCAAGTGAAGTTGGAGATAAATAAAACATGGGCTCAAATGTTACGCATATTGCTAGTTTTGCCTGCTATATTCTATACTTCAAAGAACAGTAAAAATAAAATAGTTTTTGTCATTCATTTAAACCAACTTAATTACTAATAATAAATCGTATATTTCATGTCAAATTTATTTTTGACTTAAGATTAAATTCTTTCTTACTTACCTTTATTAAGTTTTACATGTTGATATTGTTCATAATTCTTTTTTTCGCTAAAAAAGTTTTTTATTTATAAATTAATGTAAAAAATACAATGTTGCAGTCACTCAGCACCACACAATGTTTGTCATTTTTTTTTCTTTAGTCCTAGAATTGTCAATTTTTTTATATAAAACTAATTGTCTAAACTTTTAAAAAAATAAAGGATATTCTGTTGCATACAATTCACAGAAAAACCACGATCCAGTTAGCTAGCTGGGGCTACGAGGTGCGTAAAGTCGTAACGTATTTTAGCTACGATGGCGCACAGTTTCAACGTCCTGTTCGAGATAGCTGTGAAAACAACTGAAAGCTAACGCTCCGTGAAGCGCCCGCCGCTATAGATAAGAAGACTGACGCTTGCGCCATTTTATAGCCCTACCCAGCATCCATCCACGACTGGATGGATGCGATCAACAAGAAGTTGACTGTGATCGACGGCGTGTGAAGTCCAGTTTTCTTGCTTGTATGTAATATGTATAAAAAGAAGCAAGAGGAATAGAAATGTAGGAAATTAAGAAGAAAAAAGACAGTCAGAAAGTCACTGGTTTCAGTCAAAAATAGGGTGTTTGACAATAGTAAAAAATAAATATATATTTATTTTTAGATATCTCTTTAGGTCTTGGGAATGCTAAAAACAAACTTTTTTGTTTAATTTTCCTCAAATTCAAAGTTCTTTTAATTAAATAAACTCATTGAATTAAAACAATTAGCCACGTGATTCAAAACAGGCGGTCTACCAATCAGCCGCGAGTGACGTCACAAAACAATAAACGCCTCGATTGAACCTATTTTCTGTGTTATTTTCTTATGGATGGTAATGTTTACTTTGGTTTAAAGTGCGAATTATCGTCCTAAATTAGATTTTATTTTGTGTTTTGCTTATAAAAAACATTTTCAATGGAAAACGGATTCTCCAAAGCCGATAGCTCCAACTTTCCAATGCTGAATTCCTTTATTGTGGCAGGCTTCTTTGCCAACAACAGTGATTTTTGTTCTGCGGAATTTAGAAACGTTAAAATGTTGATGTAAGTATTCGATGAGTTGTTTTGTATGTAACTGAAAGTTTTTTTACGATGTTCTTCGCCGATTTTTACTCATTTAGATTTTGCGGTTCGGTTATATGTTTTGCTTTTTTGTTTAATATGCCACTTACAATAGATTCAATTAAATACCCAATCACTATTATTTATAGCATTAGAGGTACTCCCTAGTCCTGCCTAATAAGTGCCTAGCACCGCCTAAAAATTTGTACACCTTTCTGCCTTTTATAGTTCTTTACCCCTTGTAATGTCTATTGTCTATTGTCAAAACATAACCTCAAAAATTTCATCGTGAGAAAAATTAATAGAAACAATTTAGTTATACTCACATCAAAGTGATCTTCACAAATGTAAAATGAAGATGTATTAGATAAGGCCCTTGGGTCTCTTCGAGCAAGTTCTAGCCACTTTTTTCGTTCTTTTACTGCTGTAGGCACATAAAGAAATAGTTTTTTAGGTGTTTTTATGCTAGTATTCGAACACTGAGGCCCTACACACCACTTATAGGACATTTTTTACATAAAAACAGTAAAACACAGACCAAAAACAAATAAACACTTGAATGCCGTGTATCTGTCCGCGAGCTTACTGCGCTGTGACGTCATTGCAACGCCATGCTAGAAATGAGCGTTTTAGCGGCAAATTCAAATCGGAAATTAGAAAACTTGATTTTAATGGTACTAATGATAAAATATACTATTTTAATAATTTTATTATTCTAAACTCTTTTCTAAAATTTGTCAAATACCCTATTGTTATAATAAAATAACTTGTTCTAGAGACCCTGTAAGTATGACATATTTTAAAGTAGGTAATAGAGCAGTGGCGTCTAATACAGGGAGGGCAACGGGGCAGCGCCCTTCCAAAACTAGACAACAAACAGTATTTTTAATTGATTTATTTAAAACAAGTTAAATCTTTCCTTACGACATGTCTAGTTCTTTTCTTTAGTCTGTTTTTTAGAGTAAATATTTACAAGCCGGCAGCACCAAAACTTCAATTTCACCCGTTTTTTCCCGGTGTATGGGTCCCAGCGCGGGGGCGAGAGGAATGTTTGTTTTAGATGACGTCGGCCATGTTCATCGTGCGAAAACGTTCATTGCCCTTCCTACGCGATGCCGGATCTATTATTAGTGAAGACATATGAGTTGGTTTTGATTTGGGGTAGGTCAGTAGTTAAAAGCCTTTTCGGTCACGTGTTCATTGTTTGTTTTGGTTTATTTTCAAAATGGAAATAAATACTGTCGATTATATAATTAACTGTGCAAATTTAAATACGTTGACATATGAACTTCGATTAAAAATTTAATCTTTAGGCCCACATAGACCGGACCTAAACATTAACCAAAATTTGAGTGCAAGTAATGCAGAGAGGTTTCCAAAAAAATCTGGGGCCAGAGGGGCCCGCCCGTCCCCCCCTCCCAGACAAATAACTTATTTTTTAGTTAAGTAGCATCACTTATTTAAAGTTTGTCTAACTAATTTTATTTTAAATTTCGCCTGCGGCGCCATAAATCTCCTTTAAAGACTAAATTTCACACCTCAGATCTATCAAAAACCGCTTATAACAAATATTTTGATGCTTGCTGCCACTTTAGCACCCCCCCCCCCGGAAATCCAGGATCCGCCACTGGGAATGGCCGACATTTTTGATTTTCCTAGGAAACATGTTCAAAGTGTTGCACAATTTGTAGGAGTAGAGACTGCCAGAGTATCTAGAATAATTTTATTGCAAGGGTTTCTGAAGCCTTTGCCAATCAATTTCTACAATTCTGCAATATGTCATAATATTTACAACAAGAATAAAGTCATCAGCCTGTTTCAAATATTTAAAACAAGTAAATTTTATGTTATTTCCAAGCACACAAAACATAGTTTAATAATCTATTTGACCGATTTTTCTGAGTGTAGTTTATTGTAGCATTGTTTAACTGAAACCATGCAGTGACCCTGTGTCCTTTTTTCCTTAATTTGAAAAACCAGGGCATGTTTATTTTTAGAGGTATTATAGGGACAGTTTTTCCCATGTATTTTTACATGCCACAAATAATTAAGTTGAATAGATATGATCTCAAAATATAGTAAATAAAAAAGTTGTTTTATAAACCGTAAGAATTCTCTGTTCAAACTGCAGAAAAATGAAAACTTTCCAGGGGCGTTCCTAAATTATTACTTACACTTTTTTGTCAAATATTGTTGAAAACTATTATTTCTTTATTTCTAAAAAGCTTAGTTTTATAAAAAAAAATTATAAAACATTTAACAGAAACTGTATAAGAAAGCCGTTAAAGTTTTTCAATTTAAAAAAAATTCTACAATAAAGCATATTACACATTTTCTTCTAAGAAGTGTAGTTTTTGAGAAAATTTTATAAAACGTGTAATAAACATGGTTTTTCAAAAAAAAATTACGGACGCCACTGAAGAGCTACTTACTTTTCCAAAGCTTATCGACCAATGCATTGTGGAAAACGCAATTCTGTTCTTCACAAAAAAGTGGTTTTGCGATAAAAGAAAAATCCAGGTTTTGAAGGCAAGAGGAGCAGCCAAGATTTAGAGAGGTCCAAAATATACATAGAACTGTGGCTGATTTTTTTTTGGCCTTATATCTATCTATCTATTTATCTATCTATTTAGCCTTCTTCGATCCATCTTTGGACTCCCAATATCTTCCACTCTTCTCTGTCTGTTAATCCATCTAGGTCCCGCATGTTTCTTCAAATCGTTCACCCATTTCGTTTGGGGTCTTCCCCTACTTCTTTTATTTTCGCAAGATCGTCAGTTTACAATACATTTGTTTGATCGATTGTCTTTCTTTCTGATATTATGACCCGCAAATTTCCAATTTAATTTTGCTACTTCTCTTCTGAAATCCCTTAAGTTTCTTTTATTTCTGATTCATTAATTTCTTTTTCTATCTGGACGGTAAAAAAAATTGTCTTAGATCAAAGCAAATTGCTTTGAATTAAAATAATTTGTGCTTTCGTATCCACCTAGAGAATATTTGCTTGATATGGCACAAAAAATGTCTTGCTGTGAAACAGAAATTGTTTTATTAGAAATTGGAACTGAATTATTCTAAGGTACCGTTTTCTCTGGATGCAAAATTTTACATATATGAAGACAATTTGCTTTGTTGCAAAATGTAGTATACCGAAACAAAACAATAAAAGAAGAAAAATAAAGTCTCGTTTCAAGCACTGCGTTGAACTAAAAAGAATTATTTTAATTCAAAATAAATTGGTTTAAGGTAAAACATTTTATTCAAGAAAAGAACGTGTTTTCATTGTAGACAAAATTTTTTACCGTGTGTTAGCTTTACATGTAACATTTGTCTTTCGATTGCTCTTTGGGCTTTTGTTACCTTATCCATGTTTGATTTTGTAAGTGTCCAGGTCTGGGATCCATAGGTAACTACATGAAGGGTACATTGGTTATACACTTTCGTTTTGAGGTACTGAGGATATTTTTATATTTTAAAATGTAGCTTTATTTACCGAATGCTTGTATACAATTATTATTTTAATTATTTGATTTTCTAATTAAACCTATTTATCTGTATACAGGAATATTCTAGCCTTCTAAATTTGATCATTGTATTAAATATTTTTAATTATAATTTAGCTCTCTAACAAAAACCACATTATTTCGACTAATTGGCCTATGCTGTGTGTAGCTGATTTTCCGGGATAATAGCTACCTAATAATTTTATTACAAAATTGATTTACTAACCGGTGCACCTGTCGCCTCGCAGTGGCGCGTGTCTAAAAGTGGAGTAGACGTACCATTTTTAGAAAAAACTATCCAGCAAAAACCATAAATGGGTTAATGCGTTAATGGAAAAAACAATCAGTGGCCACCAACTTACAAAAGCACAGAATAAGTAGATAAGATATGGTAATTAGTTTCGTGAACTATCGATCCTTTATCCCCCTGCAAAGTATTTTGTTTTATACCTAAAAAATTTTAAATCTTGTAATGTCATTTATTAAAGCACCTTTAACGCATCTAATAAATATGATTTTCCAGCAAGGATATTTTCCACCAGCGCTAAAAATAGGAATAATTAAACAATTATTAAAATCAGGAGATAAAACAAAAGTCGAAAACTATAGACCAATTACTCTAATTTCAAATATGGCAAAAGTTTTGGAAAAGCTGTTAAAAATCCGAATTGTTAATTACTTAGATAAATTTAAAATAATATCTAACAGGCAATTTGGATTTAGAGAGGGACTGTCAACGGAGGCTATTGCCTTTTTAACAGAAAGTATAAGTAAAAATTTGGATAAAAATAAAAAGGTTATAGCTGTCTTTCTTGATTTGGCTCGAGCTTTCGATACTGTATATCACAAAACTATGTTAGAACTGCTGGAGGACCTTGGATTTGAAGGATCGACTTACAAGTTCCATATATTCAGGTTAACGACTCAATAAGCAAACCTCTAACAGTTGAGTACGGCGTCCCTCAAGGCACAGTACTGGGTCCAAATCTATTTACAATATATATAAACGGTCTATTTAAACTGGAGACTGAAGGATTACTTGCATCTTTTGCAGATGATACCATTGCAGAATATATTGGCGATTCATGGAATGAAGTTAAACAAGTATCACAAAGAGACATGGTCAAAATAAAGAAATGGTTTGATCATATGAGGACTATTAACTTTAAGAAAACTAAATATATTGCATTCAGCTATAACAAAGTCAATATTCCACACTTTAATCAACACACACAACACAAATAACAACAACCGTAAAATAAATTTCATTAAGGGAGTGGACAGCATTAAGTATTTAGGGGTGGAAATAGACAGATTTTTAAACTGGGATGAACACATAAAAAAACTAACAAACAAACTTAGAATTATTAGGATACTTACTACAGAACAGTTAAAAGTTATCTACTTTGCATTGGTCTATTCATTGCTTCAGTATGGAATATTAAGTTGGGGGGCAGCATTTAATAATACAATAAAAAAGTACAAATTATTCAAAACACATTTTTACGTATTTTGATATACTACTTTGATTGATACTTTGCATAGTAAGAGCGGCCTTATGGATTTAAATGAAATGTATATTTTACAATTGCTTAATTATCAACACAAAAACAAAAATAATTTGATAGAAATAGAACACACATACAATACAAGACATAGAATGCAAATAAATGTAAAAACTATAAAAACTAAAACAGTAAGGGGTCAAAGAACAATTGCTTGTCTTGGGCCACATGTATATCGTCTGATAACGGAAGAGGTTAGATCAATTAATAATAAAAGAGAATTTAAAAAAAGAGTTAAAATCTGGATACAATCCAAGCCTCGATAATTTTTTAAAAAGATTATTAATGAAGGGATGCTTTAGGATTTAATATTTTTAATTGAAAAAGTTGGTGATATAAATAGGTTATAATTTGCAAAGAAGTAGAATTTTTATTGTGCAAAATGTTACTAAACTAAACTTATTATTTATTAATATTGTCGTTATTTTATTTTAGGTTTAATTCCTTAGTGTTGCTATTGTAATTCTAAAATTTGAAATTTATAAAAGAAAGGCTACAGGAAAAGCTAACCCAAAACTTAAGATACGAAATTAAAAATATAGATGAAATAAATGATACGCTGACAAGAGCATGAACAAAATAGTAAAAATCGCACAAAAAGAGAAAAAATTGTATATCAGAAGAAATAAAGAAACTGATGGAAAACAGGCGGAACCTGGAGAAAGAACGAAAAAGGAAATCAATAAAATACATAGCAATAAATAAAGACAGAGCCAAGAAATAAACGTTGAGAGTTATAGAAAATAACAGAAATATGAAATGTGTAAGGTAGGTAGATATGAAATAATTAAAATAAAGGATATGAGTGGCATAGAAACTAAAGTTAAAGAGGATATTATAAATATCAAACAACTATTCTATATGGACTTATACCAAACAAAAAGGGAACGATAGCAAAAAACAATGAAGAAACTTCAAACAAAAATAGAGAACCTAAACTCAGTACTTACAACCGGAAATAAGCAAAGCGGAAATAGATAGATCATTAAGGAAATAAAAAATAACAAATGAACTGAAAAAGACGAAGTAACGACAGAGATTACGGTGGTAAAGTTGTAGGTAGTACCCTTCATATTGTTGTGAATAAAATACTAAAATAAAAAATAATCCCAAACAGGAAAGAATCCATAACCATTATTCTACACAAGAAAGGCAATAGAGCATACCTAAAATACTATCGACCTATAAGAGATACAAGATTTCACAATATTTGACGGATATTAATCAAAACAACAAGCAGGTTTCAATACAGTCGAACGCCTATTAATCATGAATATCCTAATAGAATAGAAAGAACCAACGAATACAACATTCCATTATATATTGTGTTTACAGATTTTAAAAAAGCTTTCGATAGCATTGAGCAGTGGGCAGTAATAGGATCTTTAATTAATATCCGAAAAGATCACAGATACGCAGACTTAGTAGCCTATATATATATATATATATATATATAGCTAAGCAGCTACATCAATGAAAATCCACAAAGAAACCAAGCCAATCCGCATAAGATGGGCTGTCAGACAGGGTGGCTTGAGCAGCATTCGGTTAATTAAGCTACATATTAAAAATTAAAAAATATCCTTAGCACCGCAAAACGAAAGTTTATAACTAATGTATCCTTCCTGTACCTATACCTATTAATTCCAGACATGGAATTACAAAATCAAACATGGATAAGGTAACAAAAGCCCAAAGATCAATGAAAAGACAAATGTTACATGTAAAGCTAACAGATAGAAAAAGGAATAAATGGATAGGAAATAAAACAAAAGTGGGGGATGTCAGAGGAGAAGTAGCAAAATTAAATTGGAAATTCGCCTGTCATAATATCACAAAAAGACGATCGATGGGAAATTAATAAAAGTAGGGGAGGACGCCAAATGGATGGGCCTATGGGCCTATGTCCAAAGATGGATCGAAAAGGGCTAAATAGATAGATAAATAGATTTGTATTTGATTAATTTAGGTTGAGTGGGAGGGGTTATTAACCCCATTACCGACCCTCATCTCCGCCTGTGTTTTATGATACCATAGAGACCCAACTTATGCATTACACGACAGCTTTACAATAGTGCAATCTATATCAGGCTTGAGTACCTATGTATTATCTTATAGGTTGCATGGCGCACTAACGGCAGCATTAAGTATTTATAGCTGCATGTAGGTATTTAATTAACGTACCTATTCAACAAAATATTAGGGTGTTTTTCATTAGTTACTAAATCCGTTATTTACATGAGGGATCATTCCTAAATTACGTATTTTTTTAATACTTTCAGGTCCAATAACTGTAAAAATTTGGTCAGTGTTTAAAAAATAGTCTCAAATTGTAGAACCACTCCTGCGGTAGGTTTAAAGTTCAAAAAACTATGAACGATAAAAAAAATTACAAAATTTTCAAAGCTAAATATTATATAAATAACTTAAAACTCTCTCTGTAGATACTACTACTACTATGTCGGTTTAGAACATTTTTCTACCTTAACCGACGCCTATTCTCCACCTCCTTCGATCCTGACAATCATCTTCTGTCAGGTTTTTTTGTCTCATTGCTCTCTGGATTGATTGTTGCCATTCCAGTTTAGAACGTCCTCTTTTTCTGCGCCCTATTGGTTGCCAATCCAGGACCTGCATTGGTAATCTTTCGTCGTTCATCCGTTGTACATGGCCGTACCATATCAGTTGCCTTTTAGTGATGTCATCCGTTATGCTTCCCTCGATTCCCATTCTTTCTTTTATGATCTCATCTCTTATAAGATATGATATGTTCTAGATATGCTCATTGATCTTCTTATTGCATCCATCCATCCATTTTGACACTTTTTTTTCTATTTTTCTCTTACGCGACAAGTCTGTATTCAATACAACAGCATGTTTTTCATCATTGTTTCATACATGATAGATTTTACATTCTTTTTTATCTCTCTCTTATACAACTGAAGGTTTAAATAAGGCTGCCATTTTTAAACCAAAATATTATATATTTTATCTGGTAGGTAAAATATTTTCCGGTCTTTTGGTTCTTTACCAATCCCTGTTGAGACCGGGAAGTGTATGTTCTCCGGTCGGTTTAAAAAAACAAATTCTTTACATCATTGCGGCCCGGTTTATCAATGGTGGATTATCGCTGAGTTAAATTAACACTCCTTCGCGTGGCGGGTTATAGAGTCGACAGTTAAATTTGTGGAGTTAAGTAGGCTAACCCTTGATTTATGAAGAAACCTAAACCAAGGGTCAACTCGTTAACCTTTTATGAAAGCACAGCCGGGCTCAAACGACTCGTGTACTTGGCAAATACACTATTTTTTGCGAACTTGGCAAGTATACGCAAGTAACAATTATTCGCCAAGTACACGAGTCGTTTGATCCCGGCTATAGACAAGTATTGTATTAGCAAGTGCAGTGGCGTATAAACGAGGGGGCTGGAGGGCCCAGGCCCCCCCCGAAGTTAATATTTTTTTGGATATTTTCCACATATTTCATGAATACAAACATAAAATAGCATAAAATACAGCCTTATGAGGTCTCGCCCCCCCCCCCCCCCAAAACTGTCTCGGGCCCACCCCGAAACTTTTTTCTATATACGCCACTTGGCAAGTGTATGAATAATCGTGAGCCTTTTGACTCGGCCCATTTTTACCGAACACAAATGGAAAACCAACGAGTGACAAATAGTTGTACAAGTAACCCACTCACACGACATGGCAAGTATACGCAAGTAACAATTATTCGCCAAGTACACGAGTCGTTTGATCCCGGCTTAAGTGTTGGCTCGAGTTTTTATCTATTGATAAACCGGCCCTGAGTGTGAACAAAAAAAGGTACGGTAATGTATTTATTACAGCACGGAAATTAGTCAATAGCGTTGTAGTTTAATTCGATTTTTGCTCTAAACGTTTTCTATAATTATTATAACATTTGAGTAACTACCTGTAGGTAAATAAATACCTTCCTTGTTTTTTTTTTGCTTTTTTTCTTATTTCTCGTTTTTTTTTATACTAAAACAATATTATATTGTTTCTTCTGCATTCGACATTCAATTTTGAAAAATATCGGATTTTACTGTTTGATATTTGATATTTCTGTCTGTAAACAATACTAAATAATACGATAACATGAAATAATTGTTGAAGCGTTGCAAGGGCCTCTAAACAATTCGCGTAAAAAAAAGTATATTACATAACACCATAACAAATATTTTATAATGTGAACTTAAAAGAAATCTTGTAAATACTCTGCCAATCTACGGGCACCTAAGATCACACTAGGTACTATAGTTATAGTGTACAGGGTGTCCCAAATTGGGCACTTTTAGGGGGTTTAAGGTACTTCTAGGGGAGACAGAGAAAAACTGACCACGCATTGCGAGGCTCAAATTTCAAGAGAAGACTTATAGTAAAAACCGCATTTTGAAATATTGTCTCGTCTTTGAGCTACGGGGGCTTTTTGAAAAGTGTGCATTTTGGAGGGGGGTCTATAACTTCGTTATTAGTGGAAATTTTGATTTAGAGTAAATTGCAATTTTATAGACTATGTCACGAGGAATTCACCCGCTAAACTAAATTTTAACTGTCACTTTTAGTTTTTGAGATATGACATAAAGTTGCATTTTTTCTTATGGAATGGCCTATATTTTAATTAATTTTCAAATTCGCCATTGAATTCTTTTCAAAATGATGTATAATATGTCATAGTTTCATTGAGCGGTATAGGAAATATTCAGCTTTTTCACTTATTTCTAGTGCGCTATGATTTCCTGCTGAGGCAGGTCAAGGCACTCCAGTATTTTTATTATTTTAAACAGTCAAAAATATAGTAAGCCTGGTTTGGAAAAATTATAATTCAGCTGACGCCCCTCAAAGCTTATAATTATTCCGGTTAAGTGTTCGGTGGATTGAAGTTCTCGGTATGCCTGTGGCAGCTTCTAATTGTCTCAATGATCGCAAATTATTTTGTTTTAACTCACCAATAATGCCTATCTCCTCTAACTCACGGTCCCTCCTAACGTCATATATTTTACCCCGCCGTTTTGAAAAAGCCATACTGAACAAGGTTCCTTTTTAACTTTGGAAATATATCCATATACGGTTGCCTTCGTTCGGGATACCTTTGAAGATATAAGTTTCCAGCGCCCTGTCGAATATCATTACTTTCCCGGTAACATTTTAACATTGAAACATATTTTAAAATAAAATTAAAAACGCTTTTGTGCAAAATAATTTCATATCAAAGCGTAATGCCAAATTGTTTAAACAATTGAAAACAATGACAAAACGCCAAGACGCAAGGCCAACTTGATTTGCATAGTATCAGACAACAAAACTATAGGAGCATTGAAGTAGGATTTGACCGCAAGCTTTCACGTCAATGGCGCATGACGTCATTCAACGCATATTAGACAAAAATAAAAAACTTTAATTATCTTCGAAACCGCTGAATAAAACTATGACATATGATACATCGTTTTGAAAAGAATTCAATGACGAATTCGAAAATTAATTAAAATATACGCCATTCCATAAGAAAAAATGCAACTTTATGTCATATCTCAAAAACTAAAAGTGACAGTTAAAATTTAATTTAGCGGGTGAATTCCTCGTGACATAGTCTATAAAATTGCAATTTACTCTAAATCAAAATTTCCACTAATAACGAAGTTATAGAACCCCTTCCAAAATGCAGACTTTTCAAAAAGCCCCCGTAGCTCAAAGACGAGACAATATTTCAAAATGCGGTTTTTACTATAAGTCTTCTCTTGAAATTTGAGCCTCGCAATGCGTGGTCAGTTTTTCTCTGTCTCCCCTAGAAGTACCTTAAACCCCCTAAAAGTGCCCAATTTGGGACACCCTGTACACTATAACTATAGTACCTAGTGTGATCTTAGGTGCCCGTAGATTGGCAGAGTATTTACAAGATTTCTTTTAAGTTCACATTATAAAAAATTTGTTATGATGTTATGTAATATACTTTTTTTACGCGAATTGTTTAGAGGCCCTTGCCACGCTTCAACAATTATTTCATGTTATCGTATTATTTAATATTGTTTACAGACAGAAATATCAAATATCAAACAGTAAAATCCGATATTTCTCAAAATTGAATGTCGAACGCAGAAGAAACAATATAATATTGTTTTAGTATAAAAAAAAAACGAGAAATAAGAAAAAAAGCAAAAAAAAACAAGGAAGGTATTTATTTACCTACAGGTAGTTACTGAAATGTTATAATAATTATAGAAAACGTTTAGAGCAAAAATCGAATTAAACTACAACGCTATTGACTAATTTCGGTGCTGTAATAAATACATACAGACGATATTTCAAAATACGGTTTCCACTATAAGTCTTCCCTTGAAATTTGAGCCTAGCAAAGCGTGGTCAGTTTTTCTCTGTCTACCCTAGAAGTACCTTAAACCCCCTAAAAGTGCCCAATTTGGGACACCCTGTCCGTGTGAGCTAATATAACTAAAAACTCAAATATATTTTATTTAACTCCTGGCTCAATTACCTTTCGTTTGATACCACACAAGCCATGTTTTGACTTAAACTCTAATTTTTAAAATCTGCCCCCACTCTGCAATATAGAAAAACTCCTGGAAGATTGAAAAAAATTGCGCGAAATTATTTGTTGACAAAACGAAATTTTTTTCCCACGCCACCGGACCTCGCAAGCGACTTAAGACAAATTGTGTTTATTTATTTTTTTTTATGGGAATTAATCATACATTTCATTTATCGAACAATAATTATTATAACTGCCGATCAAGAATAAAAATTTGGTAGCAAAAATATCCTATACAGATAAATAGTTTTTGCAGGCAGAGTTAAAAACCGTCCCAGCAAGACAAGCACCCAGACAGTACCAAATCTTTTTTTTGAAAGAATTTTACAATGCTTAATTTAGTCTAGTATGCCGCTTTCAATAGATTATTCTTTTAAGAAAGTTAGTGGGCCACTCATGGTACACAAGAACTGTTTTAGTGCTGTCAAAAAACTGCTTCAGTGCAGTCTCGAAAAGCCCGTGCCAAAAAATGTGCACTGAGTGCACTACTGATTTTGTCAGTAGCTCAAAAGAAATTCTTTTGAGTGGCGGTTTCTCCATTAATGCACATGTGCACGTACACTTAAAAATATATTAAAATTTGATCATTCTTTAATTAATAATTTTATCAAAAGGTATCGTTAAACCCCATTTACCATTTAGATTTACCAAAGAGTTGAATACTAACTAGAAATAAATACCCGGTATGTATGTGTTTGTATTCGTGTCCAAACGAGAATGCGGTGGATGCGCGCTTAACTTAATTATGTGCATCGTATATGTGTTATGTCGTATATAGATCGAGAGAGCGACATGTCCCTATTTAATTTTACAATACACAGAATCTGGGCCTTTTTATTGTTTAGTGCTCTTGTGAATCAATTGCGGCGATCGATGCCGCCGGCACACTCGTGATGGCACCCACGTCCATGATTACCGTTGGGTGTCAAACCTAGCATATGTACACCCTAAATTAGTGCACTGAGACAACTTGCCGTTGTCACTCGGGCCGTATTGTATTGATTTCGATGATTTTATAGTTACGAGAATGGCGGAAGTTTCATATTCTGCTAGCATTAACATGCAATATTTAAAGACAATTAAATTTTCTTTTAACTAAGTATCTAATTTTGTAATTATTTGCTCTAAATTATATATATTACCTGTTTTCCCAAAAGAATGTAGTAGTAGTAGTAGTACAATTTTTTTATTTTTTTACGGTTAAGCGCACTCGCAAGGAGATCCATATCACGCTCGAGAAGCGGCCAGTGCGCGGAAATGTTGGTGTGTGTTGGTTTTGAAACGGTTCAGGTTGTAACCCGCAGGGAAAACTGTCGCAGGGAGTTTATTCCACAGTGATGCTGTTCTCCAGAGATATGAATTCTGATATAATGAGGTTCTTGGTGCCTCTATTTTGACAGTAAATTGATGGCTACCGTCTGTTTGACGTGTTCGCCTAGTAGGTGCTACTACCGGGGGGATCATACGTGCCAACTCTTCAGAGCATTTTCCGTGATAATACCTGTAGAAGAGAGATAGATCGCCCACAGTTCTTCGATGTTCGAGACTATCCAAGCTACGGGTAAGTGCGGGGTCATTGATCAGCTTGATAGCTCGTTTTTGCACGGTGTTCAAAAGCATTAAGGTATGTTTGGGTGCCGTACTCCATATATGTGAGCAGTACTCCATAGTTGGTCGAATCTGGGCTTTGTAAAGTGTCAGCAGTGGACTTGGTGTATACAGATGTCTTGTACGAAATAGCACCCCAAGCTTTTGGCACGCCCTTTTAGCTATGATGTTTGGCTCACGGGTGCTGGTCTTTTTTGAAAACAGGGCTGCTTGGGTTTTCTGCGCGTTGAACTGTACAAGGTTTTTGTTGCCCCAGTCCTCTATTATCTCCAGGTCGTTATGTATCTGCGATATTTGAGTTAGTCTAAGATGATGGAATTCACGTGCGGATAGATACTGAGTGGGTGGTATGACTGAGGACACTACATTCCCATCATCTGCAAAGCAATGAAGTGGATTTACTGTTTTATCTATGAGGCATTTATGTAAATTTGAAAAAGTGTTGGCGAAAGGATTGCTCCCTGTGGCACACCAGCACTTATTTGGTAAGAGTTGGAGTTCCGGCCATCCAGTGCAACATAAATGGATCTACCCTTAAGGTAACTTTCAAACCAAGTGCAAAGTTTCGGCGACAATCCCATTGCTTTGAGCTTGTTGAGCAGATTTTCATGCCAGACTTTATCGAATGCTTTAGATATATCTAAGGCAATACAAAATACAGTGCATTTTTTTCTATAAGAATTCGCTATAAGTAAAAAGTATTTGCTATACTAATATAATGCTAAATTTTATTTTCCAAACATCAAATATAACGGTTTTTTTGCCGTGGTGGTTAGCAATAAAACTGATTTCCAGACGTTTCAACTAAGTATGTACCAAGCTATAAACTTTTCAATTTAATTTAACGCAACTCTTGGCTTTTTTCTTCTTCCCACGAGATTCGCAATATTTATTTGCTGAATCAAATTTTAAATTGCGCCGACTTTTTGGATTTCCAGCCATAATACTTGACAGGACAATTTGAGCTCAACGATACGAGTGCACAGATAATGCCACTCAAATATTTGACAAAATGCCCTAACAATAATACTGCCGTCCTAGGCCAAAAAGGCGCAACTCAAATTTTCACTATTTTGCTTAGAAATTGGAAATAAGTTTACGGTTTTGATAATTTTTTTGACATACGGCTATTTTTCAAATTATTTTTGGTGTGTTCTATATAAGTTACGTCTATTTTGCTTAGTATACATGTAGATTATTTCTTTATGTATCCATATTGATGAGAATACAAAATGCGAAAAAAAATGAGATACGCCTTTTTGGCTTAGGACGGCAGAATAGTCAAGGCAACACATCTGAAAAGGCTCTTCTTTTTCGGTCTAGAAGCATTTCATATTACTTTTCGAAGAGCATGCGCACTTTTCCGCACTTATTTGAGTGTTGGAAGTAGTACCTTTTCGCACTTGTGCGGTAAAGGTACTCTTTTGTACTATATGGTTTCGGATTATTAATAAAAAATTTCGAAAAAAATATTTAGTGGGGGAACGACCCCAACCCACCAAGAGTTGGCGGATGGTTCCCCCTCGTTATATTTTCAAGGGAGTATACTGTATATTCATACCAAGTGTATTGCTTCTCTCATTGAACGCAGTGTGTATTAGTACTGTTCGAACGTGGTGGTCTTAAATAATGATTCAATAAGTGATACCAAATTTGATAATTTTTGGTGCGTCCATGCAGTGGCGTGTCGTATAGGGGGCCAGGGGGGGAGGTGGTAAACGCCCCCCGCCCCTCTGCACTTGGCGCTCCTGGCGTTCTTTGAGAAAAAAATAGAATTAATAATGTTATTTTTTTAAAAAAAGGTTTGTAATTTATTTAACTCCCATACCTATATTGGCGCTCCTTAAGGTCTTCCCCCCCATCCCCGCCCTTTTATCCACGACACGCTACTGCGTCTATGCTAGATATACCGCTGCCTTGGGGGGGAGTGATATATATCGTTGGAAAAGAAATTTATTCAGCCTTAAAAATAAGTTTTAAAACCAGACATGAAGGACAATAAAATGAAAAAATATTGTTTTTCTATACCTCTCATTTATTTAAATGCCTGTAAAAGGGGCGTGTTATATATATCGTTAGAGAGGACTTTTGGTCAGCCTCAATAACAATTACTTAGTTGTTTTTGGCTAAGTTTAAAGTTTGCAAATAATTAGAAAAATACTGTAAAAGATCACTTTTGAGGGGGGCGACAGGGAAGATGCTCCCTTCCCCCAATTTAAATAAATTTAACTCGAAAAATTTAATACTAATCAAAAATATTTTTTTACTCAACTTGAGTATTATTTACTGAGTTACAGAAATGAATGTTCAAAATTTAGGTTTGATTTAAGGATTTCTACAAACACATTTATTTTTATTTCAAGGCGGCTACTTTAAAAGTAAATATTTAACTACATACAATGGGTTTTTCAACAAAAATACTTTAAAAAAAAAAACAATATGTTAAGGATACAAAATGCCGCAAGAAAAATAAAAAAAATATATTTTAAATTCCCTTTTTTTCATAGGCCTATGGAAAGTGCACCACTGCCCAAGGTACATGGTTAAAAAGGAAATTTTATCGGCTTGCAAAATGATCTTTAGAATATTTTTAGAAAAGTTGACCATTTTCGAGGTATTAGCAAAGAACCGTGAAAAACCACGTTTAAGGCTTGCGGGGTGGTTCCCTTTTGTAAAATGTTCGGGCGAGTCTTATGTCTATCCATACCAAGTGTGTTGCTGCTATCATTAAACGCTGTATCGGACCCCGAAAAACCTGAACTACTAAGCTAAACTGACCATACATCACATTCTGTGATATAACGTTTGAAAGTAAATTTCTTTATCCACCGTAAAGTCAAAAAAAATATTTTATCGTCAGAAGCTTAGTTTTTACGGAAATTGGATGAAACATTGTAACAAACTTGACTTGTTTGGTTTGGGAATGGGGAATTACTAAATAACTTCCACCCTGTTACACACTGTCTAAAAGGAAATTCTGTTGCCTACGACAAAGTATAAAACACATTTTTTGATAAAGAGCTTAGTTTTTAAGAAAATCGGGCAAAACATGTAAAAAACATTAACAAAAAATTTTCAAACGATTTTCATTTACAGGCGTCGTAAAACAGTGCCCAACTACAGGCTGTAACGTCGCAGCATATTATTTCAAAATGCTTTCCGTTTTCGGTCTAGAAGCAAATCATATTACTTTTTGGCAACAGACCATTTCCTCCTAATTTGACCCCGCTGAATCCGAATATCTCAGTTGCCAACTCGAAAAATCGACAGGGACGGAGAAAATCCCCCCGAAACCCTCAAAAACCTGATTTTTTTCAGTTTTATGCAATTTTCTCGAAAACTAACCTTTTTATCAAAAATTGCAAAGAACAGTTTTTTGTGAAAAATAAAATTCCCTTTCCAACGATGTATTGGCCAATAAGGTTAGGAAAGGCAAGTAGCTCTTCAGTGGTGTACGTAAATTGGGATTATTTAGAAAAAACATGTTTATTATAGGTTTTTCAAAATTTTCTCAAAAACTACATTTTTTAGGAAAAAATATGTAGTATACTTTATTGTAGAACATAACATTTTCCTTCAAAAACTTTATTAAAATGTCGGGTTATTACCATATTTAAGGCTTCAGGGGCGTACTAATATAAACTTATTTTTAAAAATAACTGAAATAATCAGTTTCTCTTGCATATTTAAATATCTTTTCTAACTAAGATTTTCAGAAAAAAATGTTCCTTTATTCTTTATTGCGGATAAGACAATTTCTTTTAAGATGATATATTACAAAGTGAGGTTAATGTTATGATAAATACTTCAAAAAGTTTCGTAATTCATACCTACTAAAATAAAAAGTTTCCAAATTAAAATAAACTGTTTTTTGATTAGATTATATATTTTGATTTACCTAAATAAGTTCTTTAAAGCAAAAAAACACCGGTGGTTATAAGGGAGGGGGCATAGAGGCCATGGCCTCCCCTAAGCAATATTTTTGTGCAGAAAGTAACAGTACTAACTTTAACACAGATGTTTTTGATTATTTTTTTAAGCATATGGAACTAAAAATAAAGTGGTGAATCTTATGCAACGGTTTGGGGGGGGGGGGGAAATAATCATGATTCGATACTCATTGGGATCAACAACCAACCTGTCAACCTGTTAGGAAGAGTTTCATATTTTTTTGCCTTATACTTATGCAATTTACGGACGCCCCTGGAGAGTTTTCCATACTATGAGTCACATTTTGTGACCCACTATTTAAAAGGACATTTTATTATCGGGCCCTCCGCCGAAGCCATAAAAGGTCGAAAGTACAAAAGGTCGAAAAAAATCGACAAAACAAAATATTAAAAATACAAATTTACCGTATCAAGTCGAATTGACCTGTCCAGTCGATGTGGACCCGCGGCCGTACTTTCGATCTTTTGTACTTTCGACCTTTTATACTTTCGACCTTTTGAACTTTCGACCTTTTTTTGTTTTTTTATCTTTTGTACTTTCGACTTTTTGTACTTTCGACCTTTTGTATTTTCGACCTTTTCTACTTTCGACCTTATTTTTTCGACCTTTTGACCTTTTGTAGTTTCGACCTTTTATCCGCCGCTCTTTATTATCCACCGAAAAGCTAATAAGACACAAAATTGATTAGTTTGGATTGATCTTAAATAATTTCTTTAAATTACGAACACCACTGGAGCGGTAAATATAAAATAACTTCTACTTCGTTATACATCGTTTGAAAGGAAATTTTATTGGCTATGACGAAGTATAAAACACATTTTTTGATAAAGAGCTTGGTTTTGCAGAAAATTGAATAAAACGTATGAAAAACATGTTTTTTTTAATGATTTGTTGAAATCACCCCCATTGACGGACGTCGCTGGAGAGTTTGCTATAAGTCAAACCCCACCGAATTTCACATTTTTAAAAAGGGAATTTCCCTCTATAAAAAAGTGTAGAACAAGTTTTTTCATGTTAAGCTTAGTTTTTGAGAAAATTAGATAAAATCTGTAACAAAAATGGTTTATTTTCTGTTTTTTCAAAATTAATTTAATTTACGGATGCCCCTGAAGTTTTATTTATAAAACTGATTTAATCATGTTCTACATCATTTTGAAGGAAATTTTATTCAGTATACCAAAATGTAATACATGGTTTTCTGTAGATATTAGTTTTCAAAAAAATTAAATCAATCTTGGAAAAACATAAGTATTTTTTCAACTTTTTTTAATTACTTCAATAAACGGACGCCGCTGGAGAGCTTGTTGTTAGTCTAACTTTATTAAGTCATACCATGTTGAAAAGGGAATTTTATTGTCTACAATAAAGTGTATTAAACATTTTTCTCTTAGAAGCTTAGTTTTTAAGAAAACCTCAAACTTTCAGATTTTGGGGGGTCTGGGGGGTTTTTGGAGGTTTTTGCAGCCATTTAAGAAAAAAATAATATGTTATTATTTTTTAATTATACAAATATATATTTTGAATGTACACCTGTGACAATTTGGGCTTTCCAGCGGCAATTTAAAATTCCGCCGCCATTTTGGCCGCCATCTTAAATATCTCAGCCCCTGTCAATATTTCGAGTTGGCAACAGGGATATTCGGATTCAGCGGGGTCAAAATAGGGGGAATTGCCCATTTACCAAAAAGTAATATAAAATGCTTGAATGAACTAACAACTAGAGGTGTTGAAAAAGTAACTATTCGTTACTCGAGTACTTGTTACTCGACAAATAACGGAGTAACGAATACCGATCCGAAAATTAAATGATTAGTTTCGTTACTGCGATTACTTTGATTCCTTCGAGTATTTTAGTATTCAGTAATCACTCCAAAGTCTTTAATCCAAAATCAGGGAGTAGTAAAGTAAAGTAACTAAAGCATTTAAATTGTATTTGTAAAAGGTAATTTTTTTGTATATTTTTTGAGTTCTCGTCTAAGATTGTTATTTTTGTCTCTATTTATATTTACTTTTATATTTTAAGTATGTATGTCTTTGTATGTAAGGCATCAGATCTTTAAATCAAAGTTGTACACAGAACAGTTCCTACGTAATTCCTACCTTTATTTTTTTAATTTTAACCCGCATTTTGATCATTTCAATTGAATATTTCCATAATCTCAACAACAAAAATATACCTATAGTTGAGTATGTATATAAGTGCCAACGCGTCATAGCTATGGTAAACCAAGTTTTGCGGCAAAATCTATGTAAAGAAGCCCCAAAAAATTGTTGTTTCACTTTGTACCTGCAGTGTGCCGCTTTATATGTCTATAATAAAACACCGAGACCTTTTAAAGGAGATATAAAATAGGTACTTACCTAATAAATAAAGATCCGAATAAAAGAAGCTCCAAAGTTATATTAAAATGTGCCCAAATATTGATTTAGTTGCAAAAACGGTAATTTGTTTTGTAAAAAGTCGGTCCCAATTTGTTTGACATTAAAACAGTCAAAACAACAACGAACAGAAAATGTCATAGCCCGGCTAAATCAATATGTTCGTAACAACCAGACAATAGTTATGTTATTATATATGTTCCTTTCTAATAAAATCGTTTAGAAGAAGACATAAATAAAAAGCAAGTAAAATAGTAAGCTAATGACTAATTAGTGCAGTGCCTTGTTCTGGGAATCAATACCAATCAAAAAATTACAGGAAGTGCGGGCCACTCTATGTACCCCTCTACTCCCTTCTCGCCCATTCTGGTTTTGATGACGCGGTGCCACTTTAATACAACATCAAGTATACAAGTAAATGATCTTCGAATTAACGAAAGTCCCAGAATTTTGCACTAATTGTATGATTAAATTGAATACAGTTACAGTTATCAAAGTAACGATAGTAACGAATATATAAAATGATTACTTAGTAGGCGAGTACCGATTAGTAACGAGTATTCAAAAGTAACGAAAATCAACACCTCTACCAACAACCAGCTGACATTTCGCTGAGCATTGCTCTTACTTCATACAGGTTGAATTTTTGCAATTTGAAAATTCTTGAAGATCGTTACTGAAAAAAATTTCTTAAGTAACCAATACTTTTTGCTTAAATCTAAATATTGTGTGAAATAAAAAATATTTGTTCTATAAAGTACACGGTAAAAACATTTTTCTTAGATCAAAGCAAATTACTTTGAAGTAAAATAATTTGTGCTTTCCTATTCATCAAAAGAATATGTTCTTGATATTACACAAAAAATGTCTTGCCTCTTTATTTTAATGTAAAACAGAAATTGTTTTATTATAAATTGGAACTGAATTAATCTAAGGCACCATTTTCTCTGGAAGCTAAATATTACTTATATCAATTTGCTCTGTTACAAAATGGAGTATACTGAAACAAAACAATTAAAGAAGACATTTTTTCATTATTGTTGTATTGTCATCGGACCACTATATGTATACCAAATTTCATCCAAATCGGATAATGGGAAGTGTGTCAAAAACGCTTCACAAGATTTGATAGATAGTTAGTTAAATAGTTAGTTAGATAGTTAGTTAGATAGTTAGTTAGATAGTTAGTTAGATAGTTAGACAGAACATCTGAAGCTAAATAAAAGCTTGTAATTAGAAAGAAAACTGGTTTATGTTTTTAAATAAAAATTCATATTGAAATTTACCTTTCTAGATTCTAGAGCAATTTTGTAAAAACTTCTTTACTTTCAATAAATTCGTTTCTCTTTCCCATACAATATAATGTGGCATGGGCATAAGCCAAACTGACCACGGGATACAAAACAGAATTTTTAAACAAGTCCATTCCTTACAATGGAGCTTTATACAAGACATGAATAGAGGGTTGAGCACTTTAGTGAAGAAGACTGAGAGAAGTTATATTTTTTGTATTTAATTGTTTTGTTGGCCTTGCTTTGAAAAGATAAAGATAAAAAGGCCTGGTGTCGAAATACAGACAGCATTGGGCGTAGGAGTGCTAAGTTATTTATTTTCCTACAAAAGAAACGGATGTCGCTCCTGAGGGATATCTGAAACTTATCTTTTGATATTAAAGTAGAGACACCCCGAGGATTCCTCCTTTTATGATGAAGTCACGCACCGAACGAGAAGAGCGAACCTTTATAATCTGTGAACAGGTCCGACTCTAGAACTCTGGAAACCTGCACAGAGATTTATCATTACTAGCCTGCGCAGCAATGTTTAGAGTCACACTAGCGAATACTGATAAAGTAAATTTTAATAAAATGTACCTTATTTTTAAAGTAGGTATTTAATTTTAAAATATATATCGCAGTAGATCAAAAAAACGGCATCAACTTAACGACCGATTTACCATATACAGACTACAGTTTGCTGACGACCAAGTAATTGTTGCTAATGACAAAGAAGACATGGAGTATATGATGAGACAGTTAACGGAAGAATACCAAAAGTGAGTTAGAACTAGGCAATGAACAAACAATATCTCCATGCAATGAGTATGTATACTTGGATGTCACATTTGACAAGACATGAACAGACTGTAAAGAACTGGAAAAAAGAATAGTAAAAGCAAAAAAGGTTATTGGATGTCTTAACAGTATTTTATGGAGCAGAGAGGTAAAAAAGAATGTAAAATTTAACATTTATAAAACAATGGTCAAAAGTACGCTGTTTTATGAAATAGAGACTTGTCACGTAACAAAAAAATACAAAACAAGAATAGAAACTGTCGAAATGAATGCAATAAGAAGATCAATGAAAATATCTAGAACAGATTATATAAGAAATGAGATCATAAAAGAAAGAATGGGAATCGAGAGAAGTATAACGGATGAATAACTAAAAGACAAATGATATGGTACGGCCACGTACAACGGATGAACGATGAAAGATTACCAAAGCAGGTCCTAGAATGACAACCAATAAGGCGCAGACAAAGTGGGCATCCTAAACTAGAATGACAACAGTCAATCCAAAGATCAATGAATAAAAAAAACCTAACAGAAGATGATTGTCAGGATCGAAGGAGGTGGAGAATAGGCGTCGGACAACGTAGACAAACGTTCTAAAACGACATAGTCATCTAATCTTTTTTATATCTAATACTTTTGAACTCGGTTGCAGCGCTGCAATTTTTTTAGGTTTAACGGGCAATCACTTTTTGGCGACTCCACACTCTCGCCGCGGTACAGCGAGATAGGCCTAGACAAAGAGTGTAGATGGGACCCCTCGCTTCGGTTCGTCTTGTCTTTTCTCGCCTCGCTGGGTCTCCATTTGTGTATGAATTCTTGAATGAGTGAGAAGGAGTACTCTCTTAAAATCTGGTCAAAGTCGAACTGCGCATGCGATCTCACTTGATTTCCGTAAGGTGAGATGAAGGCACGGATCACCTAGGTGATCCGTGGTGAAGGCTCACCAAATCTCAAAACGCTATTCTTTATGCCGTGAGGTGAGTTGTCACTTTTACGGGTGAACTTAAGTTCATCACCTTTTTCCAAGAGGAAATACATTCATGGGAGTTTTTGTGGTGGTTATAACCATTGGCGTAGCTAGCCTTGCTTTTCAGGGGGGGCCGTGGCCCCGGTCTATCTTGAACAAAAAGCAAACATAGGTTTTAAAGAGTCGTGCAAAGTGTGCAATGAATAAAAAAAAAATACGCGCATTAAATGTTCTAATATTTTAATATAACAAATTTAATAATACATTTACCAACTTATTTATATGTATACACAGGAAGTATGTAATTCAGCAATTCTACAAAGAAAGTTTTCTACGTCGCTGACTGAAAGCGTCTACCACACTGTCTAAGTCGACCTCAACATCTTTTTCTATGAATAACAATGACAAACTTGAGTGTCTCTCTTGAGTCATAGTTGTTCTAAGCCAATTAAAAACTCTCCTCATGGCAGAGAAAGACCTCTCACAAGTTGCACTTGAAATTGGAAGAATACTCGCAACTTTAAAAAGTTGGTAGAGGTTTGGATAGGTGTTTTCTGCTATATGTTGTTTGATAGAATCATGACCAACTGTTTGATTTAACCGAAAAATACAATTCTTGAAAACGGTAATTTCTGCTCTTAGAGTAGAAGTATTAATATTAAAAATTTCCCGGTATTGCTCGACGAATTTATTCCATTTAACGACGTGGGAAAACTTAATATGAAAATGGTTATGAAATTGTCACCAAAATCGGAAAATTTTCATAAGACACTAAACGCTAACCTCAAAAAAACTAAAAAGATTATTATATTTATTTTAGAAAAACAGTTTAAAAAGGTCTTTTATAACCTTACGACATCTACAACCCGATTTCGGAAACAGAGGAGCAAAGGTCGCTGTCTTTATTAAATGCGAAATTTAACTTACACTTCTATAATATTTTACAAGATGTCGCCAATATGTATGAAATATTAGGGTCACTGCATCCTGGAAGCCTGGCGTCTCCATGGGTAGCGACAAGCCCACGTGACCTGCCTCGGAATTTCCATGGGCGACTCGTCAACTTACCTCGGAATAATTAGAGTACCTACACGCAATTTTTCTACAATTTTGTAAATTAGGCTCGAATTTTTAGAGTACCTACAATTTTTCTAGAAGTTTGTAAAGCGATCTCAGAATTTTTAGAGTACCCACAGTATGTAAAATATTTTTTTAAAAATTAAAAGACAATACTTATATTTTAAAAAAACTATAAAACAATTTAATGCATATACTTTTACTATTAGGTATAATATTCGTTATGGTAATTACCTACAATGATAAAAAAAATATAATTTCTGTCGGATTACTCTAAATTTTGTCTTTTTTGTATCGTTGCTATAGTTTCTAAATTCATATTCCTGTGTACAAAAACATGATATTTTAAACAATATTTCAAAACTTTTATTTTTGTATTTTACATTTTTAAGTTCTTTAGATTTGGGATCAAATATGATCTTGAATAATCCAAATACATATTTTTCTTGTCCTGTACGTGACACGGACAAAGTCTTGTTCATAAATGTCAAATTAATTTCACTGATTCAAACATATGTTTTATGGAGCTACTGACTTAAATTTAAAAAAAAAGATATAAAAATAACTTTTAAGGTAGGTTTTAAGTATTTTATTGCTTTTTTCGGTATCTGGCACTATCTGGATATTAATATATTAAATTTATTTATATTTAAAATAAAAAAATATGATAAAAAAGTTTACTACATATGTATGCTTTTAGACATCATCCTAAGAAATAGCTCTCATGTTTTCGATTTTTTGGTTCGAACGAAAAATTATCCAAAAACATTTTCTGCGAACGAAACATTCTCCAAAAACGTTTTCTTCAAACGGAAAATTGTTTCAAAACGTTTTCCTTGAACGGAAATTTGTTCAAAAACATTTTCTTCAATTGGAAATTTGTTCAAAACAGGCAAAACAAATTTTTCTAAAAAAAATTCTAGACCTCGCTTGCCAAACTTAACTTTTACAGTTGCCAAACTTAACTTATATAGTTCAACTAAGGGGTCTTTTTTTAACATTCTTGTAAAAAAAACTTCCGTGACTTCTTTCCCGGGAACCTAGAGGGTATAAAACCCAACCGAACCAAACCATCCGAAACATATTTTCGAAAAATTATGTCCCTAAGTTAGCTTTCCGGTCCTCATTTTGGGAGGTTGAAAACGGTGTTATTCTAACCTTTCTCAATTGACCGCAAACCTGTGACTTGGGGACATTTTTTTTGGTGGAAAAAGGTCAGGGGATATCTGGACCGGTTAGGATACGTTTGCGAGCAATTGACAAAGGTTATATTTTGTGTGTGTGTGTGTGTGTGTGTGTGTGTGTGTATGCCTGTGTGTCTGTAGTATAGCCTTTTTTTGGCAATCATTACAAAATAGCAACTTTCGATCTTTCGTTGGGACCTTTTGTTTTTCAATCTTTTGTTTTTCGACCTTTTGTATTTTCGACTTTTTGTATTTTCAATCTTTTGTACTTTCGACCTTTTATATTTTCGACCTTTTGTACTTTCGATTTTTTGTATTTTCGATCTTTTGTATTTTCGACGTTTTGTATTTTAAATCTTATGTTCCCGACCTTTTTTACTTCCGACCTTTTGTATTTTAGATCTTTTGTACTTTCGACCTTTTATGTGCCGCCCGCTGTTTTTTGGACACCGTTATAAAATAATACTAGGTATATTACAAACCTGGGGATTACAGTGTTTACTTTTAATCCCGCGGCAAGAATTTTGAAGCTTGATTAAAAGGGACTTTAATGCCAATGTTTATATACTAAAAATAATAATAATCATAAAATAAATAAATATTAAGCCACCTACTCCGGTACTCTAGTTTTGGCATGTCAACCCCCGGTATATAATAATACAGCGGGCAGTGATAGTTTTCATTTTTTTGGTGAGCTTTGGGCGCGTTGCTATGGTAGATATTAAACAAAAGTCACTCAGACGCTAACAAATATAGAAAAAAATGTGCAAAAAATAATATTTATTTTATAACAAACTAAATAGGTTTAGTTGAGAAAAAGTTCGAATTAAATTTCTTAAAGATGGAATAAACGAGGGATCAAAGAATAAAGGCTATTCCTACTTTGAGATGGACATTGAAAAGGCCGCCAAAGAAAGCAGCTTTCAGAGTACCGAGAACGATGCAATAAAAAAAATATCGAAAATTTCACCGAAAAGGTATTCCTGTTTTTCACCCTGGAGAAGTCAAGAAAGTTAAATGGTTCCTTTATATGAAAGCTATGCCAAAGGACACAATACTAATAATCGAAACCAACCAAGTCATCAGCAAAATACAGTAAACTTCTGCCAAGCTGGAAGCAACAGAATAACCGTTATCCTGTATCATGATAGCTTTTTTGTTTTTTGTATTTTAATAAAATAAAAATATGATCCAAAAAACCTATATTTTGCCTTTATAGTTTTAAAGCAATTACTTTTATTCACCTAAGTCCATGAAAAAAGGGATTAAACGTACACTTTTATGCACTAGAATTAGTTTTCTATATTTTATAAAATGTCAAATAATTTTTGATTTCTTCTTTTCTAATAAATATTAAAATCATAAAAGACATAGTTTTTATTCGACAATCTGAAAAGCATTATTTGAATGGTTTGTTTATTTGGACAGTCTAAATATATATACCGAGTGTGACGGACAGTTATTTACGTAACATTTGTAAACCATTTTATTTTTTAAATGCAAAAAAAGCTACGCTCCTGACAGTGTCAGATTCGTCATTTAACCAAAAATATTTAGCTGTCGTGTCGCTACCCTAAGAAGACACTACGTCTTCGTGATGCAGTGACCCTATGAAATATTCAATATGCATAATTATGTTGAAATTTAAAAAATATTTTCGGGAAATTGCATAAGTGCAGAAAAGTTACCGATAATTTAAAGAGAAAAAGCCTAATTTCGCAAGACAAGGGATTTTCCTGAAATGTAAACATTATCTGAATGATTTTAAATTTTAATGCACCTATTTTATTTGAATATTTCCCGAATAATAATAGAAAAGTATGTATTTTCAGCGTCATGTTCTTTTACTAGTAGTCGGTAGGGGAGGCCTAAAATATCTTAGGGGGGCCTGAGGGACTTCAGGGGGGGGGCCAGGCCCCCCCTGCCCCCCCCCCCCCCTAGCTACGCCAATGGTTATAACCTTAGTTTTGATTGTTAGTTTTGTTTTGAGCTTTTTTAAAGTGTGGAGATTATTAATATTAATTAGTAACCCGATATAAGGATAGAAATGTCACAAAAACTCACGGGGATTTCGCTCAACTCACCTCACGGGCAGTCAAGCATAAACGTCCTGGTGCTGGGACCCAATTCTTGAAATAAATCCGTATACGGATTCGGCGAAACGTATACGGATAATCACCATTCGAATTCTTGAAAGCTCGTATACGAGTTTTTCGTTCGGAAATAGAGTCGAGTGGTAAAGTCCACTCGAATCTCAATTTCCGTATACGAATCTGAGTGATCTAACCTAACACTTTTGTTTACTTTAATATATTTTTTGGTGTTTGCTTAATTTTTCTTTATTTAAAAAAAATTGGGAGGTCTTTTGAAAAAAGACGCGATTTGGCAAGCATCATGGCTATAAAATGGCTTGAGGACGCAAAGAGGTGGAAGGGGGATTTAGCCTCTTGTGACACTCAGTTTTTTTTAATTTCTTTTTTTCTTGGAAATGCCTTACGACTGGGGGGGGGGAGTGAAAAATCCTGAATTTTTGCGTTAATAATTTATGAATTTTTTGGTGATTTTACTGTTTTTTTTAACAGCTCTAAAAAAGAAAAATAATTTAAAAAAGTACCAACTTTGTAACACATTTTTAAGAAAAAATATATAAAAGGAGCGTTTTCGGGAGGGGCGGGGGGATTAAAAAGTTTTAATAAAAATTTGAGTATTGTGCAATTTTTTTGTCTTGTTTGTGTGTCTTTTAACACACTTTATCAATTATTTTGTGGGGCATTGATACCTCTTGATTCCCCCCTGGGTACAACGCCTTATCTTATTTTGCTTAATTTTTGGATAATATAAGGGCCCAACTGCTTCAAGACAGAAAATCCCCTGCATATAAATAATACTTTAACCAGTTTCACTATTTTTTCTGACTTTTTCTATGTTGGCCAAAAATAAATATAGAAACATTATTTTTCTTTATTTACATTTCAAAGTACATAATAAGTACTTACTGTCAAGTGCATTAAAAACGCTATGTAATATGACTACAGTGTGAGAACAAGCCAGTTGGAATAAACTTGCTAGTCGGTTAAATTTAAGTTTTTTGAAAAAATCCAAACACATTTTAACTGAGATTTTTAACCGGCAATATTTTTACAGAATATGTTCTGGACAGACCCCCAGAAAGGGGTCCACTAGCATACAACTTATTTTTTTAAAGATGGAATGACCCCACTTAAGGCACCTTGTTAGAAAGGGTATCAAATAATTTTTAAAAATTAACAAAAAGAAAATTATTTCTATTTTTTTGTAATTTTTAGAGAATATAAGTGTCACTTAAAGTAAAACCTATAATTTTATTAAAATATAGGTGGTGGACCCCTGACAAGAGGTCCAGTAATACCAACATTTTTTTTGCAACTGGTAGACTCAACTTGTAGCACTTTGTTCAAAAACTATTAAAAAATGTTTTTTTTTATTTGACAAATTTCCAAAAAAAAGTGAACCATAATTTTTCTTTTTCACTAGGCTTTCCAACAAGGTGCCACAAGTTTTATCTTGTTGGACCCTTTTCTGGGGTTCTGTCCAAAAAAAATTCATCAAAAATATTGCTCATTAAAAATCTCAGTAGGCATGTTTTTGATTTATTCTAAAAAATTTTAATTTAACCTGGTAGAAAATGTATTCCAATTTGCTCGTTCTCACTGTATAAGCTTTTACGTAAGAAGTTGTATAATCTTTTTTCCAATAAAAACTACAATAAACTTATTTTTATTTTACTTATAATTTATTTAAAAAATTGCATCTGAATATTTCTAGTAGGATCATCATTGCAACAGGACTGCTAGGCAAAAACTTCTCTGAGAAACCTGTAACAAAGATTTTTCATTGAGTGTACCACAGCAGACCTCACTGGATCCGTATTACTGGCAGGATTTTTATATATGTCCTTGCTTATAACTTTTGAAAAACAAAGACATCTACAAAAATAATGTACATATTCAAATCAAATCATACTGATCATATGAGTGCTGCTGTAGTCACAACAGTTTTTAATTTTTTTGGAGTTAATTGACAGGTAAAGACATTCAAATTTAAACAAAAAAATGGGTTTTTTGAACAAAAGTTACTGATTTTGTCAATTTTTACTTGAAATGTTTTTATGCTTATCGGCCTAAAAGGCAAAACTGTTCTATACTCAAACAGAAACTGAGAAAAAAACACTGGGAGCAAAAAATTAAATTGTTTCTATACTACAGACAAAATGCAAACTCCAAATGTTTCAGTAAAAACCCCTATGTTACTTAACACTTGTCCAATTTTTGTCAAAGCATGATGTATGAAAGTTCGTCAAACACAGGCCACTCATTACAAACAAAGCCTCAAGTTCAAGACCCCTTTAGAATACTTATGAAGTTTATTTGTTTTCTTTTAAGCAGTCTCAAAATTCAACTGCGAATTTTACCCCCAAATTTCCACACTTCAAAGAGGTTAGCCTGGGCCCCAAATTTCCATTACTATAATTTGGTACTTACCGTTACATTGCTGTTACCAAAATAAAACACAGCTTCTTGTTCTATTAAAAAAAACATATCGTGAAAATAAATCACTCTTTAAAAAAAAATTACCAAAAACAAGAGATGTAATGTCAATCTACTGTCAACCTTACTTCATCGCGGCAAGTTTAGGCGCACATACCGGCGTTGGTTTGGCCAAAATTATACGAAAGCAGCGTTGCCAAGTAGTTTAGTCGAAAAAAAAGTCGTAAACGGAATTGGCGTTCGAGTGGTATTCGAATTTTACTCGTATACGACAAAAAATCCGAGTGGTTCAAGAATTGGGTCCCTGGAGTCCGTTTTCTGTACACGAGTCAAAGGGTCTCGCGAAAATCAGCAAGTAAGCGAGCGCGACCGTGAACACTCTCACACATTCCCGCGAGCTCTTGTTGTTCAGAACTGCAACTGATGCTTTCACTAAATTATCGAGAGTCTGTATGGTCGTCCTCGGGTACGAGTCTTGCGGCTGAGATACTCGGGGAGTGTGGAGCCTTCATTACACTTTGCCCAAGTGGCCAAATGCCGTATACCGGCCCTGCTCTGAGGACGCGACCGTCGGATAAAAGTTGGAGAGGATTTTTTTGACGTTCTCCAAATTGTATTGTGTACATGCTGATAAATCGAAATATCCCGGGTTGCCCGGGGTTACATACGTATATACTCGTTAGAAGAGAGTATAATTTTTTTGTAAAAGGTTCGACAATTAAATATAAGAAAAAGTTTTTTTCTTATACTTGAAAGTGACCAAACAAACATTTTTTATCATTGGCACTCTCTCTCCTCTTACTCCTACAGGGTGAGCCATAATTGCCCTCTGTTCTCAACATAGTTGTTTTTACCCAACTGCATGTTTGTATCAAGCTAGAGGCTAAACGGCTGAACCGATTTTGACAAAAAAGGTGTGCGCTTTGAACATAAAAACTGAAAGTTGAAGCATGTCGTACATTATTAATGGTATACATATCAATTTTGTACCCAACTGCGACTAGTAGTTACAAGTAAATTTAGCAGTTGTAGTTTTCTTTTTTTAATTTTTTTTAATTCCTTATTTACCATAAATACAAAAATTATCAAATCCATAATTTATTAGATTTTTATATTTACAGGCAGCCAAATAACGTGCATAAAATTACTCAAAATCCTTTGCTTTATACAAAATTAATATTAATTAGAAAACCGTAATCCTCTTAAAACTATAAATTATTATTTTAATCAATATTGATATAGATTAGGAATGTAATAATATGTTTCTACGACCACAAATGAAAATGAGTGCGTGCGTGCGTGCAGAAATTTTTCTGCGTATGCATGGAAAAGTACTTTTCCCGACATGTATGGAAAAGTGTAGGATGACGTTAACTATAACCATAGTTTTTCGCACATGTGTTGCAAAGTACTTTTCCTAACATGTGCGGAAAAGCAGTTTCATTTGATTTGTGCAAAATCAAAGACCAATTTTTCCAAAAATTATTAGTGTTTGTAGGAAAAATAGCGTGCACAACTCGATAGAAAGTAACTTCCTTACACTCGCATGTTATTTCACTCACCTGGCGCCCCGCTCACAACATTCACGCTTGCGTGAAATTTGTCACTTTCTGCTCTTATTATGTAATATACTACTAATATGCATGACCGTTGCTCGTGCTTCAACCAGAAAAAAATCGGGGGCCTAAAAAGATCGAAATTTTCAGGTAGTATATGAGCTACTGATACCTCCTTTTGAGGATTTGCCCACAAACTTAGTTTTTCCTTTGGCCTTTTAGCTATGTCCTCGCAATATTTCTTTCAATTTATGTTATAACTGAGTTTGAGATATTTGCTGAGATTGATTATATTTGTCTTCCTAGTGATGTCGCATTTTGTCTCAAACCCGAGGCTACAATTTGGCAGTTGGTCTATTTTCAATAAATATCCACGTTTCAAATTTCTTTTTCGGCATCATCATTATTATCATCGTATTTTCATCATACTGGTTACGCTCGTACTAAGGAGTGCCTAACAAGGCAGAAATTTCCGAATAGTACATGAGCTACTGATACCCCCTTTTTGAGGATTTTTCCATAAATTATTTTTTTTCCTTTGCTCTTTTGACTGGGTCCTCGCAACATCCCTTTATTTGTTTTATTAATTTAAAAAAAAAATGTTTTAAAATATACCATTATTTCCTAAGATTAAAACTAACTAGAAAAATTTGGCTTACGCTAAGGTAATAATAATTCAGTTAGGATTCCCGTTAAAAATAGTATCAAAGTGTAGTACCACCCCTGAAGTGTGGGTTAAAGTTCGGAAAAATATAGAAATAATCCATGCTCGATAAAAATTATTACATAACATACATTCAGAGAAGAAAGTGACAACACGCGAGTGTAACAAAGTTAATTTCTATAAAGTTGTGTACACTATTTTTCCTTCGAACACTGTGTTGCACTACACAAATCAAATAAAACTGTACTTTACAACACACGAAAAAGTATGGCAAGTAACGTCATCGAACACTTTTCCACACATGTGAGAAAAAATTTCTGCACACGGGTGAAACTTAACGTTGTCTGAGGATGCAAATCGTGCGAAATCCATCATTTACATATGTGGTCGTAAGAAAAAGTAATATGAATTATATTATTCCTACAAATAAACTTTCAAAATTTTGAGTTCGTGTAAGTAATATATTATATTAATAAATATATATTTATCTTTATTTTCGTTGATTAGCTTCTCAGTGAAAAGAATGCGGATTACAACAGTTCATCACCAAGGGGATCAATTTATGTAATCATTTACCATTTTAAATCTGAGAAGAAATAATTTTAAGTAGATTTTAGAACTAAATTGGAGTTCAAACAGGCATTAGACCGAAACAAAGAAACGCAAGAGTGCCACAGTGTTTTATGCAATTAAGCCTTTTGCACTGGCTTTTGGAGCGTCGTTGAATGCAAATTAGAAATTTAGCATCTAATTAGAGTTTCGCGGCGGCTTTCACACATTTGGTGAGAGACTAATGTTTTTCTGGTGTTTTTTTAGGGGTGTGAAAATAGAATTTTAAAAAATAACGAGACATTCACAAAAAAAGTTAAAGCAAAAGCACCCAAAGGAAAACGTACCTTAAATGAGAAAAAATAGCATTCATTTTTACGTTCACTCTGTACAGGGTTTTCCCGTATATTTTTACACCATATCTAAAACGTTTATTTAAATAGATACAATATGATAAATACAAAAGTTTCATAATTGTTTACGATGTTTAAGGATCTTTGGGTCAATGTCAAAAAAAATTCTTCATGTCAGAATTTAATAGGTCAATAATTTTTTAAAAAAGAAACACCCCGTATATTATTTTAGATTTGTATAGATCTTTTCTTCCTGATTTCAAAAATATATACGTTGAGATTATTTCGTTTATTTGTTTTGAAATATATGCCTATATATAAGGCAAGACAGCCATGAAAAAGGCAATCGCATTGAGACAAAAGTGTTGCTGGTGTTTTTGTAAAGTTTATAATTTATGAATATTTACCATCTGTGGTGATTCTGCGTGGTGTGTGGCGCCGCAAGCCATTAAAATGAAAAAATAAAACAATTTTTTTATAAAAAAATAAATATCTAATAGTTATTGGTAATTTTCCATATTATAGCCTCTTTGCTTATTAATACAATTTTGAATAATAATTCTTATAAATTTTCTGTGAATAGCTTGATAGATAGAGAGCGCAGAATTTTCATTAAAATCGACGATTTTCTGTTCTATTTTCTGTTGTAGAATTTGAAGTGTTTCCATCCTGTTGTAATATACCTTATTTTTTAGGTAGCCCCAGAAAAAAAATTAAGGGTAGACAAATCGGGGCTATTTGATGGCCATAATAATGTGTTTACTGTATTTAATATGGTTTGGCGAGTTGGTTGTCTTCTGCCGGGAAACTTAATATAATACTGGTTGCGGACGTTTTCATTATTTGAATAAAACAATTTAATCATATTCAGATTTTCTTCCTCGGAAAAACCATCTTTAACCGCTCTTAAAACTAAATTTGACAATTTGTCAAAACAATATTATCACTTTTTGTGTCAATGCGATTGTCTTTTTCATGGCTGCCTTAATGTTTTAAAGAGTACCTACCAATTAAGTTTTTAAAACATTGTAACGCATATATCTCCAAAAGTAATTAAGGGAATACTCCCAATTTTTTATTGTTGATGTTTCCTTTTTGACGTGTAAACTTCTTTAGGCGCGTTTAGCAGTTTTTGTGGGTAGTGAATTGAACTGAGCCGTCAGGCTCGGCTATGTAACGCTCATTCGGGTGAAATCGGCTCGAGTCGACTAACTGTGAGAAACATTCAGCGAGCGATATGATGATGCAGATGAAGGCCAGTACACAGAAGAGTTCGGTTCGGTCCGCTTTGCAGAATATGTTTTGGGCCCGTATTATTAATTTCACCTTGTTGAAGTTTACACTTCTGTCGTGTGATCTTAAGCACATACAATTATTTTTTGTTTTTTTAGTTTTTTTAGTTTTACAATTTTATTTATTTCTTTGATTTTATTAATAATTTAATCAATTGCTGTACATTAATTATACCTTATTTTATGTAATAAGCGTATGATACATTAAAAAAAAAAACTCCCAACATCTATTTTTTTGAAATCAGAATGAGAAGATTCTAAAATTCTAAAATAATATACAGGGTGTTTTTTTTGCATGAAATTTTAAATTTACTGCAATTACTACCCAACACCATATGGTTACTCTTGGTTTTGGTTCACTCCAAATTTATGGGCTTTGTAGGTTTTATAACTATTTTACATAAATATTAATTATATCATAATGTAAGTACGTAAGTAGTACGTTTTTTAATATAAATATATTTAAAAGGACAAAAATAAATAATGTACTTTTTATTATTCAAGTGCAAACCTATTTTATTCCTTTTCTTTTCTTTCTCAACTTAATTTTTTTAGGCAGTTTCGATTATATTTTTTTTGCTTGAGGTTTTATGCAATCGAACTGCTGCTCCTATTTAATTTAGTTGCCAGCTTAAATCAAGCTCTCCCTTCAGGAAAGTTGCTTGCCTCTGATAAGATGGTCCTGTGCTTGGTTGGGTTTTGAAAAAATAAAAATACATTGAATCAACAGTGTGCAAGATAAAATAAATGGATCCATGACGGATCTGATATCTTCCTAGCCCAGGAGTACACCCCAAACATAAGACTAACTAGTTTCTGCTTTAACTCAACACCACCATATCAGCCTTAAAAAAGTTTTTTTGTAAAAATCTCAGAAACGAAAGCTCCTACAAGGTTTTTGGCTTTAACAATAATTATTGAGCAAAATGTAGTCTACTATACCCCGAAAATCGCATATTGATGCAATGCTCCGTTAAAAAGTTAGCATTGTTTCAATTATTTAACTGTCATTAGCATTAACAGATTTTGATTAAAATCTGGTCCGCTCGAAACAGTATCGAACACTAGTTTTCATAAAAATCTCAAGAAAATTGAGGAACGGAAAGACACAAACACACACACGGACAGATGTCAGGACGAGATTGCTCCAAATACACCCAAATAAAGTTTTTTATTTTGGCAATTACGTCAACTATACTATATTTGCTATACTATACAACATATCTACATTATGTTAAATGAGAAAATCTAAATGACGAACCGCCATTATAAAAACCACAAATTATAACACAGTGGCGTATATAGAAAAAAGTTTCGGGGGGGGGGGGCGAGACAGTATATACGCCACTGGTATAACACCATGTTCGGCTTTATCAAAATCATCAAAACTTTTTTATTAATAATTTTAGGTAAAAAATTCATCCTTATTAAAAGCTCTGTATGTTCCAAAACTTAAAATACCTAGTCGTATACGAAGTTTGTTAAAAAATATGAATTTTGCGTAAAGTAACGTTAGGTGGGGCAAGTGGGTATTTTTTTTTAGTTTTAAAAAGTATCTTTCGATATGTTCAACTTCACAAAATGTTTTTCAGACCTTCTGTAAGCCACGGAATATTTTATTTATTAGTTGAATTTTTTTTACAGATGTATTCATTAATTTTAAAACACCCTTCATTTTATCTCACATACGAAGTTTGGTCTAAAACTTTTAAAAAATATATATAAAAAATTTGATATCTGATAATTGTATTTTAGGTTCTAGAGCATACAGAACTTTTTATGACTAATAACTTTTTGTTCTAAAATTAATAAGAAAGAAGATTTCCATATGGTTCCAACTTAGCATGACATACTGTATATCCTGCTTATTACCTACTTTTCAAAAGCCATTGATTCTGATTGTTCCGAAATATCCTCTTATAAAAGTTCCGTCGGTCGGACGGAGAAGGGATCTTTTCGTCTTATTTTTTTGCCTAGAAAACGCTCAGAGAACGAATTCAGGAATTCATTAATATTAAATCCAGGTTCCTTAAAGTTAATCCGTTTTCTAAGTAATTGACAGTTTAACCACAGCAAGGATTTCGAGGATAAAAAAATCGAATTTAATTAAAAACTATATCTTCTTTACATAAATAGAATATTTATTATTTTTAATATAGGTGTTTATTTTTTCTGATGCAGACAAGGTAGACTAACTTAGAACTCCTTGTATGTTGACATATAATTTAGATAAACTTCATATCATAATTTTTGAGATAACTTTTTGACTGTTATCAGCTGTTTACCCAAGGCCAACACAAAAATAAAGGCCACGACCCTGATAAATTCAGCTGTTCTCCCGGGGCTGAATTTTACATTGGGTCTTATGGGAGGTCAGACGTTTTTTTATGATATTTTCAAAATGGCACTACAGATTTCCGCAAAATTTCAGTGAAATATTCTCAGACACCATCCCGATATTCCACCAAAAGTTTGTAAGGAAGCATCATGATTAAAAGGTTAAAATCTTCAAGATTTAGCATTCCTTATTTTAAATTCAAATTACCCGCCATGTACCACATGCCAACTGTTATATCTGACATGTATTTGACTTTGTCATCTGTGATTGTCACATTCGCTTCTGCTTTAAACTTAATTTTTGTGTGAGCTAATGAAGCGGCTATAAAAAATTAAGGATTAATATACATTTAAAAAAAATTGTTCTGCCAGAATAAAGTAAAAACAATCTCAAAAACGGCTTCGAATCGAATATTTATGAATCGTCATTCCAACTTCAATATTTTAATGACAATCAGCTGGGTCGTAACGTGACCATCAAAAAAAAATCAGCCCCGGATGTGACGTCAACAAAGTGGAGGATCGTGGCCCGTCCGTTTTAATAGCCCTGGTGTCCATTTTGATAGCCCTGCCCTGGTTTACCATAACCATAACAAATAGCAAGGCCAACACAAAAATAGAGGCCACGACCCTGAAAAAATCAGCTGTTCTCCCGGGGCTGAATTTTACATTGGGTCTTATGGGAGGTCAGACGTTTTTTTATGATATTTTTAAAATGGCACTACAGATTTCCGCAAAATTTTAGTGAAATATTCTCAGACACCATCCCGATATTTCACCAAAGGTTTGTAAGGAAGCAACATGATTAAAAGGTTAAAATCTTCAAGATTTAGCATTCCTTATTTTGAATTCAAATTACCCGCCATGTTTCACATGCCAACTGTTATATTTGACATGTATTTGACTTTGTCATTTGTGATTGTCACATTCGCATCTGCTTTAAACTTAATTTTTGTGTGTGCTAATGAAACGGCTATGAAAAATTAAGGATTACTATACATTTAAAAAATATTGTTCTGCCAGAATAAAGTAAAAACAATCTTAAAAACGGCTTTATATAAAAAAAAAACAAATATTCATGAACCGTCATTTCAACTTCAATATTTTAAAGACAATCAGCTGTGTCGTAACGTGACCATCAAAAAAAAATCAGCCCCGGATGTGACGTCAACAAAGTGGAGGATCGTGGCCCGTCCATTTTGATAGCCCTGCAAATAGCATAGGCCAACGAAAAAAACTGCTAAAAAGTTGTCTCTGTATATGGTCTTTGCAATAATAGCCAAAGTCCCTTTGCTATCCTTTTTTATTTTTTGCTATAAAGAAGACAGAAAATAGCATCGAAAATCATTGTTGGCCCCAGATTGCAGTTGGCAGTTACAAGCCTGTCTGTCTGTCAAAGTTTAATTTGACAATAAAAATAAACAAAAAATATCTGACAAGGGTGTCAAAATATTTTGTAAAGTAGATATTTAAAAGTAATAACATATTCTCAGAAAAATGGTCAAGAAAATTTATGACACAGATAAAATTCCACGCTTTTTTCCATCTTCAGTCCCATCTGTAATAACTACAGAGCGGAATTTAAAGAAAAACAGTAATAGTGACAAAAAGTATGAAGATTTTCTAATGCCATTTAAAGTAACGCCTTTAGAAAACAACTTCAAAAAGTTTGTAAAACTATTATTTGAAAAGATAAATCATATTGCCAAAAATACAAACTAATTTTGGAAGACTGGGAAAATGAAACAGCTATTGATGTCGTTCCTCTCGTCATAACTGACGATGGACGGATTTGGACGATAAAAATAAATGATTTTTACATAGTGTGTTTTTTTTATTTTTTTCAATGAGTCGAGCTAAAGTTCATTTGTGGAAACTACAAATAATATTTTATTTATTAAGTCTTTATACCTTATTAAGTCTTTATGCTTGGGTATTAATATTAAAAACGTCAATTTACAAAAAATATAATAAAAATAGGGCCTAAAATCCTATTCGAATTATAATTTTTACCAAAACAAATGGCAAAGCTTAGCTTAGCTCTAGCTTGAAATACATTTTAGAAAATAACATTTAAAAAAAATTAAATAATCATTATTTAATTTATCGTTTGTTCATGGTCTGCGGTCAGTCGCACTGAAAATCTTCCAATGAAGAAACTTTGTCGGCAGAGCAACCCAATTGTACATACATTTTTGACTACATATCATCATTTTGAGAAAGAACCTTTTCTTAAAAAACTATTCCAAGCAGCAATTAAATAATTTAAATAAATAATAATCTTTCAAAGTAAGAAATTTTTAAACAATTGACACTTTGAACACTGATTTACCAACCTTATTATAATGGGTGGTAAACGATCATATTAACATTCAGGTAATTGATAATGAGTTTCGTAGCATTCATTATCAGTTACCTTAGGAACCTGTGGTTTGAAACTAAATTAAGAATACCCGTGCGTTTTGTTACCAGAATTACGGGGTGATTAAACAAAAGGACTAGCCTTATTGCAAGGACTATAATATCCAAATAATATGTCATCATACAGGCACACTAGAGTAAGTGGGCCACCCTGCAAGAAAGTTGTTGATTATGGCTCATTTAATTCAGAATAGGAAATTGTTAAATTTAAATTTTATTTATTACAAAATTTACAAAATTTACAAAATTTACAAAATTTACAAAATTTACAAAATTTACAAAATTTACAAAATTTACAAAATTTACAAAATTTACAAAATTTACAAAATTTACAAAATTTACAAAATTTTTAAAATATTGTTCTGCAAATATTAATTTTTATTAATTAAGTTTTTTTTCTAGGAGAAATACATTGGTTTTTTAAATAAAACATTTCCTTGGTAATGACGTAATACGCAGAAAAAGTTTTGTTTGTTGAATGAATTTACCACAAACATAGATTTCATTTACCGTAAAACGAGGTTACTTTGCTCCACTTTTTTGAGTTAATTCGAAAAATTCAAAGAAATAACCAAAAATTATACCATAAAAAATGTTTTTTTGGTTTTAATGAAAAACAGATGGCATAGGTAATTAACAAAGGACATTTTTATTACAAAATACTTAAATAAAGTGGAGCAAAGTTTCCCATAGTCCGAGGTTACTTTGCCCCACTTTATAAAGTATGAAAAAAAAACATTGGTGGTTTATATATTGGCGCAAACTACACCAATACTTTTAAAAGTTTTAGTTTTTAAAGTTTTTATTGCATAGAAATCGATAACTGCACCAGACACCAAATTTTTCGAGGTCAAATTTTAAAGTAATTTTAAGCTGCACTTCACTCTGGTATTAACTCGAGACGACTAAGCGGGAAACAGCCGCTACCGCGTCTTTGAAAAGTCAAATTTGCAACGGATAATTCACGTGTGGTGGCGTTGTGGTGCATGCGCAGATTTTTAATGTGGAATGTCTAAGCACTTTTTTTCGCAATGGAGCAAAGTAGGACCAGGGGGCGCAAAGTAACCTCGTTTTACGGTCCTCTGAAGATGGTATAAGGTCCGAACCTACTTTCTTTTTATTTGTCTTCTTGATTAAAACAAGTTCGCATTAAGTTTTGTCAATTTTACGAAATAGTTTCAAATCACGAAAAATTAAAAATTAATGTAGAGCCATAGACGAATATTAGTATACTGTGTGTAGAGCTATTATATACGCTTTATTGAAACAATACATCTGGCAAATTGACATTTTGCGAAACATATTTTAGTATTTGGGAAACATATTTTTGAATCGGCCGCAGATTTATGTCGATTCGTTTTGTTGTTTACGCTTGTAAATTATTGTTTTAACCTAACGGAACCCGATCCATTTTTCATGTTTTGGTCGTAATTTTGGCTGAATTACGGTATCCAGAGGCGTGTACGAAAAGTCTAAGCTTTGACAATTTTTGTCTTTTATTTGATACAGATTAAAAAGTAGGAAAATGTAAATATTTTTATTATAATCTTGGTCATCAGCTATCCGTGGTGGTTTCTCCATAAGTGCACATTGTACGTGCACTCCCAAATTTTACTTTAAATATTAAACTTTGATAGACACAAAATTAATACCAGGTATGTATGTGTTTGTATTTATGTGCAAACCAAGCTTGAATCTAATTCTTTACTTTTATTTACTGGAAGCAAATTCTATGCACAGTGAATGTTATGTCGCATGCTAAATACGAAATATAAAAAGAGAGGACGACATGCCCTAATAGAATTTTACAGTACATAGAATCTGAACCTTCCTTCGGCACCGCGCTTATACAAAAACTAGCCTCGATGCCGCCCGCACCCCCGTGATGCCACCAGCGTCCGTGGTTAGCGTTGCATTTTTAGAGCAGCTCACGCGCACTTTTAAGTAGTGCGTGGTGTTCTGTGGTAGTGCGCGCCTAGACAAGTTGGTGGTCGAGCGCCGCCGGTTTGTTTTGATTTCGAAGATTTGGTATTTACGAGAATTGCGGAAGTTTCTAATTCTGATAGCATTAGTGTGCAATATTTCAAGACAATAATTAAATTTTCATCTTTGCCATTAGAAGAAAAAATAAACTAGGTGTGATACATTTATTATTTATTTATAAAAACAATAATAATAGGTAGGTAACTAAATATCTAATTTTTTAATTATTTTCTCTAAATTATATGATATGACGACCCACTCGATGGCCCAAAAAGTAAGCGTGGCACTCAAAAAAAAATTATGACTGCGCCGCAATTTTTTTTTTTGGTGTGCACCCCCAAAGCTTTTTACTACGCGCCGCCACTGTCAGCTATAGAAGTTAAAGGGGCTACCCAGGGTGGGCGGGGTCCGCCCCTTCCTCTAGCCTAAGATTTTTTTCGATATTTTTTACATGAATGAAAAGATAAATTAGCATAAAATACGCCATCATGAGGCCTTGGGCCCCTCCCAAAGGCATCGGCCCTTCATATTCCTGGGTGCGCCACTGCAGGTTATAATTCTTGGGTCCATTTTGAGAAAAAACTTATAAATATATAAAATATTATAAAATATAAAAATTAAAAACCATGTCCCAAACGTCTTAACTTAAGATAAAGTACATTCTAGACCAGGGATAATGTGGTACTTTTTATTCCGAGATGAAATATATGTACAAGCGAGGGCTTAAGTTCGCTGAGGGATAAAAAGTTACTTTAGCCCCGTGGTACATGCGTCAAAATCATTGAGATGGAAAATTTTATTGTGCAAATTATTGAATTTTTTTTTCCGAGTCTAAATTAAAGGTGTGGTTTTTTCGCATCTACATGGCCCCATCGTACTGCAACTCGGTGCTTTTGTTAATAAACTGTATAGTTTCTGAAATATGAATTTTCAAAGTTTGGTCATTTTGGTCTTTTGGGGTTCCCTACCCTAAAATTCGCTAAATAACGTTTTTCCGAATCTTAACTCAAGGTGTGGCTTTTTCGCATCTCTATGGCCCCGTCATACTGCAACACGGTGCTTTTGTTAATAAACTGCATAGTTTTTGAAATACGAATTTTCAAAGTCTCGTCATTTTGGCCTTATGGGATTCCCTACCCTAAAATTCGCTAAATAACGTTTTTACGAATCTTAACTCAAGGTGTAGTTTTTTCGCATCTCTATGACCCCACCATGCTGCAACTGAGTGCTTTTGTTGATAAACTGTATAGTTTTTCAAATATTAATTTTCAAAGTTTGGCCATTTTGGTCTTATGGGATTTCCTAGCCTAAAATTCGCTAAATAACGTTTTTCCGAATCTTAACTCAAGGTTTAGTTCTTTCGCATCTCTACGGCCCCATCATACTGCAACTCGGTGCTTTTGGTAATAAAGTGTTTAGTTTTTAAAATATGAATTTTCATAGTTTGGCCATTTTGGCCTTATGGGATTCCCTACTCTAAAATTCGCTACCTGACGTTTTTCCGAATCTTAACCCAAGGTGTGGTTTTTTCGCATCTCTATGGCCCCATCACACTGGAACTCGGTGCTCTTGTTAATAAACTGTATAGTTTTTGAAATATGAATTTTCAAAGTTTGGTCACTTTGGTCTTAGGGGATTCCCTACCCTAAAATTCGCTAAATGACGTTTTTCCTAATCTTAACTCAAGGTGTGGTTTTTTCTGATCTCTATGGCCCCATCATACTGCAACTTGGTGCTTTTGTTAATAAACTGTATAGTTTCTGAAATATGAATTTTCAAAGATTGGTCCCTTTGGTCTTAGGGGATTCCCAACCCTAAAATTCGCTAAATGACGTTTTTCCGAATCTTAACTCAAGGTGTGTTTTTTTTTTCATCCCTATGGCCCCATCATACTGCAACTCGGTGCTTTTGTTAATAAACTGTATAGTTTTTAAAATATGAATTTTCATAGTTTGACCATTTTGGTCTTATGGGATTCCCTACCCTAAAATTCGCTAAATGACATTTTTTCGAATCTTGACTTAGGGTGTGGTTTTTTCTCATCTCTATGGCCCCATCATACTGCAACTCGGTGCTTTTGTTAATAAACTTCATAGTTTCTGAAATATGAATTTTCAAAGTTTGGTCACTTTGGTCTTATGGGATTCCCTACCCTAAAATTCGCTAAATGACGCTTTTCCGAATCTGAACTCAAGGTGTGGTTTTTTTGCATCTCTACGTCCCCATCATACTGCAACTCGGTGCTTTTGTTAATAAACTGTATAGTTTTTAAAATATGAATTTCCATAGTTTGGCCATTTTGGCCGTCTCTAAAATTCGCTAAATAATGTTTTTCCGAATCTTAACTCAGGTTGTGGTTTTTTCGCATTTTTATGGCCCCACAATACTGCAACTAGGTGCTTTTGTTGATAAACTATCAAGATTTTGAAATATGAATTTTCAAAGTTGGGTCATTTTGGTCTTCTGGGATCCCCTACTCTAAAATTCGCTAAATGACGTTTTTCCGAATCTTAACTCAGGGTGTGGTTTTTTCTCACAACTATGGCCACACCAAGCGAAGGGTGGGAAGGGTAATTGTCGACGAAAAAACTATTTGTGCATTTATTATTATTATTATCTTAAAATTATCCGTTAAGGCCTTTATTTTTTTTTTATTAACTGACAGAACATATATATTTTTCTAGGGGAGGGTCTAATTACGACGTTACCCTCGCCCCCCTCAAATCAGCGCTTGCTTATTTGTTACTAAAGCGATATCATCAGCATATCTTAGGTGCAAACAACAAGTGAAATTAAAGAAAGAAAAACAAGAAAATAGTTTTCGCTTCGGCCGGGACTCGAACCCGGGATATCTTGCTCTGTACGCAAACATTCTAAACATTGAACTACCGAAGACATACATACATTTTCGGAAAACTTTCATCTATGCAGGCTGCGGTGTCTCAATACAAGAACGAGAGATTATCAGGGTATTAACTCGACCAAGTCATCCAACTGATCTTTTTAATTCTTCTTTCCCACCGTCAAAGGTACGATAACTCAAACTAGACGTAAAGAATCAACGTCTGAAAGCATGAGATCACCTTTTCGTGTGTTAAAACTTCTGATTGCAAATGGGCGATTGCCAATATAATTATCAAATACCAAATTGCAAAATAATGCAAAGACCCAAAACTATAAACAACAAGTGAAATTAAAGAAAGAAAAATAAAAAAAAGTTTTCTGCTTCGGCCGGGACTCGAACCCGGGATCTCTTGCTCTCTAGGCAAACATTCTTAGCATTGAACTACCAAAGCCATACATAAATTTTCGGAAAACTTACATCTATGCAGGCTGCGATATCTCAATACAAGAACGAGAAATACTCAGGGTATTAACTCCACCAAGTCATCAAACTGATCTCTATAATTCTTCCTTCCCACTGTCAAAGGTATGAGTTTTTAAATTTATGTATGGCTTCGGTAGTTCAATGTTTAAAATGTTTGTGTACAGAGCAAGAGAACCCGGGTTCGAGTCCCGGCCGAAGCGAAAACTTTTTTCTTATTTTTCTTTCTTTAATTTCACTTGTTGTTTATAGTTTTAGGTCCTTGCATTATTTGCAATTTGCTATTTGAGAATATCTTATAAGGTTAGAGTATTGTCAGTTTTTTTATGCCTATTTCTTCCAAATCTAAGTTTTTAAAACTATCTTCTAGGGTCTGGTTAAATAGTTTAGGGGATATTGTATCACCCTGTCTGAGACCTCTTCTTATGCGGATTAGCTTGGTTCCTGCGTGGGTTTTGAATGATGTAGTTGCTTCGCTATATATATCGGCTATTAAGTCTGTATATATGTGATCTATTCGGCTATTAGTTAAAGATGCTTTTACTGCCCAGTGCTTAATGCTGACGAAAGCTTTTTTAAAGTATATAAACGCAATATATAGTGGAATCTTGTATTCGTTAGCTCGTTGTATTAGGATTTTCATGGTTAATAGGTGGTCAACTGTACTGAAACCTATTATGAAGCCTGCCTGTTCTTTTGATTGATATCTGTCAAATTTTGTTGTGGTGGCAGGCCCTACTGGACCTCCATGCACTACGACATGCACATACGACATGCACATATAGATCTATTGTGCCCGAGGGGTGGCTCGGTATTTCCGTTATGTGTACAGGTTAGGGGAAATACCAGGAAATACTTGCGTACTGTGAAATATACTAGGAAATACCGGGAAGTGCTTGAGAAATACTAGGAAATGCCATTGAAATTTGAGGAAATACTGGAAAATACTAGGGAAATACCGTAGGTATTTAGGAAAATACCGTAGGTATTTCCTTTTGGTGTACAAACATCGGCGATCGAGCCACCTCTCCACACAAAAAACTCTGCAGATTACAACAATAAATGATTTAGGCTTAACACTTTGGCTTAAAGATATACCACTAAGACCTCTGCATTATTACACATCAATTTTGTTATTCTATCTGTTAATATTTTCGAAGAAAGCTTATTAATGACATTGAGGAGTGTTATAGGTCGATATTTTCATAGGTATGCTTAAGTGCCTTTCTTGTGTTGAATAGTGGTTATGCATTTTTTTCTTATCTCCATACCGATATTACAAACACAAGTTAAATTGATAAAACTTTAATCTCAATTGGCTTGGCTCTTGTCTTTATTTGTCTATTTTCCTAAATTTAATAATATACAAATTATTTGCTAAAAACTTATTAATCTTATTAACTCGAAAAACGATTTATCACACTTACCTAATTATTGCCTTGAAAATAGCTTTGCTTTTTCCCGCTTATGTTCACGCATGGCTGAAAGCTTTTATAACCAGTAACGATGCCTATTATCCTACACTCATACACTTGGTGAAAAACCTGCCTCTGGAAAGTAAAACTTTACAAGCTGTTGCTTTTGAATAACTTCTCTCAACTTTACGAGCACAATTTGTACATGCAAGTCAGGGTTCCGATGTGGCACATAAAGCTCTGACTTTAGCTCAAAACAACGAACATAAAATTTAAACATAAGGTTACTGCCCTAAGTTAGTGTTTTCATATGGTCGATTTTTTTTGTATGCTTGGTAAATGTTACGATACTCTTAACACTAATATATATTTTTTTAAGTATTAATTGTTTTTCGTTATAACGAACTGCTCTAGATATTTTTGTAAAGTTTTATATTCTGTATGCCTATATTAAACACTAAGTGCCAATTAACATTATTAATATTTAATTTTTTCACAAAATAAAAACTCAAAAAAAAATAAAAACGTACAAAATTTCAACATGCAACAACACTGCCGCTGTTAGTTAAAAGGCTGCAAGTAATTTTTTTTCGAATTTAGGTTTTTGGTCTCGACGGATTTTCCATCAAGTCCTATGTAAAAAAAAACTTAAAAAGAACAAATAGCAGTAACTAGTAGTAGTAGTAAGTAGTACTGCCTTAAAAACAATTAAAACTTTGGAGTCGTTTTTTTCCGAACCACACTTTTGTCACTTGCGCCCTTTTAACTACCGGGGGCAGACCAGGTATGCTAATTTTTCATATGGTAACGACCTTTTTAATAATGAACTTCATGATGCAAGTTTATCTATGATCTCCTTAATTTGAATTGGAATAAATACCGATTTTTCAAACGATTAATCGATTACTTAGATTTTTTATGTATTTTAGCACCAAAAATGATCTTTTGCAACTAAGATATGAGATATTGGCAAGGCCGTACCAAAGGGGGAGATCAGGGGGATCAATCCCCACCAAAATAGTCAACAAAGTTTGTTAAAAGAGATTTCACAACAGCAACACAAAATTGGACAGTATTTTTTCTTCTGGATATTGGTATTGTAAAAAGATATTAATAGGTTAGTGCCATTATCACATTAGGGACCTATTGCAATAAAGCCATGCAGGCACAAATTGTGCCGGGCACTATATTGACAGTTTCACATTATAAGAACAGCTGTCTTCTTTCAAAATAAGGCGATTGTGTATTATAAGAGCCGGAATTAATAGTGACGCCACAATTAATTGAAAATAAACGACTGGATTTCTAAGTTCGACTTTGGTATGTTAATTTTGAAAGATCAACTGTCAGTTTTTAATGCGAAGTCAATATAGTGCCCGGCACAATTTGTGCCTGACTTTATTGCAATAGGTCCCTATTATCTCCTTGATACATTATACTTATTTTAATATAAAAGTAAATTTAACAATTAAACGAGTAACGCAGGCCTGGAGTTACTACATACAGATTTTTTTAATTTAAATGTTTAATGTTTTAATTAGTTTGTTTGTCAAATATACAAAAATAAATTTTAATAATTTGGAATAGGTACATCGGGCCTGCGGCCCAACCGGCCCTAAACTGTAGCGGCCCACCGGGCATTTGCCCGGTTGCCCGCCTGTCCCATCCAACCCTGCAACTTAGCGCTCGTTCAAATCCAGCATAAGGTAAAATCTTCTTATCTTGTTTTTCTTATTAATTTATTGCCGTAAAATTCCCCCCATTATATAATTTATACCTAGGGCGCTTAAACTAACCTGTTTTTACTTGACATGTTTTTGATAAAATTCACATTCAGTATTGTTTAATAAACTGATTTCAGAAAAAATTTGAGTTCGTATCGCTGATAAAATCTTAATCGTGTAAGGGCAAATGCTGATTAACTGTCTGTCAATATTGAATGACTGATATGATTTCCGGAGTTCAGCAAGTCTTAATACTTAATTAAAGTTAGGGCCAAAAGATTGATGAAAAAAATGACCGTGTTAGGAATAGGAGCTGTCCATCAAACCATTTATCATTTAAACGGCCCAATTTCTGCTGAAAAAGAAAGTCTATCACGATTTTTCTATTTATGGTTATAAACAAAGATGGTGATCTGTGGCTTCATCTTGTTTTGAGCTCTGTTATACAGTTCCAGTAGAAAAATTATGGACAGTGTTAGACCAAACTTATATCAATCATACGTAAATAAAAGCGATAAAAGAACTATACAAAGGGTCAAAATCTAAAATTAAAATTGGAAATCGACTTTCAAAAAAATTCCTGGTAACGAAAGGCAAGTTATTGTAGCTCATGATAAAGAAGACATGGAGTATATGATGAGAAAGTTAATGAAAGAATACCAAAAGTAGGGGTTAACAGTGAACGTGGACAATATGTATTGGAAACGAATCAAGTGTGTTAGAACTAGACAATGGACAAACAATATCTCAATGCAATGAGTATGTATACTTGGATGTCATATTTGATAAGACAGGAACAGACTGTAAAGAATTGTAAAAAATAATAGTAAAAGCAAAAAAGTTTATTGAATGTCTTAACAGTATTTTATGCAGCAGAGAGATTAAAAAGATTGTAAAATTTAACATATATGAAACAATAATGAAAAGCACGCTATCGTATGGTATAGAGACTTGTCGAGTAACAGAAAAGTACAAAACAAAAATGGAAAGTGTCGAAATGGATGCAATAAGAAGATCAATGAGAATATCTAGAACAGATCATATAAGAAATGAGATCATAAAAGAAAGAATGTTAATCGAGGGAATCGTAACGAATGACATCACTAAAAGACAGCTGATATGGTACGGTCATGTTCAACGTATAAACGATGAAAGATTACCAAAGCAGGTCCTAGAATGGCAACCAATAGGGCGCAAAAAAAGAGGACATGCTAAACTAGAATGACAACAGTCAATCAAAAGATCAATGAGTCAAAAAAACCTGACAGGATCGAAGGACGTACCCTTATATGCACTGTAGGCACTTAAACGCGATTAGGGATTTAATCGCGATTAAGTCCTTGTTTGTCACATACAAAACAACAAAGAGGGAGAATGGATTAGCTAAGGGGTAGAGAATAGGCGTCGGACAACGTAGAAAAACGTTCTAAACCGACATAGTAGTAGTAGTAGTAGTAGATAGTTCTGATTTTTGTTATGTCCAGTGGATGGATTGTTCTATATAGGAAATTTTTGAAAGCTTATTCACCGTGAATAAAGATGAGGGGCAATTTAAAAAATATTGTCCAAGGAGAAACGGAAATAGATATCCCAAATTATGAGGTAAATATAAACCTACGCTTTTCGCATGGGTACGCTTTTTGCGTTTGTATGCCCCATTTTATGTTCACTCAAAAAGATTTTTTTTATTATCTCCTTTTGCCTTTATGCCTGCTTCTTTTCGGCTTTGCAATAAAAGGTAGAACACTATAGTAACTCTTTTACACTAGAGCTTCTTTACTTATCCAATATATCCGTAGGGGAGGGTGGGGCAATTGAGACACCTTAAGGTGTAACGATGAAATAATATTTTTACTGTATAAAATAATATAATATAATAAACTAAGCTTTAAAAAAATCAGAAAATATTAACTCTTTGGTAAATTGAGTCACTTCAAAAATAAAATGCCAAACGAATCACTTGCACTTTAAGCACGTTTAACATAAAGTAATAACACAAGTTGGAGAAAAATCTTAATCAAGAGCAACGACAATTATAAAAAATATAATTATCATCAGCCGGTTTATCTATGCATTCTTTGTGCATCCAGGCACCGAATTTCATACAAAATCATGTAACAATAATTAACGACAATTATTGTAGTGACCCGAGTGACCATTTCTATAATCTCCCTCCTATCCCAAATTCTTTCACTTGGTAGTCAACCTACCAAGCCTTACCAATTTATTAAATTTTTTATTGTTTTTTTTTAACCTGCCATTCTTCATTACTAAATTCGCTTTTTGGTTTTTCATAGGCAAATATGTTTTAGGGTAAAATTAAATTAGTTTTACTAGATACGTAGGAATCCTTGTAATAAGATTATAATTCTTAGGATACAATAAAGAAAGTAAGTAAGTAAGTAAGTATAATGAAAGTAAACAAATGTTGGTGTGGTTGTAACCATTTTCCACACGCAAAAATAAATAATCACTTTTTTCTAACTTATACTAGTATAGGATGTAAAATGTGGATATTTCCATTGGAAATATTTCCATGAAAATGGAAATATTGGAAATTTCCGAAGGTGGCTCGGAAATATTGGAAATATTGGGAATATTGGAAATATTTAAAATAACATTATCTTTCATATTTTGTAACTTTAGGGAGCATTCTTAAATTACGCAACGCAAAAATTCAGGATTTTTGACCCCCACCCCCGTCGTAACGCATTTTCATAAAAAAATACATTAAAATAACATTGAGTGTAACGCAAGGTCAAACCACCTCCCTCCCCCCCCCCCACCCTTGAGCGTTACGTAATTTAAGGATAGGCCCTTATAAGCATTAATTAAACTTACTATAGAACAATATTAATTTCCGATACTATTGAAGATTTTGAGGCAGTAGACTGACAAGACGATGTTATTGAGTGTGATGCTGATGACAGCGATGAAGTTATGCCTCTTGCTCGATTAGTGAATAGTGTAGTGTGTCAAGAATGAGATTTTTGGTGTGCAAATTTGACCTTAGTTCTGTATATTTGTTTAAAGAATAACTCCTGATTTGTGTTCATGTATAAGCCTTCTGCGTTTTCCGGTGTTTTGTTATGATTTTATAAATAAATATTTCCTTTTTTGTTATTTTTTTAATATTTCCTATATTTCCTATATTTCCAATATTTCCATATATTTCCAATGTTTCAGGAAATATTTCCGGAACTATTTCCGGAAATATTTCCGAAAATATATTTCTGGAAATTTTACAACACTAGCCGTGTCTCACTTACCCTACAAGGAGTACAAGCACATTAAAATTTGTAGGCTTGAAGATCAAGAAAGATTTCTAAAGAAAACTAGTGGCCATAAATTTTGACCCTTTAGTCACTTATAGCAAGGGTTTTCCAAAAAAATAAAGAAAAGGGTTTGCTGAACGCAAATTAAAAAAATATATAGTTATTATACTAATAATGTATTAATTTATTGATAATATTTTATATTGTGTATATTCTCCATACATACATGTATTAGAGGATCCTAACGTAACCTTACTTCATATGCATTTCTGGACCCATGGTTTTAGGAATTTTTTATCACTTTAAGTCATGCTATCATACTCTGGAATATTTTATCCATATTGTGTATAAGATAAAACAAAAAATATGGCCTTTTATTATAAAAAATCATAAATCTTAAATAATACAAAATGATACGTAAAAAACATAAAATTGTTACACATATTTACCTCAGTTTTTATCATTTTCATCTGGTTTATTATTTACATTATACAACTACATTGATTGTTGTCTCCTCCCACATAGCACAATCACGTGTTCAACACGTAAAAAAGGCGTAAGAAAAAAAAACGTTGATTTTAAAAGCTGCTAGAAAAAAACGTTTATTTCACATATGAAAACAAGCTTAATAGGTCATTCACTATTGCTAAAAACTGCGTTGTAATAACGCCATTATTAAATTAAAACAGCACTGCTTTACGTTAGTTTCAAGTGATTTTTATCAACGTTAAAATCACATTAGATTCACTCCTTTTCTACACGAATTTTAAAACACGACTTGCATGGCTTTTCTACCGAATAATTTTGAGATTTTACTAGCAGCAGCGCCACCTATTGTCGGCATTTTTCACTTTGACGAAATCTATCAGGCAATGATTTGGCCTCTAAACTCCAAAAACCTGTTAAGAAACTGATCCCTGATCCTTTATGATCACGACGCATCAGTCATTTAACCTGAGAAAGACACATTAGTACTCTGTGAAAGTGTTTACTGTTAAAAAATCTTGTTTAGCTTTTAAAAAAATATAATGTATATAGATAGATATATAGATACTTTGTCTTGCCTTGAGCGCCATCTTTAAAATTGTCTTGAAGTGTTGTAGTCTTAAACTAGTGAACTTTTATAACTTCATTTCGCGTCTCTTTTAAGTTCAAAAAATTTAATTAAAAAAACGTGACCAGAAAAGACGCAGAAAGTTAGTAGGTTTTAGAAGTCTTAATCTAGTGGCGTTTTAGAACATGTTGTGGAGGACTTTTCAAGTGTGAATTTGGTACATGAAAATAACGAGGGTAAAAAACACGTTATATACACAGCACCAGAAACTTCAGCAAAAAGTGGATTTTTATAGCTTGATTTCTCCTTGTTTTTAAGTTATCTTTAAGCACGTAGATTTAACAAAATAAATATTACATGGTATGAGGTTGTTTTCAATTAAAAAAAACTTTGTTATTTTTGTTCACGTTAATTTAATGTTAATGTGATTATTGTGCTATGTGGGCTATGGTGCTTGCTGTATGAATTATTCTGAATGATACACTTGCCCCTTATGACCCACTTGCTTCACCCTACCCTATTCTTTCCTGACCTAATATATTATTACTTTGGGTTTGTGCGAAAAAAGGAAAAAAATCTGTGGTTTTTTTGGCACCATTACATTGAATTTTATGCAAGGGACATTTTTAGACATTCAATTTTTTTTTACAATTTGCCATTGCTTTTGTTCCAAACCAACACGGGTGAAAAACCCAATCCCAAACAAAAAATTTTACCAACAGATAAATTAAAAGTGCTATCAAATCCATAAATGGGGTTTAAGCACATTTTTCAAAAACAATCAAATAACCGCATTGATAAACACCAGACCTAATTTTGGGGAAAACGAAGCTGGCTGTCTCACAGGTTGGTGGTTACACCGGCCAGAACATAAAACTAGCGCAATATGAGCATCGCTGCAGTTCAGTATGCTCTAAAATGTCAAAAGAGAATCACGCGCAATTTCTTTTAGAACAGAAGAAGTAAATTTAAATCTTAATAGTTCGGAGCATAAGAAGGAAATTTCTGTGCTTGTCTGCATTTTTGCGTACCGTGATGAAATTTGGCACAGCCAGCAGTAGCAGACACTTAGAGATTTCATTTTAGAAGTGGTGCTCCGTTGCAGGGCCAAGATACGGAGACGTACTTGAGGTGGAATAAGAAAATTTCCCAAAAAGATTATAAATCCAAATAATCTATAAAAAATAAAGGTGGAAACATTTTGAGGAGGAGTGAGCAAAAGGAAGATAAGGATAAATTGTTAATGCTTTAACCTTGCTAGAAGTTTGCGAAACTGGGCCATTGATCCTGATTGGATAGAGTCCCAGTATAAATAAAAAAAAAAACATAGTAAAAATCTAAACTACTGTACATCGTTAATAACTTCTGAATTGGGAAGAAAAAGGCATAAGAGAGCTTTTGTTAATTTTTTACTATAACTTACCAACGCGTACTAGTGCACTTAAGTGGTGCTTAATAAAAAAAATTATAAATTTTACATGTTTAAAATTTTTTATATATTGGCACAAGAAACACCCTGTATCTTCCTTAAATTACAAAACTAGGTAAAACGGTAAACACCCCAATAAAAAGACGTTCTTCTAATTATAATAAGTGATAAAATTAGGAAGGTATCTTAAACTACCGAACCGAACCGGTATGAACAAAAGTTTGAGACTACCACTTTTTATAAGATGTTTTTAATCTCACTCTGTATCTTTCAGCATACTATACAAATTACTCACAAGTAAATTTTTGGATTATAGCTGTAAAAACTGACAAATTGTGCCAAGGTGTATTTACAATAGTCCAATTAACCCAGTAGCTACAATAAATAATGTAAAAAAGATGACAGAATTTTTTTCAATCAATCAATGCAATGCACAGGCCTGCATCCTATACGACAAGCAAACATACCACGTGTTGCCTCCTTGTTCTTTCGAAACTACGTCTTTTGAAAGTTGAAAAAGGCCCAGCCTTTAACATCCCATTAGCGATACTAAAAATTAATATATAAAAATCATGCCAACTTTACAAAAGTCTTATGGAACAGCTATTAGGATTAGGAAAATATTAGATGAGAAATGCGCGATAATACAGTATATGCAATTATTCGAAATATCTCTTACGCAATCGTTACAATAAAAATTAATGAAAAAATGCTTATTATGAATATTTATGATGAATAAATCAAGAGGTAAATTATTTTTAAAAAAGTGTGGCAACCAACCCCGATCTCCCCTACCTTATTTATGTGGTAGAACTTACGTTATACTAAAAGCGATCATCATTATTTTAGCTTCAAACTGATTAGTGATTATAATGTATGTTAGTGATGCATCATACGCGCCCATAATCACTGGCGTCGCTAAGGGGGGGATAGAGGGAGGCGAATGGGGGCCTCATTGTACAATTTATCTTAGCAAGTATATTACCTACTTACTAATCTTTTTTATGTTCCTACAATTATTCTTAAAAATAAGTAGTTTTTGAGTGAAAGGCTACAAGAGAAAAAAAATGGGTAGCGCTGCTGCAATTATTGCATAGATTACTTTTTTTAAATTTAATTTTTTTGTTATGGTGCTAAGTTGAGTCTGAATTTAGGATTATCACCCGTTTCCGGTAGAATGGGTCTCGCGACAATTTTTTCACGACAAATTTACGACATTTATTCTATACGTTTCAACTAGAATATCATCTCTAGGTGTGGACTGTTATTATTAAGCTGGGAAATATCTACATCTTATTTTTGGCAATGACCCCATGTAACTCGACACGTGGACATTTCTCATTTTTTTTCCAATTCAGATAACGCCACTTTGGTTGAAAGTAATCTAAAAACCGATCTTGTTGGAGAAAAAACACCATTTTTGGGGTAGTTGTATTGTTCGATTATTTGTTCCACATAAAAGACTGAACATTATTTGGCTGCTTTTTTGTTCGGACTCATAATGAAACAAATAAAATTGCTCGATTTATGACAAAAACGTTTTTATATATTTAATTAAACTGACTATTTATCTTACAAAATAATGACCAATGAAACTGGATATTGGATTTAAAAAAACAGCTTAGTAAAATGCAAATTTTAAATAGGTAATTTTTGGGAATATGAAATAAAATGATAACAAATCACACAATATTTTCTTCAGGAAATAGTCCGCAGAATATACCCCGTGCATTGCAAATTATGATAATTTTTACCTCAGCACCCGCACATTCCCACGACCGGACCTCAGGATATTACCATAAAGATACATTTACAATCTATTTCGAACCTGCTTACTGAAAGCTTGACAAAAGGGTAAAATTACATGATATATTTTGTAAATTTTTTATGGAAAACGAAAATTTACAAGAAAATTGCTTTTTACCGAATGTACTATGTAAAAATGGAATAATACATCGACAGTAGTACTGTAAATTGCCAAAATGTTGTAAAGTGTACTCTGTAAAAATGGAAAAATACATCTAGAGTACTGAAAAAAATACATTTACAATATATGTTATGTATAAAATTATTTTTTGAAAATTACTAAAAATTTTTTTAGTGTACAGGGTGTCTCATTATATTTTTCCCACCCTTTTAGACCATTAATAATTGATATAGGAATACAATACAAGAAATTTAAATTGCAGCTTGACTTTATTCCTGATTCATACCATATTTGACAGGCGCTCAAATTTATAGTTTTTGTAATAGATTAGGCTTGGAATATTTTCCAAAAATACCCGATATGCCGTAGTTTAGAGCCATAGTTTCTGAGATATTAGCAATTATAACAGTACCGCTCTTGTTTTAATTTTAGTATCCTTATTCCAAATTATGTTAGTCCCCATGTATCAACAGTGACAATGACACAACTTGCACACAACTTGTTGTCGTTACCGGTTGTCATTTTGAGCGTCATTAAAAATTGCCAATATATGGGCCCCTAAGCTCACACTAGGTACTAGAATTATAGTGCACGTGTGAGCTAATATAACTAAAAACTGATATATATTTTATTCAACTCCAGACTAAATTACCTTTTGTTTGATACCACACAAGCCATGTTTTGACTTAAACTCAAATTTTTTAAATCTACCCCCACCCTTAAAAAATCAAAAACTAAAATGTATTTTGTTAAACTCCGGACTCAATTACCTTTCGTTTGATATCACACACGCTATATTTTCACTTAAACTCTTATTTTTAAAATATACCCCCACCCTTTTTTTTTAAATAAATTAAAATGTATTTTGTTTAACTGCAGACTCAATTACCTTTCGCTTGATATCACACACGCCATATTTTCACATAAACTCTAATTTTTTAAATCTACCCCCACCCTTTTATTTAGTTTGTGTTCCGTGGATTTTGTTCATTTTTAAATGGGACCATCTCGACGCAAGACCCAGCCTAGGTACCAAATTTCATTAAAATCGGCGAAGCGGTTTTTTAGTTATGCGCGTTGGTCGTTACAGACAGACATACAGACAGACAGACAGACAGACGGCGCAACAAAAAAGTTTCAAAATCATCTGAAACGCAAAGATATATAAAAAAATTTGAAATCGGAGCAACTTTTTTTTTCTCGAAAAAATTAGGATCACCATAGCTCACACTACTATAGTATAGTATATGTGTGAGCTAAAAAAATAGTTGTCATTGTCACTGTTTATACATGGGGACTAACATAGTTCGAAATAAGAACACTGAAATTAACACAAAAGGGGTAATGTTATTTTTTTATCATTTAAAAATTTATCGCTAATATTTCAGAAACTATTTATCAAAACTGGGGTACATATGGGGTATTTTTGGAAAGTATATTCCAAGCCTAATCTATTAATTAAATAATATAAGGAGCATCCAATTTACAAAAACTATAAATTTGAGCGCTGCGCGCCGGTCAAATACGGCAAGCATCAGGAATAAAGTGAAGAAGCAATTTAAAAGTAAAAATTTCGCGAATTCGAACACAATTTCTTTTATATTCCTACATCAATTATTAATAGTATTAAAAGAGTGCAAAAAATATAAAGAGACACCCTGTACATTGGATTTTACAAAACAAGAAAATGTATTAATTTTCGTGGCTATTTTGCTATTAGTTACATCTTTAAATTAAGAGACGGTAGAGATGTAAATTGCGTCAAAAAAGCTCACTTTATATCCTGGCTTCGGACCAAACTGCTTGTGACTTTAGAAACAAAATGCAAGACATTAAAACAACAAAAGTAGCAATACAATTAACATAGAGCAATAAAATTAATTAAAGTACACCAAAGTGTATCCCAGAACTTCTAGAAATTTCAAGAAAAGCAATTGTTCTAACGCCAACAAAAGAGTGTTCAAAAGACCTGCTCAAAACAGTCGCTATACTATCAGAGCTAAAGTTTTAGTCATATTCTTGACGAACATAAACTTAAGAACTAAAACTGTGCCAAGTTTAAATTAATTTGGTGGTGTATTTCGTTGCGTTGCGTTGGAAGAGACACATTTTGGATTCGAGTGGTACCTGCGAGAAGAAGGCCTGTGAAAGTATTGAGAGGGACGAGGCGGCTGGTGGGAGGTACGCTATCGACACGGACTGTAAATAAACCGGTTGTCTGGTAACTCCCAGCCAATAAAAACTCGGCAGCCTATGACGCGGCAATTTGCCTGCTTCACGATCGATAAAGAGATTAATATTATGAGAGAAATAAAGACAGAACCATAAAAATTCCAAAATTTATTACAAAATTATATAATTTAAGAATTTATGATAAAAATTTCAACAGTTTTATAAATATCAGATTCAGGACACGATTATAAATACTTTTCCTAAGTTAATTCGACTCTCTTGTTCATATTGTAACTTTTTTCGCCGAACACAAAAGCAAACTAGCCACATATTATTGATTTGTTGGTGAATAGGAGGTAATTAAAATAAGATTTTTTTTTTGAGAAATTTTATCAAAAAAATTAAAGGAAAGGAAATTGAAATGACTAAAAGTCAATGGCAGTAAGGGAACATTCACAAATTACATAACGCAAAGATTCAGTATTTTTGATTCCCCTCCCCCCCCCCCCGGTACCCGTCTTAACGTATTTTCAAGAATAAATATAATAAAAATACATTAACTTGAGCTTTATACAGGGTGTTCCAAGTTGAGTGTCCACCATTGCTAACTTTTTGATCATTAAAGATAAAAAAAAGTTTAAATTGGCAAACTAGTAGAATTTTTGCTGCTCTTTAAGCTTAAATCAAAAAAAAGTCGAACATCGAGTTTTCGTGTTTTTGTGAAAAACATAAAACCAATTTTAATTTAAAGACCCTGCATTTTATAATTTGCAAAAATTTTACCAGTTTGGCAATTTAAACTTTTTTCTACTTTTAATAATAACAAATTAAGCACTGGTGGATATTTAGCTTGGAACATCCAGTATATAATTTAGGAATGGTTCTCATCAGTTTTTATTTAGATTGTAAGTAACAAGAAACTATACCTATCTAATTATAGAGTAGTTACAAAATAATTTTCTTTAACTTTTTTACTGCTTTTCGACTCTCATCAGTCCCTGTATCATTAAGCTTTCGTTTCATTGTGGATTCATTTTGCTTTTTGGTATTTATAAATTTGATTCTTATCATCAGTCTTTGTTTTAGAAATAAATTTACGCTCGCTTCACAATATTAGTTTTCAATTTAAATTTCTACCATGGAATTTTATGAACCATTTGTCCATTTTGTTAACATTTTCTCTTCATGATAGTGAAGGCTCAGTTAGATGGCATGGCATATGAATGCATGTTGGTTGATTCATTTTCATATATGTATAGCAACTAAGTTCAGGGAACTCATTGTGATGCTTTCGTGCTAAAAATCCTGCAAGATAAACTGAACCATCTTTTTCACACATATTTTTTGTAGATGTTGTAGCGTTTGACTGCTGATTCCTAGGAAAACTGTGACGTAACTCTGACGTTACGGCCGTCATGACACCGAGTTACCAGACAACCGGTTTATTTACAGACCGTGCGCTATCGATCGGCATCAGCTGTGGGCATCAGGTTATGTGTTGATGATGATTCATATGTGAGTGGGTCTTGCAGCCCTACCACTGCGACCACCAGTGGGTCTATTGTGGCTCACTTTTGAGTGGTTTCTCAGTTTCTCACAACTGTATGCCTAGTCCTCCAAAAAGGCCGGCTATTAATTTGGGTGAGACACTGTTCAGATCTTCTGAGTTAATCTGAGGTTTACTGAAAATGTTCTGACGTTAACATGCAATAGCTGGATATTCGCACAGTAAATGTCTGAGCGTTTCGTCATCCTCCATACAGAGTCTACATTCGGTCTCTTTTGTTAGTCCCATTCTGGACATGGGTACTCTCAGTTGACAGTGACCCATAAAAAGACCAGTCACTATACGTATCTCCTTGTCTGTTTAGTCCAATAATGTTCCTGGCTCTGTTTCTAGAAGGTTCTTTAATGAACTCTTTAGAGTAAGCCAATTCTGGTATATTTATCCAGTATTGTTGGAAGCTATGCTTCATCCATTTTAATATGGTTGATTTAGTAGCATTGTATGATATCCACAAAGCTGGTTCGGGGCCGAAAAATTCGGCAGATGCCGCTTCCCTCGCTGCTTGGTCTGCGGCCTCATTTCCCTCGTGCCCAGAATGCCCTGGTATCCATTCTCACATCAGGTTATGTGAATGTAAGGATCTTTGTGTTTTTTCCAAATTTTTATATTTTTTGGGGATCTTTGTTGTTTTTTTTGTTATCATCGACCAGGCTAGAATGCCATTAAAGTGTTTATTATTTTAAAATAATATTAATTAAAATTAATAAAAATTTAATTTTAAATCTAAAACAGACTTTGAAACCACCACATCGATCGTTTTAAAATTATTAATATAAAAATTGCTATTAAATTATAAATACAAATATAAATAAATGTAAATATCTGATAATGGTTTGAATATACTGAAACGTCACAAGCGAACTGCGATTTATATTGACCGATTCCCAGGATTTTTAAAATAACTTACAGTTTCAACAGTCATGAATAATATTTAAATTAAAATGTTTAGTAAAAAACTTAAATGGGAATCATTACACAGGGCTCAAAGTTTCCGGGTTCTCTTACCCAAACAATCTAAAGTGGGTTTATAGACTACAATAATTAGACAGTGGCATTTATTAGGTCAGTCAGTTTAATAATTTTTGGGGGTGGTAATGGTAATCGACAAGGCTATAGAATACCATTAAACTGTTTACTGCTACTACCTCATAAATATCTACTTTTGTTTATAAAAATCTGTTGTAAAATAATTGTAAACAAATGAAAAAGTTCTTTTTTTAAATAAATGTTGTTTGTAACATGCTATCGTCAGTCTAACTTCCCTTAGCCTCCTCAATGCGTTGGTGAAAGGCCTTGTTTTTCGCAGGTTTCGTTTCCAGTCCTTGTGAAACGACAATAGAAGTTCGAGTCATTTTGAGATTGTTGACTCAAGGCCAACACAAAAATAGAGGCCACGACCCTGAAAAAATCAGCTGTTCTCCCGGGGCTGAATTTTACATTGGGTCTTATGGGAGGTCAGACGTTTTTTTATGATATTTTTAAAATGGCACTACAGATTTCCGCAAAATTTCAGTGAAATATTCTCAGACACCATCCCGATATTCCACCAAAGGCTTGTAAGGAAGCAACATGATTAAAAGGTTAAAATCTTCAAGATTTAGCATTCCTTATTTTGAATTCAAATTACTTCGCTTCTGCTTTAAACTTAATTTTTGTGTGAGCTAATGAAGCGGCTAAGAAAAATTAGGGCTTACTATACATTTAAAAAAAATTGTTCTGCCAGAATAAAGTAAAAACAATCTCAAAAACGGCTTTATTTAACAAAAAATCAAATATCCATGAACCGTCATTCCAACTTCAAAATTTTAAAGACAATCAGCTGTGTCGTCACGTGACCATCAAAAAAAAATCAGCCCCGGATGTGACGTCAACAAAGTGGAGGATCGTGGCCCGTCCATTTTGATAGCCCTGGTTGACTTTTAAACTAGGACTGGGCTACCAAAAGAATAAGCCACGTGACCTTAATTGTTATTAAGACTTTCACAAACATAGAATGTAGAATGACAACAAAGAAGGATTGTAGCATCAGAGCAAGCAACTGAGCTACCGAAGCACTGGTTAATTTGGAAAAGAATTATATTTGAAATGACTAATCTATAAAACGTAGTAACTTTTTTTTATAATCTACATATTTTATGAAAAGTTAACTTTACATTTTCCAACAAACGTATAAAACTATATATTAATGGTTACAGAATCTACGGTTATTGAACCTTGCTTTAGATGTTCAATATGATCATATTAATCACCTCGTTCGGCATGGACCGGCTACCCGGAAGTTCTTCAAAAATATCGATGTTACCGGACAAACCCGATTTTAGGATAAACTAGTTTTTCTTAGGCCAAACCAGTATATCCAAAGAGCGATAGGATGAACTAGTTTGTCCTGGTCCAAACGACTTCGGACCACGATTTAACTAGTCTGAACTGCTTAGATGGTAGCCGCTTGGTTTTGGCTCGCTGATCACAAGGATTTGGACGTAGACGCTAGCCCTACCAAGCGGTCTAGGACAACTGGGCGCCGCCAACTCGGCGCCGCCAACTGGGCGCCGCCAACTCGGCGCCGCCAACTGGGCGCCGGGCCAACTGGGCGCCGGGCCAACTCGGCGCCGCCAACTGGGCGCCGGCCAACTCGGCGCCGGACTAAAATTTTTTTTTTGATAAAATGTGTAGATGAAAAATAAAATATATTATTTATATAAAAACATCTTTAAAAAATCCTTTACGCAATATTTTTTACAAGCTTTTATTTAGCTTCAGATGTTCTGTCTAACTAACTATCTATCAAATCTTGTGAAGCGTTTTTGACACACGTAGTGGTCCCATGACAATACAACATTAAGAAAAAAATATCCTCCCACCCTACCCCCACCCCTTCTATAGAAAAATGTGTTTTTGACACACTTCCCGGTATCCGATTTGGATGAAATTTGGTATACATATAGTGGTCCGATGATAATACAACAATAAGAAAAAAATATCCTCCCACCCTACCCCCACCCCTTCCATAGAAAATGCGTTTTTGACACCCTTCCCATTATCCGATTTGGATGAAATTTGGTATACATTAAGTGGTCCGATGATAATACAACATTGAAAAAAAAATCCTACCATTCCTACCCCCACCCTCATCTATTGAAAAATGTTTTTGACACACTTCCCATTATCCGATTTGGATGAAATTTGGTATACATATAGTGATCCGATGACAATACAATATTAAAGAAAAAATATCCTCCCACCTCTACCCCCACCTTCTTTCATAGAAAAATGAGTTTTAGACACACTTCCCATTATCCGATTTGGATGAAATTTGATACACACGTAGTGGTCCCATGACAATACAACATTAAGAAAAAAATATCCTCCCACCCCTACCCCCTAATCACTATATGTATACCAAATTTCATCCAAATCGGATAAAGCGATGTGTGTCAAAAACAAATTTTTCTATGGAAGGGGGTGGGGGTAGAGGTGAGAGGATATTTTTTTCTTATTGTTTTATTATTATCGGACCACTATGTGTATACCAAATTTTATCCAAATCGGATAACGGGAAGTGTGTCAAAAACACCTTTTTCTATAGAAGGGGTGGGGGTAGGGGTGGGAGGATATTTTTTCCTTAATGTTGTATTGTCATGGGACCACTACGTGTGTACCAAATTTCATCCAAATCGGATAATGGGAAGTGTGTCTAAAACTCATTTTTCTATGAAAGGGGGTGGGGGTAGAGGTGGGAGGATATTTTTTCTTTAATATTGTATTGTCATCGGATCACTATATGTATACCAAATTTCATCCAAATCGGATAATGGGAACTGTATCAAAAACTCATTTTTCTATGAAAGGGGGTGGGGATAGAGGTGGGAGAATATTTTTTTTTAATGTTGTATTGTCATCGGACCACTATGTGAATACCAAATTTCATCAAAATCGGATAATGGGAAGTGTGTCAAAAACATTTTTCTATGAAAGGGGGTGGGGGTAGAGGTGGGAGGATATTTTTTTATTAATATTGTATTGTCATCGGACCACTATGTGAATACCAAATTTCATCCAAATCCGATAATGGGAAGTGTGTCAAAAACATTTTTCTATGAAAGGGGGTGGGGGTAGGGGTGGGAGGATATTTTTTTCTTAATATTGTATTGTCATCGGATCACTATATGTATACCAAATTTCATCTAAATCGGATAACGGGATGTGTGTCAAAAACAAAATTTTCTATGGAAGGGGGTGGGGGTAGGGGTGGGAGGATATTTTTTTCTTATTGTTGTATTATCATCGGACCACTATGTGTATACCAAATTTTATCCAAATCGGATAACGGGAAGTGTGTCAAAAACACATTTTTCTATAGAAGGGGTGGGGGTAGGGGTGGGAGGATATTTTTTTCTTAGTGTTGTATTGTCATGGGACCACTACGTGTGTACCAAATTTCATCCAAATCGGATATTGAGAAGTGTGTCAAAAACGCTTCACAAGATTTGATAGATAGTTAGTTAGTTAGACAGAACCATCTGAAGCTAAATATAAAAGCTTGTAAAAAATTGCGTAAAGGATTTTTTAAAGATGTTATTATATAAATAATATATTTTATTTTTCATCCACACATTTTATCAAAAAAAAAATTTTAGTCCGGCGCCGAGTTGGCCCGGCGCCGAGTTGGCCCGGCGCCCAGTTGGCGGCGTTGAGTTGGCGGCGCCCAGTTGGCGCTGCCGAGTTGGCGGCGCTCAGTTGTCCCATTCCGCTACCAAGTGTACTTTGTCTGCCTGACTTTCGCATGCGCAGATCTACCAATATTATTTACCTCATGTATTACAATAGATGAGCAGGGTGATTTTCACTTGATTTCTAACCACATGAAAATAGAAAGTTTTAAAAACCTAACCTATCCAAACCTAATGAAATCTAACCGAACCGAACCAAAGCAAACTGAACCAATAATTTTAAAAAAAACTTTCCTGACTTCCTACCCGGGATGCTAGAGGATGTGAATCCGAACCGGACCGAACCGAACCGAATCGAACCTAACCTATCCAAACCTAACCATACCCAAATAAACCTAATAAGCAGTGTTGTAGTTTAGTTTGGTTAGGTTAGGTTTGGTTTGGTTCGGTTTAGTTAGGTTCGGTTCGGTTCGGTTTGGTTCGGTTCGGATTCACATCCTCTAGGATTCCGGGTAGGAAGTCAGGAAAGTTTTTTTTTAAAGAAAATTATATCCATATGGTTGGGCAGAATTTCCGCCTTTGCAAGAACCGAATCGAACCGAACCGAACCGCCTAGGAAAAACTAGTTTATCCCAAAATCGGGTTTGTCCGGTAACATCGATATTTATTCGACATATTTGCGAGCGTAAAACTATTTGGGAAATAAAATATCGAAAAATGACTGTTCGTACAAAAAAACAGTTTTGTCATCTTTATTTTTTTTTTGGTTAGTTCAGTTTTGAGTTGTTAAACTTCTAATAACTACAAGGCAACAGCATTCATGCTTTATTAAGATTGACTGCTAAAATGTTTATACATAAAACTACAAAAGAATAAAATAACTAAATAGATATTCATCTCAGATTTTCCTAAAATTTCAAAAATTAATATAATAACGATGACGGTCCTTCGTATAATTTTTTTTATGATCGTGATACCTCTTCTCTGTATTGTTCTCATCTCAAACTTAAACTAGATCTATATAAAGTACTCTATTTAGAAGAAAGGGATTGCAGTCTTAACGTAAAGCGTGAACTTTTTAAATCTTTAGGGAGCCAGTGGCGTTCCTAATCCTATACCATGAGAGGAGAGAATTTATCTACCCAAAACAATTTATAAACTTAACCAGGGTAAGTTGGCCAAATTATAAATCTACTTTAAGAATTTTTTTTAATAAACCGTTGGATATTTTTTGTTTGTAAAAGTCCCTCTTAGTTAAATTTCCTAATATGCAACAAAAATTATTATAGTTCAATTACTTTCAAGGTAATTGATAGTATAGTATAATATATTTTTTAAAAGCATATTTGATCAGGATTTTACTTACCTATAGATAATAAGATAAAAACAGGAAAATTTTAATAAAATCTATTGACGTATTTTTGAAAATATCCCACCAAAAAAGCTTCTTTTAAAAAAAATTCAATTGAAATAGAAGAGCACTTTACTCCTAAAGTTCTTTTTTATAAAAAAAAATCTATTTTTTTAATAAAAAATCACTCACATCAAAATGAAATTTTCATAACTAAAAAGTTATAGGCCTCCCTAAATGCAGAATTTTCAAAGTCTCTGTAGCTTAGAAAGGGCTTGTTTTTTAAAAATCGGGCCTTGTATGTATGAAATTGAATTTTATCTGTAACCTCTAGTTTTTCAGATATTACTTAAAGTTGGTATTTTTGAAATCCGCCTAAAATTATCCCGAAAATGACGTATTACACTCAACACTTTATTTTTTTCTTTTGTTATTAATGCTTCTTTAATTTTGAATAATTTGTTATAAAAAAATTATTATTATTTAAAAATATTCTTAAACCAGTAAACAAATTAAAATACAAAATAAACAATATAAAAAGATCCGAAGAATATAAAGCTATAAAGGATTCATTTAGTAAGGAATTAATAATTTTATGTAATATCCGAGAATATTGGCTATTCTTGGGTAGTTTCTCAAAAACTAAAATTTCGATTCTCTATAATTTTTTTTATAAGAAAGCAATGTACACCAAAAAGACATTTCCTTAAATAAAAATATTATGGGACTTATACCAGGTTTTCATATTTTAAACAGGCTGCCAGGACCCCCTTTAATACCTAATGTTCCCTTTTCGCCTGGACAGGATTTCGGAAACTGCGCATGCGTCAGTTTTTGTGGTTTTCTAACATCCTCTGTTACGTCACTACATTATTTGACAATTTTCCAAAATTTAAAGTTATGTCTATTATTTTTTTTGTAAAATTTATCAAATTATAGATTAGATTTGTAGTTTTTCTAAAGTTAATAATTGTGCAGTTGTATCGTATTGTATTGACACCAATAAGAATGTTTAATGGCATCTATAAAACACTCTTAACCCTAGTAAAAAATTTTAAAGAAAAATATAATTACGTACCTATGGAAGTACAACCGCATATGTTTTACGTGAAATATTTTCCATTTTTCACAGAAAAAAATACAATTTTACAGGTGACAAATGCAAAATACCGCAAAATGTAACACAGCAGATGTGAATCTACATGCCAAAACACACGCATGCGTACTTGAGAAATTTCATCTGCGAATTTAAACTTGCCACTGTTTTCAAAGCAAGCCAGGATTGCTCCACTTTTCGATTGAACCAGTTATTATATTCTAGCTTTAAACAAATGCTTAAAGCAGAGTCTAGAATAGATATCTACACTGTGCTTTAAGCAACACGGTGATGTATACGAGTATATCAAATCTGATTGCTATAACATCACAGTTGGCCAGTTCGTTTCAATGACGTTGACCTTGGGACTTATAGGATTTCCCTAAATGCAGAATTTTAAAAATTTTAAATTTCTTTTGAAAATGGAGCCTCACAAGTAGGGGAGGGGCAGTTTTTTCTGTCATCTCCCCTGGAAACACCTTAATTCCCCCAAAAACATCGAATTTAAAACACCCTATTCTAAAGACCAACAGGTGAAATATCAGGGTTGGTTACCAATTTTAAGGGTATAATCGCCCCCCTTTATGTGCCGAAGCTGACAACAAATTAAAATTCAAAAGGCTTTTCGCGTCTTTGTGGAATTTTAAAACTTTATTCGCTTACCGTGGTCGACACGGACTTTCTATGTAGTTGTACTAATTGCGGAACAGAAACTTTTAAAAACAAGTTACGGGACTGTATTAAGACTCTTAATAAAAGTAATTTTCTAACCATAATAGTTCTCTCTTAGTCTTTCTTACTTGGCACTTAGATATAAAAAGCCAAGTTAAAACTTAGTTTAATCTAACACTTAAGTGGAAGTGACTTGCATAGTGTCTTACTTAACCCGTTAATGCCCAGAACTTTTTTTTTTCAATATTTTTATTATGAGCAAAAAAATTACATATCAATACTCTAAAATGAAGATATTAATGAGTTTTATGTAAACAAGTTATGTAGTTTTTGAGAAAACGGCTGTTGCGAAAACGCAACACTGGGCATATAGGAGGTCAATACAGCACTTTGTTTTACTTTGTATGATATATTTAGTCAAACACTTTCATGAAGCGCAACACTACATTTGGTACACTTTTTGATTCTGGTTGAATGACAAGTGGCACATCGAGATTTTTTTGCGATGCTATGAAATGGCTGGCACTGAAGAAAAATTCAAATATTTGGAGTGGAGTGAGGGGACGGGAGTGAAAAAATGGCAGAACTTCTTGTCAATGGGAGCGCTTTAGCTCTAGACTAGCACCCAGCGAATTTTCTATCGGTAAGTCAGTATTGATCTATTCTGAAAGCTTTTGCTAATTTTTTCGACGATGTTTTCTTAAGTTTTTTACCAATTTTTCTCTTGGAATTTGAATTAGGTAATTTTTGCTGATGCGAAATGTATTTAGTTTGTTGTTTGGCCGCTAGATTTCATAAAGGCTTGCGATATCGCAACACTGGGCATTAATGGGTTGACTAAGTTTCAGGAAACCAACAAGAGAAAATAATATGATTTTTAACTTGGAATGTGGCATGAAATTGACAATTTTGATATGTTGATGCACACCCCCTTTATATCAAGCCTCATTTTACTTTGAATCGCAACACAAGGCCAACAAAAAAATAGAGGCCACGACCTTGAAAAAATCAGCTGTTCTCGGGAGTCTGACTTTTACATTGGGTCTTATGGGAGGTCAGAAGTTTTTTTATGATATTTTTAAAATGGCACTACAGATTTCCGCGAAATTTCAGTGAAATATTCTCAGACACCATTCCGATATTCCACCAAAATTTTGTAAGCATGCAATATGATTAAAAGGTTAAAATCTTCAAGATTTAGCATTCCTTACTTTGAATTCAAATTACCCGCCATGTACCGCATGCCAACTGTTATATTTGACATGTATTTTACTTTGTCATCTGTGCTTGTCACATTCGCTTCTGCTTTAAATTTAATTTTTGTGTGAGCTAATGAAGCGGCTCTGGAAAGTTAAGGATTACTCTACATTTAAAAAAAATCGTTCTGCAAGAATATAGTAAAAACAATCTCAAAACCGGCTTTATTTTAAAACAAATCAAGTATTTATGAACCGTCACTACAATCAGCGACACAGCAACGTGACAATCAAAAAAAAAATCAGCCCCCGATGTGACGTCAACAAAGTGGAGGATCGTGACCCGTCCGTTTTGATAGCCCTGGGCAACAGTTTCGAAGGCTGAAAGATCTAAGATTTTAACTATTTTGAAAACAAAAAAATATAGGTTGACAAGAAAATAATGGAAATGTCAGCCTTCGACTGTGTTGAATTTCAAAGAAGGATCGGGTTTGATAATTTGAGGGGGCTGTGGCTGATGTTTACGGTTAGAGGTTCCCAGAATGATTTTGATTTTAATAAATAAAAACATGCGCGCGACAAGCACTGACATTTTAACAAAAAAACAAAATGACAAACTGCAACAGTTACGGGACTGCGGCTATTTTGGATTTGACACTTTGGTCAAATCCAATCAGTTTATGTTCTATAATCCATATCTAAACTAAGTAACATGATTACTGCCGAATGTCCCGTGCCTACCAAACCGAGAGGTAACCGATTCAGTACGAGTGGACCCTTAGCCCAGAACATACTAATCCACACGGCATTTTAAAGCGATAAAGCTAAACTTTTTTGCTACTATTGATCTTTCCACCGAACCAACGAAAAAATATGCCGCCGATAAAATCCGATGAGAACTTTTTAAAACCCACTCTCAAAAATGAGACATCTTTAGCATGATAATACAATGCCTACGAATACCGTGGCTAATCAAGCTGTATTACCTACTTGTACAAAGCAGAATCATAAAAAGAAATGGTTTCTTTAAGTTTTTGACGCAAGGGAAGCACCACAGAAAAGGTGTAACTCTCAAAACTTAGTGAAACTCGACTGAAACTTTCCACGTGTTGAGTTTCTTGTTTTTTTGCAGCAAAATATCGCAAGCTGTGTATTCTGTTATTATCTACCTACCTGCCATATTGAAGTTTTTTTTGCCTAACAAGTGCGCAAGGTGATATCTTTCCGCTCACGCAAAAGTAGTTTACGAACGATGAGAAACGGAGTTCTGATAAGCTTTAAGCGCAGGAAACACAATTTTCGCAAGTCTTAAACCCATCACACATAAACTTGCATAGGCCGCATAACGCGTAGCTTGGGGCTTTCAACCAATCAGCAATCGAATAGCAGCGGCCATATTGGTTTTGCATAAGAAAAGTCCATAATGCTATGCGCTATGCATTTTTGTTTGTGATGGGCTTTAGGAACAAAACTTTTTCTACGAGTGTCTACACAGAAAAAAAGAAGTTCTTCAGTTAAGAAAAGTAGTTTTCTTGAAAACCCTATCTTGACCCAAAAGTAAAAGTATCCGAACAAATTGTTTTCTTTTCATCTAAGCAAACCGCTTGTTTTGGGAAAAAATCGTCTTGGTAAATTATTTTGGTTTAAAACAAACTGCCTTTAGCGAAGAAAAAGTGGTTTTGAAACAAGATATAAAAGCTTTACTTTGCGCCAACACATTTAATTTTTTAACTCAAAATATCTGGCATCTCAAAACGAAAATGGCGATGTATTCGATAATACTAGAAAACACAAAACAAGAAGGTTGCTGCTTCTATTCAAAACAAATCAATTTTTTTGGATAAAGGCAACTTTTATTTTCAACGGAAACCAGCAGTTCAAGAGAATAGTTTTTTTTTGTTAAGAAAATATCGTCTTCGTGCATAGGAAAGCAGATTTTTTCTTGGATCAAAGCAATTTGCATTGACTGAAGACATTTTTTTTCTGTGTAATGCTAAGTTTATACAGCTGCTAAATAAAATAATAGTAAGTTCGACTTATGGAAAGCTATATTCGCGTTTATATAGATCAATTTGTTTATTTTTATTCTAAAACGGATGTGCGCTGTCCTAAATCTGCCATTTATATCTTCAAGATACAGGTGTGCGGTTCGTATACATCTTATATAAAAATCATATTTTAAATATAAATTTAAATATTTTTTATTCAAAACGAAGAAAAATACCATAAAACACCAAAAGAACTTTTAAAACTTGAAGCAGAAAAATAAGAGCAAAAGTAAATTACAAACCAAAAGATTGACATCAAATTAAAAAAAAATTGACGAATGCCAAATTACCATAGGGATTTAATTTCTTCTATATACAATGCGATTTCGCAAATTTTATTTAGTTTTGTTATATTAGCTCACACATATACTATACTATAGTAGTGTGAGCTATGGTGATCCTAATTTTTTCGAGAAAAAAAAGTTGCTCCGATTTCAAAAATTTTTATATATCTTTGCGTTTTAGATGATTTTGAAACTTTTTTGTCGCGCCGTCTGTCTGTCTGTCTGTCTGCCTGTCTGTATGTCTGTCTGTCTGTAACGACCAACGCGCATAACTCAAAAACCGCTTGCCCGACTTGAATGAAATTTGGTACCTAGGCTGGGTCTTGGGTCGAGATGGTCTTATTTAAAAATGAACAAAATCCACCGAACGCAAGCCTCATAAAAGGGTGGGGGTAGATTTCAAAAATTAGAGTTTATGTGAAAATATGGCGTGTGTGATATCAAATGAAAGGTAATTGAGTCTGGAGTTAAACAAAATACATTTTAGGTGATTTAAAAAAAAGGGTGGGGGTAGATTTTAAAATTTAGAGTTTAAGTGAAAATATGGCGTGTGTGATATCAAACGATAGGTAATTGAGTCTGGAGTTAAACAAAATACATTTTAGTTTTTTTTTAAGGGTGGGGGTAGATTTCGAAAATTAGAGTTTAAGTCAAAACATGGCTTGTGTGGTATCAAACCAAAGGTAATTGAGTCTGGAGTTGAATAAAACATATTTCACATTTTAGTTATATTAGCTTACACGTACACTATAACCATAAACTAATATTATTAGTTTATGCTATAACTATAGTACCTAGTGTGAGCTTAGGTGCCCATAAATTGGCAGAGTATTTTATTTAGCAGCCGTATGTATAAACTCAGCATTACACAAGTGGACGGTTTTGTCTCTAATCCTATGTCTATAGTGAAAAAATCCTAGCAAAAAGCGCTATCTATCGAGATAAGAGAGAAACTAGAGCAAGAAAAGACGGGCATAAACTGCTATATATATATATATATAAGAAAATAATAATAAAAAATAATGTTAATATTATAAAAAACGTGAATTTTAGTACGTGTGAATTTAAAAATCAAACAGTTTCGTTTTTCGTTGTTGTTTTTAATATCACAACATTGTCAAATTGCAAACTTTAGATGGAAATTTCAAAGCTCTTGACACCCATCCAAAGATTTGTCCCTTTTAAACGTTATATGGAAGGATCTCCTCTATAACATACGTGAGTCTAAGAGCATTCCACCACCCCCCCATGTAATTTGTGCGAGGTTAGTTATCGTTTTTCCCTAATTTAATAAATACCACTAAAGCAATAAAATTGGTTCTCTAGTTCCCCGATGTGAAATAAATGTATTCCTTGTACCAGCAAAAAAGAATACAATAAAACATTGTCGATTTACAGCGTTTTAGCACCTCTCCAAACTTTGGTCTGCACGCTGGGGATGCTTTCTCTGGCAAAACACGACAACCAACGGTCCGCGAAGACTTGATGAAAAAAGTTGCAAAATCGACGACAAAGTTCAAGTTTGAGGAAAACTTTACTTGCATGTGGAGACTTTGATAAAGGTCGCTTTATTATTAATGGTATGTACACTCGCTTTCACTAATAATGTCTCAAAAATTTCCCTAGATCTGACGCACTTTTAACGATACGGCATCAAGGCGAGTTTATTGACCATTTCATATTACATTATGAAAATAGTTGATGTGACGCTCGGAACGTGGGAAATTGGAATGTACAAGAACTTAAATCGCGGTGGTCGTGGGCGATGAGGACGATAAGAGGATGATCGTAGTCATGACCGGTGATGTAGATTCTTTTGTAGCCAACTTCGTCCTTTTCTTGGGAGTTTGGCCATGTATAACTGGGTTGATGGCATTTGAAAACATTTCCATTCCATTGTAAACTCCATTGGCTAAATGCTTTTAGATGTTTCGTTTTCCATTGGTTTTTTACACTGTCCTTAGAACTCACTTGCGATAAGTCGTTTTTGACTTACCTACAGCTATCCAAATTTAAAAGATGCCTTTAACAATAAAATACCTTGCGGATAAATGAAGGCATGCGTCCAATTAATATTTTGGGCAAACCCACACAAAAACTCGCGTGGTAATGGCTAGGCCGCTTGACTTAGCTTTGGCTTTAAACTACATTTTAACAAGTTAAGACGTGCAACGTGGTTAGACCAATTTTAAAACGAAGACTTGTATGTGCAAGAATACAGTTCTCGATATAATATTAAACATTATTCAAAATAGATTATTACAACTCGAATTAAGTACATGTATTTTGACTTCGTCCAATAACAGTTTAATCTTGGAAAAATATTTAGCAGAATTTTATACAATTCTCGTTTTTATATGATTGTTTCCAGATTAAATTTTTCCTAATCCAATAAAAGTTTATTCTTAAAATAAGATTTAACACGATTTAATGATTTTTCTTATTTATGTTATTGTGTCAAGATTAGTACATTTTCTTTTGAGCTCAGCAATTCTCTAGTAAAATAAAAACTCTCATTTTAATTTAAGATCTTAATTTATTATCTATTCGAAACCTAATCAATATCTTATTAAGTAAAATAATATATTTAATAAGATAATATCAAGCTGCTTTTGTGAAAAATATACTCTCCTTCGTTTAATAAATAAGCGCTTGAATGAATTAAATTATTATTGAGCATTTTTTTCTGTGTATACAAAGAAGGGTAAAGCTTTTGTATTAACCAAAAATTTTCTGTCGCAAAAAAATTAAAAAAAAAAAACACTTTTTTAGACATTTTTGCTTGCAGTGCAATTTTTTCGTTATGTTTAAAAATGTATTTGTAATGTACTTATCTTTTTGTGTGTTTTTATTTGTTAATAATGCAAAAAGGTTCTTTCATGTGCGCCATTTTTACCAAAAGGTACAAATTTTCTGGCTCTGCTAAAATAGGTTTGGCCCTTCCTGGCCCACCCAAACAGAAAACTCTGGCGTCGCTGTTTCCAGGTAAGGCCCACACCATATTTTGTGCTGGGTAAGGCCCAGAAACCTGAAATTCGACCTTGGGAAGGCGCAACAACCTCTTTGTTTTTCTTTCAAAAACACAAACATCACATTCGTCGTTATATTTTTCACGGGGTCCAAACAAAACGTGGGTGCTGGATGTTTATTCGCATGCCAGATTCTATATTTTCAAAAGATTAGTAATTTCGGAAAAATGTGCAAACGTCAAGCAAGCACATCGGCGTATCCAAAACAGGGCGATGTATGTATTCGAAAGTGGTGGCAGGCCCTACTGGACCTCCATGCACCGCGACCACATATCGCACACCCGCTGAAGAAGAGTCACAACTCAGAAATCGCCCTTATTGAGATAAACCTGCCGCCATCATCGAAATAACTTGTACTTTCTTCCATAAAAGCGTCACAATTATGTTTCGACAATTCACCGCGAAATGGCGATGTGACTCTTTTATTTTGTCCAGTTTAGCTGAGGATGCGTTCCTTTACAGTGTCACTTTTGACTTTATAACAGCGTGAACGTGGAGTTTCATGCTGAAAAGAGTCATATTTCGAGTTGTGAAGGTTTTCGTGTGATTATTGGTTAAATTTGACCCATATAACAAGTAAAATACTGTTCTTTTTTGTGTTGTGACCGTTTTTTCGAATTGTTCAGTGTACTTAGAATTAAGGAGAATAAGAAAAAAATGTTTTGAATTTATTAGAGAATAATCACATTCCCAGTTGTTATTCAGCATTTTATAACTCGTAAAAATAAATACAAAGTTTCTTCTTTATTTGTTTTCTTTTTTATATTATTTACCATCCTGCGTCACCATCCTGATTCACAACGTCATGATGCCTTGTTCTAAAAAAGTGTCACAATATCGGGGTTTTGTCTTTTTTTAAACTAAAAACGACAAAAATCATTTTTTCTGAGAAACGTACTGCACCAATTACACTGAATTAATAGGTTCCTGTTGATATAAAATAACATGTTAACTCGTAATTTGTCATGTAAGTGAAAAATGAATCTCTCTAATGAACTAAATTCTTTAACAGCGATTTTCTCAAAACAATGTTTTTTGAGCTGTGACTATTTTTTAGCGGGGGTGCGATATGGATCTATTGTGCCCACGTACCTACATACTGAGTTTGACTAAAGTGGCATATTTTTTTTTCACACAGCACATAAAAAACTCTGCATATTTGATTTAGGCTTAACACTTTGGCTCAAAGATATACCACTAAGGCCTCTGCATTATTAGCCATAAAATGCTCTACGTCGAGTATATGAAGATTGTAAATAAAAATAATAACTTGGTTAAATACTGATTTGTGTATATTTTTTTTGTTTTATATTTAAATAATAACATATATATATATATATATATATATATATATAACCCTTGAGAAAAATCAGAAAACTCCAAAATTCTAATTTACTCCCCTCCCCTACATGGGCGCACCCAGGGGGGGCCCGGGCCCCCCCCAAGCCTTAGATTTTCTTACATATTTTCCACATATTTCTTGAAAAAACACGAAAAATAGCTCAAAATTCGACATTATGAGTCTTTGGGCCCCCCTCCCCAAGAGGCCTCGGGCCCCCTCCCAAGACAGATTCCTGGATGCGCCACTGCCTATACATGTGAAATTATGTAAAAGTAACATTGCCAACTTCCAGAAGCGCTAGAGACCTGAGCTTTGGCAGACTGATAGGAAATATGATAAAACAATAGGAAAAAGTTTAAAAACCACAAAACTTTAATTTGCTTCCATCCCCTATAAATGTAAAGATATGTAAAAGTAACACTGCCTACTTTCAGAAGAGCTGAGCTTTAAAAAGCCGATAGAAACTATGATAAAACTATCGAAAAAATTTAAAAAACATTAAAATTTTAATTTACTTCCCTCTTCTATAGATGTAAAGTTATCTAAAACTAACATTGCCTACTCTCAGGAACGCTAGAGAGCTGAGCTTTAGAAGGCTGATAGCAACTAAGATAAAACCATAGGATAAAATTAAAAACCTCAAAATTTTTAATAAGGCATTGCAAAAGTTTTGAATAACATTCCGGATATTTTACTATTTAAAACTTAAATATTATCCAAATCATTTAAAAAAGGAGTGAAATCATAACGAAAACATTTTATGTAAAAAAAGCCAAGTATGCGAAAATGGTATTCTGTAAAAAGAATTGAGATAAAAGTATATCGAAGTTCTGCAATACAAATTTCAAAATGAAAGGTTCTTACTAGTTTGGAAACATCTTTCTAAACTTGGCTATTACGGCTGCAAATGAGTCTTAGGCTAAGTGCTAAATTGGACATAAAGAAGTTTGGCTGTAATAGCAAAGTTAAAAAAAAAAACATTTCCAAACTAGTAAGAACCTTTAATTTTAAGATTTGCATTGGAGAACTTGGCTTTACTTTTATCTCAATTCTTTTGACTGAATACTATTTTCCTGTACTTGGCTTTTTTACATGAAATGGTTTTGTTATACAGTCGAACCTCTATAACTCGAACCTGAAGGGACAACCAAAACAGTTCGAGTTATGGAGAGTTCGAGTTATAGAAACTCGAGTTACATAGGTTAAAATACATGTAAAAAGTGCAGGGACCGCTTAAAAGGTTCGAGTTATAGAGGGGTTCGAGTTATAGAGGTTCGAGTTAGAGAGGTTCGACTGTAATTAGATATGCACTAAATAGTAAAGATATCTTAATTTTGTATTAGATATGCACCAAACGGTAAAGTTTTTTTAATTTTACAATAAAAATAACTAATTTAATAGAATTAATAAACATAATTATAATATACATGAAAATACTTTTAATCACATCTATACAAATAATAATTTGTAATAAAAGAAAATCGAGGCAAAAGTCTTTACATATACAGGGTGTTTTTTTTTAAAGGAAACAAAAAGGTTATTTGTGGCTGTATATCGTATGTTTTCGAAAAGAACCTCAAACATGTAGGTTTTATTTGCGAAGGGGACACTTTTTCGCTCTTGAAATTATTGTAGCACGAATCACCATTAGTTTTTGAATAGGGTAAAGTAGGTCTAGTGATACCTTGTTTTGAAGATTTCTTGAATATCTTTAAGACCGTGTAAAATCCTCGAAAATCTATTAGTTAGTTTTGATGGTTCACATTTAACATGGACTGAGAAAATAAAATTAAATCAGAAAAATATATATGTACGCCATTGGTTTGGTCAAGAATCTAAACGCTTTGTTTGATTTGGTTTTAACTGCATTTTTGAAAAATTGAACTCAGGTTTGAAAACACTTTATGCGTCAGATATCTCTAAAAATAACAATTTTTAAAGTGAGTTTCAAAAAAAACTTATGAAAGTTAAAGCATCAATAAAACCATAATAACACTTCGGTTGAAAATAACAAATGTATGTTTATGTCAACATACGATTTTGCAATGTCAATATTATTCTGGCTATAGGTATATGCAATTATCATTCTCAAAATTAAAAAACAACAAAAAATATCCCTCCCCCATCCATTGCAAAAAGCTATCTACGTTACTGGCTTAAGGACTTTCTACAGATCAAGAGGTCAAATTTTTTATCATATTAAAAAGAACAATTTTATTTTTTGACATAGTTTTTACGCTTTTTTGTAAGTATTCAAAAAATCATTTAACATGATGGGGTTTAGTTTTTATCTCAAAATATAATTTGGGCGTGTGGAAAGAGTGACTTTCCACACTATTTTTAGTGCAGAAAATTCTACTTTGCCACAAAAAATTTCCGCACAGAAATATGAAATTTTAAAAAACCTGTATGGATTTCATATTTCTATTAATAATATTTCCAACTACGTGGAATATTACTTATGTGCAAGAAATGCCTTCGTTGCTTTTTTGTATGGTGTAAAGGGAAGATGTTAAATTACGTTAAAACACTTCTTTCTTGGAAGAAGTAGCGTGATGTGGTGTAATTGTGTGTTGGTTTATTTCTCTTATAATTTTATTTTTTTATTTTTTTCTGACGCTGGTAGAAACACAATTGTCCCCCAACGCTTACAGAAACCTATTTTTCCGCACTAAATGCTTGACAGAACTCGTTACGCATCGTTCTGTCAACGGTTTGCGTGCGGAAAAGTATATTTTCTGCACTTGTTAGAAAAATAATAGCTAATTCAGACAAAAACATTACTTTACTAAAGGTAGTTTTCCCTGACAAAGTTTGGATAAACAAAAGTTTTGCTATATTTCGTTGGCTTTTGCCTGTGGAGAGTCCCGATCCAAAACCCCATCAAAAACAAAAGGTAAACTCCCTAAACTCGATTTAAAACTTATTTTTCGATAAACCTTGAATTATATTTATGCTCATATGTCGATGGTGACTTTTTGATTTACAAGAATAAAAATCGGTACTAATAACAAGCATATAGGGTGTATTTTAAAAAGTATTAGATACTTTTTCGGGCATATGTGGTATGTTTTTGGATAAGCCCTCGATTTTGTTTACGAGAGGGACACTTTTGGCTATCTTGAAGCTTTTATAGCACCCACCTTCTTCGAGGGATAATCTTTACCTCTATATTTTAAATAGTGAAAGTGGGTTGAATGAAACCTTTTTCTAAAGGGGATGAGAGAATTCGCCGCAGCCGATTCGCCGCGGTCCGATTCGCCGAGGGACAATTCGCAGACGAGGTTTAAGAGTGTAATTGTGTTTATTGCGTGTAGTAAACATAATTTGAAAAAAATATTTTCTCTTATTTTTTTTTTAAAATGGGTCTTTTGGAAAAGTTCTTATTAAAAAAGCATTTTTTTCAAAACCCTATTTTTTTTTGTGGGGATATTTTTTTTGCAAAATGTTTGTGATCCAGACACAGGTTGAATAAATGAATTGAGTTTTGTGGGCGGGAAAATCCCATGCACTTAGGCCACCTTGCTGGGCCCGTTGTATCCAAAACAGCGGTTAGGATATACAGTGGCGTACGCAAGGGGGGAGGGTTGGGGCTTGGGGACAGAATCCCCCTGAGCCACTAAATATTGACCCCTAGATCATGAATTTTTCCCAAAAATCAAGATTAAAATGTATCGATCTGCGCTCTCCGTATCCATCCGCACTTAAGACACCCCTAGAATTTATTTCTGCGTACACCACTGGGATATGTTTGCGATTAATTGGCTATAACACAGGTTTTGACAATCCAAGAAGAGGACAGGAGATTTCAGAAAAAATAAAATGAGTTAGTTTAAAATAAAAATTAAGCAACACTTCCCTCGGTATATTGTTCCCGCGGCGAATCCGACCGCGGTCAAATGTCCCCGCGGCGAATTGGCCGCGGTGAATTATACCCTATCCTTTTAGAGGCTTCCTAATTGCCCTTACAACCATTTTCTTTCCAAAATCCAGCGATTTCTTTTTGAGATTTAAAAAAATAATAGAATAATAAATCAGAAATACCAGCAAAATATTCCTTCCATTAAAAATAAATCGAGATATTTGTTGCTTTGGAGGCAAATATTTTAAAAACAAATCAATAAATTTTAGAAAACTTTAAAGGATTATAAAGACATTTTAAAGATTTCAAATGAAGGTATCAATCGATTCACTTCCCTCTTCAAAATATCTGGTAAAAATTACACTTTGAAGGAAAAATGTGCTAAAAACATTTTAGGATCGAGGCGTTTGAGGGTTTTTTAACAACTCACAACAAGTACGCAATAAAGCCACTGCTTCCTTTACAAAAAATATCATGCCATGTACATACACAGTGAGAGGCAGGGAGAGGCATTTGCCCCCTCCCCTAGATGTTGAAAATAATTTAATAATTTCCTTATCTAAAAACAAAACAATCAATCAATCAAGTTAGAAATTTAAACTTATTATTACCTTGCCTTACCTGAACTACCTACATAATATAATACAATAGATACACTTTTTCCTAACATTATCGCGAATCTGCAGAAGAAGTGATGAACACTATCTTAGCTGAAGCCAGCACATATGCCAAAAACCTTGGAATAGAGTTATACTGCAAAATCGTATGAATATTCCAGCAAGTAATCTATTCTGGCGGATCTGGTTCTGCAAAAGATCTTTATTAATAATACAAGTAACAAGTAAAAAGTAATTCTTTTGATTCTGTGATAATACCTTTTAAGCATCTTTAAAGCAAACCATTTTATCTTATTAAAAAACTTAATATTGGAACCACTAGACATAGTCGCAATACTCGCACTGTGGGAGGATATGACACACCACGGCATCGTACGGCAACTTTTCAGCGAAGTTTTTCGTATTGTGCACCAAAAATAATAAATAGCTTAAAAATATTTGATAAAAAAGACATATCATCACCATGTTTTAAATCTGCATTAAAAAGACAACTATTGGAAAGCCAAAATTTGGAATGAAACTAGCAATAAATACTATTATGGCAAGTTTAGGTTGTTTTATTTTTTTTCTCTATAATAATAAAATTGTTATTTTTTTTTCTTTAACAATTACGAAATTAGAATTTAATAATCATACTTATTAGATAATTATTAGTTACTTGTAATATTTTGTAATATTCTTTTACTGTAATTTTTTTTTTCTTTCTCGGTTAAGTAAACAGCAATGCTGCCCTTCGCCGAGGTTAAAATAAAGGCCTTTTTATTTATTTATTTATTTTATTTATTTATTTTCCTATGAAAACCTAAGAGCTTTCAAACTATTGGCACTACATCCGTTTGTTATGCTGGACTTGTAATTCAGTGATGCGCAAAAAATGATTTTCAGGATTTTTTCATTTAAACGGGTTTAACGATGAGGCTGAATTATGTTACAACTTGTGAAACGACAAAAAAAATAATAAAGGCAAGTTAAAAAGTTTCGAAGTAGCAGAATTTGTAAAGCAAGTGGATTTTTTTTTTCATCAACAAAAACTGCTCTACATATTTTACTAGCATTGCCAGGTACGTACAACAAGTACCGTAGAATAATCTTTTAGTACTCTACGTAAAGTCCAAACTTGGTTAAGATCCACAATGACAGGGTATAGATTAAGCGGCTTGTGTATGCTGAGTGTACTATGGAAGAAGAAATAATAAAATTTTAATAAGCTTCTAACTTACCAATTGCCTTGCGACATAATTAGCATAGGGTCGTAACTACAAGCCTAAATTAACGATCTGCAAAGTTTTTCAAACTATAAGATGGTGTGTGTGCTAAAATTACCATTCCTAATAATTTTACAGTAAGCTTAGGCACAAAATGTCATGTAAGCATAGGTGCAAGGTTATGGAAACTTCTAACGTAATGTGATAAAACAGCGATCCCGTAAATATACTGACTAACAAAGAAAGGTAAACACCCAGTATTTATAACCATATTTTAATAATTATTTGCAAGCGTGTTTATTCTGAGCCCTAAAAATTAAATTTTCAGCTATATCAACAGCTTGTTTTTTCGTTTTTAGCTCACACTACTACTATACTATAGTAGTGTGAGCTATAGTGATCCTAATTTATTCGAGAAAAAAAAAGCTGCTCCGATTTCAAAAAATTTTATATATCTTTGCGTTTCAGATGATTTTGAAACTTTTTTGTTTTGCCGTCTGTCTGTCTGTCTGTCTGTCTGTATGTCTGTCTGTAACGACCAACGCGCATAACTCAAAAACCGCTTGCCCGATTTTAATGAAATTTGGTACCTACGCTGAGTTTTGGGTCGAGATGGTCCCATTTAGAAATGAACAAAATCCACCAAACACAAGCCAAATAAAAGGGTGGGGGTATATTTCAAAAATTAGTTTATGTAAAAATATGGAGTGTGTGATATCAAACGAAAGGTAATTGCGTCTGGAGTTAAATAAAATACATTTTACTTTTAAAAAAATGGTGGGGGTAAATTAAAAAAATTAGTGTTTATGTGGAAATATGGCGTGTGTGATATCAAACGAAAGGTAATTGAGTCTGGAGTTAAACCAAATACATTTTAGTTTAAAAAAAAAGGTGGGGGTAGATTTGAAAAATTAAAGTTTAAGTCAAAACATGGCTTGTGTGGTATCAAACGAACGGTAATTGAGTCTGGAGTTCAATAAAATATATTTCAGTTTTTAGTTATATTAGCTCACACGTACACTATAACTATAGTACCTAGTGTGAGCTTAGGTGCCCATAGATTGGCAGAGTATTTTTTTTTAATTCTTTTTGCCGTGTTCAATTTTAGTTGTACGAATTTGTGGTCGTAGATGTGGTTTAACTGTTACAACGTTTGTTGCAAAGTGTTCCATTTTCCTCGACATGATGGCTTGCATGTGTAGAGCTGCTCGTATTCGTCGACTTGGACCCAAGAAGGCCGAGGACATAGAGCTAGAGGCACTGAAAGTCGTAGGGGAATAACAGAGCGTCAAGACCGCCGACTTAGACTTTTGGCTCTTAAAGACGAGCTTAGTTCTACTCGGGCAATTGCAGTGGTTTGAAGAGCATGGAAGGGTGATTGTAATGCGTACAGTGTATCGCCGGGTAAGATGTTTTGGCTTTTTTCTTACCATCCACACTGGGTGTTGCCACTCACCTCTGAGCATCGCCGCAATCGACTATACTGGTGCAGAGAAAGACTGCAGTGATATCAGGAATGACATAGAATGATCTTCAGCGATAAATATCGCTTTTGTTTCGGCATGCATGATGGTCGAGCAAGGGTAAGAAGGCGTCGTGGTGAAATTTGATATGGAAAGGCATGTTCATCATACAGTGGGTGTTATGGTATGGGGTGCTATCGCATATCGTAGCAGGACACCTCTAGTCTTTATTAGGGATAATAGCAGTGCATTACATCCAAAAAGTAGTGGAACCAGATGTCTTTCCGTATCTTGAGATGTTCGAAATCCCCATATTTCAGACAACGCCAGACCGCATGTGGCTAGAGTAACCTTAGACTTAATGGGTATACACAACATTAACCGATTACCATGACCACCAAGATCGCCTGATCTATCCCCGATCGAACTTGTGTGGGATATTCTAGGTCGCAAGCTATTAAATTTACTTTTTAATCCTCTTCAGACCCTTGCGGCACTTAAACATGAGAGGTGCAACCGGCGAGCTTTAACATATTAAGGGGCAGATGGCGCTGAAATATATTCGTCTAGTACGCAGTATTCAGGGATTGCTAGTACGATTTAGTTGCATGTGCTAGTTCCGAGGGTCATGCCTATCATACAAATGCTATTAGATCATAGTAGCTGTCTCTGAATATTGCGTACTAAACGAATTTATTTTAGCGCCATCTGCCCCTCAATATGGTAAAGCTCGCTGGTGGCACCTCTATATGGGTTCGGTTTGGTTCTGAATCTCGCCATCAAATCACTTTTACAAATAACACGGGACCTATTATCTTTGACTACCTATACCTGACCTATAATCATTGAAACGTGTTGATTTAGTCCGAGATTTAGGTATAATTATCGACTCTAAAATGCTTTATGAAGAAAACATTGATAACGTAGTAGAGAAGTCAATGCGTATCCTAGGATACATCTTTAGACAATCAAAAGAATTCACGTCAGATAGGGCTCTATCAACCTTATATAACTCTTATGTTTTAAGTAAATTAAGCTTTGGCTCTTCTGTCTGGAACCCGCAGTATCAGATATACATTGATCGTTTAGAAGGAGTACAAAATAAATATCTTAAATACCTATCCTACAAAAAACACCACAATATAAATGGCGATTATAACAACTTTTGGAGAGAAAACAAAATTCTATGTCTTCACGATAGAAGGGCCATTGCAGATTTGGTTTTCTTTTACAAAATAATTCGTGGATTAGTTGATTGTCCACAACTCTTGTCACAAATTGGTTTTTATATTTCTCATAGACAACTGCGTCACCACCAAACTTTTGTAATTCCGTTTAGAAACACTAGCTCAGGTCAGAATTCTCCTCTAGTCAGAATGGTCAAATTGTACAATGACAATTGTAATAACATTGATATTTTTAACCTAGGTCTTCGTGCTTTTAAAACCAGAATTAAGTCAGTTTTTAATTAATGTTGCAATACTTATTGCCGATCCTTAGTTTAGACATTTTTCGTAATTATATAAGTTTAGCTTTTCGATATTTAGTTTAGGCTTTTTTTCATAAACATATAAGTTTAGCTATTAGTGAATAATTGTTTTGGATAATTGTTATCTGTTAGTATTCCAAATAAATAAATAAATAAATAAATTTACTCAATGGTTAGAGGTAAGTTGAAATAAGATACCCCAAGAGGATATAGACCACCTTATCAGAGCAATGACCAGGCGTGTGAACGAGTATATAAGAAATCGAGGGTCGTCAAAACATGATTAAAGGTAATTCTGTTAATGGTCACCCGATTTGGCTGAAAAACCTAATCACTTACTAAGTATTGCCTGGTAACCAATTGGGTAAACATACCAGCATCAAATTTGTCCCTCAATATATAAAGTAAACATACTTTAAACTTATAACGTAATTCTTTCGATTTTTTTTGTTCGCGTTCCTCTATAATAAAAACGTAATTTTCCGTATAAACCCTTTATGATATTTTCTTGTTTCTTATTTTGTAATTTCCTGCAAAAATTCTGCAGTAAAGTGGTTTACTAATACCTACCGCTGCGTTACACAGCAACGCCAAAAATTAAATTAACGACTTTCCGCACGACCGAAAAACTTTCGCAGGGCGTTAATTAAAGCGTCCTTTTGACACAATGGCCTGATTAGATCGATTTCCTGCTAAGAAAAGCCCTGCTTCACGAACGACTGATTTATAAAGCTTCCTGCTTGCTTTATATAATATACGAGGGGTTCTATTTATATTTCAAACCTGGGCAAAGTTGGAAACGTCCCTTAAAAACGTTTTTTAGATACCTTCGTCAAAAATACAGTTTTACGCACTGTCAGCGAATATTAAAAACATGGCCAATAAACCAGTTTTATAGGTATCAAGGACTGATGTTCCATTTGTCCCCGTAGGCATCCAATTTAATTAAAAAAATTGCATAGTACACAGAAATAAATGATATCAGGACAAAAACTGCTTGTCTATGCTCCTATGCACCAAAGTAATATACAGGGTGTTTTAACTAAAAGGTAAATGCAAACAAAATCGACGTGTCCGAGCGTTTCTCCAAATTCGCACGAAAAATACCCAAAAACACCTCTGTTACATTTTAGTTGAAACACCCTGTACCTACGTTTGAAAAAAAGATAATTTTTTTTTGAATATTTTATTTATTATATCTCATTGAATCTTTCATTTGTTTCGTTCCAAGAAAATCATATTGGTTTATTTCTGGAAACATGTTGGACATTTTAGCGTTATTTAAATAGGAAAAATCAAAGAATTTTTGTGGCTGGCACATAAAATAATTTCAGCAGAATTTTTTGATAAATTTTGAGTCATTTTATGCGGAATATGGCTGGAAATGAGAATTAAAAAAAAAAATAGAAATCCCAAACATAGTAGTAACCACACGAGCCGCCGCTGGGCCAGGCCAGTATTTTATTCAGGAAAAAAATAGTGCTTAAAACTCGCAGCTCAACTGTTTTTTTTATTCGCATGTTATTTTCAGCAATATTTTGACCATGGAAGAACTTGCTGCAATTTAAGTCAAGCGGGCTTTTTTAATGACCAAGTAAATAATTTTATTAGAATGCCTTGCACGCTTGTTTTTTTTTTATGTATCACATAGCCCTTTGGCCATAAATTTCAGATCATATCTTGAGTGACAACTCTTTAATCATCGGCAAAATTAAGATAAACGAGAGTTTTCTCTTTACAAAATGTCCATCAAAAATTTTTGAACGTGGAAATTTGATTTAAGTGCCTAGTCCTCGGACATTTGTTTCAATTTCAAACCGGCAGGTTTATTTGTTATCCTGACAAAAAAAGCAATAACCATCATTTCCTAACAGCTCTCCGGTTGAATGTTATACCTAGATTGACAAATGTAATAACTATCTGGCTATAAGAAAGCCCGATCTAAAGTCCCGGTTCCTGAGAGCAAATAAATCTGGTGTCAACTGCACCTATCTCCGTTCGCCAGTTACAGTTAGGGGTCGTGTTTTTCTTTGCTGTATTGTAACAGATATCGCTAACTAAAGGTCTTTAAAAGAAACAAGAGTTTCATAGACCAAATCAAACCCAATTTTTAAATGTAATTATACCTAGTATAAAAGAACTCTATTAAAATTTAAAAAGTCTAAAGACATTAAAACTTTTTTTGCAGAAGCAAAATATAATTTAATCACCAGAAAACTCTTTTCTGCAAATGATATAGAAGCAACTAGTGCGCAGGAAATGAGAGTTTATGGAGAGTATCAATTAGTCATAAACAAACTCACCTAAATCTGAATTTTGCCGATAATCAACTTGCTGTCAGTCAAAACGCATAATCTGAAACCGGATACTGCAAAAACCAATTAAGTTAAGTTAGTAAAAACTCAGTTTTGAAATAAAGTGGGTATGCAAAATTTAAGGTTTTGATCAATGACAATGTGTTAATCTAATATTTAGAAAAAATTCATATACCTAAGAGCGAGAATAATTAGAATCCAAAACAAGTGAAATAAAATCTCTTAATATATCAACAAAGAAGTCTAAATAGCTTCTAGAAATGCAAATGAACAGAAAGGACTTAGGACTAGCAGTTGGAGTGCTTACAGGAGACTCTCCAGTGAAATATGTTCAGAGATAGCTGAACATCTGCTCTGCGAATGCCCTGCCTTCTACTCTATCGCCTTAAAAAGTGAGTCAACTAACTCTCAAGAAAATAGCTTCCTTCAGCAGAAGGTTAGAACTCTCGGAGACAAAATCAGATGCACAGTTACGCAGAAAATATCTTGGAGGTATAGGTGCTGACTGGTTTAACCGATATGCCTTTCTCAAGAAGGGACCTAACTAACAAAATTACAAAAATTGAAATATTTTGCGTTCTAACTGTTCTCATGCAACTCTTTGGTCTCACGAAATGGCATATTTTTATTACAAATAGTTCATCTTTGGTTAATAAAATCACTTTTGGTCTGACTGCAGAAACCGACCTACCCCTTTTTAATTTTTTAGCAATCCTGACGAATTTACCAACTGCTAGTTAGGTCTCTTTGTGAGAAAGGCTACGATATGACCCCTCGTGTAATCTACAATCCACAATAGATGATGGTAGAATTTGCATCTGTCTAAAAAAGCAAAAGAGTGGATGGAGATGGGGCTGAACCGTGGTTACTTAGAGCAGATTTAAAACAAAGCAGTCGAGGCCTACTTGAAAAAGGGTTCATATCGATGAGATTAGATGTTTAGTGAAAGCTGGCGAAAGGGTAAATCAAAGAAAAAAGATATTTTATGTCGCGCTGCCTAACCATAGCAGAGATTCCAGAACAGCTAGAGATTAAAATTCACAACCAATCAAATTAAAGAGTGGGTACACCATGCGTTTAACATTACCATTGAAAAAGCTGTAGGTAACCCGTAAGGCTGCCCAACTAAACTCGCTATACGTTGCTTTAGTTAAGGCCTTATCAAAATGGTTGGGACTTTCAGTTGTTGTTATTTTGGGTATATTTTTATATTCTACGTATATAGAATCTGGAACTTTCACTATTTTAATAGACTACTCAATGGGGCCATTTAGGAATTGCCACTTTATTTTTGGTCAAATCTAATCTGTTAATGTTCTATAATCAAATCCGTGATCCATAGGCACACTACTCCGTTAAAAAAAGGAAAGGGGTATCACTGCAACTGCCAAAGAGAGGTCAAATTCATTTGGATGCGTTAGTTTCCCAAGTAACAGTTATTTCTTCCAGTTAACTAGAAACAAAAGGAACTGGCGATAAGTGAATTAGAGAAATTCGACGATAACAACAATGGCATTTCTCTCGAAATTACATTAAATAATCGAACGGGTTTAAAAGCATAGTCTTGCCAGCTTATTGTATTTATATCGAGTTTACTTGTAGCTAGCTTAGCTTTTGCCTTTTGCCTCGGCTTTAGCATCAGTTAAAGACCCTGTATGTATTACATATATATAAAAACGACAGACAAGTCAAAGTCAAATTTTTTTAGGTTAAAATCAGAAGATGGAATATGCTCTTCTTCTTTAAGTTCCGTCTCCTCAAGGCAATTCTAATTCTATTAGTAGGAGCTCTGAATAATTCGGTTGAGGTTAGTACATATCAGTCTCTCAAGTTTTTAAGTCAGGATGTTCTTCTTCTTGCTTGACATCTCTTTCCTTTTAGTTTTCTTTCCATTATGTTTTGTAGTAGCGCTTATTTGGGTCCTTTTTCACATTCGTAAATCTGGCTGTCCATGATATTTTTAATAGACGCCGATAACACCATCTTTCAAATGCCTTAAGTCTATCCATTTCAGATTTTTTAAGAGTCCAGGCCTCTGATCCATAGAGTAGAGTTAAAAACACGTAGCATCTTAGCATTCTTAGTCTAAGCTTTAAATTTATGTCTTTGCTACAGATACATTTTTTAATCTTGACAAATCCTGATCTAGCTATTTCTATTCACGACCTTATCTCTTATGCTTGGTCCAACGTTTCAGTTATCCAGTTAACCAGATATTTATACTTTTTTACCCTGTCTATTTGTGTATTATCAATTAGAAGATTTCCCTGAACATTACATTTATCGTTCAATCTTTGCATAAGGGTTTGTAAGTCTCCAAGATTTTTAGTTTTAATAATAGTATCATCGGCGAATCGTAAGTTGTTTAAAACCTGTCCATTGATAATTACTCCTTCTTCTGTGTTATTCAGGGTTTCTCGAAAAATCAACTCGCTGTATATGTTATGCTTACTTCCTTACAAAGTTGTTCCTCATCTACCTTTGCCTTTTGTCTCCAGTAAAAATTTTTATGATTTTAACATCTCGGCTAACAGTGTTCAGATTCTGAAGTATTTCAACAAGTTTGTGATGTTGAACCTTATCAAATGCTTACCTTATTGACTGAAAAAGCACATATACAGGTCTTGATTCATGTCAGGCATTTTTGTGTCAGCACATTTACACCGAAAAGAGCCTCTCTGATTCACATGCCATTTCTAAACCCTACTTGTTTGTCACTTATTTCAGAGTCTACGCAGCAAATATTCTGTTGTTTATTATTCTCAGAAAACTTCTTGAGCAACCTGTGTAAAAGTTTTTTTTGGGTTTGTCGCATTTTTCTTTTTTTTTTTAAATATGTCATACATACCTACAGGGTCTCTAGCTTCAGCAAATCATAAAGCTTAACGTTCTAAGAAAATAATATGACGTTACGGGTTTTAAGCTGGGAAGGTAACTGAAAAGAGGTGTAAAGTGCAGTAAAATTACTTAATGCTACAGGAAGTTAAGCAAAGACCTGTCAGCAGAGAAATAACAGTAGTTGTTACATTAGCACCCCATAACGCACAGTGGATGAAAGGAAAATACTAGGGTCCTTGTATTTATTTTGGCACCTTGGACAAAACACTAAATTGGCGCTCCTCAAGGTACCATTCTAGCCTCCTTCTAGACCTTCAATTTGGCGCTCGGTTCGCTAGTGCCTGTATTAGGTGCTGTACCTTGAAAATCAAAAGTGTAATACTGTAATTTGGTTTTTGTATTTTTAAGAATAATGTCTTACATAATATTATCTATCGTAAAAACCCAAACCAAAGATAAGTCGGACTTTTTAAAAAACTCTTTTTAATAGAAATTTTCAAACGCTATCTCCGTCATATGTTGCCCATACTTTGCGTCGCCTCATTTAGCAATAGAAATAGCGCAAATATTTAATCAACTTCAGTAACAAAAATCCGAAAACGCAGATTTTGGACTTATATTCCTGTTTTTAGACAAAAGCCATTGGACTAGATTAGATTGTAGAATAAACAAGGCGTATCTACAAAGCCGCTCACCACCTATACCTTCAAGATACAATTTGGCTGCAATTAACTTTGTCTCCAAGATTTACAAGCTTCTGTCGGAGGAAGCTGTTCTCTTGGGAATTAGTTGGCTCACTTCTAGGGGCGATAGAGTACTGGCGACTTTTAAGAAGTAAGACAGGGCATTTGCAGAGCATACAGCTGCCTACTAGCCTTAAGTCGATCTTGTTCATTTTTAGTGGTTTAGACTTTTTTGCTGATATGGTTGAACCGTTTTGATTTTTTCCGGAGTTTTTCTCCAGTAGGACACCAACTAATTCAGTTTCCATTTATTCAGTTCTTTTATGTCGTGGCCTTTTGTTAGTCCACAGAAAGGTTCTGATCCACAATAATGTGTTGCCGCTTCTTTTTTGCGAGGCTGTCTGCTTCCTTATTTGCTGAAACACATTTTTGCTTTTAGACGAAGGATAGGTACGCTTGACAACTTACCTTACATTAAGTTACCTCAGCCAACTTACACAAGAACTAGATTAGATTGTAGATAACACAAGGACTCGTAACTACAAAGCCGCTTAACACCTATATATCAAAGATACAATTAGGCTGCAATTAATTGTATCTTCAAGTTTTACAAGCTTCTACCGGAGGAAGTTGTTCTCTTCGGAGTTCACTTCCTGAGGGCATAGAGTACCAACTTTGAAGTACTGGCGACTTTTGCGAAGTAAGGCAGAGCATTTGCAGAGCATATGTTCAGCTGTCTCCGATGCGATCCTGCAGAATCTGCAATTGGTTGGCCTTGCTTATTGCCTTTAGATAATAATTTACTTGGCAGTGGCCGGTAAGCACTCCGACTACTTGCCTTAAGTCGATCTTGTTCATTTTTTGAAGCGGTTTAGACATTTTTGCTGATATGGTTGAACCACGTTGATTGTCTTTTTCCCGGAGTTTTTCTCCAGTAGGACACCAACTAATTCAGTTTCCATTCTTTGATTTCTTTTATGTTATGGCTTTTTATTAGCCCACAGAAGGGTTCTGATCCACAAAAGGGTCTGCCGCGTCTTTTTTGCGAGGCTGTCAGCTTCCTTATTGACTGACACTGATTGGGTTATTTTATTAATAAACTTCAGATCAGACAATAGAGACAATAAAAATTTTAAGAACTTTGACAGACCTTATGGCTATTTTCAGCGTTTCAAAATGTTCCTAATATCAATTCATTATTTTTCACACCAATTTCAAAAGAGTCCCTTGTTACATATGGAGCATAATAGCCAACCTCAAGAAACTTCCTGAATAGAAAATAAGGCTTTTATTAAGGTTTACTATTACGACTCACATTTAGGGACTGTGCATGAATATAGAGTGGCTTATAATCATAATATTGTAAATTGTTTCTGCATTTATGAACATTTCCCGATAGAGATAACAGGATAAAATGGCTTTTGATACAATTTAACGAGTGTGAAACTTCGCAGGCTCTAACCAAAATTAATGCGGGATTTAATGCAGGAAAATAAAGAGTTTTGATGAAAAATATTTCCAATTTATTAATTCTTAGGTAGCTAAAAGGCAGTACTACCTCACGAGACGCCACTGTCACTGTAATAATGTAAAAATGGACAAAATTTAAACAAAACCAAAAGACGCCAAATAGGTATTTTTAATATTTCTGATAATTTGTGTGGCTTATCCTTGTATCTAGAATTTTTGTATTTATTTTGTGAAAGCACAAACCCAAGCGCGGATCTGGGTTAAAATCTAGGGGGGGGTAGTTCTCCTGTTTTCCCTTATTTTATTAGGAAAAAAGGCATATTTTTCTTTCTAGGGGGGGTAATTACCCCGTTACCCCCCCTCAAATCCGCGCTTGGATAAACCTGATATAAACTGATTCTTTATTTATCTAAATAATTAAAATGGTTTTAAAGAAAAATTGAATAATCCAATTCATTACAATATCTTTAAGAAAATGCGATTTTGCTCTGTTTTTGTGAGCATCAAAACTTATCGTGTTTGCCCTCTAGCATATTTTACTTATTTTTGTAATTCTTTAGTAGTTGAGAGATCCCAAAAACTTTTTGTGGTAAAGCGTATCATTTGTTTTTTTGTTGTCTGCTTTTGAGAATTAAAAAACAAAAGAGATTTTTTAAAAAAATTCGCAAATTTTCAAAAGTACTTCCTCATATTTTTCCTTAATGAAAAAAAAAATAGTATAGAATACACCATTTTATTAGAAATTTTAACAGCTTTTAAAAAAATGTAGGCAGCATATACAGGGTGGTCCCGGTTGTAAGGAATTATAATAAATAAGATACTTATGTTTGTATGAATCTCGTATATCAGTAAATCGCCTCTGCGCAACAGAAAAGTTAACAAAAAACTTAAAGAACCAGGTTCTTAGAACCGTGGAAGGATACTGTATATGTATACAAAATTTGGTAAAGAGATACAATTATTTGGAAAAAAAATTTGCGTGGTCTAAAACACACTAAGTAAAGAAATTAAGAGGAGAAATGGCAAGGAAAATAAAGCCTACTTTGCCAAAAAACAATAACAGTGCTTCAAAATTTTTACGGTACAAATCCGAAATATAGATTTTCAAAGGCTTGAGACATGAAAACTGCTCAACAAAAATCAAAATTTGGCGCCAGTAGGCACCCGAGGGGTGGCTCTATCGCCGATTTTTGTACACCACAAGGAAATACCTACGGTATAATACCTACGGTATTTCCTGGTATTTCCCAGTATTTCCTCAAATTTCAATGGTATTTCCTAGTATTTCCCAAGCAATGGTATTTCCTAGTATTTCCCCCCCTAGTATTTTCAATGGTATTTCCTAGTACATTTCCCAGTACTTCCCAAGTATTTCCTGGTATTTCCCCTAACCTGTACACCAAAAGGAAATACCGAGCCACCCCTCGTAGGCACCTGCAGCCATCCATAAAACTTTGAAAATTCGTATTTTACAAACTATACAGTTTATCAAGAAAAGCACGGAGTTGCAGTATGGTTGAGTCATATGGATTAAGTTGAGATTCGAAAAAACGCCATTTAGCGATTTTTAGTATAGGGAAACCCATAAAACCAAAATGGCAAAATTTTGAAAATTCATATTTTACAAACTATAAAGTTTATTTAAAAAAAGCACCGAGTTGCAGTATTATGAGGCCATAGAGATGCGAAAAAACCACACATTGCGTTGAGATTCAAAGAAACGTCATTTAGCCAATTTTAGTATAGGAAAACCCAAAAGACCAAAATTGCAAAACTTTAAAAATTCATATTTTACAAACTATACCATAGGCGTCAGGGTGCCTTGCACCACCCTGGCTGGTCACCTGCTCCAACTTGGCTTTAGCTCATTTGGTAAGACGATTTATCAAGGTTTATTCGCAATCCTCGTTTGTTAATATTAAATTAAGTTAAGGTTATTTGATTGTACATTTTTGGCTTTTTTGTCCCACCCTGAGCGAGACCTTGACTACGCCGATGAACTATACAGTTTATCAAGGAAAGCACCAAGTTGCAGTATTGTGGAGCCATAGAGATGCGAAAAAATCACACATTGAGTTGAGGTTCGAAAAAACGTCATTAAGCTAATTTTAGAGTAGAAAATCTCGTAAGACAAAACTGGCAAGACTTTGACAATTTATATTTTACAAACTATACAGTATATCAAGAAAAGCACGGAGTTTTAGTGTGTTGGTGTCATACAGATACGAAAAAACCACGGATTGAGTTAAGATTCGGAAAAACGTCATTTAGCGATGTTTAGTTTGTAGCCCATAAGACCAAAATGGCAAAAATTTTTAAATTCATATTTTACAAACTATACAGATTCGAAAAAACGTCATTTAGCGAATTTTAGAAAAGAAATCTACCGGCGCCGCAAAATGTTGTAAGAATTGGTGTCCCAGGCAAAAAGACAGACAGATATCATAAAAAAACTTGGTCGTTAACTTTAACTTTTTAAGTTTTAATGAAAATAAAAAACGTTTTTTTTACAATCCGAATAGCTTTCCCTGGTATGGATGCTTAAATCTATATAAATTCGAGAGAAAAATATATATACATAGCAAGGAAAATATAATGGTAGAAAATGAAAGACAAAAAAGAGGATAAAAAACCACAATAATTCTTGTTGTTGTTGTTAAAGACTCTGCCTTATTAATAAATAAAAAAGTAGACACTTAACATCCCACTGTTATTTGTCTAAGACCACGTACTTATAAAGATGTTCTACTAACGCGTATTAAAACCATTAATAGCAGTGGCATATACAGGGTGTCCCAAAAGTCCGAGTCCACCCAAATATCTTCTGAACTATTGAAGATAACTAAACCATATTTGGCAGTGATCAATAACATGAAGATATCTATTTTTACAAGCTTTTATTTAACTTCAGATGTTCTGTCTAACTAACTATCAAATCTTGTGAAGCGTTTTTGACACACTTCCCATTATCCGATTTGGATGAAATTTGGTACACACATAGTGGTCCCATGACAATACAACATTAAGAAAAAAATATCCTCCTAACCCTACCCCTACCCCTTCTATAGAAAAATGTGTTTTTGACACACTTCCCGTTATCCGATTTGGATAAAATTTGGTATACAGATAGTGGTCCGATGATAATACAACAATAAGAAAAAAATATCCTCTCACCCCTACCCCCACCCCCTTCCATAGAAAAATTTGTTTTTGACACACATCCCGTTATCCGATTTGGATGAAATTTGGTATACATATAGTGATCCGATGACAATACAATATTAAGAAAAAAATATCCTACCACCCCTTCCCCCACCCCCTTTCATAGAAAAATGAATTTTTGACACACTTCTCATAATCCGATTTGGATGAAATTTGGTATTTACATAGTGGTCCGATGACAATACAACAATAATGAAAAAATATCCTCCCACCCCTACCTCCACCCCCTTCCATAGAAAATGCATTTTTGACACCCTTCCCATTATCCGATTTGGATGAAATTTGGTATACATATAGTGGTCCGATGACAATACAACATTGAAAAAAAAATCCTATTACTCCTACCCCCACCCCCATCTATAGAAAAATGCGTTTTTGACGCACTTCTCATTATCCGAATTGGATGAAATTTGGTATACATATAGTGGTCCGATGACAATACAACAATAATGAAAAAAATTCAGCCCACAACAGCTGATTTTTTCAGGGTCGTGGCCTGTATTTTTTTGTTGGCCTTGCCCCAACGTATGGCTTGGATTAAAAAAGTAGGCACTTTTAATAAAATTTAAAAAGCTTAAAACTGCTTTCAAATGAAAATTTGTCAATGCGGAGATATGACGTTGTCAAAAATGGGGTTACTTTTTATTTTTGATTTAAGGACATTTTTTGGATTTTGGAAGACAAAGCCCTTATCTTGATCTTGAGTTAACGAAACCGCCCACTTGGCATTTTTTAAAACAAATTAAAAGGTATTTATTCCAAGAAAAATGATAATGGGTGTTTTTAAGCTTAGAAAAGAGATGGTGCTGAAAGTGCGGCACCCATTATTAGTAGCCTTAATTTATCCCAGCCCAACGTTGTGGTCACGTACGTCTTAAATATATCTGTACTGCTAAAGCGTATTAAAACCATTAATGAAAAATGACTGGACTAGTGTGGCTTGGATTAGAATAGTAGGCGCTTTTTATAAAATTTGAAAGCGACTGCTTTGACGTTGTTAAAATTGGGGTTAGTTTTTATTTGATAGTTTTGTATTTTGGAACTTTTGGAAGACAGAGCCATTATAGTGTGTTGACGAAGCCGCTAACTTAACATTAAAAAAATATTAAAATGTATTTATCCTAAGGTAACTGGTAATAGGTGTTTTTAAGCTTAAAAAAGAGATGGCGCTGAGAGCGCAGCACCCATTATCAGTCGCCTGAATTTATCCAAGCTATACGTTTGGGTTTATTTGAAATCCAACATGCCGACATGCTTGTCGCAGTCATTTTTCGAGGCTCTTTTCCAGTACAGATATATTTAAGAGGTACGTGGTTGTAGTTTATTTGAAATCCAACATGGCGGCATGCTTGTACAAGTCATTTTTTAGATTTATAGAAGTACGTGTTTAGGACCCTTTTTATCCACACATTTCTATAAAGGAGGCGTCGGAGTTGGCGTCGTCGCGTGTCGTGCGTAAATATTTTCCCAACAAGTAGACGCACAAATTATAAACAAACATAAGCTTCCCTTTGCAAAATTTATTTGACAGCAAATATTTAGACTTGGAAAGTAACGCGAGATTTTTGAGATGTTACATTTTTAGATGGTGTTAAATCATGGACGTTCACCGAGGCCCAAGTGGAAAGATATCGACAAGCAAAGAGGTCTTAAGAAAAATTGAAAAGAGGGTAGTAATTTAGACAACGATTAAATCAAGAAAGTTGAAGGAAAACAGAAACAGTTAAGAATAAAGCGCGTATTCATTTGAGGCGAAATTCACATACCTCGTTGCGAGCTAAATCGAACATACGTAAGTGTACGTGCCTTCAAAGCGTGACCAACATCAATCGATTGTGCGACTTCAAGTGCGATGCATGGACCCGCGGTATGCGACACCATCCGATCGGAGTTAGAACTTCAAAGTATTATGAGGGCTGTCTTTTATATTTTGCATATAGGAATATAGAGGGCGACACTGATCGAATGTCATTACTAAAACTTAACCAAGGCCAAGGCCAACACAAACATAGAGGCCACGACCCTGAAAAAATCAGCTGTTCTCCCGGGGCTCAATTTTACATTGGGTCTTATGGGAGGTCAGACGTTTTTTTATGATATTTTCAAAATGGCACTACAGATTTCCGCAAAATTTCAGTGAAATATTCTCAGACACCATCCCGATATTCCACCAAAGGTTTGTAAGGAAGCAACATAATTAAAAGGTTAAAATCTTCAAGATTTAGCATTCCTTATTTTGAATTCAAATTACCCGCCATGTACCACATGCCAACTGTTATATTTGACATGTATTTGACTTTGTCATATGTGATTGTCACATTCGCTTCTGCTTTAAACTTAATTTTTGTGTGAGCTAATGAAGCGGCTATGAAAAATTAGGACTTACTATACATTAAAAAAAAATTGTTCTGCCAGAATAAAGTAAAAACAATCTCAAAAACGGCTTTATTTAACAAAAAATCAAATATCCATGAACCGTCATTCCAACTTCAAAATTTTAAAGACAATCAGCTGTGTCGTAACGTGACCATCAAAAAAAAATCAGCCCCGGATGTGACGTCAACAAAGTGGAGGATCGTGGCCCGTCCATTTTGATAGCCCTGCCAAGGCCAACACAAAAATAGAGGCCACGACCCTGAAAAAATCAGCTGTTCTCCCGGGGCTGAATTTTACATTGGGTCTTATGGGAGGTCAGAGGTTTTTTTATGATATTTTTAAAATGGCACTACAGATTTCCGCAAAATTTCAGTGAAATATTCTCAGACACCATCCCGATATTCCACCAAAGGTTTGTAAGGAAGCAACATGATTAAAAGGTTAAAATCTTCAAGATTTAGCATTCCTTATTTTGAATTCAAATTACCCGCCATGTACCACATGCCAACTGTTATATTTGACATGTATTTGAATTTGTCATATGTGATTGTCACATTCGCTTCTGCTTTAAACTTAATTTTTGTGTGAGCTAATGAAGCGGCTATGAAAAATTAGGGCTTACTATACATTTAAAAAAAATTGTTCTGCCTGAATAAAGTAAAAACAATCTCAAAAACGGCTTTATTTAAAATAAAATCAAATATCCATGAACCGTCATTCCAACTTCAATATTTGAAAGACAATCAGCTGTGTCGTAACGTGACCATCAACAAAAAAATCAGCCCCGGATGTGACGTCAACAAAGTGGAGGATCGTGGCCCGTCCATTTTGATAGCCCTGACTTAACCTCAATTTTCACATAAAGCCCGGTCTAGACATAACATTTTACCTAACGTCTTGCCTGTCAGTCAAAAGAGTCAAGTATGACGGTTGAAAGACAAGCGTACACACTTGATAGTTTTAACGTACGTCTTTAGATTAATTTTTGATACAAAACGATCGTTTTATTGGAAAACAATGCGTGATCCGGTCAGTTCTCTAGGCGGTCTTCCGTCTTAAATCAGTCCTTGCGTGTTGACTGAACAGGCAAGACAAAAGGTAAAATGGTATGTCTATACCAGGCTTAACCTAAATTCAAAACGTTGTGCGATACATATAGTTTTATAGCTACAGTGATTTTTAAGTTAACAAAATCAGTCGAAAAATGGAATTAAACCCAGAACATTTTCAAGCTATAATTTTTTACAACTTTCAAAGGAAATTATCTCAACAAGAATGCCCTGCCGGGTTGATTTCTGTTTTCGGTAATGAAGCACTACACAGTCGACAGTTTCTCGTTGGTATGGAAAATTCAAGCGTGACGAATTAGCCTTAGCGACGATCCATGGTCAGGTGCACCAAAAACGGCTGTCACCCAGGAAAACATCGACGCTGTGCGCATGTTCATCACGGAAGATCGACACGTGACATTCGTGAGATTGAGGCTTTATTGGGGATTTTGAAGACCTCAATTCAAAAAATTTTGCAAGAAGAATTAGGGGAAAGAAAATTCATTTCCCGATGGATACCGCATCTGTTAACCGAAGAACAGAAAGAAGCTAGGATCAATAATTGGTGTCAGAAAAATCCAGACTGCTTGAGGCAGGAAACTCGAAAAACGTGTATTCCGACGTAAGTCCCACCGATTTTCAAAGATTTCCGTCGCCAGAGGAAGCAGTCGACGCCTTCAAGAATGCAATTTTAACAGTACAAACAAACGAGTGAAATTACAACTTTGACAACTGGTTTGAGCGCACTAATTTTCATTCGAGAAACAACAAAGTCTTTAAAAGTTATGTACTACAACCCTCGTATTAGCACAATTCGTTCGACCTCTCAGAAAGGCATGTGAATTCTGCCTCAAATTAATACGCACCCTAGAAATTACTGCAGATTAGAGAGAAACCAAAGGACATGGTTTCCTTAACTGGTATAAGTTTTCAAATACCAAATTGCAAATAATGCAAGGACCTAAAACTATAAACAACATGTGAAATTAAAGAAAGAAAAATAAGAAAAAAATTTTTTCTGCCTCGGCCGGGACTCGAACCCGAGATCTCTTGCTCTGTATAGATGAAAGTTTTCCAAAAATTTATGTATGGCTTCGGTAGTTCAATGTTTAGAATGTTTGCGTACAGAGCAAGAGATCCCGGGTTCGAGTGTAGGCCGAAGCAGAAAAACTTTTTTCCTATTTTTCTTTCTTTAATTTCCCTTGTTGTGTATGGTATAAGTTTATTCCGCTCAGCAATAAATAGGATGATGATGATAATGATCATATGTGAGTGGAGTATGAGCCCTGCAGCCCCTCTGCTACAACCACTAGTGTAGTGTGTGGCTTACTTTTGAGTGGTTTCTTACCATTGTATACCTAATCCTCCAAAAAAACCGGCTCTCAGTTTGGGCAGATATTTGCTATGGTTTGGGTGAGACGCTTTTCAGACTTTCTGAATACATGTCTGACTGTTTCGTCATCCTCCATATAGAGTCTACATTCGGTCTTTTTTTAGTCCCATTCTGTTCCTGGCTCTCTTTCTACAAGTTCCTCCTCCAATGAACTCTTTAGAGTGAGTTCTGGGTCTGGTATATTTATCCAGTATTGTTAGAAGCTATTCTCCATCCATTTTAATATGGTTGATTTAGCAGCATTGTATGATATCCCCAGGGCTGGTTTAGGACCTAAAAAATCGGCAGATGCCGCTTTCCTCGCTGCTTACCCTGGTATCCATACTAATGACGCTTGGTTAGATAGATTACCGTCATCCGCAAGATTAAGTAGAAATATGGCAAGAATAAACCGCGCCATCACAAACTAACATACAGCATAAGCGCACTCAAGTGAAGGACCTTGGGGCCCTTCCTCCCAAGACATATTCCTGGGTCTGCCACTGTACAAAGTACCGGAGGCCATTTCCAGCATTTAAAGTCAGTTTTTGAAAAACCCTACTAATATGTACAACAAACAACGAAGTAAAACTAAGTAATTCCCGGTGATTCCCCTAACCCTAAGTCTTACCATTTGACGAAATGCAGAAGATTAATGCCTCTTTTCCGTTTTCATATGATCGAGGCTCGTTACTGTTTATACTACTGGGTATATAATATACTAATCTTTACTGGTCATACTACTGGGAGGTTCACACAAGCGTGTGTTCACACCAGCGCGAGTCTACTGTATAACTATTTTCGAACTAAATTCCAAAGAAAAAATTCATGTCCCGATCTGTAACGAAGGTACAATTTCTGTAACACATAAAAATAGCGTTACCGGACGGAAGAAATCGTGTTACAGATGGGACAATTTCTTTACATTTTAGCATTTTCCGGTCAAGCCTAATTTATGACACAACTTTTTTTTAGTTTATTCAAGATTTCAAGGTTTTGTTTGGGAAAATGTTGATTTTATTACTTCAATCAAGTTATTCGTAAGATAATCGACGTTACCGGATAGACAACATTATTTGGCTCAAATCCATAGATTTTTATTTTTTAAACGCAAAACGATTTTTTATCATCAGAAACTTCAAATTTTTATAAATTGGTAAAAAATTTTTTTTAAGTCACAAGCTTTTATAAAATGCACTAAAAATTAAAAAATAATTTTCTAACATTCTAATATTATCATAATAATAAAAGCGATGGCCGACTGATGGAAATTTTGACGATGTTAGCACGATAAGATATCTGTATCAATTAAATATCACTATTTGCAAGAATCAATCTAGCAGAAAAATGCAGAGGTACCAAACCCACCCAACCCGACCCAAGATACTCCAGCATTTCTCTGACATAGGTATGGCAATGGCATAACATTGCGGCACATCAAACATATCTTGGATGACCTGCTATGTTGAATATTCTTTAAGTGTTTAGATCAAAAATTTAGATTAACTTATGCTTTGATTTGCGGCCTTCGCTTTTATTATTATGATAATATTAGAAAATTATTTTTTAATTTTTAGTGCATTTTATAAAAGCTTGTGACTAAAAACAATTTTTTTACCAATTTATTTTCTACTTTTTAGACTCAGCTATCTACTCTATTAAATGAAAATATTTGTTCAATAACAGAACAGAAGAGTTTATTCTAGATTATAATGAATTCGCTGATCGTGAGTTGTTTGGAAACTCATTTTTCTATTGGGGGAAGGTAGAGGTAGAAATATATTTTTTGTTTGGGCTGTATTGCCATCGGACCTTTATGCATATACCAAATTTTATAAAAGTCATTTGAAGGGAAGTGTGTCAAAAACGCATTTTTTATGGAAGGGGGTGGGGGGTACGGGTGGGAGGACATTTTTTCATTATTGTTGTATTGTTATCAGACCACTACTAATGGGAAGTGTGTCAAAAACGCATTTTTCTATAGATGGGGGTGGGGGTAGGAGTGCTAGGTCAATGTTGTATTATCATCGGACCACTATTGTATAACAAATTTTGTCCAAATCGGATAATGGGAAGGGTGTCAAAAACGCATTTTCTATGGACGGGGGTGGGGGTAGGGGTGGGAGGATATTTTTTTTAATGTTGTATTGTCATCGGACCACTATGTGAATACCAAATTTCATCCAAATCAGATAACGGGAAGTGTGTCAAAAACGCTTCACAAGATTTGATAGATAGTTTGATAGTTAGATAGTTAGTTAGTTAGAGAGTTAGACAGAACATCTGAAGCTAAATAAAAGCTTGTAATAAAAGGTAACTTTTTTTTATTAGCTCCATAACTTTGAACCTCCAGTGACATGTTACCGCCGGGACATTTTCATGTTTTATTTTTTTTGTTGCTTCATAATTCTTAGTTGGCGACTTTAATGTTTCAGACCCAAAATGATTTCTGCTCTTCAAAATAAAATCTAAAAAGCTTAGATAAGCTTCAAATAAATATTTTTTTTAGGATGTTGCGCCTTAAAATAATTACTTTACATTTTCTAAATGCAAATATTTTAAAAATTGATCGAAATTTTTTTTAATCAGTGCTGTAAAGGGATTTAAAATCCTTTCGAACAAGGTATCACTGGACACACTTTCCTTATCTAAAATAAAGGGATCAAAGTTACCTTACCTAAAGATTGATAGATTAAAATTGTTTAAGATCCCAAACAAGGGTCCCCTTGAAGACAAAAATCGACATGTCTGAAGGTTTTTTCAAAGACTTACTTTAAATACTCGAAATGGCATTTGGTACGTTTTTGCCCACCCTGTAGGTAATATTACTGCAACAATAAAAGTATCGAAAATTTATTTAAAAAAAATATAAAATAAAAACCACTTTCAATCCTGCAGAAATATTTTATTTGACTATATAATAAATTTCCTAACATCAAAACACATTTTTTCTCAATTTATAAAAGCCTTGTTCTTAAATAAATCCCCTTGTTTATAATTTTTGCGTCTTTTAAGACACCTAATATAAAAACTAATTTATGACATTTTGAGTGCTGACTGATGAAGCAACGCAGGACACTCACTTAGTTTTTCTGAGACACTCATCGTGATTCTATTTCGAAAGTACTGGCTTGCCAAAAAACTAGAGTATCGGTAAAATATCTTCTAAATTATGTCTCGGTGATCGTTTGAAAAAATATCAAGAAAGAAAGTTCTATCAAAAAGAATGATAAAAAAAATTAATAAAAAAACACCCAACTACTAAATTTACTTACTTACTACCTATTAGTCGCAGTTAAGTACAAAATTGATAGGTATACCTATAATGTACAACATGCTTCAACTTTTAGTTTTGATGCCCAAAGCGCACTTACGAAATTATACAGTTTTGTATTTTCATGAATCAGGTTATTGGGTAATTTCGTATTCACCTGCGACTAGTAGTTACAAGTAACTTTAGCAGTTGTGTGTTTTTTTTATTTTAGGTTTTTTTTATTTCCAACTTTTAGTTCGTGTAGATTTTCTACGGACGCGAACAGTGTGTGTGTCTGTGTGTGTGTAACCTTCCATTGAGTGAAGGGGGGGGATAAAGAGGAAGGAGGGAACTAATAAAATGTGTGCAGAAAGAATTTTTAAAATCGCTCTATATTTGTAAAAGGTATAGCTACAACTATTACTAATAAGAATGGTGGAAAGAAGAGAAGGAGAGGGGGGGGGGGAAGCTAGTAAAATGATGTTGAAAAAAGTCTTATAGCGTCAAAGAGTTTTTGAAATCGCTCTATATTTGTGAAAGGTACAGCTACAACTACTACTAATAGGGAGAGTGGGGAGAAGAGAGGTCGAGGGAGGGGGAAACTAGTAAAATGATGTTGCAAAAAAGTCTTAAAGCGTGTGCAGAAAGAACTTTTGAAATCGCTTTATATTTGTGAAAATTATAGCTATAACTATTACTAATCAGGGCTAGGAGGACAGAGGGAGAAACGGGGGGGGGGGGGGGGGGGCTAGTAAAATGGTTTTGAAAAAAAAATCTGAAAGCGAATGCAGAAAGAATTTTGGAAATCGCCCTATAATTGATAAATTATACGAATATGGTTTTTGAATAGGGTGGGGGAATGACAGGAGGGCCGATGGATGGGAGCAGGGAGGACTACAAAGTAACTACCGCAAATTAGAGGACATTTGCAATCGGTGATCAAAGGAATTTCACTAAAATCGCCTTAACTTTAGATAATTTGTATGCCTTAAAGCCTACTTCATGTGACAAAATGGCGTCTGAAGACCGCCATGGTGATTCTTGTTTAAAAAAATATAGCCTATAGCACCTTCGGGATCAGTAGCAATTCAGCGACACCTTTATTGTCAAAATTGGTTCAGCCGTTTACCCTTCCTTTCGCTGTGCTGCAGTTGGGTGAAAAAGGAAAAGTAGCACCTCCTGCGCAGCGTGCTCTCTCTACAAAGAATATCCAATATTTTCACCTCACTTTGCATATATGTAAAGGTCTATGTAGAGAGATCATTGTTTTCTTAAGGGCATTTTTATGAATTTCATATTGACAGTCCCAGATACTCTAATAAGAATAAATCTGCGTCCGTTTCGTCTGTCCAAAATTTCACCTGCAGTCCAGCCAAGTGCAGGCCGGCAATCGCCTCGGCCTAAAAAAACCAACAAAAAAATTTTAATCAAAAAAGTGCGGAAACGTCCTCAAAATTAACTTCAACGGGATCTCACAGACTTTTTATAGTGCGCTAATTTTGTGTAAGTGCCCTGTTGGATAGAGTTAATTTCGTAACGAGCACATTGTTTTTGAAACTGTTATGTGCCACACACGCTTTGCCAGAATGTGTATACGATCTATTTTTGAGATTAATTAATATTTTAAAACGTTTAGCTTTTACTTAATTTTATATTTAACTGGTTTTCTTTTCCTTTCATACTATTCACAACAACAGGGTGTTCGGCACACGATCAACATTTTTGGAATATTGTTGGGGTCATTTGCTACCTTTTCAACCTTGGAACTTGGGTCCACGGCTAAAGAGATATGAATTTTTAATTTTTTTTTCTCAAATTATCCAAAATCCCACCTTTAAACCATCGTAAGCTTTTCATTAATGTCTGGAAAAGCTCCATTTTGTCTTTATAATTCTGTAATCTTATGCTTCTTTAACTAATTAATAGATTTGTTAAAATTGATATACCAAAGGGACATACGAGGTTTTTTATTGAAGAACATTAGTGATTTTGTGAAAGAAAATCAATTTCAAAATTAAAAATCAAAAAAATTATCGACAATTGAGAACCTCATTTTCTTTTAGAAACTTCTTTAGTTGATTACCTTTCTAACGGTATGCTACACATTTATAAACAAAAAAACATTTCTGCTTTAAAATACGTATATTCCGTTAAAAGGGCGAGACTCGTTCGGAATTGGTAAGAAAAACAATTTGATGTTTATGATTGTTTACCTACTTAAACAAAAGTTAAACTTTTAACGATAATGTATTGTGTTTTTTATTAATAAATTTTGTTCAAAACGATCATAAACATCAAATTGTTTTTCTTATCAATTCCGAACGATTATTGCCCGTCTCACGGAATATCCGTATTTTAAAGCAGAATAGTTTTTTTATCGATGTGTAGCATACCGTTAGAAAGGTAATCAACTAGAGAAGTTTTTTAATGAAAACGAAGTTTTCAATTGTCGACACTTTTTTTAATTTTTAATTTTGAACTTGATTTTCTTTCACAAAATCACTAATGTTCTTTAATAAAAAACCTCGTATGTTCATACATCAATTTTAGCAAATCTATTAATTAGTTGAAGTAGCATAAGATCACAGAATTATAAAAAAAATTGTGCTTTTCCAGACATTAATAAAAAGCTTACGAGGGTTTAAAGGATTTGGGGTAATTACAGAAAAAAAAATTAAAAATCATATCTCTTTAACCGTGATTCTTAGGACCCAAGTTCCAAGGTTGAAAAGGTGGCAAATGACCCCAACAATATCCCAATAAATTTTGACGGTTCATGTGCCGAACACCCTGTATTTAACCAGTGATTTGTTGCTAGTCTTCTATTTCGTTCTTTACCGCAAATCTTGTCCAGTTTTATACTCCTACCAGTGGCGTATATAAGGGGGGAGGCCTGGGGGAACCGCCCCCCCTCCCGAAGCGAAGATTTTTTTAGATATTTTCTACATATTTCATGAATACAAACATTAAATAGCATAAAATACGGCCTCATGAGGTCTCGCCCCCCCCCCGAAACTATCTCGCCCCCCCTCGAAACTTTTTTCTATATACGCCACTGACTCCTACGACACATAAATCTTCATCAACGGGAACAATCTCTTTCTAGTTTTTTCTCGGTCTTACGGTGATTAAGGTTTGGCTATTTTAGTAGCCCAGTGGTAAAACCCAGTTCTTTTATAATTAAAATAATCATAACAAAAACATTTCATGTAAAAAAAGCCAAGTACGCGAAAATGATTTCCCTGTAAACCCCAGTTCTTCAATACAAATTTTAAATGAAAGGTTCTTACTCGTTTGAAAATGTTTTTTTAAACTTTGCTATTACAGCCAAACTTATTTATGTTCAATTTAGCACTGTGCCTAAGAGTCATTTGCAGCCGTAATAGCAAAGTTTAGAAAATCATTTCCAAACTAGTAAGAATCTTTCATTTTAAAATTTGCATTCGACAACTTGGGTTTACTTTTATCTCAATTCTTTTTACGGAATTTTATTTTCGCATGCTTGCCTTTATTTTTGATTTTACTTATTTTTTAAAGGAGTTGAAAAATATTTAAGTTTTGAAGTAGTAAAATATGCGGAATTTTGTTGAAAACTTTTCCAATGTCATATTTAAAATGTTTAGATTTTTTAATTTTTTCCCATGGTTTTATCATAATTCCTATCGGTCTTCCAAACCTAAACTCATGAGCATTTCTGGAAATGGGCAATGTTACTTTTACATAAATTTACATTTATAGGGAAGGGAAGTAAATTAAAATGTTGGTGTTTTTAAATTTTTTACTATAGTTTTATCATACTTCCTATCGGCCTTCCAAACCTAAGCCCTCTAGCGTTTCTTGAAGTGGGCTATGTTATTTTTACATAACTACATTTATAGGAGAGGGAAGTAAATTAAAATGTTGGTGTTTTTAAATTTTTACTTTTATCATAATTCCTATCAGTCTGCCAAAGCTCAGCTTTCTAGCGTTTCTGGAAGTGAGCAATGTTACTTTTACATAACTTTACTTGTATAGGGGAGGGAAGTAAATTAGAATTTTCCAAGGGTTTAATTTCTATTAGGCTGCCAAATTTTAGTTTTGTAGCTGTCTGGAAGTACAGTAAAATTTTGATGATCTATATATGAGTGAGTGAGTGAGTGGCAATTTCGATGTTTTTTGAAATTTCATAACTACTTTACTACTTTATGAAAGTCCATGAAACTTGGAGGGGTTATTAACTCTATGAAGATCTACGACTGTGCCAAGTTTGAGTTTCGTAGCTCATTTCAAAGTAGATTTTTAGATAGGTCAAATATGGGCTGAAATGTTTTAAGAAAAGATGGTACAGCAGCTGCGCGAACTTGGCCGGGCACTGCCGTGCCCTCAGATTCTTTTGCCAGCCAGTTGGTTTGCGGCACAGATCACCATTTGTTTGCATAGGGTTCGGTTTTTGCCCGCTTCGTAAGAATTTTCGACAAATCGTAATATCTCCTAAAATTTTCCGCTTTTTTTTCGTCATTATCTTTTCTCTGAAAAATCAAACTACAGGCAAAAAATTCAACAAAATAAAAAATTGATTTTTTAGAGAATGACTCTTTAGGCCTTTTTTAAAATACAAGTAATAACAAAAATATTGTGGTCTGCGAATGTTAACTATGACATTGGTTTTGTAACAAATTATTTTTCTTTAATTTTTTAATACATGGCTTTACTTAATAAATTATTTATTATCATCAAACAGAGTGTAACAATGCGAACAAAACAAAACCGTATTCGGATATGAAACGTGATATTTTGGAAGAAAATGTCAATTTTAATTTAAAAGGGATCGGCACCTTTTGGCATGATTAAATTTAACACAAAATTTATGAAACGCCTCCCCTTTGAGATTGATAGGGAAGGAGGGTCATGTGGTTTTAAATGAGTTTGAGGGTTATTTTATTCTTTACAAAATTATTAGTTTTCGAATCCGTCAAATAGTTTCTTAGATATTTGCACTTTATTTTTTTTCAAGACAACTTCTAGTGCAAATTTATAATATACAGGGTTCGTCAAAGATCGTTTGGCCATTGAAAAATATGTGAACTGAAGTAAGATCGCTATTTAAATAAATGACACTAAGAGAGATAATACTTAAGCGCTGTTGTCAAGTTAGCAATTCAAGAAAATGGTTTTCTTTTCGCGATCTAATGACGTTACTCTTACCGGCTGAGTAGGCCAAAGACGGCGATGTATAAAATCCTTAAAACCCCTTGATTTTAATTGTTGTAGCGCCATCTCTTAGATATCATTTGAACTGTATGACTAATAATCAATACTGCAAATCCGTAATTAAGTGTACAGGTAGAGCTTTCTAACATAACACGCACAAACAAAATATTCTACAAATTCAACTTATGGATAACAAATTTCTTGGTCTTTATGTGTACCGATTTATTCTCAACCAGAGTTAGAAACCAATACTTTGAAAAGTAACTATTACATTACAAATTACTTTACAGGAATGTACTTAGAAAACTGTGCAATTAATTACAACAAAAAAATAACTTAAAATTATAAACTTGCAAAATAAAAAAAAGTAGTTGACAATTACTTTTTTATTTATTTCTTTCACTTTTTCATCATTTACAAAATGTGAAAATGCTTAATTAGGAGCCCTCTTCCTTCGTAATACATTCCGAACTTACCCCTTAAATTCAGTACGAAACGTGGATTGCTTTAAATAATAACAGCAAAATAGCTTTTTACAAATAATAACAATCATGTTAGTAATTCAATTTCATTATAATTGTAAAATAATTTTTCAATTATTTTAAAAACTTAAATAAATGCAATTACCATAACACCGCATTTCAACTTATTGTTTTTTTTTCAAGAGGAATGGCTCCTCCATTTAAGGGGCAAAAATAAAATTTTAAAAGAAGTAATAAAACGTGACAAACATTTTTTTCTGCAGACTGAAAGCAGTAGAGGGGCAAGAGGTTTAGGACTGTCGTACATCCCTACGGTATGGTGACTTTTAGCAACTTGGCTTCGTGAGCCGCCGCCAGGAGATCGAACACTTGAGCGGCATTTCAGTGCGACTTTAATAAAAGATCAAGGTTATTGTGTAAGAAAAAATTATTAAAAAATTGAATTTTTCTCAATTTAATGTTTCCTGATTAAAGCTAAAATAACGAAATAAATAATAATGACTATTTCTTCGTCTTTTAAAAGTGGAAATCTTACTTTGATTGCTTCTGTTTAGTAATAAAAATCTATTAATGCATTTTGAGTCACAGCTCCTGAATATGCGCGTCTTTGGTCCCTCACTGACCTTGCTTTCCATAAGTTCATCCTTTTTTATACGCTTCTCATAAAGGATAAACTTTCGAAGTCGAGCCCTGTATATATTATTCAAGCGGTGACAGGTCCTACTGGACCCCTATCTTTGTTTCTTGTAACCATTGCCTCTATGCATCTAGACCCTTATGGGTCCATTGTGCCCACTTACATACTAAGTTTGACCAGGTCTATCAAAATGGACGGGCCACGATCCTCCACTTTGTTGACGTCACATCCGGGGCTGATTTTTTTTTTGATGGTCACGTTACGACACAGCTGATTGTCTTTAAAATTTTGAAGTTGGAATGACGGTTCATGGATATTTGATTTTTTGTTAAATAAAGCCGTTTTTGAGATTGTTTTTACTTTATTCTGGCAGAACAATTTTTTTTAAATGTATAGTAAGCCCTAATTTTTCATAGCCGCTTCATTAGCTCACACAAAAATTAAGTTTAAAGCAGAAGCGAATGTGACAATCACATATGACAAAGTCAAATACATGTCAAATATAACAGTTGGCATGTGGTACATGGCGGGTAATTTGAATTCAAAATAAGGAATGCTAAATCTTGAAGATTTTAACCTTTTAATCATGTTGCTTCCTTACAAACCTTTGGTGGAATATCGGGATGGTGTCTGAGAATATTTCACTGAAATTTTGCGGAAATCTGTAGTGTCATTTTGAAAATATCATAAAAAAACGTCTGACCTCCCATAAGACCCAATGTAAAATTCAGCTCCGGGTGAACAGCTGATTTTTTCAGGGTCGTGGCCTCTATTTTTGTGTTGGCCTTGGTTTGACTAAAGTGGCATCTTTCCGTTTTGTCACCTTAACACTACCCTACCCTATAAAAACAACGAAAATGCTCCACCCTGTACAGTAAATGAGCTTACTCCACCATAGTAAAAAATGGATTTACGCTCCCGGGCGGGATTTGAGGTTAATCTGCACTGCCTCCGGAGGCGAGCATTTTTGACTACTCTGTCCAAAACCTTTATCCTCCGGGGACGTCACTGAAGAAAGGCACTTTCTATATGGGAGTAGTGTTGCCGCCGAGACGAGAGATTCTCGCCTCTCGTCTCGTCTCACGAGACGAGACAAGAAAAATAGTTTTTCTCGAATGAAAGCTCGAGACGAGACGAGACAAAGACACTCTCTCGTGGAGAGATTCTCGTTTCTCTCGTTCTTTCGAGCAAAAAAATTTGGTTTTATAAATTTTTATGATTTACTATATGTTCGTATTGACCTATTATAGAGTTAAGTTGATATTTATGTACTGATTTTTTTAATAAGTTATGCAAAAATTCATATATTCCTCCCTTGACAACATGTACTGTGGCTTACCTTTCGTTTACTTGAAATCAGATAAAGAAAATCCAAAAATGTAATTAAATTGTCCTGTTACTGTTGATGCTTACGTACTGAACATTATTTTTTGGAAATTATTCGTAAGCGGGAAATTTTAATTTTCTTTTGTAGCTTTTATCGTGAATTTTTGTTATTTGGAAATTTGTTGATTTAAAAATAATGTTTTTGGACGATTCTTTAGAGAGCTAAAATTCTGAAAATTAAATAATTCTCTTATGGAAATTAGTTTGTTTTTTATTTTAACAAATATGGAAAATTCAAATGAAAAATCGGCCAGTTAAAATAGGGTAAGTGTGCGTTTATTTAAAAAAAACATAGAAATTTCTTGCAAAACATGTTTTTCCCTAAAAAATTACGAAAAATTAAGATTAAAACAAAGTTATTTTAAAAAAACGTTTTGGTTAGTTTTGAGAGCAACGCCTGCGCCTGGTTACAGGCTCTACCTTCGCCTGCTCTAGGGAACCTTTTGGATAATTCCACTTTTCATATTTCCATCTCGTTACGTTTGGGCCAACCTTTGTGCGAGATACACGACTGCACTTGCGGCAAAACCGTAGACATTTATGGGCACCACGCCCTAAGCTGCTACAAAAGTGCCGGTCGTTTATCTCGCCACGGGTTTCTCAACAATATTATCAGGAGGGATCTTGTATCTGCAGGAATACTCTCAGTGCTTGAACCTCCTGGTATGTTCAGGGGAGATGGAAAGCGAGTAGATGGTTTGTCTTTGTTTCCCTGGTGCAGAGGAAAATCCCTAATTTGGGACGCCACTTGCAGAGATGCTTTTGCATTTTCTTATCTTGACAAAACATCAATAAAATCAGGAGAAGCTGCCCGTAACGGAGAAAAACAAAAGCAAAAAAAATACGAAGAGCTGGAAGCCAAAGGGTACATTTTCGTACCCTTTAGCGTCGAAACATTGGGGCCCTGGGGTGAAGAAGCTAAATCTTTTGTTCAAAAATTATCAAAATTAATAAATAATAAAAATGCAAATTGCTTCATTAAACAACAAATAGGTTTTGCAATTCAACGCGGCAACGCAGCTTCAATTCTAGGAACAATCCCAGACGATAATGGTTCAGAGGAAATTTTTTATTGTTGATGTTTCCTTTTTTGTTTTTTTTTTTAGTTTTACAATTATATTTATTTCTTTGATTTTATTATTAATTTGATCAATTGTTATACATTAATTATACCTTGTTTTATGTAAAAAAAATCAAATATTTTCGCAAGGAAAGTCTTTGATTTCCAGAATCTGGAAATTCCATAGAGATCTTCAAGACCCAAGTATTTTATATAATAGATTTGTTGTCTTTATTTTTCAAAATTTTTCAAAGAAAACCCAAATCCTTGGTTGTCAAGGCATGGATCTTTACAAAGACCACAATTTTTTTTTTAAAAGCACATTTTAAGTAAACGAAATTTTATCCGGTACTTATATTGTAAAATCTAAATAGTTCCGTTAGAAGTAACTTCATACCTATAATCAGAAATTTATGAAAATATAGTATACGATACATCGTTTAAACTTCCATACCATAAATAATAGGGACATTTTGGGTCGCGTATTTTACACTTTGTTACCGTTATTGTTATTACTGAGTCTGCGCATTAGCAGCTTCTCGCTCCTTTTGTTATGTACGGTAACGGCGCCCGGTACTTACGGTGGCCGGCCGTTAATGTTACCTCTATTTTTTAAGGTTAGTTTTGTATTGTTTTGTTGAATGCAGTCGAATTTTTTACTATAATTGGGTAGTTTGGTTTGTAAAAAGCCATAAATCTAATAAAAATAAATTAACAAATATAAATAAACAAAAAGTTGAAGGTGTGTGAAACTACTAAATTAACGTTTGTGTTATGTTATCTTAAGTGTTCCAAAATCTATCTTTTTTGCCCTGAATGTTGCTGTTATTCTTAGTAACAATAACGGTAACAGCTGTCAAATTTTCTGTTATTTGACCTGACCCAAAATGTCCCTAATATCTCAAAAACTTTTTATATCAGATATAAATCACGAGACATGAGACGACACCAAAGAAAGGCTCTCTCGAGCGATAGAAGAGTCCTATCATCGAGACGAGAGAACCATTTTATCTCGTATAACGAGGCGAGACGAGAGAAGGCTTTCTCTGGTCTCGTCTCGTCTCGCGGCAACACTATATGGGAGTATTCCCCACAAAAAGTGACTGACGATAAACCGACGCCCACTTAAAAAATGTTAGGAAACGTTTGCGACAATATTCATGAGCCCGTATGTTTGTATATTGTTATTTCGAGTGTATAGAACTATTTTGTTTCTTTTGCAGGGTCGGAGAACGAAAACATAGGGTAGAGTTTAATAGCAACAGCCCGCAGGGGCCTCGGATAAACACATTTTCCTTCTGATAACCCGCCACGGAATATATAGATATACAAGAGAGATATTTTAATCTGGTAAGTTTGTAATTACCTTATACCTAAAATAATTTCGGGAAGCATGACGCATATTATAAGATAAAATATTATTTAAGTTTATAATGTTTGTTTCAAACTCTAAATCTCTCAAACTGATAGAAACTTTATAGGAGGAGACATAGGCAAGCGCACAGAAGGACCTGGGGGGCACGATCCCCCCTAATCCATGTAGCCAAAAATACAAAATATTATATATTATAACTATAACGAACTACAGCACCGATTACAAACTAAACTTTGCAGGGCATAAAGCGAGCTTGTAAGCAGATATATTTTTCTGTCCGCGTCTTAAAATACAAAATGAAGGACAGAATCAATTCAAACTTGTTGATTCTTATATTGAAAAATTTTTTAACAATTTTTTTACTACGTACAAGGTCCAAATTTAAATTAAATTAAATATTAAATGATTAAAATCAGTCTTAAACTTTGCAAGAACAAACCGTCTGTTTTATCCCCATGACTGGTTCAACTGTCAGCAATATGATGGGTGCCGGTCGGCTGGGCTTAAGTTGGTTTTTGGTCAACATGTGATGTTGTGCGCTGTTTATTGTAAAAAATATCTTGCGCATTTTGTGACGGTAAGTACATTTATTAGAGACTTTCCAAAATTTTGTTTCACATTGAACAACTAGTGGGTTTAGGTATTATTCATAATAGGGTGTTTGACAGTAGTAAAAAATAAATATGTAGTTATTTTTAGATATCTCTTTAGGTCTGTAGGGATTGCTAAAAACAAATTTTTTTGTTTAATTTTTTCTTAAATTCATAGTTCTTTTAATTAAATAAATTCATTGAATTAAAACAATTAGCCACGTGATTCAAAACAGGCGGTCTACAAATCAGCTGCGAATGACGTCACAAAACAGTAAACGCCTCGAACGAACCTATCTTCTGTGTTATTTTCTTATGGATGGTAATGTTTGCGTTGGTTTAAAGTGAAGTGTGAATTATCGTCGTAAATTAGATTTTATTTTGTGTTTTGCCTATAAAAAATATTTCCAATGGAAAACGGATTCTCCAAAGCCGATAGCTCCAACTTGCCAATGCTGCATTTCTTTATGGTGGCAGGCTTCTTTGCCAACCAACCAACCAATGTTGATGTAAGTTTTCGATGAGTTGTTTTGTATATAACTGAAAGTTCTTTTATGATATTCTTCGCCTACTTTTACTCATTTAGATTTTGCGGTTAGGTTATATGTTTTGCTTTTTTGTTTAATATGCCACTTACAATAGATTCAATTAAATACCGAATCATTATTATTTTAAGCATTAAGAAACAATCAAAAATTTCAGGACAGGGAGGCAAAAAGTATACGACCAGCAATACTTGAAGTACTGCATAGGTTACACTGCATAGTCCTGCGTAGGTACTGCCTAGTCCTGCCTATGCATTGCCTAGTCTTGCATATGCACTGCTCAGTCCTACATTTAGACTGCATGTGCACTGCCTAATCCTGCATTTAAAAGTACTCCCTAGTCCTGCCTAATAACTGCCTAGCACCGCCTAAAAATTTGTACACTTTTCTGCCTATTATAGTTGTTTACCCCTTGTAATAAACATAACCTCAAAAATTTAATCGTCGTTTACGAAATAGTTATATATATTATAGACAACGTGAGAAAAATTAACAGAAACAATTTAGTTATACTCACATCAAAGTGATCTTTACAAATGTATAGTGAAGATGTATTAGATAAGGCCCTTGGGTCTCTTCGAGCAAGTTCTATCCAATGTTTCCGTTCTTTTACTGCTGTAGGCACATGAAAAAATAGTTTTTCAGGTGTTTTTATGCTAGTATTCGAACACTGAGGCACTAAACACCACTTATAGGACATTTTTTGACATAAAAAACAGTAAAAACACAGACCAAAAACAAATAAACACATGAGAGCCGTGTATTTGTCCGCGAGTATACTGCGCTGTGACGTCATTGCAACGTCATGCTAGTAATGAGCGGTGTAGCGGCAAATTCACATCGGAAATTAGAAAACTTGATTTTAAATGTAGTCATGAAAAAATATACTATTTTAATAATTTTGTGTAGCAAATTAGGGACCTATGTATCATACTTTTGTAAAATTTGTCAAATACCCTATTCTGTGCACGCCTGTGGTTGGAGAGATCATGTTTTAGCTTTATTATAGTAGATTAAGTAATACGAGAAATGCCAAAACAGATAATCTTTGCTATAGAACGTTCCAGCAAACACGATTTTTTTTATTCCATGATTTCCCTAGATAAAAAGTTCCAGTGTATATTACAGACCAACCACGTAATAGAGGCTATTAATTTTTTTCTACACAACAGGGTAAACAACGTGAATAAATAAAATTACCTACGTCGCATATAACAAAAATTAATGGAGCCATGACGGATTTGATACCATTTCAAGCCCATTAGCACACTCCAAGTAAACAGTGGTGTAGCGTGGGGGGCGCGGGGAGTTTGTCGACCCCCCCCCGCCCCGAGGGTACTGGTGCCCCATGGGTGCCTTTAGCGCCCTAAGCTTTATTAAGGAGCAGGGCCGGCAACGGCAAATTGAGAGGGCGGCAAAGCTGTCGCTAGGAAAGTAAAGACATGATGACCTTTTTTTTGGTCGCAAGATTGGAAACTACAGACACGATGACTTTTTTTTTTGGTTTTTTGGTCGCAAGATTGGAAAGTAAAGACATGATGACGTTTTTTTTTGTTTTTTGGTCGCAAGATTGGAAACTACAGACACGATCACCAGTATTTACTAAGACCTTAAGACTTAGCATTGTAGACTGTTTTTTGTTTTTTGGTCGCAAGATTGGAAACTAAAGATATATGACTTTTTTTTTTTGGTTTTTTGGTCGCAAGATTGGAAAGAAAAGACATGATTACGTTTTTTTTTGTTTTTTGGTCGCAAGATTGGAAACTACAGACACGATCACCAGTATTTACTAAGACCTTAAGACAGCATTGTAGACTGGGTTCAAGTATCAAGTCTATAGACTTGATACCGACCGGTTTAAGTGTATGTATTTTTTTAACACTCACAGGTCAAATAACTGTAAAGATTTGGTTCACCCTAATGTGCAATATATAAGCATTTCTTAGTGAGTTTCAATTCATATAAATTCAAATTAACTTTAGAAATAAAGAAAAACCACATAAAAATTTTGTTACCAAATGTCATTTTTTGGAAATTTAGTCCGTGCAGTTGTAGGATTCCCGTTAAAAATAGTCACAATTTGTAGTACCACCCCTGAGGGGTGGTTTAAAGTTCGAAAAACAATAGAAATAATCCATGATTGACAAAAAAACTTACATACAAAAATATTCAAAGCTAAATAATACATAAATAACTTAAAACTATATCTGTAGATGCATTACCGTATTAAATACGTATCAATATTTAAATACTGTAAAAAGCACAAGATATATTAGAATCCCTTTCAATTACTCATTCCCTAAAACAATCGACCATCTGTTTAATCGTCGCTAACTTGTCTAAAAAATTAACATGTAAAATATAGCGGACAGCTGACACTGACTTACACTGTTTTTATTCGACATTTCCTAGTAACATTTGGAGGTTTAAATATGGCTACCAATGTTAAACCAAAATATTTTATTATTTTTATTTATTTATAACCTTTGTGTGGAAATAATGTCTTTGTTACAACGAAAAAAGATGACCCATATCCCAAGGTATTTATGAACAATTTATATAAATATTAAAAACCTTCAACCAAAATGTAGACTTTTAAACCTAGGATTGTAGCACTTAGCACTGTAGACCTTTAGTAAATACTGGTGGATGAGTTTTTTTTGTTTTTGTGGTCGTAAGATTGGAAACTAAAGACATGAGCTATTTTTTTTTTTTTATTTGCAAGATTTTCGATGGGCGCCCTTGTTATCTGTCGACCTCCCGCCCCTTCAGGCACGCTACGCGGCTGCAAGTAAGCTCCATGCTATATCAGCCTTGAAAACAGTTTTTTGTAAATATCTCAGAAACGAAACCTCATATAAAGTTTTTGGTTATAACACAAATTATTGAGAAAAATATTTTCTACTATACGCTGAAAACTATATTTTGATGCGTTGTTCAGTTAAAAAGTTAGCATATTTAAATTTTTAAACTGTTAAAAAGTGTCATAATTTTACCTAAAAATTTCATGCAAATCGGTTCAGCAGCTCAGGAGCTATCGTGTTACGGACAGACATGCACACAAACACACACAGACAGACGTCACGCGGACATTGCTAAGATAGCTCCAAATACACCTAAGTAACACATTTTTGGCGTTTTCTGAAAAATAATTATCGGAAAAAATACCTTTTCTAGCCATAGCTGCGCAGGCTAGGAAGGTAAAAAACGAATGGCGGGAAGATTTTAACCTTTTAATCATCTTTCTTCCTAAAAAAATTTTGTTGGAATATCGGTATAGTGTCTGAGAAAATTTCACCGAAATTTCGTGAAAATCTGTAGTGCCATTTTGAAAACATCACAAATCAACCTCTATTCTGCCATAACGCCCAATGTAAAATTCAGCCCACAATAAACAGCTGATTTTTTCAAGGTCGTGGCCTGTATTTTTTGTTGGCCTTGCCTTGATTGACAATTTGACGACTATTAAAGCAAACATAGGTTACTATAAATCACGTGCTAAATCATTTGGATCCTCGGATATTTTACAAGTGTAGTGTAATATGTCCCATATCGCTTGTCTTGCAATGTCTTTTTTTGGCGGCTACTAACCGCCGCGTTTAACCTGCCAGGATAAACCAAGTCAATGACAATGGCGGCTGGTGACGTTATAAATTGGGGGGGGGGGGGGCAGAAATTTATATTGCATGGCAAACAGTGGCGGATCCAGGATTTCCGGTGGGGGGAGGGGCTATAGTGGCAGCAAAGAAATTGAGGTGTAAAATTTAGTAGCTAAAGGAGAATAATAGCGCCGCAGGCGAAATTTAAAAAAAGTAAATTAAGTATAATTTGTGACAAATTTTAAATAAGTGATGCTGCTAAACTAAAAAATAAGTTTTATGTTTGGCAGGGGGGGGGGGGCGAGCCCCTCTGGCCCCCCCCTGGATCCGCCACTGATGGAAAAGGAGACAAAAATACTTACTTAAACAATTTTTTATTTTAGCATTTTACAAACAAGCAGCTGGTGTAGTTTTTAGTTTATTTGTTTATAAATAAAGTCAGTTCGCCTTTCTTTTACATGCGCAAAGTGCTCGGATTAGCACCAGTTTCAGACTAATCATGGCCCTGTACCTCAAAAATCCGACAGAATTTTAAACAGTCTAATAACTTACTAAATATATTTCTATTTTTTGCCACATTTTCATTATGTTTGGTAATGTTTTGCCTATAGGCACTATTCAATTGGCACCTAATCAGTCTTGCCTAGCATAGAAAATTCTATGTGGTTATTTAACTAAGTTGCACTTACTTTGTGGATCACGCAGGATCACTTCGTGGATTGTTTTATAGTAAGACAAATAAAGCAAAAAAAAGCATTTCGTTTTTCACAACCGCACAACCAGTTTTCATCATCGTATAATTTTTATTACTTGCAGAAAAATTTTGGTTAATTGGTCTATGTGGCCTTAAGGATTTTATTTGTAATCGAAGTTCAAATATGTCAACATATTTAAATTTGCACAGTTAATTATATAATTGACGTTATTTATTTCCATTTTGAAAACAAACAAAAACAAACAATGGACACGCGACCGGCATGGCTTTTAGCTACTGACCTTGACGTACCCCAAATCAAACAAACTCATACGTCTTCACTAAGGATAGAACCGGCAACACGTAGGAAGGGCAACGAACGGTTTGGCACGATGAATGTGGCCGACGTCAACTAAAACAAATATTCCTCCCGCCTACGCGCGAGAACACTGCTGAAAAACGGGTGAAATTGAAATCTTGTCCCGCGCGGTGCTGCCGGCTTGTAATTATTTACGCTAAAAAAGTTTACTAAGTTAACCACAGACTAAAAAACAAGAAATAGACATGTTGCAAGGAAAGATTTAACTTTTTTTTAAATAAATCAATTAAAAATACCGGTTGTCTAGTTTTGGGAGGGAACTGCCCCGTTGCCCTCCCTGTAGCTGCCGCCACTGGCTAATGGATGATTGTGTATGACGCACTTTTAAAAAAACTTTCACTTACAATTTTTTATTTTTACAATGTTCAGGCCAGGTGTGCCTACGGCTTAAAGTTAATAAAAATGTCTCGTAGACTAGCGAAAAAGGGACGTTTGAATAAGTCGTTAAGTTAAGAAATGTCGGGATCAAACAAAAGCAAAACTTAATTTCAAAAGCAATTACTTTTTTGTTTTGTTTCTCCAAAAATTAATTTCTAGCTTAATAAAATTTATTATGTCTGGAATAAAATTGTTAAAAAAGGTATTTGGTTAATAACTTGTTGTTTAATTTTGCTTCGCCACGATGTCGCTTTTTATAAATAAAAGCTATAGGTGTTATGACCCCCAGGATTTTTTAAAAGAGGAAAAAGTGTAAAGCGGGGTCTACACATAACGTTTTGCCTGACGTTTTACTTGATCAGGTATAACGGATCAGGCAAAAACCTTTGGTGTAGACAATAAAACGTACGTTTTGCCTGAACTGAACAGGACTGAAGTCGGACCTGTTGAACTGATCGATAGAGGCTTTGTTTCCGGTAAAACGTCAGTTTTAGCGGCCTTCTTGTGGTAGTGCATACAATTTTAATTCCTTTGGAGTGCAACTTAGAAGTTGGTATACGAAACGTCCGACATTAGATAAGATAATTTTTTAGGAAATCAAACAGGTTATTGTCTTTCTCCACTAATTTTTAATTTGTTTTAAACAAATAGTCCCGACATGTTTCGTAAGCAGAAACTTACATCTTCAGGGGACATTACCAAACTAAATCAGCACAAGATTTTGAAAAACTGGTTAAAAAACTATGTTTAGCTACTGAAACGGTCAAGTCATAGACATTTAAAACAAAAAACTTTATTGACAAAAGCAGTGCTTCCTCCATGATGTATCAAAAACTGATCTAAAAACGTTCGTTAAAACTATCAAGTGTGTACGCTAGTCTTTCAACCGTCATACTTGACCCTTTTGACTGACAGACAAGACGTAAGGTAAAACGTTATGTGAAGACCCCGCTTATGCTATACGAGGTCTGATCAAATAATACGGTTAATGAATTTGTGGAGCCGCAACTGATGATGCACAGCCCGCTTAAGTTAATTTATTATTTGATCCGACCTCGTACATTAATTTTGCATAATTTTAATCGCAACAAAGGGGCAAGTATTATGAATCTGAATATTTTTAGATTATAGTGTATTTACCGATTAAATTTTCACGTACCATGTAAAGAAAATTTGTACTGCCGAAGAGCTAAATTTTTACGTACCAATTAAAGAAAATTTGTACTGCTGCATAGCTAAATTTTGACGTACCATTTAAAGAAAACTTGAACTGGCGAAGACTTAAATTTTCACGTGCCATTTAAAGAAAATTTATACTGCCAAAGAGCTAAATTTTTACATATTATTTAAATAAAATTTGTACTGATGCATAGCAAATATTTATGTACCATTTAAACAATGCCACAGATCTAAATTTTTACCTCGGAGGAGCTAAATTTTCAAGTATCATTTAAAGAAAATTTGTACTGGTGCATAGCAAATTTTTATGTACCATTTAAATAATGCCGAAGAGCTAAATTTTCACGTACCATTTAAAGGAAATTTGTACTACCAAAAAGCTAATTTTTTAGGTACTATTTAAAGAAAATTTTTACTGCTGAGGGGCTAATTTTTTACGTAATATTAAACATAATTTGTACTGCCAAAGAGCTAAATTTAGACGTACCATGTAAAGAAAATTTGTATTGCCTAAGAGCTAATTTTTCACGAACCAATTAAAGGATGATTCTTTTTTCCCCCAGTTGCGCTATTCTATAAATTTGGGAGAGACGGAAAGTTTCCCTCGAATACACGTAACTGATTGGGCTATACTAGAGATACATATTTGTATGTCAACATACAGGGACTCTAGGCTATACATGAAATTTGACTCACTTTTGATATTTTAATAGGTCATACATACCGGGTCTCTATCTTTTAATACTAATAACATTATTTTTTATGTAAAATGTTTGTTTTTTTGAAACTCGTAGACAATGATTGAGTAGAAAGACAATTTCGGACTTCCTTTGTCTTTATTTATTTTAAACACGACGTTTCGGTTATTAAGTATCTCTAACCGTTTTCAAGTGTAACTACTACTTATACTACTTAGTGTGCAGTCAGATGTGACAACCCGTCCCCTTTTTTAATCCTAGGACGCTTGTTTTATTTAAGGAGTAGTTTTCATATGTATGAAAAGTTTCGTTTTCGCCAATGCCATGCCATGCAAAACTTCAGTTTCAGACCATTGAATCCTGTGATCATTTGACCATGCATGATCCGCTAAACCGGATTTTTCCATATCCCCTGATTGGGTCCTTTTTAGATGTTTATTTGCTCTAACCGGAAGAGGGCGTTTCGTTTCACATAAATATGATTTACCACACTCACAAGCGATTTGGTAAATACATTTCTTATTATTTGAGGGATTTTTTGGTTTTATTTAGTTACAAAACTCCTTATCGGGTATTTCCCGATGAAAATACTGTTTTTATATTATTGTCTTTGGCTATTCGTCTTATGTTTTCTGAAATCAACGGATTATTATTTTGAGAATTTGCTGCATTTGGTTTGTTTTTAATTTTAACTCAACGATCTCTAAAATATAATCAATATTGAATTTAAGAATACGCTGTACATAAAGATGGAATTCGATTTCAAAAGCTAGTCTAAATTAGTCATAATTTTTCGTAGGAAACATCTAGGAATAGAAAAGAGAGTAATTTGAAATGGTAATTACCCTTTTGAAAATGATTCACACCCGCCAGTTAACCACTTTAAAACGTCTGGCGAGAAAAAGTTTATCATTCCCGCAATTTCGGATATTAATTACCAAAACATCGTTTAACTTGTAAACTGAATTAAAAAATAACAGTTAAAATTAAATTATGTCTATAGGTTACTAAAAGTGGATAAACTCTTATAGGGTTACCCCACTAGACATCCCAGACTGCCTCTTTCCTCTTTCCAGTGCCTTGCTTATAAAAAACTGGACTGATCCAAACAATTTTTAAGGTATCTTTTGTTAAGGGATTAAAACATTTTTTTTAAATGCTCTATCTTTCTCTAATTTTTAGATTCCCGTGCGAGGAAAAAGAATTTCCGATATTTTTGTGCGCCACACTTGCAGCTCGGTTTTCCACATTTAGATCGTTCCAGGCTAAACAGTGACAAAGTTTTGACAGCTGTTACGTAGGTATGACAACAAACGCAACTAAGGGCTTGGTTTCAAAAAAACTAGAAAACCTAGAAAAAATTTGTTAACGTCATTCGATAGCAATTTGTTTGCAAGATGGCGGCGATATTTAAATTTTTTATTTTAGTAACTCCTGTAGATATCTTTAATATTGATACAGCACCTGATTGGGCTTAGAATAGCGCAACTTTTTTCTCATTTAAAGAAACTCGTATCTCTTACCGTTTCCGAAATCCCCATGTAGTTGCTTTTATCTGGGACACCCGGTATACTATATGTATTTAGAAATAAAAAGTTATGATGAAACCTATCTTGAAACTCTATTATTATTAAATAGATCTTTAGAATATGTAAAAACCACATTTTGAATATAAGAACGAGCCACCAATGCGAAACCGAGGAAAACATGTCAAAAATTATAACCAAAAAATAGAAAATCAATGTCAGGCTTCGCATCCTATAAAGCTTGCTTACCGATCAGTGTGCTTACCTCATCCCTCTCAACGTATCCACAGGCCTTCTATTCTCGAAGGCAGTGATTGATTTCCGAATTATTGGTTGCCAATGACGACCACCTCATCTTTAAGCACGGGAAATTTAAAAAGTAGGTAAGCGAATAAGGCAAGTCCACAGGTTTTCTAACAAATCTACCTCCTATTTTATTTTTTGCGATATATATGAATGCGTCTGTTTTTATTTTAAACACTTTTGTTTTTTTTAACTGAAATACTACTCAGTTAATCCAAGAATTAAATGGGCGGTATTACCCACAGGTAGCTTATTTAAAGCGGAGGAAAATTGAATAAATCTGAATAGGAAAAGCTTCTGATAAAAGAAAAATATATACATAAAATCAGGGCCGAACCCAGGAAAGAATTTCAGGGAAGGATTGAAAAAATGTGAAATGTTTTTGTCTATTTGTGTTGCAATGAAATGTCTTTTAAAACACTTTATCGACTATATTGGGGTCACATCACATAGTTCCTTATTATTAAAAAACAAAATTAAGAGGAGGATGTACTTTTAAAGCAGAGAAAAATGATTTTTAAAAGGATTAGTAAGCGTTTTATTATATTACGGTTGGAAACCGCTCTATTGAGACATTAAAAAAGCGTTTTACTCTAATTTATTTTTTAAAAAGATCTTTGTAACTTGAATAACTATGCTGCCGTCCTTAGTAAGACCCACCTATCTACGTTTTCACTTATTTCGAGAAAAACGAGTTTAAAGTTTAAATGCTTGCTGAGGGTACATAGTAATATTTTTTTTTTGTTTTTCAATATAAAATACTTCCGAACAAAAATGTTGGTATTTTTCTTAAAAAACAGATGAAAGTAACCTATTTGAAGCCATTTTCGGTCCTAACTCATTTTTGATTTTTTTGCAGATAGGTGGGTCTTACTAAGGACGGCAGTATGGTGCTTTTGTTAGCTACACTGACCAATGCAGCCTGATTTGTAATTTTGTTTTACGTAGTCAGTCGTGCTATCTAACCATTGTCAATGATAGTGGCTTTCAAACAAGAGAATCAGCTAACATGAAACACTTACCTAGTAGTTTCAGTCGCGCGCGGCAATTTAGCCTTCTTGAATTAAAGGATATCGAATAGTTGCCATCGCACAGTGGTTCAAAACTCCCTAAAAATGACGCATTGGGGCTCTTATATGACTTTAGGCAAGTCAATAATTAGCTACTATTATACTAAGATTATGACCTATACTGCCTGTTTTTTATTGCCCCACTTCTGCATTGCACATTCGCCCAATTGCTTTGCTGCATCAGTTTTTTTTTAAAGATAATTTAATATGGATGACATAGCTATTGGTAGGTATTTCTAGAATATAATAGAAATATTTATTAGTACAAAACAATTTTTTTTTAAATGACTGATAATTTAATAAGAATTTGAGATTGAAGCTGATAGGGACCTATTGCAATAGTGCCAGGCACAAATTGTGCCGGGCACTATATTGACAGTTTCGCATTACAAACTGACAGTTGATCTTTCAAAATTGACATACCAAAGTCGAATTTATAAATCCTGTCGTTTATTTTCCATTAATAGTGGCGTCACTATTAAATCCGGCTCGCATAATACACAAAGGCCTAATTTTGAACGGACACAGCTGTTCTTATAATGAGAAACTGTCAATATAGTGCCCGGCACAATTTGTACCTGACACTATTGCAATAGGTCCCTAATATTATTATATCCTTAGAGCTCCACCTAGCTCACCTTTAAAATTATTAAGGTTAAAACCCCATATATTACTGCTTTTATTGCAAATAATATCTCACACGTCCCCACTCGTCCTTTTAAAATAATATACATTTTAATATAGATAGGTGTTCCAATTTTAAAAATAGACAATTTTATGTTAAACCGTTTACTATACAAAGTTAAGCACATATTACCCTGTTTTGAAAAGAAATGTTACTTTTTCGATTAAAAGTGTACTTTTATCTCTTATTTAAGGGACAAAAGTGTCACTTTTTATCCTCAAAATAGATAATAAACCTCGTAATAAAAGTTTTTATCCCCCAAAGAATTGTAGTCCTTGCTACGCTTCTGCTACAAACTTTTTGCCTCGGGGGAAAATGTCACTTTCATCCCTTGTTATATAATAAAAATTCATCCTAACTAATAACTTTCAAACGGAATTAGATAATAATTTTAAGCAAAAAAAATACTCTGCCAATCTACGGGCACCTAAACTCACACTAGGTACTATAGTTATAGTGTACATGTGAGCTAATATAACTAAAAACTGAAATATATTTTATTCAACTCCAGACTCAATTACCTTTCGTTTGATACCACACAAGCCATGTTTTGACTCTCTCTAATTTTTAAAATCTACCCCCACCCTTTTTTTAAAAACTAAAATGTATTTTGTTTAACTACAGACTGATTACCTTTCGTTTGATATCACACACGCCATATTTTCACTTAAACTCTAATTTTTTACATTTACCCCCACCCTTTGTTTTTAAATAACTTAAAATTCATTTTGTTTAACTCCAGACTTAATTACCTTTCGTTTGATATCACACACGCCATATTTTCACATAAACTCTCATTTTTGATATCTACCCCCACCCTTTTATTTGGCTTGCGTTCGGTGGATTTCGTTCATTTTTAAATGGGACCACCACGGCCCAAGACCCAGTGTAGGTACCAAATTTCATTCAAATCGGACAAGCGGTTTTTGAGTTATGCGCGTTGGTCGTTACAGACAGACATACAGACAGAAAGACAGACATACAGACAGACAGACAGACAGACAGACAGACAGACAGACAGACAGACAGACAGACAGACAGACAGACAGACAGACAGACAGACAGACAGACAGACAGACAGACAGACAGACAGACAGACAGACAGACAGACAGACAGACAGACAGACAGACAGACAGACAGACAGACAGACAGACAGACAGACAGACAGACAGACAGACAGACAGACAGACAGACAGACAGACAGACAGACAGACAGACAGACAGACAGACAGACAGACAGACAGACAGACAGACAGACAGACAGACAGACAGACAGACAGACAGACAGACAGACAGACAGACAGACAGACAGACAGACAGACAGACAGACAGACAGACAGACAGACAGACAGACAGACAGACAGACAGACAGACAGACAGACAGACAGACAGACAGACAGACAGACAGACAGACAGACAGACAGACAGACAGACAGACAGACAGACAGACAGACAGACAGACAGACAGACAGACAGACAGACCGACAGACAGACAGACAGACAGACAGACAGACAGACAGACAGACAGACAGACAGACAGACAGACAGACAGACAGACAGACAGACAGACAGACAGACAGACAGACAGACAGACGGACGGACGGACGGACGGACGGACGGACGGACGGACGGACGGACGGACGGACGGACGGACGGACGGACGGACGGACGGACGGACGGACGGACGGACGGACGGACGGACGGACGGACGGACGGACGGACGGACGGACGGACGGACGGACGGACGGACGGACGGACGGACGGACGGACGGACGGACGGACGGACGGACGGACGGACGGACGGACGGACGGACGGACGGACGGACGGACGGACGGACGGACGACAGACAGACAGACAGACAGACAGACAGACAGACAGACAGACAGACAGACAGACAGACAGACAGACAGACAGACAGACAGACAGACAGACAGACAGACAGACAGACAGACAGACAGACAGACAGACAGACAGACAGACAGACAGACAGACAGACAGACAGACAGACAGACAGACAGACAGACAGACAGACAGACAGACAGACAGACAGACAGACAGACAGACAGACAGACAGACAGACAGACAGACAGACAGACAGACAGACAGACAGACAGACAGACAGACAGACAGACAGACAGACAGACAGACAGACAGACAGACAGACAGACAGACAGACAGACAGACAGACAGACAGACAGACAGACAGACAGACAGACAGACAGACAGACAGACAGACAGACAGACAGACAGACAGACAGACAGACAGACAGACAGACAGACAGACAGACAGACAGACAGACAGACAGACAGACAGACAGACAGACAGACAGACAGACAGACAGACAGACAGACAGACAGACAGACAGACAGACAGACAGACAGACAGACAGACAGACAGACAGACAGACAGACAGACAGACAGACAGACAGACAGACAGACAGACAGACAGACAGACAGACAGACAGACAGACAGACAGACAGACAGACAGACAGACAGACAGACAGACAGACAGACAGACAGACAGACAGACAGACAGACAGACAGACAGACAGACAGACAGACAGACAGACAGACAGACAGACAGACAGACAGACAGACAGACAGACAGACAGACAGACGGCAAGACAAAAAAGTTTCAAAATCATCTGAAACGCAAAGATATATAAAAAAATTTGAAATCGGAGCAACTTTTTTTTTCTCGAAAAAATTAAAATCACCATAGCTCACACTACTATAGTATAGTATATGTGTGAGCTAATACTGTTTTGTTCTAAGTCTGAGTGTTCAGATATTGAAAAATTGTCAAAGGTTTCAATATTTACATGTCAATATCTAAAAAACTATACTTAAGTTTTAGCTATTTCAGGCACCTTGTATACTAAAAACTAATGTGCATTATCAATACGGTCAAATTAGTAAAAGAAAAATATAATTATAATTATAATAATATTATTTTATTTGCAATTCGGATGTTTTATATTTGAATAAGGTTTAATGCCTTTTATGGCAAGGAAAATTGAACGCCTCAGTTACACGGTTTTGAATCACTGTGGCATGATTTTGCTAAACAAAAACACTTGATTATGAATCGTGAATCTTGTCGATTTTAATGATTTTTATAGCTAAAAGTCACCTTGTTCATTTCATTCTCTCTGTTTAAATTCATGAGCAATTTTAACAAGTGGTACCTTTTTATTCACGACAAAGACGAAGCTTTTTAACAGACCCAAATTAAAAATGATGCCCGAAGTTTGTTTCAAGGGTCTCAAAAATTAACATTTTCAAAAAACGTCTGCCATCTTTAATTTTCCGAAATGTCAGTTTTAGTAATAGTGTCGTATAGCCTATAGCTTTAGCTTTCAAACAAGCCAAAAGTCTTTGAAATCGGTCCAGTAGTAACGAATTTATACCCAAAGAAAATTAATGCGGCAGTTTTATGCGGTTCTGAACCACTGTGCGTCGTGTTCCTCGAATCCAAATCGAATCACAATAGACCGGGAGCCGCATGCATAAATAAATAAAAGGACAACAAAGTTTTTATCATACTAAAACTTAATACATACAGTTTTTTAGCTACAGCGAATTTTTTAAGTTAACAAAATCAATCGAAAAACAGAACAGAAAGTTCGAAGGAAATTATCTCAACAAGAATGCATTGTCGAGTTGATTTGTGTCTTCAGTAATAAAGTACCAGATCAGTAGACAGTTTCTCGTTGGTATGGAGAATTCAAGCGAGGACAGATTAGCCTTCATTGGGGATTTTAAAACCTCAATTTAAAAAATGTTGCACAAAGAACTAGGGGTAAGAAAATTAGTTCCCCGCTGGATACCGCATCTGGTAACCGAAGAACAGAAAGAAGCTAGTGTCAATTGGTGTCAGAAAACTCTAGACCGCTTTGAGGCCTGAAGAACGTGTATAGCATTTTCAGTGGTGATGAATCGTGGATTTACTCATATGAACCCGAAAATAAACGCCAGTCGTCTGTTTGGTGTTCTAAGATAAAGGAAAGCTAACAAAAGTCATCCGCTTTCGTAGTTTATCCAAAAAGATGGTCGCAACATTTGTCACAAAAGCAGGTCATGTAGCAACAATTCATCTGAAAGATCCAAGGACTGTTACTGCCGATTGGTACATCACTATTTGTTTGCCGAAAGTCATCGCTGAGCTTCGAAAAACGAACCCCGAACGACGAATCATCCTCCACCAAGACAATACAAGTTCGCAGAAAGCACAAAAAAACCATTGAACTTTTAACCCAACAAAACTTCGAATTGTTGGACCATCCTCCATACAGGTCCGACCTAAGTCCCAACGATTTCTATGCTTTTCCGAAAATCAAGAATGGTCAAAGGTTTCAATTGCCAGGAAGCAGTAGACGCCTTTAAGAATGCCATTTTGACAGTACCAACAAACTAGTGAAATTACAGCTTTGACAACTGGTTGAGCGCATGCAAAAGTGCACTTATTATGCTGTATATGCAGTGGCGGCTGCTACAGGGAGAGCAACGGGAAAGTGCCCTCTCAAAACTAGACAACAAACAGTATTTTTAATTGATTTATTTGAAAAAAAGTTAAATCCTCCCTTACGACATGATTGTCTAGTTCTTTTTATTATCTGTGGTTAACATCAAGTGAACTTTTTTAGCGTAAATAATTACAAGCTGGCAGCGTCGCGCGGTGCAAGGGTTCAATTTCACCCGTTTTTCAGCGGCGTATGGGTGGATGTTCTCGAGCGGGGGCGGGAGGAATGTGTGTTTTAGTTGAAGTCGGCCATCATCATCGTGCGGAAACGTCCGTTGCCCTTCTACACGTTGCCGGTTCTATCCTAAGTGAAGACGTATGAGTTTGTTTTGATTTGGGGTATGTCAGTAGTAAAAAGCATTGCCGGTCGCGTGTATAAAATGGAAATGAATACCGTCGATTATATAATTAACTTTGCAAATTTAAATACGTTGACATCTTTAGGGCCACATAGACCGGACCTAAAAATCCTAAAAATTAACCAAAATTTTAGTGCAAGTAATAAAAAATTATACGATGCTGAAAACTGGTTGTGCGGTTGTGAAAAATAAAATGCTTTCTGTTGCTTTATTTGTCTTATTATGAACAATTCACGAAGTGATCCTGCATGGGTGGCAAAAGAAAAGTGAAAAGTTAAAGACATAAAGTAAGTGCTACTTATTTAAATAACCACATAGAATTTTCTATGCTAGGCAAGACTGACATTAGGTGCCAATTGAATAGTGCCTATAGGCAAAACATTACCGAACATAGACTGTTTAAAATTCTGTGGGATTTTTGAGGTTACTCTACGGGGCCATGATAAGTCTGAAACTGGTGCTAATCCAAGCACTTTGCGCATGTAAAGGAAGGGCGAATAGAGTTTATATATAAACAAATAAACTAAAAACTACACCAAGTAGTTTGTTTGTAAAATGCTAAAATAAAATTGTTTAGGTAGGTTTTTTATCTCTTTTTCCATGCAATATAAATTTCTGCCCCCCCAATTTATAACTTCACCAGCCGCCACTGTGTATATGCAAAACTTAAAAGAAAACCCTTGTATCAAAAAATATCTGTGTACGCCGACGGAATGTAATTTTTTACAAAGTCCTTAAATATTTGCACACATTGCGACGCTTGGTATATTTGGCAAGTTGTAGAGGAAAAGCGAGAGTTTTCAGCCACATTTTCACGAGCTATTTTTACTTATTCAAATAAATGAGTGCTGCTCCTGTGATGCCAAACATTCTAAGTGGGCGAGGTAAAGGCTTCTGCACACGTCTTGTTTTTTTTTCGCAAGGTGTCTAAAGGCAACTCCTGGTATTTACCAAAGCAGCCAAGATAGCAAGGGCCAAAAGGAGATAAATGGAATACGCCACGGAGAGCTAGAATAAAAGCAAAAACTATGAAAGTAAAAGTTTGACAAGTGTTTACCCTAATAGATCAAGGATATGTCAAGGATGTCATAAAAAATAGATAGTTAGGCCTTTAGCAAAGAAATCACTGCCGAAAGGAGGTCGGCCATGGTGTGTGTGTGTATATTAATTCTAATAGCTCCTAAACCGCTGAACCGATTTTCATAAAATTTTCAGGTAACACTCCAACGAGCTAATTAGATTTTGGTCAATATCAATTAATGCTAATGATAGTTTTTTGACAATTAAAACTTTTTAACGGAGCATCGTCTCAATCTGCAGTTTTCGGAATATAGTCGACTACATTCTGGTCAATAATTTGTGTAACAACCAAAAAATTTTTCATTATAACTTTTAAACTATACAATCGATTTTAATGGGACAAACTGCACTTAGCAGAGAATTAATCAGGGTTTTGACTAAATTTATTTCTTTGTCCAACAGCTCAAAATCTAAGAGGTTTACGATATTAAATTGTAGCCTTCAAGGATGCTCGTTTATTCTTGTGTTGCGAACATGTTTTAATTATTTTTTTAAATTAGTAAAAAATCTGCGTTCTTGCCACGCACAACAAAGTATGAATCAGCAAAATCGGTTTAGTGATTCTAAAAAATATATTTTTGTTTCAACCATTGATTTGCATATTATATGATTGCCTTTCCAATCATGTCTGCATTTATTTCCTTATAAATTCATAACTACTGAACCGATTTTTATGGAATAAAAAACATCCTCGTGAGAATTGATTGCTTTCTAAAGATCATGATCAAAGTTTACCGCCACCTAAAAGATTCTTCAAAATGGCGTGTTTATTCTTATTTTCCGAAAATGTTTTAGTTTTTTTTTTAATTTATAAAAAAGCACCACTTTTTCTCCACATATATATATATTACCTCGTACAAGTTAGTAAAATCGGTGTGACGGTTCTCAAAAAACCTATTTTTGTTTTAACCATTGTTTTACAGATTATACGATTGCATTGCCAATCTTGTGTGCATTCATTTTCTTATAAATTCGTTATTACTAAACCGATTTTAGTAAAGTGAAAAAAATTATGGTGAAAATTAATTGCTCTTTAAAGGTTATAATTGAAATTTGCCGCCATCTTAGAACTTAAGATATGGCACAGAATTGTACTTGATTCTTGAAAATGGTGAGTTTATTCTTATTTTCTGAAAATGATTTAGTTTCTTTTTAAATATTATTTCATAGTATGTTTTAGGTAATTAGTAGTGTTTTTTTATAAATAAAAAAAACTAAAATATTTTCGGGAAATAGGAATAAACACGTCATTTTGAAGAATCAAGTATCATTCTGTCCGACATCTAAAATTGTAAGATGGCGGCAAATTTTGATTATAATCTTTAAAAAAAATTATTACCTTAATTTTTTTTATTTCACTAAAATCGGTTCAGTTATAATGAATTTATAAGGAAATGAATGAAACAGGATTGGCAATGCAATCGTGTCATCTCTAAAAGAATGGCTGAAACAAAAATAGATTTTTTGAGAACCACCGCACCGATTTTACTAGTTTGTACCTCATTATATGGGAGAAAAGTAGTGCTTTTTTTTATAAATTAAGTAGTGCTTTTTTTTATAAATTAAAAGAACTGAAACATTTTCGGAAAAAAAAAATAAAAACACCATTTTGAATAATCAAGTATGATTCTGTCGGCCATCTTAAACCTTTAGATGGCGATAAACTTTAATCATGATCTTTAAAAAGCAATCAATTCTCACCATGATGTTTTTAATTTTATTAGAATCGGTTCAGTATTAATGAATTTATAAGAAAGTAAATGCAGACATGATTGGCAAGCAATCGTATAATATGCAAATCAATGGTTGAAACAATTTTTTTTGAAACCACTGAACCGATTTTGCAAATTCGTACCTTGTTGTGTGTATGAAAAATGCAGCTTTTTTAACAATTTTAAAAATAATTAAAGCATATTCGCAACATTTAGAATAAACGAGCATATTTGAAGGGTACAATCTAATTTCGTCCGCCATCTTGGATTTTGAGATGGCTGATAAAAAAAAATATATTAGGTCCAAACTCTGATTGATTCTCTGCCAAGTGCAGTTTGTCCTATTAAAATTGATGGTATAGTTCAACGGTTATAATTTTAAAAAAATTGTTCGGTTTTTTTTGGCCCACCCGGTAATGTTTATACGGGTATACATACACTGGTTGTATTGTTATCCCAAAACCTTAAAAACCCAAATCTCTCTGTCATTTGTTTGCCTTGGAAACTAACTGCCGTTTGTTTGCATTGCAAACTAAAAGGATACCGTCGAAAGCATGCTTTTCCATGTTTTAATTATAACTTTATTAATAAATCAGCACAAGTCCTCAGACGTTCTCATATCGGAATGATGGCTGTGCATTTTCCTAGAGCTGCGACTCTAGAGCCGCACTTGAAGCTTTGCATTTCTTCTTTTATTTAAAACAAAACAGAGTTTGTACATGAGTCGTCTTAAACCATTTTTAACCATATATTTGATGTTGCCAGTAGAAAAGAGAAAAGCAAAAAATAAATTAACCATGCAATATCTCGAAAGCCACTGACAATTTAATACAGGTCAGTTAACAAAAAAAGCCTTTATTTATTTATGAATTGTTAATGTGCTTATTTTAAATCAATTTTACGAGGAAGGGGATAAACAAACATCTTCTTTATTTTGTCATTCACGCGTTTTTTGTAGTCGCCACATATTCTTAATTTATTTTTTGGCTGTTTGATGTGCCATATGGTTCATTGTCGATGGTAATTGTGAAGAAAACATTTGTCGAAAATAATTAAATCGTCTGTACCTGCTAAACCGTTGATCTTCAAAAAGCTGATATTGTTTTAAGGGTATTTTTGTAAAATTGTAATTTTTAAACATTGATCAAGGCCGACAAAAAAATACAAGCCACGACCCTAAAAAAATCACCTGTTCTCCGGAGGCTGACTTTTACATTGGGTCTTATGGGAGGTCAGACGTTTTTTTAAGATATTTTCAAAATGGCACTACAGATTTCCGCGAAATTTCACTCAAATATTCTCAGACACTATCCTCATATTCCACCAAATTTTTGTAAGGATGCAAGGTGATTAAAAGGTTAAAATCTTCAACATTTAGCATTTTTTATTTTGAATTCAAATTACCCGCCATGTACCGCATGCCAACTGTTATATTTGACAAGTATTTGACTTTGTCATCTGTGTTTGTCACAATCGCTTCTGCAGTGGCGGATCCAGGGGGGGGGGCACTAGGGGCACTTGTCCCCCCCGGAGAATTTTTTGAATATACAAAAAAATGAGTAAAATGTAATGTTTTTGCTAATAAAAATTCAAAATTTTTTCAATTCAATAAAATGCTGCTTAAAAAAATATATACCGTTTATTACGAACAGAAAATGTCACCTAAAGTGCCCCCCCCCCCCCGAGAAGCACCTCTGAATCCGCCCTTGCGCTTCTGTTTTAAATTTAATTTTTGTGTTTTTGTGTGAGCTAATGAAGCGGCTCTGAAAAATTAAGGAATACTATACATTCTACAATCTCAAAACCGGCTTTATTTTTTAAAAAATCAATATTCACGAACCGTCATTCCAACTTCAATATTTTAAAGACAATCAGCTGTGTGGTGACGTGACCATAAAAAAAAATCAGCCCCGGATGTGACGTCAGCAAAGTGGAGGATCGTGGCCCGTCCGTTTTGATAACCCTGCATTGATTGATTGATGAATTTTGTGGATTATCATGACTTGATTTCCATTATAACCAAATATTTGGTTAGATAAAAAAATAAAACGGAGTCATTTATTATAGGTTTATTTATTTTCTTAGCGACATAACTAATACCACGAGCTTTTTCATTCTTGATGTGGCTTCCAAATTTGCGTTTTGCGAAAACTGCAAATAAGATTCAAGCAGGAAAGCTGTGCGTACTGTAATCCTCGGAATCTGCTTAGCATAAATGAGAAAAGTTTTGGAACTTTTCAAGTGCGTTTTGATGTAAACAGCGTTAAGAAAGAAATGTCAGATAAATAATTACTGAATATGTAACGAAATTTAAATAAAACTGGATGAATTTAACTCGCTTAACCCAGTTTGAATTATGTATAAAAATCTGATGGAACATTTAAATTTTCCGCCGTCTTGTCACTCTCGTCTTTCCAAAAAGGTTCGCTAGCAAACAAATCTCATCAGACCTGATGACAAAATTTAACGAAAAATTAAAAAAATTACGAATTTACAGCATTACATTTAGAAATGGATGTAATACGGTTTGGGATATTCCCTGGTTAACTCTCGTTACAACCGAATACATTAATTTGTTAATAAAATGACAAATACTTAATTTTAATAGTTTCAACCAACGTTTTTAATTAAAAATTTATACTATATGTCGGTTTAGAACGTTTTTCTACGTTGTCCGACGCCTACTCTCCGTCTCCTTCGATCCTGAAAATCATCTTCTGTCAGGTTTTTCGACTCACTGATCTTTGGATTGACTGTTACCATTCCGGTTTAGGGCGGCCTCTTTTTCTGTGCCCTATTGGTTGCCATTCTAGGATTTGCTTTGGTAATCTTTCGTCGTTCATCCGTTGTACATGACCGTACCATATCACTTGTCTTTTAGTGATGTCATCCGTTATGCTTCCCTGGATTCCCATTTTTTTTTTATGATCTTATGTCTTATATAAACTGTTCGAGATATTCTCATTGATCTTATTGCATCTATTTCGACACTTTCCATTTTTGCTTTATATTTTTCTGTTACGCGACAAGTCTCTATTCCACATAACAGCGTGTTTTTCACCATTGTTGCATATGATATGTTAAATTTTAAATTCTTTTTTATCTCTCTGCTCCATAAAATATTGTTCCAAGCCATCCAATAACCTTTTTTGCCCTTACTATTATTCTTTCCAGTTCTTTACAGTCTGTTGCTGTCTTATCTAATGTGTCACCCAACATACATACCTATTGAATGGAGATATTATTTGTCCATTGTCTAGTTCGAACTAACTTGATTCGCTTCCAGTACAAGAGTACTGTGTCCACGTTCACTGTTAATCCCCACTTTTGGTATTTTTCCGTTAACTCATCATCATATACTCTATGTCTTCTTAATCATTAGCTACAATTACTTGGTTGTCAACAAAATGTAGTGTGTATATGGTAAATCGGTTGTTAAGTTGTAATCCCATGCCCATGTAGCCACGTTTCCAGTTTTTTAGAGATACTGTGATATATATTTTAAAAAGAGTTGAAGAGATACAACATCCCTGTCTTAAGCGTTTCGGTACCAGGAGAATTCTTTTAAAAGTCGATTTCCAATTTTAATTTTAGATTTTGTCCCTTTGTATAGTTCTTTTATCGCTTTTATGTATGTATGATTGATATTAGTTTGTTCTAACACTGTCCATAATTTTTCTTCTGGAACGGTATCATATGCTTTTTGTAGGCCCACAAAGGTAAAATGTGTCTCTATATTTCTCGCACTGCTTTTCTCAATTACATGTTTAAGACAAAAAACATTATCACTACAAGATCTACATGCACGCAACTTACTTTGCTCTTCTTCTTCTTGTTCATGAAAATCATTCTCTATTAGGTCTCTAAGAATCCTACCGTACAATCTACTTAGAGTACTGATTACTGCAAATCCTCTCTTATTGTTGCAATCCAGCTTGTTTCCTTTTTTTATGTATGGAGGATGTGAATCCTATTTTCCAATCATCAGATACTAGATGTCCATTTATCCATTTATTGATAATACGTGTGAGGTTTTCTAGTTTCTCTGATCCATATTTGAGCATTTCAGCGTATATTCCCCCAAGTCCGCTAGTTTTCCAGATTTAAGCTTTTAAAATTTATACGGCTCTTAAACAATTAAGTTAATATTAAAATAAACGAAATCTTTTCAGATTTTTAATTTCTAGAAAGGCAAATTGATCATTGATTCATGACGTTACATTTTAAGGAGATAAGATTTACTTTTGTATAGTCATCTTGTTGCTAAAGACGAGAGTTACTTACTATATATTTATTTGATCTTACAAAATAAATTTTAGAAATGTGACTTTGGCCAGCGTCATAACTGAAAGCTATAAGATAAGTTGTTCAGTTTAGGTGGCAGCCCGAGTTACCAATTTAATGCAACGCGAGCAAAGTTTAGACAAATAACTTATCTTTATAATTTCTTTATCTTTGCCCTATTTGTATTTATTCTATTTAAAAGTATTTCAATTGTTAAATTCGTAGACATTATCATAGAATATCCCGTTTATGCAACATTATTTTTGGAGTTTTTTAAATTCTTTCATTATCAATCAAATCAAATCTTTTCAGTTTTTCGTAGTTTCAAAGCCTTTTTGCAGACAAATAAACATGATTGTTACTGCAAAATAAATCTGCCCATTTTTAGTGGTTGGTTTGGTTTATTAGGTCAGCAGTTACTTTTATATTCAGAATCTAAAAATTGAAAAGAACATTTTAAAACATCTCCTATTCCAAGAGAGAAAGGAGCAAGAAGTGGAATGGTTTTGAAATTTAAATTCAATTCAATTGACTTACCCGAGAGTGTGATGTCATATATGTACTAAATAGACAAACGCAAAAAGTAACAAAGAAATGTCATCGAACATATAACATTATTATGTTCGAAGGAAACGTATAGAGCCTGTTCAACTTCAACTTTTAAGTTATTACTAACCAAAATTAAGTTTTTACTCCTTCTCATTATTATTTAGTGAGTTGTTGATTTAAGGATTTCTACAACACATTTATTTTTATTTCAAGGCGGCTATTTAAAAAATATATGTCTAGCTTAATAAGTATTTAACTGTATACAATGGGCTTTTAACCAAAAATATTTTTTTGATAAAAAAGTAGTGTTAAGGATATAAAAAACAATAAAAAAAATATTTTAAAAATTTTCCCATTTTTTTTGTACGCCAATGGAATGTACACCACTGTCGTCAGAAGGTACTTAGGTACATCGTTGAAAAGGAAATTGTATCCGCTTGAAAAATGATCTCCAGAAGATTTTTGGACAAATTGACAAATGTTTTTGAGTTCTTAGCAAAAAACTATCCAACAGCATGTTTAAGAGGGGTGCTTCCTTTTCATAAAATGTTTCGGCGAGTCTGATGTCTACCCATAAAAAGTGTGTTTCTTCTATCATTAAACGCAGCATATCGCTTGAATCTCGCGGATGTAGGGCCTGAACTAAAACGGAAAGGCGATAAAATGAAATAATTAAAACTGAAAAGGAAAAATGAAATGTGGATAGTCTTTGCAAAACAACAGTGCAAGCTCGGTAATGTGAACACTCGCTTATGCGAACAACGCGGTTTTGTGAACAAAATATTTTTTGTATTGGATGCTCTATAACGTGAACAAGTCGGCCGCTCGATAATGTGAACACTCAAAACAATTTATTCAAGCAGATTTTTTCGGGGAATTACCTAATTCCCGCAAAATATACCCCAAATATTTGATTGTTCCTCTATTTTAAGCTTGTTTCAGCATGTCTGAGGTGCCGCAAATAATCGTTTAATTCGATATTCTTCTATGTGTGGTGTGTAGTCAGTGTTACCAAAACTCACGATTAATCGTGAGATTACACGATTTTGGAAAGTATCTTACGATTTCCCAAATTACGTAGAGTTTCTCACGATTTTTGTATTTTACGTCAAATTTTAATAAAAATCTTTCCAAAAAAAATTATTTTTTTATTCATAACCAATGTCACAAATATATCAGGTTAAGCGTTCCGACTCTCGCTGCTATTCTACTCCCTAACCTCGAACATTGCTGGATCAGTTCCGCGGAATCGCGATCGCGCGGGCAGTAGTTATTTGTTTCAAAATAGTTTCACCGATTAGGCAAGTGCATTTGTTTGCAGTTAGTTCGTGTTTGTCTGAATATGTCTGATAGTAGTGATAGTGAAGAATCTGTTCATGAATCCGAATCCCTCCCTTATAAAATGAAAAAAGTATGTTAGGTATGAAACATTATTATCTCTACTGTTTTTCAGCTTTTTGAAATGTGGTTGGTTTTATGTAATACATATATAAATATAAATTTCTTTTTGCTTTTTATAAACTTTTATTTATTCCTTCTCTATTTTGATCTCTTTTTAGGACTTTTTAAAATCTCACGATTTCTCATTTTTGATATAAAATGTTCACGAATTTTCTTGGAACATTTTGGCAACACTGTGTGTAGTATATGTTTAGTCGTATTGATTGAAAACATCAGGAAGTAATACCTATTCTTTTTTTCTGGAGTCTGGAATTCTTAATATATTATAATGTAATTATCTAATGGAACATTAAACTTCTAAGCATATAAATATGGTCTAATTTCCCCAAAAAATTGTCAAATTATGACTTCCGCTAATGTGAACTATCGGTAATATGAATAGAGGTTGGTTTTTTTGTGTTCACGTTACCGAGCATGTACTGTAACTCCAAATTTGCAGTAACAGCTATGGGGTAATCTCGGGTCTGATCTGAAAATCTAACATTACTACGGAGACACCCACATAATAAAACACGCTGTACGTACATGGATGTAATGCCGCCAAGCGTATAGCGGACGGTACCTTTTCGACGCTTGATTAAAATAAAAGAAAACGGCTTTTTCACGCGTCGATTTTTTTTTGTCCTTTTTTCTTTTTTCGCCGGAACTCACAATTTCCTGGCGGACTACACTTTATTTGATTTTCGATTTATTTATACGGCGGGCGGCCGACCGGACTCTTCGCCTCTGTGGCCAGCCAAATCCTTTTTCATTCTGCGAAATTTTCATGATTTTCAGTGTTCCTTTTATTTCTTCCATACGAGGCCAATATTCACAAAAACAATACAGACCTCGATTCTTTAAAAATCAGCCCTTTTATATACCGGCGGGCCCGCCGCGCCAGTGGTAAACACACCAAAAATTTAAATTTTTGCTATTTAAATAATTTTAGAATATAACCCCACGCTTTTGTACAAACACAGCTCTAGAAAAACACACATCAGTTGAAATTCGACTTTTATTGGAAGTAGTATTACTCGATTAATTGTGTAATTACGCGATTTCAGCGATTGAAAAGTCGGTATTGGGTCCAATTCAAATTAAGGAGATCATAGATAAAATTGCAGCATCAAGTTAATTATTAAAAAAGTCTTTACCACATAAAAAAATAGCATAACTGCTCTGCCCCCGGTAGTTAAAAGGGCGCAAGTGACGAAAGTGTGGTTCGGAAAAAACTACTTCAAAGTTTTAATTGTTCATAAGGCAGTACTACAGTTACTGCTATTTGTTTTTTTTAAGGTTTTTTTTTTAAATTTTATTACATAGGATATGATGGAAGATCCGTCGAGAACAAAAACCTAAATTCGAAAAAAAATTACTTGCAGTCTTTTAACTAACGGGGCAATGCTGTTGTACGTTGAAATTTTGACGTTTTTATTTTTTTTTTTAAATTTTCATTTTGTGAAAAAATTAGATATTAATTATGTTAATAGGTACTTAGTGTTTAATATAGGCATACAGAATATTCTTACTTAGGAGGTAGGAGAAGTACCGAAAGCTGGAAAACTATAAGATCGATTAAAAAAGAAACATGCAGAGATATCATTTCACCAATACCAGACAAAGAATGGGATGAGCATTTTAAAAAACTTTTAACTGAAGATAGAGCAGAATTCAAGGAAGACGCAAGAGACAATATAATTAGAACGATGGGATCTCCAGTACCCCTCACAATCTCTGAGGTCAAAAACGTGTGCACAACCTTAAAAAGCGGTAAATCTGCCGGACCCGGAAATATCCCAGCCGAACTTATTAAATATGGCACTGAAGAACTGTTTTGGAGATTACGGAATCTTTTCCAAAAATATTTAAATGGAACTGTAGTCCCAACTGAGTGGAAAACGTCATATATATCCACAATACACAAAAAAGGAAGGAAAGATATATGTGACAATTATAGAGGTATATCTGTGACTAGTACGCTAAGCAGAATATACGGTAAAATAATAAGAAATAAAGTAGAGAGCGAATATAAAGACATGGAGGCAGAAGAACAAGCTGGTTTCAGGGCGGGTAGATCGACTTCAGATCATCTCTTTTGTATAACCCAAGTTATTGAAAAGAAAATGGCATACGGTCAAGAGCTGCATCTGCTTTACGTGGATTTGCAGAAGGCATATGATAGTATACCACTAAATCTACTTTGGAAAGCGTTGGAAAACACAAACATAAGCGTACAACTAATTAAGGCCATCCAAGAGTTATACCGCATTAGTAAGGCAAAAGTTAAAATAAAAGCAAAACTAACCAAAGGCTTTCAAGTAAATAAAGGTCTTAAACAAGGTTGCTGTATCTCGCCTACGCTCTTCAAGATATACTTGGAACAAGTCCTTAAAGTATGGAAGAGAAAATGCCAAAACATGGGAATTCCGTTGAACGAAACCACCTTGTATACTTTATGTTTCGCCGATGATCAGATAGTAGTGGCTCAGGATTATGACGACCTCGAATATATGACACGAAAACTAATAGAAGAGTACAATAAGTGGGGACTAGAGGTTAATCTCAATAAGACAGAGTATATGTGTATCGGTGGAATGAAACAGGATCTAATCTTAAATACCGGGCAGCGAATTCACTCCTGTGATGAGTATAAATACTTTGGTCTAAAAATTACAGCTGACGGAACACTAGACAAAGCTATAAAAGATCGAAACGTACAAGGAAGAAAAGCAATAACTTTATTAAATGGAATAATTTGGGACCAAAGTATATCAAAACATAACAAAAAGCTTATATATAACACCATTATAAAAAGTATTATTACATACGGCTCAGAAGTATGGCCAATCAAGGATAGAACAGAAAAAATGCTTTCTGCTACGGAGATGGACTATTGGAGAAGAGCAGCAGGGAAATCAAAAAGAGAAAGAGTTACAAATCAAAGAATAAGAGAAATTATGACAGTAGGTGAACGTACTTTAGTGGATGATATAAGAACAAAACAACTGGTGTGGTACGGACATGTACAAAGAATGAATGACGAAAGACTACCTAAACAAATACTACAATGGAAACCAACTGGCCGAAGAAAACGAGGACGGCCAAGGAGAAGCTGGAGAGAAGGAATAGACAGTGAAATAAGAATAAGAGGCCTAGATGATGAATTATGTGCAAACAGAAACGAGTGGAGATTGGGTATCGGAAGACGTAGAACGTTGTGAAACCGATAAATATATATATATATATACAGAATATAAAACTTTACAAAAATATCTAGAGCAGTATTACAGATATTAATAAAAATTGAGATTTTCTGAAAGTCTTTAAACACCTTGTATCTTGTACAAGTTAGGATGTTTAGGACATGCATACATATGTTTATATGAAGTTTTTTTTCTCAAAATGCAAATTACATCCTTTAAAATTAGCATGTTATTTAATAACAAAACCTCCATAATATCAAAAACAAAAATAACACAAAAATTGCCAGGGCCGGTTTGTTTGAGCCCATCCAACCCTGGAGGTTTGGCAGACTATCTTTGCGATTTTAATAATTGTTTTGATTCTACCGGTTAACAATATCAATAATGCAAAATGTAAAACTTTTTTGATCAGTATTTTTTATTAAATTAATTTTTATAAATCAAAAAACTGCTAATTTAGATCAAACATGTAATAAAATAAATTCAGATTTTTGTGTAATTTTTAAATGTGTAGACCTGATTTATGGTTCTTACAAACTACCATTTAACAAGCATTAAAGGTAAATGTTTGGACGTCACTTAACGAAATATTTTTTAAATAAGCTGCCCACATAAAATCCGAATCTCTACATATTCAAAAATATAAACTTGAATCCAGAGGCGTACTAATGAAAAATAAAATTATTTTATCTGAAATTTATAGAGGGTAGTTTATTAAAGGTTCGCTATTCACACGGCGAATAAAGGCGAAATGCTGAAGCCAAATACTATAGACATATCCATGCATTCTCACACGCGATACTTGAAGCCAGGACCCCTATTTAATTCTTAATGTTCCTTTCTCGGGTAGACAGGATTTCGGTTACTTCGCATGCGTTAGTTTTGATTGTTTTGGAACATACTCCGATCAGTGGCGGCGCGTGATAAAAAGCTTTGCGGGTGCACACCAAAAAATAAAAATAAAAATTGCAGCTCAGGCTAAAATCTTTTTTCAGTGCCACGGTAACTTTTTGGGGCTTCGAGTGGGCCGTCATATCATATAATTTAGAGCCATTAATTTAAAAAATGAGATATTTAGTGAGATATTAGTTACCTACCTATTATTATTGTTTTTATAAATAAATAATAAATTATCAGACCTAGTTTATTTTCTCCTCTAATGGCAAAGATGAAAATTTATTTAAATATTGCACGCTAATGCTATCAGAATTAGAAACTTCCGCCATTGTCAAAATTCCCCAGATTAATATATCTACATTTTCGTACTAACAAAAAATTGTGTGTGCTTAAGACCACACGGCAGAAGTGTAATAATACTGGCCCATAACTGCTACTGCTACTACATACTGCCCTTCACCATATCGCTCGCTGAATGTTTCTCACAGTTAGTCGACTCGAGCCGATTTCACCCAAATGAGCGTTACTTAGCCGAGCCTGACGGCATAGATGAATTCACTACCCACCAAAACTGCTAAACGCGCCTAAAGAAGTTTACACTTCAAAAACTACAAACATGTAAAATCAATATTTTTATTTTTTGCATACTTAGTACTTAAAATTTCAACTCAGTATTATATAAGATAATGATTACTTAGTACCGAATACAAAATATCTGATACTCGAATAGGAAGTATCAGTATCTATTCGATACTTGCAAAAGTAATCGTTGCACACACAACTCCTAAGTGCACGAATTAAAAGTGCCGGTAATCTGCTCTAACATGCAACGCGAACCGACGACGCAGGGGTCATCACGGGGGTGCGGGCAGCATTGACGCTGGTCTTTGTATACGCGCCGTGCAGAAAGAATGTTCAGATTCTATGTACTGTAAAATTATATTGGGACATGTCGTCCTCTCTTTCTATATTTCGTAATTAGCATGCGACATAACATCTAGGGTGCATAGAATTTGGTTCCAGTAAATAAAAGCGTTATTTGCATATCCGTATATGGGTGTTTGATGGAGTGTTGGAACACGAATACAAACACATAGATCAGGTATTAATTCCTAGAGTATATTCCAGTCATTAGTGAATTTTTTTTGGGATAATTATGAATTAAGTTAAGGAATGATCAAAGTTTAATATTTTTTTAAGTAAAATTTGGGAGTGCTCGTGCACATGTGCACTTATGGAGAAACCGCCACTGACTCCGATACGTCACTACACTATATGACAATAATTGTCAACAGTTTAAGGTCTGGTTATGTCTACTATGTTTTTTTAAAAACTAGTTGATTGGGTGAAAATTTATCAAATTGTGGATTAAAATTGTAGTTTTTCTAAAACTAATTGTGCAGATTTATTGTGGACACTATGAAGAGTGTTTAATCAACTATAAACAACTCTCAACTTTGTTAACCAATTATAAAGAAAAATAGACGTAGTTTCCTATGGAATGGCACTCCCTTACTTCTTCCGGACATTTTTCCACAAACTGCACATGTTTTACGCATACAGGGTGTTCGACACATGAACCGTCAAAAATTTTTGAGATATTGTTGGGGTCATTTGCTACCTTTTCAAACTTGGAACTTGGGTCCTAAGAGTCACGGCTAAAGAGATATGAATTTTTTTATTTTTTTTCTCAAATTACCCAAAATCCCACCTTTAAACCCTCGTAAGCTTTTTATTAATGTCTGGAAAAGCACCATTTTTTTAAAATAATTCTGTAATCTTATGCTACTTCAACTAATTAATAGATTTGTTAAAATCTATGTACCAAAGGGACATACGAGGTTTTTTATTAAAGAACATTAGTGATTTTGTGAAAGAAAATCAATTTCAAAATTAAAAATTAAAAAAAGTATCGACACTTAAGAACTTCATTTTCTTTTAAAAACTTCTCTAGTTGATTACCTTTCTAACGGTATGCTACACTTTGAATACTTTGATTAAAAAAAACAATTCTGCTTTAAAGTACGGATATTTCGGGAGACGGGCAATAATCGTTCGGAATTGATAAGAAAAACAATTTGATGTTTATGATCGTTTCGAACAAAATTTATAAATAAAGAACACAATACATTATAGTTCAAAGTTTAACTTTTGTTTAAGTAGGTAAACGATCATAAACATCAAATTGTTTTTCTTACCAATTCCGAACGAGTCTCGCCCTTCTGACGGAATATCCGTATTTTAAAGCAGAAATGTTTTTTTTTAATCAATGTGTAGCATACCGTTAGAAAGGTAATCAACTAAAGAAGTTTTTAAAAGAAAATGAAGTTCTCAATTGTCGATACTTTTTTGATTTTTAATTTTGAAATTGATTTTCTTTTACAAAATCACTAATGTTCTTCAATAAAAAACCTCGTATGTCCCTTTGGTACATCAATTTTAACAAATCTATTAATTAGTTAAAGAAGCATAAGATTACAGAATTATAAAAACAAAATGGTGCTTTTCCAGACATTAATAAAAAGCTTACGAGGGTTTAAAGGTCGGATTTTGGATAATTTGAAAAAAAATTTTAAAAATTCATATCTCTTTAGCCGTGACTCTAAGCACCCAAGTTCCAAGGTTGAAAAGGTAGCAAATGACCCCAACAATATCCCAAAAAATTTTGACGGTTCATGTGCCGAACACCCTGTATTATTTCCCAATTTTCAAAGAATAAAACATAATTTTACAACACCGCAAAATGTCAATATGGCCTCCACCCACATAGCGTATGACAAAACACACGTATGCGCACTTAAAAATTCGCATCCGCGAATTTAAATTTGCCATTGTTTCCAAAGCCAGCTATGAGCGCTTCACTTTTCGATTCTTTGAACATATCGCACACTCGCTGAAAAAGAGTCACAACTCAAAAATCGCCCTTATTGAGATAAACCTGCCGCCATCATCGAAATAACTTGTACTTTCTTCCATAAAAGCGTCACATTTATGTTTCGACAATTCACCGCGAAATGACTCTTTTATTTTGTCCAGTTTAGCTGAGGATGCGTTCCTTTACAGTGTCACTTTTGACTTTATAACAGCGTGAAAGTGGAGTTTCATCCTGAAAAGAGTCACATTTCGAGTTGTGAAGGTTTTCGTGTGAACTATTGGTTAAATCTGACCCATATAACAAGTAAAATACTGTTATTTTTTGTGTTGTGACTGTTTTTTCGAATTGTTCAGTGTACTTAAAATTAAGGAGAATAAGAAAAAAATATTTTGAATTTATTAGAGAATAATCACATTCCCAGTTGTTATTCAGCATTTTATAACTCGTTGTAAAAATAAATACAAAGTTTCTTCTTTATTTGTTTTCTTTTTTTTTAATATTATTTATTATCCTGCGTGACATCCTGATTTACAACGTCATGATGCTTTGTTCTAAAAAAGTGTCACAATATCGGGTTTTTGTCTTTTTTTTAACTAAAAACGACAAAAATCATTTTTTCTGAGAAACGTACTGCACCAATTACATTGAGTTAATAGGTTCCTGTTGATATAAAATAACATGTTAACTCGTAATTTGTCATGTAAGTGAAAAATGAATCTCTCTAATGAACTAAATTCTTTAACAGCGATTTTCTCAAAACAATGTTTTTTGAGTTGTGACTATTTTTAGCGGGGGTGCGATATATTGACTTATACCAACAATTATTTAAAAAAATCTCCTATAACTACCGCACTGACTATATCCCATTCTCTTGACCGCGTGAGTGAATATTTTCTGGAATATTTACCCGTTCATTCCCGAAATCTAGGACAAACGAACGAAAAACGAACCGACTGACTTGGTCTAAATTAAGATCAGCAGACCTTCAATATACTTAGGTGCTAAAAATTTGTAACTGTCTCCAGTAAAACGTTTTTATCCGTCCTTAGAAGTCACTAATTTTTCTGTGATGTGTTTTTTTACCATTAATAGTTAAGTAATTACAAGAATATACTGCTGGTTAAGAAATTGGATCTCAAATAAAAAGGTTAGAACTGTTTGGCTTTCCTGGCTTTTTTCAGAATTGTCTCTTTGTGTTGTTTGTTTCTTTGTTGCTTTGTTATTCCAAGAATGCTTGATTCCAGAGTCCAGACTAGAAAATTAACTGTTGATTGGATTTGAAATGATAAGGTCAATAATGTTTTGCTTTATGGCTTTGTTTGTTTTTTATTGCTTGATTATTCCAAGTATTTTGGGATATAGATTGAAGTTTGGAGCTGAAATACAGTACATCTATAAAATATGGAGGAAGATACCTAATATTTAGCCTTAACCGATGTTCGATGTTCGAACAATTTTTTGATTTTTATAATTGAGTAGACAGGAATTAAAATAGACAGATATGGTTTTAAACTAAGCATGTTAGGAGGGGTAACGTGGTAATTCCCCCCGCTAGAAAAGAAAAATATTTTTTGCTAACAATTAAAGAAAAAACAGGAGACTTACCCCCATCCCTAGAAAACCTACAGAGGGCACTGACCTTATAAGACCTTATTAGGGTCAAGTCAGGACCTGATGAAGGTTTGGAGCCCTGGTCAAGTACCTTACTTTATCTAAGGAAAAAAAGCGCCTGAAGAATTGGATTATTTTTTGTAAAATAAACAATGCAGGAAAAATTTTTCGCCAGGCAAAAGTGGACTTTTATATAAAAGAGGGTCTAATTCGGAGCAGTTCGAGCCACACGTGTAATTACTTAAAACTGATGTTTGCAAAAAAAATAAAATTCTGGCCCCTTTTTTATATGTTTGTTCATTAAAAGGAAAGACCTGTTTTTTAACTTCCTAGCAGGCGCAGCAATGGCTAGGAACCGTGTTACCGTGGGTATTGTAATAATATGTATATGGAAATTTTACCTTACAAAGGGCACTGGCCTTATCAAGTTGTCATATTTGGGTCAGGTAACTTATTCTTATCCAAGAAAAAATAAAAAGCGTCAAAAGAATTAAAGAGAAAGACAAATTTCCTTTAGGCAGAAGAGCCAACTCTTATATAAAATAAAGTCCGATTTGGAGCAGTTTCGGCCACACGTGTGATAAATTATTTAAAACTGATGTTTGCAAAAAAAATTCTGGACCCTTTTCTCATTTGTTTGTTTATTAAAAGGAAAATCCTGCTTTTTAAATAAAAGAAATATGATTTAACATGCAATACGCGAGTACGTATTCCCGGTTTCTTTTTTCCCCAAAATTTAATAGCATTTATTCAAATAAGGGCTCTTTAAATGTAAATGTCCGGTCGCCATGCCGCGAAACGAGAGCATCCAGCAACGCTCACTTGCAGCTCCACTGCCCTTCCATTCTACTTTGCTTTTCCAAAATGAAAGTATAAATACGAATGGGAAAAAACATGCTTGTTTTCGTATTCGTCTATTAGGTATTTAACAACAAAATTTCGGACTTCCATTGACTTTATTTATTTTAAACACGTTTTGGTTAGTAAGTATGTCTAATCATTTTCAAGTGTAAAATAAATAATCCTGTCTACAGGCTAATACTCATACTACAGGGTGTGAATTCAGTTGTGACAGCCTGCCCCCTTTTTTAGTCCTAAGACGTTTGTTTTCCACAAAGAGTGGTTTCCATATGTTTGGTAGGTCCGTGCTTGGTTGGCTAAAAACATTTTTCTGCTAGATTATAAATGCAACTTCAATAAAGAACCGCTAAACCGGATTTTTTTATACCTCCTAGGGTACTTTTTTTGATGTTTCGTTACTTCTTAATATGATTTACTACTCTCACACGGAATTCGCTAAATGCATTCCTTATTATTTAAGGGATTTCTGGTTTTGTTTTACTTATAAAACTTCTTATCGTATTTGCAGATATAAATACTGTTTGGCTATTCATCTACTGTGTTCTAAAACCCCTTAAATATATGGAATGTTAATAACACCCAACGGATTATTATATTGAGAATTTGCCACGTTTGGTCAATCGCTGATCTGAGCCAAAATCTAGGGAGGGGTAACGGTCGACGGAAATACTATTCTAGGGGGAGTAATTATGCACTTAGCACAATATTTATTAACTAAAAGTCCATATTTTTTTTTTAGAGGCGAGGGGGGGGGGGGAATTACCACATTACCCCCCTCAAATCGGCGCTTGCGTTTGTTCTGTTTTTAATTTTAGAGATCGTTGAGTTTATTAATTTATCGTTTGTCGGAATAACCATTCTGTTGCAAGTCCTTTTTAAGATTGTAGATATCTGTTATTAATTCTTCATTATTCCTACAAATACTTACGACTCTTATACACAAACTTCTTATAACTCCTTGTTTCATAGCAACACATTAATTAGACTTAAAATTTGGGTACTGTCCCGTGTGTGTAGGTTTCCTATATTTAAATGTAAATGTAAATGTCCGGTCGCCACGGCGCGAACCGAGAGCATCCAGCCACGCTCACTTGCAGCTCCACTGCCCTTCCATTCTACTTTGGTTTTCCATAATCAAAGTATAAATACAAATAGGAAAAACCTGCTTTTTTTCGTATTCATCTATTAGGAACTTTCGGACTGCCATTGTCTTTATTTCCTTTAAACACGACGTTAGTTGATTAGTAAGTATCTCTACTAGTTTTCAAGTGTAAACCTAACAATCCTCTACAGGCTAATACTTATACTACTTGGTGTGAAGTCAGGTGTGATGACATGTCCCCTTTTTTAATACTAAGACGCGTGTTTTCCATAAGGAGTGATTTCAATATGTTTGGTATGTCCGTGGTTGGTTGACTGAAAACTGAAAAAATTTCACTTGTTGTTTATGGTTTTATGTCCTTGCATTATTTGCAATTTGGTATTTGAAAATTATATTGGTAATCGCCCATTGCGATCAGAAATTTTAACACACGGAAAAGGTGATCTCATGTTTTCAGACGTTGATCCTTTACGTCTAATTTGAGTTTTCATACCTTTGACAGTGGGAAAGAAGAATTATAGAAATCAGTGGTCGAGTTAATACTCTGCGAGTTTCTCGTTCTTGTATTGAGACCCTACACACATGCATAGATAGAAGTTTTCCGAAAATTTATATATATTTTCTTTGGTGGCTCAATGAAAGACAGTGGCGGTGCGTGGTAAAAAGCTTTCGTGGTGCACACCAAAAAAAAAAAAAATTGTGGCACAGGCATAAATTTTGTTTGAGTGTCACGAACTTTTTGGGCCATCGAGTGGGTCGTCATATCATATAATTTAGAGCAAATAATTAAAAAATTAGATATTTAATTAGATATTAGTTACCTACCTATTATTATTGTAATTATAAATAAATAATAAATGTATCATACCTAGTTAACATATATTTTCTCTTCTAATGGCAAAGATGAAAATTTAATTGCCTTTAAATATTGCACGCTAATGCTATCTAATCCGCCATTGTCGTAAATACCAAATCGTCGAAATCAAAACAAACCACCAGCGCCCGACCGATAATAGGAAGTTGTCTAAGCGCGCACTACTGAAAAGGGACATGTCGTCCTCTCTTTCTATATTTCGTAATTAGCATGCGACATAACATCCACGGTGCATAGAATTTGGTTCCAGTAAATTACCGTAAAGAATTAGATTTGAGGTCGGTTTGAACACGAATACAAACACATACATACTGGGTATTAATTTCTAGATAATATTCCAGTCTTTAGTGAATTCCTTTTGGGGTAATTATTAACTAAATTAAGGAATATTCAAAGTTTAATATTTTTTTAAGTATAATTTGGAAGTGCACGTGCACATGTGCACTTATGGAGAAACCGCCACTAATGAAAGAGCGTTTGCGTACAGAGCAATAGATTCCGGGTTCGAGATCCCGCAAAAGACAACTTTTTTCTGATTTTTCTTTCTTTAATTTCACTTGTTGTTTATGAAGCTATACTGTTTCAAGCAAAACCCCAGTATATACTATACGCAACAACCCTTTGTGTTGCCGGTTTGCGAATATGGACTGTAATTTAAGGTTATGTCTCTTGTGGTCAAAATTATTAATGCTTCATGGCAAAAGTTTAATGTGAAAATTATGCTGTTCTGAAGGATTTTTCCCACAATGGTTATGTACATTTTTATCTCGTTTTTTTTTAAACAAGGGATTTAAGTTGGATTATAAAATATAAAACTGGTTCATAAAAAAACTTTTTTAATATAAAAATACAAAATTTACAAACATTTTAAAATTTTCATAGGACATCGACTATGCCCTACTATCGTGTAAGCCAAAGACACAAATGTTATCAGCCTTCCAAAGCTCAGCCCTCTAGCGTTTCGGGAAGAGGGCAGTGTTACTTTTACATAAGTTTACATTTATAGGGAAAAGAAGTAAAATAAAATTTTGGTTTTTAAAAAAAAAATTCTATTTTTTATCATGTTTTCTATCTTCCAAAGCGCAGCTCTCTAGCGTTTCTGAAAGTGGGCAATCTTGATTTTATAGAGGAGGGAACTAAATTAAAATTTTGAGTTTTTTTATTTCTTTTTTCTATAGTTTTATCATAGTTCCTATCGGCCTTCCAAAGCTTAGCCCTCTAACGTTCCTGGAAGTGGTCAATGTTACTTTTACATAACTTTACATTAATAGGGAAGCGAAGTAAATTAAAATTTTCGGGTTATTAATTTTTTTTCTATAGTTTTATCATGATTCCTATCAGTCTGGCAATGCTCAGCACTCTAGCATTTCTAGAAGTGGGCAATGTTACTTTTACATAACTTTACATATATAGAGGAGGGGAGTAAATTAGAACTTTGGGGTTTTTTGATTCTTTCCAAGGGTTTGGTCATAATTTCTATCAGTCGAACCGAATTTCAGCTTTGAATGAAGCATGTCTGGAAGTACAGTGGAATTTTGATGATCTATACATGATTGAGCGAGTGGTAATTTTGACGATTTTTGAAATTTCGTAACTACTTTACTACTTTATGGCAGTTCACGGAACTTGGAGGGGTTGTTAACTCTATGAAGATCTACGACTGTGCAAAGTTTGAGTTTCGTAACTCATTCCAGAAGTAGAGTTTTAGATAAGTCAAATATGGGCTGAAATGTTTCAAGAAAAGATGGTACAGCAGTTGCGCGAACTTGGCGGGGCACTGCCGTGCCTTCAGATTCAAAGAGAATCGGCATGCAAAAAAGTTTTTTTCTAGAAAAAATAAGCCAATAGATATCATTTTCTTGCAACGAACCAATCGTATTTTATAACGAAATATAGTTTCCAAGACAAAAAATATTTTCTGTTGAAGCGAATCTTTGCTTTTGTGCATAGAAAGCAGTTTTTGTTTTTAACCGATTTTGAGTGTGCTTTGATTTGATATAAAAAACAAATGAATTCATGACGGATCTGATACCTTAGTAGCCTATTGGCACACTCCAAGTAAGCTCTACGGTATATCAGCCTTGAAAACAGTTTTTTCTAAACATCTCACAAACAAAAGCTCCTTCGAAGTTTTTGGTTAAAACATAAATTACTGAATTTTTAAAAATTTTTAACTGTCAAAAAATTATCATTAGCATTTATGGATTTTGACAAACATCTAATCAGCTCGTTACAGTGTCAAACATTACACGTTAAAAAATTTTGTCTACAATGAAAACACGTTCTTTGCTTGAATAAATTGTTTTACCTTAAAACAATTTGTTTTGAATTAAAATATTTCTTTTTAGTTGAACGTCGTTTAATCTTGAAATGAGACTTTATTTTTTTTCTTTGATTGTTTTGTTTCAGTATACTACATTTTGCAACACAGCAAATTGTCTTCATATAAGTAATATTTTGCTTCCAGAGAAAACGGTGCGTTAGAATAATTCAGTTCCAATTTATATTAAAACAATTTCTGTTTTACATTAAAATAAAGAGGCAAGACATTTTTTGTGCAATATCAAGAAACTATTCTCTTGGTGAATAGGAAAGCACAACTTATTTTACTTCAAAGCAATTTGCTTTGATCTAAGACAATTTTTTTTACCGTGTATTTTTGGAAAGAAGCTCATGAAAAGCGGTTCAGCGGTTTAGGAGCTATCGTATTACGGGCAGCCATGCACACACACATACGGACAGACGTCACGACGACATTCCTAAGATAGATGAAAATACACCCAAACAACACATTTTGCGCGTTATCTAAACAACAAATTTTCGTCGAAAACAGGACCTTCTCTAGCCATAGCTGCGCTGGCTAGGAAGGTAAAAAATCTGTATGGAATCTTCAATAGAAAGTCGGAAAAAATAAAAAGTTATAAACAGTTTCTATAAATATCGCTGACTGAATATTGTATCTTTTAGTTTGTAAACTACTTAAAAATATTTACTATTTAATTCAAAAACTGTTGGCAAACTCAAAAATCTAGAAATCATTGACGCAAACATTAGTAAGGTCACCAAAAATAAAATTTTTCTCATACCTACATCCGAGTGGGAAACGAAAGTAATAAAATTTTTAACATTGCGAAAACGTGGGAATAAACACAATCGTGCCCAAAATAACTTTATATATTTTCGTCAGCTATTTGAAATTGTTGTTCAAGGTATTCTTAATAATTTTTTATCATACTAATAACAAAGTTCGCTTTACCTAAAAATAAAACCTGATATTAGGGAACTTGTTCCATTTTTCACATTATTCTTTATTTAAGGCCTGCGCAGTTACCTAGGTTGAACTTTATCCCTTATAAAAGGCTAATGTTTGACCTTACTTATGGCCGAACAACGCAGACTCAAATTCTTTTATTTAGAGACAGTGTTGCCGCTGTGATGTAAATGGAAATTTTTCCGTTGAAAATATTTCCATCGAAATGAAAATATTGGAATTTTCCGAAGAGGTCTCCGAAATATTGGAAATATTGGAAATATTTAAAAAAATATTATCTTTCATATTTTGTAACCTTAGGAAGCGTTCATAAATTACGCAACGCAAACATTCAGAATTTTTGACCGCCACCCCTCTCTTAACGCATTTTCAAAAAATAACATTGACCCACATTGCACAAATCAAAACAACGTTAAAAACACACACTTTTCTAAATTTAATAGGTCGCTTTTAGACGTTATTTTTAAAATCACACCGAAATTTGTGCTGTGAGTAGTGTAACGCCAGGCCAAGCATTACGTTATTTATTTTAATTTAAGGATAGGCCCTTATAAGCATTAAACTTACTATAGAACAATTTTTATTTCCGATACTATTGAAAATTTTGAGGAAGTGGACTGGCAAGACGATGTTATTGAGTGTGATGCTGATGACAGCGATGAAGATATGCCTCTTGCTCGACCAGTGAATAGTGTAGTGTGTCAAGAATGAGATTTTTGTTGCACAAATTTGATCTTATTTCTGTATATTTATTTGAAGAATAACTTTGGATATGTGTTCATGTATAAGCCTTCTGCGTTTTCCGGTGTTTTGTTATGATTTTATAAATAAATATTTCCTTTTTTCTTATTTTTTTAATAATTCATATTCATTTCCAATATTTCGATATATTTCCAATATTTCAGGAAATATTTCTGAAAATATATTTCTGAACACTAGTTGCCGCGCATACGCAGCCAACGATAAAGACCGGCCATGGCGCGTTATAAGCAAGTCGGCGGTCACGTGATCTTAGGAGTCCCAGGATTCTTATTGTATTGCTTAATATATTATATGTTTTTACACAATTTAAATAAATTAACAAAAATGTTTGTTCTTTTATAGGCAAAAATTGAAAAAAATATTTTGCTGATGTATGTGTTTATTATGGATAAAAGAACTGAATCTATAAAATAAAAAATTATACAAAATTTGCACTCTAATATCTTCAGGTACATATATTAGGTACATAATATCGTTAGTAAATTCAAATCTATACAAGTCTTTCAAAATTGGACATATCAAACCTAAGCTTTTAGTTTTTTAATTTTTCTTTGACTGTCATCATCTTTGAGTTCTTATTCAAAGATTTATTAGCAGACACTAAATCATTGTGCTTTTTAATAAAATTATTTAAAAAAACTTTACATGACCTTAAACTAATTTTTTCAAGCTTTGACAATAGTTTTTCTCCACAAAAACACTCGCTAGAGTTATCTGACGAAAAATTTTCAATATAAAACATTTCACAATAATTTATTAAAAAGAAACAAGTGATTTTGTGAATAAGTGTCAATGAACTGAATGTAGTGGTCATCAAAAATGTTTGTAAGTAAGTAACTACCAACTCATGTTCTTTTAAAAGCTGTATCTTACTTTTTAAATATTTCACACTACCAGAGAGATTACTATCTGTTAACAATATTTTACAAATCAGTTTTTTAATATTGCGAGGGTGTGGAAGACATATTACCTTAGAATTGTAAATTGACGTGTATGCACTGGATAACTGGATAAACAAAGATGAAGCCAACATTAAAGTTTATCCACCATATCTTCGATTCTTAGGTTACCTTTTCAAGAGACCTAATTGTTCAATAAGAAATGACAACTGAACACATTTTTCACTATCACTATCGAAAATGTCACTAAGGATGTCTATTACTTGATCAATCTTATCCAAGATCTTATCTTTTACCACTTCTTTCCCGTTTGCAACATATTAGGTTTCAGTTTTATAGTTGGACCGACAAGGAACAACACTAATTACACGTTCGCGGCATTGTTTATCTTATAGGTATTTTCTTTATAATTTACTCATTAGCCAATAATTATTTTAACGCAGCCCACTACAGTCTTTCTCGTGGGCTGCGTTATTTTATTAACTTTAATAAAATTCACATAAAATTCGTGCCCGAATTAAAAAAAAATCGACGTAAACAAACATACCAAAACTGAACACACACATGTTTTATAATGACAGCGGGCCGTGAGGCGTTTTTTTGTGAGCCTCCTACGGTCACGTGATATTTCCGCGCCCGGGCCTGTCTTTCTCGTGGGCTGCGCGCGCATATAACGTTTTATGACAAAATGCCATCTAAATAAAATATATTTGATACCAGACAATTATTTCAAGAGCTACCAATGCAGGGTAATCCGCAGATTTAATTTTATGCCAATTATTGAAAATGATTTTTTATATAAACTGGTAGATGCCTCTGTAACGAAATAGCGCGTATCCAAATAGCGCGTATTAAAACAGCGCTTTTCAAAACAGCGCGTGTTCAGAATAGCGCGTGTTCAAAATAACACTTATCAAAATAGCGCGTATCAAAATAGCGCGTGTTCATAATAGCGCGTGTTCATAATAGCGCGTGTTTAAAATAGCGCGTATCAAAATAGCGCGTATCAAAATAGCGCGTATCAAAATATAGCGTATTAAAATAGCGCGTGTACAAAATAGCGCGTATCAGGTCTGCTTAGGTATATTCACCTAAACTTAACCGTTAAATAAACCGATGGCTTGCTATACTTAACACAACTCAAATAGTTCGAATAAGAGGCCTCTTTCTAACATATTTTTCCAAAAAAAAAACTTCCCTGGCTTCTTTTCCGGGATCCTAGAGGGTAGGTAACCAAACCGAACCGAACCGGACGGAACCGAACCAAACCCAAACATTTTTTCCAGTAACTCCCTGACCTTTTTCCACCAAAAAAAATGTCCCCAAGTCACAGGTTAGAATAGAAACCTACGAAAATAAAAATCGGAAAGCTAATTTAGGGAAATAATTTTTTGAAAAAATGTTTCGGTTTGGTTCGGTTCATTTTAGTTCGGTGGGGTTTGAATCGGTTCGGTTCGGTTCGGTTTGGTTACACCCTTTAGAATCCCGGGAAAAAAGTCAGGAAAGTTTTTTTTTTGAAAAAATACGTTAGAAAGAGACCCCTTACTCGAACTATTTGGTAACAGCGACGTTTGTAATCTTTCAAAACGCGGTATTCTTAGACACGCTAATTTAAGACACGCTATTTTGAACACACGCTATTTTAAACACGCGCTATTTTGATACGCGCTATTTTGAATACGCGCTATTTTGATACGCGCTATTTTGAACACGTGCCATTTTGATACGCGCTGTTTTGCAACGAGCTATTTTGATAGGCGCTATTTTGAACACGCGCCATTGTGATACGCGCTATTTTGATCACGCGCCGTTATGATACGCGCTATTTTGATACGCGCTATTTCGTTACAGAGCCCTAGTAGATCTGTGTTGCTTGGCAACAATGTTCACCAACTAACCAAAAGACATCAATTATCTGTGAAGTGTGTAAAAAAAAGAAGAAGTACACAGTACACCGACCTTCCTATATTTTCCTGGCGGTTTGGTTTTTCAGTATTTCCCTAGTTGTTTTCGGAACGTTATAATTAGGTTTGCCTACAGAACACAAAACAGGCTTTTGATAGATAAATAAAGGATAAAAAAATAACGCAAATAAAAATTGTGTCTGCAAAAGGCAAAAATTTGACCAGGGCTATCAAAACGGACGGGCTATAATCTACAACTTTGTTGACGTCACATCGGAGACTGAATTTCTTTTTGATGGTCACGTTACGCCACAGCTGCTGATTGTGTTTAAAAATATTGGAATTGGAATGACGGTTGATAAATATTTTGAGTTTTTTTTTTAATAAAGCCGGTTTTGAGATTGTTTTTACTAGATTCTTGTAAAACGATTTTTTTTAATGTATAGTAATCTTTAATGTTTCAGAGCCATTTCATTAACTCACACAAAAATTAAATTTAAAGCAGAAGCAAATGTGTCCGTTTCTGCGTGTTTATATTAGGTCGATTTTAAAACAATAGAAAATCGGAAAAAATTATGTTTTCCAATATGTAATGGAGATATTTCGATTTTCCTAAATGAATACCGTTTGTACACGAATGCAAAATTTCAAACTCGTAACCGGAAGTGAAATATTTTTACATTAAATCAACTGAATGCGACGTATTTTTCCTTGGAGAATAGATTTTCAAATTGAGTTTCTGTCAATCATTAGAATGTGGCCCAGATATGATTTTTTTTCTTGGTTTAGCAACAGAAAATAAAAGTTGCCTCTCGGCCGATGCTGTACAGTAATAATAGATAGTTTTTGGTCGTTTTAGGCCCGATAACTTCACCGACAACGATAACTTTAACGATATTTGACAGTTCGAAAGTTTGGTACCGGTTTTAGTCGACGTCGACGGAGCGTGTGCAAGACTATTAACATCGGGAAAGAGAGGAGTAGGGGAAGATGGGGGAATATTTTTTTTGTTCTGAAGGAAAGACTTTATTTACAGTTTTAATACTTTAAGTGTTTGTGGTCAAATGTAAGTCTTTCTATGTAGTGTTTTAAAATTTTCCTTGTGTAAAACAAGTAGTTTAAAATGAAAATGTTTCTTACTACACCTTCGTTTTAACTATCGTGGGGTAATAGAAAACGTAATAAGACAATAACAAATATATTCTTTTTGTTGCATATTGATTTAAATAGTGATGTTACCATTACCCCACGATACTCAAAACGAAAGGGTAATAAGAAACATTTCCATTCTGAACAACTTGTTTATAACAAGCAACATTTAAAACAATACATGGAAATTCTTACATTTGACAACAAACTTAAGTATTGAAACTGAAAATAAAGTGTTTCCTTGCGACAAAAAGAAATATTTGAAATGGTTTGCTTGCAATATGTTTAAAAAAGAGCACAAAAGTGCTAAAACTTGATTAATATTGTAGTGGAAGAATTTCAAAGGTTTTTTCAGATATCTCAAGTAACAAAACACAAAATGCAAGAGTAGCAAAAAAACATTTATTTTCCCCCATCTTCCCCTATTTTAAATAAATGGATTCCACTCATTGTGTTGTATAAGGCCCTAAAGAAGTCGATGGTTCCACTCAACACTGCTGTGAGCTGTGCAGCCAGCGCCATCCAAATGGCGCAGAATGCAATAGAAGCTAAAACACAATCGCGCACGTTCTATGTACGTCAAAATTTTTATGTTAGCCGTCCGTGAGTTTGCGGAGTTCCACGGAAGCCATTAACGACATGTGACGTTCAAATGTCAACAGTGTCAAATTGCGTTAGTCGTCGGCCGATTTTGGCACGAACAAAAACTATCTAATATCTACCAGACAGCGTATCGACGTCAGTCCTAACAAAATCAGGAATTATTTCACTTCATTGCTAAAATTTATTTAAGAATCACCGTTTTTCAAAAAAATTCAGTTTAAGTTTAAAAAGTATTTTTACGAACTTAATAATTGGCGAGTGTCTGGCATTTATTTTTAGCAACGCTAAACAAAGTTTTAAGCGACTTATGTTTCTTTGTAAACACGCGTAAAGTAAAAGCTTTGTGTCCGAGAAAAATAAAAATGGTTTATTGACTAATATAGATATTAATAGAATGCAGAACATATAGGGGAAAGTTGGGGGGATTGTGCGCAGTGGTTAATCAGGCGCACCAAGGTACTCCAAATTTCGCGGCACTTGCTGAGAACGTGATAAGTACTGTCTCAAACGATGCAGCCATTGAGTTGATTGTGCGCAGCGTGCCTGAAGGGGCGGGGGGCCGACAGCTAAAAACGGCGCCCATCAAAAATCTTGCAACCCAAAAAAAAAACAAAAAAAAAAGGTCATCATGTCGTTAGTTGCCTTTGCCGCCCTCTCAATTGGTCGTTGCCGGCCCTGCTACTTAATAAAGCTTAGGGCGCCGCTACGCCACTGATTGTGCGATTGGTAGCGAAGCCAAATTGCCTACGACCGTTGTTGTGAGGATGGGTTTTTAGTTTAGGCACAATATGTTATTAATTTTAGATGCCTAAAAAAAAGTCTAATTCCACAAGATAATCCAATCTATTCGAACAAGGTCTTTCTTTAAAACGTAGTATTTATTAAACTTTAGAGTATTATTCATTCTAAATTAATAAACAATTTAATCATACTAACACTCTGTCGGTTTAAAACGTTTTTCTAAGTTTTCCGACACCTATTCTCCAACTCCTTCGACCCTGATAATCATCTTCTGGCAGGTTTTTTTGACCCATTGATCTTTGGATTAACCGTTGCCATTCCAGTTTAGGACGCCCTCTTTTTCTACTCCCTATTGGTTGCAGGACCTGCTTTAGTAATCTTTCGTCATTCATCCGTTGTACATGACCGTACCATATCAGTTGTCTTTTACTGATGTCATCCGTTATGCTTGCCTTCATTTCCCTATTCTTTCTTTTATGGTCTCATTTCTTATATGATTTGTTCTAGATATTCTCATTGATCTTCTTATTGTATCCATTTCGACACTTTCCATTTTTATTTTGTATTTTTCTGTTCCATACAACAGCGTGCTGTTCACTACTGTTTCATATATGTAAAATTTTAAATTTTTTTATCTTTCTACTTTATAAAATACTGTTAAGACCTCCAATAACTTTTTTTGCGTTTACTATTCTTTTTTACAGTTCTGTACAGTCTGTTCCTGTCTTATCAAATGTGTTACCCAAGTACATACATACTCATTTTATGGAGATATTGTTTGTTCAACTTCTAGTTCTAACTCACTTGAGTCCTTTCCAATACATAAGTACTGTGTCTTGCCCATGTTCACTGTTAACCCCCACTTTTGGTATTCATTCGTTACCTTTCTCATCATATACTCCATGTCTTTTTTATAATTAGCTATAATTACTTGATCGTCAGCAAACTGTAATGTATATATGGTAAATCGGTCGTTAAGCTGTATTCCCATGCCATGTACATTACGATTCCAGTTTTTTAGAGCTAGCCGATAGATATATATTTTTAAAAGAGTTGGAGAGATACATCCCTGTCTTAAACCTTTCGTTACCAGGAATTCTTTTGAAGGTCGATTTCCATTTTTAATTTTAGATTTTGACTCTTTGTTTAGTTTGTTTATCGCTTTTATGTATCTATGGTTGATATTATTTTGCTTTACCACTGTCCATAATTCTTCTACTGGAACGGTATCCTATGCTTTTTGTAAGTCCAAAAACATGAGTCTCTATATTTATGGCACTCCCTTTCTCAATAATTTGTTTAAGACAAAAAACATTATTAATACAAGATCTGCCTGCAGGAAATACACTTTGGTCTTCTTCTTGTTCATGAAAATCATTCTCTATTAAATCTACTACAATTTTATCAGCTTTTTATATAATGTGGGGTGGGCAATCGTGGGCATATACACTTTTCGGTATTTTTAATTTTAACTTTTTTATGTTAATATTTTGTTCAGATAGTTTTACCTATATAAAGCGGAATAAATAGTGCATCTAAGACTGTTTTTAAAATTACTATAATTATCATCCTCTCGAGATAACCACAGTTTTCGCTTAACTACGCACAATTCCTCGACTCTCTCCTACTCTCTTTGGGGTAAATGCACATGCATAAAGGTTTATTCTGGAATGATTAATATCAATTCCAGTCCAAGTAATCTCTCGCAAACGCAACGGTCTGATTTTTTTACCCTAACGCTGGATTATCTTGTCCATTAAATAAAAAAGATTTTACAAGATACCCTGGATTAGACGGAATAGCACAAAAAAATAAGTAAATGCTTCACAATGAAGCAAAAATTGACAGAAAATGCTTAATCTGAGTCTGAGGTTTCCCAATCATTCTATAGCAGCGTACCCATGCACAGAATGGGACTAACAGAAGAGACCAAATGTAGACTCTGTATGGAGGATGACGAAACAGTCAGACATGTACTGTCCGAATATCCGGCTATGGCACGTTTACGTCAGAACACTTTCGGTAAACCTCAGATTGGCTCAGAAGATCTGAACAGTGTCTCACCGGCCTTTTTGGAGGATTAGGCATACAGTGCTGAGAAACCACTCAAAAGTGAGCCACAATAGACCCACTGGTGGTCGCAGTGGAAGGGCTGCAAGGCCCACTCACATATGAATTATCATCATAGCAGCGTTTACACTGAAGTCACGAAGTTTTAGAGCATACGATTCCAAGCTCTCAAACAAAGTAGCGTCACGTCGGGGGCGTCATGAAGGCTTTAGCCCTCTCACGTGTTTTACCCTTTACTCCAGTTTCTTTTCTACTACTAAAGTCCCTAGCAATTTAAGAGTGACGCCACCCCTCCACTTTTGCTGGAATTAGGGATCTATTGCAATAAAGCTAGGCTGTAATAGTGCCGGGCAGTATTTACACACAACAGTTTGCTGACGACCAAGTAATTGTAGCTAATGATAAAGAAGATATGAAGTATATGATGAGAAAGTTAACGGAAGAATACCAAAAGTGGGGTTGACAGTGAACAAAGACAAGTCTTATATATTGGAAATGAATCAAGTCAGTTAGAACTAGACGATGGACAAACAATATCTCCATGCAACGAGTATGTATACTTGAGTGTTACATTTGATAAGACAGAAGCAGACTGTAAGGAACTGGAAAGAGAATAGTAAAAGCAAAAAAGGTTATTGGACGTGGATAAAAAAGAATATAAAATTTAACATATACGAAACAATGGTTAATAGCACGCTGCTTTATGGAATAGAGACTTGTCGCGTAATAGAAAAATACAAAACAAGAATGGAAAGTATCGAAATGGATGCTATAAGATCAATAAGAATATCGAATAGAGGGAAGCATAACGGATGACATTACTAAACGACAACTGATATGGTACGGGCATGTACAATGGATGAACGACGAAAGATTACCAAAGAAGGTCCTGGAATGGGGACCAAAAGGACGCAGAAAAAGAGGGCGTCCTAAACTGGAATGGTAACGGTCAATCCAAAGATCAATGAGTCAGAAAACCTACCAGAAGATGATTGTCAGGATCGAAGGAGGTGGAGAATAGGCGTCGGAGAACGTAGAAAATCGTTCTAAACCGACCTAGTAGTTGTACTGGTATTTTGACAGTTTTACATTGTATGTCAATTTCAAAAGATCAACCGATAAGTTACAATTAGTCGTAACCGACCGTGAAGAGAATTCTTTACAACAAAATGTGTTTTTTTATTTGTACAGAACTTTATTCTCATCTAATTTTACTCTGCATTGGACAGAACATTATTTTGGGTTTCGATTCAACAAAGTTGCTTGTTTAAAACATCAGTCTTTTACAGTTTTTCACCAGAACACGCTTAACTATTTATCGCATTTAGTGGAACAATGGAAAACTTTTATGTTTCTATTTCTTGTGGCAATGTTCCCAGCAGATAATGCCTTCTGCGGGCTTTTAAAATTTTAAAAGCAAAGATATTGGAACTTCGCTCTCGCTTCTTTTGCCAAAATAAAGATAAGGTTTGAGCGAGCTTTCATGCATCGTTACGAATTGTTTAAATCCTCGCAAAGGTATTAAGAGTTTTACGGGCTTATTCGTAAAATAGTTTACCGACTTTACAAGGCTTTTCTTTTACTTTAGTTCCACAGTAGTTTAGTAGGTTGAGTTAGAACAGCTAGTAGTAGGACTGATTGTCTTTTATATTTTGCATATTAGTTATTTATGTGTCTAGGTCGTAATGTAGGCGTTTACCGCCCGCGGCGTGAGCCGTTAGGCGAGGGCTATAACACGTTGAGGGCGTTAGTAGTATATATTTTGAAACTAGGTTTAATTTTTTTTATTTAACTTGGATTTGGTACAATAATGGTAACTTGTCGTAATATTTTGTCATAATATCACATAATGATATGTGTCAAACCACTGTTCATCAAAGGAGGCAGTTGCTTAGCCGATAAACAACCTTTAATTTTTTAAGTAAACATAAAAATGAATTCTTCGGAAATTGAGCTACCTCGAGAACTTTTGAAGTCTGTAGACGAAGCAAAGCAAGATCTGCTGCCATTAAAGTCAAGGAAGATCTATGAAAAGGACTACAAAGAATTTTCTGCATGGCTCATGGAAAAGTCTGTAGCCGTAAGTCAACTTAATGAAAACTTCCTCGTTGTGGAGCTATTATTCCATGCTTAAAGCTACCCTAAATCTCAATATTGGTGTGGATATAAGGAAATTCCCGAAACTGCTGCTTTTCTAAAACGAAAATCGAATAGTTATAAACCCAAGAAATTCAAAATTTTGAGCAAAAATCTTACTTTACCGCCCAGGGTCATAAAGTGCCATTTTGCTCGAAAATGGGGGCGGTAAACTGCACTTTATCGCCCGCTTGTGCATAAAAGAACATAAAGAGCGACTCTGAGCGAATGTTGTTACTAAAGCCTAACCTCATTCTTTACCTAACCTAAATTCAAAACGTCAGTCCGATGCATGTATTTTTATAGCTGCAGTGACTTTTTTAAGATAACAAATCCGTTGAAATGGTGTTAAACCGAGAACATTTTTGGGATATCATTTTTTACAACTCTCGAAAATCTCAACAAGAATGCTTTACCAAGTTAATTTATGTTTTCGGTAATGAAGCACCACATCAATAGACAGTTTCTTGATGGTATAGAGCATTTAATCGTGGACGGATTGGCCTTAGCGACGATCCAAGGCCGTGTGCATCAAAAACGCCTGTCATTCAGGCAAATATCGATGCTGTGCGTATGCTCATCACGGAAGAAGGACATGTAACATATAGCGAGACATTATTAAGAATTTTAAAGACCTCAATACAAAAAAAATTGGACGAAGAATAAGATATAAGAAAATTAGTTTTCCGCTGAATACCGCATCTGTTAACTCAAGAACAGAAAGAAGCTAGAGTCAATTGGTGTCAGAAAACTTTAGACCTCTTTGAGGCAGGAAACTCGAAAAACGTGTACAGCATTGCCAGTAATGATGAATCGTGGATTAACTCATATGAACCCGAGAATAAATGTTAGTCGTCTGTTTGGCTGTTCCAAGATGAAGAAAAGCCAACAAGTCATCCGTTCTCGAAGTCTATCCAAAAAGATGGTCACGATATTTGTCTCAAAAGCAGGTCATGTATCAACAATTCCTCTGAACGATCAGAGGACTGTTACTGCCGATTGGTACAACACCATTTGTTTGCCGAAACTCATCGCTGAGCTTCGAAAAAGGAACCCCAAACGACGAATCATCCTTCACCAAGACAATGCAAGTTCGTACAAAGCACAAAAACCATTGAATTTTGAATCCAACAAAACTGGTTGGACCATCCTCCATATTGTCCCGACCTAAATCCCAACGATTTGTATACTTCCGAAGATCAAGAATGGACTGCGTGGTCAAAGATTTGTCGCCAGAGGAAGCAGTCGACGCCTTCAAGAATGCAATTTTAACAGTACCAACAAACGAGTGGACTTACAGCTTTGACAACTGGTTTGAGCGCATACACAAGTGCATTAATCTTCTAGAGAATAGTTCTACTAACACTAAAGTCTGAGATAGTTATCTACTGTTTTATTTCAGATGTATATGCCAAACTTAAAGGACAACCCTCGTAGATAGTGCAAATATAAGTAGCTTGTTTAGGACATGCACCATACCATTTCAAAAAATTAAATTCCACCGTTGTTATTCATGCAACTCCTGCATCAATGAATTAGAGACATGCATGCATCTTTAACCATTTGTTCAGGAATTTCTTCTATGGCTTGAGCAACGGTTGCCTCAAGTTCTTCTATCGTATTATGAGTAGTAGAATAAACTTTATCCTTTAAGTATCCCCAAATACAAAAATCAAGAGGCGTATGGTCCGGCGAACGTGCAGGCCAGGCAACTGGACCTCGATTTCCGACCAGTTATTTCCATGTTGCTGATTCAAATAGTCGGTTATGATTCTTGCATTATATGGAGCGGCTCCATCTTGCTGGAACTACATGTCTGCTATATCTTAAAGCGGCAAATTTTCTAAAATTTGGTCAGAGAATAGATGAGACAAGAATACCAAGATAAATAATAAATTGGAGATCTGCAGGCAGGAAAGTAAGATGGATGCCACGACAAAGGTGGATTACCGATGTCGAAGATGACATCAAGAATATGGGAATAAGAAGGTGGCGTAGGCTAAAAACCTATTCGGGGGTTGTAATGCAATTGAAAGAAGAAGAATTGTTCAGTAAGTAACTTAAGTAAGCCCTGGAAAACACTAAGACACATAATTCTTACTCTATTTCCATATTTTAATGTAATAAAAGGGAAGAAAATAAATTATCTCTCAGATATATTGGAAGAATCAAATTGGTTTTGGAAAACCCTGTCTTCTTTTGGGGTAACTGGCAACAAATAGGCGGAAGGACTCGTCCGGGTCGCAGCAGGATTAGTCTATACAGGGTATTATTTATGTGTCCACCATTGCTAACTTTATTATTATTATTTAAGAAAAATGTTTAAATTGGCTTACTAGTAGAATTTTTGACGCTCTCTAAGATGAATAATAATGAACAATGTTTAAACATTTGGTTATCTATGTTTTTAGAAGTAAAACAAGATAAAAATTTATAATTTAAAAGTGCAATTTATAGGCCCATTAGAAAAATTATTAGCATTGATAGACCATTTCAAAAAATTAAACGCAAATAAAATGTCCTGTGCAGGCAAATATTGGAACTCGAGCGAAAAATACTTTGCGACTTTTCAACTAAACTGCAGAAATGTATTTTTGGGTTTGATGAAAGCTAAAAATGATTGATATGGAAAACCAATTTGAATATTTCACCTCTCGTACTGGTAAAATAAAAATACGTCGCGACATACCATGCCATTGGTCATAGAAAACTATTTAAAATACTAGATAAAAATCAAGGTCTTTTCCCTATTAATAATAACAAAGTTAGCAATGGTGGACACTTAATTTGCAACACCCTGTATAGACTAATCCTGCTCTGAACCGGGCGAGTCCTTCCGCCTATTTTTACCTAACTGCAGCACGGCAAAAGAAAGGGTAATATTTTTCGATTGTTGTATGTAAGTAAGTATGTTTGTGTCACGATAGAAGCTAAACGGTTGAACAGAATTTGACAAAGAAGGTGTCCTTGAATTTCTACTGATCCCGAAGGTGCTATAGGCAATAGTTTTTTAAACAGGAATCAACATGGCGGTCTCCAAACGCCATTTTGTCACATGATGTAGGCTTTAAGGCATACAAATGATCTAAATTGCAGGCGATTTTATTGAAATTCCTTTGATTACCCATTGCAAATGTCCTCTAATTTGCTGTAGTTACTTTGTGGTCCTCCTTGCTCCCACCCATCTCCCCTCCTGTCATGCCCCCCACCCTATTCAAAAACCATATTAGCATAATTTTATAAAATATAAAGCGATTTCAAAAATTCTTCCTGCATACGCTTTCAGATTTTTTTTCTAACACCATTTTACTATTTGCCCACTAAGAATTAAACCTAAAAGTTGAAAATAAAAAAATGTTAAATAAGAAAAAGACAACTGCTGTATTTACTTGTAACTACTAGTCGCAGTTGGGTACAAAATTACCTAATAACCTGATAATAAATAAAGTTGAAATTATTTTATTTATATTTTTGTTCGTTCATAATTTAAGAAATCCACGACGAAGTCGTCCATATTTTTGCAACTACGCTTTCAATGCTTCCATGTCATACGCTACACACGTATATTTCACGATTGCCAGTTGGCTTTTTCTGGGACGCACACTATGCCCTAAATATCTGGAAAAAATATGAAGTTTTAGTTTTACATTTTCAGAGGCGAGTTTATTTGTTAATATCCATTTTACACGGAGCATCGCATGAATATGCGGTTTTCGGAATGTAGTAAAACACATTTTGTGTAAACAACTACTTGGAAATCAAATTAACGAATGAGATTAGCCCTTCGCCTTCTCGTCTGAATGGTCTGTATAAATTTTCGTCAAATATCTTTGATCCTGTAAAACGGAAAGTTGACTTTTAAAAAATAGTCCAAAAATATTCCTCCATTCCGACAATGAGTATATGACCCATATAGAGTGGCAACTGGCAAGCTTTGCAACATTGAGGGGTAGATGGCGCCGAAATAAATTCGTCTATTAAGCAATTTTCAGAGACAAGTAGGTACTATGATCTAATGGCATTTAAATGACAGACATGAACCTCGGAACTCGCACATACAACTAAATCGTATTATTATTCCCTGAATATTGCGTACTAGACGAATTTATTTCAGCGCCATCTACCCTTCAATGTTGCAAAGCTTGCCAGTTGCCACTTTATATGGGTCATATACTCATTGATTCCGATTAAGAATTGAATACAGTGAAACCTCACCTTGCGGACACCTCTATTAAGCGGACACTCCCTTTAGGCGGACAAATTTTTGGGAACCACGCTTTTCCCTATTTCTTTACATGTAAAATTTATTCCTATAACCGGACACTCTAATAAGCGGACGCGGACAATTCTTTTGGTAAAAAATTTTTGAAGCCTTTCTTAACCGGACGCGAACCTTTGACAACGGGACAGAGCGCTGCATAACATGGGCATATATATTATGTAGTATGTTGTCAACAACGCACTCTGCAGCCGGGAATTACCTCTTTCCGTTTTAATGCGGAGACTAAATACTTGTGTCGTATTTACAACATATTTTATTCGGCGGCACTACTGTGTTTTATTTTTATTCTTCAATTAGGTAGTAATAGATCTCTTTGAAATAGTGCCGAGGAAAAAACTTCTAAGTTTATGTGAAAAAATGAAAGTTGTTAACGTTTCGGAGAAGGAACACCTATCAGCACGAAAGATGGCTGAAAAATTTAATATCGGAAAAACTCAAGCAGCGGAAATTGTTAATAAATATACATTGAAATTTCGCAGTTTCCTCTCATAAGCGGACACCTCCAATAAGCGGACAAAATCGACGGAACCGTGAGTGTCCGCTTATGGGAGGTTTCACTGTATTTGCAATATATGTGTTCATTGTCGAAAAACCAAAGTAAAATAAAGAATAATTAGATCAAAAAAAATTTTAATTTCTTGCTCAAAAAACTTTAACGGGTAAAACTGGTATAATAATTTAAGAGAGTTTTATTTTATGACTTGCGAAGTTACCATAAATTATAATAAAATTATAACTTTCCTAACGTGGGTTTTCCTCTTGTTAACAAAATTCCTCCATTCTCGAATTTAAAAAAAACTTCATCAAAAATTTATTTTATTTTTAATATTGTCGCGTTTCTAAAAAAAGTGTCCCCGTCCCCTAGACAACAAAGACCCTCTTTTGGTCTCTAATAGCTTTTAAAATGAAATCTTACTTGATAATAAAATTTTATTTCAAGGCACACACAGTTCCGAGCTACTCAAATTAAAATCTACTTAAAAATCTCGATGTTCTAAATTTAACGTCCTCGTGACGTCATTGGATAATGATGGACGATGTGCGTTGAGACGACAAAGCTACGCGTAAGAGATAATGTCTTGCGAATTTAAAAGACAGTGGTGGGTTCATTTTACCCCATCATCGATCTATTCATAAACCAAACGAATTTATAAACGTCAGAGGACATCCACACACGACTTAAACGTACTAAAAACCATATACGTAATATTACGTTTATGCTAAAAACCTTGATAATATGAAAAATGTGAGTTTTTTCGCAACACATTCTATTTTATTTAGCCTTCTTCGATCCATCTCTCGACATAGGACACCCCAATATCTTCCACTCTTCTCTGTCTGTCGCCGTGTTTATCCATCTAGTCCCCCGCATGTTTCTTCAAATCGTGCCACTATCTCATTTGGAGTCTTCCCCCACTTCTTTTATTTTTCCAAGGTCTCCAGTTCACAATTCCATTGTTCCATCGATCGTCTCTCTCTCTCTTATATTATGACCGGCAAATTTCCATTTTAATTTTGCTACCTCTCCTCTGACATTACTTTTGTTTTATTTCTTATCCATTTTTTCCTTTTTCTATCCGTTGCTTTAGATATAACATTTGTCTTTCCATTGATCTTTGGGCTTTTGTTACATTATCCTTGTTTGCTTTTGTAAGTGTCCAGGTCTGGGATCCATAGGTACGTACAGGAAGGATACATTGGTTATACACTTTCGTTTTAAGGTACTGAAGATATATATATTTTTTTAATATATAACTTAAATTACCGAATGCTGCCTAAGCCAATCTTACTCGTTTCTTGATTTCAGCTGATTGGTTTTCTATTTTTAGTTTAATAATTTGTCCCAGGTACATATTCCTCTACTTGTTCTATTTTTTCTTGGTTTATTCTGATCGTGATATCCTCATCTGTGTTTGTTCTGACTTTAGTCTAAGTGTAGTTCATACTTAAGCCTATATTTTTAGCTGCTGTATTCATTTTTTTCAGCATTTTTATTAGTTCTTCTTTTTTATCTGTTATTAAGGCGATATCATCAGCATATCCTAGGTGGTTGAAGTATTGTCCGCTTACTATTATGCCTATTTGTTCCCAATCTTTTAAAAGTTTTTAAAAAACATCTAGGGCCTGATTAAATACTTTATATATTATTTAAATGATTATCATTTATTTATTATTGTCATAGTCTGTTGTGCGTTCTTTGTCGTCCGATAAATATAAGAATGGTTCGTAGATAATATAAAAATTAATATCTTCAAAACTACATAGTTACAAAAATAAGCAGGTGGACTTTAATCAAAATTCAAGGAGACGTTTTCCACAAAAAGCTTAAAAAAACAAAATCTATAATATTTTTTTAAATATATTAAAAATATTTTTTAAGCTGTATTTTCATACAAAATATTTATTAAATTAATTTTTTATACGGAAAATAGCTGAAGTCAATTTTATTTAGTAAGAAAAAAAATAATATCTAAATAATATAAATAATAAATAATATAATATAAATATCTAATAAATGGGACAATCAAAAAACAAAAATATTTTTTCCATCAAATATCGAATATATTATCTAATAAATTGGCAAAAGATAATATAAAAATTAATATCTTCAAAACTACATAGTTACAAAAATAAGCAGGTAGACTTTAATCAAAATTCAAGGAGACGTTTTGCACAAAAAGCTTAACAATCATTTGACGAAAACCAAAATCTATAATATTTATTTATATTAAGCTGTGTTTTCATACAAAATATTTAATAAATTAATTTTTTTATACGGAAAATAGCTGAAGTCAATTTTATTTAGTAAGAAAAAAAATAATATCTAAATAATATAAATAATACATAATATAATATATATATCTAATAAATGGGACAATCAAAAAACAAAAATATTTTTTCCTTCAAATATCGAATATAATATCTAATAAATTGGCAAGAATGACAATATAAGTGACTTTGTCTTTAGGCTTTACTAAGTCATTTTTATCTTAATTTTTGTCGGTCAATGTAAGAGTTTTTATTGTTAGAACATACACAAAAACGACCATTTTATGAAATTTGACCGTTTACTGTATATAGAAAAGCTTAACTTTACTTACATTTTTTTTAGCCGAATATCCTGCTATAACATAGTAAAATTATAGCCAGTTCCACCCAGACAAAAAATTCCCATATGTGTATGTGTAAATAGTGCAGGCGCTGTAGGTAGTTGAGTATGCAAAATATGAGGACCGCAGTTTGACAATGGATTCTACCTGACAAAATGTCACAGATTAACTATCTGGATGTTGCCTAGCCAGGTTTTGGTCGATTTATTTTTTTATACCCCATTCTTTTATAGTCGTGTTCGAATTTCTGAAAATTTAACTAAGTTGACGCCCTAAAGCCACAATGGCAGAGAAATTAATTAAAAATGTATAAAATCCAATTTAAAAATAAAATTATATTAGTTTGTTAAATTTTAGCTGCAAAAAATCCCAAAAACCCCCCAGACCCCTTAAAACCTGAGATTTTGAGGTTTCCTTCAAATTTTCTCAAAAACTAAACTTCTTAGGGAAGAATATGTAATTACCTTTATTATACACAATAAAATTTGCTTTTCAACGATGTATTAGTCAGTGGGGTACGAGCAATGACAAACTTTTCAGCGGCGTACGTTTGATGATGATTGAGGTGATGTAAATTTTTTTTATCAGAAATTGTGTCCTATAGTCGATTGTAGACAATGAAATTTTCTTTAAAACAATGTATAACAAGCTTAGATTAGTTAGTTTTGTTATACATCATTTAAAAGTAGATTTAATTATAGGTAAATCTAGTGGGAATAAGGACACTGTTGTTCTGGTTCTGGATAATATAACCTGTCTGATAAACAAAACAAAAGAAAATATAAATAATTAGCAGATTAATGTTGGGTTTCGTTTTTAATTTTGTGCCGTTTGTTTTCCTGATGTGCTTCAATTCTTGTTTTTTGTTGTTCCAATGTACGATCTAGTATGAAGGTCTGATGAAGACAAAAACCATTGTCGAAACGTTACCGATGGATTAAAACGTATATTTACCAGAACAACAGTGTCCTTATTCCCACTAAATTTACCTATAGTTGCATTGCAAGGACGTGATAAGTTTACCAAAAGTAGATTTAATTGTCTACAATTAACTATAGGACACAGTTTTTGATAAAGAGCTTAGTTTTCAAGAAAATGGGGTAAAACATGTAATAAACTATTTCTTTTTTAAATTTTTTTACAATGCCTTAATAAGCGGATGCAACTGGAAAATGTGTCATTGGTCGTACCCCTTTGACATATATCGTTGAAAAGGAAATTTTATTGTCTACAATAAAGGTAAATAAATATGTTTCCCTAAGAAGCTTAGTTTTTCATGTTTTAGGGGGTCTGAGGGGTTTTTAGCGGTTTTTGCAGCTAAAATTTAAAAACCTAATATAGTTTTATTTTAAGGTTAGATTTTACACATTTCTGATGCATTTCTGTGCCAGTGTGGTTTTAAGGCGTCAACTTAGTTAAATTTTTAGAAATTCGAATATGACTATAAGAGAAGGGGGCTTTAAAAAAATCTGTGACCTATTGTCAGCTAGAATCCATTGTCAAACTGCGGTCCTCATATTTTGCATTCTCACACACATAGCACAATCACGTGTTTAACACGTAAAAAAGGCGTGAGAAAAAAAAACGTTGATTTTAAAAGCTGCTAGAAAGAAACGTTTATTTCATATATGAAAACAAGCTTAAAAGGTCATTCATTAACGCTATAAAAAATAAAGTGGCTAAAAACTGCGTTTTAATAACGCCTTTATCAAATTAAAAAACAATGTTTTTACGTTAGTTTCAAGTTATTTTTATCAACGTTAAAATCACATTAGATTCACGCCTTTTCTACACGAATTATAAAACGCGACTGGCATGGCTTTTCTACCGAATATTTTTGAGATTTTACTAGCAGCAACGCCACCTATTGTCGGGAGTTTTCACTTTGCCGAAATCAGGCAGTGCTTTGGCCTCTAAACTCCAAAAACCTGTTAAGGGACTGATCCCTGATCCACGATCACGACGCATCTATTATTAACCTGACAAAGACACATTGATATTCTGTGAAAGTGTTTACTGTTCAAACATCTTGTTTAGCTTTAAAAAAAAAATGTATATAGATAGATATTTTGTCTTGCCTTGAGCGCCATCTTTAAAATTGTCTTGAAGTGTTGTAGTCTTAAAATAGCGAACTTTTATAACTTCCTTTCGCGTCTCTTTTAAGTTAAAAAAACGTTATTAAAAAAACGTGACCAAAAAAGACGCAGAAAGTTAGTAGGTTTGAGAAGTCTTAATCTAGTGGCGTTTTAGAACATGTTGTGGAGTACTTTTCAAGTGTGAATTTGGTACATGAAAATAACGAGGGTAAAAAACACGTTATACACACAGCACCAGAAACTTCAGCAAAAAGTACATTTTTATAGCTTGATTTCTCCTTGTTTTTAAGTTATCTTTAAGCATGTAGATTTAACAAAGTAAATATTACATGGTATGAGGTTGTTTTCAAGTAAAAAAAAACTTTGTTATCTTTGTTCACGTGAATTTAACGTTGATCTGATTTTTGTGCTATGTAGGCAACTACCTACAGCGCCTGCACTAAAACGAGGTGTCCTTTGTCAAAATTGAAAAAAATTTCCCCCGCACATTGACGCGGGCGCCGTCAGAGTATCGTTTATATCCTACCTACGCAAAATTAATCCTAATTATTTTTGTTTACTTCGATTTTATCCAAGGATTTAGGAGAAACGAAAATTTGATTGGAAGGCGTGCGGATCCCTAAAATAAGCATTTGACAAAAAAATATAATCGGGTCTTATTTCTTTGGATAACCTGAGTTATTTCTTTTGGATAACTTGACTCTCTTTAGTGGAGCGTAGTTACAGAATGAAAAAACACCAAATAGAAATTAAAAACAACTTCCTATATCAAAATTCGGCTTTCACCTTTAGGCTTTCAGGACTCTCAGCTTCATATTTTATAAAAATGTTCATATTTTTTTTCAGACTTCATAAAGCTTCATATTTTTTAAAGAACCTTGATATTTTTCATATTTTCCCCAATGAAGATGAACAAAGGGGCTAAAAGAGAGTTATTGGACTAAGGCACGGATAAGACCAGGCAGCAATAAGGCCAGGCCTTATTTAGTTTTGCATTGTAAAATGCTTTAATTATAACACCAGCTGTTTTAAAGAACAAAATAAATTCTGGCCTAATTAAGGATAAATTTCCTGATGGAAAAATAATAGACTTAAATTAAATTTCAGTGATGAATGTTAGTTGCCTATGACAGAGTCTGAATTGAATAGTGAAATGTTGAGTTTTTTAAATATAATATAATCTCAGTAGAGATCTGAGCCCTGAAGGAGAGAAAAATTAGATATCCCAAAAAAAAATAACCCCAAAAATTAAATTCGCCCCGCCTGGGAAAACAGAGTCTATTAAACTAACAAACAATGGAAAAAATCGGCAACACGCTAGAAGCTTACCTTCTGTGATTCTGCAACATTCTCTGGCGGCGCCGCCCGTTTCTTGCGTCTGGAATTTCTGTCTTCAACCCGAAAAAACATGTGACTTCTTCTAGTTTTTTGGCGGAAGTGAGGTCTTCATTCCCCTGTCACACACAGGGTGGCGCTTCAAACTTCCAGCGTGAGAAAAAACGCGAATGATTTCAATAAAATGATCAGGTGATCAAAAAGAAAATAGCTTTCAACAAAGCGAGAAATTATCACCTGATCGGAATTTTTTCCAAACCGGACTTTCCTTTTTTGAAGGTTTCTGCAGAAAGCCCAAAATATCAAAACAAACTCCAAGGTTAGGTTTTCCCAAAAAATTCAAAATAAAACAATAAAGAAAAAATAACTGGCAGTATTAAACATTCCGCCCACCATAAAAATTCCCAATTTTTATAGAAAAACCCAAAAACAAAAAAAAAAGGTTATTCAATTGCCCAAAGGGTCTAAACAATAAATTAGCATTTTTGCAACAATAATTTTATCGCAATAACTATGGACGTCATACTTAAGTTAATTCAAATAAGCACTATTCACGCTACACAAGGTTTTGAAGGTTGGTTACTGGCTGGGTAACGGACATACCTTCACCAAACTACGGTCAAGTAATCCTTTCGCGGTTTTTACTTGCACGACACGGGGGATTCTATCTGGACTCGAGTAAATTTTTTCAATTCTACCGAGTGACCACTTCAATTGGGGTAGGTTATTTGCCCCAACAAAATTAGTGCCCTGGTCACTGTAGAGGGCAGCACATCTGCCACGTCTACCAACAAATCGGCGGAGGGCAGCCAAAAATGCATCAGTGGACAAATCAGAAACAGCCTCCAGGTGAATGGCCTTTGTTGGGAAACAAACAAAAATACACCCATAAGCCTTTTGACTTTTTACACCACGACGCTTGGTTAACGTGATGGAGAATGGACCCATAAAATCTACACTAACATGGGAAAAGGGCTGCACCTGGGACACTCTAAATTTAGGAAGGTCACCCATGAATGGGTGCAATGGTTTGGGATTTACCCTGGCACAACAAAAACACTTGGAAATAACACTGTGAATGGCACTTTTCACCGACAAAATCCAAAACTGTTGATTTAGGAGGTACTCCAATAAGCGAGGACCTGGATGTCCATGCTCATTATGGAATTTTTCAATAATCAAAGTGGTAAGCCTATGACTACGAGGCAACAACATGGGGTATTTCACCTCATATGCTAAATCAGTGTAACGTAATCTACCGCCCACCCTGAGAACACCATGGGAATCAAGAAAAGGAGCTAACTTTCGAAGAGGCTTAGCACAACTCTCACCCTTACGTATCCTTTTCAAATCTTCAAAAAAAACTTCTTGTTGTACAATTCGCACAACAACTAAAGTAGCATAATAAATATCTGCCTCATTGAGTGCTTTAGTAGGAAAAGATAAAGAAGGATCTTTTTTCACTCGAAAAGGTCTCAAACAAAAGGCAACAATGCCCAAGATTTTACGTAAAGATGAGTACTTAGTGAGTAACAGCTGTATTTCATCAAGGGGTATTTCTGTCACAAAAACAAAACAATTTTCCTCAGGGGGTAGATCAGCATCAAATGCATCAATTTTATGGTTCATAGGCCATGTTTCACTAGACTGGGCCAACCAGGATGGTCCAGTACACCAAAGAGGATGGTCTATCAATTGACCAGGAAGTAGGCTCCGGGATAAGCAATCAGCTGGGTGCTCCTTACCATTTACATGGTACCAACAGCTGGGGGGAACTTTCTCTTGAATAGTCGTTACACGATTGGCTACAAAAACCTTTCGTTTTGATGGACACGATTTTATCCAAGCAAGGGTAACGCTGGAGTCAGACCAAGCAAAAATCTTATCAATCGGGATGCAATCAAGATGATTGCCAACAAACTCCAATAGCTCTGCCAACAATACAGCAGCACACAATTCTAAGCGTGGAATAGAAATACTTTTCAAAGGGCACACCCTACTTTTCCCACACGAAAGGGAGATAGAAATATTTCCATCCAACTCAATTTGTCGAATATATACTGCACCACCATATGCACACATTGAGGCGTCACAAAAGCCATGCAATTCAGTGGTGACAGCATTTTGCTTCACAACATAACGAGGTATTGATATCGAAGATAATAATGGTAGCTGCGACACATAGAGTTGCCACTGTGCAACAATATCACTGGAGGGGGTATCATCCCATGAAAGACCCTGGACCCCAAACGTTGCATTAAACACTTAGCAACCAAAACAACTGGGGCTAGGAACCCGTGTGGATCATATATCCTTGCAATCTCAGAAAGAATGTTTCTCTTGGTACAAGGTCTTTCCATGGGCATCACATCATAACAAAAGGAATCAGATTTTGGACACCATTTTACCACCTTCACAACTGGGTGGTGTGGAACAAAATATGAATGGAAGTCAGGGCTAGAATTGTCCAATTTCAGAAGCCCCTGGTCTAGGTAATCCTGAACAAATTCTTTGTACACACTATACAAAGCAGGATTCTTCAATAATCGGTTTTCCATCATATTGAATCTACACAATGCTTGACCTTTAGAGTCACTAAGTTCTTTTCGAGGCTCTCTGAAAGGTAAACAAACAGCATATCTGCCAAACTCAGTTCCAGAATGAGCGGCAGCAAACAATTTTCCACACAAGTCCTCATCAGAGGGAAGAGGGATTTTTGGAGGGGTCGATTCTAGTTCCCAAAACTTTTGTAAGGTACTATCCAATCGAGATTCTATAGGGGAAGACACTGAGGTCAACAAACTAATGGGTTTTTGAGTTTTACGAGGACCATCAATACCACCAAGGAGTATCCAACCAAATATTGAATTAATGGCACAAGGTCCTCCATTTTCTCCTTTTTTAAAGCCAGGCACAAGCATCTGAACAAACAAATCAACACCAATCAAAAGGTCTACACTACTAGGTTGTCCAAAATTAGGATCAGCAAAATCTAAATTTTTTAGGTACGGCCACTGAATAGAATCATATTCTACGACAGTCACAGGTATGGTTCCACAAATTTTAGGAATAAGAATGGCATCACAGGAAAACAAACTATCAGGAAACTTGGCGGAGCCTATTTTCAATGTAACATTGCCATATGAAGTACTAGAAATCATGCCATTTATTCCCTCAATAGGAGTTCTATTCGGAGCTACTTTAAGTCCTAACCTCTCAGCCAAGGAGACGGTTACAAAGGACACTTCACTAGCAGAATCTAAAATTGCCCGACAAGACACAAACTTGTTGTGGGCATCTAACACTAAAACTTGGGCAGTTGCAAAAAGCACAGGTCTCCTCTTACGAGGTTCAAAATGGTTGCTACTGGGTGTAGCGGTACACAATGCCTGTTTGGCACCTTCACTATTAGGTATATGGGGGCTCTCCCCTGGACAATCATCTAAAAACACAGGTCTCCTCTTACAAGGTTCAAAATGGTTGCTACTGGGTGTAGCGGTACACAATGCCTGTTTGGCACCTTCACTATCAGGTATAGGGGGGGTCTCCCCCGGACAATCATCTAAAAACACAGGTCTCCTCTTACGAGGTTCAAAATGGTTGCTACTGGGTGTAGCGGTACACAATGCCTGTTTGGCACCTTCACTATCAGGTATAGGGGGGGGGGTCTCCCCCGGACAATCATCTAGGTGGCTCTGAGAGCTTTTCACAAAGTGCAACAGGGAATGGTGAAGACCCTGGCACTGACATGTGGCATTTGTAGGGCATTGAGATACACCATGTTTGCCAAAGCAGTTAAAACACAATCGTTCACGCTTAACAAATTGATGGCGCTGACCTACTTCTAATTCCAGAAATCTGGTACACTTCACAAGGGGATGGTAGGGCTGTTGCTGGCAATAAACACAACCTTTATTACCAGACTGGCCTGTTCCAGTCAATAACACAGGATAGGGTGGTTTGCCACCCTTCCTAGGGGGTAGAGGAGGTGAGACCTCCTTCGGTTTATTCAAAAGAGAACTATTTTCCAAAGCCCGACAATTTTTCTCTAAGAATTTAAACAAATCTTTATAGGACGGGATTTCCTTATCACTATACTCAATCTCAAACTGAGTTTTCAATGGGGTATCAACTTTTTGCAAAAGAAGAATCATTTTAGCAAAATCTAAAAGGTCTACATCATCATAGTTTGACAATGCTTCCAAATTTTCCCGGAAAGTGGACAACAATAACCTCAAATCATGTGGGTTGCTCGATTTTGCAGAAGGGGCTTAACAAATAGACGTCCAATAATTTGTTACCAAAAGTCTTTTATTATTAAAGCGTCTAATCATCGCATCGAAGGCTACTCTATAATTATCTGAGGTTAGCGGTATGTTCCTAATTACAGATGCAGCCTCTCCCACCAGAGCGGTATTTAAGGCTTAAAATTTAGCTATTTCACTCATGTCAGCTTTTTCGTGCACAAGTGACTTAAACATATCAAAAAAGGTGGGCCATTTTTTAAGATTACCGTCAAAATGGGGTACCTCTATTCTTTTAATTTCAAGACCCCTGTCCACATTTACCAGGGAATGGTTCAAAATTGTCTGTGAGGCATCTTGGTAATCCTCTGGATAGAACTCACGACAAATCGATCTAATTGTGTATTTCATTTCATCAAATTCCTGCACTAAAATTTCCTGACTTTCTTGTATCTGATCACTACTATCCAAGCTTATAATTTCAAAATGCAATGCATCGAAGTGACTTACCAAAGAAGGCACATCTTCCCATCTGGGTTTTAACTTTTTTGCCTTCTCTGCATTGCCCTGGGCGTCGACGGCTCTATTATAAGTTGTTTTTAATTTATTAAAAACGCTATTTTGTTGTTTTTTCAAAACTTTTATGTCAGACATGACAAAGCGGTTTTTATCAGATACAAAAAAGTAGGTTTTTTCGCTATCAACATCCGGGTACGGTTCGCTAAGAACGCGGCAACAATCTCGCGCTTAACGAAAGCAAAAAACGAAGGTAAATTTCGACGGATTTCACACAAACAAATTCGAAACCCGACGAATAATCAAAAATTTTCTAACCTCGGAGGTAAACAAAACAACACGTGAAGTGAGGTTAGAACACACAAACGTCAATGAAATGTCAGCCAGCAAGAAAAAAAACGGGCGCCCGGGTCGCTGCCAAATGTCGAACGGGGGTTTTTTTTTTATCGCCGCACGAGGTAATAAACCAAACTCAGGGCAACCAACCTTCAAAACCATGCGGACTCTAAAAAAAAACCGGTACAAAAACAACAATGTCCGAATCTGGCAAAAAAACGATAAAATATGGTTGCTGCAAAAAAACTATAAAATTACCAATTTTTTAACAAAAAAAAAACTGTAAAATCCAAAGGGCTTTTTTCAAAACATAAGGGTCTGAAGGACCAAATAGAGATCTGAGCCCTGAAGGGGAGAAAAATTAGAGATATCCCAAAAAAAAATAACCCCAAAAATTAAATTCGCCCCGCCTGGGAAAACAGAGTCTATTAAACTAAAAAACAATGGAAAAAATCGGCAACACGCTAGAAGCTTACCTTCTGTGATTCTGCAACATTCTCTGGCGGCGCCGCCCGTTTCTTGCGTCTGGAATTTCGGTCTTCAACCCGAAAAAACATGTGACTTCTTCTAGTTTTTTGGCGGAAGTGAGGTCTTCATTCCCCTGTCACACACAGGGTGGCGCTTCAAACTTCCAGCGTGAGAAAAAACGCGAATGATTTCAATAAAATGATCAGGTGATCAAAAAGAAAATAGCTTTCAACAAAGCGAGAAATTATCACCTGATCGGAATTTTTCCCAAACCGGACTTTCCTTTTTTGAAGGTTTCTGCAGAAAGCCCAAAATATCAAAACAAACTCCAAGGTTAGGTTTTCCCAAAAAATTCAAAATAAAACAATAAAGAAAAAATAACTGGCAGTATTAAACACTCAGAATAGATATTTAAAGTATTATACTTAAAACTGTTTTCTGTGTTACTAGACGTACCTATTAAAATGTGCTTTGTTTTTGTTTGGCCATACCCCATCCACGCCTAATTCAACTTCTTTATTAATAAAATAAAAAGTATATATAGTTTTGCTTAGTAAATGTATTTTCCTAAAAAAAAAGTTGGGTTTGGCTTAACCGGCCATTTGATAGGGAACCAAAAAAAAACCTAATTTTTATTCATATTTCCTTTATATTTTTTTTTCTTAATTTCATATTTTTCATGTTTTTATTTAAAAAAATCATATTTTTCATATTATTTTCCTATTTATTGTTGAGAGCCCTGGGCTTCTCTTGAAAATCCAGCCTTGTAAGCAGGGAACAGTTTTTTTATATCTCCCCTAAAAACACTTGAAACCCCCCAAAACATTGACGGGGCGTGGTGTAAAACTTTGGGATGCACACCCAAAAAAAAATTGGGGCGTAGGCGAAAAGTTTTTTTGAGCCATTATCATATAATTTAGAGCAAATAATTTTTAAAAAATGATAACTAGTTAGATATTAGTTTTCTACTATTATTGTTTTTATAAATAAATAATAAATGTTTCCTACCTAGTTTTTATATTTCACAACCACATTTTGTATTGAAAATGAAGGCGTCTCTGTCCCTTTTTCAAATAAATTCTTCAATAACGAATCCCTTGAACTTTGTAATTGCTCGAATCATTTTTTTTTCTCAATAATTAACATTGCGAGGGCAGTTAATCTATTCTCACCCATTGTGCTTCTAAGGAAAGTTTTAATTCGCTTTAGGGTGAAGAAACAACGTTCTGCTTCTGCAAATGAAAACAATACGGCTCGGCCGATAACGCCAAGTTGTCTCAGTGGCCTAATTTAAGGTACACACACACACACACACATACACACACCTTTAACAGCCAACGGTAATCGTAGAAGCGATTTTAATTGTTTGACAAGAGCACTAATCGAAGTAAGTCCCAGATTCTATGTACTGTAAAATTCTATAGGGACATGTCGTCCTCTCTTTCTATACAGCAGCCGGCCTACGCATCCACCGCACGGTCGTTTGAACATGAATACAAACACACACAAACCGGGTAATAATTTCTAGTTGGTATTCAAGTAAATTTCTTTTAGGGTTTATTAATAGTTTACGATTAAATTATTAATTAAAGAATGACCAAATTTTAATATTTTTTTAAGTAAAATTTGGAAGTGCACGAGCACATGTGCACTTATGGAGGAACCGCCACTGCCCCAAAAGCATCGAATTTGAGATTTTCTGTACTTGATTTTTTTTTGGTTTAGCTTATTATTACCTGTCTTAGCTATCAGGATTGGGGTCACTGTATCCTGGGATCCTGACTTTTTTCCAGGCTGCAGTGACCCTAATCAGGTTAGGTTTCGCAAACCTTGAAAACAGTGCAAAATAATCATTGTAGGATGTTAATTTTTTTATGATGATGATTGCGACAAACCGGTAACAAAAGAAAGTAACAAGCGACAGAAACACTTTTCAGCGCACGCTTTTCTAAAAAGAATCAGGTTTATTTAAAGAAATGCCATAGAACGTAGCAGTTATTTTCGGTAAAACATTCGTATAGTGTTTTACAACACTTCACGGATGGAATTTTGCCAGACGGATAACGCGCGAATACGCAGAATGACTTTCCATCAGAGTCAGAAAACTCTCTGAAAAATCGGATAAAACAAAAGAAAATATAAATGAATATATTACATCAGGAAACTCTAACATTTGGTGTTTGACAAGTCTAATATGTAAAGCTAACAGATAGCAAAACGAATGAATGGATAAGAAATAAAACAAAAGTAAAGGAAGTCAGGGAGAAGTAGCAAAATTAAAATGGAAATTTGCCGGTCATTTGTCGGGTACGATTTTATTTTAAATCGAATTCTTAAAGGACGGTACCGTAGTAGATCTCTTGTGTGTATAAAATAAATATAAAACAGTTTTAAAAACTTTACAAACTTTAATGAATACAAAATAAAACTCTGTTGCAATTTACAAATTGTTACAAGACTTTTCTTATGACCTATAAAGCAAACAAGACCCAAAATATTAAAATAAAACTTTAACTTACCAAAATAACAAACTTCAAAATATTCTTTAAATATAAAAATCCTATGTTTCTTCACTGATAATTACTTTAGAGGTGTTAGTTAAGTTCAACAAAACTTAGAATGTGACTACCGACTTGTCTCCTCCAAGTTTAGGTTTTTATAAACGGTAGGTTGGACCTAAATAATCCATTATCCCCTCTTTGAAAAGCTTCGAGGAACCAAGTTAGTGGCGTTGCTGATAATCCTAAAGTTTACTTTACATTCTAGCTAATGAGCTAAACAAGATAAGCTAAACAAAAACAGAGATAAAATACATTTTATAGACAACATTTTCTTATCTCACTGTTTTTCCACGTCCAATCACACAAAACCCTCTCGCTACTTGAATTATCTCCACGCTTAACCATTACAACTCCCACTCTTCACTTTTTACTAGTTTTTCTCCCATCAACCACCTGCTGTGTAGGTAAGCGGCAACCATCTGTTTACCATTTTGGAGGGAGGCGGAACCACTTTCTTATCTCAACAGAACCATAATTGCGTTTTTCGTTTTTCCAAGATGGTTTCGTACAGTGGCACAGTCAGGTGAAATTTACATTCCTGACACTATCAGACAAAAAGACGATCGATGGAACAAACGTATTGTAAACTGAAGACCTTGGGAAAATAAAAGAAGTAGGGGAAGACCCCAAATGAGATGGGCGGACGATTTGAAGAAACACGGAGGAACTAGATGGATGAACACGGCGACAGACAGAGAAGAGTGGAAGATATTGGGGGAGGCCTATTTCCTAAAATGGATTGAAGAAGGCTAAATAGATAGATAGATCAAGAAACTCTCTAAGCGTAGGGGAGACCGGGGTTGGTTGTCTTATTACAGGTTGGTTGACATGGAAATTTTCCGCCTTCTTAAAATTAAAACAAACAATCGGTAAAACAAACATTAATATCTTGAAAAATATTGAAACGATTTAAATGATTAGTGCGTCGATGTACGTGGCGGACCTAGATCATTTACAAATAAATTTAGTAAATTTTAGGGTAGGGAATCCCATAAGACCAAAATCGCCAAACTTTGGAAATTCATAATTCAAAAATTATACAGTTGAATAACAAAAGCACCAAGTTGCAGTATGGTGGGGCCATAGTGATGTGAAAAAACCACACCCTGAGATAAGATTAAAAAAAACGTCATTTAGCGAATTTTAGAGTAGGGATTCCATATGACCAAAATAGCCAAAGTTTAAAAATTCATATTTCAAAAACTATAGAGTTTATCAATAAAAGCACCGAGTTTCAGTATGAAGGGGTCGTAGTGATGCAAAAAAACTACACCCCAAGTTAAGATTCGAGAAAACGTCATTTAGCGAATTTTAGGGTAGGGAATTCCATAGAACGAAAATGGCCAAACTTTGAAAATTCATATTTTAAAAACTAAACAGCTTTTCAACGAAAGTACCAAGTTGCGGTATGGTGGGGCCATAGTGATGCGAAAATACCACACCCTGACATAAGATTCGAAAAAACGTCATTTGGCGGATTTTCGGGTAAGGATTCCATAAGACCAAAATAGTCAAATTTTGGAAATTTAAATTTAAAAAACTATACAGTTTATGAACAAAAGCAACGAGTTGCAGTACGGTGGGGCTATAGAGGTGGGAAAAAACCACACCTCAAATCAACATTCGGAAAAACGTCCGCATTTTAGGGTGTGGAATCCCCTAAGACCAAAATGGCCAAACTTTGAAAATTCATATTTTAAAAACTATACTATAGTTTATTAACAAAAGCATCGAGTTGCAGTATGGTGGAGCCATAGAGTTGCGAAAAAAACCAACCCTACGTTGAGATTCGGAGAAACGTAATTTAGCGAATTTTAGGGTAAGCTTTCAAAATTTATATTTCAAAGACTATACAGGTTATCAATAAAAGCACCGAGTTACAGTATGGTGGTGCCCCAGCGCGGATTTGAGAAGGGTAACGTGGTAATTACAAAAATTATATACACTTTAAGTTAATAAATAAAGGGGTTAACGGATAATTACCCCCTCCTCTAAAAAAAATGCACAAATACTTTTTTGGTGGCCAATTACCCCCACTAGATTTATGCCCAGATCCGCGCTTCGTCCAGGTGGGGGACAAGGGAGACAGCTTACCAAATGTTTTAAAAAATAAGGCAATGAAATTCAAATATATTGTTACGGGTTCACAACGACAAATTAAAACTAATTGTTGAAAACGATACGTCAATTTATTTCGACAAATTATGTACAAAAACACGCACTTAAACTTACTAATAACTTGCTAATAATTCACTACTTTAATCCGCCTATTAACTTCGCGTTAACATCTAGCGATCACTACCATTGGTTATCTTTGACTAACTCCATACGTGGCGTCCGGCCCTATATATAGGGTCTGCCTACTATTCGAGAACCATCCATCCTTCTTCGATTCACGAGCATTCTCGTCTCTTCCAGAAGGTACGCGGCCGTGTATGAGTTTGTCATAGATAACGCAACTAAAACCTAGACTAAGAATACAACCATAAGGTAAATCAACCTAATACTACACTAAACCTAAATAAATTCTAATTATAAAATTTAAATAACTTAAATTTGTAACAATATTATGAATTTGTCCCCATAAGTTAAGAAGGCCATGGAATTCAGAAACTTGACCCCTTTTCTGTTTTGAGATAAGGTCTATTCCAAACATAAACACTGTCCCCGTTAGTAAAGAGGCCGCAACAATATAGGAAAACAATGAATTTTTATCGCCTTTTAATTAACGGGGACACTATAGCCCTGAATGCTACTCTGGGTCTCCCGTCGCTGTCCATCTGGATTAAAACGTCTCTAAGGATACGGCACGTGGGAGTATGGAAAAAAGCAGTGAGTAGAAGGAATGTTGGGATATTGCCGCTGTGGCAAAAAATCAAATTTCTTTATTGACGTACAGGCTAGCAATACCAGTGAAGTGGTTAAGGGAGAGGAGTAGGTACAATGTGACGACACCACAAGAGACGTATGGACGAAAGCAGATTAAATTGTCTAGTGACACCATTGTCTGCTACATGGACAAGTCAAGGCTAAGAGATCAGAATTTGATAGAAGGTGTGTACGTGGAAAGCAAAGGCACTGAAAGAAGCACCACTTTTCTATACTGGCAATAACATGGAAGAAAACAAAACAGAAAAGCACCACACCTCTATTAATAGGCCTTGATCTTTAAGTAATAGTCCAGAAAAAAATATAACTAAAAATGAATGTGAATACAAATCAAATGACTAATTTTTATGCCCCCTTTATTTGAGAATTACGATAGATACGGCCCTGATGATTCTCGCTGTATTTTATGTACTATACTTAATCCAAAAATTTATATTAGCCCATGTCCGATTTTTTGCTCTCAATATGAATTTAATTTATGTTTGAAAAATACTTTATCTTATTAAATTTTTTCTTTTTTCTTAATATTTTCTTTTTCTGAAGAATTCTGCGAAGCCAGAATAATGGCGTCCTAAGCCCGTTTTATACAATAAATGCCAGTTTTTTTGTTTCCACCGAGATGCATGCCTCAAGTTTAATAAAACTTTTATCTGGAAAGCTAACATCTTAAGGCTGTCGTCGCTTGGTATTTTTATATTTGAAATCTATTTGATGGATAATATTTTCAAAACTACTTTTGTATGTAAAAATATGTTTTTCCTGCTTTGCCAAAACATACCTACGCACGCATCAAGTATCTTCAACAAACCCATTGCGGAAGTTTGAAAATAACTATAGCAACTCTAGTCTTGTTCGCTGTTTAACAGCATATATTTTTCACTCTCCTACAAAAATTTCAAATGTGTCACTGTAATAAAACCTAAACAACAGAAAAAATGCCTCATCTTTACCTTCCTGGGGCTCACAAGAGGACAAATGAAGTCGGCCCTAACAGAGTGGGCCTAGAAAGAGATACAAAAGGAATGGACCAACACAGGAAACGTCAGACAGACGAAGGAGTATATGACAGGATACATCAAGTCCCGTAGGGACTGGCTACTCCGTAGAACACGAAGAGAGGTAAGAGCCATAGTGGGAGTCCTAACCGGACACTGTGTCCTACAAGAATACTTGGCAAAGATGAAGGAGGACGCAACGTGCGAGCAATATTGGACCGAGGACGGGACCTCTGCGCATTTCCTCTCATCATGTGAAGCATATAAGGAGGCAACAAGAGAGGTATTCGAAGAGGAAGCCCTTGAGACAGAGGACCTTTTGAATCTAAGGTGACCCGATCTTCTGGCCTTTGTACAGAAGACGGACAGATTCCTGAGCGAAGGAAGGACGCAGTAGGAGGGATGCCCGGTGGTTGGCAAAAAGGGCGCTTCATGTGCCTAGTTGGCAGGCCTAAAGTCTATCCCACATTACTACTACTACTACACGTACGGTAGTGTATTACGTAACAAACTTAAAAAATAAAAAAGTTCTATCCAATGGATTACTAGTTATTAAAATCGGCCAAAAATTTAAATTATATTGCAAAACAAATGTAAATTCTGAACGGGGAATAAGGTCAAAAGATATTTGTAAATTCTTAAACTAGAAGGACGATATTGTCCGGCCTATGTAGAGTCATGACATTCGTGGACATTCCACTAAATTTTACCGTTACATGATGGATGGTATTTTTTTTGTTTGATGACCAACATTTTTAAAAATTATAAAATGAATACGACAAGAATTTGAGTAATGTTAAGTTAAGACCCGAAGGACTTGGTTTTATTTCTATTTCCTTTGAATAAATTCAACACTTCCTCAAGACAAAGGCTTAAGGTACACTATCTTTATACGAAGTTGTATAAAGGTAAAAACCCGAATTCAAACAAGTATAACTTTATGAAAAGCAATCCGATTATAACAAAACGGGTCTTTCTTTTTATTCTTCTGCTTGTTCTCTTTATATCTTTGTTGTTTCCTGAAGAAACGAGTAAATTAAGCTATTCAAGGAATGTGATTAGACGTTGCTCTTAAACTTAAATATCAAAATATGCTGAATTTTAAGGTTGACTGTCATAGTTGTCTTTGGTGGTAAAATATATTGCCCTTTACCAAGAATTTTAAATTTTGGAGAAAGTATTCCGGCAAAGCAGTTTTATTAAATTTTGATATTAACTTAAATAAGATTAAATTTCGGTGTTCCGCGTAGGAAAATGTGTATGTAGCAACCCGCGACAATGTCGCTCCTATAAGCCATTATCTTTTAATATTAAAAATAGATATCATGTAGGAAAAAGCTATATTGGCCATAGGGAAGCCTGCTTAGAAAAAGAAAACTAATTTAGTAGCTGTTTAGACGCATAAATGTTTACCCTGATTTCAGCAAATCCCGGCGGCGGCGGCCAATGAACTTAAAGTTAAAAAAACAGAGATAACAGTGGAGGAGAAATTGTACACCAGAGTTGGCCAGAAAACAAACGAGCTTGCGTTACCACATCGACATTGTAACTAATTTTAACTTAACGGAAGGATTGTGACGGCCATGAATTAAAAACGAAGTTTTGGATGTAAAAAAAATATTTTATATATTATATATATTATATAACACAACTCCATTCTTTGAAACTAATCATCTGAAAAAATTTCTTGCGTTTTCCTTACTTTAAAACTCCGGTACCCATGTTGTTTCAAAATGTTTCGGACGGTTAATGCAATACGCGACTACTACTTTCCACCACCAGCCCGAACACGAGTCTAAAACAGCGAAAAATATTTCAACAGACCGCCCAATATATATTTTTCTCTATCTTACTTCTCTCTTACACACATTAAGCACAGCAAGCAGTCTATGAATCCTACAGCTTTTAGCCATACTGTATATTATTTAATAGCTGATATTTTAACAAGACGCTAGCCCTACCAAGTCCACTTCCAATCCCTGACTTGCGCATGCGTAGATCTACCAATATTATTTACCTCATGTATTAGAATAGATGTACAGGGTGATTTTCACTTGAATGATTCTAACCACATGAAAATAGAAAGTTTCAAAAACCTAACCTAACGAAACCTAATCAGATCTAACCGAACCGAACCAAAGCAAACTAAACCAATATTTTTAAAAAAAAAAAAAACTTTCCTGACTTCCTACCCGGGATCCTAGAGGATGTGAATCCGAACCGGACCGTACCGAACCGAACCTATCCAAACCTAACCCTACCCAACTAAACCTAATTAGCAGTACGTGTTGTAGTTTAGTTTGGTTAGGTTAGGTTTGGTTCAGTTTAGTTAGGTTCGGTTTGGTTCGGTTCGGATTCACATCCTCTAGCATCCTGGGCAGGAAGTCAGGAAAGTTTTTTTTTGCAAAAAATTGGTTTAGTTTCCTTTGGTTCGGTTCGGTTAGATTTGATTAGGTTTTGTTAGGTTAGGTTTTTGAAACTTTCTATTTTCATGTGGCTAGAATCATTCAAGTGAAAATCACCCTGTAATCATCTATTCTAATACATGAGGTAAATAATATTGGTAGATCTGCGCATGCGAAGTCAGGAATTGAAAGTGGACTTGGTAGCGCTAGCGTCTTGTGACATTCTATAATTGTAAAAAAAATTGATTAGGAAAATTATAAAATTTTGACAGATATTTTAAAATAAAGTACTAAAACATTATTGAACCTTGGTACATTTTCATCGGAACTTAAAATATCGAAACTATAGCCATAAAGTAAGTATTTAATTGCTGTAGCACAGACTATAAAAAAGTACGCATAAAAATCCATAAAGATAGACTCCATCGCAAGCGCGGATCTGGGTCAAATTTTTATATTTTCCCTTTAATTATTAGGAAAAAGTACATTTTTTTTCTAGGGGGGGGGTAATTACCCGGTTACCCCCCTCAAATCCGCGCTTACTCCATCGATATGTGAATGTGGAAGCGACTGAGTTTCTAGACAATAGTATGCTGGTTCGAAGACTAAAAAAATAAATCGACGTGCATTTGAGTTAGTAAACTAAACAAAATAAATAAAACAAAGACTAATACTACGCACGGTCCGTAAAGAAACCGGTTGTCTGGTAACTCCCAGCCAATAAGAACTCGGCAGCTTATGACGCGGCAGTTTGCCTGCTCTACGATCAATAAAGAGAGACTTATACGTTATATTATGAGAGAAATAAAGATGATGTACTTAAAAGCCGAAAAAATACCAACATTTATCAAAAAATTACACAATTTAAACATTTATGATAAAAATTCTAATAGTTTCATAAATATCAGATTCAGTACACGATTATTAACACTTTCCTAAGTTTAGTCGACTGTCTTGTTCAATTTAATTAAACTTTTTTCGCCGAACACTAAAGCAAGCTAGCCACATATTATTAATTATTTTGGTGGGTGGAAGTAACTAAAATTGTTTTTTTTTGTTGAGAAATTTTATCAAAAAAATTAAAGGAAAGAAAATTGAAATGATTAAAAGTCAATGGCAGTAATGCAAATATTCATAAATTACATACCGCCAAGATACAGGATTTTTGATACCCCTTAACGCATTTTGCAAGTGGCTATACTGCAGAGCATTCCAGGCATCCTATTTAAGTATTCTGTGATCTTACTCAAAACTAAAACAGTACAACAAATGTATTCATTTATATGTATATATTTGAATTGTATTTTTCCCTAAATTTTTATCTCACAACTGTAAAAATAACTCAACTTTTTCATAGAGTTGACAGTCTGTTGACAAATATAATATAAGTTTCGTTAAAAATAAGTTTTAAACTGGTATCGTGGTTCCGTAAAGTAAACAGTAAGACATAAGCTGCAAGGAAAAATTAATTGTTTGGCTTAGTTACAATAAAAAGTAAGCAGAAAGAACTAAGAATTTGACCATTTCTTATTGCTTACGTCACACAAAAACCTACTTATTATAACTTACCTTAACGGAACTCTAAATCCAGCTTTACGGATTTGTTTACGTTTGGTTGTTGACCTGAATTAAGCACAAAATAAGAACAGGCTAATAAAATTTCTTTTCTACATTTATAGCAAGCACGGAACAGGTATTTAAACAAAAGACGAAATTACGCTATAAACAGCGTTTGAATGCTGATTCCTAGGCAAACTGTAACGTAGCCCTGACGTCACGGCCGCCATGACACCGAGTTACTAGACAACCGGTTTCTTTACGGACCGTGCTTCACTGCAACCTCTATAGCCCATTTTAAACAAACAAAGAAGAGCGGATTATGTATTGCTATGCACTATGCGGCACTCTCGCAAATAAAATCGACATGTTTGAGAGTTTTTCCAAAAACGTAAAACAATAAAGAGAAACATAGTGTCTTAAATAATAAAAAAACAAAAAAATTAGCATTACTGCGCGGGTGGAAATATATGGCTTTAAATTAAGTTTATTTTTAGAATTCATTACAAACCGTTTTGTTTTTGACGTAGTAATATCCGTTCAAAGCAAAATGTTTGAAAATAAAGAATTTCAATGCCTTTGCTCGTTGCCATTTTCAAAAGGCGGCAAATTGCTTCCTTTTGGGCACATTCTGGAACATTATTAAATGAAAATTAAGTACACCCTTTGTCGTACAAGTGTTGAATAATAGAGGTATATACACCCGAACACACTAATCAGATTTTCGTTTACTAAAAAAAAACAGAACAACACTTCGTTGTTATGGAGTAAAACCAAGATATCTGGCTACCTATTCTCGTCTCGTTATGCAAAATAAAATGGGTCTCTCGTCTCGATAGTAGGCGACAAGAGAGCTTTTCTCTCGTCTCGTCTGTCGTGTCTCGTGATTTATATCAGCTATAAAAAAAAAATTGAGACACCCTGTGTAAAAGTGTTTTTTCAAGGTAAATCTTATTATTTATATTTACTTTTTTTCCAAAATAAAGTGTTACATAAGTCCATTCTGGGATATACATATATATGCATTCATACAATATAATATATGTACTAAAATACCTCGTTGATGCCGGTGAAATAAAAAAATTCCAAATGTTCGTTGATAAAAGATTATGTTATATTTTGCCAATAATATAAATCCTTAAAAACAAAGCAATAAATCTATTATTTAAAATACTTGGGTCTTGAAGATCTCTATAGAATTATCAGATTCTGGAAATCAAAGATTTTCCCTGCGTAAATGTGTTTTTCTCAAAACTAACCAAAACTTTTTTTTAATAACTTTCTTTTAATCTTTATTTTTCGTAATTTTTCAGGGAAAAACATGTTTTTGTAAGAAATTTCTGAATGAATGAACCTTTAAACTTTTTCCATATTTTTCAAAATAAAAAACAAACTAATTTTCGCAAGAAAATTATTTGATTTTTAGAATTTTAGCCCTTTAAGGAGTCGTTCAAAAACATTTATTTTAAATCAGCAGATTTCTAAATAACAAAAATTCACGCCAAAATCTAAAAAAGAAAATTAAAATTTCCCGCTTCTGTATTATTTCCGAAAAAAAAATGTTCAGTAGGTTAATAAGCATCAACAGTAACAGTACAATTTAATTACACTTTTGAATTTTGTCCATCTGATTTCAAGTAAACTAAAAGTGAGCCACAATACATGTTGCCAAGGAAGGAATATATGACAATTTTTGCTTTTTATTTAAAAAACAGTGTATAGATATCAGCTTAAATCATAAAAATTTATAAAACCAACCTTTTTTGCTCGAAAGAACGAGAGAAATGAGAATCTCTTGACGAGAAAAGGTCTTTCTCTCGTCTCATCTCGAGCTTTCATTCGAGAGAAAATACTCTCGTCTCGTCGAGAGGCGAGAATCTCTCGTCTCGGCGGCAACATTAATGCTTTTACCAAATTAGCTCTGAGCTGTCTGTCTCGTGCTATGCGAAAACACCTCCATTGCGCAAGCTTCTCCTACGATCCGACCGAGAAACGATCAGTCGGTGCGGGGCAGGAGAACAGATTTCACTTCAAACGCGTAAAATTGAATAACTGTGAAGAGCGGGCCACTATGCCATTGGTCGAGACAAGTCATTTCACACAACACGCGACCACTCAAAGTTTGCTAAAGGCCAAAGGGTGTAATGTGAACGATCACATCGTTCAAGTGCGAGAATAGAGCCCCTGGAGGAGAAGAATCAAAGCACAAAGTATATTGTCTATAGGCTATATACTGTGTAGTTAAAGATGTATTTTGTCCTATCTTAGCAATATCGTAGTGACGTGTGTCCGTGTGTGTATGTCTGTCCGGCCCCCGATAGCTCCTAAACCACTAAACTAATTTTCATGAAAAATAGTGTTTGACGCTGTAACGGGCTGATTAGAATTTGGTCAAAATTCGTTAAAGCTAATGATAGTATTTTTGACAGTTTAAAATATGAAAAGATGCTAACTTTTTAACGGAGCCACGCATCAGTATGCGGTTTTCATAATATTTTTCTCAATAATTTGTGTTATAGCTAAAGACTTTGTAGAAGCTTTCGTTTTTGAGATATTTACAAAAAACTATTTTCAAGCGTGCAGTGTGCTAATCTGGCTATCAGATCGGTCTTTTAGTTTTTATCAAAATAGTCCCAAGATTACCTCCTTATGTCTTAAGTATACCCTATATTTAACACACTTTACAAATAAAGTAATCAAAATTGTTTATTATAGAGTAAATTAACTAAATAAATCTTTTTAAAACAAAGGTTGGTAGATAGTCCATTCTTTTGACTTCATTGTGTTAAAAAATTCTCTCTTATCTCCCTTTTCACACACAAACAGCCTTTTTTCAAAAATATTATTAGGTAGCGTTTGACTCAAACCGTTAAAGTCCCATATAGAGTGTCGTTGATCAAATATCTAAAAAAGAAGGTAAATCAGTAGGTTCTTCAAAAAAATTTGAATTAAAACTTAAAAAAAAAACTATTTCTAATGCAAAAAAAATCTTATAAATTTTAAAATCCTCAAAATTAAGAATTCTTAAATATTTCAAAATTGCTAAAATTCTTAATTATAAACAAAAATTTTGAACAGAAAAAACAATCTAACGTTGAAGCAAAAATAAACAATGATAATGACAGTTCAATAGTTAATGATAACAACAAAAAAAGTAATAGTTTAGATAAGGTATACAATACAACAAATAATAATGGTGAAAAGTCCTCAGTAATAAAGTAAAGAAAAACAAAATTATATTTCTTACAGATGAATATGGGAAATACTTATACCCACAACTAGCACATCGATTCTCACATCTTTTTAATGTTCAACTAATATGTAAACCTAATGCCTTGTTTAGCAGCGTAACAAGTGAGAGTTCATATTTTAAAAACCTTACAAGCAATGATTTTGTGATAGTACTGGCAGGAATCAACAATCATAATATTAAACTAAATGAAATAACCAAATTGGCAAATCATTGTTTTTATACCAACCTATTATTATGTACTATTCCTGCTAAACACGAAGACGGTACACCATATAAAAACGTTCAAGTGGTCAACAATCAACTCATCGCCTACACTTCTAAACTACGACAATTCTCAACAATATTGACTATTTTGACCTATATGATAAACTACGATACTCTGATTATGTATCAAGGAGGGATTTTTCTCAAATAGTAAGGGTTTATCAAAAATTTCTATGCTTTTGTTTAATGCAGTTAGTGTTTTTAAGTCGACAGATAAATTCTCGTCTTTAAAACAAATACCTCTAATTGATAATAATTTAACCGACTTTGATCAAGATGCGTCTTCAGTTCGATCTTCCGTATCTTTTATTGATCTTACTGGTGTGGATCGTGTTGACGTTTTTAATGCAGAACAATCAAATTTTTTAGTCAATCCTTCTCGGGAAACCACAACAATATCTTGTGCGTGTTTCTTGAGTGTCAACAAAATCCGGAGATAATGTTGATAACTGAGCACTGGCTAAACCCTTTGGAGCCATGTAATATTCCAGGTTACTTTTGTGTCTCTCAGTATTGTAGAACAGTAAATAAGGGTTTTGGCGGAACAGCGATTTTCATAAGTGAATACTTCTCTCAGTTGAACCAATTGGAAGTAATCGACAAGTACGACCATTTATGTAAAGATGGCGAATTTGAGTTATCGGTCGCCTTAGGTAAAAAATACAATTTATATATTTTGTGCGTTTACAGATCTCCAGATTCCAATGTAGAACATTTCCTCATAGATCTTGAAACTGTATTACTTGATCTACCTAAAAATAGCAAAGTTATTCTGGGTGGAGACTTTAACATTGACTTTGGTAACGAATTTTCGACATCAAACCAAAATTTACAAAATTTACTTACGTCATATGGTTTAAATATGTTAGTTCAATCTCCAACTAGAATAACAAATGTAACAGCGACGACTATCGATTATTTTTGTAGTAACTTCGATGGGGATGGCAGTGAGTGTGTTGTTATTTCGACAGATCTTTCCGACCACGAAGCTATACTAGCAAGCGTTCCTCTTAGAACCCAAACTAAAAAAACTCCAGCCCAACTTAAAAGAATTTTTTCGGGAAGAAACTTTCAAAATTTTAGAGAAAAATTGACAACGGTTGATTGGCATTCTGTGCTGGTGTCGGACAAACCTGTCGATTCCTTTCATTCATTTCTTCAAACACTGTTTAATAGTTGCTTTCCATTGGTGAGAATGAGATCACGTAATAAGAAAAAATCTTGGATGACTAAAGGAATCAAAATTTCAAGTCAAAATCTGGGCTCCTTGCATAAAATCTGCAAGCATATTAATAATAATTTTATAACTAACTATTACAAAAAATATCGCAAATTGTACAAAAAAATTATAAGGGTCGCTAAAAGAAACTTTTACTCAAACAAAATATCAAATGCGAAAAATAAAGCTAAGGAAGCTTGGGCAATAGTCAATGACTTTAGAGGCAAAAATAATTCTTCCAAACAATCAGCAAATATCGATGTCAATGTTTTAAATCAATTTTATTGCACTGTTGCCCAAAAACTTACAGCCGAATTAAGACCAGTAATCAATCCTATGGATAACTTAAATAACATCGTTATCAATGAAAACTTTAATCTAGGCATCACAGATAGATTGGAATTAAAAAACACAATAAATGAAATAAAAAACGTTTATTCTTCCGGTCAAGATGAAATGAACATAAAAAGTTTTCAAAATTTGGATAACAGAACGTTGGATGCTCTTGTTGTTGCTATCAACTCATGTTTCTTAAAGGGTGAATTTCCAGATGTTCTCAAAATAGCCGTAGTTGTTCCTCTTCATAAATCGGGATCATTTGACGAGCCCACTAATTTCAGACCTATCTCACTGTTGGATACTCTATCTAAAATTATTGAAAAACTGGTAAAGGTTAGAATGACCAATTTTCTTAAAAAACATAGTATCCTTAGCACTAATCAATTTGGTTTCCAGAGCGGAAGGAGTACTAACGATGCTTTGTTCTCTTTTTTGGAAAGTCTATATTTTAGACTTAATGATAAAGAAGCTGCAGCTGCAGTATTCTGCGACTTTCAAAAGGCCTTCGACTGTGTCAGTCACGACCTGCTTTTAAAAAAGTTGGAGAGATATGGGTTTAGAGGAGTCTCGCAGCGTTTTTTTCACTCATACTTGACTGGAAGATATCAGATGGTTCGAAATGGTGGTTGTGTCTCTTTTTTATCCAAAATTAACTTTGGTGTGCCTCAAGGTTCTGTTTTGGGCCCACTGTTATTTTTGTTATATATTAACGACTTAACTTTAATAGGTAAAAGGGGTACTCTAACACTTTTTGCTGACGACACTACAATTTTATGGCATCATAAAAACGAAACAATATTAAAAGAAATAGTGCAAGAGGACATACAACGAATTAAAGAGTGGTGTGATGCAAACTTTCTCTGTTTTAACATAGATAAAAACAAAAGTCCTCAGTTTTAAATTTTCTTTTGATGACCTAACTGTTTCCAACCAAAGAATAACTCAGGATGAAAATACTAAATTTTTAGGAATGTATATAGACAATAGGTTAAAATTCTCCTCGCATATTCCCTATCTTAAAAAAAAATATCGATAGGTAGTTACGCCGTTAGACAAACATTTTTCGAACTTGGTTGTGAAATGGCCAAAACAACTTATTACGCCCTTGTTGATTCTCATTTGCGCTATGGAATAGCCTTTTGGGGGAATTGCAGTCAGTATTTGTTCAGATCTGTGTTTGTAATTCAAAAAAGATGCCTCAGATATATTTGCGGAGCAAAAATCAGAGACCATTGTAGGCCTTTGTTTATGAGAGAAAAAATATTAACTCTTTGTTGCCTTTTTATACTAGAAACAGTGGTGCTGATTTATAAAAAATTTAAAAATCACACATTTGAACAAACCTACCAAACAAGAAGTCAAGAATATAACAGCATACCACTGCCTATTCCTAGGTCTCAATTAACCCAAAACTCGATAATCTACCGCAGTATTAAAATTTTTAATAAGCTTCCGAATAGACTGAAAAGCATTCACTCGGAAAAAATATTTAGGGTTAAGGTAAAAGATTTGCTATTGGAGAAGGCATATTATAGCCTTAATGAATTTTTCGAGGACCAGTTATAGGATAATTGACAAATATATTTAAACATTTAATTTTTTTTATTTTACTTGTGTATGTATCAGATTGTTCTGTTTGTTGTTTCTTGTGTTTTATATCTAACTTTAACATATTTTATTTTTAACATATTTTAACGTTTTAACATATTTTAACATGATTTGACATATTTTAACATGTTTTTACGTATTTTAACATATTTTAACATGTTTTAACATATTTTAACATATTTTAATTTAATGGTCAAAGAATTTCGTTGTATTTCGATAATAGTAAGTGAATAGGTGTGATAGGTGGAAAGAGAGCATATTTGCATAGGAGAAATATTTAAAAAAATAAATATATATATCGCGAAATTTATAGACTGTTACACTATTTTAAATGACTATTCTGTACCTCAACTTAGACTTTTAAGCAAGTGTTTATCTTATATTTACAATTAAGGACCATTTTCCGCTTTGTCTGTAAAACTCTACTTTTTTGACAATAAAGCATAATTTGATTGATTTGATTTGATTGATAAATAAGGCACCTACAGCTATAGTGACCACGAAGATTCTGCATAGAAAGAGAAAAACTAATTTAGGTGTTTAGATAAAAATAGAAGCTCCAACCCTTTTATAAAAGTACACGTTTCTTTTGCCATTCTGCAGTTCATATCCCCCGGAAAATATTTGAACGAATTCTAAAACAAAAGCCTTTTGTAGACTGCCCCTTCACTCTTTCACTGTATGCTGTGTAAAGAACTCACTTCCTATAATTCTCTTTGCGACACACCAAAATGGATTTTTTGAATTTGAAGTAAATTTTCAATATTTCGTTGGTAAAACGTTTTATGACGAGCGCACCAATTCTGTATTTAGCATCCTAGATAACATTAAAATTTTTTGGGCTGTGTTTTCAACGAGTAAAAAATACACAAAACCCAAAAAACTATCGCTGTTTTAGCTGAGTTAAATCTAACTAAATTAATAATAATTATTATTATTATGGGTGGCAAATCTATAAAAGTTGTTAGAACTTAACTTGTAACATTTTTGAGAGCTTTCCAACGTTGCCATTTTATCGAAACAACCATAGTACTAAATATATTTTGTATTTTTTTTAATATAATAGCGTTTGTACATTGATGACGTCATTAGAAGAGGGGAAACCTTTCTAAAAAAGAAGTTAATGAAAACCAAGCGCGGATCTGGGTCAAAATCTAGGGGGGGGGGGGGGTGTAATAGTCGACGAAATATTTTTTAGTAATATATTTTTTTTGTAGGGGGGTAATTCTCCTGTTTTCCCTTATTTTATTAGGAAAAAGTGCATATTTTTTTCTAGGGGGGGGGCAATTACCGACCCCGTTACCCCCCTCAAATCCGCGCTTGATGAAAACTTATTTGTAGAAATTTTTGAATGCTTTCCAACGATATCATAACGTCTAGTGACAGGGGGGTTGAGCCCCCGGTCCCTCCCTTATAAACGCCACTGTCCTTAGAGATAGGGGAACCCGTCCCAGAAAAAAATTATTTAAACAATATGTGTAGCATTTTTCAAGGGCTTTCCAACGATATATGCACAGCTCGTTTTATTTAAGGTTTCAAGAAAAAAATATACATTTTTTAATTGTGCTCTTTCATAATCTACACAATATCCTTGATTATTAAAACACGATTTTAAAATATTCTATGCCGAATTGATTGTACATATCATCATATCGCCCGCTATATAATTTACCTTATGCCCAAAGGGTTTTTTTTTTAATTAATAAAAATAAAAACAATTTTTAAAATCAATAATCTGATTTTAAAAAACATTTCTGGACTTTACAAAAAGGCCAGGGGGAAGCAGTACACTCCTCTACTGTACAGGGCGGCTACTGTATTTTGATGTAATAGCAGGCTTAATAATTAGCTCATAATGCATTGGCAAAGTAGTTCAAAAGAATGTTTCTTTTTCAGATAAACATATCCAAAAATGGAACAGTTCGAGCAGTTATTGACCTGCGCTATATGCCTGGACCGGTACCGGAACCCAAAACTTTTGCCATGTCAACACAGTTTTTGCATGGAACCCTGTCTTGAAGGTTTGGTCGACTACGTCAGACGCCAAGTAAGTCAATATACGATATATTTTATGAGGGGAAAAAATGGAAATAAATTGAGGAATTTTTTTTTTTGAAAATTTGGAAATTCTGTAATGGCTTAGTTTACTTAACAGTTTTCTATCATGCTCATTTCTATGTACATCTCTATGCCCTAGAAGAAAAAATGACAGGGAAAGAGTTATTAATAAAATTGTTACAAAAACTGTAAAAAAATACCATGGGCCTAGGTCGACGCAGATTTAACGGGGCAGGGAAAAATTAATTTAGTATGTTTAGTTCAGGCGATTTGAGTTATATATTGAGCACACAATATAATAATACTGAACCTGAACATTTTACAAGGAGGAACCACCCCCACCACTGGAACCACCCCCTTAAACGTGCCTTTACAGTTTTTTTTGCTAATAAATCGACAACTGTTTTTTAAGTCTTCTGGATCATTTTTCAGTACACGAAATTTGCTTTCTAGCGACGCGCGAAGTACAGCTGATTAAAAACAAAACTGATACGACTCTTTAAAGTGGTTTTTCCAAAATTTTAACTTAAACCTTCTAAACCACCATTAGCTTTATCAAAACCTCAGTATTTTATCAGTAACTAAACTGTTAATGACAAGTAAAATACTCTGCCAATATATGGGCCCCTAAGCTCACACTAGGTACTATAGTTATTTTGTACGTGTGAGCTAATATAACTAAAAACTAAAATACATTTTATTCAACTCCAGACTAAATTACCTTTTGTTTGATACCACACAAGCCATGTTTTGACTTAAACTCAAATTTTTGAAATCTACCCCCACCCTTAAAGAAAACAAAAACTAAAATGTATTTTGTTAAACTCCGGACTCAATTACCTTTCGTTTGATATCACACACGCCATATTTTCACTTAAACTCTAATTTTTAAAATATACCCCCACCCTTTTTTTTAAATAAATTAAAATGTATTTTGTTTAACTGCAGACTCAATTACCTTTCGTTTGATATCACACACGCCATATTTTCACATAAACTCTAATTTTTGAAATCTACCCCCTCCCTTTTATTTGGTTTGTGTTCGGTGGATTTTGTTCATTTTTAAACGGGACCATCTCGACCCAAGACCCAGCCTAGGTACCAAATTTCATTAAAATCGGCCAAGAAGTTTTTGAGTTATGCGCGTTGGTCGTTACAGACAGATATACAGATAGACAGACAGACAGACAGACGGCGCAACAAAAAAGTTTCAAAATCATTTGAAACGCAAAGATATATCAAAATTTTTGAAATCGGAGCAACTTTTTTTTTCTCGAAAAAATTAGGATCCTCACACTACTATAGTATAGTATATGTGTGAGCTAAAAATAATTACATTGTCATCAGTTACAGAATAATAAATACATAAACATACTATTTAATCCTGAAATAGCTTTACATACGACCAAAGAGCTAAAAGCCAAAATTGTTACTAAGTTGGAAAATGTTTGGTCCTTGGTAGCCTAGCATTTTAACGTAAGCCGAATAACAGTTTGTTGTATAAATAAAAGATAGACAAAAAAACAATAGGGACATTTTGCATGTCCCATTTTTCTTTTATCTTCTATTTGAGGCATGTTGGTTTGAACCTCATCCTTTACTAAAGGATAGTGTTTGACAGTAGATACTTGTGTTTCAATACGGTCATATCAAAATGTAATGAAAATTTAAAATATTTTTGATACCAGACAATTATTTCAAGAGCTACCAATGCCGGCTATTCGGCAGATTTAATTTTATGCCATTTATTGAAAATTATTATTTATAAAAACAGGTAGGTATGTGTTGTTTGGCAACAGTGTTCATCAACTAACCAAAAGTCAACAATGTTCTGCGAACTGCGTAAAAAAAATAAGAAGTACACAGTAAAGGCCTTCACACACACCTCCGTAGCATGGTGCATAACGCGAAGCATGGGGCTTTCAACCAATCAGCGATCGAATAGCAGCGGCCATATTGGTTTTGCATAAGAAAAGTCCATAAGGTTCAACTTCTATGCGCCATGCTATGCGCTATGCATTTTTGTGTGTGATCGGTTTTTCCCTAGTTGTTTTCGGAACTTTTTAATTAATATCTACAGAACACAAAACAGGCTTTTGACAGTTAAACAACAGATAAAGGATAAAAAATTGTGTCTGCAAAAGGTCAAAATTGGGCTACTAAATTTCACGTGACATCTGTCATTTAATGTCGCATTTATAAAGGATAAAGATAACGAAAAGAGGGCGTGCAAAAGGTATGAAACAAGGATGATCTGGCAGGCAGGTAAGTCAAGTTCGGGAATTTTTTCAAGTTGTATCAGATTTTTTTGAAATCAGCTGTACATGCACCACTGCTTTTAGATGAGAGCTGGTACATCGCCAGAGAAATTATCTCGGGAAGATTTTTAAAAAACTTGCCAGTAATCGAGTTATTAGCAAAACACGGTCAAACAGCACTTTTAAGTGGACAACCATCCCCCTGCCAGGGGTGGGGAGAAGGTGTTTCCTCTCGTAAAATGTTCAGGGGATTCTCATCTCTATCCAGACCAAGTAGTGTGATGCTTCTCTTATTAAACGAAGCATCTGAACCTGTAGGTCCTGCCTGAATTAATTATTTATTTAAACCTCCTTTTTAATACATTAAACAATTATTTACTACGCTTTTTCAATCAATAAAAAAACTCTTTCAATAGTCTAAAGGATGCAATTGTCGATTGTTTTTATGTGTCACACAGTCTTCATATGAAAAATTTTTAAGACGAGATTTTCTCATTTCTCGAAAGTAGTCGTAGTTTTTTTTATTGATTTCGTAGAAAATCTGTAAGTAATAACATTTTTATTTCAACGCTCTTATCTCGTTTTGATCAAACTTTTATAGGCGATAAATGTGTTCATGGATAAATCAAGGTAAAGGGGATATCTCTTTAAAAGGTCTTCTATGGAAACTTAAGTCATATTCTTATTTTTCTTACAAACAAATAATTACAAATCCAAAAACTCTCACCAATTCTTTAATAAGCACTATTTTCACAATTAAATTGCCGTTCTATTGCGAACAGATAATAACCAGTACAATTTTTCTCTAAAAATAATGTGGCAAAAGTTAAAAAAGTTTGTGAAAAGAACATGAAAAAATCGCAATCTTGGAGTTATGACGTCACACAAGCGGTCTTGCCCAAATTTGAGGCAAACATCCGGCGACTTAAAATTGAGTGATACATAACCAATCGATTTGAGATAAAAAACTTCCTTCCTCAAATTTTTTTCTGGTAAAAAAAAGTTGCTATTTTTGTACGTATTATTAAAAAAAATTATATCTTTGTTAGTTTTTAATATATAAAGCTAATTTTTCCACTGCATTAATTGATGAAAAGCGTGGAAATCACTCCTAAATCGTGGCGTCTGGCAACCCTACCAATACGTTTATTTTCAATAATCCGTGAACGAAAATTGATTCATCCACAAACTAAAACATCAATTGAGTAAATTGTGCCAAAAAGTTAAAAACTTTAAAGCGAGTTGAGTCAGGGGTGTGCCTAACTTTTTGGTTGCCCGAGGCAAAGGGAAAACTGCTACCGCTCATTTTAAAACAAACATCTCTTGTAATCCTTTTTTTCCATAACTGTAATTCGTTTTATTAGAGATTAAAAGCTTATATTTAATCGCTCTTTTGAGGTATTAAAAGATACTTTTCAATCCATCGGAGAATAAAAGCAACAAAAAAACATTTAATAAGTAAGTACACAACACACGAAACTTTGAGGAGACTTAAAAACATTCTCGACTTTGGATTAAATGTGCCCAGTCTTTAGGTTTTTAATGTGCAGAGTGTCTCACTATATTTTTTCCTACCCTTTTAGACCATTAATAATTGATATAGGAATATACAAGAAATTGTGTTCGAATTCGCGAAATTTTTACTTTTAAATTGCATCTTGACTTTATTCCTGATGCTTACCATATTTGACGGGCGCTCAAATTTATAGTTTTTATAAATTGGATGCTCCTTATATTATTTAAATAATAGATTAGGCTTGGAACAGATTGTCCAAAAATACCCGATATGCTGTAGTTTAGAGTCATAGTTTCTGAGATATTAGCAATTATAACAGTACCGCTCTTGTGTTAATTTTAGTATCCTTATTCCAAATTATGTTAGTCCATGTATCAACAGTGACAATGACACAACTTTGTTGTCGTTACCGGTTGTCATTTTAAGCGTCATTAAAAAAAAAATAGTTGTCATTGTCACTGTTTATACATGGGGACTAACATAGGTCGAAATAAGGACACTGAAATTAACACAAAAGTGGTAATTTCAGAAACTATTTATCAAAACTGCGACATATGGGGTGTTTTTGGAAAGTATATTCCAAGCCTAATCTATTAATTAAATAATATAAGGAGCATCCAATTTACAAAAACTATAAATTTGAGCGCCTGTCAAATACGATAAGCATCACGAATAAAGTCAAGATGCAATTTAAAAGTAAAAATTTCGCAAATTCGAACACAATTTCTTGTATATTCCTATATCAATTATTAATGGTCTAAAAGGGTGGGAAAAAATATAATGAGACACCCTGTACTATTGACATCATATCGTCCCCTTAGGGCAACAACTAGATAACTTGAAATTGATAGTTTTAAGAAAATCTTAAGATGTCTTTTTATAAAATGTGCATTTTTGGCGTTAGCTATTTCTTGTCACTCTTTAAACAAGTTTGGTTGCTCGTACAAGATATGTAGATGTTGCATTAAAAAGAGAGACGATGAAAAATAGGTCAGCTTTAACTGGATAACTCAAAATGTCTAAATTTCGAGTTATCTAGTTGTTGCACTAAGGGGGCGATATAATGATTTCTCAATTTTTTTTTGAATATTCCTAATACTGTTTACTCATATATCAACTCAGGGGCGCAACTAGTCTTGCCCTTTTGGGAGAGCTTTAGACCCAAACTTAATACCTAGAAAATGCAAAAAATACTACTACAGAAGGGGCTGTGAAAAAAGGAGAAAATTATAATTAAAAAAAATACTAGACAAATCGCGCCGCGGAAAATTTTTTGTAGATATAACGTAGAAAATAGCGTCGTAGGCGAAAGTTTCTGAGAAATTAAATTCTTTTCGGCAAAAATTAAAAACAATTGCGAAGCAGACAAAATATGAAAAATACTACTAAAGGAGAGAATTATAACATAAAAAATACTAGAGAAATCGCGCCGCGGAAAAATTTTTGTAGATATAACGGAGAAAATAGCGTCGTAGGCGAAAATTTCTGAGAAATTAAGTTCTTTTCGGCAAAAATTGAAAACAATTGCGAAGCAAGCAAAAATTTTAGAAAAATTAGGTCTTTTTTAAGGAAAATTAGTAGAAAATTATTAAAAGAAAAAAATGGGGGCAGGCGAAAATTTCGGAAAAATAAATAATTTAAAGGAAAAAACGTGCCACGACCTAAACATTTTTGGGAAAAATGGTACTAAATCGCACGCCCTTGGTTGAGTCTTTCAAAAGTGTGCATCTATCTAAAGCTAATAAAACGTTGAAAAGTCGTAAAATCCTGTTTAAAGCTAGATTTTCAAGGTAAACTCGAAGTTGGAGTTTTATTGGGCACTAGATCGCATGTTTAAATTTGTTTACAAGGAAGATACCGAATTTCCAAGATAAGTATTTACATTTTCTCTTGACTTTGAGATTAACTCGAGCTTTTTAAGCACTTTTAAATTGCCACGAGTTACGCAAAATGTCTCCAAGCAAAGAATGACAAAATATCGTCGGCTCTTTTGTAAATACAAGTTGCCTTAGGACAGTGTTTGTAATTTAAAGCCTCCTACTAGAGGGGCTCTCTTTATGTTCAACAGTACCTTTTAGGAAAAATCTCATAAAAACGCAACTGTTTTTAATTTTATATTGACATGTAAATGTTTTACATTTGCCTATACATTTACACATACTGATCCACATTAAAGTATTCTTATTACATTTGTAAGTGTTATCCGTTCAGTATGCCTATGGGCAGGGCCCACAGGAGGCACGGGCAAACCGGGCTCCCGCCCAGGGGCGCCAAATCGGAGCTCAAAACGCGCTAAATTGTACATCTAGGGGCACCGGATTGAAGATGTATTAAGAAGTATAAGTATAGGCGCGCAAATTGAGTGTTTCACCGAGGACGCCTAAATATCTAGGGCAGATCCTGCTATGGGCTTCAGTTATTCAAATATACCGTATGTTCTAAGGTTACAATGTTTTTACTTTTTTAATAAAACGCGATATTGCTACGGTTTCATGTATAGATAATAAAATAAATCTAAGCACATTAGGATAGGTTAACTCACAAAATGCGATATTTTTTATAAGAAATCAAAATTATGAAGTGGTCATACAACGGTACAAACAAACACGCAGAAAGGGACATACCTTTAGATACAGAAGATGTATCTAAAGGACCTCTTAGTGGAATCATGAAGCGAGTTGATTCTATTGACTTTGAGATTAACTCGAGCTTTTTAACCACTTTTAAATTGCCACGAGTTAGACAAAATATCTCCAAGCAAAGAATGACAAAATATCGTCGGCTCTTTTGTAAATACAAGTTGCCTTAGGACAGTGTTTGTAATTTAAAGCCTCCTACTAGAGGGGCTCTCTTTATGTTCAACAGTACTTTTTAGGAAAAATCTCATAAAAACGCAACTGTTTTTAATTTTATATTGACATGTAAATGTATTACCTTTGCCTACACATTTACACATACTGATCCACATTAAAGTATTCTTTTTACATTTGCAAGTGTTATCCGTTCAGCATAAACTAATATATTAGTTTATGCCGTTCAGTATGCCCATAAGCAGGGCCCACAGAAGGCACGGGCAAACCGGGCTCCTGCCCAGGGGCGCCAAATCTGAGCTCAAAACGCGCTAAATTGTACATCTAGGGGCACCGGATTGAAGATGTATTAAGAAGTATAAGTATAAGCGCGCCAAATTATTGTTTCATTCAGGACGCCTAAATGTCTAGGGCAGATCCTGCTATGGGCTTCAGTTATTTAAATATACCGTATGTTCTAAGGTTACAATTTTTTTTACTTTTTTAATAAAACGCGGTATTGCTAATCATGGTATTTTTTTACACGGTTTCATGTATAGATAATAAAATAAATCTAAGCACATTATGACAGGTTAACTCATAAAATGAGATATTTTTTATAAGAAATTAAAATTATGAAGTGGTCATACAACGAACGGTACAAACAAACACTTAGAAAGAGACAGACCTTTAGATACAGAAGATGTATCTAAAGGACCTCTTAGTGGATCATGAAGCGAGTTGATTCTATTGACTTTGAGATTAACTCGAGCTTTTTAACCACTTTTAAATTGCCACGAGTTACGCAAAATGTCTCCAAGCAAAGAATGACAAAATATCGTCGGCTCTTTTGTAAATACAAGTTGCCTTAGGACAATGTTTGTAATTTAAAGTCTCCTACTAGAGGGACTCTCTTTATGTTCAACAGTACTTTTTAGGAAAAAATCTCATAAAAACGCAACTGTTTTTAATTTTATATTGACATGTAAATATTTTACATTTGCCTATATATTTACACATACTGCATTAAAGTATTATTTTTACATTTGCAAGTGTTATCCATTCAGTATGCCCATGGGCAGGGCCCACAGGAGGCACGGGCAAACCGGGCTCCCGCCCAGGGGCGCCAAATCGGAGTTCAAAACGTGCTAAATTGTACATCTAGGGGCACCGGATTGAAAATGTATTAAGAAGTATAAGTATAGGCACGCAAATTGAGTGATTCACCCAGGACGCCTAAATATCTAGGGCAGATCCTGCTATGGGCTTCAGTTACTCAAATATACCGTATGTTCTAAGGTTACAATTATTTAACTTTTTTTAATAAAACGCGGTATTGCTACGGTTTCATGTATAGATAATAAAATAAATCTAAGCACATTATGATAGGTTAACTCACAAAATGCGATATTTTTTATAAGAAATCAAAATTATGAAGTGGTCATACAACGGTAGAAACAAACACGCAGAAAGAGACAGACCTTTAGATACAGAAGATGTATCTAAAGGACCTCTTAGTGGAATCATAAAGCGAGCTGATTCTATTGACTTTGAGATTAACTCGAGCTTTTTAACCACTTTTAAATTGCCACGAGTTACGCAAAATATCTCCAAGCAAAGAATGACAAAATATCGTCGGCTCTTTTGTAAATACAAGTTGCCTTAGGACAGTGTTTGTAATTTAAAGTCTCCTACTAGAGGGGCTCTCTTTATGTTCAACAGTACTTGTTAGGAAAAATCTCATAAAAACGCAACTGTTTTAATTTTATATTGACATGTAAATGTTTTACATTTGCCTATACATTTACTCATACTGATCCACATTAAAGTATTCTTTTTGCATTGGCAAGTGTTATCCGTTCAGTATGCCTATGGGCAGGGCCCACAGGAGGCACGGGCAAACCGGGATCCCGCCCAGGGGCGCCAAATCGGAGCTCAAAACGTGTTAAATAGTACATCTAGGGGCACCGGATTAAAGATGTATTAAGAAGTATAAGTATAGGCGCGCCAAATTAGTGTTTCATTCAGGACGCCTAAATGTCTAGGGCGGATCCTGCTATGGGCTTCAGTTATTCAAATATACCGTATGTTCTAAGGTTCTTTATAAATTCAATTGGGTTATATAACCCAAATACGGGTTATATATATAACTTAAATACGTTATAGCATAAATACATGTTCAAAGAATTGAAAAGTGAAGCGCTCATAGCTGGCTTTGGAAACGATGGCAAATTTAAATTCGCGGACGCATCGGAGTATGTTCCAAAACCATCAAAACTAACGCATGGGCGGTAACCGAAATCCTGTCTACTGAAAAAGGAACACTAAGAATTAAATAGGGGCTCTGGCTATCTACGTATTTGGGTTATACTTACTTTACGTTAACACCGATTTCGACCGCCCAAAAAGAAGAAAGACATTATTTTATAAATCCCGCCTAAATATATTAATTCTTTACATCCTATAATTTCATACTAACACGTAGAATTGGCAACAGTAAAAAGCCGACCCTCTCGACCACCCTCCCTAGAATAGACCGGTCCATGGATCTCATAAATATATGGCAAATTTTTACGTCACTGGTTTTTGCGACTGTTTTCGCTTACATAGTATTAAATTTTATTTAAACAAATTTATAAACAAATCATCATTCTGAAAGGAAAAGAAATGCGGTCCTGCTTGCTTCAGTCTAAGTGATCCTTAACTTCCACCAAATTAGAAGTAAAGAACTGGCAGCATTGTGCAATATACAGGGTGTCTCATTTAAAATGTTCCAACTGGGATTTCTCGAAAAATGCTGAAAATTTTAAAAAATACCGAGACACGTCGATTTTGTTTGCGGGGGACCCTTTTTCGTGATTTTGCGATATCTCTATCTCTCAACCCCCCTAGCGGGTGCCCGTTTCACCCTTGATTCTGAATAGGAAAAATTATACCTCAATTCTTTATTCAGAACTGATTTTAGTTTTCATATTGAACGACTAGTTTTCTACTTATTTGATTTAGAATTTATTAAATGAGCAATCTCAACTAACCACATAATTTCACGCGGACCTGCATTCGCAAACAAAATCGACATGTCTCGACATTTTTTAAAATTTTCAGCAGTTCTCGAGAAATCCTGGGTGGAACATTTTAAATGGGGTATCTGTTTTTCTTTGAATATTAAAACTTCTTTTTTAATTTCAGGTAAAATGTCCAGAATGCCGAGCGGAACACAGAATACCGTACCAAGGCGTGCAAGGATTTCCAACAAATGTCACCCTGACACGTTTCCTGGAGCTTCATATCGAAATCACCGGAGAACTTCCGGATCCGAATGCTGGCCAGGTTATGGAACGGTGCAACGTCTGCTCAGAAAAAGCTTATTGCAGTTTTTGCCATCATTGTGATAAAAAAATCTGTGAAGAATGTAAGGGAGCACACATGGAAATCTTGCGCAAAGAAATATCTAGAATAAATAATCAAGTCAAACGAGGCATTCACAGACTTCAAGACACGCTAGCTTTAGTCGAAAGAAACGCTCAAAATATACAAACGAATTGCCTGTCGGTCGGTGAAGAAGTTGACGAAATTTATCGAAGATTATTTAAAGCTCTAAAAGATCGTACTGATCATTTACGAGTTGAAATCGATCGCTATTTAGGCACAGAATTACGAACGCTTACTGGCTTAAAATCAAATTTAGAACAAGAAATCGCCAATATTCTTAGCAACTGTGAATTAGCTGACAAACACATGAACGAAAACGTAGATATATGGGACGATTGTGAGCTTATGGACGCTAAAGAAATTTTCCTTAAAACTGTAGATTTTATACGAAACTTTGAATATGAAAGTACAGACTATTCGAGAAAAATGAGGCTTGTCTTAGCCCACGATCCAAATCAATTAGTTTTACACGTAGCTGGTTTTGGAGACCTTAATATCTCGGCTAGTCCATTTGCACAAAGCGGAGCATTAATGCCTCCTTCAGCCGGTCCTGGTTTACTGAGATCGAAAAGTGACCACAGACTGGCTTTTAGATCTCAGGATGACAGTGGGTATGGCCAAAGAGGTTACGGTGAACAGGATCAAGAACCTGTTTTGGGTGGTCGGAAATTTGGTGAACGACAACAAAAAACCGGAACGTCTGGTGAATCGAGCCGTTATGGTTCCGACAGATATGGAAGGGGTGCTGATTACGATGAGGATCACGAAACTCGCCCTAGTAGATCATCCAAATATAGTACAAGATATAGACGCCGTGGAACTACAGCAGCTGAAGATGATTCAGATACTGAACAAACGAAAAACGTAAGGTTTCATGATACACACAAACACGCAGAAAGAGACAGACCTTTAGATACAGAAGACGTATGTAAAGGACCTCTTAGTGGAATCATGAAGCTAGCTGATTCTCCCAGGGTCATGAAAAAGTTACAAGAAAACCCAACTGGAAAGAAAAAAGAAACAGAAAAACCGGCTCAACCACCTCCTCAACCCAAAGTGGTACCCAAAAGACCTCCTCCTCCTGCCACACGACAAGTAAGCGAGGAAGACGAAATTGCTAAAATTAAAAAACAAAACAAAGGGGCCACAACATCGACCACCGAAACTGCTCCAGAGACCAGAGCGCCAGAGAGGCCAATCACTGAAGAAAGACATACAACCAGGAAGACTCCTGCCCCGGAGGTGAGTGTGGATGAGCCGTAACCTCTAACAATGTACCTGACTAAGTCGATTTTAAATAATTTAGAATAGATGTTTTTACCGCTTGCCGTCCATTAATTGTGGTATTAAAATAATACAAAATTAACAAGAAATTACTTGATCACACACTGGCATGTTACTTTCCTTCCGAACTACTTCTAAACAATTCCTGCATCTTTGTGTACTGTACCCTTTGTGTTGTTTTTATTGTGAAGCATGAAGATAAAATGTGTGCAAGACCACAACCTAACCTAAACCGTTTTCCATATAGGCTCATTCTAGCGAAGAAGAATCCGAAGAGTCTGTTAGCACTCTGCAACAAAGAAAATCCACAACTCCTTCCAAAGTAACCACGACACGAAGACCTTCTGATGTTGTTCATAAAAATCTGCTCGTTCGGCTAGCAGTGATTCAAGCTCAGCTGAGTCAACATCTTCCAGTGCAGTCCGCAACACTGGGGCACCATTTACTACTGAAGAGGTAAAAGAAAAGATTTTATCCCGCACCTCCACTGTTATTCCAGCAGAAACTAGAAGTAAGCACACCCCTCCTGCCAAAGAACCAGCAAAACCATTTCAAAGTCGCTTTTTAAGTAAACCAGCAACGGTTCCTCCACCAGCAAAAGATGACGAAGACGAAACCGAAACAAGTTCCGAAGAAGAAACCGAATCGGAGGAGGAATCGGACGAACCAACAAGTAAGAAATCTGAAGATAAAATGGCCAAATCTGATATTGGTCCTCTTTTGGCTCGCAGTGCTAATGCTAGAGATAGCAGCTCTGAGCACTCGCGTAGAACACCTAAAGAAGATTCCCCTTTAAATAGATCAAAATACGCGAAACCAGAAGAACCAACGTATGATAGATATGGAGGTAGAAAGCGAACAACAACAACTACTGAGGAAGAACCTTCGCGCTACGGATACACTAGCCGTTTTTTAAATAAAAGTAAAAGTTCAGCAGCTATTCCAGTTGATGACGATGATTATAGTCCCCGCTACGGATCGTCGGCAGCAAACGACGATGACAGCAAATATCCAGGTAGTGGTAGATCCAGATATTTGGCAATGAAAGAAAGACGCCAAAGGCTGGCTCGTAGTCGTAGCAGCCAGCAATTTGGAGATGATGAAGATATTGACGAACCATCATCTCCCCTGTCTCCAACAACTGCTAATCCTTCAGCTTATTTAGCATCGCGTGGTTACGGTTCCTCAGCATCTGCTCATGATCTTGCAAGGAGCCGGTCCTCGCACGCTTTGAAATCGAGTAGAGAACCTTCGCCTGATAGACCTGGAGCCGGCACCGAAAAAGACGGCGCAGCGCTAAGTTCTTGGGCTCGATATTTAAAAAACAAATACGGCAACAGGAGCGGAACTAAAGACAAAGAAAGCGGCTCTGGTGGATCGAATGCACCATCATCTTCGAGTAGCTCATCAGCAGCAGCTAGAAGATTGTCTTTGGGCCTCCCGTTGAGATCGTCTGCAGAATTAGCCAGCTCTGACGATGATTCAAAAAACATGCAAGGCTCCCCCACTACCCATACAGCAGCTACGGCGGCGGCCGGTAAGTTAACAAGAAATTTTGCATTGTTGAATGGTAGAGTGGCACATGGCGGCCGAGATCCTCAGCAATGACTACTTTTTACCTCCATATCTATCTAACGTTTCCTGAAAGAAACTAAACATCCCCAATAGCAATCAAATGTATGTACTAAAACGTTGGGCTGGTGTTTGAAAACGCACCATTTTCTTGGTCTATTTACTGGAGAAAATTTTGGTAACTATAAAAGCTGTTGCTTTTTGCGCAAAATGCCTTTTTAATTTGTAAAACAAAATTACCTAATACCAAAGAAACCCAAAGTTTTAGTGCAGCCTGCAAAAGCTTGTATTTTCTGCGTTATTATCATGCATGTAATTTAGTTTTACTATTGCAATTGGCCAATATTATAGGTATTCGTAATTGGACCCAAAACAAATACTACTAACTGCCTAACACGGACGTAGCTTCGGTTTTTACATGGGGGGACATTTGACTTAATAAAATAATAAATATTAAGAAAATTCTGGACATAAAAAATTTGGGTATAAAAAGTTTGAATTAAAAAAAACGCTTTCAAAAACTTTTAAAAAATTATGTTTTTGGTGGGTGTGCTTTCGGGCTGTTCGGCCGTCGTCGTTGGGTTCGGTTCGGTCATCGAAAAAATCTGGTTCGGTTCATTCATTCATTCGCAATCGAACAGCCCGAAAGCACACCCACCATTGGACGATGGCCGCGAAAGCCTTTCACAATTTGTAATTATGTTTTTATTTGAAAACAGAAATAGGTGTTTTGACAATTTTTGAAATATCGTTTTTATAGGACGATAAAACTGTGACCAGGTCATAATTACTATTATTAATATACAGAGTGTAATTTAAGGGACCATTCTTAAATTATGTAACCCTTAAAGGGGGGCGGTTAGTCTTACGTTATACTCAATGTTATTTTAATGTGATTTTTCTTAAAAATTTGATACGAATTGGGGAGTGGGGTCAAAAATCGAAAAGTTTATGCGTTACGTAATTTAACCCTTTTGGTGACTATGGGTGTGGGAGACCCACAAACTTTTTTTAACTACTTTTTTGAAATATAAATCTTGGTCAAATTTTTATTTGTATTAATTTGTTTGGACTATACGTGATAATTTACAAGAATTTTGACTAAAAAAATATTACTACAATCATCAGATTACTCATATAAGTTAAAAGAGTGTAAAAAAAAATTGTAGAGTTTTTTAATAATTATAAAAAAAATACTGCTTTATTAAAAAAGTTTTTTTATCTTCTTAAAATTAATTCATGTAAAAACAAAATAAAACTAAAAAATTTGAAAATAAATAAAAAAATCAATAATTTTGCATGATCTCAGAAACAATAAATACAGGGTGTTCCAACTAAAAGGTAACAGACGTGTTTTTTGGTATTTTTTGTGTGAATTGGGAGAAATGCTCGGACACGTCGATTTTGTTTGCGAGGGGGACACCTTTTGGCTATCTTGAAATTTTTGTAGCACTCACCATCTTCGAGGGGTATACTTCAACCCTATATTTTAAACAGGGAAAGTGGGTCTAGTAATACCTTGTTTTGAAGGTCTCTTGAATGTTTTTACAACCGTGTAAAAATTTCAAAAATCTATCTATTGCCTTCAAACTTTCAAATTTAATATGGACTGATAAAATAAAAATTTAATCAGAATTTTATATTTTTCGGATTTGATTTTTATTTGATCATTCCATGTAAAATTTGAAAATTTGACAGCAAATATCTCAAAAACTAATCTATTAATTTTCGAAATTTTTACACGGTTTTAAAGATATTCAATAGAACTTCAAAAGAAGGTATCACTAGACCCACTTTCCCTATTCAAAATATAGGGGTAAAGTATACCCCTCGAAGATGGTGCGCGCTACAAAAATTTCAAGATAGCCAAAAGGTGTACCCCTCGCAAACAAAATCGACGTGTCCGAGCGTTTCTCCAAATTCACACAAAAAATACCAAAAAACACGTCTGTTACCTTTTAGTTGGAACACCCTGTATAGTAGCTAACAGTTTACTCTTTAGCACAATTTTTCTAAGCAGGTATTTTTTATCACTTCACACTTTTGTGATAGTTGTCATATGTACGACTTACATAACAAATTGAATTATTTTTTTAAGTAGAAGAACCTTTATATTTTTTATCTTTAAAAGCTAAAAAAAAATATATTTTTAAAATACCAGAATATTATGATTTTTTTATATTTTAGTTTCCTTTTTTATTATTTTTTTTTGAAATATTTTTTATATTGTTCTCTCGATTACTGTGGTCACTTTCTAGTTCATCGCTCATTTTCAGGGACCCCTATCGGACCCTGAGGCACCTAGGCGTACGTTTTTAGAACGTCCCCTAGGTCCGAAATGGATGTTTTAATAACGTTTTTAAAACGTACCTTGTGTTACTAGGGGGAATCCTTGTTGCTTAGACTAAGGAGGGGTGTGGACCCCTAAATTTCATTCTGATACACGTCCGTGTTTCCAAATAATGCTTTGCTTTTACCATTATCTATAATTATATCGCACACGGTTTTTACATACACATGCAATTTATCTGAATAAATCAACAATGGCTTCAAATAAAACTTTATCAAATTTGGTTTTACGTGAAATTACGAGGGTGGATCAAATATAATCAAGCCTTTGTTTATAAACTAGTTATTTAGAAACATGACACAAAACAAAAAAATTTTCTACTTTTCTACACATCCCCCTTCTCGGTTAATACACTTTTCCCAACGGTTTGAAAGTTTCTTAATACCGTTTTCATAAAAGGAAGCTGGGCGGGTATCTCACCAGTTGCGCACGAATGTCTCCACCTCTTCATTGGTCTGAAATTACTCGCCTCCCAGTGAATCTTTGAGTGGGCCAAACATATGAAAATCGCAAGGATGACAAATCTGGACTGTATGGAGGGTATTCCAGCACAGTCAGCTGCCGTATCAGGTCTAGCGTTGTCATGCAGAAGCAAAACGTCTTGGATGGGGTGTGCTCTCCTCTTTTGGCGATAATCAAGCTTTACCTGGTCGAGTAAGTTGCAGTAGTAAGCCGCGTTTGTTATTCGCTCGTGCAAAAAATCGACCAACAAAACTCCTCTCCAGTCCCAGAAAACGGTCGCTAAAACTTTGCCTGCAGAAATGATGGTACGCGGACGACGTGTCGACACGCTCACGGCCGTCGTTAATTTCTTTGCACCAAGTTTTTACAGGTACCCACGAAATCGTCTTATTTCCGAACTGTGCTCGCAATCTGCATCGAATTTCAGCAGGTTTCACGTTTTCGCGTGTAAGAAATTTAATGATTATTCTTTGCGCAACACTGCTGTGTCCCTTCTTCTCGCTCATTGCAAATGAGCATCGCGGCACTACCAGCCGCCTACATGCTGCTGAATATCCCTACTCCAAAATTATAACGGCCACTTTTATCTTGAATGACTTTTCCGTTAGTAAGTTGAAAAGGCTTGGTTATATTTGATCCACCCTCGTACTAACAACGCAACCGCGTAAAATAATATAATTAAATTTATATCAAAATATAAATCACTAATATACCAATAAAAGGCTGTACTAAAATTTTATATGTGCACATTTTCCACCATTACTGGACTAATAACATACGACCATAAAAATTTTGGTCCAAAATAAAATTAATACCTATAGAGTAATATGTAAATATACAAGGTGTTCCAAGTTAAGTGTCCACCATTACCTTTTTTATTATTAAAGATAGAAAAAAATTTTAATTGACATATTAGTAAAATTTTTGATGCTATTTAAGATACTAGAGAAAAAATAGAGCATCGCTTTTTGAAGTTTTCGTGTTTTTTCAAAAAACATTAAAAAAAACACTGATTGAACACCCGGTATTATATATTTTTTTCTGATAGATCTCTTCAATCGAAACAAAAAATTGTCCTCGGATTTTTTTCCTAAAGTTAAAAATAACGAAAATATTTTAAATTCAAAATTACGTATTGAAATTTTGTTTAGTAGAAAGATGTCTAAATTTAACATATATGAAACAATGGTGAAAAGCACGCTGTTATATAGAATAGAGACTTGTCGCGTAACAGAAAAATACAAAGCAAAAATGGAAAGTGTCGAAATGGATGCAATAAGAAGATCAATGAGAATATATCGAACACATAAGAAATAAGGTCATAAAAGCAAGAATGGGAATCGAGGGAAGCATAACGGATGGCATCACTAAAAGCATGGAATAAACCAGTTATTTCTTCGATGCTAAAACACAACTGATATGGTACGGCCATTTACAACGGATGAATGAGGAAAGATTATCAAACAGGTCCTAGAATGGTAACCAATAGGGCGCAGAAAAAGAGGGCGTCCTAAACTAGAATGGCAACAGTCAATCCAAAGATCAATGAGTCAAAAAACTTGACAGAAGGTGATTGTCAGGATCGAAGGAGGTGAAGAATAGGCGTCGGACAACGTAGAAAAACGTTCTAAACCGAGATAGTAGTAGGTAGTAGGAGAAAGATGTCTAAGCGTAATTTTAAATTTGGAATATCTTCGTTATTTTTAACTTTAGGAAAAATATCAAAACACAATTTTTGTTTAGAATTGAAAGACCTATCGGAAAAAATTATAAAATACAGGGTGTTCAATTTTTTTAATTTTTTTTTGAAAAAACTCGAAAACTTCAAAAAGCGATGCTCTTATTTTTTTTACTAAAGTATCTTAAATAGCATCAAAAATTTTACCAATTAAAATTTTTTTCTATCTTTAATAATAAAAAAAGTAATGGTGGACACTTAACTTGGAACACCTTGTATATTTACATATTACTATATAGGTATTAATTTTATTTTAAACGCGATGTTTGATTTTTTTTTGATTTAAGCATCTTAAAGAGCGTCTAAAATTCTACTAGTTTGACATTTTAAACTTTTTTCTATCTTTAAAAATAACAAAGTTAGCAATGGACACTTAACTTAGAACACCCTGTATAGTCAGTTTAAAAATAATATTTAACTTACTTATGAATCCACATTGCAATAATTAAAAATATAGTTTAACGTGCTTTAAGATAGCAAAGTGAAAAAAAAATATCTAGCATCGCGTTTTCAATTTTTGAAACATAATTTAGTAGGAATCTTATTAAGCGAAATTTAAAAAGTTAAAAATCATTGTTATGTTTAGCTATACTCAAAGACTCAACATATTATGCTCAATTGTTTTAAATTTATATTCCGTATCTTTAATAATAATAAAGTATAACAGTGACTATGAAAAAACTAGCTCGGTATATTTGAAAACGGTACGCGGATTATTTTAGAAAAAAAAGCTTGTTTGGGAAAAAATTACATACGTCCTGAAAATTAAAGTCACTGAGCGAAGGATAGTCAAGATATAAATGTATAAATTTAGCAAAAATTGCTTATTACAGCCAAATTTAAAAATTTATATCTAGACTATTCTTGGTTCAATGGTTATGAAAGTTTTAGGTTTTTATTTTTACCCCTCTTTCAAATGAAACCTATTACCTATCACATTTTAAGAGACAAATCGCTCAAACATGTGAATTGTAAAATAGCTTGAGGTTTTCCAATGTACCACAACTTTTTTCATAGTTGATAGAGGATCATATTTTTATGCCTTGATTTTGATCTTATATACTGTATATGTTAAGTCTTGGCTATCTTGGGCAGGATTGTTTGCAAAACATAAATAAGTAAAGAATTTATTTTTCGACCACGATGGGTATCAACTTTCAGGTATCGCAGCGGCAGCAGTAGGTACCTCCCCTAAGAGCAAGTACCTGCAAAAAAGCCAGCAGCTGTTCCAAGTTGGTAGCCGGGGGAGCGAAGCCGGATGTTTCACGTGGCCGCGCGGCGTTGCCGTCGGCCCCGACAACACGATCGTTGTTGCCGATTCCTCCAATCATCGAGTACAAGTTTTCGACGCCAGAGGACGCTTCCTCAAAGAGTTCGGCCAGTATGGTAACGCCGAAGGCGAGTTTGACTGTCTAGCCGGTGTTGCCATTAACAGGATCGGCCAGTACATCATTGCCGATCGATACAATCATCGAATTCAGGTAAAACATATATACAGTATATCTATGTAGTATTAGTAGTAGTAATGTGGTGTAGGCCCTAGGCCTGGCGGCTAGGTACATCAAGCGCCATTTTCGCCAACCCAGGCATCCCCCTACTGCGTCCTTCCTTCGCTAAGGAATCTGCGCGTCTTCTGTACAAAGGCCAGAATATCGGGCCACCTCAGATCTAGAAGGTTCTCCGTCTCAAAGGTTTCCTTGTCGAATACCTCTCTTCTTGTCTCCTTGTATGCTTCACATGATGAGAGGAAATGCGCCGAAGTCTCGTCCTCGGCCCAACATCGTCCTTCATCTCGTCTTCGCCAAGTGTCCGGTTAGGACTCCCAGTATGACTCCTACCTCACTTTGTGTTCTACAGAGCAGCCAGTTCCTACTGGACTTGCTGTATCTTGTCACCCACTCCTTCCCCTGTCTGACGTTTCCTGTGTTGGTCCATTCCTTTTGTATCTTTTTCTGAGCCCACTCTAGTAGGGCCGACTTCATTTGCTCTCTTGTGAGCGCCAGGAAAGGCTCTGGCCCGACGTATTCCTGCAGGGATCCACCTCTGGCGAGTTCGTCAACTTTCTCGTTTCCTGGGACTTCCATGTGGCCTGCGACCCATACGAGCTCCACCTCTCTTACTCCGGCCAACTCCTGTGTGTGCATTCGCGCACTCCTGCACTAAACCCGCGGACATGGTTGGTTTTCACAGTGCTTTCAGCGCAGCTTGACTGTCTGAACAGATGCAGAGGCGTTTTCCGGTATAGCGTAAACCTTTGCCTGGAAGACTGTTGCTTTGGAGCCCAGCGAGTAGCTTTTTCCAATACCCTTGCTTTCCACGAACAATCCTCCACCGGTTGAATTCCGATCTGTTAGCTTTGATCCGTCTGTATAGCAGACCATGGCTTCGCTAAGGAATTCAATCCCGTCCTTTTCCTATGCATCCATTGAAGGTATGATTACACGGTGTCTCCTTTTCTTCCTTAACCGCTTCTCTGGCATTGCTAGCCTGTACGTCAATAGATGAGTCTTCTTTTTCGTCACAGTCGCGATTTCCAAATGCCCTTTTTGTCCACCGCTCCTTCTCCACATGCCCGTGTCCCTTATCCTAAGGTATGCTGCCATCGCTTTCTTCTTTATCCAGGTGGCCAACTATGGGAGGTCTAGGATAGTATACAGTTGGGAGTAGTAGGGTCCCTGCATCCTGAAAGCCTGGCAACAGAAGACACTACGTCTTCGTACAGCAGTGACCCTATGAAGTAGACCTTAAACCTCCAGCGATGCTCAAGGTCGGCAGCCTCTGCATGCCTTCGAGCTTTTTGGCATTAGTGGTTTTCATTACCCCCAGCCACCAGACCACGGATCCGTAGTGGATCCTCGGTATTATGATGGCCGTGAATGTTTGGACCGTATGGAATTTATTTATTTTTATTATTAATATAAGAAAAAAAAAGTTATTCCTCATAAAACGTTCTGCATGTTCAAGAATATAAAATACAATCATCAGATGTCAATTTAATTCAAGAGTAAAGTACGTTTATCTTTGTCAATATCAAAAATTGCTAATAAGAAAAGTTCATCAGAACTAAAAACCACATCACACACAATCAACTTTTCTTAATAACAATTTATTTAATTGCTGCCTTTTTTTGACGTTAAAGACTTTGGATTCTGCATGTCCCTTTTTCATCTTGTTCGTGTTTTTCCTATAGAACTCTTGCACTTCTTTATTTAGCGTTATGCTAATAATATTTTTCTCGGAACCTTTTAAAAGTGTTTTCTATCATATGCTTTTGTGGATTAAGTGTATAATATAATTTTCAAAAGTGTTTGCTATTCAATTTTCTAAAAGGCTTTTCTGAAACAACCTGAACACCCTGAAACTGAAGGGTTAATTAAATTACTTTATATATTTTTGGTTTTTATGTTGCCACAGTAAAAATACATATAAAAAAAGTAAGGAAATTGTTACAATTGCCTTTAAAAAAACTCTAAACAAAAAGTATCCCATTGTTTACGCTATCTGAGGGCACGGTAGTGCCCGGCCAAGTTCGCGGCGTAAACTGCTGTACCATCTTTTCTTGAAACATTTTAGCCCATATTTGACCTATCTGAAACTCTACTTCACAATAAGCTACGAAACTGAAACTTTGCCTTCTTCATTTAGTTAGCAACCCCTCCAAGTTTTATGGACTTCAACAAAATAGTAAAGTAGTTACGAAATTTCAAAAATCGTCGAAATTGCCACTCACTCACTCATGTATATATCATCAAAATTCTACTGTACTTCCAGACATGCTACAAAGCTAAAATTAGTAGAAGCGCTAGAGAGCTTAGAAAATAAAACTATAGAAAAAAATTAAAAAACCCTAAGATTTTAATGAACTTTCTTCCCCTATAAGTGTAAACTTATGTAAAAGTAACATTGCACACTTCCAGAAACGCTAGAGAGCTAAGCTTTGGAAGACTGATAGGAACTATGATAAAACTGTGTGAAAACATTTAAAAACACCAAAATTTACTGCCCTCCACCGTAAATGTAAAATTATGGAAAAGTAACATTGTCCTCTTCCAGGAACGTTAGAGAGCTGAGCTTCGAAAGGCTGATAGAAATTATGATAAAACCATAGGAAAAAAATTATAAAATCTTAAAATGTTTCTTTAAAATTTTTTAGTTTCATCATCAAAAAGGCAGAACTCAATTGTGTGGTACTATATTAATGGTAACTGTGCATAAAGATCAAAAACATATATTACAGTTTATTTTGTTCAGTGGTGTTCACTGGTGGGGACGGGAAAGTATTGTCAAAATACATACATATACAGGGTGTCCCATTACTTAGGGGCCATGGGCCAACAGTTGATAGAGGAGTTCATGTCTGATAAAAAAGTTCCTATAATGCATGAGTCAAAACTTTTTCTTTGTCGAGATACAGAGCATCAAAGTTGGCAAAAACTCAGTAAAAATATGAAAGTCGTGTACTAGAACAAGAGCAATAAACTGAAATAAAAATTATTTTGAAAAAAATTAGTAGGTCCATTTTTTTTTAGAAAAAACTATAACTTTTATAAATGCCATATTAAACGCAATGTTTTTTTTTGTTAATAAAAACAAGTCTCTAGCGGGACATATTAATAAAATATTATTAATATTTTTAAATAAGTAAGCAAAAATTAATTTAAAAAAATAATAAATTTTTTAAAAATAAATTTTTTTTTTAAAGAAATTAATTTTTTTAAATAAATTTTTGGAGGTTATTTTGACAGCCTGTATCTCCTCAACTTGGAATTTTATCAAAAAAAGGAATACCACATTTTTGAATCCCAGTTGGCTGTGACAAATTTTCTTTTTTTTTGCAAAACCCTATTTCCCCCACTTCTCTAACTATAAAAATCCTATATTTTAAAAACAGATGTGTGTTGCCTCCATGTTATATAAACTTTTTTCTCGGAAATAACCTCCTCTATCACCCGCTTCACTATGACCCCTAAGTTATGGGACACCCTCTATACAGAGTAATTCCTAAGTATTCATTTAAACTGTAATCTATGGTTTTTTAGTTATGCTAAGACTTGTAGAACGCCATTGAAGCATGTTAAAAAACACATGTATTCTTGCCGACGTCGAAAAAATTACATTATACATTAATCGTGTGAGCTTAGGTGCCCATAAATTGACAGAGTATTTTTTTTAGGTATTTGACCCATCCGGAAGGTTCTTAAGAGCCTTCGGAAGTCAAGGCACCTCAGATGGCAGATTCAATTATCCATGGGGCATCGCCACCGATTCTCTAGGATTCATTTATGTTTGCGACAAGGAAAACCATAGAATACAGGTACGAAAGTTAAAAAAAAAACACTTTTTATAACACTCAAAATATTCTGCTCACCCTTGAATAAAAATTTCATTTAATTTGTTTAAAAAACAAGATTCAATTTGATCTTTCCACAATAGACCCGTAGAACCAAAAGATCATACGCAAATTACATCCCAAGTAGAAAAAAGGGGCTCAGGGATTTCCGAGGATCAGTTATCAAAATTCAAGAAAACCTTCTCAAAAAAATACCTAAAAAAGCATTTTACACCAGAATTAAATTTTTATAAATAAAAAAAAAGTTTAGGCCACCTCCATAAATTCAGACTTTTCAAAATCCCCTCATAGCTAAAAAACTACGAGGTATATCAAGAAGCGGTTTTGATATTTAATGACATCTCGAAAGTCTAGATCAGGACATGTCTACTAGTTTTTATCTTTCTCGGCTATAAATACCTAAAACCCCCAAAAAACATCGAATTTGGCCCACCCTGTACATACTGGTACAAAAGTTTAAAGGATGTCCTCGATACAAATACAATAAATTATTTTTTAAAACTTTAACATTTGTATTTACAGGTTTTCCAGTCTGACGGAACCTTCGTCGGTAAATTTGGCTCCATGGGCAACAGAGAAGGTCAACTAGAACACCCACACTATATCGCTGTCTCCAACACAAACAGAGTAATCGTTTCAGACTCCAATAACCACAGAATACAAATTTTCGACGTTAATGGTAAAGTTCTGTCGTCATTTGGTTCAGAAGGATCAGATGATGGTCAATTCAAATTTCCCAGAGGTGTTGCGGTAGATGACCAAGGTTTTATTTGCGTTGCTGATTCAGGCAACAACAGAATTCAAATATTTAACCCAGATGGTACATTCTTGAGAGCTTTAGGTAACTGGGGATCTCAGAAAGGAGAATTCAAAGGACTAGAAGGCGTTGCCATTTCGCCAGATGGTCACGTTCTAGTGTGTGATCGAGAAAATCACAGAATTCAAGCGTTTTAATTTTTAAATTGTATCTAATGTTTTAATGTAATTTTGAATTGAACCCACATGTTAACTCCGTAATAAATAAAAATTTGCATTTCTTTAAACTTTACTGTGTTAATTCAATTTACCAAAAAGACTAAAAAGAACAACATGAAAGAAAAAAATTATCATTTGAAACTCCAAGAATCTCGGGATGCACATATTTAAAGTAAAAGGTAAAGTTTTATTTACGTTGGGCTCAGAGGGATCGGACAGTGGTCAATCCAAATTTCTCAGAGATGTTGCATTGGATGAGCAAGGTTTTATTTACGTTGCTGATAAAGGCAACAACAGAATTCAAATATTCAACCCAGATGAAAAATTTTTGATAGCTTAAGGTGACTGGGATCTCAGAAAGGAAATTTTGAAAGACTAGAAGACGTTGCCATATCACCAGATGGTCACGTTCTAGTATGTGAACAAAAAAATCACAGAATTCAAGTGTTTTAGATTTAAACTGTATTTAATGTTATTTTGAATTTAGCTAACATTTTACCTCCGTAATCAATAAAAATTTTAATTTTTAAATGGTTATTGTTGATAACTCGCGGATAGAAAAACGCTAAATGCAATGGACTGTATAAATTAATTAATGAAAACGCGAGCAAACATAAATATATTGATATGAATTACGAAATAATCAAACGTCCATAGGTAAAATATTTGGTGCCACACAACGGTAATCAGATACAAATGCACTCACCAGTTTTGCAGCCACTTTCTCCTCCTTCCAAGGGGCCCCTGAATGGATCTAATGATGTCACCACGTAGCTGAAGGGCTGAAGTTTCTAGTTCTATGCTTCAGTACACAAAAATCGAGCACTTTCAGGTGTAGATATTTGAAATAGTTGGAGAACGAAATTAACACGCCATTTTCTCTAGGCGATTGACAAGGATCTCACTGGTTGTTGGTGCGCATGTCCAAATACGTGAAATGCGCTTTGTCCTTCATACAATTGTGTGGTTTTAAAAATATATATAAATAACCGCGAAATTTAGCGGGAGCTAACAATTGTGTTAATTAATTTATATTTACAAAAAAGACTAAAAAGAACAACATAGAAGAAAGAAAAAATAATAATAATAGTTTTATTCACGTTGGGCTCAGAGGAGACAGTGGTCAATCCAAATTTCCCAGAGGTGAAGCAATGGATGAGCAAGGTTTTATTTACGTTGCTGATAAAGGCAACAACAGAATTCAAATATTCAATTCAGATGGAACATTTTTGAGAGCTTTAGGTAACTGGGAATCTGAGAAAGGAGGACCTAAAGGACTAGAAGACGTTGCCATATTACCAGACGGTCACATTTTAGTGTGCCATTGAGATAATCATTGTTGAAAGCTTTAGGTAACTGGGGATCTCAGAAAGGAAAATTCAAACGACTAAAAGGCGAGAAAATCACAGAATTCAAGCGTTTTAATTTTTAAATTGTAATAAATAAAAATTTGCATTTCTTTAATGGTTAAAAGACAAAAAACAACAACATGGAAGAAACAAACAATTACCATTTGAAACTCCAAGAATCTCGGGATGCACATATTTAAAATAAAAGGTAAAGTTTTATTTACGTTGGGTTCAGAGGGATCGGACAGCGGTCAATCCAAATTTCTCATGCAGTGGATGGGCAAGGTTTTATTTACGTTGCTGATAAAGGCAACAACAGAATTCAAATAGTCAACCCAGATATAACATTTTCGAAAGCTTTAGGCAAATGGGGATCTCAGAAAGGAGAATTTAAAGGACTAGACGTTGCCATATCACCAGATGGTCACGTTCTAGTGTGTGATCGAGAAAATTGCAGAATTCAAGCGTTTTAAATTTAAATTGTATCTAATCTATCTAATTTAATGTTATTTGGTTAACTGAACATACATGTTAACTCCATAATCAATAAAAATGTGCATTTCTTGAATGGTTACTGTGTTAATTCATTTAAATATACTAAAAAGACTAAAAGGAACAACATAGAAGAAAGAAAAACAAATATTACAAGTACAAGGTTAGTTCTATCTTCGTTTAGTTTAGAAGAATTAGACGATGGTCAATTTAAATTTCCCAGAGATGTTGCAGTCGATGACCAAGGCTTTATCTGCTTTGCAATAACAGAATTTAAATTTTTAAACATTTTTTAGAGGTTTGGCTACCTGAGGATCTCCGAAAGCAGAATTCAAAGGACTAGCAAGGATATAAAACATCCTTGGGACTAGAATGTGTCGCCATATCGCCAAATAGTACATTCTTCTGTGTGATCAAGAAAATCACAGAATTCGAAAACTTTAATTTTTAAAATTTTTAAACTTATAAATTTGTAATCACTAAACATTTGCATATCTAAAATGCAAACACTTATTTTGAAATTTAACTTTGGAGTAAGTAGAGGACTTAAATTACCATTAAAGTTTCCTTAACTTTGACGCAAGCGGCAATCAGAATTTAAAACGCATCTACCTTAGTTCGAATTAGGTTTTTATTAAACACTTATAAAGTTTAAAACATCTATAATTTTGTTTAAAAAATATTCTAAAGACTAGAGAAGAGTGTAGATTAAGTACAGCACCATCTATTTCTAAAAGTGGAAGTAACAATACTGCTCTAAGTGAAAAATATCACACAATAATGTAAGAGATACATCGCTCACTAAAAATTCCCTTTCATAAAATATTTTTTTTGTTCACATTTTATATTCCTAGCTTTTTTTTTAATTTTTCTTGCGCTAAGGGATAAACCTTACAAAATCTAAATAAAAAATGCTTTGCCGAATTTGTCTATAAGACCAGGCAAAAATTTAGATTTCCAAACAAATTCTTTATTAAATTTTGTACACATATACCGTACCCTTCCACGGTTTTTTGTTAATTTTTCTGCGGCGCATTTAAAAGCTGTTGAGATTTGTAATAAAATGATGTATTACATTAGAATTTTTTTGAAATTAAGGAAAAATGGGAGCAATTATTTTGTTTGTCCAAAAAATTTGCGATTTATTTATTTTTTTAATTTTGTTTTTAATTTTCAAAAGCAGAAACCAAAAATCAAATAATACGGTTTCCTACAAAAAGTTTTTGAGATCTCTTTGCTACAAAAAATCGTACAAAAAAGTTAAATATGCTACGGGGGAAATACGATAAGTTTTTATGCTAACAAAAACAGAGCAAAGATTAATTAAATTTTCTTTAAGACCGTTTTAATTATTTAAATGATTTAAGCACCAGTTTATAGCAGGTTTATGGCGTTTTCACAATTTTTATTTTTAAAATATACATGCAAGGGCTACAAAAATAATCAGAAATATTAAAAATGCCTATTAGGTGTCTTATCTTAGTTTTGTCGGTTTTTACCTCATAACATTAGGGACTTATTGGAATAAAACGTGACTTTATTCTGACACATTCACACAGAAAACTAACAGCTGACCTCTCAAAATTGACATACCAAAGCCAAATTTAATAATACAGTCGCTAACTTCCATTTAATAAATACCGAAACTAATAAATCCGGTTTTTAAATACACAAAGACCGAATTTTGAAGCAAAGCAGCTGGTTTTTATATGTAAATCTGTCACCATAGGGTCAATTTTAAAATAAGGTCAGGTTTTATTCCAATAAGTGTCTACTATCTGCGCGATGGTGCTCTATGTGCAATTATTTATTCTAGAAGGCCATGTTTTTTTAAAAAGAGTTATTTTTTACCGTTTTTAACGTTTCAAAAATAACAATCAAGTTTCCGATAGAGATACATTTATGAAATTTGGTACACTTAACAGAAATATTATGGTTGACGAACAAAATTATATAATTACCTAAAATTTTATACACATGTCAAAATATCGCCATAGATGCCAAAATTGACGTTTTTTTTTAAATACTTAATACAATGTAGCCAAACGCCGAACTTAATAAAATATGAACAAAGTAAGGCTGAATCAAGCCTTAAAAATCAGAAACGCAGAGTCTTCCAGTTGAGGATTATTTGCCCGTTATACTTTTTGTTTAGTCGTTTAACCTTACACCTTTATGAATTTCTTTTAAATATCAAAATGTTTTTCTTAGATTAAAGTTTTAAAATTGTACAGGGAGATCTAAACGAACAAAATTATATAATTACCTGAAATTTTACACACATGTCAAAATATCGCCATTTTTTCTTGTAAAGATGCCAAAATCGACGTTTTTTTTTTAAATACTTAATACAATGTAGCTAAACGCCGAACTTAATAAAATATGAACAAAGTTCATCTTCTTCCATTTTTGGTTATGCTCAGGCTGAATCAAGCCTTAAAATTCAGAAACGCAGAGTCTTCCAGTTGAGGATTATTTGTCCGTTATACTTTTTGTTTAGTCGTTTAACCTTACACCTTTATGAATTTCTTTTAAATATCAAAATGTTTTTCTTAGATTAAAGTTTTAAAATTGTACAGGGAGATCTAAACGAACAAAATTATATAATTACCTGAAATTTTACACACATGTCAAAATATCGCCATTTTTTCTTGTAAAGATGCCAAAATCGACGTTTTTTTTAAAATACTTAATACAATGCAGCTAAACGCCGAACTTAATAAAATATGAATCAAAGGATTATTTGCCCGTTATACTTTTTATTTAGTGGTTTAACTTTATACCTTCATGAAATGTAGGCAGTATATACAGGTTGGTACTGGTTGTGACGAAATGTAACAAAAACAAACCTATCTTTGTACGAATCTCATATATATCAGTAAATCGCCTCTTAACGTTAACAAACAACTTAACGAAGTAGGTTCTTGGGACCGTGGAAGGGCACTGTATATGTGTACAAATTTTGGTAAAGAAGTACGATTTTTTGGAAATCCTAAATTTGGTCTATATAGCATATTTAAAAATCAATAAAGAAATAATTCGTATGACATAATTCAAAACTAGTTTTGCGTTCAGCTAAGGTTCAGGTAAATTAATTTTAGTTGTAACATTTTGATTTGTATTAGTTATCTTTACCAGTTCATCCAAGCTTATTAGCTGTTTCCGTCGGAATAGTAAAAATTGACAGCTCGCGTCAAATTGTAGTCAGCTGCCAAGATTAGCTTGACCAGGTAGGATCGATGAGGGGCATCGCCAATAATGCTCCGCAGACTTGCGAGGCTTTGCTCAAGTCTTGAAGAATCGGGTGGATCTTCTTTTTGCTGTAAACCAAATACGATCTGCAGAGGCTTGTTTAGGGGCGCGGATAATTTATAGAAAAGCAAAATATAGAAACAAAATTGTTAAAAAAATATTTAGTATAAATGATGAAGCAAAGAAAATGTAATCGAACGAAAAATAAAACGTAGAAAACTGAAGTTGTCAATAAGTAATTTTTTCAAAATGTAGAAACCGTAGTGTAGAAATGATTCAGTAATTTACCGGTAGAGTGCCCTTCCAACTCCGTCAACTGTGGCCGTGGAAAAAGAAGGCAATTAGAGTTTAATGACTCAACACCTATATTTTTTGGAAATATTATTATTAAAATATATTATTTTTTCGGATTTCTTTTTAAATTATAGCTCCCCTTTCCTTTATTTGGCAGGTCAAACTCGGTGTTAGCCTAACCGTCAGATGATCGCAAACGGCATGCCACGGTTAGGATACGTTTGCGATCAATTGACCATCGTTAGGTTATATTTACCTTATGCTAAGACCGATTTCGACCTCCCAAAAGGAGGATAGGGGAGATATAATTTAAAAATCCTACCTAAATGTTTTTATTATTTTCATCCTATAATTTTATACTAACACGTAGAAATGGCAACAGCAAAGAGCTGGTCCTCTCCACAACGCTAAGTGATAAGAGTATCCCATTCCTTTCTTCATCTAAGGCCATAGACGCAGTCGAGGGTGACCTCTACCAGTAGAACAGTGAACCATTCTACACTTTACGGTTTTACCATTTTACTTTTCTATGAATTATTTTTTGATAAATTAAGTTTTCTATAAATTATGATGATGATCTGTGAGTTATATACAAAGTGATGACTTATAGGTTAGACAACAGCTAACTTTTTTGTTTTTAGTCCCAACAAAATTTAAATAAACAAATTTGTAGTATTTTTTCTGAACCTTTAGAATATTTCAATGCATATCAAATTTTTGACACATTTTTTAAACGGAACACTTTGTATTTTTAACATTTTTGGAAATGCCATAAGGTGTAGAGATGTTTAAACTTATCTCAGCTAAAATATCGAAAATCCGTTTTGCATTTTATCACATATTACATCCCATTTTTCATATTTTAATATGATATTATCACATAAAGTTGACATCAGACACTTTACGAAATTTAAAAATGTAAGATTGCAATCACAGTAGTAACTTAAAACCTACATTAATCGATTATGCTTGTGCCTTGTAAATTTCAAAGAAAACGAGAAGGTAGACATTTATCATACGATGGATATAAAGGTTTGAGGATTAATATACACGATGTAAAAGAAGGAATCTTTGGCCCTTTTTAGATCCAAACTTCTTAAAAATATATATTCGCAAACGCCTAAATAAAATGTTTAAACGAGTGTGAATCAAATACGAACCGGAAAGGAGTGCACACGTCTCTTGCGATTCAATTCAATTCATTTTATTGTTTCCAGAAATACACATTTCTATAATAAGAGGATCGATCATACCAAACTTAAAAATAAACTAAAAATTATTCTAATTGTTAATTACTTTCTATTATACAAGTTAATAATTTGTAATAAAAAATATATATACATTTACAGGGTGTTTCATTAAGTATGGCAGGCGGATTTTTCTCAGAAACTACTATCGCTACGACTTCGGGAAAAAATTGTTAGAACCAAATCGGCTCTTGCGAATTCAGTTAAAATATTTTTGTTTCTGTAGTTCTCCGCCACACAGTGTGCCTGAATGAAGTATAGGTTACATAAAAATGGTTCCAAAAACTAATTGCACATTTTGAATATGGACTCTTTCCTGACGTCAGAGCCATATTCATATAAATCTTAGCTGATCCTCTGCTCGAAATTTTATCCATTTTTTGCCATTTTTCTAGTTAGCCTAGGCGCTGGCTCCTGTCACGTGTGACCTAATATGTGCGCTCAGTTTGACTGCGGGGCATTGTTAAGCACCCATAGGAGTATAAAAAAAAGTTTGGTCACGTGGTCGAACTCATGGTCGTTTGGCCGCCATCTTTTGAAAATTGCCGCCAAATTGATAGGTTTTTTTGTTTAAGCGTATCTCCCTACCTAGTGGTCCGATTTTAAATTTTTAAAGCTTGTTATACTTCTTTTTTAAAGACAAATACATTTTGTCATTACACATTTTTTGATCATTTAAGTAGTTAACAAGTTATTAGTATTTCCGCTCGCAAAAGAATTAAAATACCAATGCTCATATTATTGTAGCTACAATATTATTGTTTGTTTTTTTTGTTACATAGAAGGCTCTAAACTTTTCACAAAAGAGGATATTGACTTTATGTTTTTAAAGTTCGATGGATGGAGACTGCCTTAAAGAGGGTGGTTTCTAAAACCGTTCACAAGAAAATAGAAAAAGTGAATTTGCAGCGAAACGGTGCATCCTAGCGAAAAACGGTAAGAATAATTTTTTATAGTATTTTTAATTCCGCTTTTTTTGATCATTGTCATACCTTTTACAATTTTTAAAAAAAAAATCGATTTTGAAACGAAAACATTAAATTTTTATAAAATTGTATATTTTAGCTGGCTTGTCCAGCTAACTATCAAAGCTAAGATGCTTGGTGATACATCAAAAGAAGCGGAATTAAAAGTACTACAAAAAATTAATTTTTTCGTGTTTCGCTAGAATGCATCATTTTGCTGCAAATTCATTTTTTCTATAATCTTGTGAATAGTTTTCGAAACCACCCTCTTTAAGGCAGTCTTTAGGGGTACCATCCATCAAACTTAAAAAACATAGTCAATATCCACTTCTGTGAAAAGTTTAAAGTCTGCTACGTAACAAAAAAAAACAAATGTCAATTATATTGTAGCTACAATAAAATGAGCATTGGTATTATTTTAATTCTTTTGCGAGCGGAAATACTAATAACTTGTTATATCTCAAGAACTACTTAATTGATCAAAAAATGTATAATGACAAAATTTGTTTGTATTTAAAAAAGGAGTAAAACAGCCTATAAAAAATTTAAATCGGATCACTGGGTAGGGAGATACGCTTAAACAAAAAATCTATCAATTTGGCGGCAATTTTCAAAGATGGCGGCCAAACGACTATGAGTTCGACCACGTGACCAAACTTTTTTTATACTCCTATGAGTGCTAAACAAAGCCCCACAGTCAAACTGAGCGCACATATTAAGTCACACGTGACAGGGAGCCAGCGCCTAGATTAACTAGAAAATAGGCAAAAAATTGATAAAATTTCGAGAAGAGGCTAGGATTTATATGAATATGGCTCTGAAGTCAGGAAAGAGTCCATATTCAAAATGTGCAATTAGTTTTTGGGACCATTTTTATGACCCATAAGACCAAAATGGCATTCATATTTTACAAACTATACAGTTTGTCAAAAAAAGCACCGAGTTGCAGTATTGTAGCGTTATACAGATACGAAAAAACCACTGATCGAGTTGAGATTCCAAAAAACGTCATTTAGCGATTTTTAGTATAGGGAAACCCATAAGACCAAAATGGCCAAACTTTGAAAATTCATATTTTACAAACTGTACAGTTTGTTAAAAAAAGCACCGAGTTGCAGTATTGTAGCGTCATACAGATACGAAAAAACCACTGATTGACTTGAGATTCCAAAAAAAGTCATTTAGCGATTTTTAGAATAGGGAAACCCATAAGATCAAAATGGCAAAACTTTGAAAATTCATATTTTACAAACTACACAGTTTATCAAAAAAAGCACCGAGTTGCAGTATTGTAGCGTCATACAGATACGAAAAAACCACTAAGTGAGTTGAGATTCCAGAAAACGTCATTTAGCTATTTTTAGTATAGGCAAACCCATAAGACCAAAATGGCAAAACTTTGAAATGTCATATTTTACAAACTGTACAGTTTGTTAAAAAAAGCACCGAGTTGCAGTATTGTAGCGTCATACAGATACGAAAAAACCACTGATTGACTTGAGATTCCAAAAAAAGTCATTTAGCGATTTTTAGTATAGGGAAACCCATAAGACCAAAATGGCAAAACTTTGAAAATTCATATTTTACAAACTATACAGTTTATCAAAAAAAGCACCGAGTTGCAGTATTGTGGCGTCATAGAGATACGAAAAAACCACTGAGTGATTGAGATTCCAAAAAACGTCATTTAGCGATTTTTAGAATAGGGAAACCCATAAGACCAAAATGGCAAAACTTTGAAAATTCATATTTTACAAACTACACAGTTTATCAAAAAAAGCACCGAGTTGCAGTATTTTAGCGTCATACAGATACGAAAAAACCACTAAGTGAGTTGAGATTCCAGAAAACGTCATTTAGCTATTTTTAGTATAGGGAATAAGACCAAAATGGCAAAACTTTGAAAATTCATATTTTACAAACTATACAGTTTATCAAAAAAAAGCACCGAGTTGCAGTATTGTGGCGTCATACAGATACGAAAAAACCACTGAGTGAGTTGAGATTCCAAAAAACGTCATTTAGCGATTTTTAGTATAGGGAAATCCATACGACCAAAATGGCAAAACTTTGAAAATTCATATTTTACAAACTATATAGTTTATCAAAAAAAGCACCAAGTTGCGGTATTGTGGCATCATATGGATACGAAAAAACACTGAGTGGGTTATGATTCCAAAAAATGTCATTTAGCGATTTTTAGTATAGGGAAACACATAAGACCAAAATGGCAAAACTTTGAAAATTCATATTTTACAAACTATATAGTTTATCAAAAAAAGCACCGAGTTGCAGTTTTGTGGCGTCACACAGTGCGGACTCCTGTGGGCAATATTCGAAAAACTGAGGTTACATTTTAAAAGTTTTAATATTGCAAAAGTATAGATAAATGTCCAGTTTATCTGTAATCATAACCTATTTTTTAGTCACACTTGCGAAAGTGAACAAAATAAATAGTTAAAGTCGTTTTAAAACAGGTACAAAAAAATCGTATCAGAAAATTAATTTTACTGGTTCTGCATTTAAATATAAAAAAAATTTCTTTAAGTATTACAGTGATATATATTTACGCTATTTGTTTAAATAAAATTTTTTCAAATTGACGTCTCGCTTTTAAAATAATTTAATTAAAACTGTTATGCTTACAAAAAAAAAATATTTTTTAAATTTTATTAAGGTTATAAAAAATTGCAAAGATTTGCAAGGTCTGGCATATATCCTAAATATTAGTCCAATAAATTAGCAAAAAGATAGCATAAATATTTTTTGCTACTGGCTGCTACTAAGGGTGCTGTATTTTTTTAAATAATATATTTTAATCCTAATAATTTATAACACATTGGTTACCACCCCGGTTGAGAGGCCTCACATCATCTCCTGTTTAGGTATACCCTTAAAACCAGTCTTGCCGCCATTTGGACAAATATAAAATTGTGACAGCTCTCATCAACGTCAATAATGGCGGCAGCAAGGTGTCAAAAATGGCACTAAATCTGGAGAAGATATGAGGCTTATTATTCGGTGATGGTAATGAAAATTTTTGCAAAAGTCTCAGTCTCAAATGGAAGCTATCGGGACGAAACAAAATTTATTTTCAAAACCGTTATTTCGAACGGTTAAATAAAGATATTATATCTAAGAAATTTTGTTATTGTTATAAAACGGATTCAGAAAAATCAAAAAATACAGATTCGGAAACAGAGGCCGTACCCGGACCGAGTCGTGGACGGCCTAAAACGGCTTTCTTAGAAACATCTTTAAGAACAAAGAAACTGAGGGTGCAATGTGTGTATGGTAAAAATAGTTGTTATGGGGTTGCTAATTTAATTTTTCTGGAAGGGACTTAGCCCCCCCAAGCCTTCCTAACTATGCCCATGAATCCGAATAAAAAAAATTATTTTAGTTTAATTTCTAACACAAAAGTAACCTGATTTTTATTTTTAACGTAACTGTAGGTTAAACTGAATGTACTTTAATTTATTTTTTTAATATTTTAAATAAAATGACATATATATTTTAAAAAGTTTTACTTATTTTCACCTTTAGACTACACTTTATCACATACCCTATAAAAAAATTAACTTTTTTGAAAAACAACAAAGATATTGAATAATGTCCAAAAACCCTATTTTTGTCCGCACTGTGCGTCATACAGATACGAAAAAACCACTGAGTGAGTTGAGATTCCAAAGGCTCTTCCAAAATGCAAACTTTTGAAAAATCCGCGTAGTTCGAAAACAGATTGATACATCAAGATACGGTTTTCACCCCTATCACCCTGTATCTTTTAGAATATACTTACAAATGCCTCTCTGGACTGCGCCTGTGTCGAATCAGACGAATAAAACGTGGACCAAGGCTTATACGACTTTGATTGTGGCTGTGTCCAAATTGTATCAAAAATTTCTGTTTGTAATGAAATTGGCAAATCGTAGAATTCTTCGGTGTCTGTTATTTCGTATTTGTTTTGAGTTATGAAGCTGATGCACTTTGACTAAAAAAGAAACCTTTTAACCAGATAACATACCCAGCGCAATGGTCTATGCTTTGAATGAAAAAAATCCGGAAATAATTTTGATCGTAAATACATTGTAAAAAGAGCAATTCCACGCCAAGTCATCCAATTTACAAAAAAAGTGTTGCCCTGATATTTAATTTTTTTTCTTTAATCATGCTTACTAAATGAAACAGCTTATGCTTAACCACTTTTGCACAATTTTAGATTTTTAAATCCAATTAGTCTGTTGTACACGCATTTGAAAAGTCTAAAAACAGGCAAAATGGGACTTTAAAGAAAAAAATTATGCTCATAGTAAACATCACCTAAAAAAAATCAAACTAAAATTTTAAAAACATGCATAGTAGTTTTCAAAAAAATGTGACGTTTAGCAAATTCTTTTACACTGGCTTGATTAGAGCAATTTAGAAAACATCAAAGAAACGCAGAAATTCACGAAGTTTTCATATTTTTTTGGGGTATAAATGTAATGTTTTCTTAAATTTTTGATATGGTATTGGAAAGCTATACTCAAGGACTATATCCTCCTTGTATAAAACATATTTAAGAAGTAGACGTTATCTTGGAGTTCCACGAAGAAGTTAAGAATGTCTGGGAAATCCTTCAACTTCAGCATCAAAAATGACCCTGTCTATCGGGTGATAATCAAGTAGGCTAAATTTTTCACTGTATCATATACCTTTAAAAACAATAATAAAAAATCTGGGTCTGTAGTCCTTAAGGTCACTACACATTTTTTTGTTATTTTAATATTTTTAGTGATGTTAAATTGCATGATAAATTACAGGCGTGGATCTACGGGGGGGGTGCCGCCCTAAATCTGAAACTTTACGTAGTTTTGACATACAGAATACACCTCCTGGTCACTACGCAAAATAGTTTTGTGAAATATTTATTATGATATTTCCCCCCCAAATAAAGTTTCCAGATCCGCTCCTGCAAACTAAGGTTTATGAGAAGATAAAGTTTATTCATATGAGCAGTATTCTCTAAATTATGGTCTAAGCTCTCTTCATAAGGTCACTACACAAATTTTTTACTTTTTTAGTAGTTACCTACTGTCATATTTAAAAAATCGGAAAAGAAGTTGAGTTCTAAAATTTCAGAAACCGAACAAATTTTTTTTTGAGCTTGATGTAAATTTAGCATCTATAGTTAAATCATCCAGAGGAGTGAAAGAGTGGTGTCCAGTTGTTGTTCGTTTGAGATTTTAATGTAAAACAAATCGTTTCACAGTACCTCCAAACGCATCACATGGACTTTTAGCATGCGTTAGTTTAGTAGTTAGTTTTTTTAATGACCAGTGGCGTTCGCAGAAATTTTCCAAGGGGGTTGAGAGAGGGGGCTTGAGTAATAGCAAAGTCCTGGAAAACCATTTATTTCTTCTTTCAGAAAAATTCCATCTTTAGGAGAAGTTATTTAATGGCTTTGGAAAGATTAGGCCCCCAACCCCCCTCCCTCCTGCGTACGCCACTGTTAAACCTGAACCATTTTATTTACCAAAAAAACAAACTAATGAATGTCCGTGTCTCACCAAAAATTTATTCTTGAGACTAAAAAAAAAATTTCCGACAGTGTACGAAGATGGGACTTGAACCAACAAACTAGAATGTTATGCAAAATAGTATGTGGTTAAAAATAAAATCCCCTGACGATAATTTTTATACATAATTTTTCTTCCTTTTGCGACTGAATAAAAAATGTGATTTTTTACATGCTTAAAAGTTGATGTTAAAATGACAGACCCAGATTTTTTATTTTACTTTTATTTAGACGATACATTGTCAAGTAAAACAAGGCACAATCGAAGTTTTAATAAACAGATAGACAAGACAATTTTTTTAGTCAAAAGTTGCCAATTTTGAGGTTTTTGCGATTTTTCCAATTTTTTAAAATTTAGTTTGCTGAAACCAATAGACCTGGAAATTTTTCTTTTGCCTTGTATGATAGTCAAGCCACTGAGCTTTAATGTGCGTATAGACTTTTTTTTGATGGACCATATTCCGCACCGGTGTAAATAATTAAAAATCGAGAAAATCAGAAAATTTACTATTTTTCTAAAATTATTTTTGCCATGTCAAAAAAGTGAGGTTAATTTTTTTTTCTGTATAGGATTATCCAACCAATATTAAAGATTTCTTTCGTCAAATTTGTTTTTACATTAGATTTAATACAATAGACATAAAAAAAATTAAGGCCACAACTGATTTTCTTCTTTTCTTTACTTTTAAAGTGGCCTGTAAAATACGGGAGGCGACATTAAAAACTAAAATTTGTTAATTTGGTATTCCTAAGGACCCTAATACATGTTATCAAAATTTAGATTTTTTTTCGTGACAAGCAGCTACCCCCTAAATAGTTGTATTTTTGAAGAGTAAACTTCTTTAGGCGCGTTTAGCAGTTTTTGTTGGTAGTGAATTGAGCTGAGCCGTTAGGCTCGGCTATGTAACGCTCATTCGGGTGAAGTCGGCTCGAGTCGACTAACTGTGAGAGGAGCATTCAACGATAGATATGATGATGCAGATGAAGGCCAGTATTATTAATTTCGCCTCGATGAAGTTTACACTTCTGCCGTGTGGTCAACACAATTTTTTTTTAAATAGTGTTTTACACTTTCTAGCGGTTTATTTTCACAGAATAGAACACAAATGTTATCAAAACTGCTTGACACGGTTTTGTAATTTTAAAGGAGTAGTAAAAACGCACTTGAAAAATCAGTGTTGACAGTTAACTGTTTTGTCCTTATGGGACTCCTCAGAACACTGTTTGGTCAATGTGACACACTTGCAAAGGTAATTAGACGGTAGAAAACTCTCGCAAGAAGCGCCATCTACCGAGATATGAGTAAAACAAGAACAAGAGCAAGCAAAAATATACTGCTATACATATCGATGAATGAAAAGATCGATTACAAATAAAAAGAAACAAACTAATCCGTGACCTACGACAGCTCTTCTGCCTTTCAGGCCAGATCAACGCTTCTTGCGTTTTTACCCGTCATCAGACACGTGAGCGTCAGTCAACGGAATTTTCAAGCCAATAATACTAACAAACGTAAAATTTAGTACCCGTGAAATTAAAAAATCAAACAAGTTTCGTGGCTAATCGTGTAAAAAGGAGTTTTTGTTTCTCTCAAATTTTTCCGTGGCTAGCTTGAAAGCTTAACCTCACGGGGGTCGAAGATGTAATGGACACCTAATAAGTGTTGACAGTTAAAAATGTGTAAATCCTCCCATGTCCAATGTAAAAACCGGTCCACCATTAACAGCTGATTTTTTCAGGGTCGAAGGTATTTTTTATTTTTTAACCAAGGCCAACATAAGAATACATATATAACAGCGTTAGTCAGTTACTTTCATGAAAGATAAAACTTGATAAAATAATCACTTACCTTTAAAATACGTGCATTATATTGGTCAGCTATACTCAGAAAATACAACGCCGACTCAGAGTCCACGCTGGGTTTTAGGTAACTCTCGCAAACTTGCTTCAAAGAGTCCATCTCGTATCGATCGCTTAGCAACAACAATTCCAGAAGGCTGTCTGAAGATAGGAGAATACCATCAAGTTGACCCGTGTATAGGTATTCCAGAAATAGTTTGAACAGAGCGGGATTTGTGTCCGGTATTAAGATTTTCCTAAAAATATGATAAGCAATAAATTCATAAAGAATTTTATACTTCACACAAAGGTATGTGTGCCTAACTTGCGAGTGTCAGAAGGAGAGGGAAGAGTTGATTTTGGTTGTTTTCCTACTTACACAAGGTTGCATCTCTATGAGAGAAGTAGGAAAACAACCAAAATCAATCAAGTCTCTCCTCTGACACTTGCAAGTTAGGCACACATACCTTTGTGTGAAGTATAAAATTCTTTTTGATTTTTATCGATCTATCTTTCTTCTTTGCATAAATTCGTATTATGGCAGGGCAGAGAAAACATAACTGGACTATATTTTCTATGCCGTGGGATATTTGTTAAAACTACCCTAGATCAATAATTGGTAATAAATGACAGAATTCTATGTCACCGGGTTGCCTCCAATTTGGGTGGGTGGGCCTATGTTGTCATAAATCTAAGATGGTCGCTTTTTTCATGTTTTTTTCACAAACTTTAGCATATAACTTTTGCTAAATTAATTTTATAGAAAAACTTTTTTTGTTTGCAAGAAAACACAAATTAAAATATTAAATAAATTAGCTTAATATCTCAAAAACTAACAAAGAAATAAGCTTAGTATCTTAAAAACAAAGATATTTTTTAAATACTAAAAAATCGTAATTGTTTGAGCTGTGCTTGACAACTGCGCTTGCTTAACTCGGCTTGGTTAAGCAGCGGGACAATAAGGATTAAAGTAACAAGTTTACTGCCAGGCAGCACCCTCACACTCTGCAATGACCAATAAGGCTTATGGTACAGCAAAATGTTGAATCTGGTTTATTGAGATAAATCTTTAAAATTAAAATTATAAAAATTTAAAATCTGTTTAATTTTATAATTAAAAACTATCTTTTTTACCCAAAAAATTGAAGAAGGAAGTTTTAGACTACCCCAAATCGATTAATTATGGATAACTTAACTTCAAGTCGCCGAGTGTTTGCCCGATATTTGAGTAAGAGTTTTATTCACTTGTTGTTTCTTGCTGCTTACCTTAGTTGGGATTCCATGTTTAAAACATGTTTATCCAAGGATATTTTAATAACAGTTAATAAAAAATAAAGTATGAACTACCAATATTCTTTTGTAAATAAATTAATAAGAAATTTAGGAGTGGTGCGTTAATTTCTTGGAGCAGTGTAGTGTTTGCCTGATACTTGAGTAAGAGTTTTATTCACTTGTTGTTTCTTGCTGCTTACCTTAGTTGGGATTTCATGTTTAAACCATGTTTATCCAAGGATATTTTAATAACAGTTAATAAAAAATAAAGTATAAACTACCAATATTCTTTTGTAAATAAATGAATAAGAAATTTAGGAGTGGTGCGTTAATTTTTTGGAGCAGTGTATTAGTTTATCATGGTTTTTAAGAAAATACTAACTTATCTATAGCCTCTCGCATTCCACTTTGCAAAGCTCTCCTAAACCAGTCGCATCTAGACGCCACAACCACTCGATGAGCTTTTATCACAGTTTTTTCTGAAATTTTTTCACAAGTTGGCAATTCTTTAGATTTGTCTGCGTCTCTACTCTCATTGGTATCAGTGAGTTTTGTATTTTCACTAAAATAAAGTTTATAAATTTATAACTAGACTAGAATCATAAATAAAAAGTTCAAAATAATATTAAAACCAAAAAAATTTTTTTATCAAATTATAAATTACCTTATTGAACTGACTTGAATATCGGTAACTTTGGTATAGTCACTATATGAGCTACTATTGTAAAGCACTTCGAATTCCATATCAGTGTTTTTTTGATTAGTTAAAAGTTCTAAACATTTTTTGGAAAGCTCACTTTTATGGAGCCTAGGCGGATGACATAGAGACTTGACTAAATTAAGCTAAAATAAATAAAAAAAAACACGCGGTGTAAAAACCTGAAAGAACTGCTAAAGATAGTGAACTCAACTAGCAATTTGTCGACAAGTCAACGTCGTGTATCGCGTGCAAACATGGCGCCACATCACAACATCGAGTTTGCGTTAAACGCAACCCTCTTTTACACCAATGATGACTTTTCGTTTGAGTAAACGTTGTGAAGGCGATTGTGCAGAATATAATATTTATAGTCTACTTGTTCCAAATACTTAACTAAATAATATACAGGGTGTATTTTTGAAAGGTGACAGAGAGATTTTGTTTGTGAGGGGAATACTGGATTGAAAATTTGTTAGCAGGCACCCCCTACGAGGAGTAACCTTTACCTCTACATATTGAATAGAGAAAGTGGTTCTAGTGATACCATGTTTTGAAGGTATCTGAAATATCTTTAAAACCGTGTAAAAATTTCAAAAATCTATCTATTCACTTTTAAAAATTTAATAGACTGATAAAATACAAATTAAATTAACAAAATATAAAATGCTGATCAGACTGATGAATTTGAAGTTAAACATCTCAAAAACTAATCAATAGAGTTTTGGAAATTTTACAGAGTTGTTGAGATATTCACCAGGCCTTCATAAAAAGGTGTCACTCGATCCACTTGAAAGTAAAATTAGCCAAAAAGTGTCCCCGTCCCAAAAACATACGATAAATACAGGAAGCCTGTTACCTTTAAAAAAAAAAATAGCCTGTATAAAGCCAGACGACTAATTTAATAAGAATAAAACAAAACTATATTTTGTATCGTAGTTGGACATATTTTTTTGATGAGGATTTTAAACGGAGGGTAGTTTGCCGACAAATATGGACATTTTAGACTCTGTGCCTTAAGTTTTATGTAATTTTAGACAAAAAATATATTTATACATGCGTCAACTGATTTGGCCCAAGATATAGTGGCCAAATAATTGCCATAGTGCTCGCAGTTGTGATAAACGTTGAGAAGTCGTCAACACAACGTTTGTGTTTGATTAAATTTAGGTTTTCACCATTTGCACAACGAAAAAGTCCCGACTGAGCACACAAAACTTTTTTTTATATTTTTTGGTACTTTAGTTTCACCCCTACTTTAAAAACTGCTGTTAAGGAAGACCAAAACTTATAGAGGTGTAGTACCCAAGTGACAATAAGTCGTTGGCTAAACGTTGTGAATCGCGTGCCAACGTTGCGTCTAAACCTTGACCTTGAGTCAAGCCCGACCCTGTTTTGAACCAATTTGGTGGACGATTTTTTGATCGGGTAAACGTTGCAACGCTTGATACCGATTGCTAACTAGTTTACCAGAAACTAAACAAGTTTTTGTAATGCTTTTTTATTTTTATCTATGTAAACCACCATGCGCCTTCATTCTGATGTATTTTTACAAAAATATTTTTTTATTAAATTGTCATGAAGAGACTCAAACTCTTAAAAAAAAAACTGATACGAGTTGTTAAAAAGTTGCCAAAATTTGATTGCATTTCAATTTTATTCAAAGTCATGTCAATACCGTATCAGATTTTTTTGAAATGAGCTGTTCATCAGAGGCCTGATTTTCACAAGAAAATAAAAAAATTAGCTTTTTTATGTTTGTTTACAATAGAAGCTGGAAAATGACACCCTCTGCGCAGACAGATAATTGTTCGAATCAACATGGTGTATGCTTAGTCAAGCCCACGACTACAACGGCCAGAAAACGTTGAGTATTAAACTAGAAAATGTAGTACAAATTTTGGGCCCGAAAAACGTTTTGCAAACGTCGTTAATACAACTAAAAATATTCCTGAAATATTCGTATCAGATGACAAGGTCGCGACCAGTTGCATAAATTACCTTTAGTATGTGGGTGGGTTATAGTCGATCAAACAACCTCTCAAAACCTTTCACACAAAGGAAACGTTTAGTGCAACTTAGGTTTTCACAATGATACATTATATCCCAAATCAAACTTACATTTTCATCACTGATGTCACTTGTTTTGTCTTTACTACTAACTCCCTGTCCAGATTTGTCAGGTTCACTAGTGGGTTGACTTGAACTAGAAACGCCTGGGATAAGACCTAACTGGTAGAGAGCTTGATTGAAAGAATCTCGCTGCATCAGTTCACAAACGTGTAACAAACCGTCCTGACAAGCTTTTATCGTTTCTACGTTTTCTCGTAGCTTTTGAAGAATATAGTTCTAAAAAACCAATTGTATGCGCTGATTGGTTATAGTTTATTCAATAGCTATCTCTGTTATTAATAATCACACATTAGTTATTAGTCGACTGTAGTAACAGGCTGAATTTTTGTAAATAGCTTCATTTTGCCGAGACGTCCAACAATTTTTCTCTCCGAAAATTGTTAAAGGTGATCGGACTGACTACACCAAGCATGAGATTTGTACGACACTATTGAGCAATTCCACGCCAAGTCATCCAATTTACAAAAAAAGTGTTGCCGTGACATTTAATTTTTTTCTTTAATCATGCTTACTAAATGAAACAGCTTATGCTTAACCACTTTTGCACAATTTTAGATTTTTTAATCCAATTAGTCTGTTGTACACGCATTTGAAAAGTCTAAAAACGGGCAAAATGGGACTTTAAAGAAAAAAATTATGCTCATAGTAAACAGCACCTAAAAAAAATTAACCTATAGTTTTGAAAACATGCATAAAAGTAGTTTTCAAAAAAATGTGATGTTTAGCAAAATCTTTTATACTGGCTTAATTAGCGCAATTTAGAGAATATCCAAAAAACGCAGAAATTTTCGAAGTTTCCATATTTTTTTGGGGTATAAATGTACTGTTTTCTTAAATTTTTGATACATTGTTGGAAAGCTATACTCAAGGACTTTATCTTCCTTGTATAAAACATATCTAAAAAGTAGACGTTACGTTGGAGTTCCACGACGAAGTTAAGAATGTCTGGGAAATCCCTCAACTTCAGCATCAAAAATGACCCTGTCTATCGGGGTGCTGGTGGTAATCAAGTAGGGTAAATTTTTCACTGTATCATATACTTTTTAAAACAAGAATAAAAAATCTGGGTCTGTAATCCTTAAGGTCACTACACATTTTTTTGTTATTTTAATATTTTTAGTGATGTTAAATTGCATCACAAATTACAGGCCTGGATCTACGGGGGGGGATGCCCCCCCCCCCAAATCGGAAACTTTACTCAGTTTTGACACATAGAATACACCTCCTGGTCACTATGCAAAATAGTTTTGTGAAATATTTATTATAATATTTTCCCCCAGAATAAAGTTTCTAGATCCGCCCCTGCAAATTAAGGTTTATCAGAAGGTAAAGTTTATTTATATGAGCACTGTTCAATTATGATCTAAACTCTTTTTATAAGATCACTACACAATTTTTTTTAAAGTTTATTTACTTTTTTAGTAGTTACCTACTGTCATATTTAAAAAATCGGAAAAGAAGTTGAGTTCTATAATTTCAGAAACCGAACAAATTTTTTTTCTGAACTTGAAGTAAATTTAGCATCTATAGTTAAATCATCCAGAGGAGTGAAAGAATGGTGTCCAGTTGTTGTTTGTTTGAGATTTTAATGTAAAACAAATCGTTTCACAGTACCTCCAAACGCATCACATGGGCTTTTACCATGCGTTAGTTTTGTACTTAGTTTTTTTAATGCCCAGTGGCGTATGCAGAAATTTTCCAAGAGGGTTGGGAGAGGGGGCTTGAGTAAAAGCAAAGTCCTGGAAAACCATTTATTTCTTCTTTCAGAAAAATTCAAACTTTAGGAGAAGTTATTTAATGGTTTTGGTAAGATTAGGCCTCCAATCCCCCTCCCTCCTGCGTATGCCACTGTTAAACCTAAACCATTTCATTTACCAAAGAAACAAACCAATTAAAGTCCGTGTCTCACCAAAAATGTATTCTTAAAACTAAAAAAAAAAATTTCCGACAGTGTACGAAGATGGGACTTGAACCCACAAACTAGGATCTCGCGCAAAACAGTTTGTGGCTATAAATAAGATCCCCTAACGATGATTTTTATATATAATTTTTTTCCTTTTGCGACTCAATAAAAAAATTTGATTTTTTACATACTTTAACCAAATTGCTTAAAAGTTGATGTTAAAATGACAGACCCAGATTTTTTATTTTATTTTTATTTAGACGATACATTATCAAGTAAAACAACGCACAAGCGAAGTTTTAATAGACAGATAGACATGACAATTTTTTTAGTCAAATGTTGCCAATTCTGAGGTTTTTGCGGTTTTTCCAATTTTAAAAAATTTAGTTTTCTGAAAGCAATAGATCTAGAAATTTTTCTTTTGCCTTGTATGATAGTCAAGCCACTGAGCTTTAATGTGCGTATAGACTTTTTTTTGATGGACCATATTCCGCACCGGTGTAAATAATTAAAAATCGAGAAATAAAATTTACTATTTTTTTAAGTGAGGTTAATTTTTTTTTGTATAGGATTATCCAACCAATATTAAAGATTTCTTCTGTCAAATTTGTTTTTACATAAGATTTAATACAATAGAAATAAAAAAAAAATAAGGCCACAACTGATTTTCTTCTTTTTCTTTACTTTTAAAGTGGCCTGTAAAATACGGGAGGCGATATTAAAAATTAAACTTTGTTAATTTGGTATTCCTAAGGACACTAATACATGTTATCAAAATTGGGATTTTTTTCGTGACATGGCAGCTACCCCCATTGGATGATTTGGCGTGGAATTACTCTATTGCCATTTAGTACCAAACCCATTTTTTAGGCCACAGAAAAAAGATAGTTGGTTACTGATTCTTACATTAAATCGAGACCTTTTGGCGTTGAGCCATTTTTATTATTACTATGTACAAAAATCTTGAATCACTGGTTTGTTTTAGAAACTGAATTTTTTTACAAAAAAGTCGATTATAATTTAAAAAGGCGAGTTCTAAACAAACATGAACAAATACCCAGAGTGTCCTCAAGATGATAAATAATACAAACTTGCGTTATCAATAATAAAAAACTTGCATTTTTAATACTAAAAAATGCAAGTTTGTATCATTTTTCAATTTAAGGAAACCCTGTATATATGCTCGTGTTTGTTTAGAACTAGAGTTTTTAAATCAAATGGACGCGCCTACGATTTTTCCGTAAAATCTTTCAATTTTCCCGACACACCAGTGATTCAAGATTTTCGAAACACCCTATATATAATATGTAAATATCGATAGCTTACTAACTAAGCATCCATCAGGCTGACTACTAGAGATAATCAAACGCGATAAATTTTCGATTTAATAGCATTTTAATAATACTATGTATATGACTCTTCTAGTATAATCGGTAAAATCCTGTACGGGTAAAAACCTGCATAACTATGTTATGAGCAGAGTCTCAAAAATAATTTTTATGTGGCAAATAAAATAAATTTTGCACATCTATCTGATAATATTTAAAATAAAAATTACGCCCTTTGTTGCATGTAGAGTCCCTGTAAGTTGACATATTTGGATATATTATCCAAATATGTCAACATACAGGTGTTAGCCCACGGATAGAAAAACGTTAAAGGCAATGAATGGACTGTAAATATTTTTAATGATATCGCGAGCAAACATAAATATTGGTATGAAATTACGAAATAATCAAAATGTCCATAGGTAAAATATTGGTATCACACAACGGTAATCATAGACAAGCACTCACCTCCTTGCAATCAAGTTCTCCTCGTTCCCAGGGGCCCCCGAATGGATCTAATGATGTCACCACGTAGCTGAAGGGTTGAAGTTTCCAGTTCTATGCTTCAGTACACAAAAATCGAGCACTTTCAGGTGTAGATATTTAAAATAGTTGGAGAACGAAATTAACACGCCTTTTCTCTTGGCGATTGACAATGATCTCCCTGGTTGTTGGTGCGCATGTCCAAATACGCGGAATGCGCTTTGTCCTTCATACAGTTGTGTGTTTTTAAAAATATATATAAACAACCGCGAAATTTAGCGGGAGCTAACATAACTGCCCTCCAAAACACACAAATTTAGAATCTCAACCGGACAGATATAGATATAAGAAAAAGAATCGACCGATAAATATAAATGAATGAAAATAGATAAGTATCGTAAGTTTATTTAGAGATAACGAAATCCCGAAAAAAGGCAAAACAAACAAACAAAAAATTCAAAAAAAAAAAAAATTAAAAATAAAAACCTATTGTAATACCCGGTAAAAGGTAGAAAATTAAAATTACTTTTAATTTGGCAAGAGGCACAGTTTTACAACTGGCCGCTTATAAACACCGGTAACCGTTTTTACCGTCACAACACGCACCTGACCGTCCCCGCCGGGATGCAGTTCGATGACCCGACCGACCGGCCATTTCAAAGGCGTTTGAATGTGATCACTTGTTATGATAACCAAATCATTTAATTTGATATTTGGGGACAATTCAGCCCACTTGTGTCGCTGTTGTAGCGTATGCAAATACTCTATAGAATACCGTTTCCAAAAATCATTATGTAGTTTTTGGATTAGTTGCCATCTCGAGAGCCGATTTAGGGGAACCTCGGACAAATCTGACTCCGGAATTTCCGAATTAAGGGGTTCAAGTGTCAAAAAATGCCCAGGGGTAAGAGGTTGAAGATCGTGTGGGTCTGAAGAGGCAGGAGATAAAGGGCGACTATTAAGTACGGCTTCTATGCGACAGGTAAGGGTGGACATCTCCATGATAGACAACTTCTGGTCGCCGACAACTCGAACAAAGTGAGTTTTAAAACTTTTGACGCCAGCTTCTGCCAGGCCATTGAAATGTGGACTGAGAGGAGGTCCCAGATGCCAACGAATAGAAAGTCTGGTGGCAGCACTTCTTGCGTAATCCAGTAATTGGTTACGAAACCCTATAAAATTACTGCCTTGATCTGACCAGCATTGCGTCACGCTTCCGCGTCTAGAAATGAATCGATGGAATGCACCTACGAACCCTTCGGTGGACAGTTCCATGGTTAATTCCAAATGCACGCAATGTGTGGCCGTACAGACAAACACACAGACATACGATTTGAAAGCTCTACAACCACGGTAACGATGAGGAATCACAAAGAAAGGTCCACAAAAGTCGATAGCTACACTCGAAAAAGGTTTAAGCTGATTGATTCGATGAGCGGGAAGTGAACTCATTATGGGCGGTCTATAGGGTTTAGGGTTGATTCTAAAACATTGCAAGCACTTGGATATGGTTCTTTGAATTGCCCGTCTGGCAGATAATATCCAAAATTGCTGTAAAAGCAGATTATGTAATGTTTTAAACCCAGGATGAAGATATTGTCGATGAGCGGACTCGATAAGAAGTGTAGTTAAACGATGGTCACTCGAAAGTAAGACGGGGTGTTTTGCAGAATAAGACAAAAGGTCAGATTTTTGTAATCTGCCACCGACTCTAATGATATTATTCTCATCAAGAAAAGGTGAAAGTTTTCGCAAAGGTTTCGGTATTGGTTTATCCTTAGATAACGCAGAAAAAAGCTCAGAAAAACAAGAACCTTGAACGCGTTTGATAAGAAGGTGTAACGCACTTTGCATCTCACCGGTGGTAGGAAAAACAATATTCTCAAAAATAACTTTTTGGTCCGGCGGCTTAGTGGGTTTTTGATAGGAATGGTTTTGAAAAAAGTTAACTATTCGAAGGACATAACAAATGATACGTTGAATTTTGGATATAGATGAATATTTGATAAGAAGCTGATCTAAGAAGTTGACGTCAATTATCGCATTGCAACAGACTTTTGGCTTTTCCTCCAGATTAATATCTCCGAAATCAATCGGCATTTTTGGTTTATGAAAATCGGGCCATTCGTTTTCGGGAGACCACAAAAACGACGGTGCGTTCCACCACATGTCATGTGACATGAGCTGTGAAGGGGTGGCCCCTCGTGACGCAATATCGGCTGCATTCAAAGCAGAAGGAATGTAGCGCCACGAGTTTGAGGGAATGATTTCTTGGATTCTACTGACGCGATTTCCAACAAAGGTTTGCCAGCGATTAGGAGGGGATGAAAGCCAGTGCAACACGACTTGCGAATCGCAGAAAGTAACGATATTTGTAAAGGTTATTTTTCCTTCATAGCTAGATAAAACGAAGTCAATTAATTCGCTTAAAAGAAATGCGCCTAGGAGTTCTAGCCTAGCCAAAGTTTGTGACTTTATAGGCGCGACCCTAGATTTTGCAGATATGAGAGAAACAGATATATTGTTTTCCTCTTCTACACGAAAATATACGACGCCTGCGTAGCCTCGAATTGAAGCGTCACAGAAGCCGATGATTTGACAGGTATTGGTTTTTGACAGTTTGATTTGTCGGGGTAATTGAAAATTGGAAAGAAGCGGGAATTCAGAACGAAGTTTGTTCCAAGAGTCGATGATAGAAGAATCTGGTTCTTCGTCCCAGCCTACTTTCGATATCCACAACTGTTGCAAAATAAATTTTGCTTGTAGCAACAAGGGACAAAGAAAACCTAAAGGGTCGAAGATTGTTCCTATGATAGATAAAATAGAACGTTTGGTTGGGGGTTTGTCCTTCATTCGGCATTGATAAGAAAAAATGTCGTTTTTTGGATGCCATTGAAGTCCTAAAACTTTGATAAAGTGGGGTTCCTCCTTGTCGAAAGAGAGAGGCATTTGACGATCGGACTCTGGCAATGTTGCCAATAACTCAGGACAATTGCTTGCCCATTTTTTAAGTTCAAATCCTCCCGACTTCAACAAATCATTGAGTTCTGTTTGAAGGGAGAGAGCTTCAGAAAGCGAAGGGCTAGTTCCCAAGATATCGTCGATATAGATTGACGTTTTTAGAACAGTACTAGCCATAGGAAAACGTTCCTTTTCTCTCTCTGCCAGCTCATTTAAGGTACGCATGGCTAGAAAAGGTGAGCATGTCATGCCAAAAGTGACAGTAGAAAGTTCCCACACTGAAAGTGGGTCCTGTGGAGAAAACCTCCACAATATCCTTTGATAAGGACGGTGATAAGGACTGATAAGGACTTGACGGAACATCTGTTTGATATCAGCAATGTAGGCAATAGGATTAAGACGAAATGTAAGGAGTAAAGAAGCAATATCTTTTTGAAGTTTCGGTCCAGATAACAATGTGTCATTGAGACTAATATTTTTTGGGGTGACTGCTGAACAATAATAATACGTTTATTCAAATTCAAATTCAAACAGAAAATTACATTAAAAATGGACAATAAACGTAAAAAAAGTCATAAAAGCATAATCGTGCTTGTTGACTAAACAAGAAGAAAAGAAAACAAAATATACCACAAGTAATTCTAAATTGTATCTTTCGATACTAAGTACCAGATAACTAGTAAGTGTATTAGGTAGCATATTTCTTATCTTACGTAATTCAAATTAATTAATTCATTACACTTATCTCTATTTTCCAAAATCCATGCATTAGCCAGCTTCCTGAATTTATGAAATTTTGTAGTATTTTGTATATTTAATGGTAAAGTATTATATATTCTAGGAGCAAAATATTCCACAGAGCGCTGTGATGTAGTTTTTGAAAGAATGCTGTATTGAAAGTTATTGTCTCTTCTAGTGAAATATGTCTTTACTCTTTGCTTTAGCGTGATTTTACCCTTTTGAATATTTTTTATTAATTCCAAGCAATAAAGCTGGCGAATATCTAGGATTTTGGTCTCCCGGAAAAGCAAGTCCGAGGGGTAGGTTCTTCGTTTACCATAAATTAGCTTCAGAAACCATTTCTGCGTATTACTCAAAGCCTTTAAGTGACAGTCAGCAACTCCACCCCAACCTAAAATTCCATACGAAAGATGGGATTGTACCAGGGAGAGGTAAAGCATTCTGAGCTGATCTTTCTCTAAAAATTCTCTAAGATACCGAAATTTAGGTAACAGTCCACGTATTTTATTTAAAACGTTCTTAATTTGTAAATCCCATTTCATGTGCCTGTCGAAAATTATTCCCAAGTATTTAATAGAGGATGATTCTGGAATTTCCTCATTGTCATTGATTTTTAAAGGTCCAAAGTTAGGCAAATGGTTCTGATAAATGGCAAAGGGTAGATATTTTGTTTTGTCATAATTTAGGGTAAGTTTGTTTATTTGAAACCAACATTTTATGGTTTTAAAATCTTGTTCGGCTAGATGTTTCAGCCCCTCCCAAGTATCCGCTGTGTAAAAGATGGTAGTGTCATCAGCGAAACTTATGATTTTACCCAAAGTTTTTAATTTTAACATATCATTTATATAAATGGTAAAAAGTAATGGACCCAAAACGGTACCCTGAGGTACTCCATAAGAAATATTTCTTGTCTCGCTAATGACACCATCAATCTCTACATACTGAGTTCTGTTGGTCAGATAATCTTTAAGTAGCTCAAGCACCTTTCCCCTCAAACCGCACCTTTCCAGTTTTTTTATCAGGATCTGATGGGAGACCGTATCAAATGCCTTAGAGAGGTCAACAAAAACACAAAGGCTACGCTTACTTGTGTTAAATGCATCTGTAATTTTTGTAGTTAAATTTAGTATTGCATCCTGTGTTGATTTTCCCTCTCTAAAACCGTATTGACCATCTGACAAGACTTTAAATTTATTGAAAAATTTCATTATTCTGTTCTTTAGTACTTTTTCGAATATTTTAGAAAAAACAGACAATACAGACACCGGTCGGTAGTTAACTACCAAGTTTTTTTTCCCCGCTTTAAATATTGGCTTTATTTTCCCCGTCTTTAGGCAGTCTGGAAAACAGCTCTCTTGAAAGCATAGATTTATCAAAAATGTAATTGGCTGCAATATTTCTTCTTTTATTTGTTTTACAGTGTCGGTTTTTACTTCATCCCAGCCAGGGCTTTTTTTAGTTTTTAACGATTTAATAGCATCCAAAATTTCTTTTTGCTCTACAAAATACAGATACATGCTGCTTTCCAGCCTGCCCAAATCTTCCAAATTGTCGTTACAGGAGGGTATTTTTTCTGCGTAGGTTTGTCCTAAAGTGCTGTAATGTCTGTTGAATTCGTTGACTATTTGTTTTTTGTCTGACACATGGTTTCCATTGTCTGTTTTTATAGAATCAATTTTAGGTTGATTTTTTGACTTTCCGCATACTGAATTTATAACATTCCACAGAGAAGATGACGAATTTTTGTTTTTATTTACTTGTTTTTTTACATATCCTCTTTTAGCAATTTTAATCAGTATTCTTAGTCTATTTTTATAATTACTATATTGATATTTTAGGATATTATTTGTCGGGTTCTGGATAACTTGATTATATAAACGATGTTTTTCTTGTATAGAATTCAGAAGGCCTTTTGTCATCCATTTTTGTATAAAAACGTTTTTTTTGTTGTTATGATTTCCTGACACTGTCGTATTTAGATTTATAAAATTTTTAACTTTGTGTAAAAAAATGTCAACTGCTTTATTAGGTTCCCTTTCATTGTAAATATCCAACCACATTTCTTTTTTTAGATCCAATTTTAGTTTTGGATAATTTATATATTTTTTATCAAATTTTGTACTTGTGTCAGGTTTTATAGTATGTGGTATAGATACTGCGATGGGATAGTGATCTGATATTATGTTGTTTTCAAAAATAAATGAGTTTATGGCCCTCTGATTTACTGGAGATTTGATAAAAAAATGATCTAGGCATGTTTTTGAGCGTGGTCTGGTTATCTTATTTATATAAGAGGCAAATTTTAAAGAAGCTAATATGTTCTGATATTCTTCAATGTAATCCAGACCTCCTAACAGATTTATATTAATATCCCCAACTATTATGTGGAAAGTTGTTTTTTGTTTATCAATTAAATAACGATGTAATTCTTGATTAAAAAACAGTTCATCTACAGTTGGTGACTTATAAATAGCTGTTAGACAGATTTTAGATTTTTTGTTATTTATAATTACTTCAAGAACCTTTATGTTTCCTAAAGGGATTATAGAATATTGATAGTCTATTTTAGATTTAATATATATGATAACTCCATCGTTTTTGTTTAAATTTCCATAGTTATACAAAATATCATATTCTCTTAACATGAATGGAGTTTCCAAGATATTTTGTTGCATATGTGTCTCCGTAAGTACTATTATGTCAAAACTGACATTTATTGTATTTAAAAATAAACAAAAATTATCAAAGTTTTTGCCTAAACTACTTATATTACAATGAATAATTTTAAGGTCATTTGTGATTTCAAAAGAGTATTCTGTGTTAAAATTTAAAATATTACTTACAGTTTTCGTGTCCACTTTTTCTTCCACATAATCTCTTAGATACGTATCCATTTTTTTTTTTATTATTTTATTTTTTTTTATATACACGTTAAAACCACCCAAATAAAATTGTTGTTTTTAAAAACTTAAATAAAATTATTTTACAACAAGGCACCCTTAATTTTGTACTCAAGCTTTCCGGCTTTAAAACGCAATGATGTGCTAAAAAACACGATACGTCGACCTTTGGTTGACTAGATAAAACCAAACTCATATGATTAGAATCGATATAGTCTTGCATGAAATTTGAATAGGCAGTGTACAGATCAGGATTTTTGATTAATCTATTTTCTAGAAGTAAAAATCTACGATAAGCTTGCGGATAAGTATTTCCTAGGTCAGGGTTTATTTTATCTTTAAACGGAAGATCTACCATGAATCTACCGCTCGGTTGCCGTAATACACTAGCAGTAAAAATTGATTCTGCTTGTTTTTCTTCCTTTGATAAGATTTGTTTTTTAGGCAAATGTTCGATTTCCCAAAACCTAGGGAGAATGACCTCTAAAGGAGGTGAATGACTCGTTAAAAAACAACTGGTTCGTTCCGTAAGACTACCTACTTCGTCAACCTTTCCCATGACGACCCAGCCAAAGATAGTTTCAAGGGCTGAAGGCTGCCCTACCTGTCCAAGAACCCTGCCCTCCTTGAAAATCTGTGCGAATAGCTCGCAACCAATAACCAGGTCCACAGGTCTAGATTTGAAATAAGATGGGTCGGCAAGTTTAAGGTTTCCCAAGTGTTTCCACTGATTATCGTTCAAGGAGAATGTAGGCATATTGGAACATAGTTGTGGAACAACAATTGCTTCGAAATTAAGTAAAGGAGTGACTTGTCCTTGTGGCTTAATGTGACATTGAACGAGCCCTTTGGAAGTAAAAGAAGACATCTGATTTAATCCGAATATTTCAGTGGTGTAACTTCGCCTAGGAAGATTAAGACGCTGAATACACTTTTCACTGATGAATCCAGTCTGTGATCCAGAATCAAGCAGTGCCCTTACAGGTTGAAAATTTCCGCAACCGTCCATAACATCTATTATGGCGGTGCATAAAAGAAAGGTACCTGAAGGTCCTGAGGCATTCAATGACACATGAAGATTATTGACAGGTGGTGTGTGAATGACAGGACTAGTATCTTGGCTTCCAGACTCTTGATTAGTTTCTAAGATATGAGTTAAAGTGTGGTGCCTTTTACTATTGCAAGTCCTGCATGAATATTTTGATTTGCACGTATCTACATTATGCAAGGGATGAAAACACGCTAAACATAATTTTTTCTGTTTGACGAAAGATAGGCGATCGATAGGTGAGAGATCAAGAAATGTTTGACATTTCGAAAGCACGTGACCTTGATTACATCGGAAACATTTTATTCCCGTACTCGAATTAGTTGAGGTGCCAGCCAGTCCTATAAAAGGCGAGTTGGATGATTTATAGGTAGGCTTTTGCCCAAACTGATTTCGCATAGAATTTGAATTTTGATAGGTAGGCTTTTGCCCAGACTGATTTTGCATAGAATTTGATTTTTGATAGATAGGCACCTTTTTGGGTGCTGTTGATTGAGGAAGTGATTCCAAAACTTTACATCTTTTTTCTAGAAATTGAAAAAGTGACTGAAAAGTGGGAATTTCGGTATTAGTATTGGCGTGACTCATTTCGAAATTTGAACGCGTTGGAATATCCAATTTTTCTAATAAAATGAAAAAAATAATAAAGTCCCAACTGTCAACGTCAAAGCTAAGTGATTTTAAAATTTCTAGGGATTCAGAAAAGGTGTCAATTAAATTACGCAATTCTTTAGCTGACTCGTTTTTTAAGGTGGAGTTCATAATTGAGCTCAAAGCATCATTTGCGAGGTCTCGCTTGTTTTGATATCTATTGACTAATTTGTCGTAAGCAATTTTATAATTTTGATCAGATAAGCTAATCCCTGATATCAATTTTAAAGGCTCATCCTCGAGATATGAAAATAAATATTGAAGTTTTCGAACGTTACTTAGACTTTGATTTTGATCTATAATGTTATTAAAAAGATCGAAAAAGCTTGGCCATAATTTTTTATCACCTCGAAATATGGGAATACCTAACTCTTTGAGTTTTGGAGTTTCGTATTCGTTTTGTCGAACATATGATCCCGAAAAAGATGGGGCCTCAACCGGAAATATTTTAGAGTAAACCCCCTTACACGCATAAAAATATTTACGAGCTTCTGAAAGGATCGCATCCTGCGTTGTAAATTCCTCGTCGTCCGTGTCGTCTAGCAACATAATGACGTCATTATGTGCCAGCATGCATTTATCGAAGGTTTCATCCAAATCGGCATACCTCACTTGAAACTCGTTTCTCGCTCTTTCATCTTTTTCCGCAGTCTGCGACAACACATAACATTCGGTGATCGCAGATAAAAAACCCTTGCGTTTTTGTACGGCTTTTTTGACAGACATGATTTTACCTTTGAAATGACGAAATTGTCGGTAAATATACAATTAACGCTAAATTAATGCTTCTGAAATAGAAAAATGACGAATTGTCGAAAATATGCACTAATTTATCGCCAATTGATAAAAATTGTTTTAAATATCGAAATGATATGATACACCACTGAACTTTTGCTTTGTTTTGTTTACACCACGCGGAGTAGACCCGTTACCATGGCAGCGGACCAAAAGCACGTACTGCGCCGGCCGACTTTCTCTGGTCGACGTTTCAACGACGATGCTCGAAAAAATTCAAGGCCGTTGTCTGGCTTGGCCACAGATTGGTAAATAATTATTAATACCGTCGTATGGATTTATTATTTAAAAATAATTCGGCTCGAACGGAACACTTATGTTAGCCCACGGATAGAAAAACGTTAAAGGCAATGAATGGACTGTAAATATTTTTAATGATATCGCGAGCAAACATAAATATTGGTATGAAATTACGAAATAATCAAAATGTCCATAGGTAAAATATTGGTATCACACAACGGTAATCATAGACAAGCACTCACCTCCTTGCAATCAAGTTCTCCTCGTTCCCAGGGGCCCCCGAATGGATCTAATGATGTCACCACGTAGCTGAAGGGTTGAAGTTTCCAGTTCTATGCTGCAGTACACAAAAATCGAGCACTTTCAGGTGTAGATATTTAAAATAGTTGGAGAACGAAATTAACACGCCTTTTCTCTTGGCGATTGACAATGATCTCCCTGGTTGTTGGTGCGCATGTCCAAATACGCGGAATGCGCTTTGTCCTTCATACAGTTGTGTGTTTTTAAAAATATATATAAACAACCGCGAAATTTAGCGGGAGCTAACATACAGGGACTCTACATGCAACTCTAGGTGCATGCACTGTTTAAAATAGGGCTTTTATGTAAAACTTCCTGTATTACTGCGTTCAACAGCAGATCAACTGAGGAACCAACTATTAAAATTCGTTAATATTAAAATATATATATATCACATCTAAGGAAAACTTGGACACTTAAAAATATTTTATAAATCCTTAGTTCTAACTCTTTACAAGTTAACAAGAAAATAGTAAAACTTGTATTGTAACAAAACATTAGTAAAATTAATGTTGTTGATAAAAAAGCTGGAATCCAAATAAAAAATTTTGAATTAAGGGTATTAAGTACTACAAAAATATAAAAAATCCGTGATATACAAACAATGTATGTTATGCGTTACACGCGGTTCCCACCTACGACTTTCTCGTGGGTACCCGCTCACGCGTCACGAGAATGTCGTAGGTGGGAACCGGGTTTTAGGTATATCTCAGCATCAGAAAATAATTATAGCATAAACATATTTTATATTTATAATCAAAAAGAAAAAATCTAAAAATGTAATAAAATATAGGTTGTACCATGCAAAAAAACTAAAACATAATGCCAGAAATTTGATCAGGAATTGATATACGTAATTTTTTGCACCAATTTCTGACGATTTAGGAAAAATCCTACAACTTTGCTTATTTGAAGTTAAATCTGTAATAAATATTAACGGAGATAACATTGCAGATAAAAAAAGTTTTCCAGATGATTTTGAGTAGTTTTCGTTTTAATTCCAAACTTTTGGATATAACCGTTTTACTTAGCTAAAATTAATAAAATCTTCCCGGGGATTTTTTTGCCGTTTTGTTTTGTTAATTTCGCACTTACAATTTTACTGGTCTCCGCTTTAAAGAAGAATTTAAATTCGTGCAGTTCCAACTTTTCATCGAATACATCCACTATTTCGTCGAGTCTTATTAAAAATATCGGAAGTTCTTTTATGAAAAAATCCAAATTCCGAGCTACAACTTGTACTTGCTCCGCGGCAGTCATTAGCGAAAAATGTTCCCTAAAAATGTAACTCGTTTAGAAAAGGGGTGTAGACAGTAGCTGAGGAAGAGATTCAGGAATTTAAAAACCGTTAGTGTAAAAGCTATACTGACCTTTTATGAGAAAACCTAATTTAGCAGGTCTTTAGATAAAAATAGAAACATTAGGGTGTACAGCGTGTCCCATTTTCGATGGGATTAAATGGGAAATTCGGTTATTATTAAAGATATTGATTTTCTGATTGCACCTTACAGTGCTCTTTTTTTTTACCCTTAAAAATGGCGTAATTAGATTTTTGCTATACCCCGTAGTTTCGCTAATACAGGGAGTTTTTGAAAAAATTGTATTTTTAATAATTTCTTGTATCTCGCTTATTTTGCGAGATATTTTTATTCTGTAAAAACCTTTTTATGGCAACTTTTTTAGAAGAAAATAATGACGTTGTCAACTTTTTAAAATATTGTTTAATTTTTGAGATGGCATTTTTCATAAAAAAATTAAATACGGACCTGGATTTTTTTTATTACTATTTTGATTGGTTTCGGGCTACTATTATCATAAAATAATAAAAATTTAAACAATTTTTGTTTTAAGGTAAAAAAAAATTAATATTTAAAAAAAAAATTAGGCCGAACCTGGATATTTCCAACATAAATATAAATTAAAAATTGCTAGTTAAACAATTTTTAGTTTAACTGTTGTGATACTTAGCATATTAAAATGGTTTTACGTTAATTTACAGATTTATTTGAAACAAAGTCTACAAAAATACAAAAAAAAAACAAATTATAAAAAATAACTAATTTTTCTGATTACCATTATGTGTAAGACATTGTTGGCATTTTTGAGTAATTTTTCTTAACGCATTTTGCATAAAAATATTTCTGCCATTTAAATATTGGGATTTTGTTGCTTGAATGAAGCAGTCAAACATATCACATTTCAAAATCTGGATATGGTCGATTTCTAGCCAGTTTAAAATAATTGTAAGCCATTCACAAAAATGACAAGTAAAATGACAATGTCAATTCCACGCTTTTGTTTTGTAAATTTCACGACCTGCTGTGCTACCATCAAATAATTAGTATGATATTATTTTTAACGTTTTTTACTTTATTTATAAATCTTTTAATTATCATTTCAAAACAGATAAACTAAAAATCGTTCAACTAGTCTGCCTTGCAATTTTTAATTTATAATTACGTTGGAAATTTCCAGGTTCGGACTATAATTTTTTTTTCAAATATTAAATAGTTTTTTTTAACCTTAAATCAAAAAAATATTAAAGTTTTATCATTTTAAGGTAATAATAGCATGGAACCAATCAAAGTTGTAATAAAAAAAATCCAGGTCCGTATTTAATTTTTTTATGATAAATTTCATATCTCAAAAACTAAACAATATACAGAATAAAAATATCTTGCAAAATAAGCGAGATACAAGGAATTAATTAAAATCCAATTTTTTAAAAAACTCCCTTATTAGCGAAACCACGGGGTATAGCAAAAATCTGATTACACCATTTTTAAGGGCTCCAAAAAAAGAGCACGGTAAGGTGCAATCAGAAAATCGATATCTTTAATAATAACCGAGTTTCCCATTTAATCCCATCGAAAATGGGACACGCTGTACCCCGATCTTAGCAAATCGCGATGGTCCGTGAACTAAGTTAACGAAGAGGGAAAACAGCAGATGAGAAATTATAGGCAGGTAGACAAGAGCTGACTAGGGATATCAGGGGATGTCCAACGAGGTCGCGTTACGGGATTGAGATTGTCTTTTCATAATTCTAGAAGCTGCTGCTCTAAAAATATCAGTAGACGTGAAGCCGAAGTCTTTTAACCAAGAGTTTTGTCGTCTTCCACCTGTGGAACATCGATTATATTTGCGTTGCCTTTATCAGGGGTTAATCCATATACATAATATTCCAATACCCACGGTAACTGCCCATTCATGATGCAAACATAAGCACCTTGGGGTCCATAAGCAAAAAAAACCTGATTGGTTGCTTTCAAAGACATAAGCATATTATTTCCATGTAGTACGTATTATTGCAATACCTACGGTACCTTACGATGCAGAATGCAAACATATTTGAAATAGCAATATCAATGGGTATAAGTCTATCCTTTTTGCGGTCCTTAAGATAAAATGTCCTGATTGGTTATACTTTTACGCATGAATATTATTTTATTCTTGTATTCGTTACGTCAAATCATCGGCGTACAGTTGACAAACACTCTATCTATGTAAATTTGGTATCTGTGCATTTTTCGTATCTTTATTTCTGAATGTTTGCATCAAACGCCAACCATTGTGTAAATAGGTAACAGGAAGTATTGGAATATTACGTATATGGGTTAATCTTGGAGACATACAAAAACTTTAAATACAAAAGTTGCATAATTGTTTCCATATTATCGTTTGGACTAAGTGCTAGATGTCATTACTTAAGTAAAATTCGGAAAGCAACTTTCTTAAATTCTTATGAGGGAGCTCTGCATATGGGATATAATGAGCGTGTAAGGGTTTTGAAATAACACTTTTATGGGAAAAGTATTTAATATTTTTTGGTAACACAGTAAAGACAATAATTCCTTAGCGAACATTTAAATACACATTTAAAAAAAAATAACCTCAACCCTCAAAAAATAGCCAAGTTTAGAAAAATTTTTTTAAACTAGTAACAACCTTTCATTGAAATTTGTATTGGAAAACTTTTATCTCAATTACTTTTACGGAATACCATTTTCGCGTACTTGGCTTTTTTTTTACAGTACATGTTTTTGTTATGATTTCACTCCTTTTTTAAAGGATTTGGATAATATTTAAGTTTTAAAGTTGTAAAATATGCGGAATATTGTCAAACTTTGGCAATGCCTTTTTTTAATTTTTTTCTATGGTTTTATAATAGTTCCTACCAGCCTTCTAAAGCTCAGCTCTGCAGCGTTCCTGGAAGTACGCAATGTACATTTATAGGGGATGGAAGTAAATTCAAATATTGGTGTTTTTAAATTTTTTCCTATAGTTTTATGATAGTTCCTATCAGTCTTCCAAAGCTTACCTCTCTAGCGTTTCTGGAAGTGGGCAATTTTACTTTTACATAACTTTACATTTATGGGAGAGGGAAGCAAATTAAAATTTTGGGGTTTTTATAAATTTGTTCCTATAGTTTCATCATATTTCCTATCAGTCTGTCAAAGCTCAGCTCTCTAGCGTTTCTGGAAGTGAGCAATGTTACTTTTACATAACATTAGATGTATAGGGGAGGGGTTTTTTTATTTTTTCCAAGGGTTTGGTCATAATTTTTATGAGCTTGCCAAATTTCAGCTTTGTAGCATGTCTGGAAGTACATTAGAATTTTGATGATCTATACAACATAAGTGAGTGAGTGCTGAAATGTTTCAAGAAAAGATGTACCATCTTTTCTTGAAACATTTCAGCAGTTTACGCAAACCTGGCGGAATGGAATTTTAAAACTGCTAAAAATATTATATATAACCAATATTTCAAGATTTTTACCAATACTGACCATTTTTGCTAATTTTGAAAATTTATATGTAGACTATCCTAATTGTTGTAAAATTTTCATTTTTGCCTTAAATTACACACAACTTTTCTGTTTCATTTTTAACGCAAGGGAAAAATCGCCGAAACAAGTGAACTGGACGTAAGTTTTCAAATATTTTTGTTTTTTGGTAGTTGGTACAGGATCAGATTTATATAGAATTTTGGGGAGTTGCTCTACTTTTGGCCGATACTTAATATACTTATAATAAGGGATAAAAAGACACTTTTATCACCAGGTTTAACCGCCATTTTTCGCACTTTTCGCACTTATAGACTTATTTTTCAAATTTAATTTTATTGGTGTTAGTTTTTATCTATGGCTTTTTACTTTTCATCACTAATTTTCTATTTTTTTTTCCGAACCTATCATTTTTCATTCCTGATTTACACATGTTATCTCTGATCCGTCACTTTTTATTAAAAGTGACACTTTTATGCCTAAAATGAGGGATTAAATATACCTTCCATGAGAAAATTCTTACTTTTTGTGGGCCAAAGCTTCCAAAATAACCTTAATATTCTCATGAATGCTTATTAGTTTATTAAATTCCGTCCGGTGCACCAATTTGATGAGGTGTGCCGACATTTTAATATTGTCCTCAGATTCCGCAGGTATCTGAGAAGTTTCTGCCCCAAATCCCTGAATCATGTGCTGTAAGGTTTCTTCAGCGTTCTGCAAAATCGCTATTACTGCTTCCAGTGTTGCATCAATCTAAAACGAAGTTTGCATAATATACTGTCTGAAAAAATATACAGGATGCTTTAAATTGGGCACTTTTGGAGGTTTATCGCACAGGGTGAGTTTTTATAATGTCAAAATCCCTGTTACTCGGTTATTATAAGTTAAGTCCTATAACAGTTTTTTTTTGCTATCTTACTAGTTACAAGGTCGAAACGGTCGTGAATTGGCATAGATCACTATTCCTGCACCTTATCAGGACCGAACAAGGATGCTTCATATCCTTGTAATCGATGTTGAAGAAAGTGAAAACTACATAGTTTCAACAACACTTTTTTCAAAAAATTTTAGATTTCGCAAAAAATCTCTTATTCATGCAATACAAAAAAGCTATTATATATTATTTGCAAACCAAAAGTGACAGATCAAATTTGATTTGTAATAAAATACAATTTTTAATAAATTGAAATTTTCATAAAGATTAGATCTAATCTTAAATACAGGGCAGCGAATTCAGTCCTGTGATGAGTATAAATACTTAGGTCTAAAAATTACAGCTGACGGAACACTAGACAAAGCTATAAAATATCGAAACGTACAAGGAAGAAAAGCAATAACTTTATTAAATGGAATAATTTGGGACCAAAGTATATCAAAACATAACAAAAAGCTTATATATAACACCATTGTAAAAAGTATTATTACATACGGCTCAGAAGTATGGCCAATCAAGGATAGAACAGAAAAAATGCTTTCCGCTACGGAGCTGGACTATTGGAGAAGAGCAGCAGGGAAATCAAAAAGAGAAAGAGTTACAAATCAAAGAATAAGAGAAATTATGACAGTAGGTGAACGTACTTTAGTGGATGATATAAGAACAAAACAACTGGTGTGGTACGGACATGTACACAGAATGAATGATGAAAGACTACCTAAACAAATACTACAATGGAAACCAACTGCCCGAAGAAAACGAGGACGGCCAAGGAGAAGCTGGAGAGAAGGAATAGACAGTGAAATATGAATAAGAGGCCTAGATGATGAATTATGGGCAAACAGAAACGAGTGGAGATTGGGTATCGGAAGAAGTAAAACGTTGTGAAACCGATAAATATATATAAATTTTCATAAATAAAAAAGTTATAGGCCTCCCTTCCAAAATTCAAACTATTGAGAAACTCCCGTAGCTTAAAAGCCGCTGATATATCAAGATACATTTTTTAGATTTTTACTTTTTTAAAATTTGAGGGGTCAGCATTACTCTATCTCTCCTTGGAGTAAATTAAATTCACCAAAAATGCCCAATTACCAGCTCAGTACAACGTCAATTGGGATTTCTATCTCTACAATCTACAGTAAATAGCACAAGCAGTACATTGGTTAAAAATAATATGTAGAAAAATAAAAATAGGCGAAAATGCAAAAAAGAAGACAAAAGAAAAAGAAAATTAGTAATTTTCCACAGTACACCGCAACGGTCCATTTTTTAAGTAATGAGTAACAAGCTGAATGCTTAAATCTTAAGATTTTATGATATGAGACATAAAAAAACGTTTGTTCTACAAATTAGATGTTTTGACGGCCGTGTCCCCCACCCCAAACATGTCAAAATAACAAGATGAAAAAAAAGGAAAAGTAAAGAATTAGTAACTGGCAATTTTTTTTTCTGTGACTTAAAAAATATGTTTGAAACCAAATGGCAAACATTGTCCTACAAATTATATGCTTGGTTTAGTCAGTCCCATGCTCAAAAGATACCTGCACTTGCGCACTTTGTGAGGAATCAATTCCAAAAGTTTTCGCAGAGGAAAAAATGCTCGTCTTGGCAACATGAAGCTATTTACGAAAATTCAGCCTGTTACTCATTACTTAAAAAATACTTTGCCAATATATGGGCCCCTAAGCTCACACTAGGTACTATAGTTATAGTGTACGTGCGTGCTAATAAAACTAAAAACTGAAATATATCTTATTCAACTCCAGACTAAATTACCTTTTGTTTGATACCACACAAGCCATGTTTTGACTTAAACTCACATTTTTGAAATCTATCTCCACCCTTTTTGAAGAAAAAAAAACTAAAATGTATTTTGTTTAACTCCATACTCAATCACCTTTCGTTTGATATCACACACGCCATATTTTCACATAAACTCTAATTTTTCAAATCTTCCCCCACCCTTTTATTTGACTTGTGTTCGGTGGTTTTTGTTCATTTTTAAATGGGACCATCTCGACCCAAGACCCAGCCTAGGTACCAAATTTTATTAAAATCGGCTAAGCGGTTTTTGAGTTATGCGCGTTGGTCGTTACAGACAGACAGACAGACATACAGACAGACAGCAGACAGACAGCAGACAGACAGCAGACAGACAGACAGACAGACAGCGCGACAAAAAGTTTCAAAATCATCTGAAACGCAAACATATATATAAAAAAATTTGAAATCGGAGCAAGCAACTTTTTTTTTCTCGAAAAAATTAGGATCACCATAGCTCACACTACTATAGTATATGTGTGAGCTAATAAACTAAGTTTATTATTCATATGAGTAGACCGATGTGCACTGTGGACTAAAAGTATCTCAAGCTCAGGCAAAAAAACTAACAGTTTTGCAATAATGAATACCTCAGGAACAATAAAACAAGCCATATTAATTCTTTGATTGGGCGACATTGTTCTATAAATCTTTTTCAATCCGTCTAAAAACCTCCTGAATAGACTGTTATAGATTGGTACTTTCGATTTTAACAGTAGCATTATTTCATCTTGCTCTACACTGGTTAGATTGTGCTCGTTTTTCGTGAAGATGTCGCATAGCAAGACGAATTTTATTATTGCTACAACAACCAAAACGATTAGTAATAGTATGATGGAAAACGAGTGTAAATTTGATAGATGGGTGATTACGTTCTTGTCCTATGGAGCTGTTTTATATAGCTTGTAAGAGATGAGAATAAAACGAGCGTGGCGTCTGCTTTCACGTGGCACACCTGGGCAACAATGCATCATAGTTTGGTTGGTTACATTATATAGCTATCTGGGTGCGACCATGACTAAATACGCCTCGAGAATCATTGGGGGTTTTGCGATGGTTTATTGACAGCCCGCAGCCAACGATAAAGACCGGCCTTGGCGCGTTATAAGCAAGTCGGCGGTCACGTGATCTTAGGAGTTCCAGGATTCTTATTGTATTGCGTAATATATTATCTGTTTTTACACAATTTAAATAAATTGACAAACATTTTTTGTTCTCATATAGGCAAAAATTGAAAAAAATATTTTGGTGATGTATGTGTTTATTAAAGATAAAAGAACTGAATCTATAAAATAAAAAATTATATAAAATTTGCACTCTAATATCTTCAGGTATATTAGGTTTTCTTTGAGTGTCATCACCTTTGTGTTCTTATTCAAAGATTTATTAGCAGAAACTAAATCATTATGCTTTGCATGCAGGTGTGGAGTCAAAAAGCGCGTTTCTTGCAGGCCTCTTTTTTTGAGGCATAGAATTTTAACTTTGTGTTGTATTTTTATTTTAGAAACTGTATGTTTAATGTTTAAAAAGTATCGTCATGAATTATTATTACCTAGACAGTATAACACTCGTAATACTTTTACTCTTAATCTTCCTATACCTCGCTCAACTTTGGTGAAAACTCATTTATTTACAATGGAAAAAAGCTTTTTAATCATTTGCCAGTTGAGTTTCGAGAAATAAAAAATCTAGGGAAATTTAGAAGAAAAACAAAAGATTTTTTAGCGAGCAAAGCTTACTATACTTTGGAAGAATACTTTGCTGACTGAAACTATTTATTTTTATATTTAGGTTTATCTGACAAAATCTGACACAGATCGTGGGGTTTTGATTTTATTGAATGTAAATTTTGACGTCGTTTTGTTTTAATCAAGTTTTAGCTTTTTATTGTTTTTACCAATGTTTATCTATAGTTTTAAGTTTGACTTACTTTTATTATTTAAATAATTTTAAATCAATAATTTTCATTGAATTTAAATTTTGGCGTCGTTATGTTTTAATCAAATTTTAGATTTTTCTTATTTTAACCGATTTTTATATAGTTTTAAGTTTGACTGTTTGACTTTTTTTTCATTTAAATAATTTTAAATCATTAATAATTATTTAGTGTTCAATAGCCTATAATTGGATAAATGAGGCTTTTGTCAATGTCTACTTTGGTAAACTGACTAATAAAGCCAATTTTTGTATTTGAACTTAAATAAAATTATGGCGTTAGCAATTAAAAGTAGGTACATCAAATGTTAGTTAAATTTATTTTTAAACTTTATTTAGTTTTTCTATTATTGTTATTTTGATAGGGATTAATGTATCTCCATAGTTTTAAAGCTTTTAGTTGGATATTTGTACTTTAGATAAGCAAGGCTTTGTCAATGTATACTATTGTATTCTGACTAATAAAGCTAATTTTGATTTGATTTGATTTGATTTTAATAAAATTATTTTAAAAAACTTTACATGCCCTTAAACTAAGTCTTTCAAGATTTGACAATAGTTTTTCTCCACAAAAACACTCGCTAGAGTTATCTAAAAAAAATTTTTAATATAAAACATTTCACAATAATTTATTAAAGAAACAAGTGATTTTGTGAATAAGTGAGATGGTTTTCACGTTGAATAAACTGAATGTATTGGTCGTCAATAATTTTTTGAAAAATTACCCAGCACAAAGTTTAATATATGTATATTTCATCAATGTGTAAGTTAACTACCAACTCATGTTCTTTTAAAAGCTGTATCTTATTTTTTAAATATTGCACACTACCGGAGAGATTACTATCTGTTAGCGATATTTTACAAATCAGTTTTTTAATATTGCGAGGGTGCAGAAGACATATTACCTTAGTTTTGTAAATTGACATGTATGCACTGGATAATTGTATAAACAAAGATGAAGCACATTAAAGTATATCCACAATATCTTTGATTCTCAGGTGACCTTTTCAAGAGACTAATTGTTCAATAAGAAATGACAATTGAACACATTTTTCACTCTCACTATCGAAAATGTCACTAAGGATGTCTATTACTTGATCAATCTTATCTTTTACCACTTCTTTCCCGTTTGCAACTTTCATTTCAATAAACTGCATTAGCTCTTCAAGTGTATCGGTGCTGTCCAAAAATAAAACTCCAACTTTTTTTGGCAGTTTGTTTTTTGGTATGGACACATTGTTAACATTTACAAAAAATGACAGATTTCCTTCAACAACTAGAGATGCTAACAGTGATGGATTGTTGTTCAAAAATGTCATCAGGCACAGGCAGACTGTGTCACGTTCTTGGGTAAAAATCCAATTTTTGTTTATTTTAGTATTAGAACAATAAAATTTTGAAATGTCCTCAATATTTGATAAAACTTTTGATTTCTTATGAGCTCAAAGTGTTTCAAGACCTTCTTGCAGTTTCCAGTTGTTGCCTCTCGACATCAGCTAATCGAATAGTAGATACAGGTTGTCTACTTAGGTATTTCGGAACATTTTCAACACTCTCCATTTACAACACACTTATCAAACCAAATAACCTGCTCGTTAGGAAAATGTTTGATGCAAACTTGTGGACGTTTTAGGATACGTAAATCATTAGGAATTTTTCGCAACCAAATTTTATGCATTTGTTTATCCACTGGCAAATTAAAAGTTGACACATATTCGGTTTCAGTTTTATAGTTGGAGCGACAACCAACAACACTACACGTATGCGGCATTGTTGTCTTTTTCGTGGGCTGCGTTATTTTAATTGATAAAATTCACATAAAATTCATGCCCGAATTAAAAACAAATCGACGTAAACAAACATACCAAAACTGAACACACACATGTTTTATAATGACAGCTGGCCGGGAGGCGTTCTTTTGTGACCCTCCTACGGTCACGTGATATTTCCGCGCCCGGGCCGGTCTTTCTCGTGGGCTGCGGTATAGCCCTCTAGAAAGGGCTAGGAAGTTCGTGACAGAATCCAATGTTTCTTCGTTCGGTTCTAACATGGGGCCGTAACTGGAAGCCTAAATTAACGATCTGCAGAGTTTTTCAAATTAGAAGATGGTATGTGCTTCAATAACCACTCTTAATATCTTTGCAGTTAACGTCGGCACAAGGTTTACCCTGCGCATTGACTGTAATAAACAAAACCACTTGAACGTAATCGACAAGTTGGACAGAGATCACGATGCATATACAGGGTGTTTCAGACCACCCGCACGGGCCGATTATTTTAAAAGGGATAATTATTTTGAAACATTTTTAAATCACTATCAAGGTAGTGAAATGGGCTCTTTCTAATGATGTAGGTTTTAAGGTCCTAGCCTCACAGGAAGTGTCAAAATTCCGCTCGACGTTGATTTTTTTTAATGGAACATGCGGATTTCAATTCTACGCGAAAAACTTAAAACGTTTTATTCGAAAAGTTTTTCCAAAAAATACTTTTTTAAACCTCAAAACTGATATTAAATTATTTCGCAGTTATAACCAAGAAAAAAACCAAAAGTAACCAAAATATTTACTTCCCAAACTTTGGCATAACAAAACATTTAAATTGAGTTTATTTGTCAGCTCTTGAAGTTTGGTTATTTGTATTCCGTTTTTGTCTTGGTTATAACTGTGAAATAATTTAATATCAGTTTTGAGGTTTAAAAAATCATTTTTGGGGAAAAGTTCTCGAGTAAAACGTTTTAATTTTTCCGCGTAGAATTGGAATCCGCAATCAGAAATAGCATGTTCCATTTAAAAAAATCAACGTCGAGCGGAATTTTGACACTTCCTCTAAGGCTAGGACCTTAAAACCTACATCATCCGAAAAGGCACATCTCACTACCTTGATAGTGATTAGAAAATGTTTAAAAATAATTATCCCTTTTAAAATAATCGGCCTGTGCGGGTGGTCTGAAACACCCTGTATATTTGTATTTAATACATTTCTTAAATTAGATTAAATTAAGGTTTCATATTTTAAAACATATTTTATAAATGTGCTTTTCCTAAAATTTTGTTTTTGCATTATTATTATTCTTATTATTTTTTATGACATTATGGATATATATCTCGGACAATTTTTTTCTCGTTATAACTTTTGAACTATACCATCGATTTTAATGGGACAAACTGCACTTGGCAGAGATTTAATCAGAGTTTTAACCAAGTAAATTGTTTTGTCCGCTATCTCAAAATCCAAGATGGCGTTTAATGGGACAAACTGCACTTGGCAGAGATTTAATCAGAGTTTTAACCAAGTATATTTTTTTATCCGCTATCTCAAAATCCAAGATGGCGGACGAAATTAAATTGTTTTCTTCAAAGATGCTCGTTTATTCTTGTGTTGCGAACATGTTTTAAATTTTTTTAAATAAGTCAAAAAGCTGCATTCTCGCCACGCACAAGGTACAAATCAGCAAAATCGGTTCAATGGTTCTAAAAAATACTCTGCCAATATATGGGCCCCTAAGCTCACACTAGGTACTATAGTTATAGTGTACGTGTGAGCTAATATAACTAAAAACTGAAATATATTTTATTCAACTCCAGACTAAATTACCTTTTGTTTGATACCACACAAGCCATGTTTTGACTTAAACTCAAATTTTTGAAATCTACCCCCACCCTCAAAAAAAACAAAAACTATAATGTATTTTGTTCAACTCCGGACTCAATTACCTTTCGTTTGATATCACACACGCCATATTTTCACTTAAACTCTAATTTTTGAAATATACCCCCACCCTTTTTTTAAAATAAATTAAAATTTATTTTGTTTAACTCCAGACTCAATTACCTTTTGTTTGATATCACACACGCCATATTTTCACATAAACTCTAATTTTTGAAATCTAACCCCACTATTTTATTTAGTTTGTGTTCGGAAGATTTTGTTCATTTTTAAATGGCACCATCTCGACCCAAGACCCAGCCTAGGTACCAAATTTCATTAAAATCGGCCAGGCGGTTTTTGAGTTATGCGCGTTGGTCGTTACAGACAGACATACAGACAGACATACAGACAGACAGACAGACAGACAGACGGCGCAACAAAAAAGTTTCAAAATCATCTGAAACGCAAAGATATATAAAAAAATTTGAAATCGGAGTAACTTTTTTTTTCTCGAAAAAATTAGGATCACCATAGCTCACACTACTATAGTATAATACATGTGTGAGCTAAAATATTTTTGTCAACCATTGTTTTGAATATTATAATTAATTACTACTGAACCGATTTTGATGAAATAAAAAACGTCCTAGTGAAAATTGATTGCTTTTAAAGAACATGATCAAAATTTATCGCCAACTTAAAATTTAAGATGGCGGGTAGAATCATACATGATTCTTCAAAATGGCGTGTTTATTCTTATTTTCTAAAAATGTTTTAGTTCTTATTTTAATTTATAGAAAAGCACTACTTTTCCCCCGCACAACGAGGTACAAATTAGTAAAATCGGTGTGGTAGTTCTCAAAAAATCTATTTTTGTTTCAGCCATTCTTTTACAAATTAGACGATTGCATTGTCAATCCTGTCTGCATTAATTTCCTTATAAACTCATTATTATTATTAAGTATACTTACCGACGACCTCTTCCTTAAAACTCTGCTTGATGGAGTAACATAATTTTGAAGGATTTCCTCCCAAGCTGTCATTATTCGAGAATTTCGAGGAACTTGGAATTACGTTGTCGACAATTCTTTCCATGCATGCGTGCATCTCGGTGATTATAGTAATAATTTCTAAAATTATTAAAAGAAATCACGAAAAACTAAATGACGGCTCTGATACCTTTTTAACTAGCCTATTAGCACACTTCAAGTGAGCCTTGAAAACAGTTCTTTTGTAAATATCTCAGAAACTAAAGCCCTCACGAAGTTTTTGGTTATATGTAACAATAGGGTATTTGACAAATTTTAGAAAAGAGTTTAGAATGATACATAGATCCCTACGCTACGCAAAATTATTAAAATAGTATATTTTATCATGACTACATTTAAAATCAAGTTTTCTAATTTCCGATTTGAATTTGCCGCTAAAACGCTCATTTCTAGCATGGCGTTGCAATGACGTCACAGCGCAGTAAACTCGCGGACAGATACACGGCATTCAAGTGTTTATTTGTTTTTGGTCTGTGTTTTTACTGTTATTTATGTAAAAAAATGTTCTATAAGTGGTGTGTAGTGCCTCAGCGTTCGAATACTAGCATAAAAACACCTGAAAAACTATTTATTCATGTGCCTACAGCAGTAAAAGAACGGAAAAAGTGGCTAGAACTTGCTCGAAGAGACCCAAGGGCCTTATCTAATACATCTTCACTTTACATTTGTGAAGGTCTTCACTTTACATTTGTGAAGATCACTTTGATGTGAGTATAACTAAATTGTTTCTATTAATTTTTCTCACGTTGTCTATAATATATATAGCTATTTCGTAAATGACGATGAAATTTTTGAGGTTAAGTTTATTACAAGGGGTGAACAACTATAATAGGCAGAAAGGTGTACAAATTTTTAGGGGGTGCTAGGCAGTTATTTGGCAGGACTAGGGAATACCTCTAAATGCAGGATTAGGCAGTGCACATGCAGGCTAAATGTAGGACTGAGCAGTGCATATGCAAGGCTAGGCAGTGCATAGGCAGGACTAGACAGTATCTAAGCAGGACTAGGCAGTACCTACGCAGGACTAGGCAGTACCTACGCAGGACTATGCAGTGTAACCTACGCAGTACTTCAAGTATTGCTGGTCGTAGGTCGTAGAAAGATACACCACCAATTAATAGACATTAAAAAGCTCACTTCATAATAATTTTGGTGTTTTGAAATTTGTTATGAAGGGTCATAAGAATTCTTTGAAACAAAATGTATTTAGAAAATTTTGTTGTAAAAAAAGCAATTTTTGATTGTTTCTTAATGCTTAAAATAATAATGATTGGGTATTTAATTAAGTCTATTGTAAGTGGCATATTAAACAAAAAAGCAAAACATATAACCTAACCTCAAAATCTAAATGAGTAAAAGTAGACGAAGAATCTCGTAAAAAAACTTTCAGTTATATACAAAACAACTCATCGAATACTTACATCAACATTTTAACATTTCTAAATTCCGCAGAACAAAAATCACTGTTGTTGGCAAAGAAGCCTGCCATCATAAAGGAATTCAGCATTGGCAAGTTGGAGCTATCGGCTTTGGAGAATCCGTTTTTCATTGAAAATGTTTTTTATAAGCAAAACACAAAATAAAATCTAATTAAGGACGATAATTCGCACTTTAAACAAAAACAAAAATTACCATCCATAAGAAAATAACACAGAAAATGGGTTCGTTCGAGGCGTTTACTGTTTTGTGACGTCACTCGCAGCTGATTGGTAGATCGCCTGTTTTGAATCACGTGGCTAATTGTTTTAATTCCATAAATTTATTTAATTAAAAAAACAATGAATTTGAGAAAAAATTAAACAAAAAAGTTTGTTTTTAGCATTCCCAAGATTTAAAGAGATCTAAAAATAAATATATATTTATTTTTTACTACTGTCAAACACCCTATTATTGAGCAAAATTAATTATATTATATTGTCAGGAATGTAAATTACCCTTGATGTGCCACTGTACGAAACCAGCTTAGAAAAACGAAAAGAGATCAAAGAGAGCAAAACATGGTTTTGCGGAGATAAAAAAAGGTTATGCCTCCATCCACAAGAAAAGGTTTAGGTTGCCGCCTAGCTACACAGCAGGTAGTTGATGCAAGAAAAACTACTGAAAAGTGAAGAGTGGGAGTTATAATGGATAAGCGTGGGAATACAACAAGTAGAGAGAAAGTTTTCCCTTCAAAGTGATTGGCTATGGAAAAACTGTGAGATAAGAAAGTGATGTCTATAAAATATAATTTTATCTCTTTACTTGTTTAGCTCATTAGCTAGCATGTAAAGTAAACTTTAGGATTATTACACGCCACTGAGTTGGTCCCTCCAAGCTCTTCAAGGAGGAGATAATGGATTACTTAGGTCCAACCTACCGTTAATAAGAACCCATGTATTTTCATAATTTTAACTGAAGTAATTTTTCTTTCTTAGCTCATTTCAAACAACAAAAACTCGTTCCTATACTTTAAAACCTGCTATTTTTTATTCCAAAAACCCCCACCTCAGCCGTTTCTTTTCAATCCTAATCTTAACGGAATGGTTTTAATTAACAACATTGGTTATTTGGAACTATTAAAATTAAGTATTGTTGTTTTATATTATTAGAACTTACGATTTTTAAGTTGCATCCTCTTCACATATTTTTCACATAAATCTGCCAAATTCTTTAAACTCGCATAACCCGAAACAGCGGTTATAACTGCATTGGCAGCTTTTTCGGTCAAATTTTCGGGTAGACATTCGGCATACAAATAATGCAAAATGGTTCCCAACACCTCTTCGGGTTGCCTATCAAAGGGGCCTGGATCTGACAGCCAGTCCATGTCGCCGCCTAGCATTTGGAGAATTGTCGTGTGCACTGGAAACTAAAATAAATAAGTCACTTACTAAAATAAACACACATGTGACATGTTGGATTTTAAATGAACCACAACGATGGCTACTAATAATGAGTACCGAACTCTCAGCGCCACCTCTTTTCCACACCCATTATAAGTTACCTTAGTACAAACACCTTTTAATTTGTTTAAAAAAATGCCAAGTAAGAAAATTAATTCCTTGAAGACAGTGCTAGTTTTGGCACGTTGGAAAGCAATTTACATGGCCCTTTATCATCCAGCATTCAAATGGGAATCTGAAGACTTTGAGCTAAAGGCTACGGAGATGAAGCAGGAGTTGATGTTGGATGACAGCTTATCTGAACTGGATATTCAAAATAATCAAAGGAAAGAAAGAAGGAGCAAATCAATTGGTTTAAATGCGACTAGTGTGATTAGACTGCAGAGATAAAGCAGGAGTTGATATTAGATGACGGGTCATCTGATACGTTGGAAAGTGAGGAAAGAGAGTGAGGAGATAAATCAGGAGTTGATGTTGGATGACGGCTTATCTGAACCGGATATTCAAAATAATCAAAGAAAGGAAAGAAAGAAAGAAGGAGGAAATCAATTGGTTTAAATGCGACTAGTGTGTATAGACTGCCGAGGTAAAGCAGGAGTTGATATTAGATGACCAGTTATCTGACACATTGGAAAGTTATTTACCCGGCCCTTTATCAGACAGAATAAAAATGGAACCTGAAGACTGAGCTAAAGACTGCGGAGATAAAGCAGTGGTTGATGTTGAATGACAGCTCATCTGACATGTTGGACACACTATTTTCTGGCCCTTCATCAGCCAACATAAAATGAGAACCTGAAGACTTTGAGCTAGAGAGTGAGGAGATAAAGCAGTAGTTGATGTTCGATGACGGCTCATCCGACGTGTTGGACACACATTTTTCTGGCCCTACATCAGCCTACATAAAATGGGAACCTGAAGACTTTGAGCTAGAGAGTGAAGAGATGAAGCAGGAGTTTATGTTGGATGACAGCTTATCTGAACCGGATATTCAAAATAATCAAAGAAAGGAAAGAAAGAAGGAAGAAATCAATTGGTTTAAATGCGACTAGTGTGATTAGACGGCGGAGAAAAAGCAGGAGTTGATATTAGATGACGAGTCATCTGATACGTTGGAAAGTAATTTACCCGGCCCTTTATCAGACAGAACAAAAATGGGACCTGAAGACTGAGCTAAATACTGCGGAGATAAAGCAGTGGTTGATGTTGACTGACAGCTCATCTGACATGTTGTACACACATTTTTCTGGCCCTACATCCGCCTACATAAAATGGGAACCTGAAGACTTTGAGCTAGAGAGTGAGGAGATGAAGCAGGAGTTGATGTTGAATGACAGCTTATCTGAACCGGATATTCAAAATAATCAAAGTAAGTAAAGAAAGAAGGAAGACACTAATTGGTTCAAATGCGACCAATGTGATAACAAGGCCAAACATAATTATTCTTTGCCAAAAACTGATGAATAAGATTCATTGTCCTTGTGTAAGGCCAAATAGAGGTATAAATTAAATGTACATTTTCTACAGCACAAAAGTGCAGATGAAATAAGTTGGTTGAAATGGGACCAATGTGATTGCAAGGCCAAACATAATTCTAGTTTACGACCAGTGTGATTACAAGGCCAAAAGGAAGTTCCAATTGGACAGTCATTTGCTGCAACACAAACGTGCAAATGAAATTAATTGGTTCAAAAGCGACCAATGTGATTACAAGGCCAAACATAATTGTTGTTGGCAGACATTTGCTGCAACACAAAAGTGAAGATCAAATCATTTGGCTGAAATGTCAACAAGGGCAAAGAGAGATATAAATTAAATGTACATTTCCAGCAGCACAAAAGTTCAGATGAAAAAAGTTGGTGCAAATGCGACCAATGTGATTACAAGGCCAAACTGGAAAGACATTTGCTGCAACACAAAAGTGAAGATGAAATCACTTGGCTCAAATGTGACCAATGTGAGTACAAGGCCAAAGAGAGGTATAAATTAAATGTACATTTCCTGCAGCACAAAAGTGCATATGAAATAAGTTGGTTTAAATGCGAGCAATGTGATTACAAGGCCAAACATAATTCTAGTTTGCCATTAGTGTGATTACAAGGCCAAAAGAAAGCTCCAATTGGACAGTCATTTGCTGCAACACAAAAGGCAGATGAAATTAATTGGTTCAAATGCGACCAATGTGATTACAAGGCCAAACATAATTGTTGTTGGCAGACATTTGCAGCAACATAAAAGTGAAGATGAAATCATTTGGCTTAAATGTCACCAATGTGATTACAAGGCCAAAGAGAGATATAAATTAAATGTACATTTGCTGCAGCACAAAAGTGCAGATGAAATAAGTTGGTTCAAATGCGACCAATGTGATTACAAGGCCAAACTGGAAAGACATTTGCTGCAACACAAAAGTGAAGATGAAATCACTTGGCTCAAATGTGACCAATGTGAGTACAAGGCCAAAGAGAGGTATAAATTAAATGTACATTTCCTGCAGCACAACAGTGCAGCTGAAATAAGTTGGTTCGAATGCGACCAATGTGATTACAAGGCCAAACATAATTATTGTTTGCAGACATTAGCTGCAACACAAAAGTGAAGATGAAATCACTTGGCTTAAATCTGACCAATTTGATTACAAGGCCAAAGTAAGTAAATTAAATGTACATTTTCTGCAGCACAAAAGTGGAAATAAAATAAGTCAAACAAGTTTCGTGGCTAATCGGGCAAAAAGGAGTTTTTTGTTTCCCTTATATTTTTCCGTGGGTAGCCTGAAACCTTAACCTCACGGGCGTCCAAGATCTAATGGACACCTAATAAGTGTTGACAGTTAACCGGTGCGTCCTTATGGGACTCCTCAGAACACTGCTGGTCAATGTGACAAATCTTGCGAAGTTAATCAGACGGTTTTGTCTCTAATTAAATGTAATTAGTGAGCGAACTATAGCAAGAGGCGCCATCCACCGAGATACGAGAGAAACAAAAACCTAAAAGCAGGCGAAAACACTGCTATACAATGTCGATCAATGAAAAGATCGAATGCAAATAAAAGAAAACAACTATAGTCCGGACCTACGACAGCTCTTTGTCTTTCAGGCCGGATCAACACAGATATAGTATAGTTCGCTCACTAATTACATTTAATTAGAGACAAAACCGTCTGATTAACTTCGCGAGATTTGTCACAATGACCAGCAGTGTTCTGAGGAGTCCCATAAGGACGAAACGGTTAACTGTCAACACTTATTAGGTGTCCATTAGATCTTGGACCCCCGTGAGGTTAAGCTTTCAGGCTACCCACGGAAAAATATAAAGGAAACAAAAAACTCCTTTTTGCCCGATTAGCCACGAAACTTGTTTGATTTTTAAATTCACGGGTACGAAATTCCACGTTTGTTAATAAAATAAGTTGGTTCAAATGCGACCAATGTGATTACAAGGCCAAACATAGGACCAGTGTGGTGTGCAGATGAAATTAATTAGTTCAAATGCCACCAACGTGATTACTAGGCCAGACATAATAATTGTAGTTTGGAAAGACATTTGCTGCAACTAAAAAGTGAAGATGAAATCAATTGGCTTAAATGTGACCAATGTGATTACAAGGCTAAAGAGAGGTATAAATTAAATGTACATTTCCTGCAGCACAAAAGTGCAGATGAAATTAATTAGTTTAAACGCGACCAATGTGATTACAAGGCCAAACCTAATTGTTGTTTGCAGTCATTTGCTGCAACACAAAAGTGAAGATGAAATCACTTGGCTTGAATGTGACCAATGTGATTACAAGGCCAAAGAGAGGTATAAATTAAATGTACCTTTCCTGCAGCACAAAAGTGCAGATAAAATAAGTTGGTTCAAATGTGACCAAAGTGATTACAAGGCCAAACATAATTATTGTAGTTTGGAAAGTCTGATTACAAGGCCAAACTGAAGTTTCAATTGGACAGTCATTTTGCTGCAACACAAAAGTGCAAATGAAATTAATTGGTTCCAATGCGACCAAAGTGATTACAAGGCCAAACATAATTATCGTAGTTTGGAAAGACATATGCTACATCACAAAAGTGAAGATGAAATCACTTGGCTTAAATGGGACCAATGTAATTACAAGGCAAAAGAGAGGTATAAATTAAATGTACATTTCCTGCAGCACAAAAGTGCAGATGAAATAAGTTGGTTCAAATGCGATCAATGTGATTACAAGGTCAAACATAGTTCTAGTTTGCGACCAGTGTGATTACAAGGCCAAAAGGAAGTTCCAATTGGACAGTCATTTGCTGCACCACAAAAGTGAAAATGAAATCACTTGGCTTAAATGTGACCAATGTGATTGCAAGGCCAAACATACTTGTTTTTTGCAGTAATTTGCTGCAACACAAAAGTGAAGATGAAATCACTTGGCTTAAATGTGACCAATGTGATTACAAGGCCAACGAAAGGTATAAATTAAATGCACATTTCCTGCAGCACAAAAGTGCAGATGAAATAAGTTAGTTCAAATGCGACCAATGTGATTACAAGGCCAAACATAATACTAGTTTGGGACCAGTGTGATTACAAGGCCAAAAAGAAGTTCCAATTGGACAGTCATTTGCTGAAACACAAAAGTGCAGATGAAATTAATTGTTTCAAATGCGACCACTGTGATTACAAGGCCAAACATAATTGTAGTATGGACAGTCATTTGCTGCAACACAAAAGCGAAGATAAAATCACTTGGCTTAAATGTGACCAATATGATTACAAGGCCAAACATAATTCTAGTTTATGACCAGTGTCATTATAAAGCCAAAAGAAAGAAATTAATTTGTTCAAATGCGACCAATGTGATTACACGGCCAAAGAGAGGTATAAATTAAATGTACATTTCCTGCAACACAAAAGTGCAGATTAAATTAATTGGTTCAAATGTGACCAATGTGATTACAAAGCCAAACATAATTGTTCTTTGCAGTCATTTCCTGCAACATAGAAGTGAAGATGAAATCACTTGACTTAAATGTGACCAATGTTACAAGGCCAAAGAGAGGTATAAATCAAAATGTACATTTCCTGCAGCACAAAAGTGCAGATGAAATAAGTTGGTTCAAATGCGACCAATGTCATTACAAGGCCAAACATAATTCTAGTTTGTGACCAGTTTGATTACAAGGCCAAAAGGAAGTTCCAATTGGACAGTCATTTGCTGCACCACAAAAGTGCAGATGAAATTAATTGGTTCAAATGTGACCAATGTGATTACAAGGCCAAACATAACTGTTCTATGCAGTCATTTCCTGCAACATAAAAGTGAAGATGAAATCACTTGACTTAAATGTGACCAATGTGATTACAAGGCCAAAGAGAGGTATAAATTAAATGTACATTTCCTGCAGCACAAAAGTGCAAATGAAATAAGTTGGTTCAAATGCGACCAATGTGATTACAAGGTCAAACATAATTCTGGTTTGCGACCAGTGTGATTACAAGGCCAAAAGAAAGTTCCAATTGGACAGTCATTTGCTGCAACACAAAAGTGCAGATGAAATTACAGTCGAACCTCTATTACTCGAACTTAAAGAGACAACCAAAACAGTTCGAGTTATGGAGAGTTTTTATGACATTGTACAACTTTATATGGTTATATGACCAGTGGCCGCCTGGAGCATTTTTCATCGCCTTTGTGATGGTTTCAATCTCATTTTTAGAAACTGTTGGCAACATAAAAAACGGCGTATTTGCACGTTGTTGGTAGTTGAGAAGATCTCAGTTTTCCTGAGACCCTATTCAAAGGATTTATGACTTACAGGTCTATCACTTGGTTAAGGGTCAATGAAAATTTAGTAATTGATCCTACAAGAAATGTTAAATATGCATCTGACCCTTAAAAAAAGGACATTGTCTTGGTTTTGCATTGGCGAAAACGAAAGTTTATTGAAGCTCCGTTTATAATGCAGAATGGCATTATGGACATATGGAAACCACTCCTTAAGGAAAACAACCGCCTTTGGATTAAAAAGGGGGTGAACCGACACACATGACTGCATACCAAGTAGTATAAGTAGTAGCCTATAGACTGGATTGTTTAGTTTACACTTGAAAACGTTTAGAGATACTTACTAACCGAAACGTCATGTTTAAAATAAATAAAGACAAAGGAAGTCCGAGATTTTGTTTCTAAGTTTTTACCTGTTTATTATTAGAGGCAGTTAGTGTTACATCACAAAAATAGCCTTCTTCTAGGGCTGACAACAAAGTAAAAGGTTCATCACAAACATTGAGGTTAAGGGTGTCATCTATGCGAATGCAATTTAAATCGTACAGTTCTTCTTTTTTTAGAATAATCTGTTTTTCTGGATCAATTACAAGTACCTAAAAATTTTGTTACATCAATAAGTTGGTCTGATATTAAGACAAAAAGTTAAAATCATCATAGAGCTACAAATGCTTTGTTAATATTTGACAGCAATATATATATGCTTTATTTTCTGCCTTTTAATTACGAACGCAGCACTGGTAGATTTTAAAATGTAAAATTAATACATGATCATAACTTTTTGATCTCTTGAATTTTTTTTGTGACTTTAAAAATTTTTTTTTTGTACAAAAAAGTGGAGTAGCAAAAAAAAATAAACACCTTGTAGAAAGCGCAAAAGTATCTATATTTTAAAATATTTTTTTTAAAGTGAGCATAAAATAATAATCTTATATTATCCTCTGTAAACTTACATTAAATTCAAAAATGAGTCCTGCATAAGTTCCAAATCTCAAATCCACAAATGAACCTATCTTGATTCCTCCAGTTCTGATATGATACTCATAGGTGTCGCAATTGAAAAGTGGTACCGATTCAAGTCTTTCCGGTACCACCCATATTACATCGCCTCTTTCTGTCAAAGTAAAAGTCACCCTAAAAATGTTCATTTGAATCTTATGTTTTTGGTTGGTTTTCAATTCCGTTTAATGAATTACAATTTAAAACTATCAATATGGGCAGACATCTCGAAAAATTGGTTGTTTTTAGCAATTTTCTTTCCTTGTTAAATAAAAGTTTCTGATGTAATGACCCTTTTTTTTTGTCGCGAATTTTTTTATGGGCGCTTTTTCAGCCACAGGACTATACAGGACCACACAGGCAGGACTATACAGGACTTGTATAGGACAAGTACAGGACTATACAGGACATGTACAGGACTATACAGGACACTACAGGACCAAAAATTTATTAAAGTTCTGTAGAATGGTGTACAAATTTGGTTCAGCTAATCACCCCTCAGACAATTGTCAAAACTTGTAAACTGAGAAATAGCTTGCAAGTTACATAATTCATAGTTGGTGTTGCCTCAGATTTTCACATAGTTTTAGTGGTTTCATTTTAATGTAGGTTCTTATTTACCTTTCAGTGTTAGAAGAATCTATTTTTTCCTTTTAAAAGCTCAAATCAGCTTAGAAAAGTTTGATTTTGATTTTGTTATTTAACTTACCCTTTTAAATCATCTTCTGAAACAGTGTTTCGCTCATAGCTGTTTAGTGAGCTACCAATGATCTACAAATAGAATAGTAGGTATGATTGCTATAGTGTGAGTTACTGTGTATGTTTAAGTTTGTCCTTCACCCTAAAAGGGCTTATTGGTGGGGCTAGGAATCAACATAGGGTGCAGCTTTGTGGATCATCACAAAAAAATTACCCAAATCCCCCCAAAGGTGGATTATTAGAATTCAATAAAATCACTTTTTTGAAAAAATTACAGGTATAACAATTTAAAGAGTATAAAATTCCCTATCGATTGGTATTAATTAATTGATTTTGGCAAAAAATTATTCTTAAAACTTTGTTATTTTTTTTTAATTTTCTCAAAAACTAAGCTTCTAAGGAAACAATGTGTAATACACTTTAATGTAGACAATAAAATTCCATTCCTAACAATGTATAAGCAGGTGGGGTTAGGATGATTACAAACTGTCCAGCCTATATTAATTGTAGTAATTTGAAAAAAAAGAAGTTTTTCCCATAACTTTTTTGATTTTTTGAAAAACCAATTTTTGTAGAAAAAAATGTGTTATATGGTGATTGCAAAGTCAATTGAACAAAGATAAAAGCCGACCGTCGGCATATCCTTTATAGAAAGTGACATGGGCGGCGGTAGATATACTCATGAAAATTATTTTATTTAATTATGGTGTAAACTAATGAAATAAAAATAGATAATAAAACTTTCTATTCCTACACCTAAAGGAACACCCCAAAGCAATTAAAAGTGCATCTCAATCCCCCTGGGCTTGGTCAGTAGGGAAACAAATACTTTGTGGTCGGACCAAAAAGAGCCGCGGTTGTTCTGTGTTGGTAGGGTTGAAATTATACCAGGAAGATTTTATATGAATTTGGATAAGTTTTGAAGCGCAGAATCAAGCAAAATTTCATAAAATCGATAGAACCCTGAATAAGAAGGTTCGTCAATTGACTTTGCATAAAGCATACTTTATTGTAGTTTATAAAATGTCCTTTTAAATAAAGTGTCAAATTTATTCCATAGTTAAAACTTCAGAGGTGTCTGGAAATTAAATAAAGTTTTTAAAATCACAAAATAAACAATTTTTGTTTTAGTTTTAGGTATCTAATTTTCTCAGCAACTAAGCTTAATATGAAAAAATATGTACAACAGTTTATTGTCATCATCTGATATATGTATATGTCAATGATGTAATTCCATCTTGTACACTCATTTGTTTTAATGATAAAGTCTGAGCAAACATACACCTAGGAATAGGAATATTGTATTGGCAAATTTAGAGAAACATTAACATATATGTAGAGGACAGTGGTCTATACTGGGACAGTTTTAATATTCTTGACCTTAACTGTTGATTTATAGGATTAAATTCTATTCTGGAATAAGTTAAGAGTGCAACAGTTATTTGGACTTTGACCCAGTATGGACCACTTGTCCCAGTATAGACCATAGGTGGTTCATTGTGGGACACCATGTTGGAGACACATTTTCAATTGGTTAGTTTATAGACTTTTACAAGGATTTTTATTAGGGTTACTTTAATACACTTAAGCATTTTTCATTGCCTGTGTTTTTTCTAAGTGTAGTATAGCACTCTATCTTCTTAGTGCTCTTTAAGTTTTTCCCTAGCCCACTTTGACATCTAAAAAATAGTGGCTACCTAACTACACACTTTCCACAACTTCTTAAATTAACCATGTATATACAAGTTTATGAATTAAAAAAGTTTTATTTATGGGTGTCCCAGTATGAAACTTTTTCTCCCATGGACCATATTAAAATTTTTCACTATGGATCAGGTTTTAAACTATTACATTTTTGTCAGTTTCTTAAACTAGGAAATAACAATTCTTTAAACCATATCCTCAAATCAACATGACCCATTTCTCAAGATTAGCATTAAATTTATCCATTATGCCTTAGTTCTGGGTAAAACAGCATTTTGTAATGTTCTGTTAATATTGAGGTAAAAAAATTTGCTTACCTTCCATGTACCAATAAAAGCACGGTCCACCATTGCCTCTGAGAATTGATAGATTTTTTATAGAAAAACGCTGAAAACCAAGCCAAAAACTGGATCACTTCTTACTTAAACATTCAAAAATCAATAATAAACAATCTTGAAGTTAGCCTAAAAAAAACTGCGCGTGCTCAAGTCACTGCTACTTCACAGCTAAGGGGCTGCTTACAAATCGTGTAACACCAGACTTTGATTAAGCCAGTAAAGAAAGAACAATATTTTAAGCTACAAATAGAAGGGTTGTCATATGGATACGTCTTCATCAAACAACGATACAGTGTATATATGTATATGGTGTCTATTTGGAGCTAGAGTCCCTGTATGTTGACATATTTTCCAAATATGTCAACATACAGGGACTCTATTTGGAGCTTGCAGCTGGTGCGGGTACATTGTTTCTCTCTGTGTAAGGCTACAAGCATATTATATGGTATCCATGGATTTGCACCGGTTTTAAATGCAGCGTCACCTGATTCGTTTTTTGAATCGGGGTGGGCATGCATTGGTGGTAACAGGATATAAGGTTCTGGCCAAAAATATAATTTGAAGTCAAGAACAAACTAAACGCTTCAATGAACCTAAAGTTAGGTGACATCTAGTGCTAGGAAACATTGGTGCAAATGGCTGGAATACACAAACCCGTGGTTTTGGTTGGGGAAATTTTCCCCGCAACGAACTGTGGCAACATTGCGCCAGTCAGCTGTTTTCTGTTGTTATTTTTTCGGGTCTGTTTACTGCATAGCATCTGGAATTCCATAGCATCTATGGTTTACTGTGATTTTTATTTTATAAACTTTTGTACAAAACCTAAAGAAGCTTAAATAAGAAAAGATGGATGATAGATTCTTGAGGAAGGTTGTCCTTGCAGCTGACGTTTTCGCTGTGTGTATTCAACATGCCCTCACCACGGAAAAACAAGAGATAATGGGACTTCTGATAGGTCAGGTAATATAAAATAGCAACAAATAAATTCTGCTGAGTACCACAAAGTTAAATAAACTTGCCCTAGATGTTTGTGGTTGTCCTTGGTTTTTGCTAAAAGTCTTTAGATTTTCTATCTATTTAGCCTTCTTCGATACATCTTTGGACATAGGCCTCCCCCAATATCTTCCACTCTTCTCTGTTTGTCGCCCTGTTCATCCATCCAGTCCCCGCATGTTTCTTTATATCGTCTTCGTATCTCATTTGGGGTCTTCCCCTACTTCTTAGTTTTTAGATTTTACTTACTCTAAAATCTTTTAAAAAATAGGTGGTGCCCACCACCACCAGCTCAATAAACAGAATATATTTCAGTAAAATCAAATGAATTTTTTTTAGAATGATGAAGATACATGCATCTCACACATTTCAGCCTGTATGATCTTGCATCGCAGTGACAAACAACCAGACAGAGTGGAAATATCTCCAGAACAGTTGTGTGGAGCTTCAGCATATGCAGAAGAGCTTGCAGCATCTTTAAAAAGACCAATGAGAGTTGTGGGATGGTACCATTCCCATCCACATATCACTGTGTGGCCAAGTCATGTTGGTAATAATTTTTTTTTTACTTTTTTATTGTATCAAATGTTTGATGTGAACAACCCATTTTACAGAATATAATTAACCTAATCATTTATTGCAGATGTAAGAACTCAAGGAACCTACCAACTGATGGATCCCCTATTTGTTGGACTTATCTTTTCTGTATACCAGGGTGATCCAAAAACTAAAAATAACCAAGTGCAAGTCACTTGCTTTCAAGCCTCGTCAAGGGGCAGTGACTATGACCGAAGAGATGTCCCTCTGGTGGTTGAAAATTCACCAATACAAGGCTACAATTTGGAAGGCATTACAAATCTACCAAAGATTTTAATTCAAGAGGAGGTTGAAAGTCATAGTGTCAAAGATAATGAGACAGTCGACCCAATAGCAAGACTTCATAATGATGCATTCAAAACATTAGCTTTAGTTCATATTTGTGCAAAGGTTACTAGACCCATGTACAATGATTTGGTTGAAAGATTAAATGCCAGTAAGTTAAGGATCAGACAATTGGAGGCTTTAAAAAAGGAGTTACTTGATAAAAAAGATTAAGAACTATGTTTTTATCTTTAGTTTTGTTATATGGCCCATTATTTTTTTATAAAAGATGATTCAAAATTAAAATTATTTTTGCAAAGGAGAACTTTCTTCTCAGTTATTTTTAAAATATAACAGTTAGTTTTCTTGTATTATTATTGTTATGTTAATGTTGGATGAAAACAAAATATAAAAAAAATAAAAATAATTAGAATTAGAAGATACAATAAAGAATACTGAGTACCTACTTATTATTGTCAAAGATGTAGCAGGGATTATTGAATATTAAAAAAAGTACATACAACATAAATAACAACAACTGATCATTTTGACAAGGCCACGTTAAATCCGATTCAAAAAACGCATCAGGTGATGCTGCATTTAAAAAGCAATGCAAAAAACGCATCACGTGACGCGACATGAATATGCACCGGTTTTAAATGCAGCGTCACCTGATGCGTTTTTTGAATCAGGGTGAGCATGCATATAGGTGGAAACCGGGGCATGCAAGGGCTTGTCCTGTATGTGTTTTTTCTTGAAAATGCGTTACGAGTGGTGGAGAGGGGGGGGTTAGAAATCCTGAATTTTTGCGTTACGTTTGTAATTCGCTAACACCCTGTTTCCACCAATGCATGCCCACCCCGATTCAAAAAACGCGTCAGGTGACGCTGCGTTTAAAAAGGTGCAAATCCATGGGCCATCACGTGATGCGTTTTTTGAATCGAGGTGAGCATGCATTGGTGGAAACAGGGTATAATACGAGCGAGCATACGTATGCATTCGGTTGTGCGACGCATGAACCCGCGGCATGCGACGCCATCCGATCGGATTTTATATGAGTACTACCACAGAAGTACTACCGTTGTTTGATTGTATCATACAACTGTACTACACATAAAAATCCCTATTCTACCCATGCTTCTTCTTCTAAGCGTTTTTGAAAGAAATTTGACAACGTGGCATGGAGTAGACTTCTGTCACCACTTTTTTTTTATCTTTGGATCCAACTAGGGTTAGGTCAGTGACCGAGCACTCAGTCGAAAAAATCGTAATTTTACCGTTTTCTCACAAAATTCCATGCATTCATAGCAGTTTGCAAGTTGTTTACGTGTTCGCTTCGTTTCTTAAATCATTGTTAATAACCATTCAATCTTAGAATTCCCCAAAGGCGATGAGATTAAAATTTTATCTGTTTTAAAAACAGATGGTTGTTGTCATAACAACAAAAAATCTGTGCCAAAATGGTACCGCCTGGTACTGCACTAGTAGGCCGGTACTGATTTTTAATTAATAATAGCAATGCAAAATTTTAAGAGAACCAATATATCCCCCTTGGTTATTTTTTAGTTAGTTATGAGTGAAGAAAAGGTAAATAGAAAGATGCATGAACTGTTCATGCAAGTTTTGAAGAACAGAGATTTATCTAGAGCTGGAGATTTGTTTTCAGTGCCAGATTCTGTAATCGTCAATGACCTGACTAATGTGGTAAGTTTTGTTAAAACTCTGCCTTATTCCTAATTTACTAAAATGAGACTAAAACATAATGCACAATGGAAAAATGTTTTGTTTAATTTTATATAAAGTTGCACAGTAAACCAGTTCTTATGATTGGGTATGTCATTTAATATAAAGCATCCTCAAAAACATCTAATTTTAAAATCTTACTATGTAAATACATATGGCTTGGATAAAGATACATATTTAAGAAAAATTAAGAATAAAATATAATGTAGGCTTAGTTTATAATTGGTATCTTGAATCTAGGTACTTTCTTGTCCTGCAAATTCATTTAAAAAGCCAATTTTTATCTAGACATTTTTGATGATTTTTTAGCTCAAAGAAATAACAGCAGTGTCCTCACTCTCTGATTATGTCCGTAATGACAATGACCAAAGTGTGGTTGAAATCTGTATTACTCGAGTGACATCATGTATCAGAGAGACAGGCAGCATAGAGCAACATTGTGAAGCTTTGGTCACTCTGTTGGAGTCATGTTTACATCACAATTTGCAAGTTTCAGCAAGGGATGAAGATCCACCACATGTGAAGATTTCAAGTGATATTATTTCTTGCATATTTTTGGTAAGTAGCACTTTGTTGGTAGGCAAATAGGATTCTTCAAGCCCCATTTTATTTTAATCCTCTTTCACTAACTTTGATAATTTTTGGGATTAATACTTATTCTACCCATGTAAAAATTCAGAAATCTAAATTTAAAATTTTTTGTGATATATACTTTTTAAAAAATTGGTGAATTTGGCTCCTACCATCTTGAAAACTACCTAATCTATAGATACAGAAACTTAAAGACCTTTTAGATAATGTGCCATGAATCATAGATACTTGAATATATGATTTTTTAAACTTTTTTTATATATATATATATTTTTAAATATTTTTTTTGATAAAAGTATTTTTAAACTATCTACCATTTTTTAGGATGAAGAAATGATGGGTTTATAGAAAAATGGTCACTTTCTTGATAAAATATAAAAAACAGTCAAAGGCAAAAAATTTAAATATATTTTTTTATTTGTCAATAAGATTTTGTTTTTAATGATCTTTTTTTTATGGTTTTGTTTTTAATATTTTATTTTTATGGTTAGTGAAAGTAACAGGTGATATTCTGAAACTTAACACTGTGATTTCCTCTCTAAAATGTCTGTTTTGTTTATTTTATAAAAAAAATTATCAGTTTTCTGCAACCTATGATTCATCCATTCTGAAATTTGGTAAGAAAAATATGTGTTTTTTTTAAATTAAAAAATTGTGTTTTTGAAATTTTTGCATTGTTTTTTTAATTTATTATTTTTGTTTAAGGTAGTTATTTATGATACCTTTGAAACAAACTATAAAATCAAAATGCTAATATGAGTAGTTCTTGAGATATCTTTTATTTTAGTAACAGACATAATTTTCTTTATTTTCAAAAATTAATTTATAAAAAACTACTTGTCAGGAAAATCTGAAGTTGTCTTGTCCTAGTTCAATATTTTAAGTGTTTGACCCACAGTTGTGATGACTATAAAAAAAAATTTAATATAATAAAGTACAGTATTAGTAAAAAAAATCTCTAAAATTATATATACATAAATTGGATCCTCTGCCAACTATCAAGGAACAAGTGGTGCATTCAAAAACTTCACTCCAATTCTTAGTTCACATGTTTCAGCAATTTTTGCCAGAAAATTATGTAGTGCCTTTATAATGTCTCTTAAGCTAGCAGACCATTTGTAGCAGATCAAAATTTTTATTATAGGATAATTAGCAGCTTATTAATTCCTGACTTGTTTTTTTTTTTTTGCTTCAGTAGTTTTCAGATATTGAATGATCTGCTGGCTTAAAATAAATTTGCAGGGCAAATGTTTAAAAACTGGTAAACAGTTCAAAAATGAGCAACAATAAATTAACTAATTACTATTTAATTGCTTTCTATTTATTAGGTTAGAACCACCCTAGAAGTATTCCTTTAAAAAAAACATATATGCTCTGCTAACTTTGACAGAGCACCAAACTTTAAAAAAAAAAGTGTTAATAAAAAAATCATCTACAAGGTTTCAATATTTAATCACATTGACAATGCAGTGTTCTGGAGAGTCCCTTAAGGATAAAACAGTTACTGTGGGTGTACAGTTTTCGAGCTGCTCACAGAAAAATACAAGAGAAACAAAATCTTTCTATGCCTGCTTAGGCATCAAAAATTTTTGTCTTTTTATTCACGGGTACTAAACTTCACTTTTGTAAGAGTTAATTGCTATATATTTAAAAAATGTATGCTGCTCTGCTGGCCCATTTAGTCAAGAAATAGATATGAAGAGCTCTCGGGAATAAGGAAGAAAGTCCATTTTTTTCAAATTTAAGATTTTGACAAATTCGTATTCTCTGATATTTTTTTCATCTATAATGAATGAAAAATCTTAAAATAAAAGTCTTTTTCAAATTAGAAAAATTAAAAAACTATTTAATCTTTCGCGGGAAAAAAGATGATAGTCCACAACAGGGGCTTTGCTAAGTTCTTGGGAAAAAAGATGAAAGTCCATTTTATTGTAATGTTTATATGGTCAGTTTTTTTTCTAGAAAGATAGAATTATGCCATTTAATTTTATTAAAAGTTAAAGATTTTTGGTGAGTGTAGTTTGGTTGCGCTAAAATGGATAATAAATTAAAAAAAGAAAATCCCATGGAAGAGTTAGTGATGTTGCAAAGAAGTTAAGACTGGCAAGTGATACAGTAGGAGATGATTGCAGATGTACAGTTTATGGGGACGTAGGGTAGTCAACATGAAAAAAATGAAATTTTGTTATAATAATCAAGAATTTTATTTTTGTTTTAATATTTTGCGATAAATTATTGATTGAATTTTTAATTAATATTTTTTTTTGTAAAATCTTAATAATAATAAAATTCTATAGGAATAAAAGTTATTTTCAAGTAATATATTATCAAAAAACAGACGTCTAGCTTTTTCCGATCATTTTTTCAGATTGATCCTGTCGCGGACTATTATCTTTCTTCCCGGGAACTACCGTCATTCGACAGAATAGGAAGCCATAATTACCAAACAGTTCTAATCGTCTACAAATAGTTAATAGAACTGTAATTTGGAGTCTTTGGGCTAAATAAAGTATATTATGTTCGGTCCCAAATCACCATGGATATTTCAAAAAAGTAATTTTAAATCTAAAAATTGATTTATTAAACATTTTCAGTTTTTGGACTTTCATCTTTTTTCCCGAGAGCTCTTCATATAGAAAAGATTAGGAAGAAAAACCTAATTTGTTGATATAGTCATAATATATTTAATTGCTTAACATTCATTGTTAGAACCGCGCTAGGTACCCTTTTTAAAAAACATATTATATTAGGTAGCAAAGCACCAAACTCTAAAAAAAAATAAGACAGGGATGATAAGAAAAAATCTACAAGGTTCTATGATTGAATTGATATTTAATTGCTTTATATTTACCGCGTTGGTACCATCCTTGGTACCCATTTTATTAATAAGCCGCTAGCTTTAGCTGAGCAATAGACACAGAAAACAAGATGAAGATAAATAATCGTTAATAAAGTGATAAAATGTTTAATTGCTTGACATTCAGTGGCGAACCGCTCCAGGCGACCTTTAAAAAAAACATCTGCTTGGTTTGGTAGAGCACCAAACTTTAAAAAAAGACAGACAAAATCAATCTACAAGGTTTTAATTTTTGAATGCTCTATATTTAACGCGTCAGTACCAACCTGCTGGGTATTATTTTTATTTAAAAAAGCTTTAGTCGAACAATAGATAAATATATTTAATTGTCCTAGGTACCACTTAAAAAATACTCTGCCAATATATGGGCCCCTAAGCTCACACTAGGTACTATAGTTATAGTGTACGTGTGAGCTAATATAACTAAAAACTGAGATATATTTTATTCAACTCCAGACTAAATTACCTTTTGTTTGATACCACACAAGCTATGTTTTGACTTAAACTCAAATTTTTTAAATCTACCCCCACCCTTACAAAAAAAACAAAAACTAAAATGTATTTTGTTAAACTACGGACTCAATTACCTTTCGTTTGATATCACACACGCCATATTTTCACTTAAACTCTAATTTTTAAAATATACCCCCACCCATTTTTTTTATATAAATTAAAATGTATTTTGTTTAACTGCAGACTCAATTACCTTTCATTTAATATCACACACGCCATATTTTCACATAAACTCTAATTTTTGAAATCTACCCCCACCCTTTTATTTGGTTTGTGTTCGGTGTATTTTGTTCATTTTTAAATGGGACCATCTTGATCCAAGACCCAGCCTAGGTACCAAATTTCATTAAAATCGGCCAAGCGGTTTTTGAGTTATGCGCGTTGGTCGTTACAGACAGACATACAGACACACAGACAGACAGACAGACGGCGCAACAAAAAAGTTTCAAAATCATCTGAAACGCAAAGATATATAAAAATTTTTGAAATCGGAGCAATTTTTTTTCTCGAAAAAATTAGGATCACCATAGCTCACACTACTATAGTATAGTATATGTGTGAGCTAATAACTAACCAAAGCAGAGCGCCAAACTTAAAAGAAACACAGACAAAATCAATTAACAAATCTTTCATATTGAATTGATTAGTATTTTATTATAGCCTAGAGACTCCTTTTTATAAAAGTTTTTGGTGAAACAAACTTGTTTTCAATATTTTGTGATTTTTTTTTCTGTCAATACCTTAAAATGCGTGTTTTAGCTTATTTTGCTAAACTATCAGAGGGGGTTAAGGGATCATATTAGTTTTACATTATAGCTTGGAGACTCCTTTTTTGATTTTACAAAGATTTTTGGTGAAACAAAATTGTCTTCAATATTTTATAATTTTTTTAAAAATAATTTAAATTGCGGGTTTTGGGTTATTCTGCTAGACTATCAGAGGGGGTTAGGAACCATTTTTATTTAAAAAATATATGCTGATCTGTTAGCTTTAGTCGAGAAATAGACACAGATAAGACGAGGAAGGTAAAATAAATTATAGACAGGTCTGATAAAAAAAGATCTACAAGGTTTTAAGATTTAATTTAAAAACTTTGATCTTCTACAAGTGGTCTGCTAGCCTAAGCGACGTGCCTTTATGCCTTAAAAAGTTTAAAAAAAAACGATTTTCTTGGGTCATTTTAGGCAAAAGTGCCAAGTGCTGTTCGAAAAAATAGTCTATAAAATTTTGAAATTACCAAAAATGATCAATATTGGCAAAAATTTTAAATTACTGTTTGTTTTTAGCAATTTTAAAGTTTTATATCTAGACTCTCATCTGTTCAATTCTTGTGAAATATTTAAGAGATGTCGGTGAATTAGGAGATAAGTTACTTTAAGTAAATTTTTAACAAGTTTGTATATTCACAGGCTTCTGATCAGGAAAACAATGTGTTTTTTTGCTTATTCACACTTAGACATATCCCACTAGGACCAATAAATCGCTTTATCTCATTTTGGCAAAATTTCAGACATATCTGCTTATTCACCCACGCCAGAGATATACTACTTGCCATTTCTGATAAAAAAATGTGAAGAAAAACTTTTTTTAAAGCTTTTTTTTATACATGACGAAGAGGTACTTTTATGGTTTTGTGGGGAAAATCGCTGAAACACGTTAACTTATTAAGTTTTTCATGAAGTTTTCAAATGTTTCACTTATTCTTTGGTAGTTGGTAAAGGATCATTTTAAGGACTTGCTCTATTTTTGCCGATACTGTTTTTAGTATGATCATTCTCTTTGCAGTGTTGTTTTAATCTGTTTTAGAACTACAACAAAAAATCAGTTATGCAAAAAGCACTACCAGTGGCGGTGAAATTTTTACATAAAGGAAACAAAGAACTTTCAAGGAACATGGCATCTTACTTGTCTTTAGCCGCTATGGAACATGCAACTTTACTTACTCCTCACGTGCAACCGATTATGGATTCTATTATATCAGGTGGGTACTTATATAACTTTCTTCCTCTTCTTCAAGTGACAACCCCTGCTGGGTTTTAGCCTGATCAAACAGAACTCTCCATTTTGCCCTCGCTGGTACGATTCTTCTTCTCTCTTTTACCTTTCCAATAATAAAATATTGACAATATATTGTCAAAATTTGTGTTTTTTTCCATAAGGAGACATTTTTTTAAAAGTGACCAATCTGGAGAACTCGAATTTCTTGAAAAATTTTGATACAAACCCATTAATATTTTTACTTGAAGTTGTTAATTAGTATTTATTTAATAGTTACTGAAACCTGCATTTTAAGATATTACCTATTTTTCAAGATTTTTAAAAAAAGTTTTTTAAACATTGACCTTAATAGTTTTTTGTGATTTTTTAAACTTAAAAATGTGTCCTTTTCATATTTTTTAAGATCACTTTTTGACAGTCACAGGGGGAAAAATAAATGAATTAAATAGATGTGACTGTTTTCTGATCATCTGATTTTTTTTAGGAAATTACCCCCTATGCAGAGTACTTCCAAATATTTATGAGCTTTCACCAGAACCTTTTCAAGGACATGCTATGGCGTTAGTTTCTCTATTACCTCACTGTGACAGTCAAGAGAAATTGGCTCTTTTAAATCTATTTTCCTTGATGGCTAGGGATAAACCTTCTGTAAGTACCACCATTTTAACAATTGAAGACCACAGGCAAAGAAGGCGCTATGTCAATTTTTAAGGAAATTGAGTTATTAGTGCCATCTATTAGAAAAAAGGTTCACCATATCCTAGGAGTAATTTCAATTTGTAATATTGACAAACAGGCTAAAAAGGCGCCATGTTCAATGCTTTAGAACAGGTTTTCTTGAAATCCCATTGTTTGACGCCTTCTTTGCCTGTGGTCTTTAATTTTAAACCCAAATAATACAAAATGTATCACTTTTTATTTTAAAGTTGTTAAGTAATTTTTTTTATATAGACGATATAATGGTTCGGGAGTGTACTATGTGTAAAAAACTTAAAGTTTTGGATAAAGAAACTTATGGAAAGCAAAAACACGATGTTGCCAAACAGAATAAAGCGAAACCAAAACAAAACGTGTCTAGTCTATACGTCAATAAATTTGACCAAAATTATATTACTTCAAAAGTTATAAAAGCAATTTTTTTAATATTTTTTGATTAACCCATTTTTCAACTAATTATTATTCTTAAGGACTTATGTCACACTGATGTGCTCTAACGAGAGCGAAACACATGTGTCTGTGGCTAGTCAGACCACACCTAACCGGAGTTACTAATACTTTGGTTAGGTACGTGCGGGCAGATAAACAGCTGATCTCGTTAAAAGTGAGGTTGGTTTGTTTGTTTTGCTTTGCAGTCGTTAATGTGTTGTGCATGTTGGTGTTGTGGTAAGTGTTTAAGTTTTGATTTACAGTTTTTAATTCGTTGTACAACTTACGAATCGCGGCTTGTTGAAGAAAATTTATATTTAGTGTTTTTCCTTGTAAAAGTTGCGTAGTATTTAAAAGCTAAAATGTTATTTGGTAGTATTTATGGGGGTCACAAATTTAAATTTGTTGATTATTATATTGCCTACATTAGCTAAAATAGTCGAGAAACTGGTACAAATTCGCTTAACAGCTTTTTTAACTAAAAATAATCTGTTAAATAGTCACCAATTCGGCTTTCAGGCTGCAAAAAGTACCGACGACGCTATTTTTGGCTTTTTGGAAGACCTTTATGTTAAGCTTAACTCTGGTGAGAAGGCTGCTGCTATATTTTGTGATCTATCGAAAGCCTTTGATTGTGTGAATCACAGAATATTGCTGCAAAAACTGCAAAAATATGGAGTCAGAGGCATAGCTTTATATTGGTTTCGCTCATATTTGTCTGGGAGACTTCAATCAGTTTTTTTTAACGAAGAAACTTCAATTGAACAAGAAGTTGATACAGGTGTTCCTCAGGGTTCAATTTTGGGCCCATTATTATTTTTGGTTTTTGTTAATGACCTACCAAACATTGACATTACGGGCAAAATAACAGCTTTTTGTGACGATAACACAGTTCTTTGGCACAATACTGATATAGACAGACTAAATATTGATGTTCAGAACGATATTTGTAAAATAAAACAATGGTGTGACGCAAACTTTCTGTCCTTTAATATATCAAAAACACACATTTTAAATTTTAAATGTGATATAGGTGATATCACACTAGAAAATGAAGTCTAGTCTAGGTCTAACAATCGATCGATGTTTAAAGTTCGATAAGCATATTGCAAACCTTCAAAGTAAAATTGCTTCAAACTGCTATGCTGTGAGAGTGATTGGTGATAACCTTGGCTTGGATGTTGCCAAAAATGTTTATCACTCGTTGGTAGAATCGCATCTTCGATATGGCATTTGCTTTTGGGGATCCTGTTCGCAATTTTTAATAAATTCAGTTTTTGTCCTCCAAAAAAGGGCAATAAGGAATTTGTGTGGAGACAAAAAGCGCGTTTCTTGCAGGCCTCTTTTTTTGAGGCATAGAATTTTAACTTTGTGTTGTATTTTTATTTTAGAAACTGTATGTTTAATGTTTAAAAAGTATCGTCATGAATTATTATTACCTAGACAGTATAACACTCGTAATACTTTTACTCTTAATCTTCCTATACCTCGCTCAACTTTGGTTAAAAACTCATTTATTTACAATGGAAAAAAGCTTTTTAGTCATTTGCCAGTTGAGTTTCGAGAAATAAAAAATCTAGGGAAATTTAGAAGAAAAACAAAAGATTTTTTAGCGAGCAAAGCTTAGTATACTTTGGAAGAATACTTTGCTGACTGAAACTATTTATTTTTATATTTGGGTTTATCTGACAAAATCTGACACAGTTCGTGGGGTTTTGATTTTATTGAATGTAAATTTTGACGTCGTTTTGTTTTAATCAAGTTTTAGCTTTTTATTGTGTTTACCAATTTTTATCTATAGTTTTAAGTTTGACTTACTTTTTTTATTTAAATAATTTTAAATCAATAATTTTCATTGAATTTAAATTTTGGCGTCGTTATGTTTTAATCAAATTTTAGATTTTTCTTATTTTAACCGATTTTTATATAGCTTTAAGTTTGACTGTTTGACTTTTTTTTATTTAAATAATTTTAAATCAATAATAATTATTTAGTGTTCAATAGACTATAATTGGATAAATGAGGCTTTTGTCAATGTCTACTTTGGTAAACTGACTAATAAAGCCAATTTTTGTATTTGAACTTAAATAAAATTATGGCGTTAGCAATTAAAAGTAGGTACATCAAATGTTAGTTAAATTTATTTTTAAACTTTATTTAGTTTTTCTATTATTGTTATTTTGATAGGGATTAATGTATCTCCATAGTTTTAAAGCTTTTAGTTGGATATTTGTACTTTAGATAAGCAAGGCTTTGTCAATGTATACTATTGTATTCTGACTAATAAAGCTAATTTTGATTTGATTTGATTTCATTTGATTTATGATGTTTTTTTTTATATTTTTCAGTTATTGGAAGCCAGTGTTCCCCAATTATGCGAGTACTTGGCCAACGCGACAACAGCCGCTTCGACAATGCAAATATTTTTAAAAATGGCGGAAAAACAACCGACGCTGCTCGCAGATCACGTCAGCGCTGTCAAACAAGCGGCGCAGCGGCATCCGCAGACAATTTGTTTGGCTGCGCAGATTATCGGCGCAGTGGGGAAATTAAGTAAAGTAAGTATAGGATTATGAATACCATATTTTTGTAGTCCACAGTACACTCGTTTATTTTTTAATGTCAGTGTAGTGTAGTGTAGAGTTTTTGTGCAGATTTTTCAATTAATTGTTGTGTTAATGTTTCTTTAAATAAAATATATTACTACTATAAAAAGAGGACAGGAGAGATATAGTTTTAAAAATCGCGTCAAAATATATTTATTGTTTACATCATACAGCTTGGTTAAATGCTATAGGATTCATGAGAAATTATTACTCTATGTAAGATAAGAACAAGTGCATATACATAAAACAGCCAATACCTTTCTTCTGTGTGCCCCGGTAAAGTAGAGGGAGAAAATTTATGAAACCGATTGTTACCCCTAGCGCGGCGATCTTTTCTTTCTACAGTTCGTAAAGAAAATCGATCAAGGGTAGTTGTACATAAAATATCGGCAATTTAGACGATAGCTACGTAACGTATAATCCTTTTTTTCAAGCTTGTTCTTTTTTATAATATTTAATGCCGTGTCTACAACAAACTAATGTTTTTGGCTTCCCCAGCGAAACAAATAAGAGAGGGGTCTGTTTTAAAAGCAAATTCTTTCATATTGATTTAAGAACTAGAATTTAATTCTTAAAAATACCACCGCTTTGTGCTAAACAGTATCCGAGCTTGTTATAAAATTCACTTTGGACATTACTTATCATTTCAGGTGTCACTGATTGTAAGGTGGTGATTATTATATTATAAGTTAAAAAAAGAATAATGACTAACTGCTTTTTTATAGTTTTTATATAAGTAATCCTGTCAAATGAATTTCATCTGTCACTTTTAGTTTTTAAGATATTTAACAGGTAATCAAAAAAATAAAGAGGTTATAAGAACAAACAAAAAAATAAAATAAATAAAATATTGATTATAATACGTCATTTTAAAGGTAGTTTCACGCTGAATTTTAAAAATCGAATAAAATCACTATAAGAAAAATAGCAATTTTATGTAATATCTCAAAAACTAAAAGTGGCAGATAAGATTAAATTTGACAGTTGAATTATTTATAAAAAATAGTACAGTAGAACCCCGATTATCCGTGCGCGAATTATCCGGGCTGCGGATTATCCGTGCTATGATTTCCCATCATCGAAATTGTATTTTTGAAGTTCTAACGAAATAGCGTTACCGGAAATCACTCGACCAAAACCTTATGTAGAATTATATTTTTTGTTCTGTTATCTTTTTATGCAATACATACATATAAAGTTAGGTTGAACTTATGGGATCTTTTTTTTTCTGTCATATTTTGACTATACAGTGTGTCCACGTAAGTTGGCGGCATATGGGAAACTTTTTTATTATTAGCTTTACGAAAAAAAGTTATTCTTCATAAAAAGTTCTGCATGGTCCAAAACCTAAAATGCAACCATCAGATGTTAAATTTTTTTAGTCATATTACGAGGTTTGTCAAAAAATATGATTTTTGCTCTAGAGTAAAGTACCTTTCTTTTTGACAATATCGAAAATTGTTATAAAGAAAAGATGTTTAGAATTAAAAATAGCTTTCAAATATTCAACATTGTTTATTTACATTAAAAAAATATTTTTTTCTACATTTTCTCTGCGATTACGTTGGAAATTTAAGTTTGCACATTAATGCATAATTAATCTAGGATGCAAATAATAATAATGTAAATAAACAATGTTGAATATTTGAAAGCTATTTTTAATTCTAAATATCTTTTCTTTATAATAATTTTCGATATTGTCAAAAAGAAAGGTACTTTACTCTAGAGCAAAAATCACATTTTTTGACAAACCTCGTAATATGACTGAAAAAATTTAACATCTGATGGTTGCATTTTAGGTTTTGGACCATGCAGAACTTTTTATGAAGAATAACTTTTTTTCGTAAAGCTGATAATAAAAAAGTTTCCCATATGCCGCCAACTTACGTGGACACACTGTATATACATCATATGTATGTAACATGTAATAAATGAATGTTCAGATTATCCGTGCTTTTCACTTATCCGTGCCTCGTCCGGTCCCGTAAAACACGGATAATCGGGGTTCTACTGTATAAAAAAAGCCAATTTACACCAAAATTAAATTTTCAAAAATAAAAAAGTTATAAGCATACTCCGAAAACGCAGTCTGTTGTTTGTGCAGAATGTTTCCGTATATTTCAACCAAGGTCTATTCCGCTTATTATAAGAGATAGAAGAAAAGTGTAAATGCAAAAAATTTTGATAATGTTATTTTAAAAAACAAATGCATGTCGCAGTTATATAAAAAAACAAACATGTCTAATCTATTATCTTGATTTTAGCGAGATTTAAAAAAAAACACCTTGAACATTTTGCATTTTTTTAATTTCAGGAGCGAGCCCAAGACGCGCTTAACTTTGTCTTGGAACACTTGGCGAAAGCTGATCGGGGCTCTCAGAGCACTCTCATGAGAGAAGCGACATTATTGTGCAGCTCGTATCCTGTGCTATTTACCGAAAGAGTTTTAAGTAGTATAAGACAAAGGCATCACACCAGGTAAGGGAAGTTTTTTAATATATTTCAAAAAAAAAATGTAGTGGCTCAAAAAATGTGCCATTACAGAAAAAGTGTTTTGTCAGTGTAGCCCAGTCAAATAGGGAAGCATCCTGGAAAAAAAATAATTGCAAGCTGAATTTTTGTATTCTTATTCCCTTAGCATCTGGGATACATCCTCACATATTATCCGCCAAAATCCTCCTTGAGCTTCGCTAGATATAAAGCCCCAAATGTCCCAAAAATCAGTTTTCTACGATTTTCTCGAAAAAAGTTTTTAGAGTTATAGACAATCAAAAAACTCTTTTTTTGACCTACCATATAAAGCAAAAAAATAAGAATATTTTAATTTTGAAAAAAAAATTACCTGAAAAAATAGGATTTAAAGTTTAAAAAATATATATCTTGTTGTCAAGAACCTCCCAGAACAAATCGTCGTTGATCTTACAAACTGACGTAACTCATTTATTGTAATTTTATAAGAGTATCTCGAATTACTTCTATTTGTGAGAGCGAAAATATGAATGTTTTGAGATACAACAAAGGGATAACATCGTACTGCTTTAAAACCTATAGCATTTGAGTTACGACACTTTGTGAGATGAAAGAACGACACAAATAAGGTAGTATTATGGTCTTATCACAAAACTGCACTTTTTTGAGATACGTTAGTTTGTAAGATCAACGACGAAATGTTTGTAATAATCAATTTAATAATCTGTGAACGAAACTATTGTTTTCTATAGGTATTTAAAATAAACAAATATGTTCTATTATTCTCCGTTGGTAGCATTTTTGGATCGTCCCTCGTATTGCATGCTCAAGCTTAAATCTTGTTAGATAGGCCACCAGTAATTCGCGTTCTGTACTGTCGAATGCCATAGACCTGTCGTCCTTTCTTTCTATTTTTCGCAATTAGTAGGCGACATAACATATCGCACAAAATGTGGATCCAGGCCAAGAACTATAGACATAAAGACTGCTTAGTTCCATTTAACCTGTGTTAACAAATTGTGCGGGGTGAGGAGAGCGGCGTGACGTCACCACTTGTGCTAAATCCTATGTTTACGTTCGTTGTATATGATGTTATTCGTATTTTCAAGAGACCTTTGTTGATATTTCGCTGAATAGTTTATGTTTTTTGGATTGTTTCAGTGCAGTGCTACTAAGAAGACATATAAATAAACATTTTCACGTTTGGTTTGTTAACAGTGTGTAAAAATTCGATTCAGGACAGAAAAGAACGTTTGTTTACAGGGTAAAAAAATGGCCACGATTTCCTCAGCAAATGCTTCTTGTTTAATAATATCTATCAAGAAAATTACAAAAGATTGTGAATTGAAAAGGAATATTTTTCTAAATTAAATATTATTATTTATATTAATATTTTTAATTTATTGTATGTATCTGTACTTTTCTGTTTTTTTGTAAAAATGTAATACTAAATACTTTTTTTATGTTCTATATCCCCGTTTTTTAATTATCTAATTAATAATCTCTTAAAATGCTTTAAAAAGTGGTTGTAACAATTAAACTATACATTATGTGCATTTTGTCCTCTTTGTTTTTTGTCTATTTGTTAAGAACAATATTTGTGCTTTTCCTTTTTTAAATAAATCGATAAATTTCCGTTTTTAATTATTATCGTAAAATAAATAATTTCTTTACATAGTTTTAAAACAATTGGACAAATTATGGGTGTCCCATAACTTGAGGGCCATAGTGCAGCAGGTGATAGAGGAGGTTATTTCCGAAAAAAATGTTTATATAACATGGGGCCAACACACATCTGTTTTTAAGAGGATTTTTAATGTTAGAGGAGTGGGGGAAAAAGGGTTTTGCAAAAAAAAGAAAATCTATCACCGACAGCTGAATACTCAGCTAATTGTGATTCAAAAATGTGATACTCCTTTTTTTAATAAAATTACACGTTAAGAAGATACAGGCTGTTAAAATTACCTCCAAAAATGTATAAAAAATAATCTTTTTTTTTAAATTAATTTTTTCTTATTTATTCTTTTAAAAAATATCAATAATATTTTATTTATTATTATGTGTCGCTAAAGGCTTGTTTTTATTAAGAGAAAATATAAAAAAAACATTGCGTTTAATATAGCATTTATAAAAGTTTATTATTTATTTAGTTTTTTCTAAAAAAAAATTGACCGACTAATTTTTTTTCAAAATAAGTTTTATTTCAATTTATTGCTCTTGTTCTGATACACGACTTTACCCAATTTCATGTTTTTACCGCGTTTTTTGAAAAAGTTATTATCAAAAAGTTTAAAAAATTGCCAACTTTGATGCTCTGTATCTCTACAAAGAAAGAGTTTTGACCCATGCATTAGAGTAACTTTTTTATCAGACATGACCTCCTCTATCACCTGTTGGCCTATGGCCCCTAAGTTATGGGACACCCTGTATAGGTACTACGACATTATGTGTAGATTTTTTTTTCACTTTAAGTATTTAAATTTAATTTATTTAACAGATATTTCAAATATAAAATCATTTGTCATCACTGTAAAGACAATATTTTTAAATGTACAATGCCTCAATTTTGCATAAAATTTAATTTGCATAAAGAAAATAGCTCTAAAAGCACATAAAATCCAATATAAGGATAGGCGCGCTTTCTGCCCAGCACAAGTGGTGACGTAACAGCGAGTTTGACCTTGAACATCGATTGCAGACAGATTCGGCAAACTGAGCAATCCTGTCTAGTGTATAATAGTTGGACCCAGGCGCGCGTTTCTTATGCTGTCTTTCCGGTCAGAGCCGACCGACGCCCATTGCGGATTAGGATTATTCCTCTCTGTCTATAAAAGATACAAGCACGTAAAAGCACGGCAACGTTGGCGAAATTTTCGATTTATTTGGGCTATAAGCCTGGAATTTCAAATAAGCACTGATCGAGGGCGGCCATAATTATATTATGGCTCGTGGCACCATCAACGTATAGAACGTTAATGTTTCTTTAAATAAATTAATATTCAAATATTTAATCAGTACCAATTTAAGAACAAAAATAAATAAATAAAATGTTAAAAGATATGAGAGAATGACCTTCCTGTATTAAAACTCACGAACCGCTACTGGGTAGAACCAAACCTTTTTTTCAAAATTTAATTTTGGTTATGTTTTTAGTACAAATCAACTTGCCACCTCCACACCGCCAGCATCTCAACCCCAAGTGACGTCTGGAGGCGTCACCATTGTTAAGGTTGGAGGCGCTCCGCAACCAACCACCACGCAAACCTCCACCACTGGAGGGTACACGCGAAGAGCGAAACTGGGGGATTCGCGAAGTACAGGTAACATTTTACACATTTTAAAGGTCCTTTAATTTGTCATAAATTAGTCGAGTCACTATTTTTTAGAGTAGAACTAGAGTCCCTGTATGTTGACATATTTGGATATAAAATTATATCCAAATATGTCAACATACAGGGAAAGTAGAACTACCACATCTTGAAAACAAGGTAGTGTTGACCCCCATGTTATAAAGCTTTTTAAAATATTGGCACTCATACCATAGTAGTTATATGTTATCCGTTATGCTTCCCTCGATTCCCATTCTTTCTTTTATGATCTCATTTCTTATATGATCTGTTCTAGGTATTATCATTGATCTTATTGCATCCATTTCGACACTTTTCATTTTTGCTTTGTATTTTTCTGTTTCGCGACAAGTCTCTATTCCATACAACAGCGTGCTTTTCACCATTGTTTCATAAATGTTAAATTTTACATTCTTTTTTATCTCTTTGCTCCATAAAATACTGTTAAGACAACTATTTACTATTCTTTTTTCTAGTTCTTTACAGTCTGTTCCTGTCTTATCAAATGTGACACCCAAGTATACATACTCATTGCATGGAGATATTGTTTGTCCATTTTCTAGTTCTAATTCACTTGATTCGTTTCCAATACATAAGTACTGTGTCTTGTCCACGTTCACTGTTAACCCCCACTTTTGGTATTCTTCCGTTAACTTTCTCATCATATACTCCATGTCTTCTTTATCATTAGCTACAATTACTTGGTCGTCAGCAAACTGTAGTGTGTACATGGTAAATCGGTCGTTAAGTTGTATTCCCATGCCGTGTACGTTGCGTTTCCAGTTTTTTAGAGCTACTGCGATATATACTTTAAAAAGAGTTGGAGAGATACAACATCTCTGTCTTAAGCCTTTCGTTACCAGGAATTCTTTTGAAAGTCGATTTCCAATTTTAATTTTAGATTTTGACCCTTTGTATAGTTCTTTTATATTATTTATGATTAATATTAGTCTGCTCTAACACGGTCCATAATTTTTCTACTGGAACGGTATCATATGCTTTTTGTAGGTCCACAAAGGTAACATGAGTCTCTATATTTCTGGCCAGAAATTTTCCTATATACGCAATATAAAAGAAAGCCCTTGTAAATATTTATTTAACAAATTCCTACCCCTAACTCTAGGTCGTCTACATACCGCCCAAACTACGAACAGTCACAGGAGCATGACCCGCCTCAATGTTGCCGGGGGCTCGGTGGGGGGCTTGCACAAAAGTATGACAAGACTAAGTTCTTCTAGGTATGTAAGTTTTCTCCTTTTTAGTTCCTACACACTACACAAAGCTAGCCATACGGTTCATCTTATTAGAGACCCTGTATGTATGACATATTTTTAATATAAGACGCGGGTCGCAAGGACCAATTTGACGGCTTTACCCTAAAGGGGAGAAAACTAGAGATATAACAAAAAATTACCCCAAAGTTAAATTCACCCCGTTTGGGAAAACAGACGTCTATTGAACTAAAACAAAGGAAAAAAATCGGCAACCCGTTAGAAGCTTACCTTCTTTCATTTAACAGCAGTTCTACATTTCACTCGCGGCCGGGGTTTTTCTTGTGGTTGGAATTTCGGTCTTAAACTTAAAATACGTGTGACTTCTTTCAGTGTCTTGTCGGAAGTGGTTCTTCATTCCCCTGTCAAACACAGGGTGGCGCTTCAAATTCCCAGCGTGTGAAAAAGCGCATGATTTTTGCCAAAATGATCAGGTGATCAAAAAGAAAATAACTTTCAACAAAGAGAAATTATCACCTGACCGGAATTTTCCCAAAATAGGAGTTTCTTTTTTGAAGGTTTTGGCTAAAAAGCTGAAAAATATCAAAACAAAATTTAAGGTTAGGTTTTCCCAAAAATTCAAATGAAAAACAAACTGGCAGCATTAAACAAATATATTAATACATACAGCGTCTCTACACCTGATTAGTGTCTCTAAATATTTTGAGAGTTTTTGCTTTTAAAAGCAAAAACTGTCAAAATATTTAAGGACACTAGGCCTGATTATTAATAAAATCTGTACACGGACTAAACCTCAAAATGGACTGCTGACGTACAGTTAAACAAAATTATAGCAACAAATCACAGTAAATTAAGTACATTTGCACATGGACGGACTACAGATTAATCTTCGACGTTTTAAAAGAGCACAAATTTTCTAAATGAGATTAGAACTTGTTTATATTTTCCCTGGTTTGGAAAATATTATTTTTTAATTAAATTGACTACAATATTCTGCTGCAAAAATTTAGCAACAAAGTTTTTTACCCTCATTTTCTCAAAGCCTTGGATTTTTAGCTTAAGTTATTTATGTTAAACTCATAAGTGGTATAGTAATTAATAAAAATTTTAAATATGATTCGTGGAAAAGCAGTTACAATCGAGATTAAAAATCAATTTATGAAAATATAAAAACAGAGTATTAATCAAACCGAAACAGCCAAGAATTTATCGAGAACTATAAAGAATTTAAAAATTTGAGGATCTGTTCTGCTGCTGAGAACCAATGGAAGTGCCAAGAAGGTTGTCATTGTCACGGTCTAATGCAACTCAACCTGTTAAATTATCATTCTGCCAAAAAAACCACTACTTTCAATAAAAATGGTCGTTTTAAATGACAAATATAAAAACAAAATAAGAAATAAGAGTGGCTGCCAAATATCCCTTATAAAAAGTAAATCGAGTATTTCGGGTTTTTTAAATTTTTTTATAGAAATGTACATGAAAACGTTTTCTGATCACTCCATGGTAACTCTTATAAAGGCGTTCCAAAATGGCAGCCCCCTAGTCTTGGCGAAAAAGTCATGGTTATCAAAAAGGAAAAAAAAATGTTAATAACTAAATCGATGTGTTTTAAGTTTTATTTTTAATTTTTAGTAGTTTTCGACAAATCTTGGGTCGTACGTTTTAAAAGGCTGTGGTTTATTTATTTTAGAGAAATCAGCACCCCACCAAACTCGTACGTCTTGCCGCCACCTCCACCGCTGTCTAGCAATGTAGTGATTACCGGTAATCATCGGTGGCCCGTGTCGCCGACAAATTCGAGGATAGCCAGTGGCGGAGTAACAGTGACAACTATTTCTCCACCCAAACTACAGAGGCCGCTTAGCCAGGGACCTCTGACACTAATCACCAACCATATTGGACATGTAAGCCAAACAAAAATTAGCCCATGTTATAGTGGTCTATTCTGAAAGTGATGAGTAACAGGCTGAGTTTTTGTAAATAGCTTTCTTTTGCCGAAAGGTCCAACTTTTTCCTCTGGGAAAATTGCCTCCATGCCCTTAGTTACATTTTTTAAACTAGAAAACATTTTTATATGATTTTTATTTATTTTTTGAAATTTAGTTTCTACCCGGTGCGTGCAGTGCTAAGAATAAATAACACTCGGCACATTGGGGTAAAAACACCAGATATGTTTTTTGCACGTTCAATTTGTAAATATTAAGATTAAAACTGGAGCAACACCAATCTCGATGTGTCCTGATATTCCGTTTTCCTACAACCTCTAAACTGACCTACTTAGAATACAAGTACCTACCTCGAATGGAGTCAAGAAGCAAGAAACTTAAACAACGAAAAAGACAGTGTACAATAATCGTTTGAAGCCGCGATCGCGGAAAACTTAACAGTGCCTTAAAAATATCAAAGTGCCGTTATAACATAAAACTTAAATGAAACTAAAAAGGAGTTAAGACCGCCGAATGAAGACTCACAACTCACAATCGGATTAGTCCATTTCCATGGTACCCTCCTGTCCATTGGCGTAGCTAGCCTTGCTTTTCAGGGGGGGGGGGCGTGGCCCCGGTCTATCTTGAACAAAAAGCAAACATAGGTTTTAAAGAGTCGTGCAAAGTGTGCAATGAATAAAAAAAAATACGCGCATTAAATGTTCTAATATTTTAATATAACAAATTTAATAATACATTTACCAACTTATTTATATGTATACACAGGAAGTATGTAATTCAGCAATTCTACAAAGAAAGTTTTCTACGTCGCTGACTGAAAGCGTCTACCACACTGTCTACGTCGACCTCAACATCTTTTTCTATGAATAACAATGACAAACCTGAGTGTCTCTCTTGAATCATAGTTGTTTTAAGCCAATTAAAAACTCTCCTCATGGCAGAGAAACTTGCACTTGAAATTGGAAGAATACTCGCAACTTTAAAAAGTTGGTAGAGGTTTGGATAGGTGTTTTCTGCTATATGTTGTTTGATAGAATCATGACCAACAGTTTGATTTAACCGAAAAATACAATTCTTTAAAACGGTCATTTCTGCTCTTAGAGTAGAAGTATTAATATTAAAAATTTCCCGGTATTGCTCGACGAATTTATTCCATTTAACGACGTGGGAAAGCTTAATATGAAAATGGTTATGAAATTGTCACCAAAATCGGAAAATTTTCATAAGACACTAAACGCTAACCTCAAAAAAACTAAAAAGATTATTATATTTATTTTGGAAAAACAGTTTAAAAAGGTCTTTTATAACCTTACGACATCTACAACCCGATTTCGGAAACAGAGGGGCAAAGGTCGCTGTCTTTATTAAATGCGAAATTTAACTTACACTTCTATAATACTTTACAAGATGTCCCCAATATGTATGAAATATTCAATATGCATAATTATGTTTAAATTTAAAAAATATTTTCGGGAAATTGCATAAGTGCAGAAAAGTTACCGATAATTTAAAGAGAAAAAGCCTAATTCCGCAAGACAAGGGCTTTTTCCTGAAATGTAAACATTATCTGAATGATTTTAAATTTTAATGCACCTATTTTATTTGAATATTTCCCGAATAATAATAGAAAAGTATGTATTTTCAGCGTTATGTTCTTTTACTACTAGTCGGTAGGGGAGGCCTAAAATATCTTAGGGGGGGCCTGAGGGACTTCAGGGGGGGCCAGGCCCCCCTGCCCCCCCCCCCCTAGCCACGCCAATGCTCCTGTCTCTTAAGTTCCTTTTCTTTTGTTTTAAAAGCTATTAAGGGTCGTTCCCTCACTTCACTGCGTCAGCCTAACTTCACTGCGCCAGCCTATATTATGTTCTGCTGTTCTCGTGCTCTCTATTGTTTACAGTAGGTGCCCGATTGAGTCGTAGGTTTATAGCTCCTTAGAAAAGAAGCTATTACGCACTCGGGCCATTTCACCCCTCTCTTAGGAGCGTCGGACTGACTAAACCAAGCATGCATTTGTAAGACCACCATTTAATTTGATAATAACCCATCTTTCTAAGTTACAGAAAAAAATTACCCGTTGCTAATTGTTTACTTCTTGTTAATTTGACATGTTTAGGGTGTAAAAAAAAGTTTTTTCATGTTTTATTTCAAAAAATCTTTAGATTTAAACAACAAATTTATTAAATAACAAGTGAAATTAAAGAAAGAAAAATAAGAAAAAAGTTTTTCTGTCTTCGGCCGGGACTCAAACCCGGAACCTCTTGCTCTGTACGCAAACGTTCTCAGCATTGAACTACCGAAGACTACACATAAATTTTCGGAAAACTTTCATGTATGCAGATACGCGGTTTCTCAGTACAAGAACAAGAACGAGAAATTCTCAGGGTATTAATATAATTCTTTTTTCCCACTGTCAAAAATATGATAACTCAAATTAGACGTAAAGAATCAAATTAGACGTAAAGATCAACGTCTGAAAGCATGAGATCACCTTTTCGTGTGATCAAAAAATCAAACACCAAATTGCAAATAATGCAAGGACCTAAAACCATAAACAACAAGTGAAATTAAAGAAAGAAAAAGAAGAAAAAAGTTTTTCTGTCCTCGGCCGGGACTCGAACCCGGAACCTATTACTCTGTACGCAGAGCAAGTACGAGTCCCGGCCGAAGACAGAAAAACTTTTTCCTTATTTTTCTTTTATTTCACTTGTTGTTTATGGTTTAAGCCCAAGTAACATTATTACCACTCAAGGTTTTATTAATTTGGTTCCAAGGTTATTTAGAGGGTGCTAATATGGCTTTTAGGATCAATTTGGCTACAAAAAGGTAATTTATATTGCCAATTACCTAAAGAGGTGTTATACAACCAAAAAGTGTTCTTCTGTTTCTTTTAGATACTTTTGGTTTTATTGATTTCTGATTTATAAAGATGGTCTTATAAAACACTTTTACCTAAAGTTTTTAAAAAGAAATAAATATAAACTTTGGTCTTTTAGTTTTTTTCATTACTTTAGGTCATAACAAAAGTGTTTTATAATAGAGCTAAAAGGTTACCTTATCCTTTTGTTTTTGTAGTTACCAGTAGTTTAATAGTAAATATGATTATATAGGCGGCCATATAGAACCTAGTTTCCTTAAGGTTTTTAAGAGTGGTAAATATAAACTTTAGACTTTTGGTTTTTGCCATTACTTTTAGGCATTTTAAACAGGCTTTATTGGAAGGCTTAAAGGTAAACTTAATTCTTTTGTATTTATGGTTACCCATAGCTGCATATTAAATATTATTTAAATAGGCGGTGATATAAAACTTTGTTTCCTTAAGGGTTCTAACAGAAGTAAATAAATACTTTCGTATTTTAGTTTTTACTAGTACTAGTACAGATTGGTACCTACCTATTGCAAGATTGATTATTTATTATCCTCCTGGGTAGGGCACCCAAGCCTAGATAAGGCCTGTTTAAACGGCCAATATAAGAGGTTTCCCTCCAACCTACAGGCACAACGGCTATCATTGCACTGGCCCTCCTGATTGTGTGCAAATTGCACGATAAAAAAACATTTAAATTTAACACAACACTTTAAAAAACAAATACAAAAAATTTAAGTGAGGTTATGTTCACTATGTTTACCTTCTCGTTTTTATTGGTTTCATAAGTGAGTAACAAATAAAACCAAGTGACCAGTATAAAACGATAATGGCGTATATAGAATTATTTTAAAAATATTGTAAACAGAAAATATTTATCTAGTCGTTTTAGCAGTGTTTTTTAACAATAATTTTACTTTAATTTTAATTTATGTAAACCAAACAGACTTTTTTAATGGTGAATAGTGTAAATTATTTTTTTTAATTTTTAATATTTGTTATTTAGTTATCAAAAAACTATTAAAAAGCATTTGTGAGCTGGCGCGCTTGTTTTGAGAGCTTTTCAGATACGATTTTATCAGAAAAATAAGTCTGGCAGGCAATTTGATGATCCACAAAACGACAAACTCCTCATATATAGGTATATTTTTATGTGATACAATAATTTTGGGACTCTGACATTTTTGGCAATTTTATGACCTAAATTATTTCATATAGCCATTGTGAATCTAAAATATCGCTAAAGCTTTTATAGGAAAAATTCTTTACTCTAAAGGTACTATGGTATTTAACAGAATTGCCAGGATACCAAATTACCAAATCTAGTTTTATAACAGGATAGAGGACGTTTCTGAGTTGCTTTTAGAACCTGGCATAATAGCTTTAGGCTCTAAAAGGTTCTATACTGGTGGAACCGCTAGAGGGCGAAGCTAGCGTTTATTTCTTATGGTTTTATTATGAGTTTAATACATAGGTTGCCACCACCAATTGGGGAGTCCCATTTAGGAGGTCTAAGGGGTATGTAAGCGTAATGGGAACGTGCCAGCGACCAAACATTGAAACTAATGGTTTTAAGGAAAGGCGCTGGCAACTTTTTAGCTTCTGCTATAAATAAAGAAATGTTACTTGGGAGGTCCTTGCATTATTTGCAATTTGGTATTTAAGAACAAATTTATTGTTACTTAATAATTTTTTTACAGCCACCGTTAGGAATCACTGTCAAGAATTTCTGCAGAGGAAAAAGTTGGGCATCTTAACAAAATAAAGCTATTTACGAAAATTCAGCCTGTTTGTTCCTACTTAATAATTTTTTTACAGTTACTGTTAGGAATTTCCAGCATGTTACTCATCACACGAACCGGTGTACTATTCACAACAGTTCTCCCCGCTTTGATTCAACTGTAAATCACAAGTTTGATTTGTTTATAGCATGATTTTGTTTTATTTATTTTATGTAGTTTACTAGATTTAACGGCTTCATTCTTTTTAGTCTTTGAACTACCACATATTGTCTAAATGCTCAATCGCTTCCACATTCACATGTCGATTGAATCTATCTTTATGACTTTTTACGTACTGTTTTATAGTCTACTACTTGTAGGTCCTGCTGAATGCCGCTATTTTGAACGAAAAAAAAAAGTTCAAATAAGTTTTGGTCAACTTTTTTTTGCTTTTCGCGAATACCTAGTCAATTTCGATTTTTTGTGGATACCAGTAATTGTAAAAAAATAGGTCAATGTTTTTTTTTGGATCAAGATATGACGATCAGAACAAACGTTTTTAAAAAGGCTAGTATAATCAGCCTTGCACGGAGTGAGACACGCCATTACATTGTATTTTAGCTATTTACATTTTATTTTATCCATTTGATTTAATTTTAGAACACAGTTAGTCCCGCCCCGGTCCACTCGCCACCTCCTCCACTTCACATCAACACCGGCAGCAACAATAACGCCGTTACCGTCAGTTCCGGTTACACGGGTACTCACATTTCCAGCGGTCAAGTGTCAGTGTTGACAACCGGCGGTACCACCACGCACAATCACACCATACCTATACCGGGTAGTCCCCCACCAGAAATGCTTAACGTGGGCGCCACTGTCAACTCGGTACCGCTACATTCTATGGGAAGCGGTAAGAACTATTGACCTAGAAGGATAAATGAAAACACAAGTTATTATTGATACTGGTGACAAAATTAAACATCACTAAAATCAATACTATTTCTTTAAAAAAAACTACTTAAGTTTTTAGGAACTAACTATTTTTTAAACAATAGGAAACGTAAATTTTAGTACTCGTAAATAAAGAAAACAACCATTTCTCGTGGCGAAGCGGGTATAGAAAGGTTTTATTTCTAGAAATAAAATTTCGGACTTCCTTTGTATTTATTTATTTTAAAACACGACGTTTCGGTTAGTAAGTATCTCTAACCGTTATCAAGTGTAAACTAAATAATCTAGTCTTTAGGCTACTACTTATACTACTTGGTGTGCAGTCAGGTGTGACGGCCCGCCCCCTTTTTTAATCCTAAGACGCCTGTTTTTCTTAAGGAGTGATTTCCATATGTTTGGTATGTCCGTGCTTGGTTGACTGAAAACTTCTTTATTCTGCATTATAAACGCAGCTTCGTTTTCGCCAATGCGACTCCTTATGTAAAACTTTAGCTTCTGAGCACTGAATCCTGTGATCATTTGACCATGCATGATCTGCTAAACCGGATTTTTTAATATCCCCTAATTGGGTACTTTTTAGATGTTCATTTACTCTAACCTGAAAGGGCGTTTCGTTTCACCTACATATGATTTACCACACTCACACGGGATTTGGTAAATACATTTTTTATTATTTGAGGGATTGTCTGGTTTTGTTTTAGTTACAAAACTTCTTATCGTATTTCCCGAAGAAAATACTGTTTTTATATTATAGTGTTTAGCTATTCGTCTTATGTTTTCTGAAATCCCTTGAACATATGGAATGTTAATAACACCTAACGGATTATTATTTTGAGAATTTGGTACATTTAGTTTGTTTTTAATTTTTAATATCGTTGAGTTTGTTAATTTCTCGGAATAACCATTCTGTTGTAAGTCCTTTTTAATGTTGTTAATTTCTGTGGTTAATTCTTCATTATTACTACAAATATTTATGGCTCTTAAATACAAACTTCTTATAACTCTTTGTTTTGTAGCAACAGAATGATTAGACTTAAAATTTAGGTACTGTCCCGTATGTGTAGGTTTCACTTGATTGTTGGTCGAGTACCGTTTAAATGGTGTAGAAAATTCTGTAGTTCGTCTTCATTTTCCGGCCATATAATAAATGTGTCATCCATGTATCGTAGCCATAGTTTTGGTTTGACTCTTGCTGTGTTGATCGCATGGTCCTCGAACCACTCCATGTAGATGTTTGCTACCACTGGCGAAAGAGATGAACCCATTGGGAGTCCATCATTTTGCGCGTGAAACTTATCTTTCACTTGAAAGTAAGAGTTACGGAGACAGAGCTCCAAAAGATCCATCACCCCCTCCACCGATAGCGTTGTTCTCTCGTGAAGTGTATCATCAGTTTGTAATTTGTTTTTGATGATACTGAGTGACTCATTTATTGGCACGTTGGTGTAGAGACTTTCTACATCAAAACTTACAAGTGTTTTAAAATAAATAAAGACAATGGAAGTCCGAAATTTTATTTCTACACAATCATTGTCTACGAGTTTCAAACAAATGGTTTTATTTATATTGTATTTTTCCGTATGCAGCTCAAAAGCTGTACACCCACGGGGGTCCAAGATCTACTGGACACATATTAAGTGGCTCTTCAGAACACATCATGGTCAATGTGTAGCTATTGGTAAGAGAAATGAAAAATAATGCCTGCAATACCGTATGCTTTTCACACAACTGGCGACATCTTCCAAATCCAAAGAAACTACCAGAAATGAAACATAAAGCACGCAGATGAAACAAAAAACAGTACCCATGACCGTGACATAATTTTTCCCTCAGGCCGGTTCAATACTTATTGCATATTTGCCGCCTTCGCGACGTTTTTACTTCACAAGGGTCTCACATTGACCATGCAGTGTTCTGAAGAGTTCCTTAAGGATGAAACAGTCAACTGTCAACACTTAATAGGTGTCCATTAGATCTTGGACCCCTGTATACAGCTTTCGAGTTGCCGATGGAAAATACAATAGAAACAAAACCTTTATTACAAAATTATTTACTATGATTATTTTGTTTTTTATTTTTATTTTAAAGCTGCAATGGATTACTACTGTTGGTAAGCGTTTTAACATACGGGGTGTTAATAATTCATGTATTATACAGGGTATCCCATAACTTAGGGGTCATAGTGCAGTAGATGATAGAGGAGGTTATTTCCTAGAAAAAGTTTATATAACATGGGGCTTAGAGGAGCGGGGGAAATAGGGTTTTATATAAAAAAAATCTGTCACAGCCAGTTGAATACTCAGCTAATTGTGATTCAAAAATGTGGTAATTACAAGTTAAGGAGATACAGGCTGTCAAAATAACCTCCAAAAATGTATAAAAAATATTTTTTTTTTCAATTAATTTTTGCGTACTTATTCTTTTAAAAAATATCATGTCTCGCTAGAGACTTGTTTTTATTAACAAAAAAAATAATAAAAAAAAACATTGCGTTTAATATGGCATTTATAAATGTTTATACCAAAAAAGTTGTTTTTTCTAGAAAAAATTGACCTACTAATTTTTTTTCAAAACAATTTTTCTTTTAGTTTATTAGTCATGTTCTAGTAAAAGACTTTACACAATTTCATATTTTTACTGCGTTTTTTTTTAAGTTATCAAAAAAGTTAAAAAAATTGCCAACTTTGATGCTCTGTATCTCGAAAAAGAAAGAGTTTTGACCAACCTGCATTATAGCAACTTTTTTATCACACATGACCTCCTCTATCACCTGTTGGCCTATGGCTCCTAAGTTATAAGACACTCTGTATATTAAAAAGGGTAATAAGAAATTTAAAAAATGGCTTGACAGAGCTTAAACATAAATGAGCTCCATAAAAAAACAATTGACAGGTACTGTCAACATCAGTGGTCCAACAACTGTCATCTCACGTCGGAACAACAATACCAGTGTGACGTTGATAAATCAACACAATATAACCAATCAGCGCATGAGTGTTTTCGAACCGTATCCAATGAGGGACACCATTCAGCATTTCTGCGAGAAGCACCTCGATAAGATTAAGGCTTATATGGATATCGGTAAGTAGTATGGTATAACAAGACAAGATATGATTTCGCGCATGCACAGCGCTTCGCGATCAGCTGGGGTGACGTCACGCCGAGAGTCAACGCCCTTGATTTAGGTTGCAGTTTGTATTGTTGAATACGTTTCTGTCGATTAGTTTTATGTTTTGATTATTTAAAATTGGTGAAAATGAAATGTGCAATGTATGGTTTTGATTCGGACAATCAGGTGAAAGGCTTTGCACACGATGTGAGCTTTTTTACCTTTCCAAAAGACAAAAAAATGACACAGGTGTGGATCCGTTTGTCTAGACGTGAAGATAAATTTACTGTGAATGCAAGGATTTGCTCAAAACATTTAAAATTTTAATTTTGTTTTTTGTTATAACCAATTTACAAGTAATATTAATAATAAATTATACTATTATTATTATAATTAACAAACGTGAAATTTAGTACCCGTGAATTTAAAAAATCAAACAAGTTTCGTGGCTAATCGGGTAAAAAAGAGTTTTTGTTTCTCTCAGATTTTTCCGTGGGTAACTTGAAAGCTTAACCTCACGGGGATTCCAGATCTAATGGACACCTTGTTTGATTTTTAAATTCACGGGTACTAAATTTCACGTTTGTTAGTATTATTTGGCTTAAAAATTCCGTTGACTGACGCTCACGTGTCCGATAGCGGGTAAAAACGCAATAAGCGTTGATCTGGCCTGAAAGGTAGAAAGAGCTGTCATAGGTCACGGATTAGTTTGTTTCTTTTTATTTGTTTTCGATCTTTTCATTGATGGATATGTATAGCCAGCAGTTTATTTCGCCTGCTCTTGTTCTTTTTTCTCTAGTAGCTCGGTACATGGCGCTTCTTGCGAAAGTTTTCTCACTATTTACATAGGATTAGAGACAAAACCGTCTAATTAACTTTACAAGAGTGTCGCATTGACCAAGCAATGTTCTGAGGAGTCTCATAAGGACGAAACAGTTAACTATCAACACTTATTAGGTGCCCATTAGATCTTGGACCCCCCTGAGGTTAAGCTTTCAAGCTACCCATGGAAAAATATGAGAGAAACAAAAACTCCTTTTTACCCGATTAAAATTGCATTCTTAAAGGCGTCGACTGCTTTCTCTGGCGACTAAAATCTTTGACCACGCAGTCCATTCTTGATTTTTGGAAAAGTATAGAAATCGTGGGGACTTAGGTCGAGACTGTATGGAGGATGGTCCAACAATTCGACGTTTTATTGGGTTAAAAATGCAATGGTTTTTTGTGCTTTGTGCAAACTTGCATTGTCTGGGTGGAGGATGATTAACCAAACGACGACTGACGTTTATTTTCGGGTTCATATGAGTAAACACGTTTTTCGAGTTTCCTGCCTCAAAAAGCTCCAGAGTTTGCTGACACCAATGGACCCGCCCTAGCTTCTTTTTCCTCCTGCGGTATCCAGCAGGAAACTAAAGTTCTTACCCCTAATTCTTTATGCAAATTTTTTTGAATTAAGGTCCGAAGTCCCCTATGAAGCCTCAATCTTGCGATATGATACATGTCGATCTTCCGTGATGCGCATGCGCATAGCATCGATGTTTTCCTGGGTGACAGCCGTTTTTGATGCACCTGGCCTTGGATCGTCGCTAAGGCTAATTCGTCCACGCTTGAATGCTCGATATCAACGTGCCAAAAGTGCGAAAAAGTGTATTTTAATCATGTGAGGTATAATATCAGATCAGATATTTTTCATTTTTAATTTAGTATCCCTAAGAATACCATCACCGGCAAAATGTACAATAGAAGAAAGAAGACAGAAAAAATCAGCCAAATTGCATTTTGCTTGCCAAGCCAGGGGGCAGCACTGTCTCTACGACAAGACTTATTTCACAATGAGAACGAGGAATCCTAGAATATGGATCCATTTAATGTTTATTTCATTACAGGTAAATTCGATATTAAAATTAAAGCTCCCTATTGTCAATTTCATAATTTTTGAGATAACTTTTTGACAGTCATCAGTTTGTTATCATAAGAATAACATAGGCCAACGAAAAAAAAGTTGCAAACAAAGGCTTTTTGTACTTCGTATTTTTTCTAGGGCAGAGCGGTCTATCTGACCTTCATCAGTGCCTTTAAACTAGTTAAGATTTTAAAAATTTGGTTCCTGAATCTATCAGAGGACCTCACAGGACAGCACAATTGAAAATTTTTACAAAATACTTAAGAACACATACAAAACATCAGGTCTTGCGTTATACTATAACTATATACTGTTAAAATTGTTTAAAATTAATTAGTAGAGAATAATTTTTGGTATATTATTGCGTTGTAATTTTATTTTCGAGGATATAGTACTATAACCACGGAATATTCGGTGGCGGCTCGTAGAATAAAAATCTGGAGGTTACAAAGGAGAATCGTAATTTTTTAACACACAAATATACGGATGATCGACCACAGAATGGCTTTAAAATTAAACTTTCAACAGAATTAATTTTTTTTAACGCAAAAACCTACAAACGATTAAAACTCTGCGATCACGGACTACACGACATATTAAAAGAACAAGACGCTAGCGCTACCAAGTCCACTTTCAACTGACTTCGCATGCGCAGATCTACCAATATTATTTACCTCATGTATTAGAATAGATGAATACAGGGTGATTTTCATGAAAATAGAAAGTTTCAAAAACCTAACCTAACAAAACCTAATCAAATCTAACCGAACCGAACCAAAGGAAACTGAACCAATATTTTTTTTCAAAAAAAAAACTTTCCTGACTTCCTGCCCGGGATCCTAGAGGATGTGAATCCGAACCGAACCAAACCGAACGTAACTAAACTGAACCAAACCTAACCTAACCAAACTAAACTACAACACGTACTGCTAATTAGGTTTAGTTGGGTAGGGTTAGGTTTGGATAGGTTCGGTTCGGTCCGGTTCGGATTCACATCCTCTAGGATCCCGGGTAAGAAGTCAGGAAAGTTTTTTTTTGAAAAAAAATATTCGTTTAGTTTGCTTTGGTTCGGTTCGGTTAGATCTGATTAGGTTTCGTTAGGTTAGGTTTTTGAAACTTTCTATTTTCATGTGGTTAGAATCATTCTAGTGTAAATCACCCTGTACATCTATTCTAATACATGAGGTAAATAATATTGGTAGATCTACGCATGCGAAGTCAGGGATTGGAAGTGGACTTGGTAGCGCTAGCGTCTTGTATTAAAAGAATGCAAAATAAACAATCGGTTTGCAGTCGACCTGCAACCTCACTGAGCTTTACGGGACGGCTTTGAAATCCACGCATAGAAACAAAATCGCGCGCGCTTTGTTATAGGCGAATTGGGTTGCATTGGAGCTGCAAACCGCAAGATAAAGTTGTCGCTGTGGGCCGCCGGCGCGCGCGATATAAGAGGTGCGGTAGAGTATAAATGTACATAATTCTGGTCGAAATTTAAAAATATATAATTAATAGTTCTTTTATTATTTTACCTATATTTTTTGGGGGTTGCGCAAACCTGCAAACGTATGGACGAGCCGCCACTGGGAAGATTAGATCTTGTCTTAGCTTCTTCTCTCTTATTCCGTGTCTAGCATACATGTTAAGGGGGCAAAATTAGCCTGTAAAATTTCCCTACCCTAAAATTCGTTAAATGACGTTTTTTCGAATCTCAACTCAATGTGTGGTTTTTTCACATCTCTATGGCCCCACAATTCTGCAACTTGGTGCTTTTCTTGATAAACTGTATAGTTTGTAAAATATGAATTTTCAAAGTTTTGCCATTTTGGTCTTGGATTTCCCTATACTAAAATTCGCTAAATGAGGTTTTTTGGAATCTTAACTCAATCTATGGTTTTTTCGTATCTGTAGGACCCCACCATACTGCCACTCCGTGCTTTTCTTGTTAAACTGTATAGTTTGTAAAATAGTTATGGGTTTCCCTATGTCTTATGGATTTCCCTATACTAAAATTCGCTAAATGACGTTTTCTCGAATCTCAACTCAATCTATGGTTTTTTTCGTATCTGTATGACCCCACCATACTACAACTCCGTGCTTTTCTTGATAAACTGTATAGCTTGTAAAATATGAATTTTCAAAGTTTTGCGATTTTGGTCTTATGGATTTCCCTATACTAAAATTCGCTAAATAACGTTTTTTCGAATCTCAACTCAATCTATGGTTTTTTCGTATCTGTATGACCCCACCATACTGCAACTCCGTGCTTTTCTTGATAAACTGTATAGTTTGTAAAATATGAATTTTCAAAGTTTTGTCATTTTGGTCTTATGGATTTCCCTATACTAAAATTCGCTAAATGACGTTTTTTCGAATTTCAACTCAATGAGTGGCTTTTTCGCATCTCTATAGTTCCACAATACTGCAACTTCGTGCTTTTCTTGATAAACTGTATAGTTTGTAAAATATGAATTTTCAAAGTCTTGCCATTTTGGTCTTATGGATTTCCCTATACTAAAATTCGCTAAATGAGGTTTTTTGGAATCTCAACTCAATCTATGGTTTTTTCGTACCTGTATGACCCCACGATACTGCCACTTCGTGCTTTTCTTGATAAACTGTATAGTTTGTAAAATATGAATTTTCAAAGTTTTGGCATTGTGGTGTTATGGGTTTCCCTATACTAAAAATTGCTAAATGACGTTTTTACAAATCTGAACTCAATCTATGGTTTTTTTCGTATCTGTATGACCCCACCATACTGCAACTCCGTTATTTTCTTGATAAACTGTATAGTTTGCAAAATATGAATTTTCAAAGTTTTGCCATTTTGGTCTTATGGATTTCCCTATACCAAAATTCGCTAAATGACGTTTTTTCGAATTTCAACTCAATGAGTGGCTTTTTTGCATCTCTATAGCCCCACAGTACTGCAACTCCGTGCTTTTCTTGATAAACTGTATAGTTTGCAAGATATGAATTTTCAAAATTTTGCCATTTTGGTCTTATGGATTTTCCTATACTAAAATCCGCTAAATGACGTTTTTTCGAATTTTAACTCAATCCATGGTTTTTTCGTATCTGTATGACCCCACCATACTGCAACTCTGTGCTTTTCTTGATAAACTGTATATCTGTATGACCCCACCATACTGCAACTCCGTGCTTTTCTTGATAAACTGTATAGTTTATAAAATATGAATTTTCAAAGTTTTACCATTTTGGTCTTATGGATTTCCCTATACTAAAATTCGCTAAATGACGTTTTTTCGAATCTCAACTCAATCTATGGTTTTTTCGTATCTGTATGACCCCACCATACTGCAATTCCGTGCCTTTTTTGATAACCTGTATAGTTTGTAAAATATGAATTTTCAAAGTTTTGCCATTTTGGTCTTATGGATTTCCCTATACTAAAATGTAGGATGAATGTGAGAGTGAATAGGCACCAAGTGACTTCAAGTCAAATTATCTTGGTGTCCACCTTGGAGCTGGTAAATTGTCTGCAATAAGGGGACCGAGCCAATAAGTAAGAACAATTTTTTTAAATAATTATGACCGTTGTTTAAAATTTTAGTAAGGCCCACAATTTTAAAATCCAATCGGTGTCCCTATAACTGTAATACGTAGTGCCATCTTTGGACTGATATTTAAATATTTTGCCTTGTTGCCTTTTGCTTAAAAATTTTCCTAAATGGAGTTAGTCCCCTTAATCCACTACACTTAGTTAAATACTAGTTTACTACAGTTAGTATTATTTGGCTTGAAAATTCTGCTAATTGACGCTCACGTCTGAAGGTAGGTAAAAATGCTAATCATCGTTAATCTGCCCTGAAAGACAGAAGTGCTGTCGTAGATCACGGATGTTTTCTTTTTCTTCGGAATCAATCTTTTTATACTCGCCTGCTTTTATACTCGCCTGCTAGTTTCTCTCGTATCTCGGTAGATGGCGCTTCTTGCGAGGGTTTTCTCACTATAGACGTAGGACGAGAGACAAAACGGTTTGATTAACTTCGCAAGGGTGTCATTGACCAAGCAGCCTTCTGAGGAGTCCCATAAGGACGAAACAGTTAACTGTCAACACTTATTAGTGTGTCCATTAGATTTTGGACTTCCGTAAGGTGAGGCTTTCGCGCTACCCACGGAAAAATATAAGAGAAACAAATACTTCTTTTTACCCGATTAGCCACGAAAACTTGTTTCACAGTTTAGTATAATTTTAACTATTTTTGTTTACAGGCTCGTCACTCACACGCCTTGAGTTCGAGGGACGCCCAAGTGGCTAGTTTAAAACACTGCTGGGACATTCTCAAGTGCGAGAACAAGACGTTTATCACACTAGTGACAAGTGCTTTTCCCTGCTCGAAAGACCAAGACGCTTTGATCAACGAACTACGCCATGCTGGTAAGTTTACAAAGGGTGTCAATTAAAAAAAAAACAAACAAAACTATTTCTGGGTATAAACAAAGTAGGTCAGTCAATAAAAGCATTCAACAATGCAAATGCGCATGTATAGTCTAAAAGCATAGATTTTTTTAAATATTTACTATCGTTGTTGGACTTAATTTTGTTGCATCTGCGGCTCGCTGTATCACATTCTCAAATTGAAGTGCGATTCCATTTCGGACTTGTTCCCTTTCCAGTTGGAAAAAAGCCAATATATTTAAAATTATCAGCTGCGATTGTTCATTGTACCTATTATATTTGTTTCTCGACATTTTACAACTTTTTAAAATAATTTCCGATAAGTTAGTAAAGACAATGACGGATACTTCACATAACCAATTACCTTAACCGAACCGAATCTATTTAATAGATAAACACTACTTTTTTTAAAAGTTTATTGTCACCGCTGTTTATAATATACTAAACAAAGATAAACAAAAATGACGTCAATACAAATGCGTATAATTTGGACTATATCTACGATTTTTCTAAAGGGTAGTTTACACTCAAGTTTGCAACACTGAAATTCCTGTGCTACTCCCGAGGGACTCGAAAATCATGCAATTTTTTAGTTTTTTAAAAAAAACTGCCTTAAGATTTCTTTTTTGTTTAAGTATTTACGTTCAATGCTTTTGTAAAGCTCCCCAAATTTTCTACAATCTAAGCGCAACTCTAGCTTCCTAGTTTCATTGGTTACGGCGATACGTGTGGTCTTAGATTTGCAGTTTTTTACAAAAACTGACATTTTACCGGTAGGGTCATTTTCTAAGCCTCGTACCTGCTAAACTAACCGTCCTAGAGAAAAGTGATAGAGAAGGTATTTATAGAGAATTCTATTGGCTTTAACAAGGTACTAAAACTGAGCCCCGAGGTATTATAGTTTGGGCAAAAACGAAAAAAATATTAAACCATCGATGTTCCAGAAAACAAAAAATATTGTACTAAATAATTATGGAATTTATAGTATTAGCCCATAACGTCTTTCTTCTGCTTTTTGACATGGAATAAATAACATATAGTTTTATAACACCTATCTTAGCTAACAGACATCAAAATACCAAAAAGTTAGAATATCAAAATATTTTTTTCATTCTGAACGGTTTCAGCTAGAGTAATGAAAGTTAACGCGCACAATGGTCTTTAAGTACTGAATTTTCAAGTGTCAAAAAAAATTATATATATGGCCCCTAGGGGGCGCATGGGGGAAAATGTGTTTTTAGGTTATCCCTTATATCTTCTAGACTATTATAGTCATTTCATTTCAAAAAGCCGCCAAAAAAACCATAATAAAATTTAAAGTGTGAAACCCATTAAGGAATCCTAAACAAATAAAATTGAATATGGGCCGGACTGGGAACTGTTTATAGTATATAGTCAAGTAAAATAAAACGTTTAATAAAAGTTGCTGCTTAATGCGTATAATAATCATTAATAGATAGGTACTATATACTATGTAGCTTGCCCCCTGTAATATGTGTAATACTTTCGTATATTCTGGAACGATTTCCGTAATTTTCTACTGAGAGTTGCGCATACATATCAAAAATAATATCTAGAGTTTTCCTCGTACAATGTGTTTTTAAAAGTTTTGCCTTGCCCTTTGGATATTTTTACCTTCCTAGCCCGCGTAGCAATGGCTAGAGAGAAGGTATTATTTTCGTCGATTTGAGATAATGCCAAAAATTTGTTATTTGGATGTATTTTGACCTATCCTAGCAATATCGTCGTGATCTCTGTCTACGTGTGTGTATATATATATAGGTAAAATAGTGTTCAAAACTATTACGGGCTTATTGGATTTTGGTCAAAATCCATTAATGCGAATGACAGTTTTTTGACAATTAAAAACTTTAAAAAATGCTAACTTTTTAATGGAGCATCGTCTTAATACACTGTTTTCAAAATGTAGTAGACTATGTTTTCTTCAATAATTCGTGCTATTACCAAAAACTTCGTAGAAGCTTTAGTTTCTGAGATATTTAAAAAAAAACTGTTGTAAAGGCTAATATATTATCATGGCTTTACTTGAAGTTTGATAATAGGCTAGCCAGGAAGGTGTCAGTTCCGTCATGGATCCATTTATTTTTAAGGGTTAAGGTTTGGTTTCTGTAAAACCGCAGACTCTAATGGTACCACCACTTCTTCTCCTCCTTGGTCCTCAAATGGTCTCCAAAAATTTGTTTGTGGTGTTTCAAATGGCCGCCAAAACGCCATTATTAATATCACTTACTAGGTCCTCACTTATAAAAACAAACTAAAATATACAGGTTTATACTTGTTATTATTCACAATAATAATGATAATGTCACTATCTCATAATGACATGAATTCAAATCCGTAATATAAACTAACAATGTTAAAATGAGTTTGACCCTGTAATAAAGAATGCAGGTGGTTCATTTCCCTTTCGAAAGCCTTTGTTATATTTCGAGAAGGAATTAGGTACTTATAGAATGGTATAAGGTATGTTCGAAACTTTAACTTCAAAGAATGATGTATACCTAGCCGTGCTTAAAACACAGAAATTCTTCCCAAAATTTAAAAATAAATTTTCAATTTTTGCACAGACTCCTGCAAATCCCAAAATGGTTATTATGATTAGGGTGGCACGCGCCAGTTTTTTGTGCGGCTTTTTGAAATGACAGAACTTTACACCTGTACATTTAGGTCTTACTAAATTGGTAGCTCAGACAATTACTAACAGGCCTGCTATATAGAAAAAAATTCAACGCTGTTAGTAAGGCTCCTAATTAGAGCTATTTTTTGTCATTTACGATAAAAAAATTTATTGACTCTTATATACACTGCCCTAGGTCATCGAGATTGTACCAAAAGAGTACGGTCGACCACTTCTTAATTTTAAATACTATTTAATTGGCCTCAGGTCCCTAGGGACTGTAAGGACCCAAAATCTTATTTTGATCAAACTTTTACTGTACATCTCTAAGGGCCGGGTTATCAATGGAGGGGTATCTCGTCGTGTTAGCTAGCCCTGGGTTAACTCTAACCTTGGGGTAACCCTCGAGTTAAAGAGAAAAGTGTTTATCCACGCGATTTTAACCCAGACCTCCGAAACTCGCAGGTTGGCATGCTATGTTTTTAATGGAGCGTCGTATTAAAATGTGGTTTTCGGAATATATTAGACTACACTTTGCTGATGCTAAAAACTTCGTAAGAGCTATAGTTTCTGAGAGATTTACAAAAAAACTATGTTTCAAGGCTGATGTATCATGGCTACAATAGAAGTGTGCTAATATGCTAACTATGAAGGTAAATAAACTAAGATTAATTTGTAGGATATTTTGATGTGTTTCAAATATGCCCCCCAAACATTGGAGGTTCGGCTGATCAGCTTTTGGAAAGCAGCGGGGGAAGTTTAGCAAGCAATTCTAGCAACACCATGATCAAATGGGGATGCTTTTTGTGCGCGAATCCTGAGCGAGCAGTTGGATTTTTGAGAGGTAAGTTCATAATAAAAAATAAGTTTGTGGGCAAATCCTTAGTAGGGGGATATTCACAGCTCGTATAGTACCCGGTAGTTTTGGCATTGTTGGGCACTCTTCGAGCGTAACCAGTGCCAAGGGAACATGAATCGTGATGGTAATTCGTGAAAAGGAAATATGAAAAGTGGACATTTACAAAATTACATTTTCATACAAAATAACCAACGAATTATGTATATTTATGTAGATTTTTTAGGGAGTAACTCCCTTGCCAAAAACTAGATGTCATTATTTTGTTCATTTTTAAAAAAAATTTAGGTGATACACAACCCGTCATAGAAGGACAACTAAAAGAGAAAAAAGGTCGTTGGCGACTATTTCGTAGATGGCGGACAAGATATTTCACTCTAAGCGGGGCTCATTTATCAGTTAGAGGATCGGTGAGTAATCAATAATACAGTGTTATTCTTTTTAAAAATAGAACAAAATCGCAAAAAATAATAAATATCGGTGGGGGCGTTCCGTAAAATATTTACCATTTTAAAAAAATATTTAGTAGAAATGATAAAAAGCAAAGAAACAGTGAACCATTTCTGCACTGTATGGTTTCTACGTTTTACATTTCTATAAATATATTTTTTTATAAATTCAGTTTCCTACTACTTTTATTTTTATTAATTTCGATTTTTGCAAAGGATGTTTCTAGGTTTTAAATTATAACAAAAAAAATTGCAAATAAAATTTTCTACATTTTGGGAAAATTAACTAAACCAAACCGAGCGATCAGTGAATGAGCTATTTCTACACTTTGCGGTTTTTACGTTTTACATTTCTATATTTTTTTTATAAATTCAGTTTTTTTATTAATTTTGATTTTTATAAAGTATGGTTTCCAATGGCTTTAAATTATAAAAAAATGACAATTAAAATTTTCTATATTTTGATAAAATAATAAATACATTATTCATTACGTCGTTCCATAAACCCGAATATTTATTTTTTTGTATTTTAGAGTGGAGGAGAATCGATCGACGTGAATCAAATTCGCTCGGTTCGCGTGTCGAGAGGCGCGCGCAACATACCGAAAGCGTTTGAGATCTTCACAGAGAACCAAACACTCATTCTAAAGCCGAAAGATGGTAAAAACGCCGAGGAATGGGTACAGTGTCTCAGCATAGTCGTGGCCCATTCTCAAACCGCCAGGGAAACCAACACTGGACCAAATGCCAAAAGCAACTCCTTACCCGCCCGAGGATTTATGGGAAGTAGTAGGACACATCTTTGACATTTACAAACCTCTTACACATATTCATAGATAATCACGGATTATAGAACATAAACAGATTGGATTTGACCAAAGTTGGTGTGAAATTCAATCTCAAGCTGTTTTAGAATCTCTGGTTAAAGCAAAGTTGATTTTGACAATAGGGACCTTTTGCATGTCCCATTTTTCTCTTATCTTCTATTTGAGGCATGCACAGTTACCTGGTTTGAACCTTCCCAAGTAACATTTCTTTATTTATAGCAGAAGCTAAAAGGTTGCCAGCGCCTTTCCTTAAAACCATTAGTTTCAATGTTTGGTCGCTAGCACGTTCCCATTACCCTTATATACCCCTTAGACCTCCTAAATGGGACTCCCCAATTGGTGGCGGCAACCTATGTATTAAACTCACTATAAAACCATAAGAAATAAACTCCAGCTTCGCCTTCTAGCGGTTCCACCAGTATAGAACCTTTTAGAGCCTAAAGCTATTATGCCAGGTTCTAAAAGCAACTCAGAAACGTCCTCTATTTTATTATAAAACTAGATTTGGTAATTTGGTATCTTGGCGATTCTGTTGAATACCATAATACCTTTAGAGTAAAGAAGTTTTCCTATAAAAGCTATGGCGATATTTTAGATTCACAATGGCTATATAAAATAATTTAGGTCACAAAATTGCCAAAAATGTCAGAGTCTAAAAATTATTTTATCATATAAAAATATACCGAGTTTGTCGTTTTGTTGATGATCAAATTGCCTGCCAGATTTATTTTTCTGATAAAATCGTATCTGAAAAGCTCTCAAAACAAGCGCGCCAGCTCAAAAATGCTTTTTAATAGTTTTTTGATAACAAAATAACAAATATTTAAAATAAAAATAAAATAATTTACACTATTCACCATTAAAAAAGTCTGTTTGGTTTACATAAATCAAAATTAAAGTAAAATTATTGTTAAAAACACTGCTAAAACGACTAGATAAATATTTTCTCTACAATATTTTTTAAATAAATTTATATACGCCATTATGATTTTATAGTGGTCACTTGGTTTTATTTGTTACTGTATCGCAACAAGGATTTTTGAGTGCCCTTATGAAACCAACAAAAAAGAACAAAGTACACATGGTCAACATAACCTCACTAAATTTTTTGTATTTGTTTTTTTAAAAAAGCCTATAATTCAACACTTTTAAATGTTTCTTATCGTGCAATTTCGACACAATCGAGAGGGCCAGTGCAATGATATTCGTTGTGCCTGCAGGTTGGAGAGCAACCTCTTATATTGGCCGTCTAAACAGGCCTTATCTAGGCCTGGGTGTCCTACCTATGAGGACGGAAACTCAACAATTATTAATTATTGGGCTTTAAATAATCAATCTTGCAATAGGTAGGTACCAATCTGTACCTAGGTATATCTATTATTTTTACCAGAAATATCTAAAAAAAATAAAACACGAAAGTATTTATTTAATTCTGTTAGAACCCTGAAGGAAACAAGTTTTTATATGGCCGCCTATTTAAATAATATTTAATATACAGCTATGGGTAACTATAAATACAAAAGAATTAAGTTTACCTTTAAGCCTTCCTATAAAACCTTTTTAAAATGCCTAAAAGTAATGGCAAAAACCAAAAGTTTATATTTACCACTCTTAAAAACCTTAAGAAAACTAGATTCTATATGGCCGCCTATCTAATCATATTTACTTTTAAACTACTGGTTACCGTAAAAACAAAAGGATAAAAGGTAACCTTTTAGCTCTATTATAAAACACTTTTGTGATGACCTAAATTAATGAAAAAAAAACTAAATGACCAAAGTTTATATTTATTTCTTTTTAAAAACTTTAGGTAAAAGGGTTTTATAAGACCATCTTTATAAATCAAAAATCAATAAAACCAAAAGTATTTAAAAGGAACAGAAGGAATATCAGTTTTATTATACTCCCTTTATAAATCACTTTTTGGTTGTATAACACCTCTTTAGGTAATTGGCAATATAAATTACCTTTATGTAGCCAAATTGATCCTAAAACCCATAACAGCATGCTCTAAATAACCTAGGAACCAAATTAACAAAACCTTGAGTGGTAATAATGTTGCTTGGGTTATCCTTTACTAAGGGATAGTGTTTGACCTTACTTGTGTTCGAATGACGTAAGCTACTAGTTCCTTTATTTAGAGACAGTGTTGCCGCGCATTATAACGTTATGGCAAAATGTAATGTATATTTAAAATATTTTTGATACGAGATAATTATTTCAAGAGCTATTTAATTTTACGCCAGTTATTGAAAATTATTTTTTATAAAAACTAGTAGGCATGTGTTGTTTGGCAACAGTGTTCATCAATTAACCAAAAGTCATCAATGTTCTGTGAAGTGCGTAAAAAAAAAAAAAGTACACAGTAAACACAGACCTAATACTGTATTTTCCTGGTATTGCTCTTTCAGTATTTCCCTAGTTTTTTTGGAACTTTTTAATTAATTTTACCTACTGAACGCAAGACAGGTAAAATATTGTGTCTGCAAAAGGTCAAAATTGTGATTGTAAATATCACGTGACATCTGTCATTTAATGTCGTATTTATAACGGATAAAGTGAGCTAAAGGAGGGCGTGCAAAAGGGCCCTAATAACTTTTGAGGCCAAAAGTGATATGGTGCTATCGTTTTAAAAAAAATTTGATGTACTTACTTTTTTAGAGTTGTGGTAAAACATTCCATTTTTAAACAATTTTATTTTTACATACCTGCATGCTTTGTAGTTTATTAGGGATAAAAAGACACTTCAATCACGAGGTTGATACTATTTTTGCAACACTTTTTCATCAAAAAAACATTAAATTGCGACTTTCAGGTGAAGCAATATACAAAGTGTTTCCTAAAGAAAAAACACTTCTCAAATGTTCTACTTAGAAAACACCTTGTAAAGATTAAACACTAGTATGAAAACTAAAAATTCTTTTAGTTGAGCCACAGCCCCCTCAAATTAACAAGCACGATCCATCTATGAAATACAACACTGTCGAAGTGTGACATTTTCGTTATTTTCTTGTCAGCCTCTATTTTTTGGATTTCAAAATAGTCAAAATTTTAGATCTGTCAGCCTTCGAAACTGTTGCCATTCAAAGTAGAATCAGGCTTGATATAAAGAGGAATGTGGTTGAGCATATAGGCAAAAAGCATGTCCCATAGATCACACAATTTGCGGGTCACCGGGTGTGTGCCTCCAATTTGAGTAGGAGGGCCCCTGTGTCTCATAAATCCAAGATGGCGGCTTTTTTCACGTTTTTTCACAAACTTTGGCTTATAACTGTTGCTACATTAGTTTTACAGAAAAAACTGTTAATACGTTTTTTGTTTTTAATAGAACACCAATTAATATAGTAGACAAATTAGCTCAATATCTTAAAAACTAACAAAGATATTAATTTTTTAAATAATACTAACTTTTTTATCCAAAAAAAAGATTGAGGAAATTTTAGATTTACTTTTAAGTAATAAGAGCGCCTCTGTGACTTCATAAATCCAAAATTGCGATTTTTTCAATGTTTATTAACAACAGTTTTCTTTTATTTTTTGCCACATTAACTTAACAGAAAATTGTATAGGTTATGATTTGTTTGCAACAGAACATTTGAATTGTCGGTTTAATGAGCTTTAAATCTCAAGAACCTAAGGAGATTTTTTATATTAAAAAATATTATAAAAATTTAAGATTGAGCAAGAAAGTTGAAGACGGCCCTCGATCGATTGGTGTCGCCGGATGTTTGCCTCAAATTTGAGTAAGAGGGCATATATGACGTCATTTTCCATTCTTTTAAGAATATAACTTTCGCTAATTTAGTTTTATTGAAAAACTGTAGGAAATGTTTTCGTAGTTAAAAGAACACCAATTAATATATATAAGGCTAATTTTTTTACTGTATTAATTAGTGTTCTTTTGCAAACAAAAACTTTTCTTTAATTTTTTCTGTAAAACCAATTTAGCAAAAGTTATAAGCCAAAGTTTGTAAAATAAATTGAAACTGCCGCCATTTTGGATATATGACGTCATATAAGTCAAATTTGAGGCAAACACCGGCGACTTGACAATGAGTGATCCATTACCAAACGATCAAGGGTAGTCTTAAACTATCTTGCTCAATCTTAAATTTTCATAATTTTTAAAAAAATAACAATATCTTTTTTAGTTCTTATGATATAAAGCTCATTAAACAGACAATTCAATTGTTGCAAGAAAATCATAACCTATACAATTTTTCTGTAAAGTTAATGTGGCAAAAGTTTGTGAAAAAACATGGAAAAAACGTCACACCGGCCCTCCTACTCAAATTGGATGCAAACACCCGGTGACTCTTCCACAACTATCCCACGGGATACCATAGGCCACTAAACTATTTAAACAAAGTTGTTAAACGTTTTTTTTTTTAATTTTTAAGTTGACTTTTATGATCTGACTAAGGAAAAAAATCCAGACATTAGGTTAAGTGCAAGGGGAATTCGCTAAGAAAATTTTACACCTCTCTCGCTTTCAAATCTCGAATCTACTGTTAATTATACAGGATGTCCCAACTAAAAGGTAACAGACGTGTTTTTAAATATTTTTCGCTCGAATTTGAAAAAATACTCGGACACGTCGATTTTGTTTGCGAGGGGGACACTTTTTGGCGATCTTGAAATTTTTGTAGCACGTACTATCTTCGAGGGGTATACTTTACCCCTATATTTTGAATAGGGAAAGTGGATCTAGTGATACCTTGTTTTAAAGGCCTCTTGAATGCCTTTACAACCGTATAAAAATTTCAAAAATCTATTTATTAGTTTTTGAGATAATTGCCTTCAAACTTTCAAATTTAACATGGACTGGTAAATAAAAATGTAATCAGAACTCTATATTTTTCAGATTTAATTTTTATTTTATCATTCCATGTAAAATTTGGAAATTTAAAAGCAAATATCATTGACCTATGGATTTTCAAAATTTGAAAGCAAATATCTTAAAAACGTATCTATAAATTTTTGAAATTTTTACACGGTTGTAAAGATATTCAAGAGAACTTCAAAACAAGGTATCACTAGACGCACTTTCTCTATTCAAAATATAGAGGTAAAGTATACCCCTCGCAGATGGTGCCTGCTACAAAAATTTCAAGATAGTCAAAAGGTGTCCCCCTCGCAAACAAAATTGACGTGTTCGAGCGTTTCTCCGAATTCGCACGAAAAATACCCAAAAACACCTCTGTTACCTTTTAGTTGGGACACCCTGTATATTAGCTATCAAACAAAAATGTCCAGTTGTTAATTTTGGTCACCTAAGTAGGTAATATGAAAACATTTGTATGACTTAAGAGTCCTGGATGTAAAATTTTCCTTTAAAAATACACTCTTTAAACTCAAGATCTCGTTTTTGATAACTCACAATCACTTTTTTTAGAATTTTTGATCTTACTGTAAACAGCTATAAGTACTTAAAACTTTGTGTAATTTTGGATGTAAGTATTTATGCCCTTATTTTTGTTTTTGTTAGTTTAGTTCATAATATACTTTAAAACATTCCAGATTTTTTTTATATTGTTTTTTGTTATACAATTAAAGTTATACCATTATGCAAGAAAATATATATTTTTTTATTCTTTGCTTTATATATTTTTGTATTTCTTTGTTTTTCATTTTAAAAATTTTAACTATTTAAGAAGCAAGTTTTACTAAAAATAGCCAAGGTATCTCAGAATCAGTTTTTAATTTAAGTTAGCTTTAATATTTTAAAGTAACATTTTTTTTATGTTAAAATAAAAAACAAAAAAATACAAAAATTCTGTTCTTTAAAAAATTAGAACTAAAGTAGTGCTATTAATTTTTTTGAACTAGGAAAAAATTTAAAGGGCAAACAGCCCAATGAAAAGAACAACAGTCATTTTTTGAAAGATAAAACTTTTATTGAAGTAATGTGGGTATGTTATTCAGACAAACAATATTTCTTAAAGTTATTTATTAAAACAAATCATATTCAGCTTAATAAAACACAAAAAAAAAACAAAATCCTAACGCCACAAGCCAAAAAAATCAAACCTTTAAATTTTGCAGTTGCTGTCTGAACTCATCGTTAGGACGAATAAAACTTCTCGCATTTTTAACTAAATCAAATGCCTTTCAAAATGATTTTTCCATTTTTAAAATTGAAAATCTGATAACGACCGAAGAAGACCGACTAACACCTGCATTGCATTAAACCAAAATGTTTTCTTATCAATAGAATATTTAATCTAAAGTATAGAGTCGTTTAATGGTTTATTTAAGTTGGTTTCTGGCAAATCTAGACATTTTACAAATTTGTAATTTAAATTAGGATAATGAAGAGGGGTTTCTATTCCTACACTTAAAACGTTTTTATATCGTATTCATTTAAAACTATAATATCGCTACAATCTTGTGACCCAAGGTACAGGTGATTGATTATTTTAGCTGAAATTTTATTTGGTTTTGTATTGACAACATATCCAGGCGAAGCTTCGTCTAATTTTTCGATGACTGACCCGCGTTCCCGATATTTTTGTCCGTCTAAATGAGTCACTACTGTATCCGAAGGGTTTAGTTTATCTTTAAATTGATTGAGTCCAGGAAACTCATTTTTATATTCTTGAACTTTGACTATTTCAATTTCAGTGGGACAAAAACCCAATAAAAACAATAGTCAATTTTTGACATTTTTATTGATGTAATGTAGTTAAGTTATTCTGACAAATAATTTAAAGTTACTTATTCAAACGACTATATTCAGCTTAATAAAACATTCAAAAAAAACAAAATCCTAACGCCACAAGCCAAAAATTAAACGTTTAAATTTTGCAGTTGCTGTCTGAACCCATCGTTAGGACGAATACAACTTCTTGCATTTTTAACTAAATCAAATGCTTCTAGAAATGATTTTTCCATTTTTAAAATTAAAAATCCGATAACGACCGAAGAAGAGCGACTAACTCCTGCATTGCAGTGAACCAAAATGTTTTCTTTCTTATCAATAGAAGATTTAATATACACTATAGACTCGTTTAACGGTTTATTTAAGTTGGTTTCTGGCAAATCTAGACATTCTACAAATTTGAAATGTATATTAGGAGAATGAATAGGGGCTTCTATTCCTACACTTAAAACGTTTTTTATGTCGTATTCATTTAAAACTGTAATATCGCTATAATCTTGTGACCCGAGGTACAGGTGATTGATTATTTTAGCTGGAATTTTATTCGGTTTTGTATCGACAACATATCCAAGCGAAGCTTCGTCTAATTTTTCAATGATTGACCCGCGCTCCCGATATTTTTGTCCGTCTAAATGAGTCACTACTTTATCCGAAGGGTTTAGTTTATCTTTAATTTGATTGAGTCCAGGAAACTCATTTTTATATTCTTGAACTTTGACTATTTCAATTTCAGTGGGACAAAAACCCAATAAAAACAATAGTCAATTCTTGAAATATAAAATTTTTATTGATGTAATGTGGTTAAGTTGTTCTGACAAATAATATCTCTTAAAGTTACATATTCAAACCATTATATTCAGCTTAATAAAACATTTTAAAAAAACAAAATCCTAACGCCACAAGCCAAAAATTAAACGTTTAAATTTTGCAGTTGCTGTCTGAACCCATCGTTAGGACGAATACAACTTCTTGCATTTTTAACTAAATCAAATGCTTCTAGAAATGATTTTTCCATTTTTAAAATTAAAAATCCGATAACGACCGAAGAAGAGCGACTAACTCCTGCATTGCAGTGAACCAAAATGTTTTCTTTCTTATCAATAGAAGATTTAATATACGCTATAGACTCGTTTAATGGTTTATTTAAGTTGCTTTCTGGCAAATCTAGACATTCTACAAATTTGTAATTTATATTAGGATAATGAATAGGGGCTTCTATTCCTACACTTAAAACGTTTTTTATGTCGTATTCATTTAAAACTGTAATATCGCAACAGTCTTGTGACCCGAGGTACAGGTGATCGATTATATTAGCTGGAATTTTATCCGGTTTCGTATCGACAACATATCCAGGCGAAGCTTCGTCTAATTTTTCGATGTTTGACCCACGCTCCCGATATTTTTGTCCATCTAAATGAGTCACTACTGTATCCGAAGGGTTTAGTTTTTCTTTTTTTAATTTGATTGATTCCAGGAAACTCATTTTTGCAGTCTCGCACTTTGATTATTTAAAAAATTAACTTTGAAACTGTAAGTACTATTTTTTGATCACTACACTGGTACTGAAATAAGAAATGGTATATTCTGAGGTGACAATCATTGTCATGTGGCATAGACACTATTTGTAGGTATCAATAAGTATGTATATGCCTACTAAACTGAACTAAATGCACAATAAATATAAATGGTGTTCCTAAATATCATACACATGGACGCACCCAGTAGTGGGGGTTCGGTCCCCAAGGCTAAGATTTTTTTTAGATATTTTTCACATTTTATGAATATAAAAATAAAAAAGCATAAAATACGGCATCATGAGGTCTTGGCCCCCCCCCAAGACATATTCCTGGGTGCCCACTAATATGTACTATGCAACACATATATAATAACTAAACCCTTTTGGTCACCATGGTCGTTTAAACAAACACTTTCCAAATTAATTATTATAAGCTTATTATTGTGCTAATACATTCAATTAAATTTTACAATTTTATCTCTGGTAAAACAACTCGTGACTGAAAGAGTTTACTCTTCTTTGTGTGTATGATATTTAGAAACGCCCGGTATATAGCCCAGAAAAAAACGCCATATTGGATTGGCGTTATTTCTCTAAGCGACCTCCATTTTTAACAGAAAGAACTAAAACAGGAATTGGTACATCTATATTTTAATTCTAAATATTTTCCCAAATAAATGCCAATGTCACATGATATACATAAATGACTTAATATCTTGCGAATTAACAATAATATATCATGCCTAATAGTTATAAAGTATATCGTAAAAAGAGGTTAGGTGATAAGAGTATAATTATTAATTTTTGTACTCAGCATAAAATTATGATCCTAGAGACCATGGTATTAATTGTTTTTTACAAGAGTCAAAACCTATCTTTTAAAATTGATAAAAAGTATTGTACATCAATTGACGTATTTTTGTGAAAAACAAAAAATTTCAACTGCTACTTGGATACAATGTTGAAATATTACGATATAATGATCCACACTAGATAAGTTTCTTTAAAATAACGGACATAAAGCAAGTTTGATACCAGTATAATAGTTGTTATTCTAATGAATTAAATTAGGAAATTTTCCTAAGGTTGGTAAGTTTACAATTATGAAATGGCAGGTAAAATTTTGTACCTAACTCTTGCAGAAAATTCTCTTTAGCACTTTGACGAATGTCAACGCATGCGCTGATATTCAATTTCACAATTGTTTAAAACAGTATTTCCTAAATTAAAATGTTGATAGAAGTTAGTCATGTTGCTCTAAATTCACCAACCTCAGAAATAAACACAAAATTAGCGAGACTTTTGTCAGTTGGATTTTGAGCGGCTTCTCGAGTCTCTAGCTGCTGATCTAGAGCGTGACCGTCCCTTAGAAGCCTCTCCATTTGCGGATGGGCTTCTCTTGGTGCGACTGCGTGACCTCTTGTCAGTTATGGGAGAGCGAGAGCGTGACCTCTTGTCTTTTCTGGGAGATCGAGAGCGTGACTAACTTACAGACCTCGATTTTGATCTACTTCTGGACCTACTTCTAGACTTTCTACGCGACTGTGATCTGCTACGGCTGCTTTTTGAATCGAAACGTTTTGCCGCTTTATGACGATTTTTCTTCGGTCACTTTGATCCCGCGTCCACTCAGTTCCGTGTCGTCCAATTTTTGGCGTTTTTAATATGAGAATAGGTAGCGAACTCTTAGCACACTTTCGTTTTAGTTGTCTTTGTAGGCGTCTGCCTACGTGACTTCGCCAGCTTTACACATGTAGGCTTTCAAATCTTGCCAACTGACGCGGCTACATGGGATTTCGACGATTACGCGGTACTTGGTACGAATTGGACGTCCGTACTTGTCTCTCACTCCTTCCCTAGCTGATGTGTTATACCTGTCTCTTGTGAAATAAGAAAAAAATATACCTAATACTTAAAAGTATATTAAAAAGTGATAATGAAAATCATTATAAATTTTTGTACTCAATAAAAAATTATGCTCCTAGGTGCAGGAATCAAAACTTACTTCATAAAATTAAAAATAAATCAATTGACATAATTTTGTAGATAGACAAGTGGATCTTTTATTTGGATACCAGTTTCTGTAAAATAATAAACTAACAGAGATAAAGGAAGTTTAATACCAGTATAGTCAGCGGCGTAGCGTGGGGGGGGGGGGGGGCGGGGGGTTCGTCGCCCCCCCCCGCCCCGAGGGTAGTGGCGCCCCATAGGTGGGAGAGGCGCCCTTGTGACGTATCGGCCGCCCCCTCATACATGATGACCTTTTTTTTTTTTTTTTTAGTTGCAAGATTCGTCAGAAGCGCCCTTGTGACTTATCGGCCGCCCCCTGACATATGATTACCTTTTTTTTTTTTTTTTTTTTTGTTGGTCGCAAGATTTGTGAGAGGCGCCTTTTTGACCTTTTGTTGGTTTTTTTTTTGCCATAAGATTTTTCATCAGTTTTCAGAGGCGCCCTTTTTAGCTGTCGCCCCCCCCCCCCCCCCCCCGCCCTTTCGGGCACGCTACGCCGCTGAGTATAGTTACTATATGTAGTGGTTAATTTAGGAAAATTTCCTAAGGTTGGTAAAAGTTAACAATTAGGTAATGATAGGTAAAATTTTGTACCTAACTCTTGCAAAAAAACTATCCATTAGCACTTTGACGGACGACAACGCATGCGCTGACATTTAATTTCACAATTGTTGGGTAAATAACTATTACATAAACTTTTAAAACAGTATTTCTTAACTTAAAATGTTGAATGAAGTCAGTCATGTTGCTCTAAATTCACCAACCTCAGAAATAAACACAAAATTAGCGAGCCTTTTGTCAGTTGGATTTTGAGCGGCTTCTCGAGTCTCTAGCTGCTGATCTAGAGCGTGACCGTCCCTTAGAGGCCTCTCCATTTGCGGATGGGCTTCTCTTGGTGCGACTGCGTGACCTCTTGTCAGTTGTGGGAGAGCGAGAGCGTGACCTCTTGTCTTTTCTGGGAGATCGAGAGCGTGACTTACTTACAGACCTCGATTTTGATCTACTTTTGGACCTACTTCTAGACTTTCTGGGCGACCGTGATCTGCTACGGCTGCTTTCTGAATCGGAACGCTTGCCGCTTTTTGACGATTTTTCTTCGGTCACTTTGATCCTGCGTCCGTTCAGTTCGGTATCGTCCAATTTTACAATAGCGTTTTTCATGTCAGAATAGGTAGCGAACTCAACCACGCCTTCGTTTTGGTTGTCTTTGTGAGCGTCTGCGTACGTGACTTCGCCAGCTTTACGCATGTAATCTTTCAAATCTTGCCAACTGACCCGACTGGATAGGTTCTCGATGATTACACGGTACTTGGTACGGGTTGGAGGTCCGTACTTGTCTCTTGCCCTTTCTCTGGCAGATTTATGATCCCTGTCTCTGTCTCCTCCTGCTCCTCTGTCTCTGCCCCTTGGGGTGCCCCTGGCTCTCTCTACCGTAACTCGCTCCCCCATCATTCTCTTGCCGTTCAGTTCGTGGCATGCGTCTTCGGCATCTCGGTGGTCGTCAAACTCAATGAAACCGTACCCGTTTTTAAGCAGAACGTCACGAATGCGCCCGTATCCGCGGAAAAAGCGTTCGATGTCTCGGTCGTTGGTGCCGTAAGGCAGACCACCAACGTAAACCCTACCAGAAGGCATGTTGGAGACTTAATACTCTACTTTACAAAGATATAGACCGTGAGCGGGAAGCGTTTGAATGTGGCTTATCCAAGAGTGGCGAGATGGCACCTGAATCATGCGCGTGACGTCTTTGAGAGTGATCTTGCCCTGGGCTACTGCTAGAAGGGTTGCTGCCGTACGTCGGACCTGTCCAGAAAACACAACCGCGTTAGATTTCGAGCTTTGTCATCGATCGAAGACCTAGGCATCTGAGGAACCCTCCACGTCTCTAGACTAGGTAGACTCTGCAAGAGCAAATTAAGTGTCCACTACTTATTATATAGGGTGTTTCCTAATTGAATGTCAATATTTAAGGGGGTGATTTTTGGGCTCATTTTAAGAACAAAAATCATATGAACATGTGTCCTAAACGTATTACCTTTTGAGACGAGAGGAAATACAGGGTGGTAAAGTTTTCAAAAATAAATCATTTATTATTAATATCTACAATACCAAGTGAAGTGTACTTTTTAAATCTGTATGCAATTATGAGCAAATTTGATCTCTTGAATTTTTTTAGCCCGACGCACGGGTTTCATCTAAAAAAATAAAATCTACGTGTCCCTGCATGATGATATTGTCATATTAACGATATTGTTATGATCATGCAGAGAAACGGTTTTTATTTTTCTAAGCGAAAACCGTGCATCGGATTGAAAAAAATCTAGTGATCAACTTTGGTTAGAAATGATTGGGGATTTCAAAATAATTTTTATTGCAGGAAAAATCAGTGGCGTGCCATCAATGTCTGCCAAAATAGCCAGGTCAAATTATGTATGAACGCCACTGATGGAAATTTAAAAAAAAATTATTTATTAAAAAATGCCTCTTGATTCATAGTACATGTATGACAAATTTCATTAAATATCTGAAGTGGTATTGTAGATATTAATAATAAATGATTTATTTTTGAAAACTTTACCACCCTGTATCTTAAAAGGTAAGACATTTAGGACATATGTTCATATAAGTTTTTTTTCTTAAAATGGGCCCAAAAATCACCCCCATAAATATTGACATTCAATTAGGAAACACCCTGTATTATGGCGAATGTTCTTCATTATGATGTGTAAAATAGACCAAGGAAATAACCTCGAAAAAATAGGTGCAAGCTGAATTTAATACTTATTCCTTAGCATATGAAATACACCCCACATATTCTCTGCCAAAATCCGAAATTAGCGGTATAATCGGCTACTTGGTTCACAAAGGGGTCAACTTTTCAGTTTCATGTAGTGCATTCATCAAACAGGGTGATAAACAACCAGAATAATACCTTAAAATTCTGGTTGTTCCTTAATGTAAATAATTCACTTACTTTTACAAACACACATTTCACATTTCCTAAAGTCAATTCTATTACACCACAGTTTACCAATCTATTGGTAAGCTATTATTCAATTTCAGGTTTTTTTTAATGCATTTTAGTCTAACCCTAACAAAGGTAATGGTAAGTGAACGCAGCAATGGACATAGGACGCGGAAGGGTGGTCAAGACCTTAAGAGGGGGGGGGCGGTATTAAGCCTGAAAAGTTGTTCTGCAGAGCTCATTTAGTAGTTTTTCAAGACAAATATCATAATTATGAGTAGTAATACCTTTTAAACAAAAACCAAAAATTTTCAGAAAATATTGAGGTGTTACTTTAAATGCTCGACATGTGCCACAGGCAAAAATGTTTTAAGTACAAAAGGAAAATTTTTAAACAAAACTCTATACAACAAGAAAAGTTTATAGTTTTAAGGTAAAATTGAGTACAGCATGTCCCATTTTCGATCGGATTAAATGGGAAACTCGGTTATTATTAAATATATCGATTTTCTGATTGCACCTTACCGTGCTCTTTTTTGGAGCCCTTAAAAATGGTGCAATCAGATTTTTACTATACCCTGTGGTTTCGCTAATACAGGGAGTTTTTAAAAAAATTGCATTTTAAATAATTCCTTGTATCTCGCTTATTTTGCAAAATATTTTTATTCTGTAAAAACCTTTCTATGGCAACTTTTTTAGAGCAAAATAATGACGTTGTGAATTTTTTTAATTATTGTTTAGTTTTTGAGATATGGTAGTTATAAAAAAATTAAATACGGACCTGGATTTTTTTTATTACTATTTTGATTGGTTTCATGCTATTATTACCTTGAAATGATAAAACTTTAATATTTTTTGATTTAAGGTTAAAAAAAACTATTTAATATTTGAAAAAAAAATTATAGTCCAAACCTGTCCAATGTAATTATAAATTATAAATTAAAAATTGCAAGACACACTAGTTGAACGATTTTTAGTTTATCTGTTTTGAAATGATAATTAAAAGATTTATAAATAAAGTAAAAAACGTTAAAAAGTTACAAAAATAATATCATTTTATTATTTGATGGTAACACAGCAGGTCGTGAAATTTACAAAACAAAAGTGTGGAATTGACATTGTCATTTTTGTGAATGGCTTACAATTATTTTAAACTGGCTAGAAATCGACCATATCCAGATTTTGAAAAATGTGATATGTTTGACTGCTTCATTCAACCAACAAAATCCCAATATTTAAATGGCAGAAATATTTTTATGCAAAATGCGTTAAGAAAAATTATTCAAAAATGCCAACAATGTCTTACACATAATGGTAATCAGAAAAATTCGTGATTTTTTGTAATTTGTTTTTTTTTGTATTTTTCGTAGACATTGTTTCAAATAAATCTGTAAATTAATGTAAAACCATTTTAATATGCTATGTATCAAAACAGTTAAACTAAAAATTGTTCAACTAGCAATTTTTAATTTATATTTATGTTGGAAATATCTAGGTTCAGACTAATTTTTTTTTAAATATAAATTTTTCTTTTTACCTTAAAACAAAAAATTTTAAAATTTTTATTATTTCATGATAATACTAGCATGAAACCAATCAAAATAGTAATAAAAAAAATCCAGGTCTGTATTTAGTATTTTTATGATAAATACCATATCCCAAAAACTACACAATATTTTAAAAAGTTGACAACGTCATTATTTTCTTCTAAAAAAGTTGCCATGAAAAGGTTTTTACAGAATAAAAATATCTCGCAAAATAAGCGAGATAGAAGGGATTATTAAAAATACAATTTTTTCAAAAACTCCCTGTATTAGCGAAACTATGGGGTATAGCAAAAATCTGATTACACCATTTTTAAGGTCTCAAAAAAACAGCACGGTAAGGTGCAATCAGAAAATCAATATCTTTAATAATAACCGAGTTTCCCATTTAATCCCATCGAAAATGGGACACGCTGTACATAATACTTTTAACTAACCTTTTTTTTTAAACCCAAATCTAATGCAGACATAAAACTTGTGTATCATATTGGGTTAAAATCGTTTGAGGTGTTCTTGAGTTATTGTGACAAGTCAAGTAATAATTCTCGCCCTAAAAAAATGTTTCAGATTTTCCACCCCTTGACAAGTGCGCCTGTAGTAATTTATCAATGTTACCTTTGACAATGCTGCAAAGCTTTCTACAGGATTTGGGTGTATTGCAGTCTCTTTTTAATAAATGCTATACTCTATCTGTTTTTTATCCTCTCCTCAAAAAGAGTGTTAAATATGAGTATTTTTTGTCTTCACATTTTTAAAAAAAGTTTAGTTTTCAAGAAAATCACTAAAAATTGATCTCTAAGGTCATATTTAGCGAAGCTCAAGTGGGATTTTGGCAGAGAATATGTGGGGACGTGTCACAGATGCTAAGGAATAATTATACAAAAATCTAGCTTGCACCTATTTTTTTCCAGGTTTCAGGGTTTTTTCACCTAATATGATTCAGACATAGTTCCCACATAAAAATTCTATTTTAAATTTAATCCAAACAAAAAGTTATGTGCAGTGGTTACATGCAAAGATATTATCATCTTAATGTGTTCAATCTTTTTCATTTTTAAACCATTATTATAACTAAACCTTGAAATTTTTAAAAAACTAAATTTCTAAGGGCCTATCCTTAAATTATGTAACACTCTAGGGGGGAGGGGGAGGTTTGGCCTAGTGTTACAATTAATGTTTTTTAATGTGGTTTTTCTTGAAATGTGTTACAAGGGGGAAGGGGGGGGTCAAAAATCTTGAGTTTTTGTGGTATGTAATTTAAGGATGTTCCCTAAGACCTTTCTGCCCTCTTCTTTTAGAATGTTCCCTCACACATTACTTATAATCATTTTTATGTGGGAACTAAAATCAAAATCTGTCTTGTTGTGTTAATTCAAATGTTATGATGTTCAATTTTATTATTTTTTTTTTTTTTGAGAAAAATTCAAGGTCTTAGTTTTGAGAATCAACAAAATTTAGGGGATATTCCATGAAAATGACATGATTAGAAAAAAAACAAATACATGTATATGGTATGGTAAATATGCTATGCATCTTGTTGCTTGTGTGTCTTACAAAATAAATTTGAAAATGATCACTTTGGCATAATTCATAACTGAAAGCTATAAAGAAAAATGTTTGGTGGTAGCACTAACTTGTCAGTTACACCAATTTAATGTAACAAAAATAACTTTATCTTTGTTATAATTATATTTCTGTTATTTAACAGTAGATCAGTTGCTAAATCACAGAAATTTTAGAAACTTTAAGGAAAGGTAAATCTTATATGCTTAAAATGTCCATCATGAATTTGCTTTTCTAAAAATTTGAAATGTTTACCATGGAATATCCCTTAGGCAGATGGGATTTTAATAGGAAATTGAAAGAATAAAACAGATGAAACATTTTATTTGTGCTTGTGTAAAAATATTTTAGAGCAAGATTAGGAAAAATTTATTTAGTGATAAGAAAGTAGGAAAAAACTGTCCAACAAAATTTGTAGTTTGCCTTTACTCTTTAAGTTCAGGAAGAACAACATTTAGATTTAATTAGACTGAATTTTTTTCCTTATTAATTTAAAGGTAAGTAAATTATTGAAATTAATTAGATATTATAATAATAAAAAAACTTTATTTAATTTATTAGTTTAACAAGCTGAAATTTTAATAATTTTATTTCAAAATACTTATGTAAATTTACCTTTTTAAAAATAAACAGGTAGTGGTTATTCCTTATTCAGAAGTAGCTTTAAATGCATTGAAAAAATATTAATATAATAATAAAATAAAATATAATTGACCTGACCATTGGCAAAGCACTGTGATTAATATTAAAAGATAAAATTCAATATTTGCTTTTTTTTGTTTGGCAGTTTATTCCAATCAAGCAAAAAGTTACTACCCTTTTTAACTGTGCACAACATACTCCAGAAGAGTCTCATAGGTAGATATTTAGTGTTTAGCCTAAGAGGTATCAGAGCATCTCACATCTCCTTGCACCCATAGCATCAACAATCAAGTGCTTCTCGTCACCACACTTGTTGAGTGAGTCCTCATCTTAGCCCTCAGAGAGAATTAGAGTTTGGATGGTCCCTCAGTAAGCCCTCTAGTGCCCTCAATGTCAGATTGGTCTGTGCCTGGCAAGAAGTCATCTCTACCCTCTGACCGAGGCTTGACTATTATAAATTATTATCTATGTTTAATACATAATATATTGAAAATCTTTACAATAATGTCTTCAATTTTTAAAGTTCCTTATTGATTTTGATGTTTGACCTTATTGAATTGAATTGAATAAATCTTTATTAGCAAATTGAAATGCTATTTCATAATACAAACATTATTATAAAAAAATACATTTAAATGTTAATGTTAATAAAACATAATAATTCCAAACATGATACTAATAACTATTTACTCATTATGTAGGTATATTTATAAACTAGGCATAATATCTAGAAAAATCTAAAAACAAACAAGCATTTATTTTATTCCAAACAGAACTAAATATTATTAAAGCCAACAATACTGTTAAATACAGGTTTTCACCCATCTAAGCCATTACTAGGAAATAATTAAACAGATATGTGCTTAAAAGATTGAAGACATTACCAAAATATCGAGGAGCCACCTCAAATTAAGGAAGATAAGGCTTGTGAATTTGAGGGAGCTGTAAGTGAGGGGTAAATAAATATATGGTTATTGACCCTAAATTACAAAAATAAGATTAAACAAACAGGAACTGGGTATTGCAAAGTTACTAACCCATAATTTTCCTGAAATCCAAATACTTATAAATAAATTAATGAGGCTTTGAAATATGCAACTTTCCCACAAAAATGCAAGGCACCCATAATAAGGTTAGATAAGAAACCTGCTAGAAATTAAGGCGCATATCGAGAACTTTAAAATTCTAGAACTCTAATGAAAATTTATAAAACTGTTGTTAATCTACTTACGATTGAAGTATTTTCGTGGGTACAGAAGCAAAAATCTAAAAATTTTCCAAAAAATCTGCTGAGTCTACCACGCCATGCCACTATTGACGTAAAAATGACACATGACAGAAGCAAAGAACACCGATAAAACAAGCACAAAAGATGACACGTAAATTTGGCAACGTTGGAAATTTGAGTTGAACGGTTTTTTTATTTTTAGGTTAAAATTGTTGAAAAAAATAAACAAAAAACGCAATATTTTTATTTTTTAAAGTGGATGGTTTGCTTATTTTTATTAACTCCAATTTGGTACAAAGGTATGTGTGCTTGTGTAGAAATGAACATAAAAATGTGCAACTACCTAACTACCTATGTAATGTTTATATAAGGTTTAAATGCCCAGTGATTGATACCTTGCCATTGACTGATACCCTAGAATCTTTTTGCCCAAAAAAAGGCTCCTATAAGCCTTAAATTGTATTTATTTATTTACTTTTTATTTTATATATAAATGACCTACCAACAGTTTTAAAAAATTGTATGATACAGATGTTTGCAGATGATACCTATATTACTTTATTTAAAAGGAACTAGGAAAACCTAGGTAACTATTGAGATAAATTGACTAAACACAAACAAATTAAAATTAAATGTAAACAAAACAAATTGCATAATTTTAAATTCAAAAAGTAACTTAACAAGTTTTGCTCTCTATAAATAATTAGAAATTACAAATTTGTTCAAATATCTTGGTATAATTATAGATTCAAAATTTGATAAATACTATGAATATATTATATCAAAAATTTCTTCAAAAATTGGTTATTTAGGAAGGATTATTTATTATTTATCACTTTTTTCAGCATATAAACACACAAAAATTAAACTAAAACTATGTTAAAAAAATTAAACTGGCTTTATGTAGAAAATTTCACTTTATATAATGTTTGTATATTTATTTACAAAATTCAACACAACCTACTGCCAGAACAACTGAACCAAGGGGTGAACAGCTCTCAATCTTTACAAAATCCCTCCCAATCACCCACAATCCTACACAATCTTACCAAAAGATTGTGGATTTTAACAATCAGGGTACACATTTTGGGGTTAGCTGGTCACCCCTCGGTTATTAAGTAGCAAGGCCGGCAACGGTAAATAAAGAGGGCAGCCAAGGAAACTATAGACATGATGACCTTTTTTTTTAGATGCCAGAATTTTTGATGGGATGGCCCCCTTCAGGTATGCAGGTGCGCTATGCCGTTGCACAGTCCTCCACAATCCCTCACAATCTTGCCACAATCCCTCACAATCTTTACACAATCCTTCCCAATCACCCACAATCTGTCACAATCTCTCACAATCCTTCACAATCTTACCACAATCCTTCACAATCCCTCACAATCTTACCACAATCCCTCACAATCTTTACACAATCCCTCACAATCTTAGCAAAAGATTGTGGATTTTCACAATCAGTGTACACATATTGGGTTAGGTGTTCACCCCTCGAACTGAACTTACAACTGAAAGATTTTGTCCTCCAAAATTCAAATTTTCATTCACATTATATAAGACACAAAGACAATTTTCATTTAAATAATTCCCAAAAATTAATTGTTCAAAAAGGGTTGTCAAAATTTAATAAGAGCCTGTCCTTAAATTACGTAACACTCTAGGGGGGAGAGGGGTTTGGCCTTGTGTTACACTCAATGATTTTTTAATGTGTTTTTTCTTAAAATTGTGTTACATAATTTAATGACATTCTCTAAGTTAAAAAACTCAATAAAAAATTTAAAAAAACTAAATACATTGAAAAAATTTTTAAATTGGATGTAAAATAAATTATTGTTAATTTACACTTGAACATATTACTTAGGCTATAAATATTTACATAGTTAACAATTAGATTATATTATAATTTACTATACTACTAATGAAATTGTAGTATATTCTTGCTAAATAAAGTTTTAAAGTTAACTAGTAAATCAGAATATATGGTAATCCTGTACACATTTTTGTTATTGTACTGCTTTCCCCTCCAGAAATATTTAGTTCACAGATTATTTAATTTTTCTTTGAATGTTGACCTGTGAACACCTTTTTATCTGAAGGGAAGTGCATTTTTTGTTGTTTATGAAGTTACTATCGAGGATATTTATAGTGATTTTTACACAGGGAAATATTGGAACGATTGAAAAATACTATCTATCTATCTATCTATCATACTTTTGGATACGAAATTAAATGAGCATTTATTTATTTAAGTATTAATGTGTTCTAAATATGTACCTTGAAATATTTAAAAAAAAATTAAAATAACTCATGATAGTAGAGTAATCTAAGCAAAAAAAGTATCAATTACTAGGATATCAATAACTGGAATTTCACAAAAATTTGCCTACCAATAACTGACAAAAAAAAACTTAAAATTAATTTTGAAATATTTTTGTTATATTCATTAATTTAATTTCTTACAATTTCGGTACGGTATTTCCTAGTATTTCCCAGCATTTCCTCAAATTTCAAACGTGCTGTGTGTGGATCGATAAAAAAAACAAATTTTATACTTCATACAAAGGTATGTGTGCCCAACTTGCGAGTGTCAGAAGGAGAAGGGCATGGCGCTACACCTTGTAGTTTACTCGCATTGCACCGCGGCGAGTATTTCATATGTAGGAGTTGGTTTTGGTTAAAATTGGCTTACCTGGGTTTGCTGTTCTCTACTGATGACGTGAAACACACAGAAACGTACGTCTAGAGATGCAACCTTGTGTAAGAAGGAAAACAACCAAAATCAACTCTTCCTTCTTCTTCTGACACTCGCAAGTTGGGCACACATACCTACAAGACGCTAGCACTACCAAGTCCACTTCCAATCCCTGGCTTCGCATGCGTAGATCTACCAATATTATTTACCTCATGTATTAGAATCGATGTACAGGGTGATTTTCACTTGAATGATTCTAACCACATGAAAATAGAAAGTTTTAAAAACCTAATCTAACCGAACCAAAGCAAACTAAACCAATATTTAAAAAAAAAAAAAAACTTTCCTGACTTCCTACCTGGGATGCTAGAGGATGTGAATCCGAACCGGACCGTACTGAACCGAACCCATCCAAACCTAACCCTACCCAACTAAACCTAATTAGCAGTACATGTTGTAGTTTAGTTTGGTTAGGTTAGGTTTGGTTCAGTTTAGTTAGGTTCGGTTTGGTTCGGTTCGGATTCACATCCTCTAGGATCCCGGGCAGGAAGTCAGGAAAGTTTTTTTTTTGAAAAAAATTATTGGTTCAGTTTCCTTCGGTCCGGTTAGATTTGATTAGGTTTTGTTAGGTTAGGTTTTTGAAACTTTCTATTTTCATGTGGTTAGAATCATTCAAGTGAAAATCACCCTGTATGCATCTATTCTAAAGGGGCCTACAGACACGCGAACATTTCCAGAGATTAGTACGCGCGTACAGGTTTGCGCATACTAATCTCTTCGTGTGTAGACAATATCCGCCTAAAATATCTCTCGAAGATTAGTTCGCGCGCACAAAGTACGCGAGCAAATCTCTCGGTGTCTAGGCAAAACGCATTGATAATATCGTGTTTATGTTTAGAACGTTTAATTTTGTCTTCGTGTGTGTAGGCGATTCCCAGAGATTAGTTCGCGCGTACTAATCTCTAGAGATTAGTTCGCGTACTAATCTCAAGAAATGCTCGCGTGTCTGTAGGCCCCTTAAGACATGAGGTAAATAATATTGGTAGATCTGCGCTTGCGAAGCCAGGGATTGAAAGTGGACTTGGTAGCGCTAGCGTCTTGTCACATACCTTTGTGTGAAGTATAAAATTCGTTTAGATGGCGCTACACCTTGTAGTTTACTCGCATTGCACCGCCGCGAGTATTTCATATGTAGGAGTTGGTTTTGCTTAAAATTGGCTTACCTGGGTTTGCTGTTCTCTACTGATGATGTGAAACACACAGAAACGTACGTCTAGAGATGCAACCTTGTGTAAGTAGGAAAACAACCAAAATCAACTCTTCCTTCTCCTTCTGACACTCGCAAGTTGGGCACACATACCTTTGTGTGAAGTATAAAATTCGTTTTGATTCCTAGTATTTCCCCCCCTAGTATTTTGAATGGTATTTCCTAGTATATTTCCCAGTACTTCCCAAGTATTTCCTGGTATTTCCCCTAACCTGTACACCAAAAGGAAATAACGAGCCACCCCTCGATCTTACCTTGGCTACTGAAATAAAAAAACTAATATATTTTTACTTATAACTATTTAACCAATATAAACTAACCCAGAGAACTTTTGTTTTGTCCTAACTAAGTTGTAACTCTTAACTTATGTTATGGTACCTACCAGTGGCGGTTATTCAATAAGGGCTGCGGTGCTGCAGCATCGGCTAATTTTGAGTACAGTAATATATTTTTTTAGTACAGAAATTTTTTGTTCTTTTTTTTCTCACTAATTAAGCAGGGGCAAGCCTGTTGCTAATCGGGCTCTTGGGTCTGGTGGGCTCGTCGCTCTGCTTGCGATGTGCGCTGTGTAGATGAGCGGTAGATTTTGCCGGGTCTGTTAACCAAACTCCCCCGAATAAAGGACGGATGAATACAGATTGTACCACACATTAAAAAGGATAGAACTATTCAACTGACGTCTCAGCTATGCAAAATTTTAGAAAATCGGGGTAGTTCCCCGTTTATATATTAAGAACAGATGAGAACTGCAAATTTGTACCTAGTTGAGTGTTGACATAATTTACGTCATTACGGTACTTTTATGAATGAATATTTTATTTTAGTGTTTGCCAAAGGAAAAGCATTTGTAATAATTAGTTTTATAAGTGCGGTGTGTGGTAGGTACAAAAACTTTAATAAAACATGAAAACTACCTAGGATATAACCATTACTCTCCCGGATTTTAAAAGTTTACCTTTTTTTAACGAATAGTTGACATTTTTTTTTAACGAAAAGTTAAAAATCAAATAAAAAGGTCGTCCTTTAGGGCCTATCCTTAAATTACGTAACCCTCAAGGGGGGAGGGGGGGTTTGGCTTTGCGTTACACTCAATAGTTTTTAATGTGTTTTTTTCTTGAAAATGCGTTACGAGGGGGGTAGGGGGTCAAAAATCCTGAATTTTTGCGTTACGTAATTTATGGACGTTAATTCCCTTACCAGATTTAAAAATAACGTATCTATGGGGGAAAAAGTCGTGGCAAAAACTAATAAAATTCTCTCGCGATGTTAATAAGCGTTTTAAATGGATTTGTGGCTGCAGTGTAAAAAACAAATTATTTGGTTTTCCTTGTTTGACATTTGGTGATGACTCATAGTGGACGATTTGAACCATTTACCGGATTTTTAAAAATTGTCTTGTTCCCCACTTTGCAGAACCGCCACTTTTAAACCTCACGCGCCGCCACTGGTACCTACCTACAAATTTTTAAAGGTGCACTTTATAATATATTTTAAAATGCGCCAAATTAAAGCCTGCTCTCTAATTCCTAAAGTTGAAGGCCAATGGCCTCAGTTCTTCTGGTTCCTGACTATCCATATAAAAATTCCAGCTTTATAATTTGCTGTCTATGAAAAATTGAAAAGCACATAAAAAGGGCTATTTTTTCAATATTTTTGCATTAATTCAATAAGTTTGTTAAACATTATTCTTGAGTTTTTTTTTATTTCCCATTTCAGACTTTTAAGAAAGAAATCGAAACTGATACAGTGATTCATTCAAAAACAAAATTAAATTGAAAATCATGGATGATGCAGGTACACCAATTCAAAAGTCTCAGCGGCATGGCATTAGTGCAACCTCAACAGAAGCTCGACCACAAGATCAAAAACCTGCTAAACATGTTAAAGTAGCAGATTCAGATTCATTATTTCAAAATTCTTTGGATCTTATATCTTATATAAACAGTGAATCTAAAATTGAGGATGAAAATTCAGTCATGGAAGATTTAGACCAAAAAAGATCTTTGGCAAACAGTGCTCTGACTAGAGCCAGTCAAGTTTGTGCAATTCCATCAAAATTTTTTCATTCTGATATGTCTTCAAAAACAATTAACAGAACTGCTGATGAGAGTACCATAAGTGAAAGTGATCTTATTAGGACCCCACAAAATATGTCAACACCAAAATGTTCAAAAACTGAATCTAAACCGAGGATGAGCCTTTTTAGTGAGTCTATTTCCCAGTTATCTGAAATGTTAGATCAAAACAGCATAGACAGTGTTATGCAAGACTTTTTGAAAATATCTAAAGATGCCACACAAACAAGTTTTTTACCTGCAGAAGCTGCTGCATCAAGACTAATGGCAGATGAGCTATCTTGGATGAATAAAAATGAAATGCCACTAACCAGCTTACATTCAAATTTAGATGAAATTCAAAACCTAAGTTCCATATCGGTTGGAGAATTTTTCAAGGCTAAAAGTAATTCTATCTCTGATTTTAAAAGTCAAAGTCATTCTGAACATAAGCCAGTGCCTTTGATTGACTTATCCCAAGTATCCAGCAATATGGACCCTGTAGCTGAAACTGATTTATCACAAGAAATATTTAAACAACCAGAAGAGAAAAGTATGAGCATCAGTACAATTCAGAAAATACTGGCACAAGACTCACCACTTAGTGCTATAAACAAGCTAGCTCACAAAAAGTTTGGATCTCAAGAAAGTAGTACTCAGCCCATGGCACTGACAGTGCCTTCAAATACAAACCTTTTTACAACAAAAACCAGAAACTTTGACACTTTAGAAAACAATTCTACCAAATTATCTAAATGTCAGGAGAAATTAAGTATGTTACCTAGCACTAATACTTCATGTAGCACTTTGTTTACAGAAAATCATGCCATTAATGCCATGTCAAGCAGTGATAAAGAAAACCGTCCAGATAGTCAACTATCAGGAAAACATACTAATGCTAGTCAAGAATTACCTTCCTCAAGAAGTTCCAGTTGCCTTACTTCTCTATCTCATGGCAAACTCCCTATTCATAGCACCAAAAGTGAATTAGTTTGGGGATGTGTGAAAATAGATAAGTGTATAACAAAGGAGTTTCTGCTGAAGAATCACTCACCTAAAAACATCAGAATTCAATGCTCTTTGTCTACTTACGATTATAAAATAAGAAAAGAAAACAGATCAGATGCAGAATCTTTGAGTACTTGCAAATTTGTACTGCATGGGAATGAATCTCGGCCATTTTATGTTTCATTTGCTCCTACCAAAATCGGCGCAGCCATAGATGAACTTACTTTCACACCATTAGACTCAAATCTAGTTCAGACAAAAAAGCAATCCTTAAGACTATTTGGTTATGGTGGTTACGCTAGTGCCGAGTTTCAAAATCCTACACGGGACAATACTGGAAAAATGTGGCTTTCATTTGGTAAAATAGACAACACACAAACTATGCCCAAATCAATAACTGTAAAAAATACTGGAAACATTTCTTTATTTGTGTATGTCAAAATTCAACCAAAATACTCACTTACTTCTAGTAGTTTTACACTTGATCAAAATACTTTTGTTCTGATTCCTGGTGAAGAGAGAACTATTGAACTGTCATACACTCCAAATACAAAAGATATAAAAGTACTGAAACAAGCTCTAAATGCAATAGAAGTTACAGATGTTGGTAAATTAGAAATAGTTTCAGGGGCGGAAGTTAATAGAGCCAGAGTGAGACGCCTTTGCAGAAAGTGTTTAGAAAAAGGTATACCCCTAAATAATTTAAGTCAAACTTTATCAGAAAAAATTCCAGGAGAAATAATGACAAGTGATATTATCAGATTTCAAGAAACATGTGGCGCTCTAACAGATATTTTAGAAACATTCCAATATCATGAGGTAATACTGACTGTTGAGCAAGATCCAAATCAAACTCTTATTGGAGACTTTGCAGAAAATTCAGTAAATTTTCAATCTTTATGTGAAGATGAAACAGCTTTGGGTGATTTAACTAAAATAGCTACAAAAAGCACACATCTAGAGCCATCAGCTATTATATTTTCTCCACCAAGTAAAATAGAAGACTCCCTTTATTTGTCTTCTGTTGCAGCTGAAGCCATTGGATATGAAGTTACAATTTCTCCCATAGGTTTAGAAGTGTTTCCTAATAAAGGAGTGATACTTCCTGGCGAAATGGAGGTTATTAAAATAAAATGTGGAAATAATTTACATGGTAAAAACTTTAAAGTTTATGTTTCTGTAGAGACTGAAGTTCACGAGGTTGATATTAAAGTACTTAATGTTAGAAGTTCAACAACTTTTTTAGAATAAATAGTTTTATGTGCTGCTTTAAGCGGTAGGTTGTGGTAAAATGTTTTTTGTTAGCTTTTTTACAATTTATAATTTTTTTATTAAATTTTTTTTGAAAAAAATATTTATTTTTTCTTGTGGGCCCAAACTGTTTTTAGAAGGTGTGAACTGATGTGATATCTACAAAGGAGGATGCACTAAATACGTTGTTTACCGGGATGCGTCAGATGAGCTGAATTTGAGATATGTTGAAGGCCAAACCGTCCTGATATTTGCGTTTTGATCTATACTTATGCCACTCTGTATGTATGTAACGCAAACTATATGTCAAAAATTGACCAAAATTCCTAAAAGGACTCTTGTCAATAAAATAAGACTAATATCAGTTTTTTATTTTTATTTGGCGATAAGTTATTACAAAAAAAATACAAAAGGTCATATTTTTCCATATTTCAGTGGCGCGCATTTAAATAAGTATAGCTCGAAAACAAATCCTATGACAATTTTTTTTGGCAAAAATATCAGGAATGTTTGGCCTTCAACATATCTCAAATTCAACTCATCTGACGCATCCCGGTAAACCACAAAACAATGTATTTAGTGCCTCCTCCTTTGAGAAATAGGTTTTTTTCACTCTTCATGTTACCTTTTTACATACCTGTTTGTACAGTCGGGGACTTTTTAAATTGCCGCCCTGGAAAATAAAAACAATTCCTATTTGTAATTCGGAAAAGTAGTTTGAATCAAAACAAAAAAATTGTGAACCTTACCTCTGTTTACATACATATTAAAAATAATTTATTTTTTGATTTTTTTAATTGATTAATTTTGACAGAAAAAAAATAAAACGGCAATTTAAGTAGTACAATAATCCTGATTCAGATATGTAAATATCAGGATTGTAATAGTTCCTACTTACTTTATGGTAATCATCGTTTGTGACACCAATGTCTTGTGAAATACTGTCGAACCTTATCAGGAAAAATTCCAGTTGAAATAATTCCAAATGATTTTAATAAATATGTGGGGCTACAGATATTTTAGAAACTTTTCAATACCACAAGGTAAAACTGATTGAGGAGCAAGATCCGAACCAAAGTCTTATTGGAGACTTTACAGAAAATTCTGTAAATTTTCAGTGTGAAGATCAAACATCTTTGGGTGATTTAACTAAAGGATCCCGCCCGGAGCTTATGGGTGGCTTTCGGTTGGATTTCGTTTAAATTGCAGTATGTTGTAGATCTTGATGCCCTGATAAAAGGCTATCATTGCCCCATCGTCCTCCGACCTATGGTTTTTAAGATACAGGGGTTCAAAGTTTCAGTTTTTAGCTTTTTTGTGCATTTTTCACAAAAAACTATTTCCAGTCATTTCTACCTTTTCTGAAAAATGATATTATAGTTTTTTATATCTCAAACGTTAGGTCACAAGCGTAGCTTAATATCCAAACTAAAAAATGGGACCTATTTGCACTTCCTTACATTCAGTGGCGTTCCGAACATAAAAATTATTAAAAAATATTTAATCAAAAAACGATGCTATACAAAATTAACTATAAAAAGAAAACAAGCGGTGGAATTTTTTTTGTTTTTTCCTATCTTTTGAAAAACTTCCAAAGAAACCAGATTATGTATATATGTTAAAAATAGGTTGTTCAAGTTTTTCACAAAACGCTATAAAGCTCTATGCTTTTTAGGATTTTAATGTTTTTTTTGGAAATGCAAAATATTTTCGCTTTTGTTTTAACGAGAATATTTAGACTAATATAATTTGAGGTTTATGGAATGATTTTTTTTGCTCAGAGTACTGTCTTAATCATTTATTCATTCAGTGGCGTGCAATTTACCAAGATAAATATTTGAAATATTGAAATCATAACTTATTTTGACGTTGATTTTTTTTGCGACATTAAAAGTAAAATAAAAAATATGATCTGTCAGTTTGAGGTTAGTGAAACGAGCTAAAGGTGAGCTCTACACGAAAAAAATACTCTGCCAATATATGGGCCCCTAAGCTCACACTAGGCACTATAGTTATAGTGTACGTGTGAGCTAATATAACTAAAAACTGAAATATATTTTATTTAACTCCAGACTAAATTACCTTTTGTTTGATACCACACAAGCCATGTTTTGACTTAAACTCAAATTTTTGAAATCTACCCCCACCCTTAAAAAAACAAAAAACTAAAATATATTTTTTTAAACTCCGGACTCAATTACCTTTCGTTTGATATCACACACGCCATATTTTCACTTAAACTCTAATTTTTAAAATATACCCCCACAGAGTTTAACTGTAGACTCAATTACCTTTCGTTTGATATCACACACGCCATATTTTCACATAAACTCTAATTTTTGAAATCTACCCCCACCCTTTTATTTGGTTTCTATTCGGTGGATTTTGTTCATTTTTAAACCATCTCGACCCAAGACCCAGCCTAGGTACCAAATTTCATTAAAATCGGCCAAGCGGTTTTTGAGTTATGCGCGTTGGTCGTTACAGACAGACAGACAGACGGCGCAACAAAAAAGTTTCAAAATCATCTGAAACGCAAAGATATATAAAAATTTTTGAAATCGGAGCAACTTTTTTTTTCTCGAAAAAATTAGGATCACCATAGCTCACACTACTATAGTATAGTATATGTGTGAGCTAAAAATATATAATCTACAAAACGTATTCTCTGGCTAATATTATCTTCACTCAAAGCAACGGCAACGTCTGCTTTCCAATATTATTTTATTTTTCTCGATATCAAGTTTTGAAAACAGTATTTTAAAACAAAAAACTGTTTTGCAAATTAAGTGTTTGAGTGTTATTGAATATATTGATTAACCTGAGGAACCCATTCTTCAAACAATCAACGTCAAAAAAGTTAGGATTTCAAACATTTATCTTAGTAAATTGCACGCCACTGAATGAATAAATGATTACAAAAGTACTGTGAGCAACAAAAATCATTCCATTTCAAAATTATATTTGTTTAAATATTCTCGTTAAAACAAAAGCGAAATTTGCATTTCTAAAAAACACATTAAAATCCTAAAAAGCATAGAGCTTTACAGCGTTTTGTGAAAAACTTGAACAACGTATTTTTAACATATATACATAATCTGGTTTCTTTGGGATTTTTTTAAAAGATAGGAAAAAACAAAAAAATTCCACCGTTTGTTTTTTTTTTATAGTTAATTCTGTATTGCATCGTTTTTTGATAAAATATTTTTTAATAATTTTTAGGTTCGGAACGCCACTGAATGTAACGAAGTGTAAATAAGACCCATTTTTTAGTTTGGATATTAAGCTAGACTTGTGACCTAACGTTTGATATATAAAAAACCATAATATCATTTTTGGGAAAAAGGTAGAAATGACTGGAAATAGTTTTTTGTGAAAATTGCACAAAAGCTAAAAACTGAAACTTTGAACCCCAGTATCTTGGAAACCATTGGTCGGAGGACGATGGGGCAATGATAGCTTTTTATCAGGGCATCAAGATCTACAACATACTGCAATTTAAACGAAATCCAACCGAAACCCACCGCTCATAAGCCCCGGGCGGGATACTTGCTTCAAAAATCACATATCTAGGGCCATCAGCTATTATATTTTTTCCGACAAGTAAAATAGAAGACTCCCTTTATTTGTCTTCTGTTGCAGCTGAAGCCATTGGATATGAAGTTACAATTTCTCCCATAGGTTTAGAAGTGTTTCCTAATATAGGAGTCATACTTTTTATGTTTCTGTTGAGTCTGCGAAGTTCACGAGTTTGATATTAAACTACTTAATGTCAGAAGTCCAACAAATTATTTAGAGTAAAGAGTTTTATGTGTTGCTTTAAGCGATAGGTTGTGGTAAAATATTTTTAATTAGCTTTTAATGTGTCAATTTTTTTTAACTTTTTATAATTTTTTAAATAATTTTTTTGAAAAAAGGTTTTTTCTTCTTACTGTTTTTGGAAGGAGTTTGGTTGAACTTATGTCATATCTACAAATTTTAGAATATAGTTGGTATCTTTTTCTTCTTTTGATTAAATTCTTACCTGTTTGTACAAAAATCCTTTTCCAGATATGTAAATATCAAGATTGTAATAGTCATCCTTTGTGACACCAATGTCTTGTGGAATACTATAACAAGGACTGTACCCTCTGTTTTGTTCTACAATTTGAATACTGGAAATTTCTTTTCGGGTAAGCTTGTATTCTTTGTTACCCTTTAGATCATGATTCATTGCCATGAATGTTCGAAAATCATGGTAGCCTTCAAAAAGTTTCGCTGCTTGCTTCATTTTTTCCACATCAAACTCATAGACACTAAAAAATATATTTTTTTATATCTTTTTTTTAGGGTCTATAACAGGAGTGGTCAACCAGCGGCACGTGTGCCACATAGCACAATTACGTGTTTAACACGTAAAAAAGGCGTGAGAAAAAAAAACGTTGATTTTAAAAGCTGCTAGAAAAAAACGTTTATTTCATATATGAAAATAAGCTTAATAGGTCATTCATTAACGTTATAAAAAATAACGTTGCTAAAAACTGCGTTTTAATAACGCCCTTATCAAATTAGAACAGAAATGTTTTTACGTTAGTTTCAAGTGATTTTTATCAACGTTAAAATCACATTAGATTCACGCCTTTTCTACACGAATTTTAAAACGCTACTTGCATGGCTTTTCTACCGAATATTTTTGAGATTTTACTAGAAGCATCGCCACCTATAGTCGGGATTTTTCACTTTGACAAAATTTATCAGGCAGTGCTTTGGCCTCTAAACTCCAAAAATGATCCCTGATCCACGATCACGACGCATCTGTTAATAACCTGATAAAGACACATTAATATTCTGTGAAAGTTTGTACTGTTCATAAGTCTTGTTTAGCTTTTAAAAAAAAACATTATGTATATAGATGGATACATAGATATTTTGTCTTGCCTTGAGCGCCATCTTTAAAATTGTCTTGAAGTGTTGTAGTCTTAAACTAGTGAACTTTTATAACTTCCTTTCGCGTCTCTTTTAAGTTAAAAAAATGTTATTAAAAAAATGTGACCAAAAAAGGCGCAAAAAGTCAGTAGGTTTGAGAAGTCTTAATCTAGTGGCATTTTAGAACATGTTGTGGAGGACTTTTCAAGTGTGAATTTGGTACATGAAAATCACCAAAAACTCCAGCAAAAAGTACATTTATATAGCTTGATTTCTCCTTGTTTTTAAGTTATCTTTAAGCATGTAGATTTAACAAAATAAATATTTCATGGTATGAGGTTGTTTTCAAGTAAAAAAAAACTATGTGTCATGCCAGGTTGTGCAAAAATAAAAAAATTACAATGTGATAAACTAAACCCAAAATTTACACTAAACAATTATTTTTTGGAAAAATGTTAGGTTTTGGATATGTGTACTGAACCTATAGCAATGTTACCAGACTTATATGAAGACTTTCCTTCAACTAACTTTCAAAAACTCTTCATATCCTTCAAAACATGAACGGGTATATGGTCGAAACCAAACCAAAAAAAACTTTATACCATGAACAAATTTTTTTTTAATAAAAATAGAAGAAAACAACACACAAATAAAAGTTTTATAATTTAAATTTAAAATTATAAAAACCTAGATTAAAAATAAAGTATTTAAATTTTCCTAAATAAGTTAATTTGATAAAATTATTGGAATATTTGCAAAATATATAACTTTGCCTTAAAATTTGGATAAAGACCTTCAATATTAAATTTTTTTTAAATCAAAAACCTTCATATTGAAGGAAAAACTTCAAATCTGGCAACTCTGCACCTAGACATAGAAAATAATATTTTATCTGACCTAGAGTAAAAATTCTGTTCTGAAATTTTCTAAATTTTTATTATAGAATTGGAAAACACAAAATGATCGCCCAACCAAGAGGGAGGGGTAATAGGCGGGTAGTAACCACACCAAGGATAATTAGTCAATCATCAAAAAGTATTTACACTTCCCAAAAAAATATTATTAACCCCCCCCCCCACGAAAAATTATCGAAGCCTTTGGCTCCAACAAAAGTGTCAAAATTTTTATTTTTAATGTGCTTCAAAAGCTGAAAAAAAGGTTGGCCACCGCTGGTCTATAAGGTTGCAGGAGCATAAAGAAAAGGATATCAGCCATAAAAGTGTATATTTTTATTTAAAAAAATTGAAACTAATCCTTTCAATATGGAAAAAATCTACCTCTCCTGGCTCCCGTACTTGAACGATGTGATGATTCCCATCACATGCTTTAGCCAATGGCAAACTTTAAATTAGCTCCGCGCCATCACGTGCTATGCGAAAAGACCCAACCGAGAAACGTCGGTACAAGGCAGGAGAACAGATTTCACTTCAAACGCGTAAAATTTACTAACTGTGAAGAGCAGGCGACTATGCCATTGGTCGAGACAAGTCATTTCGTACAACACGCGACCACTCAGAGTTTGTTATTGGCCAAAGCGTGTAATGTGGACGATCACATCGTTCAAGTACGAGAATAGAGCGCCTAGCAATGTCACCACCAATAACGCGCTGACTCGTGACGTAGCTTTAAATCTGCACCCCGACATATATTGCAATTTTTGAACACAGTCAAATGCATCTCTTTTTAATGCACAGCTAATTTTTTATCGTTGTCCAACTCATAGCCGTCAAAATCCATTAATGCTAAGTGACTAAAGTTTTTTTAGTTAAAAAATTAAAAAACTGCTTAACTTTTTACTTTAGTCAAAATAAATTAATTTGCTTCAATGTGAGTTGTTGTAGCTATTATAAAGTAACATTTACATACATAATGGTTTATGTAGTAAACTTACAGGGTAAATCAAACATTTTTCAAATTAAACAAATGATAGGTTTACTAACTCTTTAGCGGAAGAGTGTGTTTACCGGGATGCGTCCGATAAGGTGAATTTGAGATATGTTAGAGCCAGAACCATCCTGAAACTTGCTTTAAAAAATTGGGGGGGTCATCGGTTTTGTTTTTGAGCTATACTCTTATGGATTTTTGCTACAACTTCTATCGCCTTATAGGGATAAAAAGTTGATATTTAAAGTTTTGTCAATTATTAAGTTTGGTCACAGACTTTCTACACAGCACCGCATCAAATAATTTGAAAATTTCGTTTCTGAGATATTTACAAAAAAACTGTTTTTAAGGCTGATATAGCGTAGAGTTCACTTGGAGTGTTTAAAATCCGGAAAATTTTTGATATTCTTCTTGCCGCTCACTTCTATTTCCTCTTACTCTAATAGAAAGAGATAAAGATACAATTTATATTTCCATCTTTTATTATTAGGGAAAGAGATAAAGATACAATTTACATTTCCATCTTTTTCTATAAGAGAAAAAGGGAAATAGAAGTGAGCGACAAGAAGTGAAACTGTGTGTAATATTCCACGTATATGCCTTATAGTCAGAATTTGAAGAATTAACTTGATTAGGTAATTTTTCCAACAATAAGTATTTTCAAACACAAATTTTAAATTTGTACCTGTAAAAGTGAGATCTAAACAACTCCTCAATTGGAAAATAACACGACCTAAATGGAATAGAGTCTGGTGTTTTCAATAGTGTCAGTCTATAAAGATAAGTCCTATTTTTCACATTATATCTGGCGTGAAACTCCTGCGGTACTATGCTAGTTTTAATTATTCTAATAGGAACTTCTTCTCGTATAAAATACTTGTTTAGACAAGCTGTAACTGAAATTGGTTCATAAGCTTCATCATTTCTTCTATCCAAGTCAACGTGACATGCTGCATTTAGGGCATGAACCCCTTTGTCAGTCCTAAAATCAGGGTTCCGCGGATATATATCAAGTGATATATATCACGATATATATCACGATATATATCATGATATTTATAGCTTGATATATATCCGATATATTCAATAATTTTACTTATTAAACTAAAAATGTTTTCTACCATTCTAAATATCAGAAAATTTGTCAGTACGCTCCTGCACAAAAGTATAAGCATCTGTAAAGGTGTAGTATCGATTGATTCGGCTGCCGCAAATGCATCGCGGAGCTGACTGGGAATCCACTGTTTCATATCTGGTAGATCCCCGACGCGACGATTTCTTATGTTTTCTGTTTTCCTAGGTTAGAGCCAGTGTTGCTAGATGTACGATAATTATCGATTTTGTACGATAATATAACGAATGTACGATGTACGATAGTAGCTATGCGATAATGGCCTTTTGTACGATAATTTATAAATTACAACTAAAAATCCTATTGCAAAATATGTAATGATGTTTTAGTAATGAATTCTTACAATATTTTTAAAGTCCCTGACAAGCCTAAATATATACCGCTATAAAAATTTTGAAGAAATATAAACGTTTTTTTTTTGTTTTTTTGATATATAGAATAATCAGTTTTAAAGTATTTTTAACCCCTTTTTCGAAAATTTATTAAGCAGGAATGTTTGTTTTTAAGTATCGATATTTTGTACGATAACGTACGATAATTTTAAACGGCTCATGCGATAATTCTCTTTGTAACGTGTAGGAACACTGGTTAGAGCAGTTACTGTGTTTTCCATCTGTGTGTACTGTTGATTTATTAGTAAGTAGTGATTTTTATTTAATATGCCAAAACCAAAGCATTCATATTGATCATGATATATATCAGATATATATCATGTGATATGATATTTATATAAATATCATGATATTTTCGAACCCTGCTTAAAATATATTTTCAAACAAAAAAAAACTTTTTGTTCTGGCCATAAGAGGTTATTAGTATTTCTGTAACTCTGGAACAATGATTGCACTTTACCCTTTAACTACATGCGCCCAAGCCCATTACATAACTACACGCGCGGTGTATTTTGTACACCAGCTAAAGAAACGCCTCCATTATGATATCCACTATATTTAAATGTAAACATTAATTGAAAGAAAATAGTCTTTGTTATTTACAATTCAAAAATTAAAATACAGAACAAAATGAACCTAATATATACAGTTTCCCAGATAAAAGTAACCACATTGGGTTTTATAGGGATTTCGTAAACGGACAAACGTACAATTCTAGTCAATGGGACAAAAATGACGCATTCTAAGCCGAATCAGATCAGATGATTGAGTTTGGAATAAAGCCACTTTTTTCAGATTTTACCAAAATCCTACTCTTTCTGAAATCCTCATAAAGCCCTTGTAAGTACTTTTATCTGGAACACCCTGTATAATACGCTGGTTGGGTCTTTTGAATATTACGCCTGTAAAAGCAGCCTAAGGGGGATTTAGATTCCGTACATAAATTATGATAATAAAATAAAATATTTTTTTCTATATTTTTGGAGTTAAAGAACAACGACGTCTACGAAAAATATTATATAATAAGAGTGGGATTTGAAACTATATAAAAATAGCGTAACCCAATATTCGCATGGCTTTAAACTCAATTTAGGATATTCCAAATTTACTATCATAATTACACGCACGGTGTATTTTGTACACCGCAGATGAACAGCTATAACAAATATTTTATCATCAAAACACCCGTAAAGCTGCTGCGACGTGACCCTTAAAACCGTTACACTAGACTCTTTAGAGAAAGGTTAGATGGGGTCGACCGGGTGGGGTAACCCAGACAGCACAAGTACGTACATAGTACGTAACTGCGACGTATGTACGTACAAAGTACGTAACTCTGCGACGTATGTACGTACATAGTACGTAACTCTGCGACGTATGTACGTACATAGTACGCACATTTTTGGACTTATACGTCCTCATATGTACGTCGTAGGGACGTTACTTTAGCCATTATTTTCCTTCGCTTTGTACGTACTAAAGTACGTACTATGTATACGTACATTCGACGTATTTGGGACGAATGTACGTACTATGTACGTGAAAAACACGTACTAGGTACGTACATGATACGTCCTATTAAACGTAAAATGTACGTAGTCGAGACGTACATGGTACGTCCAATTAAACATAAAATGTACGTAGTCGAGACGTACATGGTACGTCCAATTAAACGTAAAATGTACGTATACAATACCTAAAATGTACGTACCCCAGACGTATATTGTATACGTACATAGGAAATCAAATTATAGTAAACTACTACTACGACTAGGTACCATTTAAAACCATTCCGGCTTCCTGAACATTCCTACTGTAGACTGGATTGTCCAGTTTTACCTCGAGGCTCGAAGTTATAGGTTTAAAGTTTGTTTTGCTTCATTTAGTATTTAAGTAATATATCTCCAGCAATGCCGTTAAATGTTAACTAGTGTACGCCATCTATTAGCAAAATCCGTTTATGAATGTTCGGTAGCGCATCTCTAATATAAACGTAAAATGTACGTACCTAGTGTTCATACTATGTACGTCCACAGTACGTATTTTATTGGTCCCGAGAATTACCGACGTAAAATATACTTACCTATTATGTACGTACTATGTACGTACACATTTGTTCGTAAATAGTATGTACCTTATTGGTCCCGGGACGTACCGACGTAAAATGGACATAAAATGTACGTCCCTGGGACGAAGTGTGCTGTCTGGGAAGTGTTTAAGACCAAACGGCAACAAGTTTTGTTAAAATGGTGTACAAAATACACCGGCGCGGGTAGTTAAAGGTTAAGAAGGTTGAGCATTATAGATATGAAGCTTAAACATTGACTACCAAAATTGCGACCTATTTTTTTTTATTGAAAGCTATATCTTAATATACTTTTTAAGTTTTATTATTTTTATTTTATTTTATTTTATTTTATTTTATTTACACCACTTAACAGGAGTTAACCCAATTACAAAGTGGGGAAGAATACAGTGATTAACAATAACAGAAACTAAGGATAAAATGAAGTACAAAATAAAAGAAATTTACTACATCTACACTGAGTGAGCAGAAATAAAAATTATAAAAATCGTATATTTTTTAAAGTAGAGATACTGCAATTAAATATGTCACATCTGTCGCAAGTCTGATTGCACGTGTTACAAGCCCGAATTATTGGAGAATTTTTGCAAATATTGGTGCGCTGGTAAGGAAGATAAAACGGAACAGTAGTGCGTGCTGATGTTCTGGGTACTAAAAAATTAATCTTATGCAATAATTCCTGGGAGTCGATTTTATTATGTATTAATTTGAAAATGAATTGCAACTCTGCCAACTTGCGCCGGTCCTCCAACGAAGATATACTGAACCTTTCACAAAGGACCTGGTTCAGAATACCAATTTCGGGATACACACCATCAAGCTTAAAAACAAGGTACTTCAGAAACTTACGTTGAATTTTTTCAATAGTATTAATGTGAGTATCATAATACGGAGACCATACTATGCATGAGTATTCCAATTTAGATCTGACATAAGCAAAATAGAGTAATTTTATACTAGAAATATTTTCTAGGTACTGAGAATTTCGTATTATGAACCCAAGCATTCGGTAGCTTTTCTTCGCAACATCCTGGATGTGGGGAACAAATGATAGAGCACTATCGAATGTTACTCCGAGATCTTTAAATTCCAGACTCCTGGGTATTACGGTTGTATCAATGGAGTAATTGAATTGAATTATGAAAGACACGAATCATTTTAGATCTGAAATCACTTAAAGTAGCCAATTAATTTGTAGAAAGCAACCAAAAAAAAAGTGATGGAGCTAATAACTGAAAGTTACCTTTTATAAAAATTTTGAGTTTCTAGATTTGTAAACATATATCTTTTGTTATATTTTATGCATAAAAAATTAAATAAAATAACTTGTAAAAAGAAATCTGTCCCAGGCGGTAACAGCCAATCTTTCCGCAAAGAAACCTCATTTCACTGGCAACCAATGCGCGCATACTGCTGGCAACTTAGAGTTTTAGGCTGAACAGAAGTACCTAGTGGGTTAATTGTAGAAGACTGCGATGAACAATGTCAGAGAATTTTTAAATTATTGCAAATATATCGTTTTGGTGTCAAAAAGTTGTGTCATATATTTGGCTTGGCCGGAAAATGCTAAAGAAGTGCCCCATCTGTAACACGATTTGTCCCGTTCGGTAACGCTGTTTGTCGATGTTACAGATAATTTGTCCCTGACATTTAACTTTTTCGTTGGACAATAGATGTATTTACAATCTGCCTTGATATTTTTGAGCATGAGCTATTTCTGTAATTTTGTTTTCTGCCATTAGAGTTTTTTAATTTTTGTCCCTTTTGCAATGTTGACATCCCTTCTGTAACACCTAAAATACCTCATATCCAGTGTTATTAAGACAATTATTTTAATTTTAAGTTGTCTTTTAGATACAACTTAAGTAAAAGAAATTCCTTTTTTTAGAAAATGTAAATTTCAATCATTTGTAAGGAAAAAACTGCTAGAAATACCTAACCAAAATCTCTAAAAGTTAGTTTTTAAGAAATATTTTGCGAATTAATTACATATTAAATAATATTACTGTGCTGTGTGTTTTTTTACTTAGTTTCTCACTAGCTATCTTATTTCAGGCATAAGGGACAAAAAATTACCATTCCAACAAAAATTCCTTATAAAAAACGCAACTCATGTATATATTTTACTAGCTTTTGGTGGCTTAATAGTTTAAAGTCTGACACATTCAGTTTACAACAATTTTTACAAATACTTTTATTGTTCAAAAAAAAAAGTGCCATATAGGGTGGGTGTACATATTATCGACAGTGTACATATTATCGACAGTTTTTCTGTTTGTTTTAAATAGTAAGATCCGGGTACCTTGCACCTGAATAAAGTCTATTTAAAAAAAAAAGTCATAATTTGTGCACATGTTGGCAGTACTGCATAAAACATATCCCCACCACATCTCTCGAAAAATACGCGGAAAATTGTGACAGTTGACGAAAAGTGCTTGATGTGGCTGGTTTGCTTGTTAATGGTGTTAAGAAACAGATAAGATTTCAACTAATATAACTAAAATAATTTTATATTTACATACAAAAAACTTGATTCTGGTTGTTAGGATAGGGTTAAATTTTATAAAAAAAACAAAAAGAAATCATATAATCTGTTTTTTTATCTAAAAAAAGGACTGTCGGTTTTATGTACAGCTTATCTTACCCATGAACAAAATGTCGACATTACCGTCGATAATAAGGTTCTTACACAGAAATTTTTAAACTTATTTTTTTAGTTACATAAGTCAGGTGTTTTTTTTTTCAATTTTGTTAAAAAAAAAGAAAAGCTTTTTTGATGTACTGGTATAATATCGACATATACTTTTCTTCATAGTTTTTATGTTATATTAAAGAAAATTTGTGTGTCGATAAAAGGTTTATTCATATGTCGATAGATTGTGCAAATTTGTGTTGATATTATTAGATTTACATTTTTAATAAAAAAATATTAAAAAATATATTTTATTATAGCAAAATCATTTCTGAGGTCTTTAGTTGTAACCGACAATGTGTTTATTTTTATAGCATTTACAGTATGTTAAATTAAACTAAAGTGTCGATAATACCCTCTGTTGTGTCGATATTAAGGATCTCTTTATTTTTAGAAAAAATAAAGAACCACAAATTAAAAATAAGAGAGAGTTTTATATACAGTCGATGAAGTTTCTGTTTTTGTGTAAATCCTCTATCCTACTTACAAAAATGACTTTTGTTTTGATAAGAATAAGGTACAAAATAAATATCAAATGTTTATTAAACTTGTTTGTATAACGTAGGTATTTTCCGATTTTTTTTATTTTCTTTAAAAATTAATGTAAAAAGTTCAAAACTAATGTTTATTTTTGTTATTGTTAATTAGGAAAGCAGTCTGATATTATATATTTATCAACTTACTAAAAGTATTTTGAAAATTAGTTTTAAGTAAATGGGTACCTATAATCACATTCTTTTATTACATCTAGATACTTCAAATTTTGTTAGGCAGATTCATATCTACTTTGTAAAATAAGATATTAACTTAAAACATTTATAATAATACGATATTTTCAGCTACAAATTTTTTTATTTAATATAGGTACATACTTGTTGATTATATTAAATAAAATAAAAATATTCAGTAAAAAAAATTGTCTGTAATAAGTTCAATTTTGTGTTGATAACATCGATCCTCAATTTTAAAAAGTGTCAATATAAGGGACATTTTGACTTTTTTTTCATTACAGTTAAAAATAAACATAAAAAAAACATAATTTTAGTAAAATAGAACCTTGATTTTATCCAATAAAAAAAATAAGCTCGTTAGTAGTTCAGAATAATTTTTTATTGCCTACAAAAGTCAATATTTCCCTTACACTGTTGATAATATGTACACTCACCCTAGCTGTTTTTGATGGATAATGCACATGCTTTTATTCAAACTGTAAAATACCTAGATGCCATTGTAACAATGGGTTCATTTATTGGATTTAATATTTTAAGACCCATCTCTAGTCTTCCTTGAATTGTATCAGGATCAGGGGGCCTTGGAATGCCACCTTTCATTTGTCTTTGGGAGCCCCTAAAAAATGAGGTCAAGTTCAAGTTTTTTTTATTCAAATATACATTTTATAAGCAGCCTCAGAATAAGATATTTTTCTTACTCTAAGTAAGCATCACTTTAATTAAATGTGTGCAGTGTTGCTTTTTTTAATAATTATTGAACTTGATTTTTTTCTTGAATTAAAGTAAAGCTTTTCTTACCTAAATGTGTGTCCTATGTAGGAAAAATTAAGCATATATCTTACCAAAGACATGTTTTTTTTACTGTTTGTTTCTCTTCCCTTTTTTTTAGGTTATGGAGGTTGTGTTTACATTTTTTTCCACATGCTTTTTCAAGGACAAAATAACAAAAGTCAGCTGTTAACAGAAAAATATTTATTGGTATATGCCTATTTACAACCCTCATTAAAATAATTTCCAATCATTGGTAGTACTTATACAATATAATATAGGTAATTTATAAAAAACAAAAAAAATATTAACAAAAAAAATATTAACAAATCTTACTTACAAGTAAACTTACACTAAAGTCTATAAATATCAAACCTTCCAATCATCTAAAATTAGTTCTTCAGCGTCTCGACTATCAGGATTGTCACAAATTTCTTCATTGTAATCAGAATTTTCTAACAGCCAACTTTGATTTGTATAAACTTCATGATTAACAACAACAAACAATTCTTTATCTTGAGAATCTAGATGTTCTTTTATAAAGTTGATCAAGTTCTGACTCTAAAAGATTAAGCTGTATTAAATAAACCACTGATTTTATTGTGTTAGAAAAACTGAACATTGGAACATCCAAACTTTTATTTTATATGACTTACAGATCCTATGGGTTGTGGTGCTTCTAACTTTGAATCTAAATTATAATATTGTCCATCTATCTTTTTAAGAGCTATCCAGTGCCTTTTCTTCAGCCAATTTGTAACAAAACTGATTCTATAATTAACTGGAATGTTCAATATCAGACCTTCAATATTGTCTAAATTAAGGCAGCTTGGGTCTCTGAAAGAAAAAATTAAAATCATAAGATTGTTGACAAACCAATATATTTTTTGTAAAAATTCTTACTTTCTCTTATCGAACCATATCACATCAAATCCTCTAGACTGCAAGGCTGTCATGATAACATTGATGTCATAATTACCAAGTCCCAAAGCTGATTTATGGGGATTGATCCAGTTGTCTGGAGACAGATTAAAGCATATGCCATCTAATTCATTTTTTGTAAAAAAGTCTTGTTGCTGAAACAAATTGTTCAGAGCATGAAGAGCACACATTTCACGAACTTGTCTTTCATGGTAGATGGGGTTTTTGACGGACATCACTTCTATTTTCTACCTAAACTTATAGCCCGTGACACAAAAAATACATCAAAAATCGTTTTTAGATATTTAGAAAATTCGAAAAAATAAAAACGAATTGTTTTTGTTTGTTTACATTATTTTTTTAATCAGCTGATATTAACTTTTCGTCTCAGGTTTGGCAACGTTGCAGAGTTGGGTTTTTTATGGGATTCGCAGTGGACCGTACCTCCTTAAATACTGTATAAGTCGTAAATTATTCAAAATTTCTGCTACACCACCACATACTGCATAAAATCCGGATTCCACCCATTGGTTCTAATGCGACTTCTTTCCTCCAAACCAAACAATAGCTTATCTTTCCTACCACGACCTTTTTTTTTTGGGAAAAAGTAGAGATACAACACTAAAGGAAAATTTATGGAAAATTATACTTTGGGAACGTCCTTAAATTACGTAACGCAAAAATTCAGGATTTTTGAACCCCCCTCCCCCCTCGTAATGCATTTTCAAGAAAAAACACATTAAAAAAACATTGAGTGTAACGCAAGAGCGTTACGTAATTTAAGGACAGGCCCTTTTCCTTATTATGATCCCGGTTGTTAAAAAATTAAGTAATAAACAGGCATAGGTATAACTTTTCAAGTTTTCGAATTTCCAAAAAAATTCTGTTTATAGGGTTTCTAAAATAAAGAAATTTTTTTTTTAAAGATTATTTTAATTTTTACTTTTAAAAAAACTAATGATGCCCACTAAAAGTTGATATATTTTATAATTTTATTTTTGAGAGAAGTGGATTTTTTTTTAAATTTTATTATTTTTTTAAATTATTGTAAAAACTCTACGGAACTACTTTTTGGAAAGTGTTTCCAATGCCAAATCATTGATTCGCCGTGTTTTTATTTGATGTTTTGGGTTGACCTAAAAATAGGGGAGCGCCGGGAGGGTTTGGCAAAAATATAAGTAAATAATGATATCCACGCTGGATATGAGTAACAAATAAATATATAATTTTGGAATTAAACCGGTTGTTACATGCAAAAAAAAATATATATATATATATATAGATATATATATTTGAGAAAAATTACTTGTAAAACATAAAGTTACCATAAAGTATAATAACTTCAGCATTAAGTTAGGGTGTACTCGATAAAGTCGACCTTAAAATATAGCATGTTCAAATATGGACCACTTTGGGTTTGTTATAGGATTTAGTACTTTTAAGATCACTTCTGCGGATGACTCATATGCTGGAGTGGAGTGCTGCATTTTTAGGTTTAACTTTTCAAGGGTTTTGGGATTTAACACATGCGAGAGGGTTCATGGCCTCCCTCAAAATGATTCGCTCATCAAAAAAAAAAAATTATCTCTCTAAAAAACAATAAAGTTTTATTGTTCAAACATACCGCTCATCACGATGTATCGAAACAAAACGGAACTTCCTGCTTGACGTCTAGATGGGCGCGAAGAACATTTATATGTGCTTCGGCCTAAGTATGTATTTTGAGTGGTTTTCTAATAAAGAGCGAATTTTAAATGGAGGTTAATTAGCACTTTACCCCCCTCAAATCCGCGCTTATTTCTTGATAAACTATATACAGTGTGTAAAATATAAGAATTTTCAAGATTTTTTCATTTTGGTCGTATGGGTATGGGTACTATACTTACTAAAAATCGCTAAATGACGTTTTCTCTTGATAAACTTTATAGTTTGTAAGATATAAATTTTATATATAAATAATAAATTATATATATATATAAAATAAATAAATTTCTCTCTGCTAAAAAATCGGTAAACTGCAACTCTGTGCTTTTGTTGATAAACTGAATAGTTTGTAATATATGCATTTTCAAAGTTTGGTCATTTTGGTCTTATGAGATTCCCTACCCTTAAATTCGCTATGACGTTTTTTCAAAACTCAACTCAATGAGCGGTTTTTCGCATCTCGATGGTCCTATAAAACTGCAACTACGTGCTTTTGTATAGTTTGTAAAATATGAAATTTTAATGTTTATAGTCATTTTGGTCTTTCTTTATACCAAAAATCGCTAAATGACGTTTTTTCGAATCTCAACTTAATTCGTGGTTTTTTCGTATCTGTATGACCCCACCGTACTGCAACTCCGTGCTTTTCTTAATAAACTGTATAGTTTCTAAAATATAATTTTTTAAAGTTTTGCCATTTCGGTCTTATGGGTTTCTCTATACTAAAAATCGCTAAATGACGTTTATTCGAATCTCAACTCAATCAATTCTCTATTAACTAAAAGTGCAATTATTTATTTTTCTTAGGGGTGGTTACCCCCCTCAAATCGGGTCATATACTATATTCTATAATCTTTGATCGGGACATTCGCGGGACACTTCACAAATCGTAATTACTTTCTGTCACGTTATCTTATACATGATATAAACAATTATGTCTGCTTTTACCTAAGCCGATTAGGTACATTTACATTTTTTGAAAAACCACGATTTTTATTTACAACAATTCCCACCGCAATTTTACGAGGCAACAAAAAACAAATTTCAGTGTGTCGTTAGCAAAATTCTCAAAACATGATAGATCTGTGATGCCAAGTGAAATGTCAAAACAATGAGGGGTGTTTTGGTTTGGATAGGATTTTTAATTTTTTGTGTCTTGTAGAATTATTTTTTTTAATAGTGTGTACCTAAGTAATAATTATCGCATCTTTCCCTACAAAATAATATCCGTCTGGTTTTAACTGTCGTCACCGTTAATTTTAACTAATTATTATAAGTGTATAATCACTGTTTCAACAGAACTGTTGGGACTGAAATGATTACTCAAGCATAGATGAAAGCAAATTATGGTAAGAAAACCAATGAACTTAATTTTATTGAAGAAAACATTCGGGAATACAATTTTTATATGCTACAATTTAACTTGCAGCTAACCACAAGAACACAAACAACTCTTTTCTTTTAGGCGTGATGTACCCAGCAACTTAATGCACAATATTAAACACAAAATATATTGTTGATTTTATGATTGTGGGTAAACTAGACCTAGATTAGCAGTGTTGTAGTTTAGTTTGGTTAGGTTAGGTTTGGTTCAGTTTAGTTAGGTTCAGTTTGGTTAGGTTCGGTTCAGATTCACATCCTCTAGGATCCTGGGCAGGAAGTCAGGAAAGTTTTTTTTTTGAAAAAAATTATTGGTTCAGTTTGCTTTGGTTTGGTCCAGTTAAATTTGATAAGGTTTTGTTAGGTTAGGTTTTTGAAACTTTCTATTTTCAAGTGGTTCCAATCATTTAAGTGAAAATCACCATGTATTCCTCCATTCTAATACATGAGGTAAATAATATTGGTAGATCTGCACATGAGAAGTCAGGGATTGAAAGTGGACTTGGTAGGGCTAGCATCTTGTGATTCTAAACTACTAAACCTCAAAAGAGAGAAAGAATTTACATAATAATTAAAAAAGAGCATTAGCATTCACCTTTCCCTGGCTAGCTGCTGAGGGGTGAACAGCTCTTACAATTGGTGTACACATTTCTCACAATCTTTACACAATCCCTCCCAATCACTCACAATCTTACCACAATCCCTCAGAATCTTACCACAATCCTTCACAATCTTACCACAATCGCTCACAATCTTTACACAATCCATCCCAATCACTCACAATCTTTCACAATCCTTCACAATCTTGACACAGTCTTTCCCAATCACTCAATCTGTCAGAATCTTACCACGACCCCTCACAATCTTACCACAGTCCTTCAAAATCCTGCACAAAGGAAACTACAGATATGATGACCTTTTTTTGTTTTTTTTTTGTTTTTTTTTTTGGTCACAAGAATTTTTGATGGGCTGTCTCCTCCCCGCCCCTTCAGGCACGCTACACTGCTGCACAGTCCTCCACAATCCCTCGCAATCCGTCACAATCTTACCACAATCTCTCACAATCTTAGCAAAGGATTGTGAATTTTCACAATCGGTGTACACATTTTGGGTTAGCTGTTCACCCCTCGCTAAGTGCTATGCACAAGATGTCATTTGAACTTTCAAGAAGGGTGAAAATAATCATCACAAGATGTCAGCACTGACAATAGACATACAATTTTTGAGTTGCTTTTTCCTGAACCTTCAGCCCAAGGGGAAAACAGCTTATAGCATCACCCATATAAATTGGCTGCTGCCCCTCACTTCAGCCTTTGAGTGGAATGAGTGAAATACCTATCCTAATAGCCCATTGCATAGATTTTTTTTTGTTACTTAGCCTAAAGCCTACCCTACATCTTATGATTAAACCTCATATGCACAGTAAGCACATTTATGGGTCTAATCGCGATTAAGTCCTTGTTGCTCACATACAAAACAACAAAGAGGGTGAATGGATTAGCCAAGCCTTGTTACTGTGCATTCCAGGGTAAACAATTAAGCTATGGAACTGAAAAAAGTCAGTGAGATGGACTCTAAACTATTTGTTGAATCAAAATCCTAAAGCTGTAATGTTTTTATTGGTTTTTATGGCAATTTATTTCAGGATAATGTGTTCAAGCCAAGGGGAGAACAGCTATTCACATTAGGTGTACAAAGTATGTCTACAGGACATTATAGAGGACAATTTAATACACTACAGGACCAAGAATGTGTTACAAAGTCCTGTAGCATAGTGTACAAATTTGGGTTAGCTTATCACAGTTTATGCTTGCATTGTCTAAGTTAGTAACTAATAATGAGTTTACATGTTAAACTCATTACTAGTGACCTTAGCTTAAACCAAGGCTTATACAAAAACTTTTAATTTACTTTCTGAATATTGAAATAATTATACCTTACTCAAATTCTATTATCTAAACATAAATTTATGGGAAGTTTGTAGTTAAAAAGAAGTTGCATATTTCAGGGTGTATTTAGTTTACTTAGGACTCTCCTACAGCCATAGATATTAATTTAAAAAACTGGTAACTTTGCCAAAATTAAATAAACAAAATAACAAACGCTGATTCAAGTGGTGTTTGTTTTGACTTTAAAAAGCAAGCTATAGTGATTATAATTTTTATGTTTAAATATTAAAGACAAAGAAAATTTTAATGAAACTAAAACTGTGTTTTGCCTATTGTTCTGGATGCTATTAATTTTTTTTATTAACATTTTAAGTACCTACCTACACAATGTAAATAGGTATAAGTAGGTAGGTAAGTAATAACAATTTAGCCAAAAAAAAGTAGTTCCCACCTACTTTAAGATTATCTTTCTTTATAAAATTGCAAGAAAAATATTGATCTGCCTTTTGTTTCTGTCTTAAAAGGAAAAAGATCTTTATTCTTTCAGTGTGTGACTGTTTATAATGGTTTGCCTATTAATTTTAAGGAATCTTCAATAAAACAATTTAAAGTCTTACTTAAAAAATATTTATTAACCTGAAATTAAATTAAATGTTCATAAAAAAAAACCTAATCTTTTTTTTTCTTTTCTGTGTGTAATTTATATAAAAATCTGTAATTTACATATTTTATGTGATAACCTTAGAGTAATATTATTATTCTAAGGTGATAACCAAAAAGTTTTAAAAAATATATTTAATTTGAATCCAATATTTAAGTAAAGTAAGAGTAAAGTATTTAGTCTATAATATAAGATTTGTTGTAATTTCTTTTTTGGCTTAATAAACATCATCTTCTTGCTAAAATTGCTGGGGATGATAAGGTTCAAAACTAAATAAAAATACTCTTGATTTAATTCAAGACTGAAAGGTTGGCAATAGCAATTGATCTGTTGAAGTAACTACTCCATGTCCTTTTAACTAGTACTTATATCTCAGAAACAAAAGCACCTATGAAATTTTTGGTTATAACACAAAAAACTATTAAAAAAAATTGTTCCAAAAACTCCATATTGATGCGATGTTTCATTAAAGCATATTTTCAATATTTTAACTTCAAAAAACCGTCATTAGCATTAAGCGGCTTAGGAGATATCGTGTTACGGACAGACATACACACACACACAGACGGACGTCACGCCGGCATTGTTAAGATCAATCTAAATACACCCAAATAGCACATTTTCGGCATTATCTCCAAAAATTTTTTTTATCAAACATAATACCTTCTCTAGCCATTGCTGCCTGGGCTAGGAAGGTAAAAATATATGCTGGTCTGTTAGCTTTATTCCAGAAATAGACACAGAAAAGATGAGGATGATAAACATTAATCATTAATATAGTATTTAATTGCTTCACATTCACAGTGTTCTAGAACCACACTAGGTACCCCTTTTTACAAAAACATATATTGCTTGCTAGCTTTAGAGTTTAAGTGAAAATATGGCGTGTGTGATATCAAACAAAAGGTAATTGAGTCTGGAGTTAAATATAAAAATATATTTTAGTTTAAAAAAAGGGGGTAGATTAAAAAAATTAGAGTTTAAGTCAAAATATGGCTTGTGTGGTATCAAACGAAATTGATTGATGATTAATTCATTGAGTCTGGAGTTGAATAAAATATATTTCAGTTTTTAGTTATATTAGAGCACACATTCACTATAACTATATAGTGCCTAGTGTAAGCTTTGGTGCCCATATATTGGCAGAGTATTTATTTGAAAGAGTTGTTGTTGCGCAGTCTTGTCTGTCTCGAATCCTAAGATCGCAGTTTTTCATACATGCCCAGAGCACTTCACCTTCTAAAGGAAAACCATATTACTATTTTAGTATTTTTAAATTATGTTATAGAAATAAGGAATTAAATGATAATTCTGATATTTTAGAATGCAAGTTCCATTGTTGCTTTTAATTCTAGCAATTTAATGCAACTTCGCTTTAGATAAATCGAGAGAAAAATTTTATAATAACTAATAATGTATCGATTTTCTTATGATAAATATAAAAATAAGACTAAAAATGTTATGTTTAAGACAAGATTTTTGTCTATGAAAATTGGAAAAAAAGTAAAAGAAAAATAAAAAAGTTTTTTGTGGAAACCGAATAGGGGGGCTTCAGCTGGCGAAGTTTGAAAAAACTGACAACTACTTGCAAGGCTCGATTTTGTTACATTAAGAAGCTGGGTTTACTTTTAAACTTCGCTTGAAAATCGAACCTCGCATGTCGGGGTTATTTTTTATCTCACCTAGAGATACTTGAAACTCCTTATAAACATCGAATTTGGGACACCCTGTACAGGATGCTTATTTAATTTCAATGAATAACATACGAAGTAGCTGGAACTAAGGTTCCTCATCGTCAAGCAAGCTTTATAAAGCTTGCCTTTACGATGAGTGTCCTTAACGGCTATACATTAATATGGTACACTGAGGCAAAAATTTAAAGAGTTTTTTTAGAGTGAGAACATACAATGAATGCTAAGCATTGCAACCTTTCTCTCTTTAGTTCTAATCACCCGTGGTATTCTGTGAACTTAATACTTCAAGGAGATTGTCATTTTTGATTTGTTATTAAAGTGTTTGTCAATGTTGCCAGTATATTTTTGAAATTGTTTTTGTTGAACAAAAATAAAAAATGAGATGCGTTACTTGTAAAACCGAGTTTTATAGGAGTGAAAAGTCGGTTCCCTTTTTAAAGTAAGGAGCTTTGATTATTTAAAAAACTTTATTAGTACCTAATCGCAGTAAAAATCCAGTTATAGATTAAAAATCAAACGTCCGCGAACTTTCAAAACCACAGAATATCATCGAAGAGTAAAAGTAAAAAAGAAAAGGTAGCACTTCCTGCGCAGCGTGCTGTTTCTACAAAAAACTTAAATAGTTTTGCCTTACTTTGCATATATGTAAAGACCTATCCAGGTATATATCGGGTGTTTTACAAATATCGAAACAGAGTCCTTTTTGGGTATTTAGAGTGCGAATTTGGAGAAACACTCGGACACGTCGATTTTTTGTGTGAGGGGATACTTTTTGGCTATCTTGAAATTTTTGTAGCACGAACCCCCTTCGAGGGGTATACTTTTTTAATAGGGAACATTTTAAATAGGAAAATTGGGTCTTGTGATACCTTGTTTTGAAGCTCTCTTGAATATCTTTAGAACCGTGTAAAAATTTCGAAAATCCATCGATTAGTTTTTGAAATATTTGCTTTCAAATTTTTAAATTTAACACGGAACGATAAAATAAAAATTAAATCCGAAAAATATAAAATTTTAATTAAATTTTTATTTTATCAGTCCATGTTAAATTTGAAAGTTTGAAAGCAATTATCTCAAAAACTAATGAATAGATTTAAAAAAAAAATTTAAATTTTTACTGGTACAGGTATCACTAGACCCACTTTCCCTATTCAAAATATAGGGGTAAATACCCCTCGAAGGGATTTCGCGCTACAAAAAATTTCAAGATAGCCAAAAAGTGTCCCCTTCGTAAACAAAATCGACTTGTCTCAGCGTTTCTCCAAATTCGCACTCTAAATACTGTAAAACCGGGTGAATAGAGACTGGGGCCTGAATAGAGACAAAAATTCGGGAATTTGGTATAAATAATTGCAACTTTTTTTTGTTTTGCTCAAACTCACTTTTTTCGATTGATTTTTATTTTCTCGCCTTTTCGCGAGCTTATAGGTTCACAAGTGCAAGTAAGTCAAACGTCACCTTGATGTTATGGTTAATTAAAAATTAGGTAGAAATAAAATTTCGGACTTCCATTGTCTTTATTTATTTTAAAACACTGTTTAAAAATAAATAAAGAGAATGGAAGTCCGAAATTTTATTTTTACACAATCATTGTCTACGAGTTTCAAATAAAAATTAGGTGTTTTATGTCGACAATTTATAACCTTGTAAATCTTTTACCAGAAAAAAATATTGCCGATTTTTTTAAAAAAGATTTTGCAGTAAGTATGATAGATTAAGGTATTTTTGAATGATATTTTAAAAAAATACGTCGCTTAACCCCCAGTGTTGAATGCTAGATTTTTTTTATCGAACATGTCGTTTTTTTCAGATAATCGGGGTCGATAGAGACAGCCTAAGAAAAAACGCAGACAACAAAATTACACAAAACATGATCCTCAACAAATTACACATCCATGCTATTGATAGCTATTTTAGAAGTTTTGGGCTATTAAAAAAAAATTATAATTTAGAGATTGTTTGGCGTTTTTTTTGTGTTAATAACTTTACATAGGCGTCTATATACACCCCATCAGCGGGTAAATAGTGACAAAACACACAAAAAATATAATAAAATATAAAAGGAATTTTTTGATCAATTTTATCTTTTGTATAAAGTGAGTACTAAATGCCATGGCAGTTTTTTAAAATAATCCACTGTGAAAATGCCTTTAGTTTCAGAGGTACACAGGTTTAAACCTGCCAGGGTGTCTCTATTCACCCGGTTTTACGGTCCCCAAAAAGACCTATGTTTCGTTGTTCCTGAAACACCCTGTATATAGAGATCATTGTTTAATTTCAGCCATTTAAGCTAATGTCAACTGCAATCTTATCATCAAGCTCAACCCAAAGTCCACCAGATAATCCAGATAATCTGTTGAAACAGCTGTTAGAGTGTGTGAAAGCTTGTCAAAAACGCTATGGAGGCAAACACGAGTTAGCTACTGATTTTGACGCCTGTGTTGCCGGATTGTGTGTTTCATTAGAGGCAGTTTTTCTGCACGGTTTGAAGCACAGAAGCAAGACAATTTCGAACCCTGTCAATACCAACTTGAATGAAACTTTGAAGCAAGTGACAGATATTGTTAGTCATAGTTTGAACATTGGGCAAGAGCATTTGTGTAAGTATTTAAAGTATGTTTTTCACTAAGCAACTTTTCCATAAAATGCATACAAACTTTTATCATAACAAAAACATTTCATGTAAAAAAAAGCCCAGTACGCGAAAATGGTTTTTCTAAACTTGGCTATTACGGCTGCAAATGACTCTTAGGCACTGTGCTAAATTGAACATTAAAAAAAAGCTATAATCTATTTTTGCAGAACCTAAAAACCCACTATTTAACATATCAATATTTATTTCTATTCTTTATTTAATTTATTATAAAATTAACAACTAATTAAATAAGGTAGTGTTTAGTTGCAACTGTTGTACCACTGATTAGAGGATGTGGATGTACTAAATTTTTACAATTAAATATAAATTTAAAAAAAAATAATAAAAATTATTGTGTGTGTTTAAGACCACACGGCAGAAGTGTAAACTTCAACAAGGCGAAATTAATGATATTGGCCCATAACATATTCTGCAAAGCGGACCGAACCGAACTCTTCTGTGTACTGTTAGTCGATTTCACCCGAATGAGGGTTACATAGCCGAGCCTGACGGCTCAGTTCAATTCCCTACATACAAAAACTGCTAAATGCGCCTAAAGAAGTTTACACTTCAAAAACATAAAGGAGTTTGGCTGTAATAGCAAAGTTTAAAAAAACATTTCCAAACTAATAAGAACCTCTCATTTTGAAATTTGTATTGGAGAACTTGGCTTTACTTTTATCTCAATTCTTTTTACATGAAATGTTTTTGTTATGATAAGTAGTAAATTTTCGCTTTTTAATTTTAAAACAGAGCCTGACTTTGTTCATTGAGTAAATAAATATACTCAATGCTTTGTTTTATATTTCACTAAACAGTTTTTATTATTCTAAACCATGCGCTGACCTGACCCAACTCAAAATCATCTATGATGCATTTTAAAATGTGGTTATTAAAAGTTACACTAAACACTCTAGTCTGACCTTTATGACTTATGTGCAGGCTGATAAATATTTTAGATAACTGTAACATAAAATTAGATAACACGACATTCAAAACAAATTTTATACATATATTTTTTTCCAAATATTCTTGTAAGCATATATTTGTTTATAGTAAATTTAAAACTATTTTTAGAACGCAATTGTCACATGTTTCTTTAGTTTATGAAAATATGGTTTTCACATACATATCTGGTAAAAATTTAATCATTTGAAGATTGATTTTTAATCTAAAAGTTTTCAAATTCGATTAGAGGTCTATTTCGAGATGGTTATTTTTTGTGACCATAAGAACATTGTTTTAAGTTAAAGTGTATATTCTGTGGAGGTTAGGTTTGAGTAGGGTCCCTGTATGTTGACATATTTGGATATATTAATATATCCAAATATGTCAACATACCGGGCCTCTAGGTTTGAGTAGAGACGCTGTATGTATATTTTAAATAAATAGAGATGCGGCCTTGCGGCAAACTACAAGCTAAATTTAAGTCAAAATCAAGAGAGAGAAATATTGGTCGTCTATTTATACTCTAGCGTTGTTTAGAGAGATAGATTTTTGACAAAACATATACCGGGGATGACGGACAAACGTATTTGTATGATAATTCATTAATTCCTCTGACAACTTATTATTTTAGTGGAACGCCAATAAACTTGAACAAGTTGACCCAAAATAATAAAAAATCAGCCTTTTACATAGATATTGCAATTCAAAGTAGGATCGCTTGTTAATTTGAGAGGACTGTGCTTTAATAAAATAAGTAATACATACAGGGTCGCTAGTCTCTAGGTTTGGTTACCTTAAGTTTGGTTCAAATTATGCCTTCAATACTCGTAGATTATTATTTGGAAAGACAGTTTTTTTTGTTTCAGCCTTTTGGCCGTTTATTGAAAGACATTTAACTAAACACGAGTTGGAAAGATACAGTCTGTTAAAACATATCTGGACGGACACAGGCAAGGGAAAAGCTTGGCTTAGGTCTACATTGAATGAAAAATCATTAGAAAGGTATTTATTTTAACATCTCTGACCACGTACTTACACAAAGCGTTTCAGATAAAAGTATGGGGATGGCTAATAATGCAGAGGCCTTAAGCCTAAATCATTTATTGTTGTAATCTGCAGAGTTTTTTTATGTGCTGGGTGGAAAAACAAATATGCCACTTTAGTCTAACTCAGTATGTAGGTACGTGGGCACAATAGATCCATTTGTGGTCGCAGTGCATGGAGGTCCAGTAGGGCCTGCAACCACTTTCAAATACATACATACATACAACTACATGGGGATTTCGGAAATGGTAAGAGATACTATTTTGGATAAATGAGAAGAAAATTGCGATATTCTATGTTTTTAGAAAACTTGAAATATCTCCGGCATCTTGCAAACATATTTTATAAAATTTATTAGTTTTGTATTATGTAGTAGTAGTAGTGGGGGGGTTGACCCGCAGGTCTGACAAGTAGGCCAGAGTAGGCCCTTTTTGCCATGCCCCAAGTCTGTCCCTTAACCCACTCTCTGCACTTCCCTTTGATGGTCGGGTAACTCATTGGGCCTTCCTGTTCTCTTTACAAAGTCCAGTAAGTCTGCCCATTTGAGCATGTGCAGTTCTTCCTCGCTCAGAGTTGGCGCTCCGAGTGCCTCGTGTCTCATCCTTGCGTAGGCCTCGCATTCTGCCACGAGGTGTTGATGTCTCTTCTTCCTGTCCACAGGCTGGGCAGGTAGGGTCATTCTCGACTCCTATACGTGTCATGTGCTTCCTCAGCCGGTTATGTCCGGTTAGAGTACCTATCAGCAGTCCGAGGTCTTTTCGTGTCCGTCCCAGCATCCATCTAATTCTGGTCGCTTTTGGACGGTCTACGAATTCTCTGGTCTGTCTGCAACCCGTTCCTCTTTCCCAGGAGTTTAATAGCGCGTCCTGGGCCCATTTGTTGAGTCCGCTTTTTACTTTTTGTCACGCGCAAGAGTGGCTCCGATCCTACATAGGCGGTTCCTGCCCCGAGTCGTGCAAGTTCGTCCGCCTTCTCGTTGCCTGGTACCCCCGTATGTCCCGGAACCCAAACCAGCGTCACCCGTTTGCCATCGCTTAGGGTGTCCAGCGCCTCTGCGCATTCTTCCACCAAGCCGTCAGCAATGTTGGGTGCGTTTAGCGCCTTCAGGGTGGCTTGACTGTGTACTGTTTTATAAGCTCCTCTTCGCTGTTCCGAACATCTTCTAGGGTTGCCGCCATTATTATGGCGTAGACTTCTGCTTGAAAAACAGCAGCCTGCTCACCGAGCGAGTAGCTCTTCTGAACTTCTAGTTTTTCCACGTATACTCCCGCTCCTGTGGTTTGCCTCTCTGATAGTTTGGATCCATCAGTGTAGCAAACTAAAGCGCTCTCCTCAATTATCAACTATACTTGATGTTGTATTAAAGTGACACCGCGTCATCAAACCCTTGATGGTCGGGAAGGGAGTAGAGGGGTACATACAGTGGCACGCACTTCCTTTAATTTTTTTATTGATATTGATTCCCAAAATGAGGCACTGCACTAATTAGTCATTAGCTTACTATTTTACTTGCTTTTTATTGATGTCTTCTTCTAAACGATTTCATTAGAAAGGAACATATATACTCTGATCTGGTTGTTACGAACATATTATTGATTTAGCCGGGATTTGACGTTTTCTATTCGGTGTTTTGACTGTTTATGTCAAACAAATTATGACGGAGCTTTTCACAAAACAAATTACCGTTTTTGATATAATTTTGGATCCTCTTTTATGTTTCGGATCTTTATTTATTAGGTAAGTACCTATTTGATCTCTCCTTTAAAAGTTCTTATAGTTTTATCCTTGGAACATTAAACCCCGAGCGGCACACTGCATGTACAAAGTGAAACACTAATTTTTTAAGGCTTCTTTACTTAGATTTTGCCGCAAAATTTGGTTTAGGAATTTTTTCCAGGCCTTCTAGGTTTTTTGTAACCATGACCAACTTTGTTATTTCTTAGGACCATTATATTGGATTTATACGTCAATAAATAGAGCATAAAAAGAGCTTTTGATAATAAGATAAATACTAAATAAATACTGGAGATATTATGAATATTGTAATGCAACGTTAGGAAGCTCTCAAAAATTACTACAAATCATGTTCCAACAATTTTTGCAAAAATACTAACTGTAATGAAGATATTTCCATTTATCTTAATAAATACTTTTTGTACATATTAAACATTGGTGACGCCATCAGGGGAGGGGACACCTGTCCAAGAAAAAAGTTGATACAAATTTACTTATAGAACATCTAGTTGGACCACCTAAAATTAAGAATATTTTGTAGTTTTCTTAAAACATACTATGTATACATTTATAACTTCATCAAAGATCGGGGAACATGTTTAGGAAAAAAATGGTTACGATCATGTTGGTGGCATTTTTTCATCACGTTATTCAATATTGCCATTAGCCACCGTTTGTCTACAGAAGACGTCATCAGGTGGCGGACACCTGTCTGAGGAAAAAGTTGGAACAACGTTGTTTTTAGCATTTTTTATGGGCTATTAACATCCATTTATGCTACCCCTAATGGAGATATCAATTTTCTTTAAAATATACCTGCACAATAATGACGTAATGAGGGTGGTGGGAGAAGTAACTCTGAATTTGTATCTCCCGACGTATTTTTGTGTCTTAGTACATGTACAAGAATCGTGCAAAATTTCAAACTGGTAACGGGAAGTAGAATATTTTTATGGCGTTTGTCAGTAAATCCACATAAAGATTTTTAAATTAATTTTAGGTATATCAAAGCATTATTGACAAACAAATCTACACTAAGTGAATTCTATGAAGACTGGGCTGTTTTAAGAGATGAAGAGAAAAATAGTTTACTGCCAGATATGGCTGCAGGTATGATTTATTTGATAATATAAAAAAAAAACAGTAAAAGATAATTATTTTCTTTTTTTATCTTTAGAAAAACAACATTATTTTGCATCTTTTCAGTTTTTTAATTTTTGAAAGCCCTCCGTATGACCATAAAGCAGTATTGCCAGAGCTAATAAAATTTTTATTTATGTATATTTTTAAGATTTCTGATTCAGAATGAAAATATAATAGATGATGGTAAACAAAAAATAATTAGCATTAATGGATTTTGACGAAAATCTAATCAGCTCGTTAGAGTGTCGAACACTATTTTACCTGAAAATTTTATGAAAATCGGTTCTGCGGTTTAGGAGCTATCATGTCATCACGGACAGAAATAATATACACACGCTAACATAGACAGACATCACGACGATATTGATAGGATAGGTCAAAATACACCCAAATAACACATTTTCGGCGTTATCTCAAAAAAAATTTCTTCGTCGAAAATAATACCTTCTTCAGCCATTGCTACGTGGGCTATTAAGGTAAAAATGAAGGTAAATTTTTGTACATATCTGAAGGCTCCTTAATAATTACAAAAAATAAAAATATCAGAACTACATTTTTTTCCTTTGTTGAAAAAAACACATTTTTGTTAATAATTTTGAGTATTTTTTTACAAAACAAATTAAGGTAAATTTTTGTATGTATCTAAAGGCTCCCTTATAAGTAGTAGTAGTTATAAGAAATCAAAAAAAAGTTGTGGATTTTGCCACCCTGTATCTAAAAAAACGAAGAAGTTTCATATAAAATGTGATAAGTTTTCCTTCTTATGTTAACGTTTTACATCTCCTTAAAATTTAGTGCATCATTTTAAGTTACACCCTGTATATACTTCGGGGAATTACCTAATTTAGATCATATTGTTTGTACTTTTCAGGCCTAGGCTCGATATTGTTCGCAATCAATATTGATAAACCTGAGTTGAACAGTTCTGTGATTCCCAGACCAGGGTTTACATCGCAGTTGTCTGAGCCCATTATTGAAGCACCCCTTCCAGGTAATTTTTAATGGTTTTATTTGCTTCTGTTTTCGATAAATCCCTTACAGTTTCTGTGTGGGTGGATGTAATATTTGTTGTTTGTTTACATTTTGCGGCGTTTTGCGTTTGTCGTGTAAAATTACTTTTTTTTTGTGAAAAATTGAAAATAATTCTTGTAAAACATGTACGGTTTATGGAAAAATGTCCGGGAGAAGTAAGGGAGTGCTATTCCATAGGAAAATACTAATATTTCTTTCCGTGGGTAGCCCGAAAGCTTAACCTCACGGGGGTCCAAGATCTAATGGACACCTAATAAGTGTTGACAGTCAGAACACTGCTGGTCAATGTGACAAATCTTGCGAAGTTAATTAGACAGTTTTGTCTCTAATCAAATGTAAATAGTGAGAAAACTATCGCAAGAAGCGCCATCTACCGACATACGAGAGAAACAAAAAACACAAGCAGGCGAAACACTGCTATACAATATCGATCAATGAAAAGATCAAATGCAAATAAAAGAAAACAACTATAGTCCGTGACCTACGACAGCTCTTTGTCTTTTCAGGCCGGAACAACGCATTTTGCATTTTTACCCGTCATCAAGACAGTGAGCGTCACAATCAACGGAATTTTTAAGCCAAATAATACTAACAAACGTGAAATTTCGTACCCGTGAATTTAAAAATCAAACAAGTTTCATGGCTAATCGGGCAAAAAGGAGTTTTTTGTTTCTCTCATATTTTTCCGTGGGTAGCCCGAAAGAAAACTCCTTTTTGCCCGATTAGCCATGAAACTTGTTTGATTTTTAAATTCACGGGTATGAAATTTCACGTTTGTTAATATTTCTTTATAATTTGTTAATAAAGTTAAGCGTGGTTTACGAGTATAGATGCCATTATACACTTCATGGTGTCTACAATAAATCTGCACAGTTAATCTGTTATCATGTTGGTATAAAATTAAAGGTAAAATTATCATTGTTTCTGGATAAAAAGATGCTGACTGTAGGTTGACATAAAAAAACGCAGAGATAAAAACAAATCAACTCACTCACTCTCACTGTTGCTCTCAGTATGCATATGATAAATAAAGAGGTTGGAAATGCCACAAAAGTTTAACTGCCTATGGCAAGGACTATATTTGGTATAAATACACCATATTCCTTCCTGGGGGATCTTTTTGTAGCGCAAATATAATATTATTATGAAGCTTTTCAAAGGTTTAGATTAGGTTTGGTTTAATTTTTTTTTTCTACAATGGTGACCGAATTGCGCAGCCTCTCCTTATAGTCCACAGTATGCCCCTCTATTTCTTAGTTAATGAATAACAGGCTAAATTTTTGTAAATCGCAATTTTTTCTCTGCGAAAGTTATTGAAAGTGATTCAAAACAGAGTGCGCATGTGCCAAATGTCAATTTAGTAGCTGTAAAAAATTCATTAAGTAGTAGTACACAGTAAAAAAAAATTGAGAATATTTTCTTGATATATCACAAAAAATGTTTTGCCTCTTTATTTTAATGTGAAACAGAAATTGTTTTATTATAAATTGAAACTAAATTAATCTAAGGCACCGTTTTCTCTGAAAGAATAATATTACTTATATGAAGACAATTTGCTTTGTTACAAAATGGAACATTGAAGATAAAATTTTTTACCGTGTGAAGTATTTATTAATGTTTTGCTTAAATCTTAAGATTTTATGATATGCAACATAAAAAAAGTTTGTCTTACAAATTAGTTGCTTTGGCCATATAAACCATATTCCTTCCTAGGGTTTCTTTTTGTAGCGTAAATATAATTGTATTATGAAGCTTCTGCGATTTTTAAGTTAGGTCTGGTTTGGTTTTTTTTTCTACAATGGTGACAGAATTGCGCAGCCTTACCTTCTAGTCCAAAGTACATTACCTGGGGATATCACATTACTGTTCTTAAATTTCGAGACCTAAAAAAATAACTCAAAAGTTTTTTTTTCAGCCCTTGCAGTTTTGGAGCTACAAGGGAAAATTTAAAAATCCGTAATTCTAAGAATCTGTCAAATCTTTGTTATTAGTGCAGATTTTTCAATTTTGTTAAAACTTCTCTACAAACAGTTGATCCTGTCAATGAATTGGCGTTGTCGAATTTTTGGTTCGACGAGTCGGATTCAAGATTTCCCACAAATTTTTATTTATAAGTAACCTGGATTTTTTTTTCAATTTTTTGTTTCACATTGGGTCCCCAATTAACCTATAAAGCTATAATTTTTTTTTCTGAAATGGATGATTCTACAAAAATGGTGCTGTGGAGTGGGAATGCATATTTTTCAAACACAGACTGCAAATGAAGCATAATTTTAGTTATAAGATTTAAAACGAAATGTTTTCTTTATGGAGCATTTGAGTTTAATGTATAAAAAAATTGCAAGTTTATAATGTTTTTAATTACAAAGCAATACCTCATTCCTCTGGTTTAGTCCCAAACCAAATATTAAAAACTCAGATTGAAAAAAATATCCTAATAAATAATATTTAACCAAGTCTTAACTATTTATCAAAAAATTGATAAAGCTTAAGTTTGCAGTCATATTTTTGAAAATCCGAATTTACATCTTCCCGGAAAATTTTACAATTTTAAACGTGCTCCATTTTTAATAACACAATATTTGTGAATACCACCGGTTAATTTCTAGAGAAAGAGACGGCCCTGGATATCTAATTTACTTGTGAGGATGACAAGTTTTGACAGATAATGTCAACTTTAGTTTGGTTTAAGTTATAGATCTTTTTATTTTCGGCAGAAAATTAGTTTTTTTCGGAGAAATCAAAAAGGAACGCTTCAATTATCATTCCTCTGGTAAGTAAATATTCGACTGATATCAATAGTATAATTTTTTTGTTGATGGTTTTAAAATTATAAGTATAGGAACTTTGTTTATATAAAACTTAAGTAGTCTAAATAGATTTTGATTTAAATTGGAAAACCATTAAAAAACTCATTCCTCTGGTACTCATTCCTCTGGCATTTTTATGCAATAATTCCTAAAATTTGGGAAAATAAATGTTTCTTATCTTACAAAATTATTTACTGTGCTGTACTGTTATTTAAAGGCAATGACCAAAAATGATATCCATATAGCCCACTTTTGGTAGAATCAATCATATCTCGAATTTAACTCGGCGGATCAAAAATTTGAGCTTATTTTGTTGACAGGATCAACTGTCTATTGAACAGTTTTAATAGAATTGAAATATCTTCCCTAATAACTGATTTCTAGGATTCCTAATTTTTGGATTTTCCCTCGTAGCTTTAAAACTACAAGGGCTAGAAAAAAATCTTTTAACATATTTTTCTTGTCTCAAAATTTGAGGACAGTCATGTGAAATCCCCAGGTCTCTCTCTTTTATAGTAACTGAGTTTCCCATGCAATACCATCAAAAACGGGACACCCTGTACACCGGTCTATTTAATCTAGTAATAAATAACAGGCTCTCTTGTTTTTAGATAATCAGGAAAAGAAAAAAGACAAAAAACGCAAAGTGGCGCGGCAAATCATCTCCTTCGACGACAATGACAGTATGCTGTCAACGTCTGTCCCTTCGATATCGAGCAGCACCTCGTCAGACGGTTATATGTCAAATGCTGACAGGAAGTCGCTGTCAGAAAGACCGATGGAAGTGACAGGTAAGTGTCACTTTTTATTCCAAAAACTTAAAACACGGAATAAAGGGGGAGTTATACAGTATCGGCCAAAAGTAGAGCAACTTCCTAAAATTGTATATAATTGTGATTTTGTTTGTTCACGTGTTGCTAAAAAAATCTTTTTTCTGTATAATTTGAGGCAAAAATTATTTATGTCCTGAAGTTTCACAATTAATAGTCTAGATAGAACAATTTATATATATATATATATATATATATATATATATATATATATATATATATATATATATATATGTTGTCGTTTTGAGTTTGGTAGAGCAGCGGGACTGTATGCGCTGGCCGTTTTATAAAATCTGGGTGCAAAAATCCTTAAAAGGACGATGTAAAAATATTAATTTTTCCGAGCCACACAAAGACAATATAGAGGATTGGCACTCACCTTTTCAGCTGTTTCCGTCGTCCAGAGGAGCTCCTCTCGTTGGCCCAGTCGTTGCAGGCGATCTACACTAGAATCACTTGTTTGTGTAATGGTTTAGTTTTATTTTCTAAGAATGTTATTGGATTTTTTGGTTAATAGAATTTATCACCATGCTGCGTGGTGATCTCGACAGAATACGACAGACGAATTTTCTTTTTGGTTACGCCTTTTTGCGCAGATTCATTTTTCCGTAGATGGCGCTGGCGTTTTGCTTGTGCCAATCAAATTGAAATTGTGTGGGTTTTCCGAATACGGGAATTTGGCGCGAAATTTGAATTTAAAATTAAAGTTGCACGAACATTTTCCGCCCACTTAAAACGAAGTTTTACATTGAGATTAATTGAATAAACAAATGGCTATATATAAAAAAAAAATATAAGTTAATTCAAACCTTAAAGGGTAGGTTATTAAAATCCGTTTTAGGTTTATAGATCAAAAAGAAAAAAAAAATGAAAAAAAAAACATATATATATTCTAGATAACGACACACGAAACAAAAGAAGTTGCTTGGGAGTTTAGTGCGCATCTAAAGGTAGTGGGCACAACCTGACCACGGGACGAGTGAAAAGTCCGTGTTGTGTTTTAACAGTAGCAACTCGAATGTGATTATCCCGACCAGGATGTACAGATACTATTCTACCCAGCAACCAGTATAATGGCGGCCTAGTTTCATCCTTAATTAATACAAGCGTATCTAGCTTGATTTCAGCCGAAGGGTCCGACCACTTAGAACGCTGTTGTAAAGTATTTAAGTACTCGAGTTTCCAACGCTTCCAGAAATCGGCATGAATTCGTTGGATAAGTTGCCAACGCTTAAGGGTATTAACTTTAAGGGTAGAAAGGTCAGGATCAGGACACGAATTAAGGGGTTCCATTGTGAGGAAATGACCCGGAGTCAAAGACGTAAGATCGTTTGGGTCAGAGCTTTGCTCACAAAGGGGTCGAGAATTGAGTAATGCCTCTATTTGGGCGAGGAGAGTATAGAGCTCTTCGAAGGTTAGTATCTGGTCACCGATGACCCGATACAAATGTGTTTTTATAGATTTGACTCCTGCTTCTGCTAGACCATTTAGGTGGGGGGCTCCCGGACTATTAAGACACCATTTGATTTTTAAGCTCTCAGAAGCTAATTTCGAAAGATTATGGAGCTCCTTAATAGCCCCAACAAAGTTTGAGCCTCTATCACTTGTGATTTGGACACAAGTGCCACGTCTAGCGACAAAGCGTCGTAAAGCAGCGATGCACGCCTCTGTGGTTAAATCCGAAACAAGCTCGATATGGATTGCCTTGACAGAAGTATCGACAAAGACTGCGATATATGATTTACCAACTTGTGCTCCACGACGTCTCTGACCTACAAAGGTTTTGATTGGGCCTGCATAGTCTAAGCAAACGTGTGAAAAACATTTTAATTGTGACGTTCTAAAAGAAGGTAAGTCCGACATGTACGGAGTATACGGTTTTGGTTTTAAGCGAAAGCAGGGAATACATTTCAATAAAACCCTCTGAATAGCTCGACGTGATGACATAATCCAAAACTTTTGACGAATTAAGTATTGGACTGTGTTTATTCCGGGATGTAAATTTTCGTTATGAGTTTGAATAATGATCAATTGGGTTAATCTATGAGATTTCGGCAATAATAAGGGATGTTTTGCCTCAAAGGAGAGTTGAGAATGCCGTAAGCGTCCGCCCACTCTAAGGAAACCCAATTCGTCCAAAAAGGGCGCGAGTTTGCGAAACGGCTTAGGTAATAGCTGAGTATTTTGAATTTTTTGAATGATATCCAAAAAACACTCTTCTTGGACCCTTTTAACTAAAACAAGTAGAGCCTTGTGTAGTTCAAAAGCGGAAAAAACGCCGGATAAAAGGTACACTGAGTTTTTTCGATTGTGAATAAGTCTTAAAAAATGACAAATGATTTTTTGAATGGTATTTAAATTGGATATTTTATCGATTAATCTATCAAAAAAGTTTTGATTTTGAATTTCTGCCGTCAGCACCACTGAATTTTCCGGTTTTTCTTCTTTGAGAACCTCGTCTGGAACTCCCAAAGAACGTTCATTTATAAACCTTTGAATTTGCCACTCCGTAGTGGGCAAGGTAATCCATGGAGGGCCGTGAAACCAAAGAGGGTGATTTATTAAGTTATTAGGCGACAACCCTCTGCTAGCGCAGTCGGCAGGGTTCTCGAGTGAAGTAATGTGATACCATGGGACTTCGGGGATTGTTTCTTGAATACGACTCACGCGGTTTGCCACAAAGGTCTTCCACTTGTGAGGTGAAGATGTGACCCAATGAAGCGTGACCTGTGAGTCCGAGAACGCAAGAATTTCATCGATTACGAGTAATGATGAATAGGTGCGAATAACTAGTTCGAGTAAATCAGCTAATAGAGTAGCTCCAAGTAGTTCCAAACGTGGGATTGAAATAGTGTGTAAGGGAGCAACCCTTGACTTGCCCATGATTAGAGCAGTTTTGATAATTTTATTTGGTAATTCGACGCGAACGTATACGCAAGAAGCGTATCCTAGCTCGGATGCATCGCAGAAACCTAGCAATTGACATCGTTGAATATTATTCGAAAAAATATGTCTAGGTATACAAAGATTCGAAAGAGTGGTTAATTGATTATTGAATTGATTCCAAAGAGTTTTGATTGGATCGGGGGGTATTTCATCCCAATCAGTTTTGCATAACCAAAGTTTTTGCATAATCACTTTGGCTAAAAATGAAACAGGCGATAAGAAACCTATAGGATCCCAAATTTTAGCGATAGCCGATAAAATATTCCTTTTGGTGCAAGGTTTTTCACAAGGGGTACAAGAATAGGTAAAAGTATCTGTAGAAGGGTGCCACTGAAGGCCCAACACCTTAATCGATGTTGAAGAATCGTCTTCAAAGGTAACAGGGATCTGACAATCAGCGGGCGACAAATGTGAAAGAAGTTTCGGATTATTTGATGCCCATTTTCTTAATTCAAATTTCCCCAATTTAAGCAACGCTATGAGATCCTTTTGAAGTGATAAAGCACCTTCTAGAGAGTTAGCTCCACAGCAAATATCGTCCATGAAAATGTTATTCAAAAGGACCTGGGATGCTTCAGGATAATTCTTAGCCTCCAGGATGGCTAGTTCTCTAAGAGTTCTAATAGCTAAATAGGGACTTGAACTAACACCAAACGTCACTGTATTAAGCCTGTATTCCTGCAGGGGTTCATTGGGATCAAATCGCCAAAGTAGCCTTTGGTAGTCCCGATGAATTGGATTGATTTGAATTTGTAAAAAGTGCTGTTTTATATCAGTCAAAAATACGATAGAATAAAATCTGAATTTTAATAGAATTTCGGAAATATCGGCTTGTAATTTTGGTCCTATTAAAAGAGTTTCGTTCATGCTTAGGCCTTTCGAACCCTTAATCGAGGGGTTAAAAACCACCCGGAGTTTAGTCGTTGATTTGTCAAGACGAAGGACTCCGTGATGTGGTAAATAAGAACATAACTGAGGTCTAGGTTCGGATCTTGAAATTAAAGACATGTGCCCGTTTTTGAGATATTCTCTCATAAAATCCGAGTACATACTATAGAAATTTGAATTTTTTATTAAGCGAGATTCGAGAGACAAAAATTGACGGTAGGCCACTGAATATGTGTCTCCTAGGTCAGGAGGGTCAATGTGACGAAAAGGCAAATTTACAGTAAATCGGCCCGAAATATCTCTAGTGGTAGTTTTTTGGAAAATCTCTTCACATCTTTTTTCTTCGGGTGAGAGAAACGTTTTTGACTTAATTGATTCTAGTTCCCAAAATCTGCGAATATTAAAGTCGAGAGACTGCTCACAGGAAGTAAAGTACGAATTGACTTGAGGTGAAATATTTATGCTTTGAGTTTGGCCCATCAAGACCCACCCAAAAACTGTCTCAAAAGCGGAGGGTAGGCCGTGAGGTCCTGGAATTCGTCCTGATTGGACGATTTCTGTGTAAAGTTGTGCACCTAAGAGTAAGTCAATTGGACCAGGGTTGTAAAATTGGTTATCTGCAAGCTTTAGATTTGAAATATGACTCCAATTAGATGAATCTACCTGTATTGAGGGCATATTCGAACAGAGTTTCGGTAAAACGAAGACTTGAATAGAAAAGGTAGGCTCTTGTTGGCCTAGGGCTCGAATAGTGCAAGTAGAAATGCCGTTAGTGGCCGATGAAGATTGATTTAGTCCCAGAACAGGGATCGAAATTTTGTTTCTTGGCAAGCCTAACCTGTTAAGACAAGCTTCGCTTATCAGGTTAGCTTGGCTACCGCTGTCCAGAAGTGCTCGGACAGGTTGGTAGTTACCCCGACTATCCAGTACCTCTAATTTTATAGTCGCTAGAAGCACTGTCGTACGGGGCGTCAAGGTGGATAACGAAGAGTATTGATTTGTAGATGTATTTGGATTCGAATTGATTTGAATTGAATTTGAACTGGGTTGAACAAAACTAGGGTTCTGTTGGCTAAGACTTGAATTTGAATTCTGATACGATAAGTTTGTGCCTGTGCTAGGCACGGCCACTTGATTTGAATTAAAACTTTGATTTAAGTTCGAATTTTGATTTGAATTTTGGCTTGAATTAACAAAGGATTGACTTGAATTCTGACGGATTGAATCTGTCGTTTGCGATAGATGAATAAGACTATGGTGCCTATGTCGACATACCCTGCAGTTGTAGGTACTACTGCAGTCCATTACATGATGATTTGAACGTAAACAGTTGATACATAACGATTGTTGTTTTACATAAGTAAAACGATCTGAAGGAGATTTGGAGATAAAAACACCACACTGCGAGAGTGGATGAAAAGAATTATTGCATAATTTGCACCTATAGGGTTGTTGGTTTTGTCGAAATTGAATATTGGATTGTTTATTTGATACTTGTGAGTGCGTATGCGCTAAAAAATTTGATGGAGGGCTTGATTTGTACTGATTATTTGAATAAGAATTATATTTTTGGTTACTAGAATTCGAATAATTTGGTTTTTGCTGTTTGGAAGTCGAAGGTTGCATTTGCGTATTTTGGGGAGATAGCTGTACTGTTTCAAGAGCACGGCATTGGTTAATAAGAAACTGAATTAGATTTTGATATGTTGGAATCTCGGTAGTACTATACTTTAATTCGAAAGCGGTTCTTGTGGTTTGATCGATTTTTGATAATAAAATTGAAAATAAACAAAAACACCACGACGTTACTGGAAATTCAAGATTTTCGAGCGCCGCAACATTCTCGGAAAAGGTATCTACCAAGACTCTAAGATCCTTTGCTGACTGGTTTCCCTTTAAAGAATTTGCATAGTAGATTGAGTTCCAGTAGGTACTGGCTAAAAGTCTTTTATTTTGATAGCGATCTGTTAATACCTTCCAGGCGATTGCGTAATTACTTGCCGTTAATTTTATAGAACTTAAAATATTAAGTGGTTCGCCCTCAAGGAAGGTTAGCAAATGTTGAAATTTCCTTATATCGGAATAATTCGAGTTTTCGTGAACCAAACAAGAATAAACATCGTAAAAGGTTGGCCACTTTTTTACGTTTCCATTAAAGCAAGGTACCTTTAAAGGGCCCAGATCATCGCTACGTGAATAGTGTGAAGTTGCGGGGGTGAAATTTGAATGAACTGAATCGGAACATAAACTCGAAAAAAGAACTTTAGCTTGGTGGTAGAATAGATCCGTATCTTTCCTAATTTTGTCTTGTACTTCGAACTCATCATCCTCGTCGTCTTTCAAGAGACCTATGATGTCATTATGAATGTTTTTAAATTGTTCATAGTGATCATCTAACGATTCGTAAAACGCCTTAAAAATTGGCAAGGAAGAACTATCTGATTTAGCTTTTGTTCCCAAGTTATACGTTTCCGTAATACGAGATATTGAAACTTTGCGTTGATTCTCAAGCTTTTTTAACGACATATTGTTAATTAAAAAAATAAAAAATATTTAAAAGGAATAAAACTAACACTTGACCCCTATTGACTTTAATCAGTCCAAAAGAGTCCGACAGCATATATTTTATTATCGATTTCTCGAATAAATGCAAAAACTTATCAACAGCTGTTCCTAGGTCGCGATCTTTCTCCCAAAATAAATGCACAGAAAACAAATTGTACCTACTACCGTTTCTCTTATTATTTACAGGTAAATACTAATTCTACTAGATGTGTTTGTTTACCTGTTAAATAAGAATAAAGCATTCAACTCACAAGCACTTTTGTTGTTTTGAATAACTATAACATATTATTTAAACAAATAACTATTATTTAAACAAATTTCGATTTTTGAATCCAAACAAACGACGTACGAAGTGCCAATTTCGGCTGTAATGAAATGTGGGTGGAGCCACCGTTAAGCCACGCAAGGGGGGACGGAACCTCCTTTCTAAACCGGACACGGCAACAACGAGCCAAAATGGCGAGACGAAAATCTAATATTTTTAGCAAACAAATTTTAAAAAACTATCTGGGTCGTGGGACCAGAAAATGTTGTCGTTTTGAGTTTGGTAGAGCAGCGGGACTGTATGCGCTGGCCGTTTTATAAAATCTGGGTGCAAAAATCCTTAAAAGGACGATGTAAAAATATTAATTTTTCCGAGCCACACAAAGACAATATAGAGGATTGGCACTCACCTTTTCAGCTGTTTCCGTCGTCCAGAGGAGCTCCTCTCGTTGGCCCAGTCGTTGCAGGCGATCTACACTAGAATCACTTGTTTGTGTAATGGTTTAGTTTTATTTTCTAAGAATGTTATTGGATTTTTTGGTTAATAGAATTTATCACCATGCTGCGTGGTGATCTCGACAGAATACGACAGACGAATTTTCTTTTTGGTTACGCCTTTTTGCGCAGATTCATTTTTCCGTAGATGGCGCTGGCGTTTTGCTTGTGCCAATCAAATTGAAATTGTGTGGGTTTTCCGAATACGGGAATTTGGCGCGAAATTTGAATTTAAAATTAAAGTTGCACGAACAATATATATATATATATATATATATATATATATATATATATATCGGTTTCATAACGTTCTACGTCTTCCGATACCCAATCTCCACTTGTTTCTGTTTTCCCATAATTCATCATTTAGGCCTCTTATTCTTATTTCACTGTCTATTCCTTCTCTCCAGCTTCTCCTTGGCCGTCCTCGTTTTCTTCGGCCAGTTGGTTTCCATTGTAGTATTTGTTTAAGTAGTCTTTCATCATTCATTCTTTGTACATGTCCCTACCACACCAGTTGTTTTGTTCTTATATCATCCACTAAAGTATGTTCACCCACTGTCATAATTTCTCTTATTCTTTGATTTGTAACTCTTTCTCTTTTTGATTTCCCTGCTGCTCTTCTCCAATAGTCCATCTCCGTAGCGGAAATCATTTTTTCTGTTCTATCCTTGATTGGCCATACTTCTGAGCCGTATGTAATAATACTTTTTACAATGGTGTTATATATAAGCTTTTTGTTATGTTTTGATATACTTTGGTCCCAAATTATTCCATTTAATAAAGTTATTGCTTTTCTTCGATCGATCTTTTATAGCTTTTTCTAGTGTTCCGTCAGCTGTAATTTTTAGACCTAGGTATTTATACTCAGCACAGGACTGAATTCGCTGCCCGGTATTTAAGATTAGATCCTGTTTCATTCCACCGATACACATATACTCTGTCTTATTGAGATTAACCTCTAGTCCCCACTTATTGTACTCTTCTATTAGTTTTCGTTTCATATATTCGAGGTCGTCATAATCCTGAGCCACTACTATCTGATCATCGGCGAAACATAAAGTATACAAGGTGGTTTCGTCCAACGGAATTCCCATGTTTTGGTATTTTCTCTTCCCTACTTTAAGGACTTGTTCCAAGTATATCTTGAAGAGCGTAGGCGAGATACAGCAACCTTGTTTAAGACCTTTATTTACTTGAAAGCCTTTGGTTAGTTTTGCTTTTATTTTAACTTTTGCCTTACTATTGCGGTATAACTCTTTGATGGCCTTAATTAGTTGTACGCTTATGTTTGTGTTTTCCAACGCTTTCCAAAGTAGATTTAGTGGTATACTATCATATGCCTTCTGCAAATTCACGTAAAGCAGATGCAGCTCTTGTCGGTATGCCATTTTCTTTTCAATAACTTGGGTTATACAAAAGAGATGATCTGAAGTCGATCTACCCGCCCTTGATTGAGATAGAACAATTTAAAATTCCTAAAAATAACCAATATTTTAAGATTTTAGATAAGACAGTCAAAAAAGCATTCAACATTGCAAATGCGCATGTATCTACAATTTTTAAGATATTGCTAGGATCCTTGAGGGTAGTTCATACCCAAGTTTGCAACCCTAAAATCCCTGTGATCCTCCCTTGGGACTCGAAAATGTTGCAATTTTTTAGTTTTTTTAATAAAACTTCCTTAAGAAAGCATTTTTTACGTTTTAACTTTTGTAAAACCAACCAAATTCTCTACAATCGAATCTGAGCGCAACCCTAGCTTCCTAGGTTCATCAGTTTAGGAGATATATGTGGTCACACAAATTAACAGAACATGGGTACCGGTTCTTAAAAACACTAAACGGCTCGCTTGCAATAACAAAACTGAATCAAGGGAATGTGACCAATCACCGACCAGCTCTGATATACGCCCCGCCCACCATAGCGTATATAACTTGCGCCCGCGACAGACTAACCACCAGTCTTCGAGAAGCCGACAAACAGTCAACATCTCCTGAAGATGCCATCCACTCGAGATGGCGAAACGTCGAGAACGAATTTCCAACGACGACGGCCGAACAGCCCGAAAGCACACCCACCACCTAGCTTCCTAGGTTCATCAGTTTAGGAGATATATGTGGTCACAAATGTGAAATTAGTGATTGTTTATTTTTCAATCCACGTTCAGGCTTAACTAATCGTCTTAGAGAAGTGATAAGAAAGGAATGTATAGAGAATTGTATTGGCTTTAACTAGTGATGTAAATGGAAATATTTCCAACGGAAATGGAAATATTAGAAATTTCCGAACGTGTCTCGGTAATATTGGAAATATTGGAAATGTTTAAAAAGATATTATCTCTCATATTTTGTAACCCTAAAGCAGAAACTTACTATAGAACATTTTTTCTTTCCGATACTATTGAAGATTTTGAGGAAGTAGACTGGCAAGACGATGTTATTAAGTATGATGCTGATGACAGCGATGAAGATATGCCTCTTGCTTGACTAGTGAATAGTGTAGTGTGTCAAGAATGAGATTATTGTTGGAAAAATTTGACCTTATTTCTGTTTATTTATTTGAAGAATAAGTCGTGATTTGTGTTCATGTATAAGCCTTCTGTGTTTTCCGGTGTTTTGTTATGTTTTTTATAAATAAATATTCCATTTTTTCCATTCCATATATTTTCAAATATTTCCAAAAATATATTTCTGGAAATTTTACAACATTAGCTTTAAGAAATTGTGCCCCTGGGTATTATAGTTAGGTAGAAAACAAAAAAAAAAACAAAAAACTTTTTACTAAAAAATTATTAAATTTATAGTTCACACCGTCCTTAAAGAAAGTATGGGTTTTTGAAAAGGACCTAAAAAAACTAAATATTGGGAATGATTGCTTGACGCCACCAGAGTGCAGCACACTAGTTTTAAAAATCGCCCCATATTTTTTTGACAGTTTAAAAAAAAAACATAATTAAATTTAATGGTGTCAGTTATTATCGTTTAATTAATTATGTAATAAGTAGCTTAAGATTTATAGTGTTTTTTAAAAACTTATTAAGTAGTCATAAAGATAATTTCTTAAAACAAAAATACAATAATTATTTCTTTTTAGGTCTTTCAGTTGCAATCAGTAAGCCATCCAATAATAAATTTTTCAAAAAAACCTTCGCTGAGTATCATTGGAAATTTTTTTTTTAGGTTTTGCCTTTTTTTTTTAATTTTGTTATTCTTTAGAGTTGCTTCGTTGACGGTACGGGTTATAAGTTGTTAACAAAATCTGTGTTCATATTAAAAAATAAATGGATCCATGACGGATCTGACTCCATGATAATATATTAGCCTTAAAAACAGTTTTTTGTAAATATCTTAGACACTAAAGCTCTTACGAAGTTTCTGGAAACTCGAATTATTGAGCAAAGTATAGTCTACTATATTACGAAAACAGAGCATTGATACGATGCTCCGTTAAAAAGTTATCATTTTTTAAAGTTTTTAATTTTCAAAAAACTGTCATTGACAACATTAATGGATTTTAACCAAAATATTATCAGCTCGTAAGAATGTCGAACACTATTTTCCTGAAAATTTTATAAAAATCGGTTCAGCGGTTTAGGAGCTATCGTGTTACGGACAGAAATAACATACACACACAGATAGACATCACGACGATATTGCTAGGATAGGTCAAAATACATCCAAATAATGTACAGTAGGTGTTTCATAAACCACTTTTATTTATGATTCCAAAAAAGAATTATGACAAAAGACATAAGTCGAAAATTTTACCTTTATTGGAAGAAAATGATCAAGTTTTTATTAAAGATATAAAACTTGGTGGAAGCATTATCCGAAATTGCAAAGAACCAAATTCATTTATGGTAGAAACAAAAGATGGTGATATTTTCAGAAGAAATCGCAAATTTTTGATTAAACTTCCAAGTAAAATTGAAGACTTGACTAAAAAGGAGAAAAAGACACAAAATAAGACTAATAAAAATAAAAAGACCAAAGATGAGACACAAAAAGAAGAAAATACAGAAGGGAGAGAAAAGAGGGAAGGAAGAAAACCAAAGAAGTTCAATGATTATGTGATGTAATAATGATTTGTTTATTTCATATAAGTGATTTGTGTTTTCTTTATATTAATCTCAAATTAAGTGTTTTCTTAGTTTAGGAATTTGTTTTCTTTAATTTAGATTTTTCTAAAAAGAAAAATTAAAAAAGAAAAGGAGATGTACAGTAGGTGTTTCATAAACCACTTTTATTTATGATTCCAAGATTGTTGTCAAATGATCAGCTGTTCTGTTTAGGGAAAGAGATTGTTCTTTGGGTCTTATAAAATACACATTTAGTTTAAAACGCTCTTGAGTTTTTATTAAATTAAAGTTACTTAAAACTACAATAATATAAAAGGCCTAATAGAGACAATCGTACAAATAACACATTTTTGGCGTTATATCAAAAAAAAAATTCGGCGAAAATAATACCTTCTCTAGCCATTGCTACGTGGGCTAGAAAGGTAATAAATAAATATTTTTAGTTTGGATACAGCATCTGTTGACCGCTTCCAAAATCTCCATCCATGTAAAAATTTCAGCACGGCCCTTGTATTGTGTCATATTAATAATAATTAATAATAACCTTACTTGACACACTTGACAAAACAATATTTTTTAGTCAAAAATGACATTCGTTTTTTCAAGATACAGCAACTTCTTAAAAGTTCTCAACTCATCCATACAATGCATTCGGACTGCTGGTGCAGTCAAACAGTGGTACCCTGACGCGGAATATTTCAAAGAATCCGAGGGGGCAGTTTGGTACCCCGATGAAGAAACGTCCAAATGGAAACCGGCACCATGTAACCCTTTCAAAAGTCCTCCGGAAGTCACCATACAAAATGTGAGAATCAATTTTGGTCCTGCGCACCCTGCTGCGCATGGCTGCCTAAGACTCATCACCTATTTGGACGGAGAAGTCATTAAGCGCCTAGACCCTCACATAGGCCTTCTTCACAGAGGCACAGAAAAACTTATTGAATACAAGACTTACATGCAAGCTGTGCCTTATTTTGACAGGCTGGATTATATTTCGACTTTGTGCAATGAACACGCATTCGTTTTAGCTGCCGAAAAATTGTTAAATATTGAAGTTCCGCGAAGAGCCAAGTATATAAGAACCATGTTTTCTGAACTGAACCGGGTTTTAAACCATCTTGCAGCTCAGTCTTTCCTAGCCTTGGACGTCGGGGCTATAACGCCGTTGTTTTGGTTCTTTGAAGAAAGAGAAAAGTTGTACGAAATTTGCGAGAGGGTGTGCGGCTCTAGGATGCATTGCGGATATTTCAGAGTTGGTGGCGTTAGCCAGGATATGCCTCTTGGTCTTATGGATGACATTTATGACCTAATCAGTAAAATTCCAGAGCGTTTGGATGAAACAGAAGATCTTATTACCAAAAATAGAATTTTCAGAGCTAGGACAGAACATGTTGCTCCAGTGGCGGTACATGAAGCTATCAATCGAGGATTTTCAGGTCCAATGCTTAGAGCTTCTGGAGTAAAATGGGATCTGCGCAAGACTCAACCTTACGAAATCTACGATGAGTTAGATTTCGAGGTACCCGTAGGCATGAATGGCGACATTTATGACAGATATAAAATAAGAAATGAAGAAATAAGGCAATCTTGTAGAATGATTGTGCAGTGTCTGAACTGTTTGCCCGAAGGCGAAATTAAAGTAGATGATTGCAAGATCTGCCCGCCGAAAAGATCAGAAATGAAAACAAGCATGGAAAGTCTAATTCATCACTTCAAGATATTTTCACAAGGATTTAAGGTACCTCCAGGTGCTACTTACACAGCCATTGAACATCCGAAAGGCGAATTCGGAGTTTATTTGGTATCAGACGGATCGGCAAGACCTTATAGATGCAAAATAAGAGCGCCCAGTTTCATACACTTGGCTGGGATCGACTACATGGCAAGAGGTAAACTCTTAGCTGATGCAGTAGCGGCACTTGCAAGTTTAGACGTAGTTTTTGGTGACGTTGACAGATAAATAAATTTTTACATTTGTATTTTATAGTTGGAGCAAATAAAAGTTGTAATTGGGTTTGGTTTTCTATTATTTGGATATTTCATAATCTTCTATACTATTTTTTTAAATGTATTTTTTTTATGACAATTAAGTTCATACATAATTAGGTTACATTCCAAAACTGGATGATTCGGAATGCGAAAAATAATTAGTAATTATTCCAAATAACAACGAAAAAATTTGGGTTTTGCGCTGATTATAAAGCTACTGTCAATTAGCATTTTTAAGATAATCGATACCCTGTACCAGGAATAGAAGACATTTTTAACAAAATAGGGAATGGATAATATTTCTGCCATGATATTTACAAAAATATCAAATAAAAATATAGAAACATACGACTCGACAAGTTTATAACATTAATTTGACAGTAATTTTATCCCGACCAAGAAACGTCCAAATGGAAACTGGCACCTTGTAACCCACGCAAATTTGTGAAGTGACCGTACCAAATGCGACAATCAATTTTGCTCCTGCGCACCCTGCTGCGCATGGCTCCCTAAGACTCCTATTTGGACGGAGAAGTCATTAAGCGCCTAGACCCGCACATAGGCCTTCACAAAGGCACAGAAAAACTTATTGAATACAAGACTTACATGCAAGCTGTGCCTTATTTTGACAGGTTGGATTATATTTCCACTTTGTGCAATGAACACGCATTCGTTTTAGCTGCCAAAAAGTTGTTAAATATTGAAGTTCCGCGAAGAGCCAAGTATATAAGAACCATGTTTTCTGAACTTAACCGGGTTTTAAACCATCTTGCAGCTCAGTCTTTCCTAGCCTTGGATGTCGGGTCTATAACGCCGTTGTTTTGGTTCTTTGAAGAAGGAGAAAAGTTGTACGAAATTTGCGAGAGGGTGTGCGGCTCTAGGATTCTATTTCAGAGTTGGTGGCGTTAGCCAGGATATGCCTCTTGGTCTTATGGATGACATTTATGACCTAATCAGCAAAATTCCAGAGGGTTTGAATGAAACAGAAGATATTATTACCAAAAATAGAATTGTCATAGCTAGGACAGAACATGTTGCTTCGGTGCAGGACTCAATCAGTTTTCGAAGTATCCGTAGGCATGAATGGCGACATTTGTGACAGATATAAAATAAGAAATGAAGAAATAAGGCAATCTTGTAGAATGATTGTTCAGTGTCTGAACTGTTTCTGCATAGATAAATAAATTTGTATTTTTTAATTTGAGGGAACGAAATTTGTAATTGTGTTTGTTTTTTATTACCTAGATATTTCATAATCTTATATACTATTTTAGTCTCGTTTTAAATATGACAATTAAGTTAATACATAATTAGACTACATCAAAGAAATTCAAGGAACCCTGAATTATAAAAAATTGATAATTCCGAATGCGAAACACAATCAGTAATCATTCCAAAGAACAAAAAAAATGGGGCTTTGCGCTGATTATAAAGCTACTGTCAATCAGTATTTTCAAGCAAATCGATACCCTGTACCAGAAATAGAAGACATTTTTAACAAAATGAAAAATGTATAATACTTCTCCTCTCTTCATATTTACAAAAATATCAAATAAAAATATACATATAAACATACAACTCGACTAGCATGAAACATTAATACGACAGAGACACATAAGCAAGGGCTCTTTTTAAACTTACAACTTCGTTCTTTTTGATATTTACGTTGGAGGTTTAAAAATGAACTAGCGGTTTTGCTAAGCAAGTGGTTTAAAGTCCCAGCATTTGTTCGGTTAAGCAAAACAGGAAGAGGTCAAGGAATTTAATAATAAAAGTTCGGAAAAAAACAATTCACAAGCTGAAATAAGTTTCTGTGAATTTTTTTTCTTCGAATAAAATAACAGCAATATTTCAAAAGGGCAATATTTCTGGGCTTTGGAAATTTTTACAAATTGTAGGAATTTTGCTAAAATGCAATGGGTTTAAACGGAAAACCCTGAGTTCCAAATTTCATGTTCAGTTTTTCTTGAATTAAGTGAATTCGTCTGTCAGATAAACGTAACTTGCCGTTTGTCAAAATTCCGATACTCTCATAACAAGTTTTTAGCTCCTTTTTGCAGATTAACATTTCTTTCAGGCACTGTTGAAGAAGTTAAGCCTTCAAACAACCAAACAGACTTTCCCAAAAGAAAGCTGTCAATCGAAACCAGCGGAAACAGAGAAAAATTTAATACAACAGCCCCGCTTGGCAGCTTGACACCTGTCATTCATTCAGACATTGGCGAATTGACACCTGTCTCCGTAGAACGTGTATTAAATGATCTGTCCCCCGATGTATCCGATGAAATTTTAGAAGTTCCCACTGACATTTCAGCAGTTTTGGAGGTAAGTTTAGTATTGTTTGTTTTTAGTTAAGCGGTTCGCTTGTTTGAATTTGAATTATGCATCAAACTCTAAGGGGTTTCTCCGGCTTGTACACATCATATAGATTCATATACGTTGTCTCACTCGTGATTTTTCAAATAAAGAATTGAATTGGGATACCCTGTATACCGCGTGGCCAGCCTTCTATCTAGGGGTAGGATTTTTGTGGGCCATAAGGATTACATGGGAGAGCAGACCAACGTTGCCAGTTTAGCGAAAATATCAGTATAATCCGCTACTTGGTTCGCGAAAGGTCAACTTTCTAGTTTTATGTAAGTGCAAAAGCGGTGATAAACAACCAGAATAATACCTTAAAATTCTGCTTGTGCCTAAATGTAAATAATTCACTTACTTTTACAAACAAACATAATTTTAAAGTGTTATTCTTGTTATTGATTTTCGTTTCACATTCATTAAAGTTTACCAATCTATTGATAAGCTAACTAATTTTTAATTTTAGGTTTTTTTAACGCATTTTTAGTTTAACCCTAACAAAGGTAATGGTAGACCACAGTAAATGCAGCGTGGTTATAGGACGCGGGAGGGTGGTCGAGACCTTAGGGGGCGGCAGAGGTGGTATTTAGCCTCAAGAATAGTTCCGCGGGACTCATTTAGTACTTTTTCAAGACAAATATCATAATTATGAGTAGTAATGCCTTGTAAACTAAAAACGAAAATTTTAATCTTACTTTAAATGCTCGCAGTCGACATGCGCTACAGGCAACAACAATTTTTAACAAAAATCGCTACAACAAGAAAAGTTGATAGTAGAGTTGATTGTTTTAAGGTAAAATTGGTTAAAGAATACTTTTAACTAACCCTTTTTTTAAACGAAATCTAATGCCGATATAAAACTTGTGTATCATATTGGGTTAAAATCGTTTGAGGTGTTCTTGAGTTATCGTGTATTGAGACAGACAATTTATTTTATTATTCGATCTAGGTGTTTTAGGAACTAAATAACTCACATTTAATAAAATTTTAAAAGCAAAATGTTCACATCTTTAATAGTTCATTTCTTGTCTGGTGACAAGTCAAGTAATAATTCTCGCCCTAAAAAAATGTTTCAGATTGTCCGCCCCTTGACGCGTGTGACCGCGTGCGCCTGTAGTAACTTATCAAGGTTACCTTTGACAACGCTGCAAAACTTTCTGCGGTACTCGGGCGTATCGCGGTCTCTTTTTAATAATTGCTATACTCTATCTGTTTTTTATCCTCTTATGGAAATGTATGCCCCTAGATATCAATTTGTTCACGCGGTATGATTTTATGGAAAAACTGACCTAAGCAATTAAACTGGGCTTGATTGAAGTTTTTAAATGCACCACATGTTCTTTGATAGGTTGATACAGGGTCAGATTTATCTACAATTTTAGGAAGTTGCTCTGGTAAGTATAATATCATTAATTTGTTTTCACAGGTAGTGGAAAACCGGAATCTAGAGGAACTCAAAAAACGAGACGACCGAATCGAGATTCTAATAAAAGAAAATGAAAGCTTGAAAGAGCAAGTCAAAAGATACGTGAGCGCAATAAAAAGTCTTAAGAGGGACGAAGAGGGACTGCAAAAGGCGCTGCATGGACTGCAGTTAGAACAACACCCCGACTATCAGGAAGAGGCCAAGATGTATGAGAAAAAGCTGGTTCAGGTAAGGAAGTTTCTCAATTATTGGGGAAATTTACGATGCAAAATGACGAGAAAAGTTTTCTTTCGGTTCGGTTCATATAAATGTATGTATAAAAACATAAAGTAACTAGAGCCCATCGCACCGTCTTTTAAAATGTCCTTTCTTAACTATGGATTGCTTTAATTTTAAGCATGCCTTATTTTTAAATTTGTTGCACCGAGCAAAAATCTCCCCTCCTTTGTTTAGTTGCGACCACCTTGTTACCCAATCTGGCAACGCCGCTGTTTTAACCAACCAAATTTTTAAACTATGAAAAAACAACAACACTCAGTACTTCCCAAAATACTTTTGTCAAAAGCCATCAATTTATCTGCGTCAAGCCGCAAGCCGCCTTTAAAAATTTATTGAAAAACATGGAAGTTTTTGAATTTTTGGAAGGATATTTAGTATAAAATCCAGATGGTGATACTGGATTTTGTGGAATTTGGGTGTCCTCGTCGGTACAACCAAAGGACTAAAAATTATAATGACAATAGGGTAAAGTGTAAGGGCAGAAAGGAAAAATCGTCTTGGTACATCATGCAGTGCAGTTTAATTTAAATGCAACGCTGTATTTACCAGGCTGTGAACAACAGTTAACACGAAAATCAGACGAAAATACTGTAATAAAAAGTAGAAGAGAGAACTTTATTTAAATTATTTTTTTCCAAATAAACCAAAATCTAGCCTTATCTTTTGAAATTAAGTTTTGCAAAATCATTTCTATTTATTTTAAGATTCTTTTTACAGTTTTTATTTAAAAAAAAACATGTTTCTTACTTTATTTACTAACAAAACACAAAAAGACACCTTCACTTTAATCATAACACTGCTAATTTGTAGGTATTGTCAGTTGCTATGGCTATGCCAGACGGGTAACATTATGTGACTAGCATCTTATCTTTAAGCAGCTCTTATGGAGCAGTTAAGTCACAAAAAGGTTACTTAATTATAACAATAAGGAAGGAATGAGTCTGCCTTTAATTTCGGTGCAACGAAATTTTACGAAATAAGGTATTCTAGGCACATTGAGTCACGCAAAGCCAAAAAAGTTTGTAATGTAAATGTGGAACCGATCGAGCTTCTAGTTCGAAGATAAAAAAGAGTGAAGCCTTTTAAGCTTAGAATAATGCCATGAACAGAACCAAATTGCACGATATAGTTGAAGGAAAGCAGGGAGAACTTTTCAGTGAACCCTAAGTTTAAATGTAACTTTTCTTACTGACTAGATTGTAATACAATAAATACAGTGTATTTGACACATAAAAATAAAAATTTTTGAGAAAAGTCGAAAATAAAAAAATCTTTTGGACACCCTTTGAATCAGTGTCTGGGCAAATCTGAGGGCACGGCAGTGCCTCGCCAAGTTCGCGCTGCTGTACCATCTTTTCTTGAAACATTTCAGCCCATATTTGACCTATCTAAAACCCTACTTCGTAATGAGCTACGAATCTCAAACTTTGCACAGTCGTAGATCTTCATAGAGTTAACAGCCCCTCCAAGTTTCATGGACTTCCATCAAGTAGTAAAGTAGTTACGAAATTTCAAAAAACGTTTCAATTTCACTCACTTATGTATAGATCATCAAAATTCTACTGTACTTCCAGACATGATACAAAGCTGAAATTTGGCAGACTGATAGAAATTATGTCTAAACCCCTGCAAGAAATCAAAAAAACCCCAAAATTCTAATTTACTCCCCTCCCCTATATATGTAAAGTTATTTAAAAGTAACATTGGAGAAATTATGTCTAAACCCCTGGAAGAAATCAAAAAACCCCAAAATTCTAATTTACTCCCCTCCCCTATATATGTAAAGTTATTTAAAAGTAACATTGGCCATTTCCAGAAATGCTAGAGAGCTGAGCTTTGGCAGACTGATAGGAACTATGATGAAACTATAGAAAAAAATTGAAAAACCCCAAAATTATAATTTATTTCCCTTCCCTATAAATGTAAAGTAATGTAAAAGTAACATTGCCCACTTCCAGACACGCTAGAGAGCTGAGCTTTGGAAGGCCGATAGTAACTATGATAAAACTATAGAAAAAAATAAAAAAACACCTTTTCTAATTTACTTCCCTCCACTATAAATGTAAAGTTATGTAAAATTAACACTGCCCACTTCCAGAAACGCTAGAGAGCTAAGCGTTTTAAGACTGAAAGGCACTATGATAAAACTATAGGAAAACATTTAAAAACACCAAAATTATAATTTACTTCCCTCCCATATAAATGTAAATAAAACAAAAAATGGTACTCCGTAAAAATAATTGAGATAAAAGTAAAGCCAAGTTCTCCAATACAAATTTCAAAATGAAAGGTTCTTATTAGTTTAAAAATGTTTTTCTAAACTTGGCTATTACGGCTGCAAATGAGTCTTACGCAGAGTGCTAAACTGAACATTAAAAAGTTTGGCTGTAATAGCAAAGTTTAACAAAACATTTCCAAACTAGTAAGAACCTTTAATTTTCAAATTTGTATTGGAGAATTTGGCTTTACTTTTATCTCAATTCCTTTTACAGGATACCATTTTCGCGTACTTGACTTTTTTTTACATGAAATGTTTTTGTTATGATCTTAATATTTTTAAAGAAAAAATCGTTGGTCTTACTTTGTCCCTTTAGTTATAAGAGACCTTGTATTATAGGTTGCCGAAATGCACGCAGAACTTATGGACTTTAACATTGCGTTACAAGAACAACTACTGAGAAAAGATACACTCCTTGAAAGGTTAAAGTCGGAATTGGAAGAACTAAGAGGGCCTATGTCTTCAGACGAACTGGTTTCAGAAGACAGGGGTAGTGTCAATGTGTGGATTCCTTCGGCGTTTTTAACAGGTAAAAAAAGTGTATTATATACCAAGTTTGGCTTTTTTGTAGCTAGACTAGAGCGAGGGCTACAATTCGTCGAGATATATTTTTAAAAACATTTAATAAAAAAAACACTTAACCGCTAAAGCTACTTGTACAGTCAGGGACTTTTTAAATTGCCGTGGTCGAAAAGAAAAGATATTCCTATTTGAAATTAGCAAAACCGGTTTAAACCAATCCAAAAAAATAGTAAACCTTACCTATGGATGTATACATTCATATTTAGAAACCTATTTTTTCTTGTATCTTTAAAGCTTAAAATTTTACAGAAAAAAATGCACAGGCAATTTAAAAAGTCCCTGACTGTACCTACTAGTCGCAGTTGGGTACAAAATTAAAAAGTATACCTATAATGTACGACATATGCTTCAAGTTTTAGTTTTGATGCCCAAAGCGCACTTACGAAATTATACAGTTTTGTATTTTTATAAATCAGGTTATTTGGTAATTTTTTACGTAACTGCGACTAGTAGTTACAAGTACATTTAGTGTTACGACGCAAACAATGTTACCTTCCATTAAGTGAAAGTGGGGGAGAAGAGAGGGAGGAGGGAACTAGTAAAATGGTGCTGAAAAAAATCTTAAAGCGTGTTCACAAAGAATTTTTGAAATCGCTCTATATTTGTGGAAGTTCTAACTACAACTATTACTAATAAGGTGGACGGAGAGCAGAAAAGAAAGCGAGATAGAGGGGGGAACTAGTAAAATGATGTTGGAAAAATAAATCTTAAAGTGTGTGCAGAAAGAATTTTTGACATCGCCCTATATTTGATAAACTTATGCGAATATAGAGGGTGGGGGGAAATGACAGGAGGGCAGATGTGTGGGAGCAGGGAGGACTACAAATTAATGACAGCAAATTATGCAATGAGTGATTAAAGGAATTTCATTAAAATCATCTGAAATTTAGGTAATTTCTATGCCTTAAAGCAAGCTTACATCATGTCACAAAATGGCGTCTGAGGACCGCCATGTTAATTCTTGTTTATTTAGGATGCAAGTTTTCTTTCTCTAAGAGGACTTAATTTTGCCTGACTCCTCTTTGTCGAGGGCAGGGATCTTTTACACCCCCTTCCGAAAGGTGGTCGTGCTACATGTTAGACTTGCATCTACCTAAAATCGCTATCGTTCCAGCAGAGCTTGGTTATAGACGATAGACTTCTTTCCTTTTCAGCGCAACAGTCGCGGTCGTCGTGAGTTGATTTTAAGAGATTTTTGCTGGCGTCGTCCTGGTTCAGACTGTAGCAAGCTCCTGGGTTATTAATCCTGGCTCCTCGGTTGTTGGCTCCTGGACTGCACCTGCTTATATTCTCGATGTACAAGGTCAACTTATGTTTTTGTGTGCATGTGTATCGCACACCATTTCGATGTCGACTGTTGAACGCTGGCAAGGCGAAGTGACTTTTTTTTTCTTTTTGCGTCATTGTTTGAAACGCGAACCTGGTATCTTCTGCATGTGAAGCCGACAACCGAACCACTGGACAGTGTTGCCAACTATTGGAAAGCGAAAATCCGTAGCGTGAACGCGAAAAATCTGTAGAAATCCGTAGGTTCAAAGAAGACTAAAAAGAAAAAAGGTGCTTTTTTACAATTAAAAAGTTTATATTGGTTTGATTTTTTTCTTTTTTTGACAGTGACAGGAGTGCACAACTTTTTGGTTCGGAATTGCACGAGAACGGTACGGTACCTACTGCTCCGTTCCAACGGATCCAAATAAACTTTTTTACAGTGCCTCCAATTTTTTTAACGGATAAACCGTTATAATTAGAAGAAATAAAAAGTACGTACTTTTTTAACCTTTTTTATTTAGTTAAGGTACGTACAAACACTAATATTTTCTAGTGCAACATACATAACGTAAAACATAGTTTAAATTTCGTGGCGCGAAGCGTTGTTTGACTCCCCATCAAACAACGCGCGAAGTAATACAATTCGTTCTAAATAATGTTGCAACGACCGTCCGCTAGATGTCTAGAAAAATAAGGTCACTGATCCAAGAAAAACCTTTTTACAAAATGCTTAAAATGTAGGAAAAAAAGTAAAGATAATAGGGACCTATTGCAATAGGTCCCTACTGAGGACTGTGTTTCGATATTTATCGTTTTTTAGTAAAATTGCCAAAAATCTGTAGATTTGGATCCAAAATCGGATATCGGAGATCAAAATCCAAAATCCGTAGATCTACAGATAAATCCGTAGGGTTGGCAACACTGCCACTGGACTACCCTACCGCTGAGAGCAATATAAATTTTCCCCCATCTCGTGAAACACATTGTCAAATGTATCCAGGATACCTATGTGTCTTTCAGGGTCAGGCTCAAATGCTCACCACGTTTACCAAATATTCCTAAGAGCTGGCAACGACGAATGGAACATTTACCGAAGATACGCGCAATTCTACGCGCTGCACACAGATCTAAAAAAGTTGGACCCCGAAGTTGGAACGTTTGATTTTCCTCCCAAGAAAAGCATCGGTAAAAAGGTGAGTAAAAAATAAAAATAATAATAATCCTAGATAAAAGTTTGTGCTAATTTTGAAAACAGTTTCTCAAAAAAGTAGAAGACCTAGAAAAAAATCGGTACCGTCATTTGATTTGGTATACTCGCTAAAAACTATCTATATTTGGCCTTCTTTAATCCATCTTTGACCTCTCCCAATATCTTCCAGTCTTCCCTGTCTGTCGCCGTGTTCATCCATCTAGTTCCCGGATGTTTCTTCAAATCGTCCGCCCATCTCATTTGGGGTCTTCCCCTACTTCTTTTATTTTCCCAAGGTCTCCAGTTTACAATAAATTTTTTCCATCGATCGTCTTTCTGTCTGAAATTATGACCGGCAAATTTCCATTTTAATTTTGCTTCTTCTCCTCTGTCATCCCTTACTTTTGTTTGATTTCTTATTCATTCATTCTTTTTTCTATATGTTAGCATTACATGTAAATTTGTCTTTCCATTGATCTTTGAACTTTTGTTACCTTCTCCATGTTTGATTTTGTAAGGGTCTGGGATCCATAGTTAAGTACAGGAAGGAGGAGAATGTTTGCCTAGATAGCAAGAGATCCCGGGTTCGATCCCCGGCCGAAGCAGAAATTTTTTTTCTTTTTTCTTATTTTTCTTTCTTTAATTTCACTTGTTGTTTATAGTTTTAGGTCCTTGCATTATTTGCAATTTGGTATTTAATAATTATATTGGCAAATCGCCCATCACACGAAAAGGTGCATGCTTTCAGACGTGGATTCTTTACGTCTAATTTGAGTTATCATACCTTTGACAGTGGGAAAGAAGAATTTAGAGATCAGTTGGATGACTTGGTCGGGTTAATACCGGAGTGTCTCTCGTTCTTGTATTGAGACACCGCGGCCCGCATAGATAGAGGTTTTCCGAAAATTTATGTGTGGCTTCGGTGGTTCAGTGGTAGAATGTTTGCCTAGATAGCAAGAGATCCCGGGTTCGATCCCCGGCCGAAGCAGAAAACTTTTTTCTTATTTTTCTTTCTTTAATTTCACTTGTTGTTTAAAGGACACATTGGTTATACACTTTCCTTTTAAGGTACTGAGGATTTCTTTCATTTTTTAATATGTAACTTAATTTACCAAATGCTGCCCAGACCAATCTTACTCGTCTCTTGATTTCAGCTGTTTGGTTTTTTTTTAGTTCATAATGATTTGTCCCAGGTATATGTATTCCTCTACTTGTTCTATTTTCTCTTGGTTTATTCTGATCGTGATGTCTATCTGTGTTTGTTATGATTTGAGTTTTAGTGTATTTCATACTCAAGCCCATATTTTTAGCTGCCGTATCCAGTTCTTCCAGCATTTTTATCAGTTGTTTCTTATCTGTTATTAAGGTGATACCATCAGCGAGGTTTAAGTATTGTCCGTTTACTTTGATGTCCATTTCTTCCCAATCTAAGTTTTTAAAAACTTCTAGGGCTGGTTAGATAGATTAGGGGATATTGTGTCACCTTGGTTGATACCTTCTCTTATGCGGATTAACTTGGTTCCTTCGTGGATTTTGATTGATATTGTAGCTTCGCTATATATATATATATATATATATATATATATATATATTGGCTATTAATCTGTGTATCTGTGATCTATTCGGCTATTAATTAAAAAAGCTTATTTAAGATAAAAAATAGTACTTAAAATATTAAAAATTGACGTTAACAATACATATTAAAATATAAAATTATTCTACTTACAAGTTAATTATCCAAGAGGTCCACAAATGTAAACATTTAATGTTGTTAAGTGTTATGTAATGTTATCATATAGTTCACATTTGTTGACCTTCTGGATAATTACCCTGTAGTATAATTTTGGCTCTGTAACGAAATAGCGCGTATCAAAATAGCGCGTATCAAAATAGCGCGTATTAAAACAGCGCTTTTCAAAACAGCGTGTGTTCAGAATAGCGCGTGTTCAAAATAGCGCGTATCAAAATAGCGCGTGTTCAAAATAGCGCGTATCAAAATAGTGTGTATCAAAATAACGCGTATCAAAATAGCGCGTGTGCATAATAGCGCGTGTTTAAAATAGCGTGTATCAAAATAGCGCGTATCAAAATAGCGCGTGTACAAAATAGCGCGTCCCAGGTTTGCTTAGGTATATTCACCTAAACAGTTTGAGCAAGGTCAGATAAGTGATACTTACTTAACCGTTAAATAAACCGATGGCTTGCTATATTTAACACGACTCATAGTTCGACTAAGGCGTCTCTTTCTAACATATTTTTTCAAAAAAAAAACTTCCCTGGCTTATTTTTCGGGATCCTAGAGGGTGTGTAACCAAACCGAACCGAACCCAAACATTTTTTCCAGTAACTCCCTGACCTTTTTTCACCAAAAAAAAATGTCCCCAAGTCACAGGTTAGAATACAAACCTACCAAAATAAGGATCGGAAAGCTAATTTAGGAAATAATTTTTTGAAAAAATGTTTCGGTTTGATGCGGTTCATTTTAGTTCGGTGCGGTTTGGATCGGTTCGATTCGGTTTGGTTACACTCTTTAGGATCCCGGGAAAAAAGTTCGGTTCGGTTTTTTTTTTTGATAAAATATGTTAGAAAGAGACCCCTTACTCGAACTATTTTATAACAGCGACGTTTGTAATGGCGATCTTTCAAAACGCGGTATTTTTAGACGCGCTATTTTGAACACACGCTATTTTAAACACGTGCTATTTTGATACGCGCTATTTTGAACACGCGCTATTTTGAACACGCGCCATTTTGATACGCGCTGTTTTGATACGCGCTATTTTGAACACGCGCTATTTTGATCACGCGCCGTTATGATACGCGCTATTTTGAACACACGCTATTTTGAACAAGCGCTCAAATGAGCGAGCTATTTTGAAACGCGCTATTTTGATACGCGCTATTTCGTTACAGGGCCATAATTTTATATTTTAATATGTATTGTTAAAGTCAATTTTTAATATTTTAAGTACTATTTTTTCACTTTAAAAATTCACTAGTTCATTCAGTGTTATCTTGTATTACAGATTTCTCTTTGAAGATGAAACTGTAAAATTTCCGAAACGCATCGGGGTATGAATGGAAATAATCTATAAAAAAATTGTGTGGAGTTTAGGATTTTTTCACTCCTTTTCCAAAATTACAAAGATGCTCCACGGCGGAGAATTCAAACAATATATACCAGTTGACACTTGAAAACGGTTAGAGATACTTATACTTATATAACCGAAACGTCGTGTTTAAAATAAAGACAATGGAAGTCCGAAATTTTATTTCTAATATACAGGGTGTTTAGCACATTAACCGTCAAAATTTTTTGGGATATTGTTGGGGTCATTTGCTACCTTTTCAACCTTGAAACTTCGATCCTTAGAGTCACGGCTAAAGAGATATGAATTTTTTATTTTTTTTCTCAAATTACCCAAAATCCCACCTTTAAACCCTCGTAAGCTTTTTATTGTGTCTGGAAAAGCACCATTTTTTTTATAATTCTGTAATCTTATGCTACTTCAACTAATTAATAGATTTGTTAAAATTTATGTACCTGGTTTTTATTGAAGAACATTAGTGATTTTGTGAAAGAAAATCAATTTCAAAATTAAAAATTAAAAAAAGTATCGACACTTGAGAACTTCATTTTCTTTTAAAAACTTCTCTAGTTGATTACCTTTCTAACGGTATGCTACACATTGATTAAAAAAAACAATTCTGCTTTAAAATATGGATATTCCCTGAGACGGGCAATAATCGTTTGGACTTGATAAGAAAAACAATTTGATGTTTATGATCGTTTCGAACAAAATTTATAAATAAAGAACACAATACATTATTGTTAAAAGTTTAACTTTTGTTTAAGTAGGTAAACGATCATAAACATCAAATTGTTTTTCTTACCAATTCCGAACGAGTCTCGCCCTTCTGACGGAATATCCGTATTTTAAAGCAGAAATGTTTTTTTTATCAATGTGTAGCATACCGTTAGAAAGGTAATCAACTAAAGAAGTTTTTAAAAGAAAATGAAGTTCTCAATTGTCGATATTTTTTTTTGATTTTTAATTTTGAAATTGATTTTCTTTCACAAAATCACTAATGTTCTTCAATAAAAAACCTCGTATGTCACTTTGGTACATCAATTTTAACAAATCTATTAATTGGTCGAACAAGCATAAGATTACAGAATTATAAAAAAAAATGGTGCTTTTCCAGACATTAATAAAAAGCTTCTGAGGGTTTGAAGGTGGGATTTTTGATAATTTGAGAAAAACAAATTAAAAATTCATATCGCTTTAGCCGTGACTCTTAGGACCCAAGTTCCAAGCTTGAAAAGGTAGCAAATGACCCCAACAATATCCCAAAAATTTTTTACGGTTCATTTGCCGAACACCCTGTATACCTTGTTTCAACCCTTTAGGTGTAAGCCACCCCTTTCATTATATAACAGCAGTGTGGCTAAAGGACTAATAAACATTGTTGCCAAATTTAGCTAAAGTGATACTGACAAAATTATTTTTTTTCCGCATTCCCATATACTTCACAAAAAAGTTTAAAGAAACTTCACCCCTTTTCAGCCCCTTAAGTACCAGCGATCGGATTCAACGCCCCAATTATAGCTAAGAAACCAGCTAACAGTATTGCCAAGTTTCATTAAAATCTGTTCAGCGGTTCTGGAGATACGATTTTTGTCCCGGATTCCCATTACTTAATTCACTGTGGGTCGCGACATAATATGCATAGACTAATCAGGTGCGTTTATTCGAAGAGGGCTACAGCAAATTTTTTTCTTCTTAGGATGCAGCAATAGTTGAAGACAGAAGAAAAAGGCTACAAATTTACTTGAGGCGAGTGATTGGCCATTGGCCAGAATTGGCGCATTGCAATAACAGGTTTTTACTGGAGCAACATTTAGCTTTTTTCAAGTAAGTAAAACTTCTTTTATATTGCTACACCACCACTTTTGACACTTACTATATATATTTTTCTATCAGTAATTGAGTTTAGTTTAGTTTTATTTATTATTTTTCCTCTTGTTGTTTTTGTATTTTCTTTAACTGCTATGGCGCATTTTTGTTGACTCTTCACAGTATGACTTAATGGGTTTGTCTATGTTACCAAAAAAGAACTAAGACTGGTTTGGAATTTGGGACACCTTAGAGAAACCAATTTGAGTAACATTAAAATTGGACCTGCTTCTTCCCGGGCTTAAAGCAGTTTTTTGTTTAAAAAAATATCACGGCTTTGCCGGTTAGCCCGACTTGCATGCCCCATAGCGTAAAAAAAACTACCTTAGTCAAGTAGAAGTAGAATAGCTCGCAGAACATATACGCCAAGTTTGATTCAAATCGGTTAAGTAGTTTCTGAGATTAGCGGTAACTAAAAAAGCCCTGTTCTTATATATAAATGTATTTATATTTTTATTATGTATTCAAAACGTTGTGGTATTTTAAGTAGCCTAATTTTTAACCTTTTTAACTATGTAGGTTAATTTGAATATATTATATATCCAAATATGTCAACATACAGGTTAAAGGTGATTTTGTTAAAGTCAAAAATCCTTTCTTTTTGACATGCAAAAAGTTTATCAGTATTTTATTTATTTTAGTGTAATAACTAATGGTAGATTTTAAAAATCGAGCAAGTTTCGTGGTTAATCCGGTAAAAAGTGGGTAGATTGAAAGCTTAGCCTCACGGGGGTCCAAAATCTAATGGACACCTAATAAATGTTGACAGTTAACTGTTTCGTCCTTATGGGGGGATTCCTCAGAACACTGCTTGGTCAATGTGACACTCTTGCGAAGTTAATTAGACGGTTTTGTCTCTAATCCTATTAGTTCAATGAATAGAGGCTAAAATAGGGGGGTTACCCTACAAAAGGTCGGGTAGTTCTGAATTTTGGATATGTTGTTAAGCTCAGGAGAGTAGTTAAAAATCTGAGTTTTTGTCACCCCCATTTTTTAGAGGATATAATTATCTACAATTGGGTGGTACTATGGTTGTTCTGCGAGCAGTAGTAACGGAGCTAGGTAATTTCCAAAAATGATTAAAATCACGTGCTTGGGCAAATTTTCAGATTTTTTCTACTTTAGACTTCATAAGCTCCAAAATACTTTGTTCTAGACTAAAAGTTCTAAGAACATATCTTGTAGAGAATTTTATCAGCTACAAAATCCATTCTTTAAATATATTTTTAAATATTGTAATGGAGTGGGAGTAACTTTTAACTTAAAGTAAGTAAGTTAGAAAATAATCATTTTTTTAAATTTAGTGATTTCGGCACGTTTTTTATTTATTTTTATTTTTTTGTGTAAATTTAGTGACATACAAAATGGTAAGAGAGCTTAGGGGTCAAACATCTCCTTAAACTAACCACCTCTTCAAAAACCCCCCCAGACCCCTCAAAAGAGAAAAATGTGTAATATATTTTATTGTAGACAATGAAATTTCCTTTTGAAAAAGGTACAACTCGATGGGGGTCAACTATTTATAAACTCTTCAGCGGCGTCCGTTATTTGAAGTAATTTAAAAAAGTAAAAAAATATCCATGTTTTTTCCATGATTTATTCGATTTTTTTTTATACCAAGGCTTATAGAACAAAATGTGTTATACATTATTGTAGCAAATAAAATTTCCTTTAAAATGCTGTACAAAAAGGTCGGATTGGTTTCATGGTTATAAATTCAGAGGCGCCCGTAAATTTAACCAATTTTAAAAAATCACAAATTAAAATATTTTTGTTACAAGTTTTATCTAATTTTTTCAAAAACTAAGCCTAATTTTAAAAAAATGCGATGATGCACTTTATTGACAGTAAAATTCTCTTTTCAACGGTGTATAACTCGATGGGGTTTGACTTACAACGAACCCGCCAGCGACGTCCGTATATGGGAGCCATTTAATTAATTTTTTTTAAAATTATGTTTTGCACAGGTTTTATTTGATTTTCTGAAAACCATACCCTTTATCAAAAAAATTGTTTTTTACAACCATAGTACCATAGTATTGTAGATAATTATATCGTCTAAAAAACTTCATATACCTCTTTTTGCGATTTAGTGTACTGGAACGAAGTTACAGGCAAAAAACTACAAAAAGTGCCAATTTTTGATGGTTTTTTCAAGATGGCGGAGGAAGCACAGGGGTGGGGGTGACGAAAACTCAGATTTTTAACTACCCTTTCGACTTTAATAACATATCCAGAATTCAGAACTACCGGACCTTTTGTAGGGTAAAACTCCTCTATTCATTGTACTATATGTAAATAGTGAGAATACTTTCGCAAGAAGCGTCATCTACCGAGATACGATAGAAACTAGAACAAGAGCAGACGAAAATAAACTGCTATACATACCGATCAATGAAAAGATCGATTAGAAATAAAAAGAAACAAACTAATCCGTGACCTACGATAGCTCTTTTGCCTTTCAGGCCAGATCAACGCTGATTGCGTTATTACCCGCCATCAGACACGTGAGCGTCAGTCAGCGGAATTTTTAAGTTAAATAATACTAACAAACGTGAAATTTAGTAAATTTTAAATTTGGTAGATTTTAAAGGAAAATACTTTTTTTGGGTTTGATAAAATAAACATTTACCTGTTTTAAGCAAACAAGTCAAGGCGCTTAATATTTTTAAGTTTTTAAAATGAAACCAATAAGAACACTAAGTGTGATCACGAACAAAATAGAAAAAAAATATGTGTTGGTTGCGGCAAAAAAGTAGTGTTTGGGAAACATTATGCAGTGGTGCATCCAAGAATGTCTTGGGGTGCCCGAGGCCTTATAATGTCGTATTTTTTGCTATTTATAAAAATATCTAATAACATCTTAGGTTAGGCAGCCCCCCCCTTCCTGGGTGCGCCAATGCTATGCGTAATGTTTATTTTATCAAACCCACAAAAATATTTTACTTTAAAATCTACCTTTAATTATTACAATAAAATAAATATAATACTTAAAAATTAAAATCACGGCACCACCGTTAGCCTACACAATTAAAATTAAGGCTACTTAAAATACCACAGCGTTTTTAATATATAATAAAAATATAAATATATAAAAACATATATAAAGGAACAGGGCTTTTTTACTTACTGCCAATCTCAAAAACTACTTAACCCATTTGAATCAAACTCAGCGTATATGTTCTGCAAGCTATTCTCCTTGATTAAGTTTTTTTTACGCTATGACGCGTGCAAGTCGGGCTAAGGTTACTGAAAATGGTTTCTCTAAGGTGTCCCAAACTCCAAATCAGCCTTAGTTTTTTTTGGCAACATAGACAAACCTATTAAGACCTGAATCACACTGTGTCTTGTTCGAACTAAACTGAACAAAATTTTCTAAAAACCTTTTGTTCCAAAATGCCTAAAACTTTTTCTTTATTGTTTTGAGTTTGTGTTTTGCTTGTGTGTGCCTGCTAGTTAGATTATTAACACGCTGTTAGATTTGACACTAGCACCAAGTAAAATTATTAAGGAAAAATAGTCGAATTTTTTTAGGTTGTAAACACTGGAAAATGTTGGATTAGCCTTCACAACGAATTTTCATTTAAAATTTAATTTCTTAAGTTTCCTTTCCAAACTACTTGAGTTTTTCGTGCAAACACTTAAAAATTAAATAATAGGTTAGGTTAAGGGATTAAAAAGTTGTCTTTATAGGGACAAACGGGAGGAGGAAAGCACACGTTCGAGGAGGTCCGGAAATAATCGAAATAACCCGAACTATTCCGGACTTTAGCTTTAAAATTACCAAAATCATAATTTATAAATACAGGTTATAGGCAGAAATTTTTTTCGCAAACTTTGGATATGATAATAAACTTAATTATAAAAAGTTATTCTCCCTTAACTGTACAAAACTTTAGTTTTTATTTTTCGTATATTTTTTATTACAAGGATTAAGCAACAAAATACAGTATTGGCCTAAAGTAGATTACACTGTGCAACACAAAAAAAATCGGGAAAACTGGCATCGGGAATAATTAATTCACTGGACCCCCAAAAAACGCAAGTTTTCAAATTCACCACTTCTTCTTTGACAGTTGGTCCGGAATCAGATTTATATAGAATTTTAGAGTGTTTCTACTTTTACCATACTGTACACTAAAATATTCTGATTGCGATGTTTGTTTTTTTTATATTGCATTAAATTATCTTAGCCAGAGTTTGCAATAGGTTAGTTAGGGAAATAATTTACATATACACAATTTGTATGCTTTATAAGCTCCAAAAATTAATTTTTTATACTACATACTTTGACGTATTATGTGATACAAAGAATTTACTATTAAGATGTTACCTCCTCATGTTTGTTTGTTCTTAAGTTGTATTTTTTAACTACTTTTTAATTACTTATATTGTAAATTTTAGATAATGACTTGTTTTAAATAAATGTAGATTTTATATACAAATAAAATTGTTTAAAGATATTAGCAATATTATTGAGTAATTTGAAGGAAGTTCAAGAGGTGAAAAGTCTTGACGAAAAAGTTTCACGGCCAAATCCTTAGGGTCGGGGCCGCATTAGACCCATATACGTTGGAGCATAAATATGGGGTATACCCCATATACATAATATTTCAATACCCACGGTAACTGCCCATTCATGATGAAAACATGAGGGCCTTGGGGTCTTTAAGCAAAAAAGATCTGATTCGTTGCCTTCAAAGAGATATGCATATTATTTCCATATAGTACGTATTATTGCAATACCTACGGTACCTTACTATGCAGAATGCAAACATATTTGAAATAGCAATATCAATGGGTATAAGTCTATCCTCTTTGCGGCCCTTGAGATAAAATGTCCTGATTGGTTATACTTTTACGCATGAATATTATTTTATTATTGTATTCGTTATGTCAAATCATCGGCGTACAGTTGACAAAAACTCTATCTATGTAAATTTGGTTTCTGTACATTTTTCGTACCTTTATTTCTGAATGTTTGCATCAAACGCCAACCATTGTGTAAATAGGTAACAGGGAGTATTGGAATAATACGTATATGGTATACCCACGCATTCTCACACGCGATGAGGCCAGGACCCCCATTTAATTATTAATGTTCCTTTGTCGGGTAGACAGGATTTCGGTCAGGTTTGGTGGTTTGGAAACATACTACGTTACGTCACTACATTATTTGACAATTGTCAAACATTTAGGGTTATGTCTATTTTTTTTTCGAGAAACTGGTTGATTGGGTGAAAATTTCTCAAATTGTGGATTAAAATTGTAGTTTTTCTAAAATTCATTGTGCAGATTTATTGTGGACACCATGAAGAGTGTTTAATGGCATATATATATACTACTCTTAACTTTATTAACAAATTATAAAGAAAAATACAAGTCCTTGACTTGACTTTTATATGTCAATTTTGAAAGACCAACTGTCACACAGAGGGGCAAAATCAAGAAAACGTGCGATTTAGTGCAGAACTCATTTATCTAACGTGGGAGATATTTTTACTGAAAACTATTTATTAATAATCGCTTTACCATAACAAGTTAGCTTTGCATAGTCAAACGTCAAACAAACGAATAAAACACCTTGTCAAAGTTAGCGTGTTTTGAAAACTGACGTTGCGCAGTTGTTTTAAGAACACAAATGAATCAACTTTGCCACAATTTTTATTGTTGATCAAGTTTGGTTAAAATAATTTTAATTATGTCAGATAATCACTATGGTGAGTAAATTATTTTGGTATAAAAAAAATGTAAAAATTTTTGTTGTTTTTCTTCAAACAGCCATTTTTGTAAAATCTTTCAAAAATGTATTATTTTCTTTAATTTTAAAAATATACGTGGACACAAAGTAACTTGTCGCTGGCGAGTTTTCACATGTCATTTTTTATTGAACCTTCCTTTTTAAAATAGTGCCACATTTAGCTGCTACTTTTTGCTACTAAGGCCGTAATTAATTTTTCAATTATAACATTTTTCTCCAAACTTGCGAAATATGTGTTTAAATTGTAGTATAGATATTTACAATATTACGTACTAAATACATATACATCTACATATACTATTATTATACTCATTATATATTAAGGAATAAAAGTCACCTTATCCCGAGGCAAAAAGTTTGTAGCCTGAGCGTAACGAGGTATATAATTGGTCAATAGCTAACAAGACACTAATTACGAATTTTAGGAGATATTTTTTAAACTATTGGATTTTTCTGCCCTAAAATTAAATTATAATTATAATTTTGTGGTTTTCAGCTACTTTACTAAAAACATAATTCTGATGGAGCCTTTTATTTTGAATTTTAAGGATGAAAGGGACAGTTTTATCGCTAAAATAACGATTAAAGAGGGCCCTGTTCTTATAATATATACCAAGGGATAAAAGTGACACATTTTATTTCAAGGTAAAAAGTTTTTAGCACGAGCGTAGCAAAAGCTACATTTCGTTAAAGGATAAAAATACTCTTTTATAACCAGGTTTATACGTTAATTTTACACTTTCAGACCGATCTTTTTTTTAACTTAATATATAAACATGATTATCTATAAACAAAGAAAGCTTCCAGTGGCGTATATAGAAAAATGTCTCGGGGGGGGCCAAGACAGTTTGGGGGGGGGGGGCGAGACCTCATGAGGCCGTATTTTATTCTCTTTTATGTTTGTATTCATGAAATATGTGGAAAATATCTAGAAAAATCTTAGCTTCGGGGGTGCCCGGGACCCCCCGGCCCCCCTTATATACGCCACTGAAAGCTTTTGTCAAGTCGTTTTAAAAATGGCGAAAGTCAGACAGAAGAAAAGTGTGTAAAAATTTAATGTCGGTTCTGTAAAGTTTTTTTTGGGGGGGTTTAGGTGTTTTCATTTTTCAGGAGGACGATTAGTTATTGGGGAGGGGGCAAACTTGGCCTTTCCGTTTCTGTAGGGTCGACAACATAATATAATATTTTGTAAACATTGCCATCGTACATAGTATTTTAGGAAATATTTTGAAGCTTATTCGACCACTTATACCTCGACTAACAGCTCGGGGCCAATTTTTTTTATTTTTGATCACCAAGTAATTATTTTTAAACATTCCTGACTACAAAGGAATACATCCATTGCACTGTGGGACTTTATCGCACGTTTTTGTGCTTCTGCCCCACTATGAGTCAGTTTTCAATGCGAATCTGTCAGAATAGTGCCCGGCACAATTAGTGCCTGACTTTATTGCAATAAGTCCCTATTAGCACTGTCAGTCATAATCTGTTTGGGGGGGGGGGGGCTGATTTCGAGCTAGGGGGGCTTAGTCCCCCTTACCTCCTCCCTAATTGCGCCCCTGGTAACAGGTTTTTAAGTTACTGGAGCGGAAACATGAACTTTACAGGTCGACCCAGGAAATGTACAGGCTGAGCTGCAAGCGAGACCTGTAAGTAAACCAAGGGAGACCTATAAAGTTAGTTTACGGTCGTGTATCGTACGTATATTTTTTTAAAACCGATATAATAGCTGGGTAACTACAAGTTTTGATACTACACTTTTGGATAGTGCTCTTAAATTTTGTAGATAATATCTTGGATCCATAAGAAAAAAAAATGTTCGATGTGATCAAACATTTGTTCGACGGGAACCGTTATATAGGCTTTTCTTTTTTAAAATGGCCGCCAATTTAAAAAAAAATCAAACAAATAGTAGTGAAAAATATAATTTCTGCATATTTAATGCAACCATTATCCGACCAACCTTATCCGACCCGTACTTCAGCCGTAAATCTTACACAAAAATTCGAAATTTTGGAGTTGACAGTACCTGGTCAAGTAAGGTATATTTTTTGCATAAGTCGAGCACGATGAGTCAAATAAAACCACTTAGAACGCAATCCGACTTTTACTTTGGCCGGAAATGTAATTTTTTTCAAGTTTTAGTTTAAAAGCGACACTTTGTGGTTGACTGTACCGGCAGAATCGAGATATCGATTTCGCATAAATCTGCCATGGCGAGTCGAGTGTAACCATCCTTCACCCAACCCGACCCATTTATAGTCTAAATTATACGCATTTGTTATGACGTCACCAGGTGAGAAAAAAACGTGTGGCGTAGATATTTTTGCCAATCAATGATTTTTGATTGACAGTGACGGATACTTCACATAACCAATTACCTACCTATTTAAATCATAGACACTACTTTTTTTTAAAAGTTTATTGTCACCGCTGTTTATAATATACTAAACAAAGATAAACAAAAATGACGTCATTACAAATGGGTATAATTTGGACTATAGCATATCGATGGCCTAACTGCAATATCTCGTATCTGAAAAAATGCAACTTTACAGGGGAAGCTAAAAACTGGTTAGGTAACACATATAGGGTTATTGGGTATAAAAAATATATTTGCTATATTTGTGATTTCCCACGCATATATGTCTTATATTATTATACACCATGAAAGTAGACAGCTCATTTTGCCTAAATCAAAAATAATCTAAAAATAATCAAAATGTTAGATACGGGGTATTGCAGTTAGGCCATCGATATATAATATAAATATATAGTTATATATAAGATTTTTTTTTGGGAGACCCCAGAAATGTCCACTAACCAACTCCAAAATTTCGAATTTTTCCCTATTTTTTTTTTAAACCGGTTTAACTGCTGAAGTACACTTTTGTTTACGACTAAGTTGATTTTTTTTTAAATTGGCAGCCGTTTGAAAAAGAAGTGTTTTGGTTACATTGAACAAAAAAATTTTTTATGGGTCCAAGATACTATGTACAAAATTTCAGAGCGCTACCCGAAAGTGCCGTATCAGAGTGATCTGATATATAATATTGACATTGAGAAAGCAATTAAAAACTTAAACCAAAGTTAACATCTGGACCAGATAAAATACCGGCATTTTGAGTTAAAGACGCAATATACAAACTTTCCTTACCTTTGCAAATAATTTTTAATCTTTCTTTAAAGACAAAAAAGCAGTGGAAAATCGCCAAAATATGTCCGATTTTAAGTCAGGACACTCAGGTGTAGTAAACAATTACAGACCTATTGCCACGGATCATCCGTGCTATTGCCTCATTATCAAACTTTGCCTAAGTGTTTGAGTCTGCTATTTTTGATAAGCTTTTTCCTGCTGTAGTACCGTTGCTGTCGCCAGTACAGCACGGCTTTATGGCGGGGAGATCAACTTTAACCAACTTAGTTTGTTTTACACAGTATGTCACTAAAGCAATAGATGCTCAGGAGAGAGTAAATGCAGTATATACGGATATTTCAAAAGCCTTCGATCGCATAAATCATAACATATTGCTAAAAGAACTGGAGGCTTTTTGGAGTAAATTTGGACCTTGTATCTTTATTTGCATCGTATCTCCAAGAGCTTCAAAACTTTGTATTTTTTAATGAGCATAAGTCTTGGATATCTTGTTCCACTTCAGGAGTTTCCCAAGTATCTAAACTGGTTCCTCTACTTTTTTGGTGTTTATTAATGACCTTTTGGCGGTGGTCGACTGTGAAAAGGAGATTTTTGCTGACGACTTTAAATTTTATGTAATAATTAATACCATAGAAGATTGCGTAAGGCTACAGGAAAATCTAAATCGAGTAGAATTGTGGTCAACTCAAAACCTTTTAGATTAGGATATTGCCAAATGCAAGGCAGTGATTGTTCAAAAAAACAAAACAATTTGCTGGCTTTAGCAGAGCACCAAACTTTAGAAATAAAACAGGGATGATAAAAAAACAATCTACAAGGTTTTGAGATATAATTGCTCTATGTGCTGTCGAAGGTCATTCTTTCAATCGATCTTTTCATCGATCGATATATTGTCAAGTAGGTAAAATATTGAATCAGATTTTTCGTAAAATAAATTCTTTCAAAATTATTCAAATTCACTGTTACCAAAATGCTGATGACGCCTCAGGGCCGTATCTGAGGGGGGGTTTTGGGGGTTCAAACCCCCTCCGAAATATAAAGTGGGAATTCACTTTGGCAATACAATTTGTTAAAAATAATTCTCACTTGGTGCAAGGGTAATACCTAGTAAGATTTTGAAAATTTCATATTGTAAATGATATATTTTTGTAAATTGGCATGTCTGTTGGAAATAAATAAAAAACATGTACAGGGTGTCCCAAATTGGGCACTTTTAGGGGGTTTAAGGTACTTCTAGGGAAGACAGAGAAAAACTGACCACGCATTGCGAGGCTCAAATTTCAAGAGAAGACTTATAGTGAAAACCGCATTTTGAAATATCGTCTCGTCTTTGAGCTACGGGGGCTTTTTGAAAAGTCTGCATTTTTGAAGGGGGTCTATAACTACGTTATTAGTGGATATATTGATTTAGAGTAAATTGCAGTTTTATAGACTTTGTCACGAGGAATTCACCCGCTGAATTATATTTTATCTGTCACTTTTAGTTTTTGAGATATGACAAAGTTGTATTTTTTCTTATGGAATGGCCTATATTTTAATTAATTTTCGAATTCGTCATTGAATTCTTTTCAAAAATGATGTATCATATGTCATAGTTTGATTGAGCGGTTTGGGAGATATTCAGCTTTTTCACTTATTTCTAGTGCGTTATGATTTCCTGCTGAGGTAGGTAAAGGCACTCCAGTATTTTTATTATTTTACACAGTCACAAATATAGTAAGGCTGGTTTGGAAAAATTATAATTCAGCTGACGGCCCTCAAAGCCTAGTTATAAAAAGTGTTAAAAAATGATACATATTTCAAAATAAAATTAAAACGCTTTTGTGGAAAATAATTTCATATCAAAGCGTAATGTCAAATTGTTTAAACAATTGAAAACAATGACAAAACGCCAAGACGCAAGGCCAACTTGATTTGCATAGTATACGACAACAAAACTATAGGAGCAATGAAGTAGGATTTGACCGCAAGGCTTTCACGTCAATGGCGCATGACGTCATTCAACGCACACTAGACAAAAATAAAAAACTTTAATTATCTCCGAAACCGCACAATCAAACTATGACATATGATACATCATTTTGAAAAGAATTCAATCACGAATTCGAAAATTAATTAAAATATAGGCCATTCAATCATTCATCATATCTCAAAAACTAAAAGTGACAGTTAAAATTTAATTTAGCGGTTGAATTCCTCGTGACAAAGTCTATAAAATTGCAATTTACTCTAAATCAATATTTCCAATAATAACGAAGTTATAGACCTCCCTCCAAAATGCAGACTTTTCAAAAAGCCCCCGTAGCTCAAAGACGAGACGATATTTCAAAATGCGATTTTCACTATAAGTCTTCTCTTGAAATTTGAGCCTCGTAATGCGTGGTCAGTTTTTCTCTGTCTTCCCTAGAAGTACCTTATTTGGGACACCCTGTACAGGGTCATGGGTTAATTTTGCATGGCTTTTATTAGAGTTTAGTGTAGGTGATAGAAAAAACTTTAAATACAAGGTTACATAATTTTTTCCATATTATCTTTTGGGCTATGTCAGCAGTGTCAAATGTCATGTTAAATTTTGGTAGCAACTTTCTTAAGTTAAAGGGAACACCCTGTATATTTTCTGTCAAAAAGAAAGATGTGTGTTTCCTGATTTTAAAAACATATTGTTTGTGAATATCTAGTTAAGCCGTTTTTGAGTTATTGAAGTTACAAATTTGCATTGAAGTATACAGAACCTTAGGTCAAGTGGATTATCATTAGTACACAGTAGAGTCCCTGTATGTTGACATATTTGGATTAATATATCCAAATATGTCAACATACAGAGGGACTCTAGTGCACACCAATTATCCGCCCTTTCAAAGGTAATGTCAAAGACGATGAGTGACCTTACTCGCCCCCCCCCCCCAAACTGTTCGGGCCCCTCCGAAACATTTTTTTATATACGCCACTGATTTACCATGTCAGTACCTTTGGTAACTTTGGTAACATTTTTAATTAAAAACAATAATGCTGCTCTGCTAGCTTTAGTCGAGCAATAGACACAGAAAAGACGAGAAAGATACACATTAATCATAAATAAAGTGATAAACTATTGTTTAACATTCACAGCGTTAGAATCGCGCTAGGTTTCCCTTTTTATAAAAAGATATTGCTCTGCTGGTTTTAGCACCGGACCAAACTTTAGAAAGAAAACAGTGATGATAAAAAAACAAGATGGCGGCGATATTTCAATTTTTCAAAAAACACACAACTTTTAGTTTTTGCTCGACATCTTAGTAACCCCTGTAGATACAGTCGAACCTCTATAACTCGAACTTAAAGGGACAACCAAAACAGTTCGAGTTATGGAGAGTTCAAGTTATAGAAATTCGAGTTAAACAGGTTAAAATATATATAAAAAGTGCAGGGACCACTTAAAAAAAGTTCGAGTTATAGAGAGGTTCGAGTTATAGAGGTTCGACTGTATCTTTAATAATATTGATACAGCACCTGATTGGGCTTTGAATAGTGCAACTTTTTCCCCTTTTAAACAAATTCGTATCTTTTACCGTTTCTGAAATCCCCATGTAGTTGCTTTTATCTGGGACACCCTGTATACTTTGTGGTTAAATGGCTAAAATGTAATTATTATTGCTTTTTAAGTTATCGTGGTTAGGACACAAACTTATTTCGAGTACAAATAAAAAAAGTTTTGTTTTGACGATCCTTTTTTAATAAGTAGTTTTTCAAACAAATGATTTATAAAAATTACAAAAATTTTTTTTTACAAAAAATTAAAAAAAAAATATCTGCTTTTGTAAAAAGAAAATTTTTAAATAAGTAATTTTTGAAAAAAGTAAAAAAAACTTAAAAAAAAATATTTCTTTAAAAATATGTTTACTATTCGAAATAAACAAAAAACCTCGTCGGCGGCGAATTTGCCCATCCCCTTCCTACCTATGGGATGGATGGCTATATATTATATTCCAGTGGTCTTTAAACTTTGTGTAAATTGCTAGTATTGTTGTTGATAACATAACAGTGAACATAATTATATGTTTTCTGTAATGAGACAGATCTGTATAATCATCGAAGAAATAATATGTTCTCTGGTATAATCTTCTCTTGACCATGACCCAAACAACGGTAGAGGATTCCATGACCCAATTAAAATATTTCTAATATTCTGTTTGTCTTCTAGATGGCGAACTTGGATCATTCAAAAACTATCTTGATCTCTCTCTTAAATTTACAAACATTAAATGAGGTCTCTTTTTACTTTATTCTTGCTTGCTACCCACACTTGTAGCGCTTGTATGTTCGAGAAAAATACGAAATGACTGGTAAACGAATAGTTTTCTGCGATTTCTGTTCAAAATGCCCATTCCCCTTGTAATTCTCGAACGAGTTGTTATGATCAAGTCTATTTATCGACTTTTCGTGACGTAATCAGAAATGACCTTGCATATGTTTGTAAATATACCAGAGAAACAGGCTATAGTTTTTGTATCAGTGCTCGACATATTTGAAGTTTTTGGCTAATTAACATTTAAAACATAGTAAAAAAATGGAGTATCAAGAAATGTCAGCGATTGAAGAACATGCTTCAATGGTAAGTAAAATGTGACATTTCGATTTTAAAGAATAATCAAGGGATAAGAGGATGACACAGAGACGCCATGATAAATTTTGTAAAAGTTTGCAAGTCAAAGTTCAAAGTCGAGAAGTGATATTGTTTTATTTCATGCGTTAATTTGCCTAATTTTGAATATTAACTACCTAGGTACTTTTTATTCTTTATCTTAACAAAAAACAATTTTTAAAAAAGTTCAATAGAAATTGCTGGGGGATTTTATAATTTTCTCTGATATTTTCTGATCTAGGTAATAATTTTACCCTATTTAAGATTATTTTTCTATATTTTTTATGACCTCACAAATTTACTAGAGTAGGGACGGGAAGTGAGTTTTTTTTCTCTCTCTCTCTCCTTAAATCACTCTGTCCTTTATTGTAGTTGTAGCACGGATTACCTTAACAAAGTGATCCGTGGTTGTAGGTATATTATTATTTTTGTTTAATTTCGTCATCATTTATCAATTTTATTGTCTGCAATTATTACACAACAAATTGTCAGATTGCTGTAATTTTTATTATCCTAAAAATGATGTAAAATAAACTAACCTAAAAGTTTCAATAAAATCTACTAGAGGTCGCTAGTTGTAAAACTGATTGCACACCTTTTTAACTCTGTTCGATTGATCTGTGAATAAATAATTTTGAGCGGAATTTATATTAATTGATTATTAATATGTATTTATCAGTTTATTTTAGGCCTACTTTTTTTACTTTTTTGTGCAGGGTTTTCAGGACATGCATGCCAGTACGACAAAACGAATTCGCTTCTTTGTGCTTTGCCGAAATGCCAACCTTACGATTTTTTTTGCTAATGGGTTGTTAAAACATCTTTTGGCAATTCTGGTAAAAGAATCCCCCTCGCTGTAAAAAAAAATATTTTATTTGGTATTGCTAAAAAAGGGACGGTTTATCCAGAAGAATTTTTTTTTTTTGAAAAGTTCTATATGGGCATGTATGGGCATACAGTAATGCACCCAGGAATTTGTCTTGGGGGAGGGGGGGCAAGACACCATAATCCTATTTTATTTTTTGTTTTTTGTTTTTAATCATGAAATACCTATGTGGAAAATATCTAAAAAATCTCAGGCTTGGAAAGGGCCGGGTCCCTTTGCTCCCCTTTGTCATTTCTATAATAAAGGGACCATTATTAAATTACGTAACGCTCGAGGGTGATGGAGGGGGGCTTTGGCCTCGCTCTACACTCAATATTATTTTATGTGTTTTTTTTCATAAAAATGCCTTTGCTTTACATAATTTAAGAATTTTTAATTATTATATTAATTCTGAGCCCTATAATTCTTTCAAAATAAAGTTATCTTTGTGAAATATAAAAAAATATATTATTATTTTTTTTTAATTATGGTTTTTACTATAACTAAAAAATATAATATATATGTCAGGGGGAAGGTCCGGGCCTCTCTGTCCCATCCCCCCTTCGATCCGCCGCTGTTTCTAACCAAATTTAAAACTTCTTTGCCGCGTTTTTTTTTGGGCCGCTCAAAGCAATAATGGATAAATAAAAAAACAGCGCATTTTTTTTCCGCTGACGCCTCGGCTGACGCTGTTTAGCAATTCGCATTTTTTTTTTGTTGTCTCACTTTTTGTCTCTCTCTCTCTCTGCTGGTCCTACTTTTAAAATTTTAACACGTAGAAGCGAAAATCGTAGTTTCGTTTCGGCATGTGGATTCCGCTGGTTGAATAAACTGCGCAATATATAGATACCGACATTGTTGTCACATCTTGTAAGATAATATGTTTTTACTATAAAATAGAGAGTATTTCAATAGCTAAAACATTTAAGGGAGGAAACACGAAACACCTTGTATATTGTATAATGTCAAATTGTTTATAATATAGAACCGAGTGTACCTATATACAGGGTGTTCCGAGTTCAGTGTCCACCATTGCTAAGTTTTTTATTATTAAAGATAAAAAAAAATTATTGGCAAACTAGTCGAATTTTTGATGGTCTTTGAGATACTTAAATAAACGCTGTTTGGAGTTTTCGAGTTTTTTCAAAAAACATTTTTTATTGAACACCCAATATTTAATAATTTTTTTATGGTAGGTCTTTTAATTATAAAATACAGGATGTTCAATTAAAATTTGTTTTATGTTTTTTGTAAAAACTCGAAAACGCAATGTTTGATTTTAGCTCACACATATACTATACTATAGTAGTGTGAGCTATGGTAATCCTAATTTTTTCGAGAAAAAAAAAGTTGCTCCGATTTCAAATTTTTTATATATCTTTGCGTTTCAGATGATTTTGAAACTTTTTTGTTGCGCCGTCTGTCTGTCTGTCTGTCTGTCTGTCTGTCTGTCTGTATGTATGTCTGTCTGTCTGTCTGTCTGTCTGTCTGTCTGTCTGTCTGTCTGTCTGTCTGTCTGTCTGTCTGTCTGTCTGTCTGTCTGTCTGTCTGTCTGTCTGTCTGTCTGTCTGTCTGTCTGTCTGTCTGTCTGTCTGTCTGTCTGTCTGTCTGTCTGTCTGTCTGTCTGTCTGTCTGTCTGTCTGTCTGTCTGTCTGTCTGTCTGTCTGTCTGTCTGTCTGTCTGTCTGTCTGTCTGTCTGTCTGTCTGTCTGTCTGTCTGTCTGTCTGTCTGTCTGTCTGTCTGTCTGTCTGTCTGTCTGTCTGTCTGTCTGTCTGTCTGTCTGTCTGTCTGTCTGTCTGTCTGTCTGTCTGTCTGTCTGTCTGTCTGTCTGTCTGTCTGTCTGTCTGTCTGTCTGTCTGTCTGTCTGTCTGTCTGTCTGTCTGTCTGTCTGTCTGTCTGTCTGTCTGTCTGTCTGTCTGTCTGTCTGTCTGTCTGTCTGTCTGTCTGTCTGTCTGTCTGTCTGTCTGTCTGTCTGTCTGTCTGTCTGTCTGTCTGTCTGTCTGTCTGTCTGTCTGTCTGTCTGTCTGTCTGTCTGTCTGTCTGTCTGTCTGTCTGTCTGTCTGTCTGTCTGTCTGTCTGTCTGTCTGTCTGTCTGTCTGTCTGTCTGTCTGTCTGTCTGTCTGTCTGTCTGTCTGTCTGTCTGTCTGTCTGTCTGTCTGTCTGTCTGTCTGTCTGTCTGTCTGTCTGTCTGTCTGTCTGTCTGTCTGTCTGTCTGTCTGTCTGTCTGTCTGTCTGTATGTCTGTCTGTCTGTATGTCTGTATGTCTGTATGTCTGTATGTCTGTATGTCTGTCTGTCTGTAACGACCAACGCGCATAACTCAAAAATCGCTTGGCCGATTTCAATGAAATTTCGTACCTAGGCTGGGTCTTCGGTCGAGATGGTCCCATTTAAAAATCAATAAAATCCACCGAACACAAACCAAATAAAAGGGTGGGGATAGATTTCAAAAATTAGAGTTTAAGTGAAAATATGGCGTGTGTGATATCAAACGAAAGGTAATTAAGTCCAAAGTTCAACAAAATACATTTTAGTTTTTGTTTTTTTTTAAGAGTGGGGGTGGATTTCAAAAATTTGAGTTTAAGTCAAAACATGGCTTGTGTGGTATCAAACAAGAGGTAATTTAGTGTGGAGTTGAATAAAATATATTTCAGTTTTTAGTTATATTAGCTCACACGTACACTATAACTATAGTAGCTAGTGTGAGCTTAGGGGCCCATATATTGGCAGAGTATTTTTTAATTTAAGCATCTTAAAAAAGCGCCAAAAATTCTACTATAGTTTGCCAATTCAAACTTTTTTCTTTCTTGGATAATAACAAAGTTAGCAATGATGGACACTCAACTTGGGAACACCCTGTACCCAATTTTAATTTACCTGATTAACCGTTGATCAAAAAGGTTATAAAAAAACCGCGACCTCCAGAAATGTCAGTATTTGGTTTCAAGAATCCTAGATGGAAAAAGGTCAAGTGTTAAGAAACGTTTTCAATTGCCTTTACAGTTGTAATATTGTTTTAAAGATACATTAGGGACTTATTGGAATAATACCTGACTTTATTTTAAAGTCGACTTTATTTTGACACATTTACACAGAAAACTAACAGCTGACCTCTCAAAATTGACATACCAAAGCCAAATTTAATAATAAAGACGCTAACTTTTATTTAATAAAGACTGACACTAATAAATCCTGTTTTTAAATACACAAAAACCGAATTTTGAAAGGAGCAGCTACTTTTTATATGTAAATTTGTCACCATAGGGTCGATTTTAAAATAGGGTCAGGTTTTATTCCCATAAGTGTCTATCGATTGGTTATTTTTAAGCGTTTGCAAATGTGAAATGTTAATTAGTTAAAGGCCTGCCTTTTCAACAATAAAGGGGTTCAAGCGAAAAAGATATATACATTTATAAATACATATTTTAATTGTAAACTTTTTTAGCTAGTCTTCAAAAAGAAAAGGTTTTTAGAAAAATAATAACAAAACATTTTATCTTCCTTATGCTGCTTTTGATTAAGTTGTTTTTGATGCAATATAGTGTAGTCAGAAACAAAAACAGGCCTGTTACTACCCAGGAATCTCTAATAATAAACAACATGTTTAGGTTTATACAAACCGACGCATATTTTACTATACAGACTTCGAACATAGTTCAATTTTCTAACTATACGGAATACGCAATTTATATTTAGTTTCACTTAGGAAATCCTGCTAGAAACACAGGCAACAATGCCTATTTTATGCGAAGTAAATCATACCTTTTGTACGATGTTGCCAAAACAAACAATTCTTTTTAGTTTTAAGATAGAATGATTGAAAAAATAAGTTATATTTTCTCTGATCTAATGCAGGATGTCCCAAAATTTGACAAACCACATTTAATTAAATTTTAATTAAAAAGATCATGCGAAGTTTGGATCAACTTTAATTGAAGTTACCTGTATTAATACCTTTTTTTTAAACGACACTCCATTTTTTTTTAATTTTGGTTTTTACCTCTATTTTAAATCCAAAAAATTTCAAAAATAGCGGGAATAATGCCTTAGAAATATTTTAAAATAATAATTAATTAAAAAATTAATAAATTATAAAAAAATACAGTCGAACCTCTCTAACTCGAACCTCTATAACTCGAACCTCTCTATAACTCGAACCTTTTAAGCGGTCCCTGCACTTTTTACATGTATTTTAACCCATGTAACTCGAGTTTCTATAACTCGAACTCTCCATAACTCGAACTATTTTGGTTGTCCCTTCAGGTTCGAGTTATAGAGGTTCGACTGTATATAAAAAATAAACTTAATAAAAAAAGCAATAACAAATAAAAAAAATAACTAACACAAACAAATTAAAATACAATAAAAATTAGATAAAACTAAAAAAAAATGATGCGTTAATTTTGTCCTTGTAAATACAATAATCAAAATAAAATTAAAAACCACGTTTTGCTATAAGTGTTATGTTGTTCGAGTTTTTTTATTAGTTCTTTTAGAGCCCACCCCAATAATTTTTGGTGCCAAATTTATTTAAAATTGGTTAAACGATTTTGAGTTATCGTATTACAGGCAGACATACAACCACCATTACTTGAGTGAATATAAAAAAATATACGATCCGAATAGCGTTCTATAAACAGGGTGTCCCATTTAAAAAGTACCACCCAGGATTTTGCGAGAACTGCTGAAAATTTTAAAAAATGCCGAAATAGGTCCATTTTGTTTGCGAGGGGGACATTTTTTTGCGATTTTGCGACATCTCTATCTATCAACCCCTAGCGGAGGCACGTCTTCCTACTTTTTTTTTTAATAGGAGAAGTGGTTAAAGTTCTTATGGGCCTAACTCAAATTAATGAACAGTTTTTGAAATACAGGGTGTTGAAAGTGATAATGTCCAAGAAGCATAATAGCTCTTTAGACGGGTGTTCCAAACATATGCGCAATGTTAATATTACAATATTTACGATTTATTTATTATTTTTAATTTTTTCTTTTAAAACATTATCTACAGGGTGTTTAAGTTAATATTAGTCGAAAGTGTAAATGAAAAAGTGTGTTTTCGATTGAACCTTTCTTATCAAAAGTTCTTATGGGCCCAACTTAAATTAATGACCAGTTTTTAAAATACAGGGTGTTGAAAGTGATTCTTCTCAAAGAAGCATTATAGTTCTTTAGACGGGTTGTCCAAAAACTTACGCAATGTTACTATTACATATATTTACGATTTATTTATTATTTTCAATCTGTTTGGTACCTCTGTGGTAAAGGATTTTCTTTAAAAAAGTCTTTTTTTCTTTATAATTGGTCCCTTTTCGTTTTTTTTGCAGCACAAACTTGCTAAAAGCCCTGTGTTTATAGTAAGATGCTTAATACCATATACAATACATAGATTTTTTAATAGTATTTAAAAAATGATATTTGCCGAAACAACCTGTATTAAATACTTAATAAGTTAAGAATCAATAAAAAACTAATAAATATGTTATAGTAACATTGCGTATATGTTTGGAAAACTCGTCTAAAGATCCATTATGCTTGTTGAACATTATCACTTTCAAGCAGCGGCGTAGCGTGCCTGAAGGGGCGGGGGGGCCGACAGCTAAAAAGGGCGCCCCTCAAAAATCTTGCGACTAAAAAACAAAAAAAAAAAAGTCATCATGTCTTAAGTTTCTTCTTTGCCGCCCTCTCAATTTGCCGGCCCTGCAACTTAGTAAAGCTTAGGGCGCTTCGTACCCTCGAGGCGGGGGGGGCGACAACCCCCCCCCCTCCTACGCTACGCCACTGCTTTCAAGACACTGTATTTAAATACTTGAAACTAATTTATGTTGGGCCCATGCAAACTTCTGATGAGCAAGGTTTAATGTACAACATACAAAAGCTTTTTTCTCATTAAAACATATGACTAAGATTTACTTAAACAACCTGTAGATAATGTTTTAAAGGTACAGAATAAATAAATCTTAAATATATGTATGTAATAGTAACATTGCGTTTATGTTTGGAAAACCAGTTTAAAGAGTCATTATGTCTTTTGGACATTATTACTTTCAACACCCTGTATTTCAAAAACTGGTCATTAATTTAAGTTGGGCCCCTGAGAAATTCTGTGGAGCAAGGTTTAATCTTCAACATACTAAAGCTTGTCTCTCATTAAAACTTTCGACTAATATTTACTTAAACACCCTATCGATAATGTTTTAAAGGTACATAAAAAAATAAATAAATCGTAAATATATGTAATAGTAGCGTATATGTTTGGAAAACCCGTCTAAAGAGCTATTATGCTTCTTGAACCTTATCACTTTTAACACCCTGTATTTCAAAAACTGGTTATTTGAGTTGGGCTCATGAGAACTTTTGATAAGAAAGGTTTGGTCTACAACATACCAAAATTTCATGAAGTTTGACGCATTACAGAAATCGCATAAGGAGTGTGCCTGATTTTTTGGAGTTACCTAAATATTTTAAAAACCAACTATGGATTTTCGAAATTTTTACACGGTTATACGAGAAACACTTTCTCTATTAAAAATAAAGAGGTAAAGTTTACCCCTCGATAGCCAAAAAGTATCCCCTCTCAAACAAAATCGACGTGTTCTATAGTGATATTGTATTAAAGTGGCACCGCGTCATCAAAATCGTGATTGGCGGGAAAGGAGTAGGGGGGTACATACAGTGACATGCACTTCCTTTAATTTTTTATTGATATTGATTTCCAAAACGAGGCACTACACTAATTAGTCATTAGCTTACTATTTTACTTGCTTTTTATTGATGTCTTCTTCTAAATGATTTCATTAGAAAGGAACATATATACTCTTATTTGGTTGTTACGAACATATTTTTTTGACTGTTTTATGTCAACCAAATTACGACCAAGCTTTTTAAAAAACAAATTACCGTTTTTGCAACTAAAAATATTTGCGCACATTTTAATATAATTTTGGATTCTCTTTTATGTTTCGGATCTTTATTTATTAGGTAAGTCCCTATTTGATCTCTCCTTTAAAAGCTCTCAGTGTTTTATCATACAAATATAAAGCGGTACACTGCATGTACATACAAAGTGAAACACTAATTTTTTAAAGCTTCTTTACTTAGATTTTGCCGCAAAATTTGGTTTAAAAGTAAAAATTTCGTGAATTCGAACACAATGTCTTTTATATTCCTATATCAATTATTAATGGTCTAAAAGGGTGGGAAAAAATATAATGAGACACCCTGTACATCCTCAACTATAGTGTTCTTTAAAAAACGTACGACAAATACTCAAAAATGCCTCTGTTACCTAACCCTTTATTTTTTATTCTATCTATTTTTTATATTTATTTCTACAATAATTATCTTTTGGAGCCGAGGCAAATAACTTTATAAATTGAAAACATAGATTAGAAGTGGCAACGTCGCCCTTTCGTTGTTTAGCCGTCGTTTCGTCTCTCATATTCACTGCGTGTCGGCGTTGCCTCAACTACGCACATCATCAGAACGACGGTGAGCGATATTTAAACTTATTTTTATTAATATTTGTTTATTAGTATCACCTTTAGCAACTAATTTGTGATCGTCTACAGCTTTTAACCACCTTATCAACTAGTTTTTCGAAGTTTTCATTGATGCTTAAACAATTAAAAAACTGTTTGACAATATTACAAACTTCTCGATATATTTTAGCGGCTGTACTGATCTTGCTTATCCAGTTTATTTTTTGTCCTTGTCTTACCGGTGACAAATGTGTGTCTTCGCATCATTTGCGGTTAAAAGTTGAGTAGGGACGTTTAAACGAATATCAGTTTCTTTTGTCTTTGGTGAGTGCATTTTCGTTAACCGCGCAACTCGGAAGGCCAGCAACGCCGATGTCGAGTGTTTGGCTTTTTATGGGGTCAGGACGGTTGCATTTCCTTGATGACGCAGTTTCTATTAGAGCTTGAAAATGAAAGTTTTATTTTAAAAAAATCACTTTCAAACCGCACAATATACACGAAAATAATTTTTATTATTAATAATTTGATTTTTACCTTCATAGCCCACACAGCAATGGCTAGAGAAGCTATTGTTTTCGACGAAAATTTTTGAGATTTTGAGATAACGCCGAAAATGTGTTATTTGGGTGTACTTTGACCTATCCTAGCAATATCGTCATGATGTCTGTCTGATGTTCAGGTAAAATAGTTTTCGACACTCTAACGAGCTGATTAGATTTTGCTCAAAATCCATTAATGCTAACGACAGTTTTTTGACAATCAAAAGATTTAAAAAATGCTAACTTTTTAACGGAGCATCGCATCATTCATTCATTCGAAGTAGAGTAGACCACATTTTGCTCAATAATTTTTGTTATAACCAAAAACTTCGTGGAAGCTTTAGTTTCCGAGATATTTACAAAAAACTGTTTTTAAGGTATCATAGCTTCACTTGAAGTGTGCTTATAGGCTAGCTAGGAAAAATAAGTTTCCTTCTAAAGTAACAAAACTTAGAAAGAAATAACTTGTAAACGTTTATTTCCCAGCAAACATGGATTACAAAAAAAGTACTTTTTAAGCACTGGCTTTCACTGCAGCTCTTATGGCAAAGTACTAAGTAGGAAGTACTTAAATTGTATTGATTTGGAACAACGGCCTGAATCAGGCCAGCAAGTATATATTTTAATACAAAAAACACTGTGCTTTTAAAGCAATGCATTTTTTAAAACTTTTTTGTATACAAAAGCATGTACTTTTACAGCAATGTATTTTCTTTGTTTTTTTAGTACAAAAAAAATTGAATTGTTATGCATTTTTTAAACTTTTTTTTACAAAAAACCTGTACTTTTAAAGAAATGTATTTTAATAATTTTTTTAGTACAAATAAAACTCCGTTTATTGTAAATATTGTAAGGAGATTACGTCACTTCCGTCTCATATTTTCGGAAAAAAGCATTTGATCATTATATAAGGATCTTTAATATTTCTTTTTATATTATTATTATGAGGATATTTCCAAAGATTATGGAACATTCCACACCAATTTAAAAACAAATAAAATTATTCACATTCTTAAGTTTGACATTCTTCAGTGTACCTGTAAAATGTTGACTAGTGTTTGCCATCTAGTGGCAAGGCTAGCAAACATCAACTTGTCAGAACTTGCCTCATTCAAAATGTTATTAAAACGTTTCTTTGTGAATATTTTATTTTCGAAGTAAAATATTTAATTTTATTGTACTAAAGTAAAGTGGTTTAAAAGCAACCGTTTAAATATACATTGAAAATGTTCTTTTGCCATTAACCCTAGCTGTACTTGGCATTTTAGCTCACACTACACTATAGTAGTGTGAGCTATAGTGATTCTAATTTTTTCGAGAAAAAAAAAGTTGCTCCGACTTCAAAATTTTTTATATATCTGCGTTTCAGATGATTTTGAAACTTTTTTGTTGCGCCGTCTGTCTGTCTGTCTGTCTGTCTGTCTGTCTGTCTGTCTGTCGGTCTGTCTGTATGTCTGTCTGTAACGACCAACGCGCATAACTCAAAAACCGCTTGCCCGATTTTAATGAAATTTGGTACCTACGCTGGGTTTTGTGTCGAGATCGTCCCATTTAAAAATGAACAAAATCCACCGAACACAAGCCAAATAAAAGGGTGGGGGTATATATCAAAAATTAGAGTTTATGCAAAAATATGGCGTGTGTGATATCAAACGAAAGGTAATTGCGTCTGGAGTTAAATAAAATACATTTTACTTTTAAAAAAAGGGTGGGGGTAAATTTAAAAAATTAGTGTTTATGTGGAAATATGGCGTGTGTGATATCAAACGAAAGGTAATTGAGTCTGGAGTTAAACAAAATACATTTTAGTTTAAAAAAAAAGGTGGGGGTAGATTTGAAAAATTAAAGTTTAAGTCAAAACATGGCTTGTGTGGTATCAAACGAAAGGTAATTGAGTCTGGAGTTCAATAAAATATATTTCAGTTTTTAGTTATATATTAACTCACACGTACACTATAATTATAGTACCTAGTGTGAGCTTAGGTGCCCATAGATTGGCAGAGTATTTCAAAAATAAAGTACAGTAGAACCCCGATTATCCGTGCTCCACGGGACCGGACGAGGCACGGATAAGTGAAAAGCACGGATAATCCGAACATTCATTTATTACATGTTACATACATATTATGTATATACAGTCGAACCTCTCTAACTCGAACCTCTATAACTCGAACCCCTCTATAACTCGAACCTTTTAAGCGGTCCCTGCACTTTTTAAATGTATTTTAACCTATGTAACTCGAGTTTCTATAACTCGAACTCTCCATAACTCGAACTGTTTTGGTTGTCCCTTCAGGTTCGAGTTATAGAGGTTCGACTGTATACTCAAAATATGACAGAAAAAAAAAGATCCCATAAGTTCAAACTAAGTTTATATGTATGTATTGCATAAAAGGATAACAGAACAAAAATATAATTTTGCATAAGGTTTGGTCGAGTGATTTCCGGTAACACTATTTCGATAGAACTTCAAAAACACAATTTCGATGATGGAAAATCATAGCACGGATAATCCGCAGCCCGGATAATCCGCGCACGGATAATCGGGGTTCTACTGTATAACTTTTCGTTGTATTAAAAATAAAGTACTAAAATGTTGCGTTTTTTGCACTTTTAAATAATATGCAAATTAAACAATACAAAAATAATAAAAATAATGTACATCGTTGCCGATGCCAGCAGTTAAAGTATAATATTAGTAAAGTACCAGCAGGTCGATGTTTGCTGGGTATGTTATGGTTGTGGTAAACTTAGGAGTTAATAACGATAACTTCTTGTTGCAAAAAACATAGCTTTTAGACGCGCCTCCCTTTAACGTTAACTAACCTAAAAAGTGTTTTTTTCCACAAAACTGTAAGAAAATCGTGGCGAATACGGATAGTTTTTGAATCGGCATCTGTTTTTTGAAAAAGCCCAATAAAATTAGCCAAAGTTATAAATAGATAAGAATAGAAGAAAGTACTTTTTCTCATATGAATTTACAAGCTTAGGGCTGATTTTGTTATCTTGGTCTCCACTTGTTTGGCATGGAAAGATAAGGATATAAAATAAAACAGGCATGACTTATCTAAGAATAACAGGTAACCCATATTAGGGGCGATTTTTTTTGCAAAAAAAATTATTTTTGCTTAAAAAAGCAAAACTATATTTTATACGTACGCAAAATTGTGTATAAAATATTATTAAAACTAAAAACTCAATTTTAAGTCTCGCTAAACACCCAAAACGCAGCACGACCAAAAAACTTTTCTTACCACTCAAAATATGTCTACCTCAAACGTCAAAAGAACAAGTTTTTTTCCAAAGAAGAAATGGACTTCCTGGCCAGTCGGTGGTTAGTAAATAATATATACAATTGATAACGTAATCAGTAATTGCGAGAAATCGACCTACGCCATATTGGAACTTTCCCCATATTAGGCGACTTTGCTGTAATAAAATGACTTCTTCATATGGTTTAAACATAAATAACTAACTAAGCAACCAACCAACCTACCTTACCAACCAACCTAACCAACCAACCTAACCAACCTAACCAACCTAACCAACCAACCAACCAACCAACCAACCAACTAATCAACCAACCAACCAACCTAACCAACCAACCAACCAACCTAACGCCACCTAACGCCACCTAACGCCACCTAACGCCACCTAACGCCACCTAACCAACCTAACCAACCTAACCAACCTAACCAACCTAACCAACCTAACCAACCTAACCAACCTAACCAACCTAACCAACCTAACCAACCTAACCAACCTAATCAACCTAACCAACCTAACCAACCTAACCAACCTAACCAACCTAACCAACCTAACCAACCTAACCAACCTAACCAACCTAACCAACCTAACCAACCTAACCAACCTAGCCAACCTAGCCAACCTAACCAACCTAACCAACCTAACCAACCAACCTAACCAATCAACCAACCAACCAACCTAAATAACCAACCTTACCAAACCAACCAACTGATCCAACCTAAGTCACACCGGTTTCTTTAAAAGCCAGATTTTTGACACACACTGTTCATTCAAGTTTGAACGAATCTACTACAGATGGTGCCTGTAGCAGCCATCTTACCGACTTCATCGGTAGGCTCGCTAACATAAGCGTTGAATGCTCGGTCACTGAACTAAATTTGACTTAATCCTTGTCTAGTGGGAGCGTAGTGTTCAAGGATCGTTTAGTGAGGGCACTCATGCTGACACCCTAGTAATTTTAAACGCACCCCGTATATTACGTGAGTGCAATTTTTGGGAAGCCCCTTTTCTTACAGGGGCTATTAGTTAAGATTTAAAAATGATTTCGATTAGGGTATCGAAAAAATAACTCAACTTCAGTTATATTAGATAATTATTAAAATACATTGACACATTCACATTCAAAATTGACATAGCACAAAGTCGAATTTAAAACTTTCGTCGTTTTTTTTTTCGTCCTGGGTGCGCTCATGCCCTGCGTTGAAATATTACAGCTGATATTTCAATGTGAAGGTGTCAAAATTGTGCCTGGCACTATTATAGCCTGGCTTTATTTCAATAATTCTCTATTTTCTCTAAGGTGGTCAAAACCGCATTTTAGTATGACGAACCAAGTTAAGGGACTTTTTGAAAGATTACATAAATTATTAAATTGTATTTTTGTTAAAATAACGTGTGATACTTGTCACACTCTTTTTATTCGAGTTTGAAATCAGTGTAAAATTTCCTTTAAAATGAAGAATCCCACCGCTCACAATTTTTAAAAAATTTTTATTGTTTATATATTTGTTATTGTCATTTTACTATATTTTAAACCCAGTAGCAAAATTTAAAATATAAAAACAAACAATTTAAAATCTACAAAGAAAATAAGGAAAAAGTGACAGATGAATTTTAATTTGATAGAAAACTATAATGAAAGCAATTAATGAAATTTTCATAAATAAAAAAAGACTTTTTAAAAAACCTTGTAGCTAAAAACTATAAAAAAACAATTAATAAAATTTTCATAAATAAAAAAAGACTTTAAACATTGACTTCTATACCCTACGGGTAGACCCGGCATGGGCCAAAATTGCCATTATATCAAGCTTTTATCGCAATTGACCAAATACAAGTAAGAATTTAATGAGCAAAATAGGGATGAAAATAGAATTTCGGTTTGGTGAGTCCGGACACATGCAACATCGCAAAAATATTCTATTTGCTTGTCTTGGATAAAAAAGGGCAGTGGCGGCGCAAAATAAAAATTTTGAATTCCACTAGAATTTTTTTATCAACAATTTTCTGTTTGAATAATAAATAATTCATGAATACTTACTTGTGTGTGTTTACAAAATTCTCTTCAGTAAAAAAAAAGAGTAAAAAGAATTTCTAAGCATGCTAAGTGCAGTGGATGTATTAAAATTATTGTTTTCATCTTAGAACTTTACAAATGTTGTACCTTCCAGGTAAAATATTTTCTTTCTTTGAACAAGGGTCTTCTTCAACTCTTCTTTTCTTGGGTGGACTACAAGTTATGCTCGAGTCAGATGAAATTTCGGAACTAAAAATTTCAATTCGGAATGGGACAACCGGGCGCCGGGCCAACTCGGCGCCGCCAACAGGGCGCCACGCCGGGCCTAATGGGCGCCGGGCCAACTCAGCGCCGGACTATTTTTTTTTCGATAAAATGTGCAGATAAAAACAAAATAAATATGTTATTTATACAAAACTTTCAACATCTATTAAGTCGAGTGTTGAAATTTGGTAGGTGTAGTGTTCTGCGACTTGAAACACCGCCAAGTTCCATATTCGATACATATCGATGCATAAATAAGAAAGTCCGCCATTTTGGATGCGCCATTTTAATTTTTTTAAGTTTGTTTTTCATCTGCACATTTTATCAAGAAAAAATATTTTAGTCCGGCGCCCAGTTGGCTCGGCGTCAAGTTGGCCCGGCGCCCAGTTGGCCTGCCGCCCAGTTGGTGGCGCCGAGTTGGCGCCGCCCAGTTGTCCTAGACTGCAACACATTTCAGGGGTCTGGTACGTTTTACCACCTTTCTTAAAACTACGAAGTTTTTTGAAAAATGATAATTTTAGACCATTTTATAGTGATTTCTAAAAAAAAATTGCGGACTATCGTTGATTTTGTTAAAAAAATTGAAATTGAAACATTCTTAAAACCCCATTAAAACCCATACAAATTGCTACAAAAGAAGCATTTTCTCATTTCAAACTGAAACAAAACGGTCCCTGACGTCTATCAGCTGTCAACAAAAACTTGAAATAACTAAGGTCACTGATCGAAATCGGGTCAGTTTTTTTGGTCCTTTTATGAAAATGCACAATTTTTAAAAAAGCATGAAATTCAAAACAAAATCAAGAAAACTATGATTCCTACATTTTTACAAATAAAAATTAGTTTAATTGAACATTATATCAATTTTTATTCCTTAAAACACTAAAAATTAATAATTATTTACTTTTTTAAAATTTATCGAAGGTCTAACTGAACAAAAGCAAACTGAACCCATCCGTATCGAAATGAACCAAATCAAACCGAATCTAACGGTTCGGTTTGGTTCGGTTCGATTTGCTTAAACTGAACCGAACCTAACCGAATATAGCTAAACCTAACCTAAACAATCCTAGCGGAACCTAACCGAACATACTCAAACTGAACCAACCTAACCCAACCTAACCCAACCTAACCCAACCTAACCCAACCCAACCCAACCTAACCCAACCTAACCCAACCTAACCCAACCTAACCCAACCTAACCCAACCTAACCCAACCTAACCCAACCTAACCCAACCTAACCCAACCTAACCCAACCTAACCCAACCTAACCCAACCTAACCCAACCTAACCCAACCTAACCTAACCCAACCTAACCCAACCTAACCCAACCTAACCCAACCTAACCCAACCTAACCCAACCTAACCCAACCTAACCTAACCCAACCTAACCCAACCTAACCCAACCTAACCCAACCTAACCCAACCTAACCCAACATAACCCAACCTAACCCAACCTAACCCAACCTAACCCAACCTAACCCAACCTAACCCAACCTAACCCAACCTAACCCAACCTAACCCAACCTAACCCAACATAACCCAACCTAACCCAACCTAACCCAACCTAACCCAACCTAACCCAACCTAACCCAACCTAACCCAACCTAACCCAACCCAGCCCAACCTAACCCAACCTAACCCAACCTAACCCAACCTAACCAAACCTAACCTACCTATTGTTAATAAATATAGTCAAAGTTGTTAGGTTTATGTCCAGGGGGTAATCATTGTCCATAATTGTCGGAAATCGAGTTAGGATTAGTGTATGCGACCATAAACATTGAGTGGCGAGTGAGTGTTTGGTCTTCAATTTTTTTAGGGAAATTTTTCAAAATCTTTTTTTGGGCACTCTGGGCACCCTAATAAACCGTAATCTGGTCACCCTAATCCATCGCAATCAAAGAAAATGGGTAATCGAAGTGTCACAAATTTTTTGTTGGTTTCTATTCTTCTTTTATATTAAGTAGGACAAAATTATTAATTAAACTAAGTGACCTTATTAAGTAAGACAGCATGATAGTCAAATGACATTAGAAGGACATAAACATATGATACCGGCCTGTAGACCGGTCGCGGTGGTCATATAATAATAAATATATACTTTCGCGATGAAAGACCAAAATTTAACTTAAAATTACTGTAAAGTCCGCAAAAAACATTAAATTTATCGAAATTTATAAAAACATAGATCAGTGTGTGTAACAATTCATCAAGATGTATGAAACTCGACCGTAACATGTCAAAAGTTTGGTTCGAAAAAACAAAAACAACTGGATAAAAATCGGTATGTAAGCATTTAAAAAGAAATCATTTTTAAGAAAATCAAATACTTTTTGTTAATTTTCATGCAATGCAAAAAAAAGTGCGGGGAAGTGACACTTTCTGAATCAAAATGTGTGAGGGTAAAATCGCACGGTCGCAGAAAAAACTATCTATCGTGACGCTACTGAACTTTCTCGTGTTTTAGGAAAAACTATCCGTCAAGACGACTTACCCATGAAATGTTGTTTTTTTATGGATTTTTTTTCTTCTTTTGCACAAACAACAATTTTGGACCATGTTTAAACTCAAATAGTTACTTCTAAACTTGTTTTTAAACGTTTTAAGATTTCTTTTTGTAATATTCCCGCACAAAATTCAAAAAAAATCATTTCCGTACTTAGACAACATTGTCTATCAGTTTTCCCTGTATACACGGACTAACAGGTAGAATCACTCAAAATACGGCAGGTGGATTAAAGGTAGCCAGCTGCTTTTCTGTCGCACTTATGCCGTCAGTGTGAAAGAGATAAAAGTACCCTTATATTATCTAGGGTATTATTAGCATGCAAAATCACCCTATCTTTGTCCGTTTCACATGTTCAATAATGTCTATCTCTGTTTTTATTGTAAAAGAAATACCCGACCATAGGAACCAAATTGGATAGGGTCAATAAAAAATGCCTTGTCTTTCCGTCTCTAACGCCCTTTTAGGGCGTTATACAACTCAATGACTTTAAAAAACCACTGTAGCTAAAATTCTGCTTGTATACTGCAGTTTTTACCTATGAGCTTATGTTGAAAATCGAGCTTTGCAAATAGGGGTCAGTTTTATTCTATAGTCCTTGCTGGAGGCCCTCGATACATTTGACACTTGTTAAAACAAGTGTCAAATGTATCGAGGGCCACTAGTCCTTGCCATAGGCAGTTACACTTTTGTGACATTTCCAACCTCTTTATTTATCATATGCATTCTGACAGCAACAAAAAGAAATCTGAAAAATGGCACGTCTTTGAGTTGTTTTTATCTGTGCGTTTTTTTGTCAATCTACAGTCAGCATCTTTTTATCCAGAGACAATGACAGTTTTACCTTTAATTTTATACCAACATGACATATTTACTTTTTAATATATTTATAATTAGGAAATATGAATAATATATATTATAATCTATAATCTTTGGAAATATGTTCACCAAAGTCACAGAAGTGTAACAGCATATGGCAATCTCTCCTAGAAACACTTGAAACCCCCCCAAAAACATCGAATTTTGGAGACCCTGTACTTTATGATTCATTTTTTCAGCGCCAACTCTAGAACCAGGGCAAAAGAACATCACTAGTTCTATTTGTGCGATATTTTTCATTACAGTATAGCATATAGAAAAACACAGTTCTATGTACTAAACTGGATAGACCTTTACATCCAGGCAAAGTAAGGCAAAAATATTGGAGATCTTTTGTAGAGGGAGCAGTGACCGATGCAGGTGGGGGGGCAGAGGGTTCCGGGCACTTTTTTAGCTCGACAAAAAATAATTCACTGCATTAACCGCAATTTTTAACAAAATTTACCTGCGACACAACTTTTTTTAATTTTTTGATAAAAGATACTTAGTGTTCCAAAAATTTTCGCCTGCGGCGCATTTTACATACTTGTCAATTTGAATTTGTGACCTAAGACTTAATAAAATGTACTAATAAAAGATATATTCTTATTTTTGCTTTCTCCTTGTCCCCGCCCCCTCCGAAATCCTGGATCCGCCACTGAGAGGGAGCACGCTAAACTAAATTTGCTACCTTTTTTAAAATTCTCTATCCACCCAGTAAATTCTTCGGGTTTTAAAATTCTCAGACGGTCGACTTTTCATAACGTACAAAGATTGTTAAATTATCAAAACTACTTACCTGTAGCAAATCAAATCGACACCCACTAAACATAAAAACATTTTTATAATGTCAAAATAATGTTTAATTTAAAAACATAACGTTAGGTTGGATTTTAGTTCTAACGTCATATTCATAGTGAAAAAGAAGCTCAATAACCCGTTTTCTGACGTTAGAAAAATAATTATTATGACGTTTTTTTAAAGTGTTTTTCGAACGTTAAAAAAATATTGATTTTTAACAGTGGAAAAGAAATGTTTTTCTAACATTGAAAAATAGATGTTTTTTTAACAATGAAAACAGATATTTTTTTCAAATATCTCTAAAGATAAAGTAAGATAAATAGCGTAAATAAAATTCTTCTATCTTGGAAACGCAGGGCAGCAATAGTCTGTTGAGGTTTTCGTGAACTCGACACTCAGTAAAGGAAATTCGGATGCTTAGCTTCTGAAAATAAAATTTAAGATTCTATGTAAACAATAATTTTGCAGTAAGTGCCTCGCTACGAGGCCAAACAATTCATGCTCAAGTGAATACAAGGCAAACAATTTCAAGGCGCGTATTCACTTTAATATTAATGCAAACGAAGCATTCGTTTGGTCCCACTGCGAGGCTTGCGAATTCTGCCTCAAATGAATACTGCTAATCGTCCGCGGTGAATTGTCGCACTCCCTGTCTGATAACCTATAACGTTAGGTATGCGATATTCCATACAAAACAATTTTTTTACTTTTGTTTACTTTTCTTACCTAATTTTGTGATACTCATTTAAATCACTGCATACAAATTTGTTGTACCATCTTTTTCACACAACTGGTGTATATTCCTATCCAAATATGTATTCACTATCATTATTAATAACTGTGCTTTTAATTTACCATGTTTTTTTCTACAAAAGGTAAATTTTTTAACGACTCTTATGAACTCGCAGCGAAACGCAACTAAAAATGGCGATGGCCCGTTCTGGTAGTGGAACTATGCGGCAGCGCCCTCTATAGTATATTTTTTTTTAAATGTTTAAAAAACAAAACATTTATTAGCTTCATATATCTTAAATTCAACTTTAGAAATGAGATCTAGGAAAAACATTCTAAAAATAACCATATATTGATGGTATTATTTTTAATGTTAATAAAATTATTGGTTTCTTAACGTTATTAAGAAATATATTTTTGGTAATGCTTTTACATGAAATTTTCGTTAGGATTTTCTACATGTTTTTTTAATATCAGAAGTTGACTTAATTTTAACACAAATTTGTGCTAGAAAAAAAACATTCTTTTTCAACATTTATTTAACGTTTTTTTACGATTTTGTGCTTAGTGGGCAGTAGCAGAGAAAATATAACTGGATGTTATATTTTCTATGACAATAGGGACCTTTTGCATGTCCGATTTTTCAGTTAGCCTTTATTTAAGGCATGCGCAGTTACTTGGCTTGAACTTTATCCCTTACTAAAGGATAATGTTTGACCTTACTTGTATCCGAATAACGCAGACTAGTTCCTTTATTAAGAGACAGTGATGCCGCGCATATAAGGTTATGACAGAATGTAGAATGTAATTTTTTTAATTTTATTCCAGACAATTTTAAAATATATTTTTTATAAAACCTGGTAGATATGTGTTGTTTGGCAACAGTTTTTACCAACTAACCAAAAGTCTTCAATGTTCTGTGAAGTGCGTAAAAAAAATTAGAAGTACACAGTAAACACATACATAATCCTATATTTTTCTGGCAGTTTTTTACTGTTATTGCTTTTTCAGTTTTTCCCCAGGTGTTTTCGGAACTTTTTAATTAATTTTGAAGAATACAAAACAGGCTTTTGACAGATAAAGGATAAATGATAAAAAATTGTGTCTGCAAAAGGTCAAAATTGGGCTTCTAAATATCATGTGACATCTGTCATTTAATGTCCCATTTATAAAGGATAAAGTTAGCTAAAGGAGGGCGTGAAAAAGGTCCTTATTAGTATATATATATATATATATATATATATATATATATATATATATTAATCGGTTTCACAACGTTCTACGTCTTCCGATACCCAATCTCCACTCGTTTCTGTTTTCCCATAATTCATCATCTAGGCCTCTTATTCTTATTTCACTGTCTATTTCTTCTCCGTCCTCGTTTTCGTCGGCCAGTTGGTTTCCATTGTAGTATTTGTTTAGTTAGTCTTTCATTCTTTGTACATGTCCGTACCACACCAGTTGTTTTGTTCTTATATCATCCACTAAACTACGTTCACACACTGTCATAATTTCTCTTATTCTTTGATTTGTAACTCTTTCTCTTTTTGATTTCCCTGCTACTCTTCTCCAATAGTCCATCTCCGTAGCGGAAAGCATTTTTTCTGTTCTATCCTTGATTCGTCATACTTCTGAGCCGTATGTAATAATACTTTTTACAATGATGTTATATATAAGCTTTTTGTTATGTTTTGATATACTTTGGTCCCAAATTATTCCATTTAATAAAGTTATTGCTTTTCTTCCTTGTACGTTTCGATCTTTTGTAGCTTTGTCTAGTGTTCCGTCAGCTGTAATTTTTAGACCTAAGTATTTATACCCATCACAGGACTGAATTCGCTGCCCGGTATTTAAGATTAGATCCTGTTGCGTTCCACCGATACACATATACTCTGTCTTATTGAGATTAACCTTATTAGTAAAGAAACAAATATTGTGAACGCAAAAAGCCTCTTCACTCAATAAATTAGTTAACCAATACAGGCGAGAAATTTAATTTCAATTTGAGTCACTCTACCAGGAACTCTGGTTAATTTTAAAATTTATTTTTTAGAAATTTTTTTATTATATGTTTTTAATACAGTTAGTTGTTCTTTACACGAACCTAATTTTGGGCATATGTACTTAAATAAATTTATTGTGATAAAAGGGGCGACGTTTTTTAGTTTTTCCCGAGACGGTTAAAAGTCTCGATCTGGGCCCTGATCGTTTTTAATTCATAATGTTTTTGCATGGAAAGAACTGACCTTCCTCAATAAATGCGAAGTTGCGACTGCGTTGCATTGTTAGCCGGCAATCAACAAAGTTGCTTTTATGTTATGTATTTACCTATTTATAGTACATACAATTAAATTGTGATTTTCAGTTTATTACGCGTTATTTTAGAAATTGTGCGAGTCTGTGACAGGGTTCACCTATCAAATTCAATAAAAGGTAAAAAAATCACTTTATTAACAAAAGCTATAGTGTAACTTCTCTCTACATCAGTCAAGTGGTCATACCTTGTTGAGAAGGTCTTTTAATTAAAAGTCCGAATATTCTTTACATTGTTTGTTTTTCTTTTGAATTTTATAGACGCGCAAAAAAAACTTAACAGTAACTGCAAAAGGTTAACTTTACTATCGGTTCGTTTTTGAGATATTTGCTTCCAAAGTTACCATTGAGCGATAAAAAATAAAATAAAATAAATAAATTTTTGAAAATTTATTTAAAATAATTTTTTTTTGTTGTTTTTTATTGCTCCATGGTGATTCTGAAAGCAAATATCTTAAAAACAAATCCATAGATTTTTAACATTTTTACATGGTTCGGTTCATTCAAGACACGTTCAAAGCAAGGTAATAGCACAGCCTCCCTAGGTAGGCTCTGGTAATACTCGGCCCACTTCCTCTATTCAAAATATAGTAAAATAGGGGGTGAGTGCTTAAAAAATACTCTGCCAATTTATGGGCACTTAAGCTCACACTAGGTACTATAGTTAAAGTGTATGTATGAGCTATTATTACTAAAAACTGAAATATATTTTATTCAATTCCAGACTCAATTACTTTTCGTTTGATACTACACAAGCCATGTTTTGACTTAAACTCTAATTTTTGAAATTTACCCCCACCCGTTTTTTTAAACTAAAATGTATTTTGTTTAACTCCAGACTCAATTACCTTTCGTTGGATATCACACACGCCATATTTCCACTTAAACTAATTTTTTTAATTTACCCCCACCCTTTTTTTAAAAATAAACTAGAATGTATTTCACATAAACTCTAATTTTTGAAGTATACCCCCACCCTTTTATTTGGCTTGTGTTCGGTGAATTTTGTTTATTTTTAAATGGGACCATCTCGGCCCAAGACCCAGCCTAGGTACCAAATTTCATTGAAATCGGGCAAGCGGTTTTTAAGTTATGCGCGTTGGTCGTTACAGACAGACAGACGGCGCGACAAAAAAGTTTCAAAATCATCTGAAACGCAAAGATATATAAAATTTTTTGAAATCGGAGCAACTTTTTTTTTCTTGAAAAAATTAGGATCACCATAGCTCACACTACTATAGTATAGTATATGTGTGAGCTAACTTTGGAAGGAACAATTATCTGTATAGCACGCACCCCCTCTGCTTCGAAAAGTAAACTTTACGATCATTTCGTTTTTAAGATATTTATCAAAGTTATCTTTGACCGATAAAAAATTAAATAAAATAAATATTTTTTTTGTTGTTTTGTATTCTACCTCTATCTATTTAGCCTTCTTCGATCCATCTTTGAATATAGGGCGGCCCCAATATTTTCGTCTGCTCATCTCATTTGGGGTCTTCCCCTACTTCTTTTATTTTCCCAGTTTACAATACATTTGTTTCATCGATCGTCTTTCTGTCTGATGTTATGATCGGCGAATTTCCATTTTAATTTTGCTACTCCTCTGACATCCCTTACTTTTGTTTTATTTCTTATCCATTCATTCATTTTTCTATCTGTGAGCGTTACATGTAACATTTGTCTATTTATTATTTTTATCTTTGGGCTTTTGTTTTCTTACCCATGTTGGATTTTGTAAGTGTCCAGGTCTGGCACCAAATGTGACCACAGGAAGAATACATTGGTAATACACTTGCATTTTAAGGATCTTTTTTATTTTTTAAAATGTAGGTTAATTTACCGAATGTTGCCCAATCTTGATTTCAACCGTTTGGTTTTCCGCTACTTGTTCTATTTTTTCTTGGTTTATTCTGATATTTTCATCTGTGTTTGTAATGATTTTAGTTTTAGTGTAGTTCATACTTAAGCCTATATTTTTAGCTGCTGTATCCAGTTTTTCTGCTAGTCTGTTAATATTTTCGTGAAAAGCTTATAAATTACATTGAGGAGTGTTATAGGTCGATAGTTTTTTAGGTCTGCACTATCGCGTTTCTTGTGTAGAATAATGGTTACTGATTCTTTCCAGTTGTTTGGGATTATTTTTTCTTTTAAAATTTTGATGTATTGCTTCATGGTACAAATTCTGAAATTCTAAAAGCAAATATCTCAAAAACAAATCTATAGATTTTTAACATTTTACATGGTTCGGTTCGTTCAAGGGAAAAAAGGGATTACTCGACCCACTCCCCCTATTCAAAATGTAGTAAAGTAAGGGGTGCGTGCAAAAATAATAAGATAAACAAAAAGTGTCTCCCTCGCAAAGAAAATCGGCCAAAAAAGTGTGATTAATTTCGAAAAGCGCAAGTTACCTTAAACAAAAAACACATAAAAAATAGTAATGAATATGGTATATTTCCTAAAACGTGAGGGTAGTGTCACTTTTCCGCACGCGATTGGCCGCAAGAGTTATGAACACTATTTTTTCTTCGAGCGTGCTGAAAACATATAATTTTTTTTTTATGAAAAAAACAAATCTTTATTAAATTTATAGGTTTTGTATGCATACCACATTACAAAACTTTATGAATGGGCACTATTTGCCAGATCGTTGTCATGCAGATAAAGCTTTAAAACCTTGACTTAAAATTGGCGTTTCTTCTCAACTGTTTGAAAGTTGGGTTGTTTAAGACCCCGAAAAAAAATACTCTGCCAATATATGGGCCCCTAAGCTCACACTAGGTCCTATAGTTATAGTATACGTGTGAGCTAATATAACTAAAAACTGAAATATATTTTATTCAACTCCGGACTAAATTACCTTTTGTTTGATACCACACAAGCCATGTTTTGACTTAAACTCAAATTTTTGAAATCTACCCCCACCCTTAAAAAAACAAAAACTAAAATGTATTTTGTTAAACTCCGGACTCAATTACCTTTCGTTTGATATCACACGCCATATTTTCACTTAAACTCTAATTTTTAAAATATACCCCCACCCTTTCTTTTAAATAAATTAAAATGTATTTTTTTCAACAGCAGACTCAATTACCTTTCGTTTGATATCACACACGCCATATTTTCAAATAAACTCTAATTTTTGAAATCTACCCCCACCCTTTTATTTGGTTTGTTGGATTTTGTCCATTTTTAAATGGGACCATCTCGACCCAAGACCCAGCCTAGGTACCAAATTTCATTAAAATCGGCCAAGCGGTTTTTGAGTTATGCGCGTTGGTCGTTACAGACAGACAGACAGACATACAGACGGCGCAACAAAAAAGTTTCAAAATCATCTGAAACGCAAAGATATATAAAAATTTTTGAAATCGGAGCAACTTTTTTTTTCTCGAAAAAATTAGGATTACCATAGCTCACACTACTATAGTATAGTATATGTGTGAGCTAATATTAAGGTACCAATTTTTAGGTTTTTGGGAGAGTGCGGAAAAGTAGTGCAGAAAAGTCGCACTTTCAAAACTAAAATGCGTGCGTAAAAGTGTCACTTTCCCCACGCTCGTAGAAAAAATATTTAAAAAAAGTTACTGTTTTTACTTAAACTGAATATTTTTAGATTTTTTTAAGTACAAACCTTATTATAGACAGAATTTATTTTTTTAAATAATTTTATTAAGTTGATTCTTACAAAAAAAATTGTTTAGCTTCACTTGAGCAAAAAAATCTCAGATTTCTTCTTTCAACCTTGACTTATAGATTATTGTGTAATAAAAATGCACAATGTTACAATTTTTTTTCTTTAATCTGTACAGGGTGCACTAGATTACTTTGATTTGAGTTGTTCTATACCTAAAATTGAGAGTTGTTGTGGTTTTCTTTTAATTTTATTATAAATTAGGCTCTTTGACTTTACGTCCGGTCTTATAAGCAATGGTAAAATCAAATAAATATGAAGTGTATAGGATCTTAAAGGAAAAATAATGCGTTATATCTGAGCAAATGTTTATCGCAGTAATAGCATATTTTACATTTTTAAAATCAGAAAAGAACGGCAGATTTGAAAATGAAATAGTATACAGTGTGTTTCATTTAATATAAGAAAGTTGATGTCAAATTGTTGCTTTAAATAAACTCTAAAACTTTTATATTTAAACGTTTTCTCTATCATTGATTTTAAAGGCATTGACCGGGGGTTCAAAATATAGTGAACCACCCTGTACGTCGTTCTTTATGATATTAAATTGTTTTTTTTTATTTCAGGAGGGACCACCGCGTAGGGAGTCAGGCAAGAGAGGACGAAAGCCAGGCAGAAAATCTGCTGACAAAGTTGATATGAAAGCCAAATTGGGTATGACAATTTTCATACTAACTACGCATATTTCATCCCTTAGCCTCATATGCACCGTAAGCATTTAAGCGCGATTTTGGGTTTAATCGCGATTAAGTCCTTGTTGCTCACATACAAAACAACAAAGAGGGAGAATGGATTAGCTACGCCTTGACACGGTGCATCCCAGTGTTAATTTCAAACATTGCTGATAAATGACGTCGCAGCAATTACATATGCGTTGGGCTTCGGTGGAATCGCAGCCTTCGTAAACTAACGAGCCACGAACCAGAAAAGGCAACATCGCAAATTGGCCGGCTGGGAGGCCGATATTTACATGGGAGATATAAACATCTGCTATTTGTTTTGATTGTAGTTTGGCGATTTTGTATTTTTTTTTGTAAAAACTAATAAACTGTGTTTAGACGTGTTACATTTAATTTTTAAAACAAACAAAACATTTGGAAATCAATATCAGTGGCTATTATTCATGTTAAAAAATATGTAACAAAACCTAGAATAAACAGAAGAGAAATTACTTTTAAACAATTTGTGAGAACAACCCTAAAGTTCGATTCATAGTACCGTGAAGTAAGCAGTATGAAGTGAGCAGTAAGAAATAAAAATGGTTCCTTTCTTACTGCTAAGTTATTACTGTCAAGTTTGAACAACAGGATGTTTGTGGGATAGTTTCTTATGTCTGACTGCTTACTTTACAGAACTATGAATCTAGTTTAAGTGGTAACATGTTAATTTAAACTTTAAATGAACTTACCTTTTTTTCTATCTATTCTATTTAGCCTTCGTCAATCCATCTTTGGCCAAGTTCTCCAGTTTACAATACATTTGTTCCATCAATCGTCTTTCTGTCTGATAATATGACCGGCAAATTTCCATTTTAATTTTGCTACTTCTGCTCTGACATCCCTTACTTTTGTTTTATTTCTTATCAATTCATTCCTTTTTCTACCTGTTAGCTTTACCTGTAACATTTGTCTTTCCATTGATCTTTGGGCTTTTGTTACCTTATCCATGTTTGATTTTGTAAGTGTCCAGGTCTGGGATTCATAGGTAAGTACAGGAAGGATACATTGGTTATACACTTCCGTTTTGAGGTACTGAGGATATTTTTTATTTCTTAATATATTGCTTAATTTACCGAATGCTGTCCAGGCCAATCTTACTCGTCTCTTGATTTCAGCTGTTTGCTTTTCTTTTTTCAGTTTAATAATTTGTCCCAGGTCCTATATATTCCTCTACTTGTTCTATTTTCTTTTAGATTGATTGATATTATCAGCATATCTTGGTGGTTCAGAATTGTCCGTTTACTTTGATGCCTATTTCTTCCCAATCTAAGCTTTTAAAAACATCTTCTAGGGCCTGGTTAAATAATTTAGGGAATATTGTGTCACTCTGACACCTCTTCTTATGAGGATTGGCTTGGTTCCTGTGGATTTTGATTAATGTTGTTGCTTCACTAAATATATTGGCTATTAAGTCTGTATATCTGTGATCTATTCGGCTATTAATTAAAGATCTTTTACTGCCCAGTGCTCAATGCTATCGAAAGCTTTTTCGAGTCTATAAACACAATATATATTTATATACATTTCCATACCCTCCCTTTCTTCAATTTTTTTTCGCCTGTCGTCAGGATTTTCTCTTACTGGAGGTTTGGGGTTTGACATATACTCGGGTTGAGATTCAAATAGCCGAGGTATTGCCCCATTGTTTAACTTAGGGAATGTTAGTGGCACCTCCTTTTGTACTCCCTCTTTATCCCTAATTATCTCGGTTCTAACAACGTCACTTTTGTCAAAATGTTTCCAACAAACCACTGAACATGCAGTCACAACATAATCTTCTCTGTGAATGGCCCGAAGCCAAGCATTTTTTAAGTCATTTTCTTTTGGGAAGCGTTAGTTGTTTGGTGGCCCTCTTCATTAACCACAGATGCATAGTTACTTTTGCAACCGGGTACACAACACTTTCGCGGCATTTTAAAATTTAAAAAGAAAAAACAAAACAATACAAAAATTCCAAACAAAAACAAACATCTAACCTCACTTATTACCGGTGTACAAAATGTCTTTTTTACACAGCTTTTATTAGGTAGGTAATATAATTTTAAGTTCACCACACATCTGACTAAAACCAGAACAGTTTTTTTATTTGGTAACGCGATTTTAAATATACTAAAAGTTTAAAAAAAACATTATCTGCGCAGAAACGGCTAGTAACTAGCGTGGTGGGCGACGCACGTGAACGAAAATGAAGGGCCTCCAGGCTGTGTTGCCGTTTCTTCTGGTTCGTGGCTCGTTAGTTTACGAAGGCTGCGGTGGAATGCTTTAGGAGGTACGTTATAGAGATTCTCCCATACGACGCGACGTTTAAATGCGACAGATCTTCCGGTGAGCTCCAAGAGCTTTGAAATTTCAATCCAAAGTTTGCAATTTGACAATGTTTTGATAATAAAAATAAGTAAATATGTCAAGACATTTTCACGATTATTTTTTCATTTGGCAATTTGCAGTAATAGATTTAGTTACCTTAACACTGTATGTAACAAAATGTCAAATTAAAAAAGATTGTTGAACTGTTTCAACCAAATATATATACCGAGGGTGACGCTTGAACATTTCTCCGAATACATAGTTAGCGTCATTTAATAAATAAATGCTTTCACCGAAGTCCAATGCACATGTAATTCAATAAAAATAATAGTTTTCTTGATAAACTATATAACATAACACAGAACATCAGTGTTACTTTTTAATTTAAAAATACGAAACTGCAACAAAAAAATACAAAATAGTATACAATACTATAAATAGCTGATTAGATTTTGGTCAAAATCCATTAATGCTAATGTTATGTTATAACTACAAAGTTCGTGGGATTTTCCGTTTCTGAGATATTTACAAAAAACTGTTTTCAAGGCTGATATAGTGTGGAATTCACTTGGTGTGTGCTTGTGGGCTAGGAAGGTATCATGGATCGATTTATTATTTTAACAAAAAGGAGGAAATTTTTATTTATTTTTATTTTTCTTAAAGTGTACTACAAAACCTCTGGCTCTGCTCGATTTCATATTAAATGATCCTGTAGTCAGAGTTTTTGAAAATTTAATAAATTTTGCTAAGTTTTTTGTTTGATTTATAGAACGCAGTCGCCAAAGTGCCAGGGAATGCAGAGCGCGTAAGAAGCTCAGATACCAATACCTCGAAGAATTAGTAGCCGACCGAGAAAAAGCTGTCTTCGCTTTGAGAAAAGAGCTGGAAAAGGTAACGACAAAATATAAGCGGCGCGGCGTAGAGAGATGGATAAACCGGGTGGCGGAACAAAGATCGAAAGACAAAAGATCGAATACAAAAGATCGAAAAACAAAAGATCGAAAAGACAAAAGATCGAAAATAAAAAAGATCGAAAAACAAAAGATCGAAAGACAAAAGATCAAAAAACAAATTACACACCCTCTAGGATCCCGGAAAAGAAATCAAGAAAGTTTTTTTTTTAAAACAGTGTAATAGCGATATTTTGAAACGCGCTATTTTGATACGCGCTATTTTGAACTTTTCTCTTTCGATCTTTTGTACTTTCGATCGGTCTCTTTTTCAATCATATTTTTTCAAAAAAAAACTTTCCTGATTTCTTTCCCAAGATCCTAGAGGGTGTGTAACCCAACCGAATCGAATCGAACCGCACCAAAGCGAACCGAACAGAACCGAACCGAATTAAAAAATATGTTAGAAAGAGTTTAGTTACACAACCTCTAGGATCCCGGAAAAGAAATCAGGAAAGTAATTTTTTTAAACTATGTAATAGCAATATTTTAAAACGCGCTATTTTAAACTTTTCTTTTTCGATCTTTTGTACTTTCGATCTTCTGTCCTTTCGATCTTTTGTATTTCAATCTTTGTTCCGCCACCCGGATAAACCATATGGGAAATTGGGAAAATTCCCGGCGAGCCAGTGTCTTCTGTGCCGGTCCCAGAGTTCGATCTTTTGCATTTTGGATCTTAGGTTTTTCGATCTTTTGTTTTTCGATCTTTTATCTTTTCGATCTTTTGTTTTTTGATCTTTTGTATTCGATCTTTTGTCTTTCGATCTTATGTGGGAATATATATGGGAAATTGGGAAAATTCCCGGCGAGCCGGTGTCTTCTGTGCCGGTCCCAGAGTTATGGGAGGGGACTAAATAGGTTTTCGACGAGTGCATAGCCGAATTTCATGAGGACACCATACTAAACTAAACTCTTCTCCGATACCAGCTTATTAAATAGACTAATCGCCATAAAATAAATACTTGAATTTTTAGTTACTAAAAGTATTAGAAGAATATTGTTTGTTTTTTGGCTGTACATAACAGTCATCAGACCAATGATTGCGTATGGCGCAATGGTCTGCTTCGAGAAGGGACATCAAAAAATCTCACGGGCTGAACTTAGAGGCGGAGGCACAAAGAGCAACATACAGAATAAGGGCCAACCACCAGGATGGCAGGGCAAATAAAGTGATATTTATAGCCCTAATTAAGGAACAAGAGTTGGACGCCATTCTAGGAATGATATCCGACGTCATGCCCAACTCGGGTACAGCAGAAAGCTACACAACATTATCCTCCCGGAGAGGGAGGACTGGTTAATGAACAGGACCAAACGATAACTTCTGGTATACCGATGAATCAGAAATGCCGGGTCCCGGAAATTTGTTCGAAAAATTTTCTTCGAATTTTTTTGTTCGAACGGAAAATTTTTCGAAAACATTTTCTTCGAAAGTCATTTTGCTCGAACGGAAATTTGTTCGAAAACATTTTGTTCGAACGGAAATTTGTTCAAAAACAGTTTCTTCGAACGGAAATTGGTTCGAAAACATTTTCTTCGAACGGAAATTTGTTCAAAAACAGTTATAACGGAATAATTTTTTTGACTTCTTTCGCGGGATTCTAGCGGGTGTGAAACAAAACTGAACCGAACCGAACTGAACCAAATCGAAGTATCGGTTTAGTTCGGTTTGGTTTCACAACCTCTAGGATCCCGCGAAAGAAGTCAGGAAAGTTTTTTTTTTTTAAAAATATGTTAGAAAGAGACTCCTTAGTCAAACAGTTGCTGTTTTTAATGAACAAAGTAGTAAACAAAGAAAACGTTTACGAACAAATTTCTGTTTCAACAAATTTTTTTCGAACAAATTTCCGTTCGAACAAATTTTCGTTTGAACAAAATGTTTTCGAACAAATTTTCGTTTGAACAAAAGGTTTTCGACCAAATTCCGCTCGAAGAAAATGTTTTCGAACCAATTTCCATTCGAAGAAATTGTTTTCGAACAAATTTCCGTTCGAAGAAACTGTTTTCGAACAAATTTCCGTTCGAAGAAACTGTTTTCAAACAAGTTTCCGTTCGAGGAAACTGTTTTCGAACAAATTTCCATTCGAAGAAAATGTTTTCGAACTATTGCTTTCATAAAAATGGTTTTCGAACAACGTGTTGTCGAACAAAGCTCCGCGACCCAGAAATGCCATCAGGCATTGGATCTGGAGTTGTTAGTATTCAAGTAAAAGAGATTTCTTAAACATAGTCTCGGCCAATTGGCTACTCAGTTTCTTTTCCGCACCTGATTGCTGGCCCAACTCCGCTAGGCGTCGGTCGGTCGTGTTGGAAAAACAGGTACACAAATAAATGCACCTAATCATTTTTTTTTGTTTCAGTACGTCAACTTAGCGCGTGAAATAGACGAAGGCAGAATTCCTCAAAATATCCATGAACTTTTGCAAGACAACCCAGAGAACATCAAACAAGAAAACCAAGTCAACCACACATTGTGATATCCTTAAAGTATTTTTACTTTTTAAATCCTTCTTTTTTTAATTAAACACTCAACAATTAATTGATTATCAAAAGAAAATTTTGTTTTTGTTTACACAAAAGTTATAAATATATACATATTTTCGTCTTAAAATTTAATTAGGTTATTTATAAGAAAAATAAACAAAAATATTATGTCAGGAATATTTTAGTTCTATTGAAATTTTTTATATTTTGATTTAATGAAAAAAATATATTTTGTTATTTTTAAATTAATTATATATTTTTATATATTTTTTAAGCAGAATGAAGGTAGACCTTGCTGTACTAACAGAAACGAAAAAGAAAGGAAAAGGATCTGAAAACCTTGGACAATATGACCATTTCTATAGCGGAGTGGCAAAAGAAAAACATGCCCAACAAGGAGTATCTATTTTGGTCAACAAAAGATTTAGAAAATTTATCACCAACTGGGAAGCAGTCAATGAAAGGCTAATTAAAATGAATATAACAATAAAAGGAATGAGACTTACGATTTTTGGAATCTATGCGTATAACGACGATGCAAATGTAGCCGTGAAAGACAATTTTTTTGAAGAAATACACAATGAAATATCAGCAGTAAGTGCATCTAGAGAAATTGTCATATTGGGAGATTTAAATAGTAGAACCGGTAACAGAGTTAATGATCTGACAGTTGGCCAATATGGAGAAAATCTTGTTAATGACAATGGAAACCGGCTAATTACAGTATGTGAGCAATTAGACCTAAAAATCCAAAACGGTTTTTTTCAACATAAGGAAATACACAAATATACCTGGACCAAACCCTCACAAAACCTGAAATCCGTCATTGATTATCTTATCACTAAACAAAAGACAAAACTAAAAATTCAAGATGTCAGAACAAAGCGTGGATCAACATGCGGAAGTGATCACTATTTTCTGGAGTCCAAAATTCTCTTTCCTTATCAAGGCCGAAGCCTGCATCAACAACATCTTGATGATACAGTGATTGAAGAAATTGATCACTGTAAATATAATCTACTAAGCCTAGAACATGACAGCGTAAAAAACTTATACAAAAAGAGACTGAACGAAAAACTTAATACAAGTTCAGGTGAAACCCCAGATGAGGAATACGAATGTATTACATTAAGCATCCACCAAGCTGCAAAAGAAGCACTAGGATTAGTGGAAGAAACTTCTAAAAGAAGAAAACCATACTGGTGGGATGCTGAGATTGAGAGAGAAATAGAGGAAAAAAGGAAATTATATCACACCTACTTATCCCAAAAGACAGATAGAAGCAGACAAGAATACAAAATCGCGCAATCAAAGGTGAGAAGAATGATCAGTGATAAGAAAAATCATTCGTGGACGCAAAAGTGCCAGAAAATAGATTCTTACTTAGGAGGTAGGAGAAGTACCGAAAGCTGGAAAACTATAAGATCGATTAAAAAAGAAACATGCAGAGATATCATTTCACCAATACCAGACAAAGAATGGGATGAGCATTTTAAAAAACTTTTAACTGAAGATAGAGCAGAATTCAAGGAAGACGCAAGAGACAATATAATTAGAACGATGGGATCTCCAGTACCCCTCACAATCTCTGAGGTCAAAAACGTGTGCACAACCTTAAAAAGCGGTAAATCTGCCGGACCCGGAAATATCCCAGCCGAACTTATTAAATATGGCACTGAAGAACTGTTTTGGAGATTAAGGAATCTTTTCCAAAAATATTTAAATGGAACTGTAGTCCCAACTGAGTGGAAAACGTCATATATATCCACAATACACAAAAAAGGAAGGAAAGATATATGTGACAATTATAGAGGTATATCTGTGACTAGTACGCTAAGCAGAATATACGGTAAAATAATAAGAAATAAAGTAGAGAGCGAATATAAAGACATGGAGGCAGAAGAACAAGCTGGTTTCAGGGCGGGTAGATCGACTTCAGATCACCTCTTTTGTATAACCCAAGTTATTGAAAAGAAAATGGCATACGGTCAAGAGCTGCATCTGCTTTACGTGGATCTGCAGAAGGCATATGATAGTATACCACTAAATCTGCTTTGGAAAGCGTTGGAAAACACAAACATAAGCGTACAACTAATTAAGGCCATCCAAGAGTTATACCGCAATAGTAAGGCAAAAGTTAAAATAAAAGCAAAACTAACCAAAGGCTTTCAAGTAAATAAAGGTCTTAAACAAGGTTGCTGTATCTCGCCTACGCTCTTCAAGATATACTTGGAACAAGTCCTTAAAGTATGGAAGAGAAAATGCCAAAACATGGGAATTCCGTTGGACGAAACCACCTTGTATACTTTATGTTTCGCCGATGATCAGATAGTAGTGGCTCAGGATTATGACGACCTCGAATATATGACACGAAAACTAATAGAAGAGTACAATAAGTGGGGACTAGAGGTTAATCTCAATAAGACAGAGTATATGTGTATCGGTGGAATGAAACAGGATCTAATCTTAAATACCGGGCAGCGAATTCACTCCTGTGATGAGTATAAATACTTAGGTCTAAAAATTACAGCTGACGGAACACTAGACAAAGCTATAAAAGATCGAAACGTACAAGGAAGAAAAGCAATAACTTTATTAAATGGAATAATTTGGGACCAAAGTATATCAAAACATAACAAAAAGCTTATATATAACACCATTATAAAAAGTATTATTACATACGGCTCAGAAGTATGGCCAATTAAGGATAGAACAGAAAAAATGCTTTCCGCTACGGAGATGGACTATTGGAGAAGAGCAGCAGGGAAATCAAAAAGAGAAAGAGTTACAAATCAAAGAATAAGAGAAATTATGACAGTGGGTGAACGTACTTTAGTGGATGATATAAGAACAAAACAACTGGTGTGGTACGGACATGTACAAAGAATGAATGATGAAAGACTACCTAAACAAATACTACAATGGAAACCAACTGGCCGAAGAAAACGAGGACGGCCAAGGAGAAGCTGGAGAGAAGGAATAGACAGTGAAATAAGAATAAGAGGCCTAGATGATGAATTATGGGCAAACAGAAACGAGTGGAGATTGGGTATCGGAAGACGTAGAACGTTGTGAAACCGATAAATATATATATATATATTTTTTAAATAATTTCAAAGGTCTATCATGCCTAATAACATAAAGTAAGTAACTTTATCCTAACAAACCCCATATTATAACTTCAAAAGTCCGAAGTTATTGGGGACTTATTGCAATAAAGCCAGGCAATAATAGTGCCGGGCACTAGTCTGACAGTTTTCCATTGAAACCTGACAGTTGATCTTTCAAAATTGACATACCAAAGTCGAATTTATAAATCCAGTCGTTTATTTTCCATTAATAGTTGGAGCATTATTAATTCCGGCTCTTATAATACACAAAGGCCTAATTTTGAAAAAAAGACAGCTGTTCTTGTAATGCTAAACTGTCAGAATAGTGCCCGGCACAATTACTGCCTGGCTTTATTGTAATAAGTCCATATTGCGAGCGATCACATAATAACAGATTAGGGAACATTGATAAATTTTTGACCCCATCGTACAAGTTAAAACAAGATTTCGGAAAATCCACTTTCTAGAAGCATCCCACATAGCACAAAAATCACATTAACGTTAAATTAACGTGAACAAAAATAATAAAGTTTTTTTTTACTTGAACACAACTTCATACCATGTAATATTTATTTTGTTAAATCTACATGCTTAAAGATAACTTAAAAACAAGGAGAAATCAAGCTATAAAAATGTACTTTTTGTTGAAAAACATTTTTTTTGTAGTTAAAAAGAGAATTTTATTGTCTTCAATAAAGTATATTATAAACTTTTTTCTTGGAAGCTTAGTTTTTAAGAAAATTTTAAAAAGCTCTTAGATTTTGGTGGGTCTGGGAGGGCTTTTGGAGGTTTTGGCAGCCATTAAAAAAAAACTGACATGATATTATTTTTTAGTTATATAAATATATATTTTGAATGTATACCTGTGTCAATTTGAGCTTTACAGCGGCATTTTAAAATTTCGCCGTTATGTTGACCGCCATCTTGAATATCTCAACCCTTGTCAACATTTCGGGGTGGCAACAGGAATACTCGGATTCAGCGAGGTCGAAATAGGGAAAATTGACCATTTGCCAAAAAGTAATATAAAATCCCACATAGCACAATCACGTGTTTAACACGTAAAAAAGGCGTGAGAAAAAAAACGTTGATTTTAAAAGCTGCTAGAAAAAAACGTTTATTTCATATATGAAAACAAGCTTAATAGGTCATTCATTAACGTTATAAAAAATAACGTTGCTAAAAACTGCGTTGTAATAACGCCATTACCAAATTAAAACAGCAATGTTTTTACGTTAAGTGATTTTTATCAACGTTAAAATCACATTAGATTCACGCCTTTTCTACACGAATTTTAAAACGCGACTTGCATGGCTTTTCTACCGAATATTTTTGAAATTTTGCTAGCAGCAGCGCCACCTATTGCCGGGATTTTGCACTTTGAAGAAATCTATCAGGCAGTGCTTTGGCCTCTAAACTCCAAAAACCTGTTAAGGAACTGATCCCTGATCCTCTACGATCACGACGCATCTATTATTAAGCTGATAATATTCTGTGGAAGTGTTTACTGTTAAAAAATCTTGTTTACCTTTAAAAAAAAATTATGTATATAGGTAGATAAATAGATATTTTGTCTTGCCTTGAGCGCCATCTTTAAAATTGTCTTGAAGTGTTGTAGTCTTAAACTATTGAACTTTAATAACTTCCTTTCGCGTCTCTTTTAAGTTAAAATTTTTTTATTAAAAAAACGTCACCAAAAAAGACGCAGAAAGTTAGTAGGTTTGAGAAGTCTTAATCTAGTGGCGTTTTAGAACATGTTGTGGAGGACTTTTCAAGTGTGAATTTGGTACATGAAAATAACGAGGGTAAAAAACACGTTATATACACAGCACCAGAAACTTCAGCAAAAAGTAACTTTTTTATAGCTTGATTTCTCCTTGTTTTTATATCTTTAAGCATGTAGATTTAAAATAAATATTACATGGTATGAGGTTGTTTTCAAGTAAAAAAAAACTTTGTTATTTTAGTTCACGTGAATTTAACGTTGATGTGATTTTTGTGCTATTTGGGAAGCTTAGTTTTGGCTTAGTTTTGTTAGAAAAATCATAAAATGTTATACAGAAATTAGAAGAAATACGCCCCTGGAGTCTTAAATGTGATATAAGCCGCACATTATAATACAGCTGTGTGTGTAAAGGGGTGAATTTGGGGTAAAAATTATATTTTCTCGATTATTTTAAAGCCTTTTTCCTCGAGGTTACTAGTCACTCCTTTAAATTACTCGAAATGACGTTAGGTTACTCGGATTAACCGCTGTATGACGTCAGACAGTCAGCTGTGGATGACATTTCCAATTGTTTGTTTTTGTTTTTACAGCAACCGAAATGCAGAAAATAATTCATTGTTTCCACCAATGCATGCCCACCCCGATTCAAAAAACGTATCACGGGCCATGGATTTGCACCAGTTTTAAATGCAGCGTTACCTGATGCGTTTTTTGAATCGGTGGTGGAAACAGGGTGCTCCTTTGGTATTCTGTGGTAAGGCCGCAGTACCACAGAGCACCAAAGGCAGTACATTTTAAGACTAGTTGCAGTTGAATTGATATAGGACCAACTTCAAGGGATGTGCTCGAGGATGTGCTTCATTTTCTACCGTTACCAAATATAATTCGTTGGTAATATATATATATATATATATTAAAATCATTGAGTTGTCCCAACAAACATTTAAAGTTGTAACGACGAAACCCCAACTAGAAAGAATTTCTTAAAAGTAACCGTAACGTACTCCCGCTACGTCTCAGTATACCATACAGCGACGTTATAATTCCCTAAGTGGGGAACCAATTTCTGGTTATAACTACTTGGCCAAGTGTTTAAAGTCACTGTAGTAACAACTACACTACTACGTCGTAGCCAGGTATCTACTACGTCGTAGAGGCTGTTTTTTTTCCGTAATGGCATAAAAGTTGCGATGTAGTTGCAAATAATATAATCGTTTCTTTTTGGTAGAATTCTTACACAATATGGTGGACACAACAGTAAACAGACTCGCTTAGTTTTTTTGTTTGGTTATGGTTATAATATGTACTATATTATCCAAAAGTGTGAGAATTTACGAGCAGAGGATCAAAATTCGAGTGCGACGCAAAGTTTTTTGTAAAACATGCATTATATATATTGCAAAAAGCCGGTGCGCCCGTAAAATTGAGCCGTTTTCGGGTAGCTGATGGAATTTTTATGTTGTGATTTTGGAGGTTATGTTTTCATAATCGACAGTTAACTCCAACAAATGGTGCTTAAGAAGAGCATTTTTGGTAAGCTTCAACTAATTTGTTTATAAAATAGTATAGTTCTTTAATATGAGCTCATAAAACGACAAAAATAATATTAAATTTTCTTTCTTACATAAAAACATGGCGTCCCAAACTATATTCCCTGATAGTCGAAAGGGTTACTTGAAAGTGAGCCTAAGTTACGGAAACGTGTCACTTACGACTTTTATGTCGGCATTCCTTTTTAGTTCTAGATAACACACTCGAATTTCTACTCCTTCGTTGCAGAAACGTATTATTAACTAGCTTTCGCCACTAGAAAACGTCTACAGAGTGATAGGAACCACGCGATAAGTATAACTACTACCCTCAAGTTATTGGGGTGTCGCCGTTTCTGTCAACAACAGCACCACTGCTTATAGGTTATGTACGAGCGTGAATTTGTGGTAGGTTTTAAAACAAAAACAAGATAAATTAAATTCCATTAGAACAATAAATGAAGTGCCAATAAAAAGTGTTTTTTAAAAATGTATGTTGCAGTCGGGAGCATGATTCCTATTCTAGAATTTCTAGGAAGTGTTGGTCAAGGAACTAAAAGAACGTAGTCACATCAATGAAATCAACTTATTGTTACTTTTTTTATTTACACATTGCTCTCACAATTCGTATGTAGTATGTTTTATTGTTTTTAGATATTTTGGCATTGTCAATATTCAGTAATTTTTATTATTATAAGCCCTATAAGTAAAAAAAAACAATCTCTGAGACTTGTTAGATCGCTTAGAAATCCGCATGTAACCACGATATATTTACCTTGTTTTTTTATTAGCCGCAAAAAGCGCAAAAGTTCCTAGATGAAGTCTAGCATATCCCAGAGGTTATTTTAGGGGCCGTGCATAAATTAGATATTAGGGACCTATTGCAATAAAGCCTGGCACATTGTACACAGCAGAAATTTAAGTTTATTCACTTCAAACCAAGCTTTAACAACAGCACAAATTTGAAGAAAACCAAAAAGACAATGACCCAAGCTCAACACATAAAATGAATCACAGTGAGACACGACACGTCAGCACAAGAGGGTTACGATGGCGATAGGGTGGTGCCACAGTACAAACCACGAACGACCGTAAAGACAGTACAAGAATAGAACAGCAACAAGTAGCGTAAAAGATTAAGGATGGAGATTAAGCATGGACCAGGGAATTCTTAAAATCCGTGTGCGGTACTCGATACTTTGGATCAATATTTTGCATTTTGATTGTTTTGCAAAATGGTCAAACGATGAGCTCGAAAAAATGGACTGCTCAAGGTAGTTAAAAAAATATTTGCAAAACTATTCCTAATATTCCCATATTATAAAAGGAGCCACAAAAAGTAGGGTTAAGAATGTGTGCGACCAAGATGCGACTTCAAAAAGTCTACGTTTTCAAAGTAGAAACAGGAAGGAGAGATTACTTTAAAAGATCGACATTAAAAAAAAGTCAAAGTAGTTGCGGCTTTAAAGTTGATCCAAAAAGTTATTTTGTCTACATTGTTACATCAAATGTTACTATGATGACACAAACTTTTGTGGTAAAAATTAAAGTTATAATGTAGTTGTCGGATACTCTTGTCTGGGACTCCAATGAAGCTTAACTTTCTAGTGGTAATTAAGTAGGACTACGAAATAACGACCAAAAAGAAAGTAAAACTTTAGCAACGTCCTATTGTGGTAGAGAAGACTAACAGAATCGACTATCAAGAAACAATCCTAAGAAGTAGTTTAGAGGGTCGTTTTTACGAAACATCTACTATTTCCTGATACTAAATAGTAGTTAGAACTAAAAAGTAACAAATTTTGGTTGGGATCACCACATTTCTACTATAAGAAAGTAGTAAAGCCTTTAGAACATGTAGCCGCTACTATAAATGTTAGTTGGGGTATAACGCCTTGTAGGGTATAAAAGTCAATGATTAAAATCAAACATTTTGAAAATAAAACAAAAAAAAACGATCTTAACCTCAAAATATTTCAGCAACCACGTCTGCTAGGCTGGTTACACTGTGTGGTTACTCGTGACGTCATAGTTAGTGTTACTCAGCGAAGAAAAACAGAAAACGAGTAACCAGGTTACCTGGTAACTTGTAGTTACTGCGAGGAAAAAGGGCTTTAGTGGACTGTATACTATAGGCAACTTTCCCAAATATTGTAGTTACAGTCCGAGCGCCATACAAAATCACAAATAAAAAAAATGGCACCTACCTGGATCTGACAGTGAAGGAATCTTCGACGGTGTTTTCCAGCTAGCGGGCCCGCTTCTTCTTGCTTCTTTACCATTCCACGTAAAAGCTAGGTTGTTGTTCACTGAATAGTTTTGTAATTAGAATTTTATGTTGAGTTTTAATAGAAATATTGAAGTTTTTGTTACGGAAAGTTTACACATGGACTTGCTTCAAACCCGGCAACGAGATGAGTCTGTGTCTATTGCTCATGTCACTGCTACGCGCATTGTAGCTTGGTGCCAAAATTTTGAATTTGTATGGCATTAGCTTTTAATTAAAAGACGGAAAATAATTTAGAAAAAGGGTAATAAAGTTGCGTATACAACAGCGTTTAAAAGAAAATTTAATTTCCTACAATAAAATATACAACCAATTTTTTCCCAAGAAGTGTAGTTCTTGGGAAAATTTTATAAAACCTATATAAACATGTTTTTTATAAATAATCCCAATTTACGGGCCCCATTGAAGAGCCACTGTCTTTTCCTAACCCTATTAACCAATACATCATTGGAAAGGGAATTTTGTTTTCCACAAAAAACTGTTTTTTGCAGTTTTCGATAAAAAGGTTAATTTTCGAGAGATTTGGATAAAACTGAAAAAAAAAACAGGTTTTTGGGGGTTAGGGGATTTTCTCCATCCTTGTCGATATTTCGAGTTGGCATCAGGGATATTCGGATTCAGCGGGGTCGAATTAGGAGGAAATGCCCACTAAACACAAAAACATTTTAATAATGTCAAAATAATGTATAATTTAAAAACATAACGTTAGGTTGAATGTTAGTTCTAACGTCATATTCATAGTGAAAAAGAATATTAATAACCCGTTTTCTGACGTTAGAGAAATAATCTTATGTTTTTATAACGTTTTTTAAAGTGTTTTTCGAACGTTAAAAAAATATTGATTTTCAACAGTGAAAAAGAAATGCTTTTTTAACATTGAAAAATAAATGTTTTTTTAACAAAAAAAATATATTTTTTTCAAGTATCTCCAAAGATAAGGTAACATAAATAACGTAAATAAAATTCTTCTATTTTGGAAACGCAGGGCAGCAACAGTCCGTTGAGGTTTTCGTGAACTCGACACTCAGTAAAGGAAATTTGGATCCGTAGCTTCTGAAAATAAAATTTTAAATTATGTAAACAATAATTTTGTAGTGAGTGCATCGCTACGAGGCCAAACAATTCATGTTCAAGTGAATACAAGGCAAACAATTTCAAGGCTCGTAGATATTCACTTTAGCATGAATGCAGATGAAGCATTCGTTTGGTCCCGCTGCGAGGCTTGCGAATTCTGCCTCAAATGGATACGCGGCTTAAGGTCCGGCGGCTAATTATTCGCGTTGAATTGCCGCATTCCCTGACTGATTAACTGTAACAAAGGTCTGCGATATTCCTTACAAAACAATTTTTTTACTTTTGTTTACTTTTCTTACCTAATTTTGAGATGCTTCATTTAAATCACTGCATACATATTGGTTATTCTTTAACTATACCATCTTTTCCACACAACTGGTGTATTCCTATCCAAATATGTATTCTCTATCATTATAAATAATTGTGCTTTTAATTTGCCATGTTTGTTTCTACAAAAGGTAAATATTGTAACCAAAATTGGGTATCTAGTATCATTTTTTTAATGTTTAAAAAACAAAACATTTATTAGCTTCATATATCTTAAATTCAACGTTAGAAATGAGATCTAGGAAAAACATTATAAAAATAACCATATATTGATGGTATTATTTTTAATGTTAGTGAAATTATGGTTTTTTTAATGCTGGTTTCTTAACGTTCTTAAGAAATATATTTTTGGTAATGCTTTTACATGAAATTTTCGTTAGGATTTTCTACATGTTTTTTTAATGTCAAATGTTTACTTAATTTTAACACAAATTTGTGTTAGAAAAAAACATTTCAACATTTATTTAACGTTTTTTACGATTTTGTGCTTAGTGGGGATCTGTTGCCAAAAAGTAATATGATTTGCTTCCAGACCGAAAACAAAGGGCTACAACGCATTATCATGAAAAACACATTAATTGTAAAATTTTGAATTTATTAAGTTAAAATTACAAATTATCCATTGATGTTAAGTTGGCTGTTTTGACTCAAACCATTTTAGGCTACCTAACTACTTTTTGGGGTAGTAGTTGTTAGTGAATTGGCTGGGTCACATTCTGCTGGGTTCACGCAACCCTTTTTAATGGGGTCCCATATCCCTGCCTTGCAGAAACAACCTGGGGATTTGATACATACAGTTGGTTTTTTCTTAACGCATGTATCCTGGCAGGGGGCCGTCACACTAAAAGACCTTGGGGTACAATCCGGAAGGCCCAATAAAGCTGAAACTAATAAAAAAATACTGTGATAGTTGAGAAGGCTTATCGTCAAAAATCGTTTCCCGTGGGATAGTTGTGGAAGATTTTTTAAAACTGCCTTAAATTGATTGGTAATAGATCACACAATTGTAAGTCACCAGGTGTTTACCTCCCATTGGCCTGTGTGACGACATAAGTCCAAGATGGCGACTTTTTTTTATTGTTTTTTCACAAACTTTGGCTTATAACTTTCGGTAAATTAGTTTCAGAGAAAAACTGTCAATAAGTTTTTTCTTTGCAAGAGAACACCAATTAATAAAGTGAAGAAATTAGCTTTATATCTTAGAAACTTAAAAAGATATAAATTTTTTCAAAATACAAAAAAATTGTAACTTTTTTTACCCGAAAAAAAAGTTGAAGAAAGAGGTTGAAGACTATCTTAAATCGATTGGTTATGGATCACTTAATTTTAAGTGGCCGGGTGTTTGCCTCAAATTTGAGCAAGAGCGCGTGTGTGTCGTCATAAATCCAACTTTGCGATTTTTTCTGTCTATTTACAAACTTTTGCTTTTAACTTTTACCACATCAGCTTTAGAAAAAAATTGTACATGTTATGAGTTGTTGGCAATATTACAGCTTTTAAAGAGACCATTAATTCATGTAGTGAAAAATTTAGCTTTATATGTTAAAAACTAACAAAAATATGATTTTTTTTTTCCAAAAAATTTTTACTATATTATTATTTTAATTTTTTTATATCTTTGTTAGTTTTTAAGATATAAAGCTAATTTCTTCACTATATTCAATCACTGTTCTCTGTCAAACAAAAACCTTATTTACAGTTTTTCTGTAAAACTAACGTAACAAAAGTTATTAGCCAAAGTTTGCAAAAAAAACTGAAAATGCCGCCATCTTGGATTTATGACGTCATATAGACCTTCCTACTGAAATTTGAGACAAACAGTTGGCGACTTAACATTGAGTAATCCATCACCAATCGATCGAGGGTAGTCTTAAACTTTTGTGCTCAATCTAGGTTTTTTATATCTTTTTTAATATTTAAAAAAAACAATATCATTTTTAATTCTTGAGATATAAAGCTTACCAACACGATAATTTTTTAATTGTTGTTCAATTTCTGGATTTCTATGAGATCGCGTCTCTTCTGAGACGGCCTCCCAGCTTTACAATAAAATTGTTGTTCTATTGCAAACAAATCACAACTTATACAATTTTGTTGAAGTTGATATGACAAAAGTTAAAAGCAAAAGTTTGTGAAAAAACATGGAAAAAATCGCAATCTTGGATTTGTGACGTCACACAGGCATTCTTAATTTTTTAAACAAGTACAGCGCATCGAATGCTTTTCAAAACTAGCTAGGTTCCCTATTTAAGTAAGAGGAGTAACCTTCCAGACAAAATCGACCTGTCCGAGGGTTTTCCAAATTTTATCTAAAAATACTCAAAAAAGCCTCTGTTACGTTTTCGTTTGGACCTTAAAATATATGTTTAAAAACTTTGCAGCTATCCAAAACACAGATAAGAAAACTTTTTAATTTGGAACATTTTATTCGTATATTTATATGGGTAAAGTTGGTTTGTTGCGGATTTTTAAATATTTTTTTAATACTGACCTCCATTTTCTTCTAGACATATCAAAATGAACACACCAAAAAATAAGTTTTTCCACATAGTAGTGCTTGGAAAGTGGTAGATATATATATATTTTTTTGGCTTTAAAACCATACGACAGGTGGGTACCTAATTATACAGAGAATTTCAAATAATATATTATTTTTAATTGCTTATAGGTAAATTAAAAAGAAAATGAGGCACTATATTCGAAAAATATTAAACTAATGATGTAAGATATGCTGTCTAAAGAAAAGGCGTTCTTTGTACGTAAATATTAACCTTCGACTTTAGCCTGGTACCTAAATAAAAAATAAAACAAAACCAAATTTTTATCTATAAATTTTTTTATTTTTTATTTTCACTCAAAATAAGTTATTTGGTTCAAAAAAGGCTTAAACAAATTTTGTGATGGCGTCTGTCTGTATGTCTGTCACGATAACTAAAAACCAGATGAACGGATTTAAACCAAATTTGGTTCTGTTCGGTTCGGTTCAGAATTATACTTAAAAAAATTGTCAAAGCGTCAAAGTTTGCCAGTTACAATTTTTGGAAAAACAGAATCGTATACAATAAGGAGGGGCCAAAATGGCAGAAGGCACCAAAATACCTTAGTAGTTTTTGATAGGACAAACAAAAAAAAAGCGGCGCAGACGAAAATTTAAAAAAAATTATTTACTGAAAAAAATCTCAAACAGAGAAACAGTTTTTTGCGTAATACACGTAACATAAATCTTGTGGTACTCTATCTTGGTACCAAATTCAGTTCCTCCGAGTGGGAGGAAACCGTGTGGAAAAAATAAAAACTGTTTTTTTCTGAATATCTTATTTATTTATTTATTATTTATTTGACTGCCTTCCTGCTGCTGACCACGCATGCGCAATTCATTTAAAATAGGTGGCACTCCTTCTTGGAATCAAATCTGGTTCTTCTGCGTGAGCGGGAACAGCGTCAAAAAAATAAAAACAGTTTTTTTTGAAAATCTTTTCACTCATTTTTTATTTATTTAACTGCCTTTCTGCTGCTGGTCATTCATGCACTTCATTTTGGTATTAATTCTGGGTGGGCGACAACAGTGTTAAAAAAAATATTTTTTGCAAAAAAATTTTTCCTTATTACATTTTTATTTGACTCAAATATATATTTTCTTGTTTCAATATTTTTTTCTGGGCGCCAAACGGCGTTTTTCACTTAGTTTAAACAGCATTGATATCGCTATAAAATTGTCAGTTTATCACTTTTAAACATCATTTACTATCTAAAAATGCAAAAATCTTATTTTCGGTGAAATTGTCAGTTCCCCCTTTCGACTTAGGCCGTATTGCACACCTATTGCAAAGGGTATTTGGACCTTATATCTCTTAAACCTTAGTTTTCTGGAAAAACGCAATAGAACATATTTTGATCATAATAAATCACAAAATTATTTGACATTTTTGAATTTTTAATTTAACGCAGTTTTTTCTCAATCTTCAAACTTGTAGAGCGTCGAAAATATTTACGTTGAAAATTTCCAGGTTTGGACAAAATTTTTTAAAAAATAATAAATATCTTTTTTAACCTTAAATCAAAAAAATATTAAAGTTTTATCAGTTTAATGGATCGTTCATACTCGTCTTTTGTCTAGTCTTTTGTCTTGGTTTAGTCATATGTCTTGTCATAAGAAAGTTAAAACCACTTTTTCTTATGGGAGTGTTCATACAATGCTTTTGCTTTTGTTTTTGATTAGTCTTTGTCTTAAGAGTTGCCAACTTTCAATCCTTAGGACAACGACTAAGACGAGTGACAGACATCAGCTGATATTTGTTGTTTTTTTTTACAGGGCGTCCGAAGAGCGCAAGCGCGCGGCCGAAATTTTGAATTTACCGCCATTAATCATGTTTTTAACAGAAAATCTCAACATAACCTCAAAATTTTATTTGTTTCTATTTTCTTTTTCGCTTTTGTTCTTTCGTGTCTGTGTTTCGTGCACATATTAGGTTAAATAAGATTGTTTTGTGTAGAAAATGACTTTTAAAAAGGGGCCTTTTTATTGAAATTGATTTTTTTTTTCAGTGGGTTATGACTAAGACTAATCAAAAACAAAAGACGAGTATGAACAGCCGATTTTGTTTAAGACAGCCAAGACTAATCAAAGGACAAAGACTAATCAAAAACAAAAGACTAAGACGAGTATGAACAATACTTAAGATAATAATAGCATGAAACCAAACAAAATAGTAATAAAAAAAATCTAGGTCCGTATTTAATTTTTTTATGATAAATACCATATCTCAAAAACAAACCAATATTTAAAAAAATTGACAACGTCATTATTTTTCCCCAAAAAAGTTACCACAAAAAGACTTTTACAGAATATAAATATCTTGCAAAATAAGCGAGATATAAGGGATGATTAAAAATGCAATTTTATCAAAAACTCTCTGTATTAGCGAAACTACGGGATATAGCAAAAATCTGATAACAGCATTTTTAAGGGCTTAAAAAAAGAGCACAGTAAGGCGCAATCAGAAAATCGATATCTATTATAACAACCGAGTTAATGAATTGTAGATTTCTCCAGGGTGAAGTCCTTGAACCATTGTTAAAGGAGAAGAAACGAAAAGTCCTGCTTACTTCACAAATATTTTATTGTCTAATCACGACGCGTTTCGGTTTTTAAAAAACCATTATCAAGTGGTCTGGTAGACAGTTAAGAATCATCTTTGAAACAAATAAAAAACTGGAACACACAAAAATAAAAAATTAAAAAACATTTAAAACAGTCTAAAACAACATACAGCTTAAAAATTTTTAATCTGTATGTTGTTTTAGACTTTTTAGACAGGACTTTTAGTTTCTTCTCCTTTAACAACAACCGAGTTTCCCATTTAATCCCATTGAAAATAGGGCACGCTGTACACCGGTTTGTTTTTTAAATGATAAGTTGGTAACTCATTATAGAGATAATTTTGAGAATCTCCTTGTGCTAAAAAATTAGCATAATTGTCTCATTTTTCCTGCGGCGAATTTTATTTTCCGATGATGGTAAATTTCAAAGTTCAGTTAAAAACAGCAAAGAAAAACAATTGTGGTTTTTGGTGCGTACAACACCAAGGCTGATTATGTTTATTTATTAGTTTAGTTTTAGAACGTTTTCTACGTTGTCCGACCCTCTTCTCCATCTCCTTCGATCCTGACAATCATCATCTATCAGGTTTTTTTGACTCTTTGATCTTTGGATTGACTGTTGCCGTTTCAGTTTAGGACGCCCTCTTTTTCTGCGCCCTATTGGTTGCCATTCTAGGACCTGCTTTGTAATCTTTCGTCGTTCATCCGTTGTACATGGCCGTACCATATCAGTTGTCTTTTAGTGATGTCATCCGTTATGCCACAAAAAGTCTGGTTATTTACTTTGTGGTTATGCTTCCCTCAGTAGCGCACCCAGAGATTTGTCTTGGGGTGGGCCTGAGGCCGCATTAAGTCGTATTTTATACTATGAAATATGTGAAAAATATCTAAAAAAATCTTGGGCTTAGGAAGGGCCCGGGCGCCGAGCCTCCCCCTGAGTGCGTCCATGCTTCCCTCGATTCCCATTCTTTCTTTTATGATCCCATTTCTTATATGATCTGTTCTAGATATTCTCATTGATCTTCTTATTGCATCAATTTCGACACTTTCTATTTTTGCTTTGTATTTTTCTGTTACGCGACAAGCCTCTATTCCATATAACAGCGTGCTTTTTACCATTGTTTCATATATGTTATATTTCTCTTTGCTCTATAAAATACTGTTAAGACATCCAATAACCTTTTTTGCTTTTACTATTATTTTTTCCAGTTCTTTACAGTCTGTTCCTGTCTTATCAAATGTGACACCCAAGTATACATACTCACTGCATTGAGACTTGATTCGTTTCCAATATATAAGTACTGTGTCTTGTCCACGTTCACTATTAACCCCCACTTTTGGTATATTCTTCCATTAACTTTCTTATCATATACTCCATGTCTTTTTTATCATTACCTACAATTTCTTGGTCGTCAGCAAACTGTAGTGTGTATATGGTAAATCGGTCGCTAAGTAAGTATTCCCATGCCGTGTACTTTACTTTTCCAGTTTTTTAGAGCTACTGCGATATATATTTTAAAAATAGTTGGAGCGATACAACATCCCTGTCTTAAGCCTTGCGTTACAAGGAATTTTTTTGAAATTGCAAATTAAATTTGGAAATCGACTTTCAAAAGTCGTTCTAATAAAAAATGTTATTCAATTACCGTTTTTCCCAGGCCGGTTTACATTTTACCATCCACCCCTGTATACTTTTGACCTTTCCTACCACCTTTTGTCTTAAAATTTGTTGTATCCATTAATTAAATAAATAAAATAAATAAATAAATAGTTATCGAAATATATTTTATTTTCAAAAATTCTAATTTAATAATATAATAGGGCAGAGCAATTAAACATAATGATAGGGAGGTGTGCAAGACACCTTCTGATTATCAATTTTGCTGTAACAATTATCGGTTGCAAAAAATTGCACTTGATCTTCCGTTAAGACTCTGTTCGGATCAGGTGGAGGTATAGCGGCCAAGTCGTAAGGAGGTTCGCAATTGATCATTTGAAAATATATGTTATAGCATATTCCACCCCAAACTGATATTCCTAAAAAATAATATCAATAGAAAAAAAAAAAGGTGAAACTAAAGAACGAAAAATTACAAAAAAGTTTCCTGTGCATCAGCAATTTAACTGATCTTATAATTCTTCGTTTTTTGTTTTTTAACCAGTTTTAATAATTTTTTGTTCTTTAGTTTTACCCTTGGTTTGGAATTGTTGTTTACAGGTGATTGACTTGATAATTAGAATTAAAAAGTGATTTAAAAAAAAAGTTTTTTAAATCCAGTGCTTTAGCTTTCTTGAACATGTATCATGACTTTTTCTGCAGATTCGCGATGATGTTTAATTAGCTCCAATACTATTTTAATTGGATTTTCACATTGAAATAAATCTAAACTTTTAGTGTTGTTGTTATCAGGCACAGGAAAATAATAAATGCCGGCCTTGTTGAACCACTGTAAAGCTGAACTGCCACCTTTCAGTTGCAGAATTGTCGTCTTCTGAAGAAGGGTCACTGCTGCAGTGACCCTACTTCTGAAGGCCTTTAAGTTGTCTTTAAATACAGCAATATTTGTATTTTTGAGACCATCACACAGGAGAGGAATATTTGGACCATACTTTCATCGTAAAACTGAATATTATTTTCAACATTTAGGGGAGCAAATGCCCCTCCCCACCCCTCGCTGCATGCGCCCATGGATTTTGAGGTGGATCTTTTTTAATGTTACACCCTGTATGTATCTTAAAAACGACAGCAAAAAGGTGAAAATATCCTCGTGGTAAACACAATAAAATTATAGTTGACATGGTGGTGCTTGTGGGCATTGTAATAATGAACATACTTGAAGATGTGGTATCTGACATTGCTGGTATTGTTGTACTACCAGAAGACATGGTTGTAGTAGCAGTTAAAGTGGTTATCATGCTTGGTGTTTTGGTCATAGTTGATATTGTAGTAGTAGGCATACTTGTAGATATACCCAGTGTCATTGAGGTTGTAGGCATTGTGGTGATGGTCATGCTTGGTGTAGTGGTCATAGTTAACTTTGTAGTAATTATGGGCATTGTGGTGGAGTCTGGCATGGAAGTTGTGGTTACACTACCAGAAGACACGGTTTTTGTGGTAGTTATGCTGAGTGTAGTGATCATAGCTGGCGTTGTAGTGGTTGTAGGCATTGTGGTAGTGTCTGATGACGTTGAAATTGTTGTTGTTCTACCAGTTAACACAGCAACGTAGTTTTTAGACATACCTACATTACTTGAAAATTGATTGAAAATTTTATTTTTAACAAAACTAAATCTATCAAAATTCCAAACAACTAGGTCTTATACGTGCCTGCTGGCGCCGAATTATTACTGGAGGCACTGCTGCTACTTGCGCTTGACACACTGCTACTTGCGCTTGATACACTACCACTGGCCTCTGCTTGCACTGCAAAGGAAAATTCACATTAAAATAACATGTAAAAATCAAAATTATTTTTTTTTAATATTATGAAATTTTAAAAAACTTTAATTTTATATGCTTTGGCTAGTCACTCTTTCAGTTCAATAGTGTGAAAATGGGTTGGGTTTTTAAAAATGATGCATCTCTCCAACTCTTTCTAATATATATATATATATATATATATATATATATATATATATATATATATATATTTATATATATCGCAGTAGCTCTAAAAAACGTGAAACGTAAATACACGGTATGGGAATACAACTTAACGACCGATTTACCATATATACTATATACTGACGTTCGAAAATTCCACCGTTGTTATTCATGCAAATCCTGCATTAATAAATTAGGGACATGCATGCATCTTTAACCATTTGTTCAGGAAGTTCTTCTATGCCTTGAACAACGGCTGCCTCAAGTTCTTCTATCGTATTATGAGTAGTAGAATAAACTTTATCCTTGAAGTATCCCCAAATACAAAAATCAAGAGGCGTTAGGTCCGGCGAACGTGCAGGTCAGACAACTGGACCTCGATTTCCGATCCAGTTATTTCCATGTTGCTGATTCAAATAGTCGGTTATGCTTCTTGCATTATGTGTAGGTGCTCCATCTTCCTGAAACCACATGTTGGCTGCATCTTGAAGAGACAAATTTTCTAAAATTTGAACAACGTAATTTTGTAGAATTTCTAGATATCGAGGTATCGAAATAGTATGTGTCCGTTTATGACTCCTAGCCATACATTTAAGCCCCACCTAACTTGAACGTGCACGTCACGATTTAAGGACGGATTTCTATCGGCCCAGTACACGTAGTTATGGCTGTTAAACACCCCGCAGTTTGTAAACCTGCTTTCATCGGACCATTGAACCTCAAGCGGAAGTTAAGAGTTTTCTTGCAATTTTTGTATGAATTGCAAAACAAGGTTCTTCTTTCTAAATTACCATCTCGGAGTGCTTGCCTAATATGTTTTGCATATGGATGACACTTAAATTTTTAAAGAATTCTTTGTGCAGTTGATTTGGGTACTTCAACATTATTTTTCAGTTCAAGAAGGAAGAGGCGAGGATTGTCAACGACACTTTGTAAAACCAGAGCTTCAGTATTTTTATCAGGTTGTCGATTACGGTTTTGGAAAGGAACAATATTTAATTAAATTATTTCTAAGTATTCTTAAGATTGACAAACCTCGTTGTCGTCTTTCTGCATATCTCTGAAAGTACATATCTCGAGCTCTTCCAGCATTCTTATTACATTAAATATAACAGTCATACATATCTACTTTCTCCCAATTCGGAAAGCTTTCCATGTTAAATTTGATTGATAATGTGACAACAAACGCAACTACATCCTTTGTTTCACAGCCAGCCATGTGAAAAACAGTTTTTTAAATAAATTCAATATGGCGGTCATAAGAAATAACAAAGTTTTCGGTTTCAAAAAAACTAGAAGGCCTAGAAAAAATTTGTTAACGTCATTCGATTGGTCGTAATTCTTATACAAAACTAGCAAATTTAATTAAATTTATTTGCAAGATGGCGGCGATATTTCAGTTTTTCAAAAAACGCAATATTTAGTTTTTGCTCGATATTTTAGTAACCTTTGTAGATATCTTTAATATTGATACAGCACCTGATTGCGCGTAGAATAGCGCAACTTTTTTCTTATTTAAACAAACTCGTATCTCTTACCGTTTCCGAAATCCCCATGTAGTTGCTTTTATCTGGGACACCCTGTATATAAGTGATGTGGCTCTTATAAAATTGTACTGTCACCAAAATATCGGTGACGCATTGTGTTAACCCTTGGTTTTTTTCTATCCCAAAGCATAGTGCATAGAATGATCAATATTTAAACCCCCTGAAATAAGTGTATTTTTATCTCACCTCAAGTTGTAACTCTCGCTGTGTTTAGGCTACAAACTTCGCCTTAGGAACTTGGGATAAAAGGTGCCACTTTAGTCACTAGATTTATAATTTAATAATAAATACTACACTAAACAAAAAGTTTTTGATTTATAAACATTAGGTATATTTACGAATAAAAAAAATTAATAAGAAACCAGCAACATTTCTTATGTTACTTCATGTGACCACTGTTGTAGCAATGATGTGACTCATAGGCCAATGGGCGTGTATCTCTTCCTCCTATTACCTGATGGAGGTGGCGTCGGAGGAGGCATGGTCGTGGTCGTACCTGCTGATGCAGGCGTGGTAGTTGGGGGCATTCCAGGCGGCATTGTAGTTGGAGGAACTGGAGTTGTTACACTGCTAGAGGTGGTAGTTGTAATACCTAAAGAAAATGTAGTTATCCTTATATTACCTCACACACCCGGATGCATATTTGTATCAAGCACCTGTTATACCGCGTTCGGGACTCCTCGTGCACAAAGCATACACTCGCGAGTTAACTGGAGCATCTGTGGACAGGGTTGGCTCTTCACAAATGGCAACAATGCCAGCACGGGTTGCAAGGATTTCCAAAAGATGGCGCTAGTTGCCAAGGATTTTAAACATTTCTCCTTTACTTTTCAGTACCAAAACTTAATTTATTAAAATTTGTAACCGTATCTGCAGTAGATACCAGTCTAAAGTAACTTAACCGATACATACATATATATATATATATATATATATACAGTGAAACCTCTCCTTGCGGGCACCTCTATTAAGCGGACACTCCCTTTAGGCGGACAAATTTTTTGGAACCACGCTTTTCCTTATTTCTTTACATGTAAAATTCACTGCTATAACCGGACACGGACAATTTTTTTCGGTTAAAAAATTTTGAACCTCCCTTAACCGAACGCGAACCTCTGACAATGGGACGGAGCGCTGCACAACACGGGCATAAATATTATGTAGTATGTTGGCAACAACGCACTCTGCAGCCGGAGAATTACCTCTCTCCGGAGACTAAATACTTCTGTCGTATTTACAACATAATTTATTCGGCGGAAGCGGGACTGCTGTGTTTTATTTTTATTGTTCATTTGGGTAGTAATAGATCTCTTTGAAATAGTGCCTAGTAAAAAAATTGTTAGTTTACGTGAAAAAATTAAAGTTGTTAACGTTTCGGAGAAGGACCATCAGCACAAAAGATCGCTGAAAAATTTAATTGTTAATAAATATATATTGAAATTTCGCAGTTCCGTCTTATAAGCGGACACCTCCAATAAGCAGACAAAATCGACGGAAACGTGAGTGTCCGCTTATGGGAGGTTTCACTGTATATATATATATATATATATATATATATATATATATACTCAGTCAACGTTTTGGAGAGAATTTTTTTGAATAATTATTTTAATTATTTTTTGGAAATACTTTTAATAATTTTCGATTTTTTTATTAAAAATTATAGCTCCCCTTTCCTCTTTTTGGTAGGTCTAAATCGGTGTTAGCCTAACCGTCAAATGATCGCAAACGGATCCCATCCTGTCCAGGCACGCCTCTCTTAGAATACGTTTGCGATCAATTGATCACGGTTTGGTTCGGTTCAAACCGATTTCGACCTCCCAAAAGAAGGTCAAGTGAGTTATCATTTTAAAAATCCCGCCTAAATATATTTATTATTTAGATCCTATAGTTTCATACTAACACGTAGAACTGGCAACAAACAAACGAGCCGACCCTGTTCGTCGAGTTAACAGTGTACAGGATTTAATTTAAGTCGACTTAACCTAACATGAACTAATCTCATATGACAGAAACTAGATTTAACCTTGAACAGACCTTACATGACATAAACTGATCCAGCGTAAGCTAACTAGATCTAACCTGACCTGACCTAAAATGGCATAACCATAATTAGGATCGTTGGGTCAAGATAGGTTAGATCAATTTATGTCATACTAAGTCAGGTACAGGTTAGGTTGTATTAGTTAATGTTATATCAGGTCAGGTTTAGTTATGTCAAATCCTGCCAGACTTTTTGCTAACAAAATCGAACCTAACCTAACCTAATATGGCATAAACCTAACAAATTTCTACTCTACTACATTCTCTAAATTGTCTACAAGTTTCAAACAAAGACATCAGTTTATTTCATATTAAGACGAAAATAAATATGTCCACTCGGCTATTGCGAAAGTATATACTTTGTGGACGAGTAGGCCCGAACGCTGTATAACAGGCGCTCGATATAAATATGCCACCCGGATCTCTTCCTTTTATTACCTGGAGCCGGTGTAGTCGAAGGTGGCGCCGTTGTCGGCTCTGTTGGTGCCGGCGTGGTAGTTGGGGGCATTCCAGGCGGCATAGTAGTTGTCATACCTAAAGAAAATGTAGTTATTATGCTTCCTTATATTACCTCACACACAAGGATCTCTTCCTTTTATTACCTGGAGCCGGTGTAGTCGGAGATGGCACCGCGGTCGTCTCTGTTGGTGCCGGCGTGGTAGTTGGGGGCATTCCAGGCGGCATTGGAGTTGTTACACTGCTAGAGGCGGTAGTTGTCATACCTAAAGAAAACGTAGTTGTTATGCTCCCATTTATCAACGATTATAAACACACAGGATTGCTTATTTCCTCGAATCTTTCAGCGGTAGGCGGCGCCTTGCTTACGTCACTAGTGGACCTCTGCTCAGCGCGCTTCATTTAATACACATTGCAATAGTGAGTTTTTCTCGCTTTTTTCTTACTTATTTGCAAACAAATTTTTTATTCGTGAAAGTAAATATAATTAATAATTTCATTCATTCAAAACAAATGAATTGATAAATCAAGAGTTTGCTCTGAGAGCTGAATTTTCCTACCAGACGATATGTTGGAGTTCCTTTTTTAAATAGTTGAAAGTTTTAGAATAGAAGTAGGATTTTTGTAAAAAGTTTAATCAATTTAAATTATTAGATGTATAATTTATTACACTTATATTATGTAGTAACAAAAAGGTATTTATTTGATATTTCAGATCTAAAATTGCAATATTTATTATATTATTATATCAAAAACCAGTCAGTTTTCGGAGAAAACAGCCAAATAAGATGTGTTTTTCAACTTCTTATGCTTTAAATCAATAGATTTTCATAAGTTTTTTTTCAAATGATTTACATTGTTTGTATTATGAGTTGTTTTTATCCCACCCAGCGCCCGTTTTCACTCCTTCTCCTGTAACATGTTTCTGAAAACTTCTATAAAGAGACTAAAAAAACTTAAGAAAAAAACTGAAACTAAACTTGGAGAAACTGTCTACAAAATAAACTTTCCAATAATCAGTTTAATAAAAGAAGTACGTTTGCGGCATAATTACCAATTTTCTTTAATGTGATTAATTTAATGAGCAAAGAGTTTCCAAAAATCCAAAAAAAAATTAAAAGTTTATATAAATATTATAATAGAAAAGTAAATATATATTTCTACACTGAAAGAGGAAACACAAAGCTTTTATTTCAACAATAAATTCTTTTTGTGCTTTCTTTATATCAATTTACTTAATTCACATTTTGAAAGGTTTATCATAACAAAAATATTTCATGTAAAAAAAAGCCAAGTACGCGAAAGTAGTATTCCGTAAAAAGAATTGAGATAAAAGTAAAGCCAAGTTCTACAATACAAATTTCAAAATGAATGGTTCTTACTAGTTTGGAAATGTTTTTTTAACCTTTGCTATTCCAGGCAAACTTCTTTACGTTCAATTTCCTAAGAGTCATTTGCAGCCGTAATAGCCAAGTTTAGAAAACTAGTAAGAACCATTCATTTTGAAATTTGTATTGTAGAACTTGGCTTTACTTTTATCTCAATTCTTTTTACGGAATACCACTTTCGCGTACTTGGCTTTTTTTACATGAATGTTTTTGTTATGATTTCACTGCTTTTTTAAAGGATTTGGATATTATTTAAGTTTTAAAGTAGTAAAATATACGGAATATAATTCAAAACTTTTGCAATGCCTTATTACAAATGTTGAGTTTATTTATATTCTCCTATGGTTTTATCATAGTTCTTATCAGCCTTCTAAAGCTCAGTTCTCTAGTGTTCCTGGAAGTAGGCAAAGTTAATTTTACATAACTTTACATTTATAGGGAAGGAAAGTAAATTAAAATCTTAGTGTGTTTAAATTTTTTCCTATAGTTTTATCATAGTTCCTATCAGTCTTCCAAGGCTCAGCTCACTAGCGTTTCTGGAAGTGGACAATGCTAATTTACATAACTTTACATTTATAGGGGAGGGAAGTTAATTAAACTTTGGGGTTTTTTAATTTTCTTTTATAGTTTTATCATAGTTACTATCGGCCTTCCAAAGCTCAGCTCTCTAGCGTGTCCGGAAGTGGGCAATGTTACTTTAACATTAATTTACATTTATAGGGGAGGAAAGTAAATTATAATTTTTGGGGTTTTTAAATTTTTTTCTATAGTTTTATCATCATCATATCTGGAAGTGGGCAATGTTACTTTTACATAACTTTACATGTAAAGGGGAGGGAAGTAAATTAGAATTTTGGGGTTTTTTGAATTTTTCCAGGGGTTTGGTCATAATTTCTATCAGTCTGCCAAATTTCAGCTTTGTAGCGTGTCTGGAAGTACAGTAGAATTTTGATGATCTATACATGAGTGAGTGAGTGAGTGACAATTTCGGCGTTTTTTGAAATTTCGTAACTACTTCAGTACTTTTGGGAATTCCATGAAACTAAACATGAAGGGGTTGTTAACTCCATGGAGATCTACGACTGTGCAAAGTTTGAGATTCGTAGCTCATTCCGAAGTAGAGTTCTAGATAGGTTAAATATCGGATGAAATGTTTCAAGAAAAGATGGTACAGCGCGTGAACTTGGCGAGGCACTGCCGTGCCCTCAGATTTATCTCCTCCTCTAATAGTCAACCACCCGTCAAATAAATGAAAAATCGCGAAAAAACGGAGGTAAAAACGTCAAAAACACCTTAAAATCACACGAATTCTCAATACAAACAAAGCAACTGGTCCGCTGGTGACGTAAGCAGACACTGTTCATCTCGCTGAGCGAAGCTAACATAGAGTTAAATGGAAATAAGCAATCCTGTGTGTTTATAATCGTTGCCCATTTATTACCTCACGGACACGGATCTCTCTCTTCTATTACCTGAAGCCGGTGTAGTCGTTGGTGGCGCCGCCGCCGCGGTCGTCTCTGTTGGTGCCGGCGTGGTAGTTGGAGTTGGTGCACTGCTAGAGGCGGTAGTTGTCGTGCCTAAAGAAAATGTAGTTGTTATGCTTCCTTTTATTACCTCACTGACACGGATCTTTTCCTTTTAATACCTGAAGCCGGTGTAGTCGTAGGTGGCGCCTCGTTCGTCTCTGTTGGTGCCGGCGTTGTAGTTGGAGGCCCTCCAGCTGGCGGTGGAGTTGAAGGCATTCCAGGGGGCATTGGAGTCATACCTAAAGACATAATAGTTGTTATTACGTCGAGTACCATCAGCATGGCATTCACTAGTTTTTGACTGCTGAAACGCAGTAGATAAAATGAAAATTGCCACACGTACCACATCTATTTTATACCTCGACGATTTATTACTCGGACACTATTGGTCATGGCAACAATATATGCCATATGATTTATAAATCTTAATTCTGGCTGTTGAATGAAACCTCAAAAGATTTCAAGAGATCTTAAGAGAAGAAATTTTTTAGCGCGAAGAGACTGTACAAAATTTTATTAGTTTACATGAGGCCATTGAGTTGTATAAAGGCCCTGAAAGGGCCTTTATCTAGGGTATAGAAGTCAATGCATGAGGCATACATTTTAAGCAGCTGGTAGGATTGATCAGCAGGCTTTCTATAAGATTTTACGATTACGATTACGATTTGAGTAAAAGAGAGAATTGAACAGGGATTCTACTTTAAAAGAACTATCAGATTTCATTAAAAACAAGCATACGTTTTGCCGAGACATGACGAGATTTTTATAAGTATTCAACCCAGCGGCGTATATAAGGGGGATCTTGCCCCTCCCCCCCAAAGCCTAGATTTTTTATGTTATTTCCACATATTTCATGAATCCAAACTTAAAATAGTATAAAATACGGCCTCATGCCCCCCCCCCCCCAAAACTGTCTCGGGCCCACCCCGTAACTTTTTTCTATATATGCCACTGATTCAACCAGTTTTGAGCAACAAGTTTGTCTATGGGAATTTCAAAGAATATATAAGTATCCAGTTTTAACCAGTTTTGCCTAACCAATGTTTTTTAAGAGTTAAAAATTAATTTAAGTATAAAAGCGCAAAATTATGACCAGTTTGGTTAAGATTTTAAAAATAAATTTTTCTATAGGAATTCAAAAGATTAGTACCTATTATTAGGAAGATTTGACTAGCAAATTTATTATTTGTTTTGAGATTTTAAAAGATTTTATGAGTGTCCACTTCTGCAAATTTTTCTATAAGAATTTAATAATATGCTGACAAAACAGTGGCGCACCCAGGAATAAGTCTTGGGGGGGCCCGAGGCCTCTTGGGGGGGGGCGAGACCTCATGACGTCGTATTTTATACTATTTTATCATTTTATTCATGAAATATGTAGAAAATATATAAAAAAATATTGGGCTTGGGGAGGGCCCGGGCCCCAGCCCCCCCCCCTGGGTGCGCCCATGTGACACAAACTCGTAAAAGTTTATAAGATCTCGTAAGTACCTTCTGCGGATTATGGTGTAATCTCATATATTTTTAGCAGTTTAAATATACATACTTGACTCGTCAACTTTCGACAGCTTTAATCTGGATATGCCCGTATCAAAGTGCCTTTAGAAATTCATGAAAGTTCGTGTGATCTGCTAAGGATTTGATGCGTAGAATGTAACAATTTTCGGGTTAAATCTTATTAACTTTCGACAAATTTAACGCAGATATGCCCTTAATAATATCCTAACAAAAACTCGTGAAAGTTAATGAGATCTCGTAGTATATTCTGCGGATTATTAAATACCATTTTCTGGTGTTATCTCATGAACTTTGTGGAATGTGTTGGAATTTGATGTATAATGGTTGTTAAGTTTTGACTACTAGTAGATTCAAATGGCGTTGTAATATTTGTCCTAGTACTACTACTACTATTATTATGGTCGTGATACCCAAAAACGTGAAAATATCGTCGTGGTAAACATACTTGCAGATGTAGTATCTGACATTAAAATTATAGTTGACATATGGTGGTGCTTGTGAACATTGTAATAATGAACATACTTGAAGACGTACTATCTGGCATTGCAGGAGTTGTACTACCAGAAGACATGGTTGTAGTAGCAGCTAAAGTGGTTATTATGCTAGGTGTTGTGGTCATAGTTGACATTGTAGTAGTAGGCATACTTGTAGATGTACCCATCGGCATTGAGGTTGTAGGCATTGTGGTGGTGGTCATGCTAGGTGTAGTGGTCATAGTTGACAATGTGGTAGTAGGCATACTTGTAGTTGTACCCATTGGCATTGAGGTTGTAGGCATTGTGGTGGTGGTAATGCTAGGTGTAGTGGTCATAGTCGACATTGTCGTAATTATGGGCGTTGTGGTAGAGTCTGGCATTGAAGTTGTTGTTACACTACCAGAAGACATAGTTGTTGTGGTAGTAATGCTAGGTGTAGTGGTCATAGCTGGCGATGTAGTGGTTGTGGGCATTGTGGTAGTTTCTGTTGGCGTTGAAATTGTTGTTGTACTATCAGAAGATATGGTTGTGGTGATAGTCGTGCTAGGTGTAGTGGTCATAGCTGACGTTGTGGTAGTAGGCATACTTGTAGATGTACCCATTGGCATTGAGGTTGTAGGCATTGTGGTGGTGGTCATGCTAGGTGTAGTAGTCATAGTCGACATTGTCGTAATTATGGGCGTTGTGGTAGAGTCTGGTATTGAAGTTGTTGTTACACTACCCGAAGACATAGTAGTAGTCATAGCTGGCGTTGTAGTGGTTGTGGGCATTGTGGTAATTTCTGTTGGCGTTGAAATTGTTGTACTACCAGAAGACATGGTTGTTGTGGTAGTCATGCTAGGTGTAGTGGTCATAGCTGACGTTGTAGTGGTTATGGGTATTGTCGTGGTTTCTGGTAGTGACGTTGTTGTCATGTTAACAGAAGCCATAGCTGTAGTAGTAGTTATGGTTGGTGTAGTTGTCAAAGTTGACAGTGTAGTGGTTATAGGTGTGGTAGTGGTTGACATACTTGCTGATGTGGTCGTTGTCATAACACTGGGAGGGATGGTAGTCATGCTAGAAGGAGGTATAGTTGTTTGGGAGGGACTAGCCGTGGTGCCGCCTCCCGCTTGTGCAGATAGTAGTGCTACAAAATAAAAGATAATATTAAAACCTTTGAAAGTTGTATTAATATTTACACAATATTTTTTTGGTAAAATAAGTAGGTTCTCAGGCATTTCTTTTTCTTGAACAAAACCTAATTTTTGTTGTTACAGAATAAAAATAAAATTTTATTTTAAAAAATACAAATAACTTTAGTTATGAAACTACTTAAAGATGCCATTAAATTATTAGAAACCAATAAAAAAAATTGAAAAATGAAAATGTCCCGTCTGTAACGTGTCTGTTTTTAAATACAAATATTGCCTTTAAAGGGATAAATCTATTAACTGAAAGTTACTTTTTTTAAAAAACTTAAAATTTGTAGATTTGTAAACATATAGGTTATATTTTATCCATAAAAAACGAAATGAAAAATAAAAGTACATGTCATGCACAAGACATATGTCCTCCAGATCGTTTAAAAGATAATTTAATTTTCTATAATATAGTTGATTACACACATGTCAAATGTCCAGGGACCAAGAAATTTAGAAAAAAACCAACCTTTTCGTGCACCCCCAAAGTTGAAAACTCAAAAAACTTTTTAGGACTTCAATGTGAGCAACATATTTTAAAATCGCGACTACACTAATGAACCTTTTGCAAGCTGGAGGTATTTTTTTCGCTTTAATCTCTCTAAGAAGCAAACTTGATCACAGTTTAAATTTTGCCTTTAAGCTCCTTTATAAGTTAATTTTAATTTGTATTAAATTGAATAACCCTCATATGCACCGTAAGCACCTAAGCGCGCTTAAGGGTTAAATCGCGATTAAGTCTTTGTTGTCACATACAAAACAACAAAGAGGGAGAATGGATTAGCTAAGCATTGTTACGGTGCATCTGAGGGTAAATGTTTAAAGAAGAAAAGAATCTTTAAGATTAAAATAAGACATCTTACCCTCAAGTTCTGCTCTAGCCTCCGCAGCTTTTGCCTTAAATCCTAAGTGAGTCAAGATGGCCAGTCTAATCCTAACATTAATAATACGCAATTGCAATTGCAAGCTGCTTACAGGACTTTGGTCCGGACCGCTTATTCCAGGACACTCATCAAGTTTGCCATCAACTAAGGCGTTGGCTGTGTTTAATACTATCAGGATAGTCGTAGAAATTCTATTTCTGATGGGGTCAAAGAAATCGGCATGTTGCTTGTACAGCATATTCAAGTAGGTTTTCATGTCTTGAATTTGAGCTTGGAAGTGAGTTTGGATTGACATTCTAATTTTTCCTCCTATTTTGACACCCATTCGGATAATTGGTAGTTTGCCGATAGCTTTTATTACACCTTTAATACCTGCTACCACTTTACCGATCGAACCGGTTATGAAGCTTTGAATTTTTACTTGTGAATCTAATATTAAATTAACAATTTTTAAAATAACTTGACGGATAGTTTCAACAATTCCCTCAACACCTTGTCCTTGTATTACCCCCAAACTGATGCCCACTTCTCCAATTTTTCCCATTGCACCTTTCATTGCTGAAATTATATCTGCTACTGTTTCACTGCTGATACTGCCTAGGCTGGACACAATAACTTTAATTCCAGCTACAAGTCTGCCGATAAAACCCTTTATTATCTTGAAGTTGTTTTGGAAAATTGTCATTGGAAGTTTTATCGCTGTCATTGGTAATTTTCCTAATCCGTTTATGAGTGCAGAAAGTCCTTCCTTTCCATTAAGAGTAAGATAAGCGTGCACTAAAAAAAATAAATCGGTTATAGAATACAGCGTAAAGTAAATTAAATAGTTTTTTTAAGAATAGATGAATACGGCACTGCTACAAAATAGCGCTGCTACAAAATAGCGCTGCTACAGAATAGCGCCCATCAAAACAGCGCTGCTACAAAATAGCGCCTTACTTAATAGCGCTGCTACAAAATCGCGCTATTCAAAATGGCGCTGCCTCAAAATAGCGCTGCTACAAAATAGCGCCTTACAAAATAGCGCGCATCAAAATGGCGCTGCTTCAAAATAGCCCTGCTACAAAATAGCTTCTTATGACTTGCCACTCCCGGTAACCTCCTTCTAACTTATTTAAAAAAAAAACTTTCCTGACTTTTTCCCGGGATCCTAGAGGGTGTGAAACCAACCGAAACGAACCGGCATCTTAGAGGTTATGAAACCAAACCAAACCGAACCAAACCGAAAATTCGGGTCATTTCGGTTTGGTTTGACACCCTCTAGGATTCCGAGAAAAAGTCAGGGAAGTTTTTTTTTTTTTTATTTGTTAGAAGGAGACCCCTTAGTCAAAAAGTTACTGTTTTGAATGATGCTTTTTTTAATTTCGCTGTTTCTATTAGATGTCCCTATTTTCCAGCAGCGCATTTTTGATGCCCGCTATTTTGTAGTAGCGCTATTTTATAGCAGCTCTATTTTGCTGCGCGCTATTTTGAAGCAGCGCTATTTTGATGCGCGATATTTAATAGCATCGCTATTTTGTAAGGCGCTATTTTGATGAGCGCTATTTTGTAGCAGCGCTATTATGTAGCAGCGCCATTTTGAGGCAGCGCCATTTTGTAGCAGCGCTATTTTGCAAGGCGCTATTTTGATACACGCTATTTTGTAAGCGCCATTTTGTAGCAGCGCTATTTTGTAACAGAGCTATTTTGTAGCAGCGCAAAATGATAAACAAAGTGTGATTTTTTTTTCTTGGTACGGACCTGTATTACAATACTTTGTACGGCCGTCGATTTAATTCTTTACTGTCCTAGATTGCATCATGGGCGTACGCAGCGAAGGGCAAAAATGTTGAAAATAATTTTAATTTTCAAATTAAACAATTTATCAATCAAGTTTAAAGTTCTAAAACTTATTCCTAAGGCTCGCCGGTTGCCACTTTATATGGGTCTTAAACTCTGCTATTATGGCTGCAAATGACTCTTAGGTATTGATTATTTCATTTTTGGGTGATACCACAAATACTTTTTTATTTTATTAACTTCTTGCGGAACCCCAATTATCGCTTGGCGGGACCCAGTTTGAGAATCGCTGGTTTAGTTCAATAAATACCTAATTTATTTTTACTTTTTGCATTTGCCCCTCCCGAATTTTATGTTCCGTACGCCCATGTCATAAATCACTCAATGATCCTTGATCACTAAAAGATAACCTGATACCCAATCATCATTAAAACTAGTTTAATATCTGCAAACTTACATCCACTTCCAGCACTGGCACTGGCACTACCACTTGCTCCTCCGCTAGCGCCTCCTCCTGCACTGACTGAGCCCGACACTTTGCCTCCGATTTGTTTAGCAATATTAAGAGGAATGCCAACGATCTTCATTGGTAGTTTAAGCAAACCTCCAATTAGACCTTTCAGTCCACCTCCACCTTTGACGTTTATTGAGGCACTGACTAAAATTAAAAAAATTAATGATAGATTATTTCAAATTTGTTGCAGTTTCTATAACCTATAAATAGATACTATTGGTGTGATTATTAGTAACGAAGTATCGTCTGCTGAAACCAGAGATTATAGAACAACTAGCTCACAGAAAAATACCTCTTCCCTTATTTGTGGTTGTGCGTTATAAAACAGCTGTTTTTTTTTAAATTGGGCTTTTGTGTATTATAAGAGCCGGAATTAATAGTGCCGCCATTATTAATGAAAAATAAACGACTAGATTTATAAATTCGATTTTGGTATGTCAATTTTAAAATATCAAATGTCATTTTTCAATGGAAAACTGTCAGAATAGTGTTCGGCACTATTACTACCTGGCTTTATGGCAATAAGTTTCTAATATCTTATCTACATTTCTCAAATTATACTTACTTCCGCCATTAGCGCCATCTTGAATTTTTCCTGCTGTATCTTGGATTCCAGCGCCGACTCCGCTTACTGCTCCTCCTACTCCTGCACCTAATTTGCATAAAATTAAATCCAATAGATTAAAAACATTGTACAGGCTGATCTAGCTTTATGCATCATAATATAACAAAAGTAAAGTTTTTAAAGAACCAAATTTTGCGGGGAAATGCATATTGTATGTTCTAGAAGATTAACACTTCCTCCTGATGGCAAACAAGATGCTGACTGTTACCGGTAATCATTTTTTTCTTTCCGATACAGCCAGCACAATTAATCGCTCTCACTTGGGTGGCTATTCTGGGTCTTGAACAATGTGACCATCCACATCACACGCTTTGACCAATAGCAAACTCTAAGCGATCGCCTGTTATGCGAAATGACTTGTCTCGACCAATGACATAGTCGCCCGCTCTTTAGAATTAGTGAATTTTACGCGTTTGTAGTTAAATCTGTTCTCCTGCCTCGAACCGACTGAACGTTTCTCGGTCGGATCGTAGGAGAAGCTTGCGCAATGGAGTTCTTTTCGCATAGCACGTGATTGGAGCCAATTTAATGCCATTGACCAAAGCATGTGATGGAAACTATCACATCGTTCAAGTACGAGAATAGTTAGCCTGCTAAGAAATGGAATGCGCAACTACCCAACGATTATAAACACACCAGAGTGCCTATTAGCTCGAATCTTTCAGTGGTAGGCGGCGCCTAGCTTACGTCACTAGTGGACCTCTGCTCAGCGCGCTTCATTTAATACACATTGCAATCATGAGTTTTTCCCGCTTTTTTTTGCTTATTTGCAAACAAATTTTTTATTCGTGATAGTAAATATAATTAATAATTTCATTCATTCAAAACAAATGATTTGATAAATCAAGAGTTTGCTCTGAGAGCTGAATTTTCCTACCAGACGATATGTTGGAGTTTCTTTTTTAAATAGTTGAAAGTTTTAGAATAGAAGTAGGATTTTTTACACTTAAATTTAGTGGGAATAAGGACACTGTTGTTCTGGTAAATATACGTTTTTTAATCTATCGTTAACGTTTCGACAATGGTTTTTGTCTTCATCAGACCTTTTCTAAAAGTTTAATCAATTTAAATCATAAGATGTATAATGTATTGTTTTTGTTGCGGATATAATAAAATACACTTATATTATGTAGTAACAAAAAGGTATTTATTTGATATTTCAGATCTAAAATTGCAATATTTATTATATTATTATATCAAAAACCAGTCAGTTTTTGGAGAAAACAGCCAAATAAGATGTGTTTTTCAACTTCTTATGCTTTAAATCAATAGATTTTCATAAGTTTCTTTTCAAATGATTTACATTGTTTGTGTTATGAGTTGTTTTTATCCCACCCAGCGCCCGTTTTCACTCCTTCTCCTGTAACATGTTTCTGAAAACTTCTATAAAGAGACTAAAAAAACTTTTTGTTTTTGTTATGATTTCACTGCTTTTTTAAAGGATTTGGATAATATTTAGGTTTTAAAGTAGTAAAATATGCGGGATATTGTTTAACACTTTTGCAATGCCTTATTAAAAATGTTGAGTTTTTTTTATATTTTCCTATGGTTTTATCATAGTTCTTATCAGCCTTCTAAAGCTCAGCTCTCCAGTGTTCCTGGAAGTAGGCAATGTTAATTTTCCATAACTTTACATTTATAGGGAAGGAAACTAAATTAAAATCTTAGTGTTTTTAAATTTTTTCCTATAGATTTGTCATAGTTCCTATCAGTCTTCCAAAGCTCTAGCGTTTCTGGAAGTGGACAATGCTCATTTACATAACTTTACATTTATAGGGGAGGGAAGTTAATTAAACTTTGCTGTTTTTTTAATTTTCTTTTATAGTTTTATCATAGTTCCTATCGGCCTTCCAAATCTCAGCTCTCGAGCGTTTCTGGAAGTGGACAATGTTACATTTACACAACTTTACAATTATGGGAGAGGAAAGTAATTTAGAATTTTGGGGTGTTTTAATTTTTTTCTATAGTTTTATCATAGTTACTGTCGGCCTTCCAAAGCTCAGCTCTCTAGCGTGTCCGGTAGTGGGCAATGTTACTTTTACATTACTTTACATTTATAGGGGAGGAAAGTAAATTATAATTTTGGGGTTTTTTTATTTTTTTCTATAGTTTTATCATAGTTCCTGACGGTCTGCCATTTCTGGAAGTGGGCAATGTTACTTTTACATAACTTTACATGTATAAGGGAGAGAAGTAAATTAGAATTTTGGGGTTTTTTGATTTTTTCCAGGGGTTTGGTCATAATTTGTATCAGTCTGCCAAATTTCAGCTTTGTAGCATGTCTGGAAGTACAGTAGAATTTTGATGATCTATACATGAGTGTGAGTGAGTGACAATTTCGACGTTTTTTGAAATTTCGTAACTACTTCAGTTCTTTTGGGAATTCCATGAAACTTGGAGGGATTGTTAACTCCATGGAGATCTACGACTGTGCAATGTTTGAGATGCTCATGTAGCTCATTCCAAAGTAGAGTTTTAGATGGGTCAAATATCGGCTGAAATGTTTCAAGAAAAGATGGTACGGCGCGTGAGCTTGGCGAGACACTGCCATGCCCTCCGATTTACCTCCTAAATAGTCAACCACACCATCAAATTAATGAAAAAACGCAAAAAAACGGAGGTAAAAACGTCAAAAAGACCTTAAAATCACACGAACTCTCAATACAAACAGAGCAACTGGTCCGCTGGTGACGTAAGCAGACACTGTTCGTCTCGCTGAGCGACGCTAACATAGAGTTAAATGGAAATAAGCAATCCTGTGTGTTTATAATCGTTGGCAACTACCTGCGATGACGTAGTTCCCGCGTTCTATTAACCTCTTTCAGTTTCACTCAAAATAAGAAAAATATAATTTGTTGAACATCCGCTCCTTGAAAGCACTAATTTAATTCCAATATGAAATAAATTTCTTTAAATATTTTATTATTTGTTTCTTTTTATTATGTGTTTTTAAATTATCTACAAGCTTAAAAACAAGTTTTTGAAAAATATATACAGTGAATTAACGGTATCGGACATTACGACGTATCGGGTATAGCGACGACATATTAAGGTCCCGACCGGGTTCTATACTAAATGCATTGAAGACGTGTTGCCTATAACGACATCGCATAAAACGACTTACTTATATAGCCACCAATATTTTAACTTAAATTGTCCATGTAATCGGTTATAACGACGAGCGGTATCTGTAGCCATTTTGTACCGAAGTTCGGGGAATCCCTTGTATTGTAGGCGGTAAATCCCCGGTTCATGGGAATCGGCATTTGGTCTATTATAAAACTGTTACCTTTTTGATGTGCTTTTGTGTTTACATAATCTAAGCTGCTGAATCTAAGAATATGTATAAATTAAACGCGATGTCTAAACGAAAAGCTTTTACTGTTGAGGAGAAAGCTCATATAATTTGGCGTTTGCAAAGCATATACGCAGTTACATATTTGTATGTACATCTGAAAATATTCCATGTTTTGACCTTTTTTTAAACGACGCTCGGTTATAACGACCGAAATTAAGCGTTCCTTTATAACCAATATTCACTGTATAATAAAAAAAAAATTAATACGGATTGTGTGTCCCACGCGATGTTACCTTACATAGTGCCACGTTATCGCTGAAAGGTTAATAATTAATTATTATTGGTTTGACGTCATTGTAGACTAGTGAAGAAGATACCTTATAAAAAGGCAAAAAACCATGGCAAATAAAAGAAAATATATTTCAGCCAACATGAAAAATAAATTAGACTCGATCTGTGTTATAAACGTGAGATGGTGTTGAGCTTTAAGGGTGGATAATGGTTTTTCACGGTTTTCAGCGAAACTAGACCTCATATCGAAAAAAGTTGCAACGTGCAAGTTATAGCACAAAAATTGTTGTAGGTAATAAGAAGGTCTACAACTTTTGTAATTTATGAACATATTTGTATTATCTGAAAATAAAGCGAAAAAACCGGATTTTTGGTTTTTAATTTTTATCTTCCACAATTTATTTTAGTTTTTTACGAGTTCTAAAAGCAGTTAAAAAAATAATTGGAGGGGTGGTATGTACCTATTTGTATTAACCTTCCAACATTTAACCCTCAATGTTCTAAGGTATTATCTGAAAAAAAAAACGAAAAACCAGGTTTTTGGTTTTTGATTTTTATCTATCACAATTTATTTTAGTTTTTTTCGAGTTCTGGAAGCAGTTTAAAAAAAACTTGGATAGGAGCACCAAAAACTAATTTATCATTCGAGGATCCCCGATTTTCCGGCTTCAGAATCCAAGATGGCGAAAGAAAATTACCTCTCTGTTTTAAGAGAAATTAAATTAATTTTGATGGATTAACTTAAGTGGGAACTACTCAATTTAAAAATGTAAAAGAAAATTACACCTGTCACTTTAAAACAAAATGGCGGCTATATTTTAAAATAATCGTTTTTCTTCGATATTTTCTTTATTTTTTGTGCGATAATAACTTTTGCATCCATTTCTTGCAAAGACAACATAAAATACAATTGAAAGGAATATTGTGAGGACATACTTAACGAAAAAACAACAAACCTTGCGGGCAATTCCTCAAAACGGGGATATTAGTAGCTCGTATACTAGTTTTGGTCTTGGCTATTTTGGCGTTCATTTGGTGTGTAAAACTTGTGTTGAACATTTGCGACAGTGGACAATTGGAAACAGAAAGTGCCTGAAATTTGGTGTACCAATGGTTTGGAGGGAACCACGGAACCATTATGATGATGGCGATTGGCGCCTTTTCATTGACAGTTCAAAACGTAGTTTAAAATATGCCCTTTTACATAACGGTAACAAATATGCCTCAATTCCTATTGGACATTCTACTACCATGAAAGAGGAGTATAAAACATTATCACAAGTTTTGAAACAAATTAAATACGAAGAACGTCAGTGGGCAATTTGTGTTGATTTGAAAATGGTGAACTTTTTCCTTGGACAGCAAAGTGGATATACAAAATACCCCTGTTTTTTATGTCTTTGGGACAGCAGAGCTAAAGATCAGCACTGGTTTAATAGTTCAATGAATAGAGGCCAAAATAGAGGGGTTACCCTACAAAAGGTCCGGTAGTTCTGAATTTTGGATATGTTATTAAGCTCAGGAGGGTAGTTAAAAATCTGAGTTTTCGTCACCCCCACCCCTGTGCTCCCTCCGCCATCTTGAAAAAACCATCAAAAATTGGCACTTTTTTTAGTTTTTTGCCTTTAATTTCGTTCCAGTACACTAAATCGCAAAAAGAGTTATACGGAATTTTTTAGAGGATATAATTATCTACTATTGGGTGGTACTATGGTCACGGATCACCTAACAAAAGGTGATCCGTGCTATGGTTGTTCTGCGAGCAGTAGTAACGGAGCTAGGTAATTTCCAAAAATGACTAAAATCACGTGCTTGGGCAAATTTTCAGATTTTTTCTACTTTAGACGGCATAAGCTCCGAAATACTTTGTTCTAGGGTAAAAGTTCTAAGAACATATCTTGTAGAGAATTTTATCAGCTACAAAATCCATTCTTTAAATGTATTTTTAAGTATTGTAATGGAGTGGGAGAAACTTTTAACTTAAAGTAAGTAAGTTAGAAAATAATAATTTTTTTAAATTTAGTGCTTTAAACGGCACGTTTTTTATTTATTTTTATTTTTCTGTGTAAATTTAGTGACGTACAAAAAGGTAAGAGAGCTTAGGGGTCAAACACCTCCTTAAACTAACCACCTCTTCAAAAACCCCCCCAGACCCCCCAAAATAAAAAAAAAGATTGTTTTAAATTAAGCACACCACTGGAGCGGTAAATATGAAATATTTTTTACCATGTTACACAACGTTTAAAAGGAAATTTTATTATCTACAATGAAGTAAAAAACAATTTTTTTGATAAAGGGCATGGTTTTCAGAAAATCAAATAAAACCTGTGCAAAACATAATTTTTAAAAAAATTAATTAAATGGCCCCTATTTACGGACGTCGCTGGCGGGTTCGTTGTAAGTCAAACCCCATCGAGTTATACACCGTTGAAAAGATAATTTTACTGTCAACAAAGTGCATCATAGCATTTTTTAAAATTATGCTGAGTTTTTGAAAAAATTAGATAAAACTTGTAACAAAAATATTTTAACTTGTGATTTTTTAAAATTGGTTAAATTTACCGGCGCCTCTGAATTTATAACCATGAAACCAATCCGACTTTCTTGTACAGCATTTGAAAGGAAATTTTATTTGCTACAATAATGTATAACACATGTTGTTCTATAAACCTTGATTTAAAAAAAAATCGAATAAATCATGGGAAAAACATGGATATTTTTTTTCTTTTTTAAATTACTTCAATTAACGGACGCCGCTGAAGAGTTTATAAATAGTTGACCCCCATCGAGTTGTACCTTTTTCAAAAGGAAATTTCATTGGCTACAATAAAGTAAATTACAAATTTTTCTCTTAGAAGCGTATTTTTTGAGAAAATTTGAGAAAACCTAAATATGTTAGATTTTGGGGGGTCTGGGGGGGTTTTTGAAGAGGTGGTTAGTTTAAGGTGTTTGACCCCTAAGCTCTCTTATCTTTTTGTACGTCACTAAATTTACACAAAAAAATAAAAATAAATAAAAAACGTGCCGTTTAAAGCACTAAATTAAAAAAAATGATTATTTTCTAACTTACTTTAAGTTAAAAGTTACTCCCACTCCATTACAATATTTAAAAATACATTTAAAGAATGGATTTTGTAGCTGATAAAATTCTCTACAAGATATGTTCTTAGAACTTTTACCCTATATTTCGGAGTTTATGCCGTCTAAAGTAGAAAACATCTGAAAATTTGCCCAAGCACGTGATTTTAGTCATTTTTGGAAGTTACCTAGCTCCGTTACTACTGCTCGCAGAACAACCATCGTACCACCCAATTGTACATAATTATATCCTCTAAAAAATTTCATATTACTCTTTTTGCGATTTAGTGTACTGGAACGAAGTTACAGGCAAAAAACTACAAAAAGTGCCAATTTTTGATGGTTTTTTCAAGATGGCAGAGGTGGGGGTGACGAAAACTCAGATTTTTAACTACCCTTTCGACCTTAATAACATATCCAAAATTCAGAACTACCGGACCTTTTTTAGGGTAAAACTCCTCTATTCATTGTACTATAAGAGAAATTGACCTTTAAGAGATACTTCATGAAAACAAAACGTATTGAATGAACCTTTAATTACGAGAGAAAAAATCTTACACCACCCTTGCATATCAAGTTGAGGCTTATGAAGCAATTTGTGAAAGCGTTAGATCGAGATGGAAATTGTTTTGTGTACTTGTCACGTAAGTTTCGTGGGATTAGCACGGAAAAACCAAAAGCTGGTATATTTGATGGTCTTCAAATAAGGCAACCTATTCAAGATCCACAGTTCACCACATCAATGCATGAATATAACTGAGACTGAATATAACGCTTGGGTTTGGGTTAGAATTAGTGGAAACTATGCTTTCAGATTTTCATATTCTCGGTTGTAACATGAGTATAAAAATTCACTACCTCCATAGCCACCTTCAGCGAGACTACACCAGTAAACCCCATGCTAGAAAGTCGTATAAAAGAAAATTTGTAGGTGATAGTGACTAATATGAGTGTGAATGTATAATAATAAATATTTAATTATATATGTTTTTGTTTTGTTACTGGCAATAGTCATAGTTATAACGTAGAATATATATAGAGGTTAAAAAAAAAGTAAATAATTCCTATTTTAAACTAGATCTTATAGACAAAATCTGATGGTCATTTCGGATTCTCCACCCAAAAATTACCCAGGAACAATTAAAAAATCGCCGGCACCAAAATGTGTGTTGGCCAGTGTAATAGTTTAAAGTCTGACACGTTCAGTTTACAAGAATGTTAACTCACACAAAAACTTTTTTTCAGCAAAAATTTTGGTTATTCCAAAAAAAAGTGTCATATACCAGGTATAGTCGGTATTTTAACAGGATCTATAAAACATAACTAGTAAAATAAGTAAGTAGGTACCTACTTAAGTATGATTCATCATTTATTTTAGTTTGCGGTTGATAAGTATTTTTTATAAAAAATAAAAATTTGAAAAATACGTACCTACTTTACCTACCACAGATCCAACATTACTACCAACTGTGCTTACAATACCACCAACTTTTCCGCCAATACCACCGACAACGTTGCCAACTCCCTTTCCAACGGCGCCAACAACACCGCCCACCCCTTTAAGAACTTTCTTTGGTATTCCCAAGATTCCTTGGATAAGACCGCTTAGACCTCCTTTACCTCCAATAGACACAGAGGCATGAACTAAAGTTAAAAAAATATGCTATGAAATTGGGGTAAGTTATAAACACGAGATACAAGTTATGCTCTTTTAAAACATGTTAAGTCCTGGAACTCCTAAAGCATGGAATACCAGTTGAAAGAAATAAACAAAAACATTCAGTTCCTTGAATTTCTTTGCTCAGAAGTTAGGATGTTTAGGACATGCATACATATGTTTATATAAAGTTTCTTTTCTCAAAATACAAATTACATCCTTTAAAATTAGCATGTTATTTAATAACAAAACCTCCATAATATCAAAAACAAAAATAACACAATATGGCTTCGTTTTCTTTGCCGCAAAATTTTTGTGCCGAAGCGAGGGCCGAATAAAAAAAATTGCCAGGGCCGGTTTGTTTGAGCCCATCCAACCCTGATTCTGTAAGAATTCTGGGACGCAATGAGTTTTAAAAGAGAATAACGTTTGGACCTGTGTTTATAATATTTTCCTGGGTATGGCCCGAGAAGAGCAAACACAGCTCTGGCCCTTTGCAGAAGGTTCAAGCTAATAAAGCGAGTTGCTAAACAGGGTGGTCCGCCAAAAACTTGACAAATGCCATTTCGAGTATCTAAAGTAAGTTTTTAAAAAATTCTCGGTCATAAGGATTTTGTTTGCAAGGGGAATCAAGCGCGGATTTAAGGGGGGGGAGGGTAACGTTGTAATTACCTCGCCATAGGAAAAAATATATGCACTTTTAGTTAATAAATAAAGTGCTTAACAAATAATTAACCCCCCCCCCACTAGAAAAAAAATAATTGCACAAATATTTCTTTAGATTTATGCCCAGATCCGCGCTTCGTGGGGCCATAGTTATGCGAAAAAACCACACCCTGAGTTAACATCCGGAAAAACTTAATTTAGCAAATTTTCGGGCAGGGCAAAAACAGAGGAATCTCTTTTTGTCCAAGGGTAGGGAATGAAAGTATACAGTTTATCAAAAAAAGCACGAAGTTGCGGTATAATGGGGCCAGAGAGATGCGAAAATACCACACCCTAGTTTAAGATTCAGAAAAACGTTATTTAGCGAATTTTAGGGTAAGGAATCCCATACCAAAATAACCCAACTTGGAAAATTCATATTTCAAAAGCTATTCAAAACCAAACCCTGAGTAAAGATTCGAAAAACGTCATTCATCAAATTTTAGGGTAAGGGAATGCCAGAAGACCAAAATGGCTAAATTTTGAAAATTCATATTTCAGAAACTATAGAGTTTATCAACAAAAGCACTGAGTTGCAGTGTAATGGAGCCATAGAGATGCGAAAAAACCACACCCTACACACCCACAAGGTAAGATTCGGAAAAGCGTTATTTAGCGAATTTTAGGGTATTCATAAATCAAAATGACCAAATTTGGAAAATTCATATTTTAAAAGCTATACAGTTTAGACCGAGTTGCAGTATATTGAGGCCATAGAGATGCGAAAAAACCACACCCTAAGTTAAGATTCGGAAAAATGTCATTTAGCGAATTTTAGGGTAAGGAATCCCATAAGACCAAAATGCAGCGGCGTAGCGTGCCCGAAAGGGCGGGGGGGGGACAGCTAAAAAGGGCGCCTCACTGATGAAAAATCTTATGGCAAAAAAAAACCAAAAGGTCAAAAAGGCGCCTCTCACAAATCTTGCCGACCAAAAAAAAAAAAAAAAGGTCATCATATGTCAGGGGGCGGCCGATAAGTCAGGCGCCTCTGACGAATCTTGCAACTAAAAAAAAAAGTCATCATGTATGAGGGGGCGGCCAATACGTCCCAAGGGCGCCTCTCCCACCTATGGGGCGCCACTACCCTCGAGGCGGGGGGGGGGGGCGACGAACCCCCCGCGCCCCCCCACGCTACGCCGCTGCCAAAATGGCCAAACTTTGAAAGTTCATATTTCAAAAACTATACAATTTATCAATTAAAGCAATGTGTTGCAGTATGGGGGACCATAAAGATGCGAAAAAACCACACCCTGAGTAAAGATTCGAAAAAACGGCATTTAGCGAATTTTGTTTATAGTAGTTTATCAAAAAGAGCACGAAGTTGCGGTATAATGGGGCCATAAAGATGCGAAAAAACTGCACCCGAAATTAAGAATTGGAAAAACGTCATTTAGCGAATTTTATGGTAGGGAGCCACAGACTTCAAAAAAATTTTTTTGAAGTCTGTGTAGGGAGCCCATAACACCAAAATGGCCAAACTATAAAAAGTCATATTTTAAAACCTATGCAGTTTATCAACAAGAGCACCAAGTTGCAGTATGGTTGGACCATAGAGATGCGGAAAAACTACACCCTGAGTAAAGATCCGAAAAACGTCATTTAATGAATTTTAGGGTAGGAATTCCCATAAGACCAAAATGGCCAAACTTTGAAAATTCAAAAACTATTCAGTTTATCAACAAAAGCACCGAGTTGCAGTATGGTAGAGCCGAAGCGCGGATTTGAGGGGGGTAACGTGGTAATTACCCCCCCCCTAGAAAAAATAATTATTGCACTTTTAGTTAATAAATAAAGGGATAAATACGGGGAGGGAAAAAAAAATCTGGAAAAAAAAATTCATGCACAAATATTTTTTTCGTTGACAATTAGCCCCCCCCCCTAGATTTATGCCCAGATCCGCACTTGAGGGGAACAATTTTTGTGATCCTGAGTTCTAGCCTGTGAACATCCTTTGCAAAGTTTATACAATTAAAATTAGTTGTGTAAACTTTGGTTTAAGGAAAGTGGGTCAATCCTTGTTGAAATATTTTTTCTAATGCTTCTACAATAGTCACATTCTAAAATGTAAAATAATGATTTGAAATAAAATTATCTTGAAAACACGGCGGTTAAAATTTCAAAAAGTACAGAATTTGAAAGAACAATAAAAGAGATTTCCGGCGAGGTGCCGCTTAACACTTGATTTCCATTTTAAGTTTAGCTGTGGTGCCCTGTAATTGAAATTGGGAACCACGGTTAAGTAAATCAGCTTGTTATAAATTCTGTACTTTTTAAAAAATTTTACCAATTTGTTTTTAACATATTTGCATCAAATCATGATTAAAAGCGACATAAGGGAGAATCAAGCAATTACAGCTGCTCCTTTAGAGAAACCAAAGATATAAGGGGGTTTATTTTTTAAATGCTCTCTAGGGAGTAAATGTGCTCTTAGATTCACGGTTATATATCGTCGTTGATCTTACAAACTGACGTATCTCAAAAAAATGAAGTTTTGAGAGAAGACCATAATACTACCTTATTTGTGTCGTTCTTTCATCTCACAAAGTGTCGTAACTCATAAAAATTCTTTAAATAGCACAAAAATCATTAGCTCCAATAACATTTTTAGTGATATAAATCCAATATAAACTTTCCCTAAAACTTGAAATTGCTCTCTTGTTAAAAAACAATAAATGGGTTACGTCAGTTTGTAAGATCAACGACGATATGACATAACTTTGATAGTAATGACATTTTTTGTGAATTTTTTCAATAAGAAATCTCCCTTCAAAATTCTCCTATTGCAAACCAGGAGAGTAGTTATGTCAAATGTTCTCTCGAAAATGATCCCTTCCGCGTTTGTTTAAAGTCAGACACTATAAACTGACCAATGGTAACGGTGAATAGAAGAGGAGATTTACTCCTTAAGGAGCATTTAAAGAATAAACCCCCAGAAAATACTTACTTCCACCACCTCCGCTGGATGAACCTCCGCCTCCACCACTGGCAGCTCCTGCGCCGCCACCACCTGCGCTTCCTGCCCCTCCAATACTAAGGCTACCTCCTCCACTGATACCTGCTCCATTTACTCCTATATATACAAATGTTTATAGTATATTAGAAATTTCAAATGATTGTTGATTCATTGGTATCTAATAGTAAAGCCCATCACACACAAAAATGCATAGCGCATAGAATAAGCTCCGACCAATCAGCTACGGATTTTTCATATACAAATCCAATATGGCCGCGGGGATTCGATCGCTGATTGGTTAAAAACAATATGCTACGCGTTCTGCGGCGTATGCGAGTTTGTGTGTGATTAGCTTAACTGGAACGGCCACGGCTATTCATTATGTAAATGGGACAATGAGGCAAAAATTTAAAGAGTTTTTTAGAGTGAGAACATACAATGAATGCTAAGCATTGCAACCTTTCTCTCTCTAGTTCTAATCACCGGTGGTATTCTGTGAACTTAATACTTCAAAGAGATTTTCATTTTGTGATATGTCATTAAAGTGTTTGTCAATGTTGTCAGTATATTTTTGAAATTGGTTTTGTTAAACAAAAATAAAAACTTGTAAAAACGAGTTTTATAGGAGTAAAAAGCCGGTTTACTTTTTGAAGTAAGTGGCTTTGATTATTTAAAAATCTTTATTAGTAGCTAATCTCAGTAAAAATCCAGTTATATATTAAAAATCATCAAACGTCGGCGAACTTTCAAAACCACAGTAAAAAAGGAAAAGTAGCACCTCCTGCGCAGCGTGCTCTCTCTACAAATAATATTAATATTTTTGCCTCACTTTGCATATATGTAAAGGGAGGTGGATGAGGTATGACCGAGAGGGGGGGGGAGGCCAAGGTATATTTTCGTAGTCACGAGTTACCTAAGTTCCGCCAAAAAATTATAATTTTTACGATAATGTAGGATAATTTTAAGCGGTTTGTTCGATAATTTTCTACCGAGCATCTAGTGTAGTGTGTGCGGTTTAAGCAACAAATTATTGTGTGGATATCATAGCGGCAACAAACTGTTTTATTTGCACTAATGGATCGTTCATACTCGTCTTTTGTCTAGTCTTTTGTCTTGGTTTAGTCATATGTCTTGTCATAAAAAAGTTAAAACCACTGTTTCTTATGGGAGTGTTCATACAATGTTTTTGCTTTTGTTTTTGATTAGTCTTTGTCTTAAGAGTTGCCAACTTTCAATCCTTAGGACAATGACTAAGACGAGTGACAGACATCAGCTGATATTTGTTGTTTTTTTTTACAGGGCGTCCGAAGAGCGCAAGCGCGCGGCCGAAATTTTGAATTTACCGCCATTAATCATGTTTTTAACAGAAAATCTCAACATAACCTCAAAATTTTATTTGTTTTTATTTTCTTTTTCGCTTTTGTTCTTTCGTGTCTGTGTTTCGTGCACAAATTAGGTTAAATAAGATTGTTTTGTGTAGAAAATGACTTTTGAAAAGGGGCCTTTTTATAGGGCTGTCTAACAAAACATATGATCAAATCCAAGATGTCTTCCATAGGACAAACAAACCGATTTCCCATAAGCCGTAATGTTAACAAAAACGTAAATTTTACAGAAACGACAAGAGCTTTAGTCTCAAAAATTAATCAGTTTTTAGAACAGATCCTTTGTGCATATGGGAAAAATGCGTTTTTCTTAAAAATATTAAACTAAAGCGAGAAAATCTGAAATAAAAGGGACCATGTTTTCTTTAAAAAAGTAGGTTATGTTTTTGTTTATTTTGTTTTTTTTTTTAACTTTTTTTCTAGTTTTTTCACTTATTTTGAATTATTACATGGGCGCACCAAGGGGGAGGGGGGGCTAAAGGCCCGGACCCCTCCAAACCACATATTTTTTTAGATATTTTCCATATATTTCATGAATAAACAGAAAAAATAGCATAAAGTACATCATAAGACCTCTGGGGGCCCCCCAAAGGTATCGGGCCCCCAAAGGTTTTTGAAGTTTTTTGACCAATGAATCAATGAACTATCAGCCCAAGGTAGGGGAAAGTAGTTCTATTCAAAGAGCTCACTTCAAGGCTCACTTAACAGAGACGAATTTGAAATAGACTAACCTTTTCTCATCCGATTCAGGTTTTCTATTAGGATCTTTTGTTGTACTTGACTAAACCTTTTGCTAAGTAATAGGCTTTCTATAGCGTTAAACTGTGAAAAATATTTCACTATGATTTTTAGGTTTAGACAAAGTTTAATTGTTTTAACCCTCCAGTAGTGACATGAAAAAGAGGCACAACTTATAGGTAGGTCAAGCAGGTCTAATAAGTACTTTACAAAATATGTTTATTTAAAAAAATATAAGTAAACATTATATAAAAAAAAAACTTAAATACAGTTTTTCCTTGTCATTGGCCTCACACACCGTACATCACCATATGATTTTCCATGAACTATAATACATAGGGCTTAAGTACCGTCAAACCTAAGGTTCATCAGCTCACAACAGTAAGTACTGTTCAAATTTTACAACAGTACAATATTCGCTGTTGTATTACTACTGTTACTAGTACTTTTATTACTGTTTTTTTGTAACAATATTTGCTCAATTATGATATTTAAAGTTTATACAAGTAAATATATACTCTACTCTACAATTGGGCATAACAGCATATGACCCATTAGGAGTATTAGAACCCTAGTTTTTTGAGAGAAATTGAAAAAAATATCTGAGAGAACTTATTTGTTTTTTTTGTGGTCATCAAAGTCAACAAAGATTACTTTTTTTTTCCATCTATTATTAATGATACCATAAAATTTTTTTTTGGTAATAAGCTCAGAATAGTACCGTAGAAATTTCACAACAGGACTTGTAGTAGGTCCAGTCAGATACTATACAAATTTTACGGTGTACAAGTTTTAGGTATCAAAAAGCATGGAAATAAAGGAAAATTTGCACCAAAATAGTTTAAGATAAAAAGAGGTTTGAGTTAGGGAGATTGTCAAATTCACCAGTTTATTCTAAACTGTCTTGAGGTCTGTAAAATAAATATTTATTAAAGAAAAAGAAACTTTGATGATACAGGACTTCACTCGACACTATACAGGATGCTACACTACCAAAAGTTTATTTAAGAATTCTGTAGGATGGTGTACAAATTTGGTTCAGCTCATTATTCACACTTTAACCTCATATTGTTTTCCTTTTCTTTCTTCTCTGGACCCTTTTTTCAACCATCATTTTTAAATAACCGTTTTGAAACAATAATCCACTCAGGAGAGACCCAGTCATAATCATTGCTGTATTCTAGTTTTGAAAGTTGCTTGCCTAGAATAGTAAAAAAATCAGTGAAATATTTCTTACAGTTTAACACAATTCTATGTTACACTTCTGCAAAAGGTCCACTCAAGCACAAAAAAAGATCCCAATAGAAAATGTTGCCAAAATGGCAGTTACACATTTATCCAAAACAAACCTGACAAAAAACTTTCAAATATTTCAATTTAGCCTCTGTTAAGTCAGGTAATAGAGCACTTATCCACTTTCTTAGATGATTTTTTAAGGTCAAAATACTTGGCATTCCATCAAAACTAACATTATCAAGATCTCCCCAGCTGCCATAATTCATAACAGCACAGAAACTAATAATAATTATTCAAACTGAGTAAAAAACTAGAAAAAAAGTTTAAAAAAAACAAAAGTAAATAAAAACATAACCTGACTTTTTGAACAAAACATGGGAATTTGAGTTATCGGTCGCCTTAGGTAAAAAATACAATTTATATATTTAGTGCGTTTACAGATCTCCAGATTCCAATGTAGAAAATTTCCTCATAGATCTTGAAACTGTATTACTTGATCTACCTAAAAATAGCAAAGTTATTCTGGGTGGAGACTTTAACATTGACTTTGGTAACGAATCTTCGACATCAAACCAAAATTTACAAAACTTACAAAATTTACTTATGGTCATATGGTTTAAATATGTTAGTTCAATCTCCAACTAGAATAACAAATGTAACAGCGACGACTTTCGATTATTTTTGTACTAACTTCGATGGGGATGGCAGTGAGTGTGTTGTTATTTCGACAGATCTTTCCGACCACGAAGCTTTACTAGCAAGCGTTCCTCTTAGAACCCAAACTAAAAAAACTCCAGCCCAACTTAAAAGAATTTTTTCGGGAAGAAACTTTCAAAATTTTAGAGAAAAATTGACAACGGTTGATTGGCATTCTGTGCTGGTGTCGGACAAACCTGTCGATTCCTTTCATTCATTTCTTCAAACACTGTTTAATAGTTGCTTTCCATTGGTGAGAATGAGATCACGTAATAAGAAAAAATCTTGGATGACTAAAGGAATCAAAACTTCAAGTCAAAATCTGCGCTCCTTGCATAAAATCTGCAAGCATATTAATAATAATTTTATAACTAACTATTACAAAAAATATCGCAAATTGTACAAAAAAATTATAAGGGTCGCTAAAAGAAACTTTTACTCAAACAAAATATCAAATGCGAAAAATAAAGCTAAGGAAGCTTGGGCAATAGTCAATGACTTTAGAGGCAAAAATAATTCTTCCAAACAATCAGCAAATATCGATGTCAATGTTTTAAATCAATTTTATTGCACTGTTGCCCAAAAACTTACAGCCGAATTAAGACCAGTAATCAATCCTATGGATAACTTAAATAACATCGTTATCAATGAAAACTTTAATCTAGGCATCACAGATAGATTGGAATTAAAAAACACAATAAATGAAATAAAAAACGTTTATTCTTCCGGTCAAGATGAAATGAACATAAAAATTTTTCAAAATTTGGATAACAGAACGTTGGATGCTCTTGTTGTTGCTATCAACTCATGTTTCTTAAAGGGTGAATTTCCAGATGTCCTCAAAATAGCCGTAGTTGTTCCTCTTCATAAATCGGGATCATTTGACGAGCCCACTAATTTCAGACCTATCTCACTGTTGGATACTCTATCTAAAATTATTGAAAAACTGGTAAAGGTTAGAATGACCAATTTTCTGAAAAAACATAGTATCCTTAGCACTAATCAATTTGGTTTCCAGAGCGGAAGGAGTACTAACGATGCTTTGTTCTCTTTTTTGGAAAGTCTATATTTTAGACTTAATGATAAAGAAGCTGCAGCTGCAGTATTCTGCGACTTTCAAAAGGCCTTCGACTGTGTCAGTCACGACCTGCTTTTAAAAAAGTTGGAGAGATATGGGTTTAGAGGAGTCTCGCAGCGTTTTTTTCACTCATACTTGACTGGAAGATATCAGATGGTTCGAAATGGTGGTTGTGTCTCTTCTTTATCCAAAATTAACTTTGGTGTGCCTCAAGGTTCTGTTTTGGGCCCACTGTTATTTTTGTTATATATTAACGACTTAACTTTAATAGGTATAAGGGGTACTCTAACACTTTTTGCTGACGACACTACAATTTTATGGCATCATAAAAACGAAACAATATTAAAAGAAATAGTGCAAGAGGACATACAACGAATTAAAGAGTGTTGTGATGCAAACTTTCTCTGTTTTAACATAGATGAAACAAAAGTCCTCAGTTTTAAATTTTCTTTTGAGGACCTAACTGTTTCCAACCAAAGAATAACTCAGGATGAAAATACTAAATTTTTAGGAATGTATATAGACAATAGGTTAAAATTCTCCTCGCATATTCCCTATCTTAATAAAAAAATATCGATAGGTAGTTACGCCGTTAGACAAACATTTTTCGAACTTGGTTGTGAAATGGCCAAAACAACTTATTACGCCCTTGTTGATTCTCATTTGCGCTATGGAATAGCCTTTTGGGGGAATTGCAGTCAGTATTTGTTCAGATCTGTGTTTGTAATTCAAAAAAGATGCATCAGATATATTTGCGGAGTAAAAATCAGAGACCATTGTAGGCCTTTGTTTATGAGAGAAAAAATATTAACTCTTTGTTGCCTTTTTATACTAGAAACAGTGGTGCTGATTTATAAAAAATTTAAAAATCACACATTTGAACAAACCTACCAAACAAGAAGTCAAGAATATAACAGCATACCACTGCCTATTCCTAGGTCTCAATTAACCCAAAACTCGATAATCTACCGCAGTATTAAAATTTTTAATAAGCTTCCAAATAGACTGAAAAGCATTCACTCGGAAAAAATATTTAGGGTTAAGGTAAAAGATTTGCTATTGGAGAAGGCATATTATAGTCTTAATGAATTTTTCGAGGACCAGTTATAGGATAATTGACAAATATGTTTAAACATTTAAATTTTTTTATTTTACTTGTGTATGTATCAGATTGTTCTGTTTGTTGTTACTTGTGTTTTATATCTAACTTTAACATATTTTATTTTTAACATATTTTGACGTTTTAACATATTTTAACATGATTTGACATATTTTAACATGTTTTTACGTATTTTAAGATATTTTAACATGTTTTAACATATTTTAACATATTTTAATTTAATGGTCAAAGAATTTCGTTGTATTTCAATAATAGTAAGTGAATAGGTGTGATAGGTGGAAAGAGAGCATATTTGCATAGGAGAAATATTTAAAAAAAAAATATATATCGCGAAATTTATAGACTGTTACACTATTTTAAATGACTATTCTGTACCTCAACTTAGACTTGTAAGCAAGTGTTTATCTTATATTTACAATTAAGGACCATTTTTTGCTTTGTCTGTAAAACTCTACTTTTTTGACAATAAAGCATAATTTGATTTGATTTGATGGTCCCTTTTATTTGAGATTTACTGGCTTTAATTGATTTTTTTAAGAAAAACGCATTTTTCCCATGTGTACATAGGATCAATACTTAAAACAGCATCTTTGTTGTAAATTAAATCGTTTCACTTTTTTTTTAAATTACGTTTTTGTTAACATTGCGGCTTATGGGAAAACGCTTTGTTTGTCCTATGGCAACCATCTTGGATCGAAAAACAGCTGATCGTGACAGTTCGTTAGACAAGCTAATTTTTTTTTCAGTGGGTTATGACTAAGACTAATCAAAAACAAAAGACGAGTATGAACAGCCGATTTTGTTTAAGACAGCTAAGACTAATCAAAGGACAAAGATTAATCAAAAACAAAAGACTAAGACGAGTATGAACAATACTTAAGACGCTTGAATATGGTGAAATTCTGCGTGCTGAACAGGGTGTGGCGAATTTGATAATTGTTAGCAAGGCTTAATATTTTCTCCAAAATATTTGGTCCAATATGGATCTTGTAGAAAAGGAACTGCCCTACAATTTTGCTTTTATTAATTTTTTTGCTCACGCTAATAGTTTTTGAGATAATCGGCGCAAAAGAAGACGCAAAGCTCATTTTTTGTTCAAAAATTATGCCTATTTTTAAAGTCATTTATTCGTGTTGGGTGGGAGACACGCAACAAAAATTATATAACAATTTTTGTGGAAAATTTCTTGGAAAATTTAAAAAGTCATAACTTTTTCTCGTCAGAGTTACAGTTTACGTGCAAAACGCAAAAATCCGTCATGGTCAATTTTACGGGCTGGTTTTTTGACGAAAGGGGATTAAGACTCCCCCCAGGGGGTGGGAACTCTTCGGATCTGTATTCGGATTCCTACTGGGAGTTCATAACCAGAATTTCAAAACTTAATAAATTTTTTCTTCTATTAATTATTAATTTTTTACACTATTAAGTGTCTAATTTTACACCGCGTCGTCAAGGAGGAAGAGATTAAAACCGTGTTGATTTTTGCAGCAACGATCTGTAGTTCAGGCCCTACGGGGTCCGATACTGCGTTTCAGCAAAACACTTGGTATGTATACGCATAAGACTCGCCCGAACATTTTACGAAACCCCCCAACCCTGGCAGGTTGGTGGTTGCCCCCCTGAAACGTGCTTTTTGACGGTGTTTTGCTAATAACTCGGAAACTGTCAACTTTTCCAAAAATATTCTAAAGATCATTTTGCAAGCGGATAAAACTTCCTTTTTAACCATGTACCTTAGCACCTTCTAAAGGCAGTGGTATACGTTCCATAGGTCTACGAAAAAAGGGGAAAATGTTTAAAATATGTTTTTTTTTCTTGTGGCATTTTGTTCCTTAACACATTGTTTTTTTCAAAAAAGTATTTTTGTTAAAAACCGATAGTATATAGTTAAATATTTAATAAATTAGCCATACCTTTTTAAAGAAGCCGCCTTGAAATAAAAATAAATGTGTTTGTAGAAATCCTTAAATCAAACAAAAATTGTGAACATTCATTTTTGTAACTCAGTTAATAACACTCAAGGTTAGTAAAAAAATATTTTTGATTAGTATTAACTTAAAACTTAATTTTTCGAGTTTAATTCATTTAAATTGGGCGTAGGGGGCATCCTCCCTCTCGACCCTCTCAAAAGTGATTTTTTACAGTATTAATCTAATTATTTGCTAACTTTTAACTTGGCCAAAAACAACTAAGTAATGGTTATTGAGGCTGACCAAAAGGCTCCTCTAACGATGTATAACACGCCCCTCCTACATCAGTGGCGCACCTTTTATAGGCATTTAAATAAATGGGAGGTGCGGAAAAAAATAGTTTTTTAAGTTTCTTGAATTTTATTTTCCCACATGTCTGGTTTTAAAACCAGAAGAAATTTGCTTTGCAACGATGTATATCACTCCCTCATCAAGGCAGCGGTAGGTCTAAAATAGACATCTTCATTTAAGACAACCATGTTGGAACAGTACTAATACACACACTGCGTTCAATGAGAGAAGCAACACACTTGGTATGAATATACAATATACTCCCCCGAAAATATAACGGGGGGTTGGGCGAAGGGGTGGCTCCTCCCCTAAATGTTTTTTTCGACATTTGTTATTAATAATCCCTAAAGTATCAACTTTTTTAAAAATCTTCTACACATAATTTTTGGAGCAGATACAATTTTCTATCCAGCAAAGTTTGTGCCCCCCCCCCCTGAAAGTAGCGGCGCACGTTCCATGGGCGTACGAAAGAAGGGGTACATTTTTAAAATGTTTCTATGATTAGACGCGGCTTGAATCTCGGATGTAGGGCCTGAACGAACCATCCGCCCACTCTTGGTTGGGCGGAGGGGTAGTTCCCCCCCTAAATATTTTTTTCGACATTTTTTACTAATAATCCGAAAAGTATCAACTTTAAAAAAAATCTTCTACATATAATTTTTGGAGCAGATACAATTTTCTATCCAGCAATGTTTGTGCTCCCCCCCTGAAAGCAGCGGCGCACGTTCCATAGGCGTACGAAAGGGGTACATTTTTAAAATACTTCTATCATTAAACGCAGCATATCTTTTGAATCTCGGATGTAGGGCCTGAACTACTTAGCCCGATTGACTTACCTGATGAGGACTGTGCTAAAACGAACAGAACAAAGACTAAAGGTGAAACTCTTAGTAGCCACATTTTGAATAAAAATGAGTTGGGACTTTTGTAAAAACTTTCCCAAACTGCTGCCGTTAAATGTTAAGACTGTATTTAAATTATTTTAATGGGGAAGAGATAGTGACAAATTAGTTTGAGTAGGTATAAATGTTTTGCGATATGACGTTTGTTTTTTTTTAATAATTTCATTTTTAATTAAAGGGTAAAAAATAGTAATTTTCATCCATATTTTCCTAGTTGATAAGACAGCATTATTAAAATGTGTTTTAAAAACAAAATTTTATTCCGAGTTAATTAAACGAACGATTATTAGCAGGTATTGTTACAACCAATTAAGAAATAGTACCTTACCGGGTGGGCAAAAAAAAAGCGGACAATTTTTTTACAAGCTTTTATTTAGCTTCAGATGTTCTGTCTAACTATCAAATCTTGTGAAGCGTTTTTGACACACTTCCCATTATCCAATTTGGACGAAATTTGGTACACACATAGTGGTCCCATGACAATACAACATTAAGAAAAAAATGTCCTCCCACCCCTACCCCCACCCCTTCTATAGAAAAATGTGTTTTTGACACACTTCCCGTTATCCGATTTGGATAAAATTTGGTATACACATAGTGGTCCGATGATAATACAACAATAAGAAAAAAATATCCTCCCACCCCAACCCCCACCCCCTTCCATAGAAAAATTTGTTTTTGACACACATCCCGTTATCCGATTTGGATGAAATTTGGTATACATATAGTGGTCCGATAACAATACAACAATAACGAAAAAATGTCCTCCCACCCCTACCCCCCCACCCCCTTCCATTAAAAATGCGTTTTTGACACACTTCACTTCAAATGACTTTTATAAAATTTGGTATATGTATAAAGGTCCGATGGCAATACAGCCCAAACAAAAAATATATTTCTACCTCTACCCCCACCCTCTCCTACCCCCAATAGAAAAATGAGTTTCCAAACAACTCACGATCAGCGATTTCATTATAATCTAGAATAAACTCTTCTGTTTATTTTCATTTAATAGAGTAGATAGCTGAGACTAAAAAGTACAAAATAAATTGGTAAACATTTTTTTTTAAGTCACAAGCTTTCATAAAATGCACTAAAAATTAAAAAATAATTTTCTAACATTTTAATATTATCACAATAATAAAAGCGATGGCCGCAAATCAAAGCATAAGTTAATCTAAACTTGTGATCTTAACACTTAAAGAATATTCAACATAGCAGGTCATCAAAGTTATGTTTAATGTGCCGCAATGTTATGCCATTGCCATACCTATGTCAGAGAAATGCTGGAGTATCTTGGGTCGGGTTGGGTGGGTTTGGTACCTCTGCATTTTTCTGCTAGATTGATTCTTGCAAATAGTGATATTTAATTGATACGGATATCTGCTAACATCGTCAAAATTTCCATCAGTCGGCCATCGCTTTTATTATTATGATAATATTAGAATGTTAGAAAATTGTTTTTTAATTTTTAGTGCATTTTATAAAAGCTTGTGACTTAAAAAAAAAATTTTACCAATTTATTTCAATATAAATTTGAACTATTTTCTCTTTGGGGTCATAGCAGCCATGTGAAGGACGTCTTCGTAATACAAAAACGAGTATTTCGGGTCATAAACGGCATGAAATCATCTGAATCATGCAGAAATAAATTCAGGTAAAAAGAGATTCTGACCGTGCCAGCAATTAACATTTTCGAATGCCTTCTGTTTATAAAGAAAAATCCTGACGAATTTCTTGATACAAACCTTCCTCAGTACAAAATACAAGGCAAAAAGAGCTAGTCTAGATATATCCAAACCACAGATTAACAGTAACAGAGAAAGGGTTGAATACTCTGCCAAAGACAATTAAACAAATAGACAGCATACGATTATTTAAGAAAGCATGTGCCAACTTTTTGTGTAAGATCGAGCCCTACACTATCAACGAATACCTTAATCATAAACATTAGTGACAGATTCCAGACTGTGCAACAACATTCTCAAATTAGCTTTATTTTAGTAGTATTAGCGCAGTACAAAATTTGCTATCAAATAAATTACCTATTTATTTTAGTTACTTCTAATATATATTTTGTAATTGTCTTATATTTAATGTATAGTGTCACTTTTACAGTTCTTTGTATCAATGTCTTTTAGTTATTACCTAGATTAATTTTAAATGATTAGAACTAACAACACGATAAAAAAAATTGTCTTGGATCAAAGCAAATTGCTTTGAAGTAAAATAATTTGTGCTTTCCTATTCACCATAATATTTTCTTGATATAGCACAAAAAATGTCTTTTATTTAAACGTGAAACAGAAATTGTTTTATTATAAATTGGAACTGAATTAATCTAAGGCACCGTTTTCTTTGAAAGCAAAATATTACTTATATGGAGACAATTCGCTTTGTTACAAAATGGAGTATACTAAATCAAAACAATTAAAGAAGAAACATAAAGTTTCATTTCACGATTAAACGCTGCGTTGAACTAAAAAGAAATATTTAAATTTAAAACAAATTGTTTTAAGGTAAAACAATTTATTCAAGAAAATAACGTGTTTTCATTGTAGACAAAGTTTTTTACTGTGAATACAAATATTTTTACTGTGAGTAATCGCGAAAAAAATAATATACATATTATATGTAACGAATAATATATATAACATATTTTTCTATTGTAAAACATTTAAGTGTTACGAAGTATGACGTTGCTGCGTATAGCATTAAAATTATCGAAAACTTGACGATCCAAATTTACTTTTGTATATATTTTGACTGAATAAATCTATTGTCTATTGTCTATTGTCTATACCATCGATTTTAATGGAACAAACTGCACTTGGCAGAGAATTAATTAGAGTTTTGTCTAACTATATTTTTTGGCAACCATTTTAAAATTCAAGAAGGCGGACGAAAGAAATTGTACCCTTCAAAGAAGCTCGTTTATTCTTGTGTTGCGAACATGCTTTATTTATTTTTTGAAATTCGTAAAATAGCTCCATTCTTGCGACGCACAACAAGGTATGAAGCAGCAAAATCGGTTCGGTGGTTTAAAAAAAATATATTTTTGTTTCAACGATTGCACTGTTTTGAATATTATAAACGATTGCACTACCAATCATGTCTGGATTTTATTCCATATAAATTTATTACTACTAAACCGATTTTGATGAAATAAAAAACATCCTGGTTAGAATTGATTACTTTTTAAAGATCATGATCAAAATTTATCGCCATCTTAAAATTTAAGATGGCGGACGGAATCATACTTGATTCTTTAAAATGGCGTGTTTATTCTTATTTTCTGAAAATGTTTTAGTTTTTGTTCTAATTTATAAAAAATCACTACCTTTCCTCCGCACAACGAGGTACAAATTAGTAAAATCGGTCTGGTGATTCTCAAAAAATTTATTTTTGTTTAAACCATTGTTTTATATTACATTATACGATTGCATTACCAATCCTGTCTGCATTCATTTCCTTTCTTTATTATTAAACCGATCATGGAGAAATAAAAAAAATCGTTGTATCGATATCTTAAAAGTTAAGATATGGGACAGAATCATACTTGACCCTTCAAAGAGGCACGTTTATTCTTATTTTCCAAAAATGTTTTAGTTTTTTTTATTTTATAGAAAAACACTACATTTCTTCCGTTTAACAAGGTGCAAAGTAATAAAATCGGTGAAGTGCTTCTCACAAAATCTGATTTTGTTTTACCATTGTTTTACAAATTATACGATTGCATTGCCAATCCTGTCTGTATTCAGTTCTATATAAATCTTTAGAGAAATAAATGCAGACAGGATTGGCAATGCAATCATATAATGTGTAAAACAATGGTAAAACAAAATCAAAATCTTTATGCGGAAGAAAAGTAGTGTTTTACTATAAATTAAAAAAAAAACAATAAATTTTTCGGAAAATAAGAATAAACACGCCATTTTGAAGATTTAAGTATGATTCTGTCCGACATCTTAAATTTTAAGATGGCGGCAAATGTTGATTATGATCTTTAAAGAGCAATCAATTCTCACCATGATTTTTTTTCACTTCACTAAAATCGGTTTAGTAATAACGAATTTATAAGGAAATTAATGCAGACAGGATTGGCAATGCAATCGTATAATCTGTAAAACAATGGTTAAAACAAAATAAGATTTTTTAAGAACCATCACACTGATATTACTAGTTAATAACTCGTTGTGTGGGGGAAAAGTTGTGCTTTTCTATGAATTTAAAAAAAATAAACATTTTTAAACTTTTTTTTGTCAGTTTTTTTTTTGCCAACCTGGTATATTATTCAAGTAGCCAAAGGAAGTAAGTAGTAAAAAAAGTTATAAAATTTAGTAACTTGTGTGGTGTAGAGTATACTTTACTATAATAGATAGTTACAGGGTTTTACGTATATTTTTACACCATATCTAAAACGTTTATTTGAATAGATGTCATAATATGATATATCCAGTAGTTTCATAATTTTTTACGAAATTGAAGAACCTTTGGCTTAGAATGTCAAAAAAAAATCCTAAATGTCAAAATTTGAGAGGTCGATGGTTAATGGTATTTTTAAAACACTCTATATTATTTTAGATATTTATAGATCTTTTATCCCTGATTTTAAAAATATATATCATTGTATTATTTTGTGCATTAGTTTTGGAGATATATGCGCTTAAATGTTTAAAATACTTAAATTGATCTCCTTAAAACATTAAGGCAGCCATGAAAAAGACCATCGCATTGACACAAAAAGTGATGCTGTTGCTTTTGTAAGGTTAATATTTACCAGCCGCGGTGATTCTGCGCAGTAATGTGTGGCGCCGCAAGCCAGTAAAAACAAAAAATAATACCTACAATTTTTTTAGCTCCCATGATTATTAATACAATTTTAAATAATTTGTATACATGTTCTGTGAATAGCTTGATAGATAGAGTGAGCAGAATTTCCAATTATTGTCTTTTTTAGGTATTTTCCCACCCAACTATTAACCATTAGACAAATATTTTACAAACTCTCAGTTGGGCAACTTATAAAACTTAAAGCAATATCTCCAGCCGAAAATTATACAACACAAGGGTTCCAAACTCATATGAATGTAATTACCAAGAAACAAAACAAAGTATTAGGCCAGCAAAGTTTCATATATATAGGACACATGGTTTTTAACAAACTCCCAATGCAACTTAAAAGCATGATAAATCAAAAAGCTTTAAAAAAAAACAATATCTCTCTGGCTTATTTCTTCTAATTTTCAGTTTCATACGATATAATTTGATAAAAATGATCCTTGATAATTTTTTTTTATTACTTTACTTTTTACAAATAATACAGCAGGATAAAAATTAGGTGAACGACATATTTTGAATACGATTTTTTTTTCTGTTGCAGTTGGCAATAATCATATTGTATAAAAACACAACTAAGAAAAAAACTTATTTATTTTTAAAAGGGTATTTACTTTTTTTGGTGTTAAAATAATTTGATTTTTAGTTTATGGTAGTACATACAGAACAAAATTGCAGTGATCCCTCTGAATGAACAGACAAGGACAATCGTGCCCCTAAGTTAATGCAGAGGTGGTCGATGCCTTTTTCACGGATCATTAGGTAATCCGTGCCTTTTTCTCTTTAGTTAAAATGTTTAAGGTTAATTTTGTGAAATAAATCAAATCAAATTAAATAAAAACACGCATATATCTCCAAAACTAATAAACGAAATAATCCCAGCATATCTATTTTTGAAATAAGAAAAAAAGATCTATAAATATCTAAAATAATATACAGGGTGTTAATTTAAAAAAAAACAGTGACCTGTCAAATACTGACGTTTAGAATTTCTTTTTGACATTGTGATACAAATATTCTTAAACTTTGTCAAAAATTATGAAACTCCTGTATTTATCATATTTTGGTATCTATTCAAATAAACGTCTAGTCTGTACTAAATAAGGTTGTCTACACCATACAATTAACTAATTATAGTAAATTGTTTTAGTTCCGGGAATAACAATATCATAACAAAAATATTTTATGTAAAAAAAAGGCCAAGTACGCGAAAATGGTATTAAGGTAAAAAGAATTGAGATAAATATAAAGCCAAGTTCTCGAATACAAAGGTCAAAATAAAAGGTTCTTACTAGCTTCGAAATGTTTTTTAAACTTTGCTATTACAGACAAACTTCGCCGTTATGTTCAATTTAGCACTGCCTAACAGTCATTTGCAGCCGTAATAGCCAAATTTAGAAAAATATTTCCAAACTAGTAATAACCTTTTATTTTGAAATTTGTATTGGAGGACTTTGCTTTACGTATACTCCATATCATAATTTTTTAGATAACTTTTTGACAGTTAACAGCTGTTTACCATAACAAATAGCATAGGCCAACGAAAAAAAGTTGTAAAAAGTTGTCTCAAAAATAATGGGAAATGGGACAATTCGCCGCGGCCGATTCGCCGCGGCCAATACGCCGCGGGCCAATTCGCCGCGGGGACAATTCGCCGCCGGCCGATTTGCCGCGGGGACAATTTGTCGCGAGATTTCTGTTTTATGATATTATCATTTATTATTTAGCTTGACTTCATATAATATATTTTTTATTTGTCTGATCATAACTTTTTTCAAACTTTTCCAACTAGGTATTTGGTGGTTAGTATTCAATTAAAAATTTTTATTTTTTTTTGAAAAATAAATAAAATGGCGGATCCAAAATGGTGGATTTTCCCATTTATGAACTAATATGCATCAAACTCGGAAGTTTGCGATCTTTCAGGTCGCTGATTATTATTTTTAACTTAAACTAAAAAAAATCAAAATGACGGATCAAAAATGGCGGACTTTTTCATTTATGAACCAATATGCATCAAACTCAAAACTTTAAGGTGTTTTAGGTAGCTGATTATGACTTCTAACTTAAACTTAAAAAAAATCAAAATGGCGGATCCAAAATGGCGGGCTTTCCCATTTATGAACGAATATGCTTCAAATTCGGAATTTTGGGGTCTTTCAGGTCGCTGATTATGATTTCTAACTTAAACCTAAAAAAACAAAATGGACTCTCCAAAATGGCGGATTTTCCCATTTATAAACCGATTTGCATTAAACTCGGAACTTGGCGATCTTTAAGGTCGCTGATTAATATTTTTTACTTAAATTTAAAAAAAAACAAAATGGCGGTTCAAAATGGCGGATTTTCCCATTTATGAACCAATATGCATCAAATTCGGAACTTTGAGGTGCTTCAGGTCACTGATTATGATTTCTAACTTAAACTTTTTAAAAAATCAAAATGGCGGTTCCAAAATGGTGGACTTTTCCATTTATAAACCGATTTGCATCAAACATGGTAGACATATTTTTAAAAAAATAAACTTTGTTACAAGGTAAATCAAAAAGAATGAAAAAATAGGTGAAACCTATTTTTCATTCTACGAGTGAAACGATAGCGAACCAAGGAAACTAAGTCCATGGCGGGACGAAAACGTCCACCGGTCTATAAGGAAGTCACAGTTCAACCAGACCATGCTATCGCCGTCTCCACGGTGTCGGTTCGGAACCGACAACGTACTTCAACAGTCAAGGTTGTTAAAGAACAAGTGAAATTAAAGAAAGAAAAAAAAGAAAAATAAGAAAAAAGTTTTCTGCTTCGGCCTGGACTCGAACCCGGAATCTCTTGCTCTGTACGCAAACATTCTAAACATTGAACTACCGAAGCCATACATAAATTTTCGGAAAACTTTCATCTGTGCTGGTCTGCGGTGTCTCAATACAAGAACGAGAGACTCTCAGGGTATTAACTCGACTAAGTCATTAAACTGATTTCTATAATTCTTCCTTCCCACTGTCAAACGTATGAAAACTCAAAAGTTAGACGTAAACTATCAACGTCTGAAAACATGTGATCACCTTTGCGTGTGTTAAAATTTCTGATCGCAATGGGCGATTGCCAATATAATTCTCAAATACCAAATTGCAAATAATGCAAGGACCTAAAACTATAAACAACAAGTGAAATTAAAGAAACAAAAATTGTTGTTGTTATGATAGAGCTATATATCAAATTAAAAATGCGTAGATAAAGATAAACATGCCCGTGTGCCAACTACACTTTACAACATGCGCAAAGTGATTTCAGAACGCCTTTTTGTATATAAACCCCTATTTTCTAATGCAGTCGTATAAAAAAAGGTTTTTTAGTATTTTAAATAATTTAAAATGTCAAGAAATGGTAATTGTTTTTGTTATAACTTGCATTTCGAATTTTTCATGCAAAGAGAAAATACTTTTCAAAATACAAAAAATATTCTGGAGATCTCTTTAGTAAAATGGAAAAATTTGGTTCCAGGCGGGTAAAAACTACTCGTTCTGTTGCAACTTAACCGTAAGATATGCCATGTAAACTCCAAAAAGAGATAAAAAATTGAATAAAATTCGAGAAGAGGATCAACTAGGATTTATCTGAATATGGTTTTGATGTCAGGGAAGGGTCCATATTCAGAAAGTGCAATTAGGTTCTGGCACCATTTTCATATAACCTATACCTTTATAGGCACACCGTGTGCTTCACAAGGTGACAATTTAAAAAGGAACCACCTGGATTTTCTCGAAAATTATCAGGAAAATAAAAAAACGCCGAAACACGTCGATTTTGTTTACACTTTTTGAAATTTTTGTAGCACGAACCCCCTTCGAGGGGTATACTTTACCCCTATATTTTGAATAGGGAAAGTGGGTCTAGTGATACCTTGTTTTAAAGGCCGTTTGAATGTCCTTACATCCGTATAAAAATTTCAAAAATCTATCAATTACTTTTTGAGATAATTATTAAAATTTAATTAGAAATTTATATTTTTCGGATTTAATTTTTATTTAATCATTCCATTTTAAATTTGGAAATTTGAAAGCAAATATCTTAAAAACTAATCGATAGATTTTTGAAATTTTTACGCGGTTGTAAAGATATTCAAGGGAGCTTTAAAAGAAGGTATCACTAGACCCACTTTCCCTATTCAAAATATAGGGGTAAAGTATACCCCTCGAAGGGGGTTCGTGCTACAAAAATTTCAAAAAGTGTCCCCCTTACAAACAAAATCGACGTGTTTCGGCGTTTTTTTTAATATTCCAATAATTTTCGAGGAAATCCAGGTGGATCCTTTTTAATTTGTCACTTTGTATAAACGGTTGCAAACAAAAATAAATAAATATGCACTGATAAATCTTTATCAGGAGATACATGAGAGAAATCCAATATTCAAAAATCAACACGCGTTAAAAACAAATAATATATTTTGAATCTAAAAATTAGGATGTCCTTTTTTGCGGAGTTCGTTAAGTATCGTTTTTAGCAATTTAAAACCACAATCATCTTTGTCAAGTAGAATCATTCACAAGGCTAACAAATTTCAGGTAAAACATTAGTACATTCGCCACAAGGTTCAGTGGAGACTTATTGAAAGTGGAATAATTCCTACCAGGAATGATGCCTGCAGTATTTTGAAATTTGTTCCTGTAAATTAAGGCAAACTTAAAAAAGGATTATATGGGCAGTGGCGGCTGGTGACGATATAAATTGGGGGGGGGGGGGCAGAAATTTATATTGCATGGGAAAGCAGATAAAAAAACTTACCTAAACAGTTTTATTTTAGCATTTTACAAACAAGCAGCTACTTGGTGTAGTTTTTAGTTTATTTGTTTATAGATAAAGTCTATTCGCCCTTCTTTTACATGCGCAAAGTGCTCGGATAAACACCAGTTTCAGACTAATTATGGCCCTGTAGCGCAACCTCAAAAATCCTACAGAATTTTAAACAATCTATTAACCTACTAAGTATATGTCTATTTTTTGCCTTATTTTCATTATGTTCGGTAATGGTTTGCCTATAGGCACTATTCAATTGGCACCTAATATCAATCTTGCCTTGCACAGAAAATTCTATGTGGGTATTTAAATAAGTAGCACTTGTGTCTTTAACTTTACACTAAAGTGCTTAATATCACATGTTCACTTTGCCACTCACGCAGAATTACTTCGTGGATTGTTGATAATAAGACAAATAAAGCAAAAAAAACATTTCGTTTACCACAACCGCACAATCAGTTTTCAGCATCGTATAATTTTTAATTACTTGCACTAAAATTTTGGTTAATTTTTAGGATTTTGAGGTCCTGTCTATGTGACCCTAAAGATTTTATTTGTAATTAAAATTCATATGTCAACGTATTTAAATATGCACAGTTAATTATATTATCGACGGTATGTATTTCCATTTTGAAAACAAACAAAAACAAAAACCAACAATGGACATGCGACCGGCAAGGCTTTTAACTACTGACCCTGACGTACCCCAAATCAAACAAACTCATATGTCTTTACTAAGGATAGAACCGGCAACACGTAGGAAGGACAACGAACATACACCGCTGAAAAACTGGTGAAATTGAAATCTTGTCCCGCGCGGTGCTGCCGGCTTGTAATTATTTAGGCTAAAAAAGTTTACCCAGTTAACCACAAACTAAAAAAAGAACTAGACATGTCGTAAAGAAAGATTTAAGTTTTTTTTTAAATAAATCAATTCAAGATACTGGTTGTTGTCTAGTTTTGGCAGGGCACTGCCCCGTTGCCCTCCCTGTAGCAGCCGCCAGTGGTTTTGATACATTGTTAGCATCATTATACGCGATGTTTTCGGAGTCCACGGGGCTCAACGAGGTATCCATTATCGTGGCTATCAAGCAACTGGTCGAACGGCGGAATTGCGAGCGTCAATCAGACCTAGGGTTGCCAACTTTTTCTAAGATAAATATAGTATTTTTCAATATAAACCAAAAAAAATATAGTACACCTAAAAAATATATAATATTTTATGGGAAATATAGACCAAATCAAGATCCAAGTAAAATATAGTATTTTTGCGTACTATATATTTCTTTAACAGTATATCAGACCCCTCAATGTGCTTCAATCAAAAATCGTTCAATCGTCGTCAATCCATTGATCAATCGCATCAATCGTTTCCGACACGATCAATCAATGCGCCAGTAAGACCGATTGTCAATCGCGATTGCCAATTTAATTGATCGTCTCGGGGGCACTTTACTTTACGTTACGTAATTTAAGAACGTTCCCTTATAATTAATCTCCTTGTCAGATCAAATCAAATCAAATCAAAATATGCTTTATTGTCATAATAATATGGTATTACATTGACAAAGCTGGGTAAACTAATCTAATTATAGGTAATAAAAAATAGAAAAAAAAACACATTTTAAAAATTAAAACCGAAATAAAATCTTACATAATGAAAATTAAACAATAAAACAAAACCGATGAAAAATATAAAAGATGTAAAAACATAAATAAAATCTTACATAATAAAAATTGAACAACAAATTAAACAAAAAAAAAATCAACAAAAACATAATAAAAATTGACTAAAGGTCATAGGGAACTATTTCACAAAATCGGTTAAAATGATTACTAGTATCACAAATAAGGTAGAAATAAACTTATTTAAAAGCAACAATGAACAAAACAACATTAAACATCTAAATAAATTTAAAAAGTGAGTTACACAAGTTATTCTAAGACTAGATATAAAAACTTCATTCAACAAGTCAACAATAAACAATTGAACAAAATAATAATAAAAAAAACATCTAATTTAATTTATCGTATAATATACACTTATAAAATATGGGTAGCTTGTACTACTATTTTTATCATTAACAGACACTCATCACAGAATATTTTTCTCTACAGACATATAAACAGTTAATATCGAACAAGATTTTTATCAAAATATGATTTAAGTGTATAAATTTTTTTATTTTTTAATTGTATTAAAAGGTAGTTCATGTTATTAAGTAAAAATATTACAAACAAAAATGGTGAAGCATTTGCTAATCATTTGTTCTTTAGTTCTTTTCTTTAATGCTTCAGAATGTGCAAAAGTTTTAGTGATTTTCTTAATGCCCTCTGCAAGTCATCAGAGACTAGGTGATTCACTGGCTAGAGGCTTGCTGGAAAGGGGGTTTGAGGTGACAATGATAACTCCTCATAAAACGAAAAATCCACCAAAAAATTACACTGAAGTACTTCTTACCGATTTAATAGAAAAATTTGATGGTAAGGTTCATAGAGTTTTAAATTTAAATAAGTATTTTGTTTGACAAAATTTTTTTGTGGCTAAGCGGGTATATATTTTGTTTCTATTGTTTTTTTATTGTGGACAGCTCGAAAGCGAACCGAACCGAACACCCACGGGAGTCCAAAATCTAATGGACACCTATCAGGTGTTGACAGTTAACTGTTTCGTCCTTAAGTCCAAAGGACTAAACAGTTAAGTGTCAACACTTGATAGGTGTCCATTAGATCTTAGACCCCCGTGGGTGTACAGCTTTTGAACTGCCCACGGAAAAGTACAAGAGAAACAAAATGTTTCTATGCCCGCTTAGCCACGAATTTTTTTTTTTAACTAAACGATTTTAATAAAAAACTACGCCAAAAAGTAAAAAATAATTTTGCAGATTTCTGTTTATGGCAGTTTAGATTTATATATATATATATAATATAATATATTTTTATTAATTAATTAAAAAATTATAAATTACCAGGTGTTCAATGAATTTTTAAAAAAATTTTTTTGAAAAAACTAGAAAACGCGATGTTCGACTTTTTTTGATTAGAGCATTTTAAAGAACGTCAAAAATTCTACTAGTTTGCCAATTTAAACTTTTTTATATTTCTAATAATAAAAAAGTTAGCAATGGTCGACACTTAACTTGGAACACCCTGTATATATATATATATATATATATATATATATATATATATATATATATATATATATATATATATATATATATATATATATATATCGGTTTCACAACGTTCTACGTCTTCCGATACCCAATCTCCACTCGTTTCTGTTTATTTCACTGTCTATTCCTTTTCTCCAGTTTCTCCTTGGCCGTCCTCGTTTTCTTCGGCCAGTTGGTTTCCAATGTAGTATTTGTTTAGGTAGTCTTTCATCATTCATTCTTTGTACATGTCCGTACCACACCAATTGTTTTGTTCTTATATCATTCACTGAAGTACGTTCACCCACTGTCATAATTTCTCTTATGCTTTGATTTGTAACTCTTTCTCTTTTTGATTTCCCTGCTGCTCTTCTCCAATAATCCACCTTCGTAGCGGAAAGCATTTTTTCTGTTCTATCCTTGATTGGCCATACTTCTGAGCCGTATGTAATAATCCTTTTTGCAATGTTGTTATATATAAGCTTTTTGTTATGTTTTGGTATACTTTGGTCCCAAATTATTCCATTTAATAAAGTTATTGCTTATCTCCCTTATACGGTTCGGTTCGGTTCATTGAATTGAATGAACCACTCGTTTCTGTTTATTTCACTGTCTATTCCTTTTCTCCAGTTTCTCCTTGGCCGTCCTCGTTTTCTTCGGCCAGTTGGTTTCCATTGTAGTATTTGTTTAGGTAGTCTTTCATCATTCATTCTTTGTACATGTCCGTACCACACCAATTGTTTTGTTCTTATATCATCCACTGAAGTACGTTCACCCACTGTCATAATTTCTCTTATGCTTTGATTTGTAACTCTTTCTCTTTTTGATTTCCCTGCTGCTCTTCTCCAATAATCCATCTTCGTAGCGGAAAACAATTTTTCTGTTCTATCCTTGATTGGCCATACTTCTGAGCCGTATGTAATAATCCTTTTTGCAATGTTGTTATATATAAGCTTTTTGTTATGTTTTGGTATACTTTGGTCCCAAATTATTCCATTTAATAAAGTTATTGCTTATCTCCCTTGTACGTTTCGATCTTTGATAGCTTTGTTTAGTGTTCTGTCAGCTGTAATTTTTAGACCTAAATATTTATACTCATCACAGGACTGAATCGCTGCCCGGTATTTAAGATTAGATCCTGTTTCGTTCCACCGATACACATATACTCTGTCTTATTGATTAACCTCTAGTCCCCACTTATTGTACTCTTATATTAGTTTTCGTGTCATATATTCGATGTCATCATAATGCTGAGCCACTACTATCTGATCATCAGCGAAACATAAAGTATACAAGGTGGTTTCGTCCAACGGAATTCCCATGTTTTGGCATTTTCTCTTCCATACTTTAAGGACTTGTTCCAAGTATATCTTGACGAGCGTAGGCGAGATACAGCAACCTTGTTTAAGACCTTTATTTACTTGAAAGCCTTTGATTATTTTCCAACGCTTTCCAAAGCTTTCCAAACACCCTGTAGGCACGATTTTTTTTTCTCAAAAATTATGATTCGCAAACTTTGACGCTACGACAAATTTTGTTGAAAATTTAATCTAGCTGCTTTGGTTCGTAATATATGATTTTTTATACTTTTTGCATATATACCTATCTCAAAAACTGAGACTATGATGAACTTTGGATGGTTAAAAATTAAATATCCACTTTTTTAAGAAACTTTAATATTGTAGTAATAATTTATAATTTTTTTGTAGAAATGTCAAAAGGCAGTTCTTTGTATGACATGGAGAAGATGCCAGCTTTTTTGCAGCTACTGTTTCTAAATACAATGGGTAAATTTATCACCGATACTGTCATGTCTCACCCCAACATTGAAAAACTGCTAAAATCCAATGAGAAATTTGACGCGGTAATAATAGAGCAATTTGCTAATGATGGACTTAAAATTTTGGCGCACCATTATGATGCTCCTTTGATTGTTGTGAGCAGTTTAGGGTCAAACGCGTGGATTAGTACTTTTAATGGTAACCCAGAACCCCCAAGCTACGTTCCAGATTTGTTTTTAAGCTACAGCACAAAAATGACGTTTAAAGAGCGCGTTTACAATTCTCTAATGAAAGTTTTTCAAACAGTTAACCTCCATATTATGTACAACTTCCAAAATGAATTAGTCAAAAAATATTTTCCAGAATACCCAGATCTTGATACAGTATTGTACAACGCTTCTTTAGTACTATTAAATGCTCATGAAAGTATAAATATAGCAGTGCCATATGTGCCAAATATGATCAATATTGGAGGATATCATGTGCAGCCTCCAAAACCGCTTCCAAAAGATTTAAAAGATTTTATGGACAGTGCAAAAGAAGGCGTTATATACTTTAGCTTAGGTTCAAACTTGATACCCTCTGAAATGCCTGCCGAAACTCAAGCCGCAATACTTAAGGTTTTGGGATCTCGTAAGGAAAAAGTGTTATGGAAATGGGATCAAGATAATCTTAAGGATAAACCAGCGAATGTTATGATTTCCAAATGGTTCCCGCAGCAGGATCTTCTGGGTACGTAATTTATTGATCACCAGTTAACTAACGGATCAGAGAAGTGCTTTTAATTCCTGCACACCAGACGCATTTAAACCCCTTATTTTCATATAACTAATATCGTTTTTGATAAACGATCAAAAATTGCTCCTGAGCAATTCGGTATTAATCTCAGAAACATCGGTCACAGCCTACCTAACAACGACTGTGCATCGGCTACTACGACTAAGATATAATGCTTGTGCATGATAGGTATGTACCTCTTTCATTTCTAGTCTGTACTTTTCCATGTGGATTTACCTGAGATTTAAAACCTCAATTTGGCGCCCGTGTGGCGCATCTTTGTGAGACATCCAGGGGCCTTTTGTAGGTCCCTGGCCTGTCTCCAGGCCGGAACAGGAACGCAGCCTGTACCACGGGATTTTGATGCCCCTCGACCCGTCTCATGAAACGACTGTGCATCGGTCTGTATTCGATTAAAAACGGAACGTCGCACAAAAGGACATAATAACAATTTACGGCGCCAAAAACCTAAAATTTGATTTTATGTGATAATATCATCAGAAATGCTTATGAGAAGTACATTTAATGCTTGTGTTGCACAAACATGCACAATTAATGTTATTTGAGGTTAGGTATTTTAAATAAAGGAAACATTTACATATTTATTGCTATGTTTAAAATTAGAGCAAAATTTTTTCCTTAACATTAAATAACATCAATATCTACGGCATCTGCATCTTCTTCATTATTCATATCATCATTATCATCCTTATCTTTACCATCTTTATTACCTTTCTTATGTCCACCATAGAAGATTGGCAGCCTTAGCATAATTAACACCACTCTTTTTAATTATTTTTCTCGTTTTTTCGCTTATTGTTCACAATAGGGTCAGAGGATACCAGCATCCAGTTAAATATATCGCTAACAGTGTTATTTCTTCAGGTTTTCCTGGAGTAATTTGTCGAAATTTCTTATACTCTTTATGACCCATCTCAATTACATCTTCTGACAGTAGAGCACTTGGCAAAGGAAGCGATTTTATTATATCAGGTCCATGCAGCAATAGTTATGAACGCTAGCACTAATTTAATACCATCCATAAAGGAAAATTGCTGTTTCAAAACCTTACTTTTAAAATTTTTCCTCGTTTAGTGCCCACAAACAAACTCAGGTTTTTTAAAAAATGTGCATGCTGTATTTCCATCATTGCTATTGCCTCCACCTTGTTTAGGTTGATCAAAAACGAGACCCAATTCTTCATAAAACTAAGCTGTTATTTAACTTTTTTTCTTTTACTGGAGCTTTTGGATAATCACCTCTTGGTTGCCGCTGCTGTAGTTCTTGATACATATCGACTCATAAATTAGAAAGTCCGCCATTTTGTATCGGCCATTTTAATGTTTTAAGGAACTAAAAATTATATTGAGTTTTTCTGTCACAGTTTTAAAAACACCTAATTTAATAAGCAGCGTGTAAGCAAAGGCAACTTTAAGCTAATGCTAAAAGATATGTGTGATTAGTTTAAACTAAATTTGTTTTACTATTATTGGCGCCCTAATGTAGCTATTTGTCCTTATGTGCATCGCTCCCGCTGATATTTCTTTGTTCAGTTAGGCAAAACGCTTTCCCCAAAACAATAAACAACTAATTTTTGCGTTAGATTTCGGGGTGTTTATTACTTTTTCTTTTCTGTGTAAAGTTGAAAAAATGCAAAATTATGGAGCTGGATTAGTTTTTGATCGCGTAGCTCAAGTTCTGAAAACGAACAAAAATTTTGTAGGATCTGTTGTATCAAATTTTGTATTTTGCTTGTTTAAAAACATTTTGTAAATGAAAAACAAAAATTTTGAAGGCTAGTGGTAAGGGCGTGTTCGATTAGAGATCCCCAATTAGGATTTGGATCAATTACGGATCAATTGGAAATTGTTCCTACAGAGATCAGCTCCAGAATGGAGCGATCTCTGAGCGGTCGGGAACAGTGCCGATCGAAAACGGCATTAACTCAGCTATTTTACCTAATAGAAATTTGGAAAATTGATTTTATTAAAAAGTTCTTCATTTAGCTCATCCGAATTTGAAGCTGTTCATCACCCACTGCGGTCTTCTCAGCATTACAGAAACTATTTACCATGGTGTGCCCATATTGGGGATGCCGGTTTTCGGAGATCAAAAGCTAAATGCCAATCGAGCAGTCACACTTGGTTTTGGAAAATCTATAATTTTTTCTCAGATTACTGAGAAAGAATTAAAAGCTGCTATTAATGACTTGTTAGATAACCCTAAGTAAGTTAAAAACAATCCAAATATCCCTATATACAGAACAAACTTATCATAGCTTAAAAGATAGGTAATCGAGATACAGGTTGTCCATTATATATTTTTGGTTTTTATAATTAACTTATCTACAAACCATGTTTATTCAAACAATTAAAGTAGCTATTAATACAGTTTTTTTAAGCGGGTAATTTATTATATTCTTAAATTATTTCTTTCTATTAACCCCTTTAGCTGGGGTAGCTTAGACTCCATTATTTTAGATAGGGAAAGCGGGTCAAGTGAATTGTTTGAAAGTTTTTTAAATGCCACAGCGTTGATATTATTTTAAAAATCTATCAATTAGTTTTCAATATATTTGCCTCTAGTTAAGGCAAGATTTCGGAAAATTCACTTTCTAGAAGTATATTACTTTTTGGCAAATGGTCAATTCCCCCTATTTCGACCCCTCTGAATCCGAATATCCCTGTTGGCACCTCCAAATGTTGACAGGGGCTGAGGTATTCAAGATGGCGGTCAACATGGTGCAAAATTTCAAATTGCCTCTATAAAGCCCCGACTAACACAGGTGTACATTTAAAATATATATTTATGTTACTAAAAAATAATATCATATTAGTTTCTTTTTAAATGACTGCAAAAACTCTCCCAGACCTTACAAAATCTAAAAGTTTGAGGTTTTTTCAAATTGTCTGAAAAACTAAACTTCTAAAAGAAAAATTACTTTATTGTAGACAATAAAATTCCCTTTTTACCAAGGTAAAACTCAATGGATTTAGACTGATAACAAACTCTTCAGCGGCGTCTGTTAATTGCAGTAATTTAAAAAAGTTGAGAGAGATTTTTTTAAAACTAATGTGTACAAGAACACAGGGGCTATATTTTAATATGGTCCATGAAATTTCTTTTAAAAGGATGTATAACGTGATCGGATTGGTTTGATAAATAAACCATTTTTGTTACAGGTTTTATCTAATTTTCTCAGAAACTAAGCTAAATAAGAAAAAAAAATTAAAAAAGAAACACCCAACTGCTAAATTTACTTATAAGTAATAGTCGCAGTTGAGTACAAAATTAATATGTATACCTATAACGTACGACATGCTTCAACTTTTAGTTTTGATGCCCAAAGCGCACTTACGAAATTATACAGTTTTGTATTTTCATGAATCAGATTATTAGGTAGTTTTGTACCCAACTGCGACTAGTAGTTACAAGTAAATTTGGCAGTTGGGTGTTTTTTTTATTTAATTTGTTTTTATTTCCAACTTTTAGGTTTAATTGTTATTCAGCCTTACAATTCATTTAGCTTTACCCAAAAAGTACGGGTAGATTTTCTACTGATGCGAACACTGTTACCTTCCATTAAGTAAAGGTGGGGGAGGAGAGAGGGAACTAGTAAAATGGTGTCGAAAAAAAGTCTTATAGCGTGTGCAGAAATAATTTTTGAAATCGCTCTATATTTGCGAAAGGTATAGCTACAACTATTAATAATAAGAAAGGAGAGGAGAAAAGAGGGAGGGGGAAATGAATAAAATGATGTTGGAAAAAAGTCTTAAAGCGTGTGCAGAAAGAACTTTTGAAATTGCTTTATATTTGTAAAAGTTATAGCTATAACTATTAAGGATGACGGGGAATAGAGAAGGAGAGGTGGCGGAAGCGGGGGGGACTAGTAAAATGGTGTTGGAAAAAAAATGTGAAAGCCTATTTGACAAAATTATGCGAATATGGTTTTTGAATAGGGTGAGGGGAATCCCAATTAACATTTATAGTAGCGGCTACATGTTATAAAGGCTTTGCTACTTTCTTATAGTAGAAATGTGGTGATCCCAACCAAAATTTGTTACTTTTTAGTTCTAACTACTATTTAGTATCAGGAAATAGTAGATGTTTCGTAAAAACGACCCTCTAAACTACTTCTTAGGATTGTTTCTTGATAGTCGATTCTCATAGTCTTCTCTACCACAATAGGACGTTGCTAAAGTTTTACTTTCTTTTTAGTCGTTATTTCGTAGTCGCCCTGACGTTTATATCCTACTTAATTACCACTAGAAAGTTAAGCTTCATTGGAGTCCCAAACAAGTGTATCGACAACTACATTATAACTTTAATTTTTACCACAAAAGTTTGTGTCATCATAGTAACATCTGATGTAACAATGTAGACAAAATAACTTTTTGGATCAACTTTAAAGCCGCAACTACTTTGACTTTTTTTTAATGTCGATCTTTTAAAGTAATCTCTCCTTCCTGTTTCTACTTTGAAAACGTAGACTTTTTGAAGTCGCATCTTGGTCGCACACATTCTTAACCCTACTTTTTGTGGCTCCTTTTATAATATGGGAATATTAGGAATAGTTTTGCAAATATTTTTTTAACTACCTTGAGCAGTCCATTTTTTCGAGCTCATTGCTTGACCATTTTGCAAACCAATCAAAATGCAAAATATTGATCCAAAGTATCGAGTACCGCACACGAATTTTAAGAATTCCCTGGTCCATGCTTAATCTCCATCCTTAATCTTTTACGCTACTTGTTGTTGGTATTCTATTCTTGTATTGTCTTTACGGTCGTTCGTAGCTTGTGCTGTTGCACCACCCTCTTGTGCCGCCACCCTCTTGGGCTGACGTGGCGTGTTTCACTGTGATTCATTTTATGTGTTGAGCTGGACTTTAACTTTATACATCCCTCTTCCAAAACAAAATATTTTATTCTTAATTTATTGCTATAATGATAAAGTAAAACACAAACAAATAGGAACAAAATACTAACAAAATGAGGACCATTAAAAAGACATCGTAAAACAAATCGGTAAAAAAATTTACGTAACGCTGTCGCAACATCAGGTGATGTAACGTTTCAGCTATCATCTACCCCCTTATTAGGGACTTATTGCAGTAGTGCCAGGCACTAATTGTGCCGGGCACTATATTGATAATTTCGCAGTATAAGAACAGCTGTCTTCTTATAAAATTAGGCCATTTTGTATTATAAGAGCCGGAATTAATAATGACGCCACTATTAATGAAAAATAAACGACTGGATTTCTAAATTCGACTTTGGTATGTCAATTTTGAAAGATCAACTGTCAATATAGTGCCCGGCACAATTTGTGCCAGGCTTTATTGCAAAAGGTCCCTAATATCTAATTTATGCACGGCCCCTAAAATAACCTCTGGGAGATGCTAGACTTCATCTAGGAACTTTTGCGCAGTTTGCGGCTAATAAAAAAACAAGTTAGATATATCGTGGTTACATGCGGATTTCTAAGCGATCTAACAAGTCTCAGAGATTGTTTTTTTACTTATAGGGCTGATAATACTAAAAATTACTGAATATTGAGAATGCCAAAATATCTAAAAACAATAAAAAATACTACATACGAATTGTGAGAGCAATGTGTAAATAAAAAAAGTAACAATAAGTTGATTTCATTGATGTGACTACGTTCTTTTAGTTCCTTGACCAACACTTCCTAGAAATTCTAGAATAGGGATCATGCTCTCGACTGCAACATACATTTTTAAAAAACACTTTTTATTGGCACTTTATTTATTGTTCTAATGGAATTTAATTTTTCTTGTTTTTGTTTTAAAACCTACCACAAATTCACGCTGTAACAAAACCTATAAGCAGTGGTGCTGTTGTTGACAGAAACGGCAAATGACAAGAGGCGACACCCTAATAACTTGAGGGTAGTAGTTATACTTATCGCGTAGATCCTATCCCTCTGTAGACGTTTTCTAGTGGCGAAAGCTAGTTAATAATACGTTTCTGCAACGAAGGAGTAGAAATTCGAGTGTGTTATATCGAACTATAAAGGAAAGCCGACATTATAGTCGTAAGTGACACGTTGCCGTAACTTAGGCTCACTTTCAAGTAACCCTTTCGACTATTAGGGAATATAGTTTGGGACGCCATGTTTTTATGTAAGAAAGAAAATTTAATAATTTTGTTGTCGTTTTATGAGCTCATATTAAAGAGCCATGGGCGCACCCAGGGGGGGGGGGGCCGGGGCCCGCCCCCCCCCCCTCAAGCCTTAGATTTTTTAATATATTTTCTACATATTTGATGATAAAACATAAAAAATACCTTAAAATTTGACATCAGGAGGCTTCGGCCTTTTTTTTTTTTTTTTTTTTTTTTTGGACGCAAGTTTTTGTGAGGGCGCGCTTTGTAGCTGTCGGGACCCCCCAAGACACATTCCTGGGTGCGCCACTGAAAGAGCTATATTATTTTATAAACAAATTAGTTGAAGCTTACCAAAAATGCTCTTCTTAAGCACCATTTGTTGGAGTTAACTGTCGATTATGAAAACATAACCTCCAAAATCACAACACAAAAATTCCATCAGCTACCAGAAAACGGCTCAATTTTACGGGCGCACCGGTTTTTTGCAATATATATAATGCATGTTATACAAAAAACTTTGCGTCGCACTCGAATTTTGATCCTCTGCTCGTAAATTCTCACACTTTTGGATAACATAGTACATATTATAACCATAACCAAACAAAAAAACTAAGCGAGTCTGTTTACTGTTGTGTCCACCATACTGTGTAACAATTCTACCAAAAAGAAACGATTATATTAATTGCAACTACATCGCAACTTTTATGCCATTACGGAAAAAAACAGCCTCTACGACGTGGTAGATACCTGGCTATGACGTAGTAGTGTAGTTGTTACTACAGTGACTTTAAACTTGGCCAAGTAGTTATAACCAGAAATTGGTTCCCCACTTAGGGAATTATAACGTCACTGTATGGTATACTGAGACGTAGCGGGAGTACGTTGCGGTTACTTTTAAGAAATTCTTTCTAGTTGGGGTTTCGTCGTTACGACTTTAAATGTTTGTTGGGATAACGGGAGGGGAGATGGGTGGGAGCAGGGAGGACTGTAAAGTAACTACAGCAAATTAGAGGACATTTGCAATGGGTAATCAAAGGAATTTCAATAAAATCGACTGAAATTTAGATAATTTGTATGCCTTAAAGCCTACATCATGTGACAAAATGGCGTCTGAAGACCGCCATGTTGATTCTTGTTTAAAAAACTATAGCCTATAGCACCTTCGGGATTAGTAGCAATTCAACGACATCTTTTGTGTTAAAATTGGTTCAGCCCTTTACCCTCTAGCGTGACACAAATATACATATTTACATACATACAACAATCGAAAAACATTACCCTTCCTTTCGCGGTGTTGTTGCAGAAAAATATGTCCCATACTATATTGTACACAGTGGGATTGCCTTTCTACCAATGTAAAACCACGGATCACCTTTTGTTAGGTGATCCGTGGTAAAACTCAGTGGGGTTTGGTTTATAACAAACTCTCCAGCGACGTCGCGGTAATTGGGGGTGACTTAAAAAATCATTAAAAAATAAAACATGTTTTTCCAATTTTCTTAAAAACTAAGCCCTTTTAAAAATGAATTATCTACTTCGTCATAGAAAATAAAATTCAAGTTTAAAATAAGAAAAAAGTTTTTTCTTCGGCCGGGACTCGATCCCGGGATCTCTTGCTCTGTACGCAAACATTCTAAACATTGAACTACCGAAGCCATACATAAATTTTTCGGAAAAATTTTATTTATGCAGGTTGCGGTGTCTCAATACAAGAACGAGAAATTCTCAGGGTATAAACTCGACCAAGTCATCCAACTGATCTCTTTTATTCTTCTTTCCCACTGTCAAAGGTATGATAACTCAAATTAGACGTAAAGAATCAACGTCTGAAAGCATGAGATCACCTTTTTATGTGTTAAAAAAAGTTTTTTTCTTATTTTTCTTTCTTTAATTTCACTTGTTGTTTATAGTTTTAGGTCCTTGCATTATTTGCAATTTGGTATTTGATAATTATATTTGCAATCGCCCCTTTGCGATCAGAAATTTTAACACACGAAAAGATGATCTCATGCTTTCAGAGATTCTTTACGTCTAATTTGAGTTATCATACCTTTGACAGTGGGAAGGAAGAATTAAAGAGATGAGTTGGATGACTTGGTCGGGTTTATACCCTGAAAATTTCTCGTTCTTGTATTGAGATACCGCAGCCTGCATAGATGAAAGTTTTTCGAAGAATTTATGTATGGCTTCGGTAGTTCAATGTTTAGAATGTTTGCGTACAGAGCAAGAGATCTCGGGTTCGAGTCCCGGCCGAAGCAAAAACTTTTTTCTTATTTTTCTTTCTTTAATTTCACTTGTTGTTTATAGTTTTAGGTCCTTGCATTATTTGCAATTTGGTATTTGATAAAGTAAAGGTTATTTCATAGTTACCATGGTGTCCTTAATTTAAAGTAATTATTTAAAATCAGCAAACTAATCAATTTTTATACAGGTTTTATCCAATTTTCTTAAAACTGAGCTTCTTACGACAAAATAACTTGCAAACTTTTCGGTAGATAGCGAAATTTTCTTTTAAATGATCTATCACAAAATGTGATCGAAAATATGACGAACTCTCCAGGGACGTCCGTATATTAGTTCACTCTCAAAAATTACCAAAAAAACATTTTTGCACAATTTTCTTACAAACGAATGTATATTAGGGTATAATAGAATAGAATAAGTTAAAAAGTTTTTTTTTTCTAAGAAGCTTATTTTTCTTTAAAACAGCATAAAATATGTAACAAAAATTGATTATTTTTGAAAATTTGTTTTTATAAGTGCCCCTCAAGACTTTCCTGTAACATAAACCCCACATAATATTACAGCTTTTAAAAGGAAATTATATTTTCTACAATAAAGTATACTCTATATTTTTGCCCAAGAAGTGTAGTTTTTGAGAAAATTTTATAAAACCTTTAATAAACATGTTTTTCGAAATAATCCCAATATACGGACGCCACTGAATAGCTACTTGTTTTTCCTAACCTTATCGACCCATACGTTGTTAAAAAGGGAATTCTGTTCTCCAAAAAAACTGTTGTTTGTAATTTTTGATAAAAATAGTAGTTTTCGAGAAAATGAATAAAACTGAAAAAAAAAAACAGTTTTTTAGGAGTTTGGGGGGGACCGTCCTTGTCGATATTTCGAGTTGGCAACATGGATATTCGGATTCAGTGGGGTCGAATTAGAAGGAAATGGTCTGTTGCCAAAAAGTAATATGTATTTTAAAAATTTAAAAGCATAATTTTAAATGCAAATATCTTAAAAACAAATCAGTAAATAGTAAAAAAAAGCCCTTTATAAAAAGCTGATGCTTAACCTGAATTCCCAATCTCTAATTTTAAATATTGGACCGAAATTTTAAGGCAATAAATATCTTGGTATTGATTATCTCCTTTTTTTAGGTACAGAGAAAACGCTCAATTTCGATCCAAAGTATTCCATGACCGTCCCCAGAAGCCTATGGATACGGCAGCTTACTGGATTAATTACGTTATAAGACACCGTGGGGCGCCACATCTGCGTGTAGCTGGAATCGATCTACCCTGGTATCAATACTTGATGCTGGACGTTGTAGCTGCCTTGTTTGGGGTAGTTCTTTTAGCGGCCTTTATCGTTATTAAATTATTTAAGTTAATCTGTTGTAGAAGGAGGAAATCACAGCAAAAAGTTAAGACAAGCTAAAAAATTTAGGTACAGTCAGGGAATTCTTCAATTTTTTTCTGTTAAAATCTATCATTTAAAAAGTGTTTGTTAAATATGTACATATTCAGGGTTTAGGTTCACGATTTTTTTGGTTTGGTTCAAACTGGTTAGGGGCGTGCCAAAGGGTGAGACAACCAGGCACCCGCCCCAGGCATCTACCTTCAGAGGTTTGGTTGCCAAATTCCAATATTTTCAAAATATTGCCGCTCTTTACAAAATTAAATAATCTGCAATTAAAAAGTGAAGGTAAATTATGTGGTAGAAAAAAAACGGTATGGCAAACTGATAGATGAGTTCGCAGAGAATATAATAGGCATACCTGGGTATTAATTTAATTTATGTACATTCAGTTGGAATGTTTTAGTTTTATCTTCAGGATTTTAGGAGCAAGATTTTTAAGTTTTAGTGGTAGTTTATTGCAAACTGTAGGATAGAATTTTTACTGTTTTTTTGTATACCGGGTGAGCCATAAAAACCGGACAATTTTTTTTTCATTATAACTTTTGAACTATACAATCGTTTAATGGGCCAAACTGCACTTGGCAGATAATTAATCAGAGTTTTGACCACATATATTCTTTGTCCGCCATCTCAAAATCCAAGATGGCGGACGAAATTAAATTGTACCCTTCAAAGATGCTCATTTATTCTTGTGTTGCGAACACGTAATTATTTTTTAAATCAGTAAAAAAGTTGCATTCTTGGCACGCACAACTTTGTTCTAAAACAAAATATTTTTTTATTTCAACCATTGTTTTGAATATCATACGATTGCCCTGCCAATCATGTCTGCATTTATTTCCTTATAAATTCATTACTGATGACCCGATTTTCATGAAATAAAAGACATTCTAGTTAGAATTGATGTTTTTAAAGATCATGATCAAAATTTATCGCCGTCTTAAAATTTAAGATGGCGGACAAAATCATACTTGATTCTTCAAAATGGCGTGTTCATTCTTATTTTCTGAAAATGTTTTAGTTTTTATTTTAATCTATAGAAAAGCACTACTTTGCCTCTGCACAACGACGTACATAAACAATTACTAAAATCGGTGTTGTAGTTCTCAAAAAATTTATTTTTGTTTCAGCTATTGTTTTAGACATTATACGATTGCATTGCCAATCCTGTATGCATTAATTTCCTTAGAAACTCATTATTACTGAACTGATCTTAGTGAAATGGATTGTTCTTTAATGATTATAATCGAAATTTGCCGCCATCTTAAAAGTTAAGATGTCGGACAGAATCATACGTGATCCTTCAAAGATGCAAGTTTATTCTTATTTTCTGAAAATGTTTTAGTTTTTTTTGAAGTGTAAACTTCTTTAGGCGCGTTTAGCAGTTTTTGTGGGTAGTGAATTGAACTGAGCCGTCAGGCTCGGCTATGTAACGCTCATTCGGGTGAAATCGGCTCGAGTCGACTAACTGTGAGAAACATTCAGCGAGCGATATGATGATGCAGATGAAGGCCAGTACACAGAAGAGTTCGGTTCGGTCCGCTTTGCAGAATATGTTATGGGCCAGTGAACATGAACCGCCTTGTTGAAGTTTACACTTTTGCCGTGTGGTCTTAAGCACACACAATTTTTTTTAATTTGAAGAAAACTAATTTTTTCCCGCTTAGCAAGGTACAAAGTACTAAAATCGGTGGAGTGGTTCTCACAAAATCTGATTTTATTTTAACCATCATTTTACAAATTGTACGATTACATTGCATCAAGTATGATTCTGTCCGACATCTTAAATTCTAAGATGGCGGAAAATTTTGAGTACAATCTTTAAAGAGCAATCAATTGCATTGTATAGTTCAAAAGTTATAATGAAATTAAATTGTGCGGTGTTTTTTGGACCACCCGGTATATGTAAAGTGTACTGTTTCACATTTAAGATCGTTTTTATTTCGTGTATTGTATAAATGTGTTTGTTCTAACCCCATAAAAAGATCATGATTAGAAAGCACAAAACTCACACTCCAATAAATACAGTGAAAATATCGTTAGTATTTTATTTTTAATAAACACTTCCTTACAATCTTCTTTAATTAAAAAATAATTCCTCTTTTTTTGCAATTTTAAAACTCTAATCGCCTCAACTAAGTTACCCTACAAAATAATTCCATCATGCCAATATTCAGTCAACGATCAGGTATGTACATACCAGCGGCGTAGCGTGCCCGAAAGGGCGGGGGGGGGGGGGGGGGGCGACAGCTAAAAAGGGCGCCTCTGAAAACTGATGAAAAATCTTGTGGCAAAAAAAACAAAAAGGTAAAAAAGGCGCCTCTCACAAATCTTGCGACCAAAAAAAACAACAAAAAAGGTCATCATGTCGTTAGTTTCCTTTGGCACCCACTCAATTGGCCATTACCGGCCCGACTTAATAAAGCTGAGGGCGCTTCGGCCACCTATGGGGCGCCACTACCCTCGGGGCGGGGGGGGGGGCGACGAACCCCCCGCGCCCCCCCACGCTACGCCGCTGGTACATACCTGATCCTTGACTAAATATTGGCATAAAATGCTGACAGGGAAGCTGCTAGACCGATAAGGCATACCAATAATGACACATGATTTTTGATAAAGTTTCGACATGTGTTGTGCAGTTAAGATCTTTTTCTATATCTAGCCCTAAAACCAAATACTTCAAATCGAATCAAGATTTATTAACCCCATATAATTAAATTTCTGCTTTGTTGTTGGTAAAATTAATTATTTGCATTTCATTAGTATTTAGTTACAAGTTATTTTCTTTAAAATAATAGAGAATTATTGAAATAAAGCCAGGCTAGTGCCAGGCACAATTTTGACACCTTCACATTGTAATATCAGCTGTGATCTTTCAACACACGGCCTTTGTTTACTATATGAACCGGAATAAATAGTGCCTTCTTTTATTATTTGAAAATAAACGACGAAAGTTTTAAATTCGACTTTGGTATGTCAATTTTGAAGGATTAACTGTCAGTTTTCAATGTGAATGTGTCAAAATAGTGGCTGTATTTCAATAATTCTCTTATAACTTAATGACTCTATTGATTGACTTGTGACATCATCGCAAAACTGTAAAAGGAAATCTTTTATTATTGAATTGATGTTTACTATATACAACAGTGGGCCTAACATTGATCCCTGATGTACTCCTTTTGAATCGGTTTTGGTGAAGACTTAACCAGTTCACCCTGATATTTTTCAACAACACATTGACTTTTATTGCTTGAATATGATTTAAACAATAGTTCTTTATCTCTTATGCCATAATTATTCATTTTTTGACACAATATTTCGTGGTCTACGCTATCAAAGGCTTTTGACAAATCTAAAAACAAGGCAACGGTTTTTTTTATTTGAATTTATTTAATGCTTGATATACCGCCCTTATTATCGATTCGCCTTTTCTAGGACCGTTTTGAGTGTCACTCAACAATTATTACAAATATAATTGTCTATAAGGTCTAAAATTGTTAATTTAATATTTTTTGTGTGTGCTTGTTTTAACAACTTTGTGGAATTGAGATATTATTTTTGATGATTTTAAGACACATATTGAAAACTCGTCATTATCTTTGTTTGATTCATTACCAACGGATTTTTTATTTTTTAAATTTTCAGTTATCTGTGGGCACAGCAGTGCCCCGCCAAATTCGCGCGGAAACTGCTGACCTATCTAAAACTCTACTTCGGAATGAGCTAAGAAATTCAAACTTTGCACAGTCGTAGACCTTCATAAAGTTAACAATCCCTCCAAGTTTCATGAACTTCCATTAAGTAGTAAAATAGTTACGAAATTTCAAAAAACCTCGAAATTGCCACAGACATGCTACAAAGCTGAAATTTGGCAGACTAATAGAAATTGTCACCAAACCCTTGGAAAAAATCAAAAAACCCCTAAATTCTAATTTACTTCCCTCCCCTATATATGTAAACAGAAACGTTAGAGACCTGAACTTTGGCAGACTGAGAGGAAATATGGTAAAACTATAGGAAAAACTTTAAAAACCCCTAAATTTTAATTAACTTCCCTCCCATGTAAAGTTATGTAAAAGTTACATTGCCTACTTCCAGAAACGCTAGAGAGTTGAGCTGCGGAAGATTGATGTGAACTATGATAAATCTACCGGAAAACATTTTAATACTTCCCTCCCCTATACATGTAAAGTTATGCAAAAGTAACATTGCCCACTTCCAGGAACGCTATAGAGCTGAGCTTTATAAGGCTGATAGGAACTATGATAAAACCATAGAAAAAAACCTCAAAATTTTGAATAAGGCATTGCAAGTTTTGAACAGTATTTCGCTTATTTTAATACTTTAAACTGCGACGAAGAACTTAAGTATATGAAAATGAAATAGAGAAAATTTTCAACTATTCCTGTTGTAGTCATAAAAATAATAAATCACCTTTTAGTTTTTAATTTAGGTAGATAGAATGAAAAAATTTGATTTGCCATGGTAACTAAAATAATTAAGTCATTCAAAATTGTGTATGTTTTGCTGAAGTCTTGTCGAAGAAAAAAATTGGCATTAGAGACTTATTGGAATAAAACCTGACTTTATTTTAGAGTCGACTTTATTCTGACACATTTGCACAGAAAACTAACAGCTGACCTCTCAAAATTGACTTATCAAAGCCAAATTTAATAATAGAGACCCTAACTTTCATTTAATAAATACCGACACTAATAAATCCGGGTTTTAAATACACAAAGGCCGAATTTTGAAAGAGAGCAGCTGCTTTTTATACGTAAATCTGTCACCATAGGGTCAATTTTAAAATAAGGTCAGGTTTTATTCCAATAAGTCCCTATTGTTGTGAGTCAAAAAATTAATTTTAAATTTATTCAATTTTTAAACATAATTTCGTGTGGAATTTTCTTACCGAATACCACGCGAGGTTAAATTAAATCCGAAAATTTTCGAAGTCGAAGACGAGGGATAATTTTCAAAATATTGATTAGCGAGAAAAAATTTCCAGAAATAATTTAACATCTAGTGGTATTACTAGTGAAAAAAATCGTACGGGAAATGGGAGCCGTGCAAACTTTCGTACTTTTGTTAAACACTTGCGTTGTAGCCACCCTGTGAAGCTACCTGCCAAGGACAGGACAACAAGGAAACTAAACATTAAAAGAGAATGGTCGACGCTACAGACACGGATCACGTTTTGTTAGGTGATCCGTGCTACAGACTCTATATGCACGGATAACCTAACAAAAGGTGATCCGTGCTATATGTGTGACATATTTTTACTAAAATATGTCATACATACAGGGTTTTTACTAAAATATGTCATACATACAGGGTCTCTAGTCGACGCTATATCAGATAGAAAATTGTATGGGAATTGACCGTTTCGTTTAGGAAAAAAATTATGTCAGTACCGGTAGTTATTATTTATTGCTGTTTATCAATAATACAGGGTGTTTCAAAATTCAATAACATAATTTTTGTGTTGAATTAATTAGGTGATTTCAAGACAAATTTTTTATATAAACATAGGTCCTCAAACGCATTGTTTTCGAGATACAGTGTTGGTCGGTCGAGACGTCTTTCGCATGAAAAAGTCAACAAACCAGCCGAACTGTAGCAATAGGGATCTCCAGTCCAATAGTTCCCACTCTTAGGTTACACTTTTGTGTTCCTAGTTAGGAATAGTAGCATAGGGAATAAGTAAAAAATGTAAAGAAACGCAGCTCAAAAACACTTTGACTTACCCTTGGATGAAAGGAACTTGGTACATGGACAACTGCACAGTCGAATCCAAATAATTCCAATCAAAGTAGTAGCAGTAGTACATCAAGAGAGTACCCCAAATATTCGCATGAGCTCCATATAGCAAGACGGATGTTGGAGCACTGCTATATGAAGCAATAACTGCTGTAAGTAAGGTATGTTTAAAATTAGGGAAAAACTTAAATTAAAAAAGGATGGAAAATGGATATACTCAAGGTAGAAAGAAAGCAAAAATAATAAAGTAAAGTCAATGCATTCTTGAGCAAATTCAAATCTTTACCCATTTTGTAGGCAAGGCATATCTTAGTAACTAAATTAGTTTAAACCAAGAAATAAAAGTAACTTTAAGTATAAAGTTTTAGCATAACTCTAGCAAAAAAAATAAAAATAAAAAGCATTCTAATTTAGATAAATGTCTCTAAATTTTATATCTTAAAACTAAACGCCGGGACGAAGCAAGTGTGTTAAAGTTAACAAAAATGTTTAGTTTCTTCTTTATAGGTCGTGTAGTTTTGAAGATATTTAGCTTAAATGTTAGTAAAAATCTACAGGGTGAGACTTTTTTAGGGATCAATTTCTTCCAATTTTAAAACAAGATCAAAAATTCCTGTTTCATTTCCAAACTGTTTGTTTATTGAAATTTTTTTGATCTTTAACCGTTTTTGAGAAAATCACTGTTGCAAAATAAACAAATTAATTAAAACTTATTTGGAATGTCCAATAGTGTACTATCTATAACTAAATGTTCGTGCCAAATATCTCAAAAACTGCAGGAACTATAAAGAAAGACAACATTTAACACCCTGTATCTCGAAAACTAAGCGTTTGTGGACCTATGTTTATGTAAACTTTTTGTCTTGAAATCGCGCAAGGAATTTAACAATAAAATTATGTTATTGATTTTTAAAACACCTTGTATAAAGCCCGCGGAAAAATTTTATGTTAACCCTATTAAATATTTTAAAACGCAATAAATATATTTCTTTAGTTTAATATAACACGTACACTTCTTTAATGTAACACTATGGTACCCCTTAACTACATTAAATATTTTATAATTTAGTTAAAAACACTTAAATATTACTTTAAAAACTAACCATAAAAATATAGGTACTATACCCTACACTGATGGTCACATGCTTGTAGTAAATCATAATGTACCGAACCGAACCGAACCGAACCGAAACACCCTCTTCAGGTTAGAGTAAAAGAAAATATCTAAAAAGTACTAATTAGGGGATATTGAAAAATCAGATTTAGCGGATCATGCATGGTCAAATGATCACAGGATTCAATGGTCAGAAGCCAAAGTTTTGTATAAGGAGTTGCACTGGCAAAAACGAAAGTTTATTGAAGTTGCTTTTTTAATGCAGAATAAAAAAGTTTTCAGTCAATCAAGCATGGACATGCCAAACATATGGATACCAAAAAGGGGGCGGGCCGTCACACATGGATGCACACCAAGTAGTATAAGTAGTAGCCTGTAGAGTGGATTGTTTATTTTACACTAGAAAACGATTAGAGATACTTACTAACCGAAACGTCGTGTTTAAATTAAATAAAGACAATGGAAGTCCGAAATGTTGTTTTTACTTAATCAGTGTTTACGGGTTTCAAACAAAAACTGTTTTATATTTAAGTTACGTTAACTTGCTATGAAAGAAGATAATATTAACGAGAAAATAAGTTTTTCCGATTTAATAAATTTTATTATTTCATATAATATTTAATAAGTTTATTTTCTGTTTAGGACATCCGGTATAAACGCCGATAAGTCATTAATGATTTAGTTCAAAATTATCAATGTTGTACAAATTTTAAAATAAATGCAATGATTACTTGCTGAATTAAATAATAATCAATTAACTGCAACAAAAGAAATCAAACAGATAAGAACAACCCTCTCTTACGTCAGAAATATGTATATTTACTATTTAACAAAATCAATGACCTTAAGTCATCGTTCGACATAATTGATTTAAATCTTTTCGCGTTAAGAAAGAAAAAATTGTTTCTTTAAAATGAAAATGTTTTTACTATTATCTCTTCTTTTGTTTTGCTCAATTATTTCGACACAATGTTATAAGATCTTAGTGGTTTTTTCAGTAGATGGATACAGCCATCATGTTTTAGGAGAGTCTTTGGCAAAAGGTTTATCCGATGCAGGGCACAATGTTACTTTTGTTAGTCCCAAGGAGGTGAACAATCCTGGCAACATGAGAGTGGTTAGAATAGATTATCATGTTTTTAAAGGTAAGTAAAAAATAAACTTAACTAAATACAGTGTGTTCGAAAATTTTCTTAACAAATAGGGATTGAAAAAAAAAGTTATTTTCATGAATTGTTTGAAAGTGTTTTACCTTAAAACAATTTGTTTTGATAAAATATGTGTTTTTAGTTCAACGCAGCGTTTAATCTTGAAATGAGACTTTACTTTTCTTCTTTAATTGTTTTGTTTTAGTATACCCCATTTTGTAATAAAGCAAATTGTCTTCATATTGCCTTAGATTAATTCAGTTCCAATTTATAATAAAACAATTTCTGTTTCATATTAAAATAAAGAGGCAAGACATTTTTTGTGCTAAATCAAGAAAATATTCTCTTGGTGAATAGGAAAGCACAAATTATTTTACTTCAAAGCAATTTGCTTTGATCTAAGACAATTTTTTTACCATGTACGTTATCCAAAATATTCTTTTTGCAGAAAAATTTTGCTTGTCCTGAAACTTATTTAACAAATTATTGATAATAAATTGTTTTGTGCTTAAAAAATTAAAATTTAGAGATTTGAGGCAAATGATCGATGTTATCCTTTCTGTAACGTGCATTATCTTACGTATAGCTTTATTAAAGTAATAAAATCAAAATTTTCCCAAACACAACCATTGAAATTTTGAAAAAACTAAAAAAAAAGTTGTGTTATAGATTTGGCTTGGCCGGAAAATGCTAAAATTTAAAGAAATTGTCCCATCTTAACTAGTGTTGCCGGCGAGACGAGAAATTCTCGCCTCTCGTCTCGCCCTCTCTCGACGAGACGAGAGAAAGACCCTCTCTCATCGAGAGATTCTCGTTTCTCTCGAGCAAAAAAGGTTGGTTTTATAAATTTTTATGATTTACCATATGTTCGTGTTAACCTATTATAGAGTTAAGCTAATATTTATGTACTGTTTTTTTTTTAAGTAAAAGTTGTGCAAAAATTGCCATATATTCCTTCCTTGAACATTTTTTTTTCGGAAATTATTCATAAGCGGAAAATTGAAATTTTGTTTTCTAGCCTTTGGCGTGAATTTTTGTTATTTAGAAACGCAGCCAACGATAAAGACCGGCCATGGCGCGTTATAAGCAAGTCGGCGGTCACGTGATCTTAGGAGTACCAGGATTCTTATTGTATTGCTTAATATATTATCTGTTTTTACACAATTTAATCAAATTAAAATTTGCACTCTAATATCTTCAGGTACATATATAAGGCACATAATATCGTTAGTTACTTCAAATCTATACAAGTCTTTTAAAATTTTACATAACAAACCTAAGCTTTAAGTTTTTAAATTTTTCTTTGTCTTGTCACAAAGTTTAATATATATTTCATCAATGTGTAAGTTAACTACCAACTTATGTTCTATTAAAAGCTGTATCTTACTTTTATTGCACACTACCGGAGAGATTACTATCTGTTTACGATATTTTAAAAATCAGTTTTTTAATATTGCGAGGGTGAGGAAGACATATTACCTTAGAATTGTAAATTGACGTGTATGCACTGGATGACTGGATAAACAAAGATGTAGCCAACATTAAAGTGTATCCACAATATCTTTGATCCTCAGGTGACCTTTTCAAGAGACCTAATTGTTCAATAAGAAATGACAATTGAACACATTTTTCACTCTCACTATCGAAAATGTCACTAAGGATGTCTATTACTTGATCAATCTTATCTTTTACCACTTCTTTCCCGCTTGCAACTTTCATTTCAATAAACTGCATTAGCTTTGCTGTCCAAAAATAAAACTCCTACTTTTTTTGGCAGTTTTTTTTTTTGGTATGGACACATTGTTAACATTTACAAAAAATGACAGATCTCCCGCAACAACTAGAGATGATGATAACAGTGATGCATTGTTGTTCAAAAATGTCATCAGGCACAGGCAGACTGTGTCACGTTCTTGGGTTAAAATCCAATTTTTGTTTATTTTAGTATTAGACAGAACAATAAAATTTTGAAATGTCCTCAATATTTGATAAAACTTTTGATTTCTTATGAGCTTCAAGTGTTTCAAGACTTTCTTGTACTGCAGTTTCCATTTGTTGCCTCTCGACATCAACTATTCGAACAGTAGATACTGGTTGTCTACTTAGGTATTTCAGAACATTTTTAGAAATCGTAGGTACATCATTTTCTGTTAATTTGGGTCTTTTAATATTTTTTAGCTCTCCATTTACAACACACTTATCAAACCAAATAACCTGCTCGTTAGGAAAATGTTTGATGCAAACTTGTGGACGTTTTAAGATACTTAAATCCACAGACTTCAACTTAAATCATTAGGAGTTTTTCGCAACCAAATTTCATGCATTTGTTTATCCACTGGCGAATTAAAAGTTGACACTTATTCGGTTTTAGTTTTATAGGTGGACCGACAACCAACAACACGTTCGCGGCATTGTTTATCTATTTTTATATATTTAATTTACTCATTAGCCATTAATTATTTGAACGCAGATCTCGACAGTATTTTTCGTGGGCTGCGTTATTTTAATAACTTTGATAAAATTCACATAAAATTCATGCCCGAATTAAAAAAAAATCGACGTAAACAAACATACTAAAACTGAAAACACACATGTTTTATAATGAAAGCTGGCCGGGAGGCGTTCTTTTGTGACCCTCCTACAGTCACGTGATATTTCCGCGCCCGGGCCGGTCTTTCTCGTGGGCTGCGTTTAGAAATCTGTTGATTTAAAAACAATGTTTTTGGACGATTCTTTAAAGATCTAAAATTCTGAAAATCAAATAATTTTCTTGCGGAAATTAGTTTGTTTTTTATTTTGAAAAATATGGAAAATTCAAATGAAAAATCTGCTACTTAAAAAAAGTTTAAAGATTTAAATTATGCGTTTATTTAAGAAAAACATAGAAATTTTTTCCAAAAACATGTTTCTCCCTGAAAATTTACGAAAAATTAAGATTAGAAGAAAGTTATATCCTAGAATGGACTTAACACTTTACTTTGGATGAAAGTAAATACCATAAATAATAAGATTTACCTTGAAAAAACATTTTTAGACAGGGTGTCTCAAAAACTTTTTATAGCTGTATATCGGAGAGAGACACGAGAGACGAGACCAGACAAGACAAGAGAAGGGCTCTCTCGTGCGATAGAAGAGTCCTATCGTCGAGACGAGAGTGGCGAGACGAGAGAAGGCATTCTCTCGTCTCGTCTCGTCTCGCGGCAACACTAATCTTAACACAATTTGTCCCATTCGGTAAAGGTATTTTTCGATGTAACAGAAATTGTCCTTTTGTTACAGAACAGCACATTGAACACGGTCGCGACTTTACATGAAACGCTGTCTGTATCCCCGTTCTCCCCTATGCTTGGCTGATAAACATTTTTTTTTTGTTTTGTAGATATGAAAAAGACAAATCTACTCTCATATGAAAACTTTGAAATAATGTTCCCAGTTTTTTTCAACATTTTAGAGGGACAAATAAGTGATCAATTTTTTAACGGCAAACAAGTTCAAAAGCTATTACACTCCAATGAAACATTTGATGCAGTAATATTGGAGCAATGGCACAATAACGCAAAAAAATACTTGGCTCACCATTTTAAATGTCCTCTTATTATATATAGCCCAGTTGCTTCAAACAAAAGAATAAATAGAATTGTGGGGAATCCAGAACCTCCAAGCTACGTTTCCGATTTACTTTTGAATTATATTGGTCATGATATGAGCTTTGTGGATAGAGCATACAATTTTATTTTTGGAATGTACCAACTTTTTACACTCAACATTGTATCAGACAACATACAAGATTCAGTTATTAAGAAACACTTTCCAAATGCACCAAGCTTTAAAGAAATAAACTCCAACGTATCGTTGGTACTTCTTAACTCCCATGTGAGTATCAATCCAGCAGTTCCACGAGTGTCAAATATGATAGACATAGGTGGACACCATGTCGCTCCTGCACAGCCTCTTCCTCAAAATCTACAGGAATTTATAGAGAGTGCTAAAGAAGGAGTTATTTATTTTAGTATGGGTTCGGTTGTGAAACTTTCCATGATGCCTAATACTACTAAAAACACAATTCTTAAAGTCCTCTCCTCTCGAAAAGAAAAAGTGTTGCTTAAATGGGATGCGGACGCTTTGAAAAATCTGTCAAGTAATATTATGATATCGAAATGGTTTCCACAGAACGATGTTTTAGGTAAGATAATGTTATACTGAATTTTCTCGGTCTTTAGTCCAGTCATTATGGAATTATAGCTTGCAAAAGGTTCATATCGCGATTTTGATATATGTTGTTGACATTGGGTCCTAAAAATACATTTTAGTTTTCGACGTTGGGGGGACCGGCTCCCTTCACCATCTTGAATTTAGTGTGCACAAAAAGGGCTTTTTTAAAATTACTGGTTACTGCATATTTTAGAAAAAATAGTTTTAAGCAAAAGTTGAAGACAAAAAAGCTTCCAACAAAAACACTTTTACACGTTTTTGGGTCAGACGAATGGTTTTTGAGTTATGACAACACTTCGCCGCCATTTTGATTAGTTCTATTTTTGTTTAGTGGCCTTTAACTTCGAAACTGCTTATTTTTGAAAAAAATCTGTAATAGCAGAAAATAAGATATCACTAAGTTCTCTGGGTACTACCCTTGCTGAGATACGAACCCTGAAGTGTTAGCAGTACACTCAAGCCCCCAACTAACATTTATAGTAGCGGCTACATGTTCTAAAGGCTTTGCTACTTTCTTATAGTAGAAATGTGGTGATCCCAACCAAAATTTGTTACTTTTTAGTTCTAACTACTATTTAGTATCAGGAAATAGTAGATGTTTCGTAAAAACGACCCTCTAAACTACTTCATAGGATTGTTTCTTGATAGTCGATTCTGATAGTCTTCTCTACCACAATAGGACGTTGCTAAAGTTTTACTTTCTTTTTAGTCGTTATTTCGTAGTCGCCCTGACTTTTAGATCCTACTTAATTACCACTAGAAAGTTAAGCTTCATTGGAGTCCCAAACAAGTGTATCCGACAACTACATTATAACTTTAATTTTTACCACAAAAGTTTGTGTCATCATAGTAACATCTGATGTAACAATGTAGACAAAATAACTTTTTGGATCAACTTTAAAGCCGCAACTACTTTCAAGTAACCTTTTCGACTATCAGGGAATATAGTTTGGGACGCCATGTTTTTATGTAAGAAAGAAAATTTAATATTTTTGTTGTCGTTTTATGAGCTCATATTAAAGAGCCATACTATTTTATAAACAAATTAGTTGAAGCTTACCAAAAATGCTCTTCTTAAGCACCATTTGTTGGAGTTAACTGTCGAGTATGAAAACATAACCTCCAAAATCACAACACAAAAATTCCATCAGCTACCAGAAAACGGCTCAATTTTACGGGCGCACCGGTTTTTTGCAATATATATAATGCATGTTATACAAAAAACTTTGCGTCGCACTCGAATTTTGATCCTCTGCTCGTAAATTCTCACACTTTTGGATAACATAGTTCATATTATAACCATAACCGAACAAAAAAACTAAGCGAGTCTGTTTACTGTTGTGTCCACCATATTGTGTAACAATTCTACCAAAAAGAAACGATTATATTATTTGCAACTACATCGCAACTTTTATGCCATTACGGAAAAAAAAACAGCCTCTACGACGTAGTAGATACCTGGCAACGACGTAGTAGTGTAGTTGTTACTACAGTGACTTTAAACACTTGGCCAAGTAGTTATAACCAGAAATTGGTTCCCCACTTAGGGAATTATAACGTCGCTGTATGGTATACTGAGACGTAGCGGGAGTACGTTGCGGTTACTTTTAAGAAATTCTTTCTAGTTGGGGTTTCGTCGTTACAACTTTAATTGTTTGTTGGGCCTTTTAAACTTACTAACGGAAAAGTCATCCAAGATGAACGTGGCCGTTATAATTTTGGAGTAGAGATATTCAGCAGCATGTAGGCGGCTGGTAGTACCGCGATGCTCATTTGGCCAGGAGCAATCGCAATGAGCGAGAAGAAAGTACACAGCAGTGTTGCACAAAGAATAATCATTAAATTTCTTACACGCGAAAACGTGAAACCTGCCGAAATTTGATGCAGATGGCGAGCACAGTTCGGAAATAAGACGCTTTCGTGGGTACCTGTAAAAAGTTGGTGCAAAGATATTAACGACGGCCGTGAGCGTGTCGACAACGTGGTCACCCACGTCGTCCCGGTACCATCATTTCTGCAGGCAAAGTTTTAGCGACCGTTTTCTGGGACTGGAGAGGAGTTTTGTTGGTCGATTTTTTGCACGAGCAAATAACAATAAACGCGGCTTGCTACTGCAACTTACTCGATCAGGGAAAGCTTGATTATCGCCAAAAAAGAAGAGCACAACCCATCCAAGACGTGTTGTTCCTGCATGACAACGCTAGACCTCATACGGCAGCTTTAACACAGGCCAAAATCAATTAAGTGCACTGGACTGTGCTGTAATACCCTCCACACAATCCAGATTTGTCACCTTGCGATTTTCATACGTTTGGCCCACTCAAAGATTCACTGGGAGACGAGTAATTTCAGACCAATGAAGAGGTGGAGGCAATTCGTGCGCAACTGATTAGATATCCGCCCAGCTTCCTTTTATGAAAACGGGATTAAGAAACTTTCAAACCCTTGGGAAAAGTGTATTAAAAGAGAAGGGGGATGTGTAGAAAAGTAAAAAAAAAATCTGTTTTGTGTCATGTTTCTAAATAACTAGTTTATAAACAAAGGTTTGTTTATATTAGATATACCCTCGTATTTCCATAGTGTATGCAAATCAATCCGAAATTATTCAGTTTTATGTCATCTTCTCAAAAGGTAAGCATTTTGCAGAAACTATGTAATCAACTTTAATATAGAAACTTTAATTATCTTTTAAACAATGTATCATCGAAGTGGGGCAAGTCTACGGTTAGCACTTAATTGGCATCCATAAATTGGGGTTATTTTTTAAGATCACGAAAAAAAATCATGTTTTTTTAGGTTTTATTCAGTTTTCAAAAAAACTAAGCATTTAGTTAAAAATGAGACAAACCTTGCAGGACACCAGCTTCCTATGTGTTTCCATAGTGTATGCAAAATAAACCGAAATTATTCAGTTTTATGTCATTTACTCAAAGGGTAAGTATTTTTTTATATTTTAAACAATATATCATCAAAGTGGGCCAAGTTCACGGTTAGCCTATAATTGGCATACATATAATAATGGGGTTATTTTTTAAGATCACGAAAAAAGAATGTGTTTTTAGGTTTTATTCAGTTTTCAAAAAAACTAAGCATTTAGTTAAAAATGTTAAAATACCTTTTTTAAAGAAAATAAAATGTTCTTTTAAACGGCGTATAACAAAGTTGTGCTAAAGCTTTTATTGATACTTCAGGAGGTCCGCATATTGATGTTATTTTTTTCTAATAATTTTTTTTTATTTATTTTTTTATTTTTTATTTTTTTTCTTAATTTTCTTAAAAAGTAAGCTTTATGGAAAATCTTGTTTTACTTTATTCTATTGAAAATAAATAATCTTTAAAACTATATGCATGTAGTGGGTTTTTGTTGACGGGGAACACTCAAAGAATATACGAGTATACGCAAGTTTAGTCAATTTGTTTTCAATTCAGTTTTTGGACGCCTCTGGTTTATTAACGGTTCCCTAAATATAACAACTATATACAAATCGTTCGAAAGAAAATGTAACTGTCTATAACATAGAGTTAAAGGTTGTTCCCGGTAAAGCTTGGTTTTTAAAAAAATTGGTAAAAAACTTGATAACAATACAATTTTTTGTGATTAAAAAAAAATCACTAAGCATGCGTATGTTCTTGAAGTGTTCCCCGTTAAAAAATCCACTTAATACATATCGTTTTACAGATAATTATGTTTTCAGTAATATAGAGTTAAGCAATATTTTTGGAAAGCTTAATTTTTAAGAAAATTGAATAAATTTTTTTTTGTTTAATTGTTCAAAAAAATAACCTCAATATGCGGACGCCCCTGGAGTGTCACTAAAGCTATTGCTTTAACACAACTTTATGATCCGTCGTTTTATTTTCTCTAAAAAATGTATTTTAACATTTTTCCTCAAAAGGATTAGTTGTTTTTGAAAACTGAATAAAGCCTAAAAAACTTAATTTTTTTTCGTGATCCTAAAAAATAACCCCATTATTATATGGATGCCAATTAAGGGCTAACCGTGAACTTGGCCCACTTTGATGATACATTGTTTAAAAGATAAAAAAATACTTACCCTTTGAGAAAATGACATAAAACTGAATAGTTTCTGTCTATTTTGCATGCACTATGGAAAAACATTGGAAACTGGTGTCCTGCAACCCTTCAGGGTTTGTCTCTTAACAAGGGTACTACCCAGAGAACTCACTGATGCCTCATTTTATAGGCTATTAGTTGGTCTTTATTTTATGTCATTACAGCAAAAATAAGCCGTTTCGAAGTTAAAGGCCAAAAAATCAAAAATGGCGGCGAAATGTTTAGCGTCATAACTCGAGAACCATTATTCTGACAAAAAAACGTACACAAAAGTTTTTGTAGAAAATTTTATTATCTTCAACTTTTATCTAAAACTTTCTTTTCTAGAATGTACAGGGACCAAGTAATTAAAATAATACCTTTTGTGCACAGTAAATCCAAGATGGCGGCGGAAGCCGCCCTCCCCCCAAGATCGAGAACTCAAATTATTTTTAGGACTCCACATGTGAAGAACATATGGTAGAAATCGCGACTGCATTACCTTTTGCAAGCTTTTTTTCGGTTTAATGACTGGTCTACTTCTAATATAACCATTAACGTTACTAGACCAGTGCAGATACCGAAAACGATTTAAGCGCCGATCTGGGCCAAAATCTAGGGGAGGGTCATGGTTTGGGTATATTTATTTTTTTTGGGGAAGGATAATTATCCGGTTGGGCTTTATTATCTAAAGGTGCACATATTTTTTTTCTAAGGGTGGGGAGGGGATAATTAATACCCCCTTCAAATCCGCACTTATTTCTTGATAAACTGTATAGTTTGTGTTATGGGTTTCCCTTTACTAAAAATTGCTAAATGACGTTTTTTCGAATCTCAACTCAATCTATGGTTTTTTCGTATCTGTATGACCCCATCATACTGCAACTCCGTGCTTTTATTGATAAACTGTATAGTTTGTAAAATATGAATTTTCAAATTGCCTTAATGGCAAATTATGGTGTTATGGGTTTCCCTATACTAAAGTTTGCTAAATGACGTTTTTTCGAATCTCAACTCAATCTATGGTTTTTTCGTATCTGTATGACCCCACCATATTGCAACTCCGTGCTTTTCTTGATAAACTGTATAGTTTGTAAAATATGAATTTTCAAAATTTTGCCATTTTGGTCTTATGGATTTCCCTATACTAAAATTCGTTAAATGACGTTTTTTCGAATCTCAACTCAATCTATGGTTTTTTCGTTTCTCTATGACTCCACTATACTGCAGCTCCGTGCTTTTCTTGATAAACTGTATAGTTTGTAAAATATGAATTTTCAAATTGCCAAATTCGCTAAATGACGTTTTTCGAAACTGAGCTCAAGCCATGGTTTTTTGTATTTTTATGACGCCACCATTCTGCAGCTCCGTGCTTTTCTTCATAAACTGTATAGTTAGTAAAAATTTGTCCATTTTTGTCTTATGCGGTTTCCTATACTAAAATTCGTTAAATGACGTTTCTTCGAATCTCAACTCAATGTGGTTTTTTGGCATCCCTCTGGCCCTACAATACTGTAACTCTGTGCTTTTCTTGATAAACTGTATACTTTATAAAATATGAATTTTAAAAGTTTTGCCATTTTGGTCTTATGGGTTTCTCTATACTAAAAATCGCTAAATGACGTTTTTTCGAATCTCTACTCAATCCGTGGTTTTTTCGGCGGATCTGGGACCAAATCTATGGAGAAAGGGTAATCTAAAAGCTAAAATTTTTCGAAAAAAGTAGAAAAAAAAACCGGTTTTTTTATTTTTGATTGTTACCTTCTAATTTTTTTTTGTTCTTGCCAAAAATTGGTGAAAAACACCAATTTTTGTGTCGTGGACGTTTATTCTTGACGGCCCGTGACGTGATGTATGGTGAGCGCTCACCCCTTTGGATTCATTTCCTGTGCAAAAAGGTGGTGGTTACCCAGTGATCCATGGTGAAAGTATTCAAAGTCCATCCGTGACAATTCTGGGTTTGTTAACAGGTCAGTGTCGTTACTCTTGAAATCTCCCCGTGCGAGTACTCCTCGAAATTCGAGCGAAAGTGGGCGTTTCTCCCCCAATCGTATTCTTGACATTCTCACCCGAAAAACGTGTGACATTTTGGCGACTTCTCACCGGAGAGATCTCGATAGGTGCCGACAGTGGCGTATATAGAAAAAAGTTTCGGGGTGGGCCCGACGCAGTTTGGGGGGGGGGGCCGAGACTCCATGAGGCCGTATTTTATGCTATTTTATGTTTGTATTCAGGAAATATGTGGAAAATATCTAAAAAAATCTTAGCTTCGGGGGGGGGGGCCCGGGCCCACCAGGCCCCCCCTTATATACGCCACTGGGTGCCGACGTGGTGACTTTTGTCCAAAACTCTGTGATAACCTAGACAATGTTGTTTTGGTTACGTGTGGGTTTTGTTTTTTTAAAGTTTTTTCCCTGTTTGTTTCGTAAATATTGAAGTATATTTTTTGGCCTCCATTACAGCCTTTTCCTTGATAAACTCCACCATTAAATCTTTTTGGGCTAAATATATTTTTTTAAAAACTGCTTTATGAAAAAGTATTATTAAAACAAATTTTTTAGTTTTTTTTATAAATTAGTTTTTTTGAACCGAACCGAACCGAACCGAAGAATACCGCATTTATGCAATACAGTGAGAAACGAGAGAGTGCTCACTCGTTGTCACCCCTCGGGGAGTACTCACTCGGGGAGATTTAAAGAATACTGCCACAGGCAGTGTTGGTGGGATCATTACTAATCGATTAAAACAGTAGTTGTAAAATCTTCATCAAAAAGCCAATTTTGGACTAAAAGACTAGAATAATATAATAAAGAATATTCTATTAAAAAAATTAACCATTTTAGCTCATCCGAATGTGAAGTTGTTTATCACTCATTGCGGTCAACTCAGTTTGACCGAACTCATCCATTATGGTGTGCCCATCTTAAGTTTACCAATTTGCTCAGATCAAAAACTTAATGCTGCTCAGGCTGAGTCAATGGGAATTGGAAAAACATTGAGCTTTTCGAAAATTACAGAAGAAAATTTCGGCAATGCTCTAGAAGAGCTTTTCGATAATCCAAAGTAAGTTTATCAAAATACAACCAGTGGCGGTTTCTCCATAAGTGCAGATGTGCACGTGCACTCCAAAATTTTACTTAAAAAAATATTAAACTTTGATCATTCCCTAATTTAATTCATAATTATCCCAAAAGAAATTCACTAAAGACTGGAATATACTCTAGGAATTAATACCTGATGTATGTGTTTGTATTCGTGTTCAAACTCATCAAATAACCATATCCGGAATACTACGTATATATGCCAACAACGCTTTTCTTTACTGGAACCAAATTCTATGCACCCTAGATGTTATGTCGCATGCTAATTACGAAATATAGAAAGAGAGGACGACATGTCCCAATAGAATTTTACAGTACATAGAATCTGAACCTTCCTTCTGCACGGCGCGTATACAAAGACCAGCCTCAATGCCGCCCGCATCCCCGTGATGACCCCTGCGTCGTCGGTTCGCGTTGCATGTTAGAGCAGATTACCAGCACTTTTAATTCGTGAACTTAGTAGTTGTGTGTGCAACGATTACTTTTGCAAGTATCGAATAGATACTGATACTTCCTCTTCGAGTATCAGATATTTTGTATTCGGTACTAAGTAATCATTATGTTATATAATACTGAGTAGAGTTGAAATTTTAAGTACTAAGTATGCAAAAAATAAAAATATTGATGTTTTACATGTTTGTAGTTTTTGAAGTGTAAACTTCATTAGGCGCGTTTAGCAATTTTGGTGGGTAGTGAATTCAACTGAGCCGTCAGTTATGGGCCAGTATTATTAATTTCGCCTTTTTGAAGTTTACACTTCTGCCGTGTGGTCTTAATCAAACACATTTTTTTTTTATTACGAAAATGTAGATATATTAATCTGGGGAATTTTGACAATGGCGGAAGTTTCTAATTCTGATAGCATTAGCGTGCAATATTTAAATAAATTTTCATCTACGCCATTAGAGGAGAAAATAAACTAGGTGTGATAATTTATTATTTATTTATAAAAACAATAATAATAGGTAGGTAACTAATATCTAACTAAATATCTCATTTTTTAATTATTTGCTCTAAATTATATGATATGACGGCCCACTCGAAGGCCCAAAAACTTAGCGTGCCACTGAAAAAAGATTTTCGCCTGCGCCGCAATTTTTATTTTTATTTTTTGGTGTGCACCCCTAAAGCTTTTTATCACGCGCCGCCACTGAATACAACGCGGACGAAAAGTCTCGTACAACGTCCATCTTTCCAGTAACGGATTTACTACTATCTACAATGACGTAGCTAGCCTCAAGGTGGGGGGGGGGGGGGCAGTGGCCCAGGTCTATGCCCCCTGGCATTTCTCTTGCTTACACGATGCTTATCTACTTTTTTAGTTTTCTTCTCTAAAGCCCGGTCTAGACATAACATTTTACCTTACGTCTTGCCTGTCAGTCAAAAGGGTCAAGTATGACGGTTGAAAGACTAGCGTACACACTTGATAGTTGTAACGTTTTTGATCAGTTTTTGATACACCATGGAGGAAGGACTGCTTTTGTCAATAATGTTTTTATTTTAAATGTCTATGACTTAACCGTTTCAGTAGCTAAACATAGTTTTTTAACCAGTTTTTCAAAATGTTGTACTGATTTAGTTTGGTAATGCATGTAAGTTTCTGCTCACGAAACATGTCGGGACTATTTGTTTAAAACAAATTCAAAATTAGTGGAGGAAGACAATAACCTGTTTGATTTCCTAAAAAATTATCTTATCTAATGTCGGACGTTTCGTATACCAACTGTTAGCTCCCGCTAAATTTCGCGGTTGTTTATATATATTTTTAAAAAACACACAACTGTATGAAGGACAAAGCGCATTCCGCGTATTTGGACATGCGCACCAACAACCCGTGAGATCCTTGTCAATCGCCTAGAGAAAATGGCGTGTTAATTTCGTTCTCCAACTATTTCAAATATCTACACCTGAAAGTGCTCGATTTTTGTGTACTAGCATAGAACTAGAAACTTCAGCCCTTCAGCTACGTGGTGACATCATTAGATCCAATCAGGGGCCCCTTGGAAGTGGAGAATTTGGCTGCAAAACTAGTGAGTGCATTTGTTCTGATTACCGTTGTGTGCCACCAATATTTTACCTATGGACGTTTTGATTATTTCGTAATTTCATATCAATATTTATGTTGGTTCGCGATTTCATTAATTAAAATATTTACAGTCCATTGCATTTAACGTTTTTCTAATCGTGGACTAACATAAAGTGCTCCTTCGACCGAATTATTTTAAATAATAAATCCATACGACGGTATTAATAATTATTTGCAAGCCGAATAATAACAGGGCGGTTCAAGGCCGCATCGTATTTGAAACGTCGAGTCGAGAAAGTCGTCGGTGTGGTGCGGTGCAGGGGGGTCTATCGCGTGGTCGATTCAGTAAACAAACCGAGAGGGATTCAAAACAAACAAAACAAACGTGCAGTGGTGTACCATATCATTTCGATATTTAAAACAATTTTCATCAATTGCGATAAATTAGTGCATATTTTCGACAATTCGTCATTTTTCTATTTCAGAAGCATTAATTTAGCGTTAATTGTATATTTACCGACAATTTCGTCATTTCAAAGGTAAAATCATGTCTGTCAAAAAAGCCGCGCAAAAACGCAAGGGTTTTTTATCTGCGATCACCGAGTGTTATGTGTTGTCACAGAACGCGGAAAAGGATGAAAGAGCGAGAAACGAGTTTCAAGTGAGGTATTCCGATTTGGATGAAACCTTCGATAAATGCATGCTGGCGCATAATGACGTCATTATGTTGATAGACGACTCGGACGATGAGGAGTTTAAAACGCAGGATGCGATCCTTTCAGAAGCTCGTAAATATTTTTATGCGTGTAAGGGGGTTTACTCTAAAATATTTCCGGTTGAGGCCCCATCATTTTCGGGATCATATGTTCGACAAAACGAATCTGAAACTCCAAAACTCAAAGAGTTAGGTATTCCCATATTCCGAGGTGATAAAATATTATGGCCAAGCTTTTTCGATCTTTTTAATAACATTATAGATCAAAATCAAAGTCTAAGTAACGTTCGAAAACTTCAATATTTATTTTCATATCTCGAGGATGAGCCTTTAAAATTGATATCAGGGATTAGCTTATCTGATCAAAATTATAAAATTGCTTATGACAAATTAGTCAATAGATATCAAAACAAGCGAGACCTCGCAAATGATGCTTTAAGCTCAATTATGCACTCCACCTTAAAAAACGAGTCAGCTAAAGAATTACGTAATTTAATTGACACCTTTTCTGAATCCCTAGAAATTTTAAAATCACTTAGCTTTGACGTTGACAGTTGGGACTTATTTTTTTCATTTTATTAGAAAAATTGGATATTCCAACGCGTTCAAATTTCGAAATGAGTCACGCTAATACTAATACCGAAATTCCCACTTTTCAGTCACTTTTTCAATTTCTAGAAAAAAGATGTAAAGTTTTGGAATCACTTCCTCAATCTACAGCACCCAAAAAGGTGCCTATATATCAAAAATCAAATTCTATGCAAAATCAGTCTGGGCAAAAGCCTACCTATCAAAATTCAAATTCTATGCGAAATCAGTTTGGGCAAAAGCCTACCTATAAATCATCCAATTCGCCTTTTATAGGACTGGCTGGCACCTCAACTAATTCAAGTACGGGAATAAAATGTTTCCGGTGTAATCAAGGTCACGTGCTTTCGAAATGTCAAACATTTCTTGATCTCTCACCTATCGATCGCCTATCTTTCGTCAAACAGAAAAAATTATGTCTAGCGTGTTTTCCCTTGCATGATGTAGATACGTGCAAATCAAAATATTCATGCAGGACTTGCAATAGTAAAAGGCACCACACTTTAACTCATATCTTAGAAACTAATCAAGAGTCTGGAAGCCAAGATACTAGTCCTGTCATTCACACACCACCTGTCAATAATCTTCATGTGTCATTAAATGCCTCAGGACCTTCAGGTACCTTTCTTTTATGCACCGCCATAATAGATGTTATGGACGGTTGCGGAAATTTTCAACCTGTAAGGGCACTGCTTGATTCTCGATCACAGACAGGATTCATCAGTGAAAAGTGTATTCAGCGTCTTAATCTTCCTAGGCGAAGTTACACCACTGAAATATTCGGATTAAATCAGATGTCTTCTTTTACTTCCAAAGGGCTCGTTCAATGTCACATTAAGCCACAAGGACAAGTCACTCCTTTACTTAATTTCGAAGCAATTGTGGTTCCACAACTATGTTCCAATATGCCTACATTCTCTTTGAACGATAATCAGTGGAAACACTTGCAAAACCTTAAACTTGCCGACACATCTTATTTCAAATCTAGACCTGTGGACCTGGTTATTGGTTGCGAGCTATTCGCACAGATATTCAAGGAGGGCAGGGTTCTTGGACAGGTAGGGCAGCCTTCAGCCCTTGAAACTATCTTTGGCTGGGTCGTCATGGGAAAGGTTGACGAAGTAGGTAGTCTTACGGAACGAACCAGTTGTTTTTTAACGAGTCATTCACCTCCTTTAGAGGTCATTTTCCCTAGGTTTTGGGAAATCGAACATTTGCCTAAAAAACAAATCTTATCAAAGGAAGAAAAACAGGCAGAATCAATTTTTACTGCTAGTGTAGTACGGCAACCGAGCGGTAGATTCATGGTAGATCTTCCGTTTAAAGACAAAATAAACCCTGACCTAGGAAATACTTATCCGCAAGCTTATCGTAGATTTTTACTTCTAGAAAATAGATTAATCAAAAATCCTGATCTGTACACTGCCTATTCAAGTTTCATGCAAGACTATATCGATTCTAATCATATGAGTTTAGTTTTATCTAGTCAACCAAAGGTCGACGTATCGTGTTTTTTAGCACATCATTGCGTACTAAAGCCGGAAAGCTTAAGTACAAAATTAAGGGTAGTCTGGGATTGTTCGGCAGTCACCCCAAAAAATATTAGTCTCAATGACACATTGTTATCTGGACCGAAACTTCAAAAGGATATTGCTACTTTACTCCTTACGTTTCGTCTTAATCCTATTGCCTACATTGCTGACATCAAACAGATGTTCCGTCAAGTCCTTATCAATCCTTACCACCGTCCTTATCAAAGGATATTGTGGAGGTTTTCTCCACATGACCCACTTTCAGTGTGGGAACTTTCTACTGTCACTTTTGGCATGACATGCTCACCTTTTCTAGCCATGCGTACCTTAAATGAGCTGGCAGAGAGAGAAAAGGAACGTTTTCCTATGGCTAGTACTGTTCTAAAAACGTCAATCTATATCGACGATATCTTGGGAACTAGCCCTTCGCTTTCTGAAGCTCTCTCCCTTCAAACAGAACTCAATGATTTGTTGAAGTCGGGAGGATTTGAACTTAAAAAATGGGCAAGCAATTATCCTGAATTATTGGCAACATTGCCAGAGTCCGATCGTCAAATGCCTCTCTCTTTCGACAAGGAGGAACCCCACTTTATCAAAGTTTTAGGACTTCAATGGCATCCAAAAAACGACATTTTTTCTTATCAATGCCGAATGATGGACAAACCCCCAACCAAACGTTCTATTTTATCTATCATCGGAACAATCTTCGATCCCTTAGGTTTTCTTTGTCCCTTGTTGCTACAAGCAAAATTTATTTTGCAACAGTTGTGGATATCGAAAATAGGCTGGGACGAAGAACCAGATTCTTCTATCATCGACTCTTGGAACAAACTTCGTTCTGAATTCCCGCTTCTTTCCAAATTTCAATTACCCCGACAAATCAAACTGTCAAAAACCAATACCTGTCAAATCATCGGCTTCTGTGACGCTTCAATTCGAGGCTACGCAGGCGTCGTATATTTTCGTGTAGAAGAGGAAAACAATATATCTGTTTCTCTCATATCTGCAAAATCTAGGGTCGCGCCTATAAAGTCACAAACTTTGGCTAGGCTAGAACTCCTAGGCGCATTTCTTTTAAGCGAATTAATTGACTTCGTTTTATCTAGCTATGAAGGAAAAATAACTTTTACAAATATCGTTACTTTCTGCGATTCGCAAGTCGTATTGCACTGGCTTTCATCCCCTCCTAATCGCTGGCAAACCTTTGTTGGAAATCGAGTCAGTAGAATCCAAGAAATCATTCCCTCAAACTCGTGGCGCTACATTCCTTCTGCTTTGAATGCAGCCGATATTGCGTCACGAGGGGCCACCCCTTCACAGCTCATGTCACATGACATGTGGTGGAACGCACCGTCGTTTTTGTGGTCTCCCGAAAACGAATGGCCCGATTTTCATAAACCAAAAATGCCGATTGATTTCGGAGATATTAATCTGGAGGAAAAGCCAAAAGTCTGTTGCAATGCGATAATTGATGTCAACTTCTTAGATCAGCTTCTTATCAAATATTCCTCTATATCAAAAATTCAACGTATCATTTGTTATGTCCTTCGAATAGTTAACCTTTTTCAAAACCATTCCTATCAAAAACCCACTAAGCCGCCGGACCAAAAAGTTATTTTTGAGAATATTGTTTTTCCTACCACCGGTGAGATGCAAAGTGCGTTACACCTTCTTATCAAACGCGTGCAAGGTTCTTGTTTTTCTGAGCTTTTTTCCGCGTTATCTAAGGATAAACCAATACCGAAACCTTTGCGAAAACTTTCACCTTTTCTTGATGAGAATAATATCATTAGAGTCGGTGGCAGATTACAAAAATCTGACCTTTTGTCTTATTCTGCAAAACACCCCGTCTTACTTTCGAGTGACCATCGTTTAACTACTCTTCTTATCGAGTCCGCTCATCGACAATATCTTCATCCTGGGTTTAAAACATTACATAATCTGCTTTTACAGCAATTTTGGATATTATCTGCCAGACGGGCAATTCAAAGAACCATATCCAAGTGCTTGCAATGTTTTAAAATCAACCCTAAACCCTATAGACCGCCCATAATGAGTTCACTTCCCGCTCATCGAATCAATCAACTTAAACCTTTTTCGAGTGTAGCTATCGACTTTTGTGGACCTTTCTTTGTGATTCCTCATCGTTACCGTGGTTGTAAAGCTTTCAAATCGTATGTCTGTGTGTTTGTCTGTACGGCCACACATTGCGTGCATTTGGAATTAACCATGGAACTGTCCACCGAAGGGTTCGTAGGTGCATTCCATCGATTCATTTCCAGACGCGGAAGCGTGACGCAATGCTGGTCAGATCAAGGCAGTAATTTTATAGGTTTTCGTAACCAATTACTGGATTACGCAAGAAGTGCTGCCACCAGACTTTCTATTCGTTGGCATCTGGGAACTCCTCTCAGTCCACATTTCAATGGCCTGGCAGAAGCTGGCGTCAAAAGTTTTAAAACTCACTTTGTACGAGTTGTCGGCGACCAGAAGTTGTCTATCATGGAGATGTCCACCCTTACCTGTCGCATAGAAGCCGTACTTAATAGTCGCCCTTTATCTCCTGCCTCTTCAGACCCACACGATCTTCAACCTCTTACCCCTGGGCATTTTTTGACACTTGAACCCCTTAATTCAGAAATTCCGGAGTCAGATTTGTCCGAGGTTCCCCTAAATCGGCTCTCGAGATGGCAACTAATCCAAAAACTACATAATGATTTTTGGAAACGGTATTCTATAGAGTATTTGCATACGCTACAACAGCGACACAAGTGGGCTGATTCGTCCCCAAATATCAAATTAAATGATTTGGTTATCATAACAAGTGATCACATTCAATCGCCTTTGAAATGGCCGGTCGGTCGGGTCATCGAACTGCATCCCGGCGGGGACGGTCAGGTGCGTGTTGCGATGGTACAAACGGTTACCGGTGTTTATAAGCGGCCAGTTGTAAAACTGTGCCTCTTGCCAAATTAAAAGTAATTTTAATTTTCTGCCTTTTACCGGGTATTACAATAGGTTTTTTTATTTTTAATTTTTTTTTGGAATTTTTTGTTTGTTTGTTTTGCCTTTTTTCGGGATTACGTTATCTCTAAATAAACTTACGATACTTATCTATTTTCATTCATTTATATTTATCGGTCGATTCTTTTTCTTATATCTATATCTGTCCGGTTGAGATTCTAAAATTGTGTGTTTTGGAGGGCAGTTATGTTAGCTCCCGCTAAATTTCGCGGTTGTTTATATATATTTTTAAAAAACACACAACTGTATGAAGGACAAAGCGCATTCCGCGTATTTGGACATGCGCACCAACAACCAGTGAGATCCTTGTCAATCGCCTAGAGAAAATGGCGTGTTAATTTCGTTCTCCAACTATTTCAAATATCTACACCTGAAAGTGCTCGATTTTTGTGTACTGAAGCATAGAACTAGAAACTTCAGCCCTTCAGCTACGTGGTGACATCATTAGATCCAATCAGGGGCCCCTTGGAAGTGGAGAATTTGGCTGCAAAACTGGTGAGTGCATTTGTTCTGATTACCGTTGTGTGCCACCAATATTTTACCTATGGACGTTTTGATTATTTCGTAATTTCATATCAATATTTATGTTGGTTCGCGATTTCATTAATTAAAATATTTACAGTCCATTGCATTTAACGTTTTTCTAAACGTGGACTAACACCAACTTCTAAGTTGCACTCGAAAGGAATTAAAATTGTATGCACTACCACAAGAAATGCCGCTAAAACTGACGTTTTACCGGAAACAAAGCCTCTACCGATCAGTTCAACAGGTCCGGCTTCAGTCCTGTTCAGTTCAGGCAAAACGTACGTTTTATTGTCTACACGAAAGGTTTTGCCTGATCCGTTTTACCTGATCAAGTAAAACGTCAGGCAAAACGTTATGTGTAGACCCCGCTTTCTGGATCAGCTGTTAATACACATAATATATTTGTTAACAAACGTAACTTTTGGTACCCGTGAATTTATAAAAAAGTCTTCGTGGCTAATCAGGTAAAAAGAAGTTTTTGTTTCTATCATATTTTTCCGTGGGTAGCTCGAAAGCTTATCCGCAAGGGCTTAAAAATTCCGCTGATTGACGCTCACGTCTTGAAGGTGGGTAAAGACGAATAGTCAGAGCATATTATTTTAAAAGGCTTTCCGTTTTCGGTCTAGAAGCAAATCATATAACTTTTTGGCAACAGACCATTTCCCCCTAATTTGACCCCGCTGAATCCGAATATCTCTGTTGCCAACTCGAAAAATCGACAGGGACGGAGAAAATCCCCTCCAAACCCCCAAAAACCAGTTTTTTTCAGTTTTATGCAATTTTCTCGAAAACTAACCTTTTCATCGAAAATTGTAAAGAACAGTTTTTTGTGGAGAATAAAATTCCCTTTCCAACGATGTATTGGTCAATAAGGTTAGGATAAGCAAGTAGCTCTTCAGTGGCGTACGCAAATTGGGATTATTTAGAAAACACATGTTTATTATAGGTTTTTCAAAATTTTCTCAAAAACTACACTTTTTAGTATACTTTATTGTAGAACATAACATTTTCTTTTAAAAACTTTATTAAAATGTCGAGTTGTTGCCATATTTAAGGCTTCAGGGGCGTACTAATATAAACTTATTTTCAAAAATAACTGAAATAATCAGTTTCCCTTGCATATTAAATATTTTTTCTAAGATTTTCAGAAAAAAATGTGCTTTTATTCTTTATTGAGGATAAAACAATTTCTTTTTAAATGATATATTACAAAGTGAGGTTAATGTTATGATAAATACTTCAAAAAGGTTCGTAATTTATACCTACTAAAATAAAATGTTCCAAATTAATATAAACTGTTTAAAGCAAAAAAACACCGGTGGTTATAAGGGGAGGGGGCACAGGGGCCATGGCCCCCCCTAAGCAATATTTTTGTGCAGAAAGTAACAGTAGTAACTTTGACACAGGTGTTTTTGGTTATTTTTTTAAGCATATCGAACTAAAAATAAAGTGGTGAACCTTATGCAACGGTTTGGGGGGGGGGGCATAATCATAATTAGGTACTCATAAATATATAAATTTTTACAATTTACGGACGCCCCTGGAAAGTTTTCTATAATATGGGTCACATTTTGTGACACACTGTTTAAAAGGATATTTTATTATCGGGCCCGCCGCTGAAGCCATAAAAGGTCGAAAGTACAAAAGGTCGAAAAAAAATCGACAAAACAAAATATTAAAAATACAAATTTACCGTATCAAGTCGAATTGACCTGTCCAGCCGATGTGGACCCGCGGCCGTACTTTCGATCTTTTGTACTTTCGATGTTTTGTACTTTCGACCTTTTGTACTTTCGACCTTTTGTACTTTCGACCTTTTGAACTTTCGACCTTTTGTTTTTTGATCTTTTGTACTTTCGACCTTTTGTGATTTCTACCTTTTGTACTTTCGACCTTTTGTATTTTCGACCTTTTGTACTTTCGATCTTATTTTTTCGACCTTTTGTACTTTCGACCTTTTATCCGCCGCTCTTTATTATCCACCGAAAAGCTAATAAGACACAAAATTGATTAGTTTGGATTGATCTTAAATAATTTCTTTTAATTAAGAACACCACTGGAGCGGTAAATATAAAATAACTTCCACTTTGTTATACATCATTTGAAAGGAAATTTGATTGGCTATGACGAAGTATAGAACATATTTCTTGATAAAGAACTTGGTTTTTAAGAAAATTGAATAAAACGTATGAAAAACATGTTTTTTTTAATGATTTGTTGAAATCACCCCCATTGACGGACGTCGCTGGAGAGTTTGCTATAAGTCAAACCGCACCGAGTTTCACATTTTTAAAAAGGGAAGTTTTTGAGAAAATTAGATAAAACGTGTAACAAAAATGGTTTATTTTCTGTTTTTTCAAAATTAATATAATTTACGGATGCCCCTGAAGTTTTATTTATAAAACCGATTTAATCATGTTATACGTCATTTTGAAGGAAATTTTATTGAGTATACCAAAATGTAATACATGGTTTTCTGTAGATATTAGTTTTTAAAAAAATTAAATAAATCTTGGAAAAAAGAGGTATTTTTTCAACTTTTTTTAATTACTTCAAATAACGGACGCCGCTGGAGAGCTTGTTATTAGTCTAACTTTATTAAGTTATACCATGTGGAAAAGGGAATTTTATTGTCTACAATAAAGTATATTATACATTTTTCTCTTAGAAGCTTAGTTTTTAAGAAAATTTGAAAAAACCTCAAACTTTCAGATTTTGGGGGGTCTGGAGGGGGTTTTTGGAGGTTTTTGCAGCCATTTAAAAAAAAATAATATGTTTTTATTTTTTAATTATACAAATATATATTTTGAATGTACACCTGTAACAATTTGGGCTCTTCGGCGGCAATTTAAAATCCGCCGCCATTTTGGCCGCCATCTTGAATATCTCAGCCCCTGTCAATATTTCGAGTTGGCAACAGGGATATTCGGATTCAGCGGGGTCAAAATAGGGGGAATTGCCCATTTACCAAAAAGTAATATAAAGTGCTTCTAGAAAGTGGATTTTCCCGAATCTTGCCTGAACTAGAAAGTGCTATCGAAGGATAAATTATTTTCTTTTCAATCGATCTTTTCATCGGTCGATATATTTATTAGTTTAGTTTGGATAGTTTATTACTCGCCTGCTCTTGTTCTAGTTTCTCTCGTATGTCGGTAGATGGCGGTTATTGTGGAAGTTTTCTCACTATAGACGTACGATGAAAGACAAAACGGTCTCATTAACTTCGAAAGGGTGTCACATTGACCAAGCAGTGCTCTGAGGCAGTGTTGCCAGACTTTTCTGACGAACTTCCTTCAACTAAGTGACAACTTCATATCCATCAAAACATAAAAACAGGTGGATGGTTGACACCAAACCAAAATAAAAATTGAAGAAAACCAAATAAATAAAAGATTTATAACTTAAATCATAAATTATAAAAACCAAAATTAAAAATAACGTATAACTTTGCCTCAAAATAGTAAAAATCCTTCAAATTAGAATAAAAATCTTTAAACATTAAAAAGTAAAAATTTTTGTTCAAAACCCTTCATATTGAAAGAAAACCTTCAAATCTGGCAACACTGTTCTGATGAGTCTCATAAAAACAAAACAGTCAACTGTCAACACTTATTAGGTGTCCATTAGATCTTCGACCCCCTTCGATGAGTTTTCGAGCTATATCTACGGAAAAATATGAGACAAAAAAAACTTTTTTTTACCCGATTAACCACGAAAACTTGTATGATAATATATTTGTATTTTTAAGGCAGTCGCGACGCTTGGTATATTTGGATATTTAGTTAGATATTAGTTACATACCTATTATTATTTAAATTATAAATTAATAATAAATGTATCATCCCTAGTTTACATATTTTCTCTTCTAATCGCAAAGATGAAAATTTAATTGCCTTTAAATATTGCACGCTAATGCTATCAGAATTAGAAACTTCCGCCATTGTCGTAAATACCAAATCGTCGAAATCAAAACAAACCGCCAGCGCCCGACCGATAATGCCAAATTAGTGGTGTGCAAATACTATCTAGTACTCTACACTTTAATATCTGATACATGGGCGGATTCGAAGTAATCGAATCCTTCGACGCCAAATACTCGTTACTCGTTACTCGTTAATCCCGAATGGAACCGAAGCCGAAGTGTTACTTTCGTGTTAATTGTATCGGCATCGGCCGTATGAGTAACGAGTTTGGAGTACCTGTAATCATTTGGACCGATATTTATTTACTTAAATTATTAAATAAACTATTGCGTATACGTATACGATTGACAACATAGAAAATCTCAGTATTTATTGGATTTACCGATAATATAATTATTACTTAGTACCGAATACAAAAATCTGATACTCGAATAGGAAGTATCAGTATCTACTCGATACTTGGAAAAGTAATCGTTGCACATCACTATGCCAAATTGTCTAAGCGCAGTAATTAAACGTTCCCGTGAGCTGCTCGAGTATGCAACGCGAACCATGGGCGCGGGGGGCGTCATGGGGGTGCGGGCGGCATCGAGGCTAGTTTTTGTATACGCGCTGTGCCCAAGGAAGGTTCAGATTCTATGTACTGTAAAATTCTATTGGGATATGTCGTCCTCTGTTTCTATATTTCGTAATTAAAATGCGACATAACATCTACAGTGTAAATAAAAGTGAATAATTAGATTCGAACTAACTATATAGCGCATCCGCCATGCACCGCAGGTGGTTTGAACACAAATACAAACACATACAAACCGGGTATTAATTTGTAGATAATACTCCAGTCTTAAGTGAATTCCGTTTGGGATAATTAATAATTAAATTAAAGAATGATCAAATTTTCATATTTTTTTAAGTAAAATTGGGAGTGCACGTGTACTTATGGAGAAACCGCCACGGTTTTAAGGTCAAAAATACCATTCGTACTATTGAAGTCTGCACACAAAACACACTATTTGCCTATTACGGTCATTACCAGAGAAGAGCCTTAATCATTCCCATCACAAATTGGTGTGCACCGTATATATTATGTATACTACTAACCGGACTCGACAGGACCCAACATGAACCAAGTCCTGTACTAATTTGACGATACCGATGACCCCTGATTCGCAAACTCACTTAAAATTACTTTTAGGTATTTCAGAAATGCCAAAGCTCATTCAAAGATAATGCACGACCGTCCGATGAAACCAATGGAAACTGCAATATATTGGGTAGAATATGTCATAAGGACTGGTGGAGCTCCACACCTGAAAGTAGCTGGAGCTGACTTGCCATTCTATACGTATTTCTGTTTGGATGTTATAGCTGTTTTAGTAATATTTTTATTAATATTTACAGGATGTTTATTTAAAATACTAAAATATTATGTAGCACTTTTTTATAAAATCTCTAAAGGAAACTACAGTACATTTGAGGTGGCAATTTTTTATTTGTCAGGTATGTTGTTGGCGTATTTTTGTTATATATTGTTAAATCATGTTCTAAAATTTGTTTCAGCGGCGTAGCTAGTGTAACCTGCGGTAACCACCCCCCCCCCCCAATTGTTGATTGTAGGTTACGTTAAAATGATGGTTTCCGAAGAGTAAGACCGCAAAGATAAATTCTTTATACGCGGTCTATGGTAAACCTTACACCAATGCCTACAAGTGTTGCCAACCCGTCCTGATTTCTCAGGACTGTCCTGATTTTTAGCAAAAGGTCCTGCGTCCTGACAACACCCTTATCAGTACAGCAATTGTCCTGATTTTTCGAGCATAGAAAAATAAAATGCTTCTTAAATCTATAAAGTCTTCAATCAAATCTGATTTCAAAAGAAAAAGTGTAACTTGATTTGTTCATACAATTTACATTTATTGTAAAAATATTTAACGTTATCATATTTTCCAATATTGCCACCCCAAATGAAGACGAATACTTTGATTTTTTCAAAATACATACCGTTTGGTGGATGATGTCATCAAAAAAGTTGCAAAAACAATATTTTTAGCATTTTTTAAGAGCTTTCCAACGATGTACTACAACATCAATTTATGCTACATGTAACGCAAATAATTCAACTATGGTGGTGGAGAAAGTAACTGTGATCGAGTGTCTCCCTACGCTTTTTTTTATTAGTATATTGTCAAGCATCGTGAAAAATTCTAACTGGTAACCGGAAGTGAACAAATATATATATATATATATATATATATATATATATATATATATATATATATATATATATATGGACTATATTGATATAATTTTTATTAGATAGTTAGTTATTAGTAAATAAGTACTAAGACCTTAAGACTTAGCATTGTAGACCGGGTTTAAGTATCAAGTCTATAGACTTGATACTGACCGGTTTAAGTGTATTTTTTTAATACTCACAGGTCAAATAACTGCAAAGATTTGGTTCACCCTAATGTGCAATACGATAAGTAAGCATTTCTTAGCGAGTTTCATCTCATATAAATTCAAAGTAACTTTTAGTAAATTTAGCCCGTGCAGTCGTAGGATTCCAAAATTAGTCTTAAACTGTAGTACCATCCAGTGGCGTATATAGAAAAAAGTTTCGGGGGGGGGGGCCGAGGCCTTTTCGGTGGGGGCCGAGACCTCTTGAGGCCGTATTTTATGCTATTTTATGTTTGTATTCATGAAATATGTGGAAAATATCTAAAAAAATCTTAGCTTCGGGGGGGGGGCAGGCCGCCCCCTTATATACGCCACTGGTACCATCCCTGAGGGGTGGTTTAAAGTTCGAAAAACAATAGAAATAATCCATGATTGACAAAAAAAATTATATACAAAAATATTCAAAGCTAAATAATACATAAATAACTTAAAACTATATGTGTAGATCCATATTAAATACGTATCAGTATTTAAATACTGTAAAAAACACAAGATAGAATCCCTTTTGAAATACACATTCACCAAAACAATCGACCAACGGTTTAATCGTCTTTAACTTGTCTAAAAAATTAACATGTAAAATATAGCGGACAGCTGACACTGACTTACATCGTTTTTTATTCAACACTTTCTAGTGACGTTTGGAGGTTTAAATATGGCTACCATTTTTAAACCAAAATATTTTATTCTTTTTATTTATTTATAACCTTTGTGTGGAAATAATGCCCTTGTTACAACGAAAAAAGATAACCGATATCGCAAGGTATTTATGAACAATTTATATAAATATTAAAAACTATTGCATTCACTGGAAAAATAAGTTAAACCTTCAACCAAAATGTAGACTTTTAAACCTAGGATTGTAGCACTTAGCACTGTAGACCCTTTAGTAAATACTGGTGGTAATGTCTTTGCAAAATTAAGAAGTTTTTTTAAAATTGATATATTATAAAAATTAATGATATTTTATGTTTTACTTTTTGATAACAATATGTGGCTATATCCTGACAAACCTAAATTCAAAGTTGGCAACTGAAACCTACCATCTTATAGTTTGTATATTTGAGAAACGAACTAATTAAAATATTAAACATTTGAATTCAAAAAATCTGTATGTAGTAACTCCAGGCCTGCGGTACTCGTTTGATGGTTACAGTTACTTTAATATTAAAATAAGTATAATGTATCAAGGAGATAATGTGAGAATGGCATTAACTTATTAATATCTTTTTACAATACCGATATCCAGAAGAAAAAATCGGGAGATTAAAAAAATGTAATAAAAATCTCTTTTAACACACTTTGTTGACTATTTTGGTGAGGATTAATCCCCCTGATCTCCCCCTTCGATACGGCCTTGCCAATATCTCATATCTTAGTTGCAAAAGATTATTTTTGGTGCTAAAATATATAAAAAATCTAAGAAATCGATTAACCGATTGAAAAATCGGTATTGGTTCCGTTCGGTTCGGTCCAATTCAAATTAAGGAGATCAAGTTCATTATTAAAAAAGTCGTTACCATATGAAAAATTAGCATACCTGCTCTGCCGCCGGTAGTTAAAAGGGCGCAAGTGACCAAAGTGTGGTTCGGAAAAAACCGACTTTAAAGTTTTAATTGTTTATAAGGCAGTACTACAGTTATTTGTTTTTTAAAGTTCTTTTTTAAATTTTATTCCATAGGACATGATGGAAAATCCGTCAAGACCAAAAACCTAAATTCGAAAAAAAATTACTTGCAGCCTTTTAACTAACGGGGGCAGTGATGTTGTGTGTTGAAATTTTGTACGTTTTTTTTTTAGTTTTCATTTTGTGAAAAAATTAGATATTAATTATATTAATAGGTACTTTGTGTTTAATATAAGCATACAGATTATAAAACTTTACAAAAATATCTAAAGGAGTATCACAGATATTAATAAAAAATGAAATTTTCTTTAAGTCTTTAAACACCTTATATCTCACAAGTTAGGAAGATTAGAATATGTATACATATGTTTATATGAAGTTTTTTTTTCGCAAAATGCAAATTACATCCTTTAAAATTAGCACTTTATTTAATACCAGAACCTCCATAATATAAAAAACAACGGTAACACAATATGGCTTCGTTTTCTTTGCCGTAAAATTTTTGTGCCGAAGCGAGGGCCGAATAAAAAAAAATTGCCAGGGCCGGTTTGTTTGAGCCCATCCAACCCTGCAACCAAGAAACATTGGAGGTTCCGTCAGGGGCTTTTTAGTTCTTACTAGAGGTCTATACAAAAATTCACCAAAAAACCCCAATATCTCTTGAAGGCAGTGGCGGTTTCTCCATAAGTGCACATGTGCACGTGCACTCCCAAATTATACTTAAAAAAATATTAAACTTTGATCATTCTTTAATTTAATTAATAATTACCCCAAAAGGAATTCACTAAAGAATGGAATATTATCTAAAAATTAATACCCGTTATGTATGTGTTTTTATTCGTGTTCAAACCAACTTCGAATCTAATTCTTTACGGTAATTTGCTGGAACCAAATTCTATGCACCGTGGATGTTATGTCGCATGCTAATTACGAAATATAGAAAGAGAGGACGACATGTCCCAATAGAATTTTACAGTACATAGAATCTGAACCTTCCTTCGGCACCGCGCTTATACAAAAACTAGCCTCAATGCCGCCCGCACCCCCGTGATGCCTCACGCGCACTTTTTAGTAGTGCGCGCATAGACAACTTCCTATTATCGGTCAGGCGCTGGCGGTTTGTTTTGATTTCGACGATTTTGTATTTACGACAATGGCGGAAGTTTCTAATTCTGATAGCATTAGCGTGCAATATTTAAAGGCATTTAAATTTCCATTTTTGCCATTAGAAGAGAAAATATAGGTTAACTAGGTATGATACATTTATTATTTATTTATAATTACAATAATAGGTAGGTAACTAATATCTAACTAAATATCTCATTTTTTAATTATTTGCTCTAAATTATATGATATGACGACCCACTCGATGACCCAAAAAGTTAGTGTGGCACTCGAAAAAAATTTATGCCTGCGCCGCATTTTTTTTTTTTGGTGTGCACCCCAAAGCTTTTTACCACGCGCAGCCACTGCTTGAAAGGACACTGTATAGTTCAGGCCCTACATCCGAGATTCAAGCGATATTTTGCGTTTAATGATAGAAGCAACACACTTGGTATGGATAGACCTAACACTCGCCCGAATATTTTACCCCCAACGCTGGTGGTTCCCTCCTTGAAACGTACTTTTTGACAGTTTTTTGCTAATAACTCGAAAACGGTCAACTTTTCTAAAAATATTCTAAAGATCATTTTGCAAGCAGATAAAATAAAAGTACCCTCTAAAGGCAGTGATGCACGTTCCATAGGCCTACGAAAAAAGGAGAAAATGTTTAAAATATATTTTTCTTAATTTTCTTGTGGTATTTTGTATCCTTAACACATTGTTTTTTTCAAAAAAGTATTTTTGTGCAAAAACCTATTGTATACAGTTATATATGTAATAAGTTAGACATAACTTTTTACAGTAGTAGTAGTATAAAAATAAATGTGTGTGTTGCTTCTATTAGTAAACGCAGTATCGGACCCCGTAGGGCCTGAACTATTAGTCGTGATGTGGTGGTTAGTGGTGGCACTATCCTAGACCCTAGCCACGTCACTTTTAATTTTTTAAGACTAAAAAATATCAAAATGTGTACTTCTGTTATATGTATTATACCACAAAAAATATAGCCTATACCAATTACTTTGTGAATATACTAAACGCCTAAGTGTTCAATGTAAAGCGGGGTCTACACATAACGTTTTGCCTGACGTTTTACTTGATCAGGTAAAACGGATCAGGCAAAACCTTTCGTGTAGACAATAAAACGAACGTTTTGCCTGACCTGAACAGGACCGAAATCGAACCTGTTGAACTGATCGGTAGAGGCTTTATTTCCGGTAAAACGTTCGTTTTAGCGGCATTTCTTGTGATAGTGCATACAATTTTAATTCCTTTTGAGTGCAACTTAGAAGTTGGTATACGAAACGTCCGACATTAGATAAGATAATTTTTTAGGAAATCAAACAGGTTATTGTCTTCCTCCACTAATTTTTAATTTGTTTTAAACAAATAGTCTCGACATGTTTCGTAAGCAGAAACTTACATCTTCAGGGGACATTACCAAACTAAATCAGCACAATATTTTGAAAAGCTGGTTAAAAAACTATGTTTAGCTACTGAAACGGTTAAGTCATAGACATTTAAAACAAAAAAATTATTGACAAACTCCATGGTGTATCAAAAACTGATCTAAAAACGTACGTTAAAACTATCACGTGGGTACGCTAGTCTTTCAACCGTCAGACTTGACCCTTTTGACTGACAGGCAAGACGTAAGGTAACATGTTATGTCTAGACCTGGCTTAATAAATAGCAATTAAAAAAATACATGCAATTACCTGTCATTATTATTAAAATAAGTTAAGTTTTTTTATCACAAAATTGTTTACAGCGGTAAGGCACTTAAACGGAATGATTCTTCTATTTGCCCCAAAAAACTCACCTATATTATTTATTGTAAAATTCATAAACGTATACTTCTGAAAACAAATTTATTATGGCACCAATAAACCCTCAACATTGTGGTTTTTCATATTTAAAGACATTATTCAACAAGCTAAACAATTTTAGAAATTCTAATAGGTAGGTACTGCTAGAGACCCTGTATGTATGACATATTTTAATACAATCATACAAACAGGGTCTCTAGGGCCGCTTGACATGCTGTATTACAATAAAATTTGCAGGCAAATGCCTTAAATTTTGCCTAGGTGTATGCGCAGTACAAATCCAGCTGATTGTTGCAGGCAATCCATTTTTATCGGTCTGGTGCCATTTTTTTGCATGCAAACTGTACTTGCATGCAAACTGGGGAATTTTTACCTAGATTCTGGGGAATCCATGCATGGCCACGCACAGTGTCAAACGAAAAGAGGATTTTTTGCAGGCAACAATTTGACCGAAATTTTTTGCTTGCAAATATTTGCAGCGCGTCATGCACCATGTCAAGTGGCCTTAAGTACTGCCACAGCCCTCTTTAAATCAAGCCTGACTCTACTTTGAATAGCAACAGCTTCGAAGACTGACAGATCCAAAATATTTCTCTATTTTGAAAACAAAAAAATATAGACTAACCCTCAGATGCACCGTAACAAGGCTTGGCTAATCCATTCACCCTCTTTGTTGTTTTGTACGTGAGCAACAAGGACCTAATCGCGATTAGACCCATATGGTGGTGCATATGAGGGTAAAAATAATGGAAATGTCAGCCTTCGACAGTGTTCTATTTCAAACAAGGATCGGGCTTGTTAATTTTAAGGGGCTGTGGCGCTGTGGTGATGTTTGTAAGCAGCAAATACTTCAATTTTTTAAATGCAACAACAAGACATTCTGTACTATTTTTATTCTTCTTCAGAACCTCGTCTAATTGGATTATTTTGCGTTTTCTATAAATTTTTTTCACTTCACAGAAAATTAAAATGAAAAAACCACAGAGAAATATATAAAATACAGCGCAACAATGTTATTTGTTTCCGATTTAAATTTGCCGCCAAACATTCATGAGACCAGTTTGTATTAGAGAAAGAGGGAATACATATAAAAAAGGAGACGTTATAGGGCGAGTTTGTAAAGTAATCTAATTTTGCTCACCGATTACATCGGTTTTTTGACATATGACGTTTGACATTCATTTGACATTTTCATTCGGCAAGTCCGATGAACACCAAAAAATAAAAAAGAACGCGATGAAACAGATTTCTGAACCTCGCTTTTTTCGTTTTTAATTTATTTTCTAAAAGATTCTCTGCAATAATACATGGAAACAACATTTTCAACGTAACCTTCAAACCTAGCATGCCGCGGTCTGGTGATATCAAAATTAACTCCAGATCTTCATCAACAGAGTTTTGAGTCACTATTTATATCTTTTAAGATGACTATCGAAACTTTGCTTACCACACCGTGGAGCATTTATCAAAAAAAAAACTACAAAAAAAATAAAAAATTACACACCAGAAAAAAAAAACACAAAAAACAGCTGGTTTTAATGTAATTGACATTGATCGAAGATTGCTCACCGACTTTCAGGGTCGGTGAGCATTGATGTCATCAATTGGTGCCTTAGTGAAATTCATCAGATAATTTACGAACCCGATGGATTTCAACGAATTGCACTGATTAATTTAAAAACTTTGTTTTCATCGATGAGCTCATCGATGCCTTTACGAACTCGCCCATACTAAACTTCGATTTTGTTTCTTGTCTTGAGGTTTTTGATAATGTCCGGTTATTAATTATTCCGTTTTTGCCATTTGACTGTCATACCATGTTTATTTAGGACGATTTTGTTTTTGTTATTTATGACAGTGGATAGGGATTCATTCAAGCAGTTGACTATTCCTTAGTTGCTTACCTACTGTAATAGTACCAAAATAATTCGATTAGGTTCATTCAAACCAGTGTGCAGTCAGGTGTGACGACCCGCCGCCTTTTTAAGCCTAAGACGCCTGTTTTCCCTAAGGAGTGGTTTCCATATGTTTGGTATGTCCATGCTTGGTTGACTAAAAACCTTATTCTGCGTTAAAATCGCAGCTGCAATAAACTTTCGTTTTCGCCATTGTGAATCTTTATGCAAAACTTTAGCTTCTGACCACTGAATCCTGTGATCATTTGACCATGCATGATCTGCCGGATTTTTCAATATTCCCTAATTTGGTCCTTTTTAGATGTTCATTTACTCTAACCTGAACATGGCGTTTCGTTTCACCTACATATCATTTAATACACTTACATGGGATTTGGTAAATACATTCCTTATTATTTGAGGGATTTTCTGGTTTTGATTTAGTTACAAAACTCCTTATCGTATTTTCTGATGAAAATAGTGTTTTTATATGATAGTGCTTGGCTATTCTTGTTATGTTTCTGAAACCCCTAGAACATATGGAATGTAAGTAACACTCAACGGATTATTATTTTGAGAATTTGCTGCATTTGGTTTGTTTGAAATTTTAGAGATCGTTGAGTTTATTAATTTCTCGGAATAACCATTCTGTTGTAAGGCCTTTTTAATGTTGATTTCTGTGGTTAATTCTTTATTATTACTACAAATATTTACGAGTCTTAAATAAAAACTTCTTATAACTTCTTGTTTTGTAGCAACAGAATGATTAGACTTAGGAACTCTCCCGTGTCTGTAAGTTTCCTATATGCAGTGGTTTGAATGTTTCTGTCTAATAGTTTGACAAGAACATCCAAAAAAGGTAAGGCCGAATCTTTTTCAATTTCCATGGTGCAGTTGATTGTCGAACACCTTTCAGATGGTGTAGAAAATTCTGTAGTTCATCATTTTCCGGCCATATAATAAATGTGTCATCCATGTATCGTAGCAATAGTTTTGGTTTGACTCTTGCTGTGTTGATCGCATAGTCCTCGAACCACTCCATGTAGATGTTTGTTACCACTGGCGAAAGAGACGAACCCATTGGAAGTCCATCATTTTACCCGTAAAACTTATCTTTTAGGGGAGAGTGTTCCACAGTGGATCAATTTTTTTTTGAATAATTTTTTTTTAAAGAAAAATCTGTTTTATGTTAAAAATATATTTACCATCAATAAGCATATTATATTGCCGCCATAATGGAAGAAGTTTGGCAATAATTGCTTAATACTAATTGTGTTTATTTAACATAATTTATTATCATGCAATTTGTTTCAGTGTAACCCACTTATGGGGTACAGTGAAACTATCGGTGGGGTACAATGAAACACATACTTTTTATGCAAATATATTGTTAAATACAAAATGAAGCCAAGTATTATCAAAATTTTACTCACTTAGGCCTAAAAAACTACTTAAAATATTTTAGCGAACATCAAAACTACTTAGATTTATCTCAAAACTGATATAGGAATTTTGTCTTGTGGTCGAACCAGATAGGATCGGTTGAGGTAAAATCATTTTAATATCTGCCAGCTGAACAACTGAAATATCCGGGTTTGTGGGAAACAAGAATTTGCCTACTATTTTCGAGCTTTTTCTCATAAATGAAACTTCAAATTCATCTTCTGCTAATACGTTCATTACTTTGCCAACAAAGTGTACCAAATTCTTGGCTGTAAACTGTACCAAAACAAAATCATCTTTAGTTGGTTGCCTGGTTAATTCTTCAGTAATGTCTGGAATTGGCTCTTCAGGGGACCATTCACTGTCACTTGATGATTCTTGCCATTCCTGTTCTTCCTCATCATCAGGATCTGTGATTTTCCTTTTCACCTTATTAACCGCTGCTTTTTTTATTTTTTTTTTGCCCAATTCTCTTTTTGCTAACTCCTCTTTTTCAGGAGTGTCCGTAGCAATAATTGTTTTTCCTTGCCTTCTCAATTTTTGATTTTTTCTTGGTTGTGCCTTTGGAAATCCACGAAAGATTTGTGGGGAAATAAAAGAAGATTTATTTGCAGTTTCGTTATGCGAGGATGGCTCATCAGTTCTCGCGTTATCTTGGTGGTCTTCTATTTCTTGCTCAAACTCTTGAGTAACTGCTGCCTCCGAGTGCACTTCTGGTCTGTCAGTAACAGCCGACATGAGAAAATCATCGTCTGTAAATATTTCTGGATCAAAAGGCAAGATTCCAGTTTTTTTGAATCCTGCGCTAATGTTTGTAGGTGTCATCGACCTCTCGTGCGCAACTTTTACAAAACCTCCGATATTATAAATATCTACAGGAATACCAGGATGATTAAGAAGCCAGCTTTGCATGGCATTGTTATAATGCGCTTTGAATGATGAAAAGACTGCTACATCTAAAGGCTGCAGTTTGTTTGAGCAGTGCGGAGGCAGAGTCAATATTGTGACCCCATTCGACTTCGCAAGATCCAAGGTTTCCATTGACAAATGGCTTTCGTGATTGTCCATGATTAAAAGGCTAGGGTTGTCACAAGAACTAAAAGAATGTTTTATAAAATGCTTCATTACTTGAGGAAACAGCTCTCTGTTCATCCATCCTGAGAGAGTAGCTAATCCCAGCGTACCGAATGGAGCATCTTGGATCATTCTGTCCTTAAAATGAACTCTTGGAAATATCATGGCCGGGGGTAAGGCATAACCACCAGCACAAATAATGCTGCAAGTTGTTACCAGAACTCCTCTTTCGCCGCTTGTACATTGCGAAACCTGCTTCATTCCTTTTTTAGCAAGAATTTTGGGAGGAGCTTGCACTGTAGTGGTTCCCGTTTCGTCCAAGTTAAATATTCTACTGCCGTCACTGAAACGAGGTTCACGCTTAAGAACTGTTTCGAGATTTTTGAAAAAAGTTGATACGTTGTGTCGATTAAATGATGTAGCTCGAGATAAACTGCAAGCCTCTGGCTTTCGGCAACTTAATTCTGGATGCCTCTTCCTAAAACCAAGGTACCATTCTTTACCTGCCATTTTTTGTTCGTTCCACTTTTTTGGTATGTCCTTATTATTTTTTATTGCTGATTCATACGCGAGTTTGCGGAATTCTAGTGAAGTCAGTCCATAGCACATTTTTGCCGACGTTAAAAGATAGTCAACTAAGGTTTGCTCTTCATCGTGTGTAAAAATTAGCCTTACATCATATTTGGGACGAAAAACGATGTCTGAGTCAGGGTTTGCTTTAACTTTGCGCACGTACCTAAAATTAAAAATAAAGTACCTATAAGAAATGAGAACGCTTAAGAGTTTTGTCAAAAAACCATCAGAATTTGCTAAAATTTTGTACATTACATTTTATAGAAACTAAAACCCGACTCGGCGTACCTACTTGTTTGTTCTTAAAAAGAGAAAACAGACAAAGAAAAAAAAGGACGCCGCACCAAGTCTTGGTTTTTCTAAATTGTACCCTCGATCTAAATTTCAGCAAATTCTGATGGTTTTTTGACCCGATAATGTTGCATAGTCACGTGGCAATTTTGGAAGCTAAGGTCTTTGATTCGAAGAAGCGAATCATCTCCCTTAACTGCATTTTAATTCTTACCTAAATAAAGTAACATAAGCAACATTGTGTAACTCTGCTGCTCGTCTTATAGGCACATTTTCTTCGACAACGAGTCGCACAGCTGCTTTCATCTGCTCTTGAGTAAAAGTGCCAATGTCTGTCTTTCGCTTACGGTTACGAGCCATCTTAAACTTATATGGACAACTGAAAAAAAAATAATTAAAATATTGTTATGTTATATGGGGTACAGTGAAACAAGTTTCACTGTGCCCCACCTAGGCTTGTTTCAGTGTGGACCACTGAGCACTCTAGAACATAATAAACAATAAAATCTAACCTAAAAGATTTGGGAAAAGAACATATGTTGTAAATTATAAGCAAATATATAACTTGACCGAGAATATTTTTAGCAAACCTTAAATAATATAATTGGTGAACTTACGGGGTTTACACTATCACACTTAAAATTTACTCTGGACCACAAAAAACAGCCTTTTTTTCGTTTAAACGGAACTGCGGTTATAAACACACTAAGGTTAAGGTGACAAGTAGAGGGAACCAAGAACTTGTCTGACGCGCAGCTTACGTTGAATTGGCGCGGTATTTGAATTTTAAAATCGATTTGTTTCAGTGTGGAACATGTTTCACTGTGGAACACTCTCCCCTACTTGAAAGTAAGAGTTACGGAGACAGACCTCCAACAAATCCATCACCCCCTTCACCGATAGCGTTGTTCTCTCGTGAAGTGTATCATCAACCTCGACAAAATGTTCAGAGTTTTTGACAAAGGATTCAAGGGATCGTTTTGCATAAGAATTGCATTGGCGAATACGAAAGTTTATTGAAGCTGCGTTTATAATGCAGAATAAAGATGTATTTAGTCAACCAAGCACAGACATACCAAACATATGGAAACCACTCCTTAAGGAAAACAGGCGTCTTGGGATTAAAATACACCAAGTAGTATAAGTAGTAGCCTAGGGACTAGATTGTTTAGTTTACACTTGAAAACGGTTAGAGATACTTACTAACCGAAACGTCGTGTTTAAAACAAATAAAGACAATGGAAGTCCGAAAATTTATTTCTAAATTAGTTCTTGTTCTACGCCCATGCTAAAAAAACTAGACATAACATTTTGTTGTTATTTTACTATAAACAAATTATGTTAAAAACAACTACAGTTAAATAGTTACCTATCGCAAGCCGCCTAAACTAAAAGTGTTTTTACATATTTTGTATTTGAAAAACATGGGTACACATGGCTACTCACTATTTTTAATATATTTTTATTTTATTAATAAAGTTTTTTCCCAAAAAGTACTATTGATATTTGCATATCCTTCCACCAGCCATTACCTCCTAGGAAGGTCTTTGGCTAAAGGTCTTATAAATGCAGGCATGGAGGTTACCATGATCAGTGCTTTTGAAGAAAAAGAGCCGCTCAAAAATTTTAAAAGCGTGGTCATTACTGATATTTTTAGGCAGTTTGATGGTAAGTAATATAGTATTTGCAATAAGGCCAGTTTTTTTGTTCAATCACCCCGTAATTCTGGTAACAAAACGCACGTGTATTCCTAATTCAGTTTTAAACCACAGGTTCCTAAGGTAACTGATAATGGATGCTGTCAAACGAATTATTAGTTACCTTAAGATTAATATAATCGGTCACCAACCTTTATAATAAGGGTGGTGGATCGGTGTTTAAACTGTCAAGTGTTCTGAAATTTTTTACTTTGAAAGATTATCGCTTATTTTTTATTTAACTTATTCTGATTTGGAATAGTTTTTTTGAGAAAAGTTTCTGTCCCAATATGATTTTATGTAGTGAAAAATTTATGAACAATTTGGGTTCCCTGATTTCGCCAAAGTTTCTGGAAGATTTTCAGTGCGACTGACCGTATAGCTACAAACCATGAACAAACGATAAATTAATTATTTAATTATTTCACAAATGTTATTTTCTACAATGTATTTCGAGCTGGAATTATGCTAAGCTTTGCAATTTGTTTTGGTAAAAATTATGATTCAATAGGGACCTATTGCAATAAAGCCAGGCACAAATTGTGCTGGGCACTATATTGACAGTTTCGCATTATAAGAACAGCTGTCTTCTTTCAAAATTAGGCCATTGTGCATTATAAGAGCCGGAATTAATAGTGACGCCACTATTAATGGAAAATAAACGACTGGATTTATAAATTGGACTTTGGTATGTCAATTTTGAAAGATCAACTGTCAGTTTTTAATGGAAAACTGTCAATATAGTGCCCGGCACAATTTGTGCCTGGCTTTATTGCAATAGGTCCCTATTAGGATTAGGTCCTATTTATATTATAGTTTTTAATATGATTACCTAAGCATAAAGACTTAATGAAATTTAAATTAATATTATTTGTAGTTTTCACAAATAAGCTTTAGCTCGACTCATATTAATGTAGTACATACTCATTTCTTTGTTATAATAAGTATATAAGAAGCATTTATATTTTTGGTTTAGGGTAAATTAAAACAGACTTTTATTATGATTTTTAATAAAAAAGATGTTTGGACATGGATCTTTTAACAAGTATAAATAAGTTCCAAACTGATTAAACTGCAAAGGCTTTGGGAATTTCAATAAAAACAGTATTGAGAGATACAGACTCTTTCTTTTAAAAATAGCTATATTGAGGCTATTACTAATTACTAAATTTAAATTGTTGCACTAGAACAGCTCATAGGATTAAGTTCAAAAAAATCATCTCATGAATTGCCATCGTCAGTTATGACTAGAGGAATGACATCAACTAGCTGTTTCATTTTCTTAGTCTTCCAAAATTAGTTTGTCGCAATGCATCATTAATTCTAACAATGCTTTTTATCTTTTTAAATAATAGTTTTACAAACTTTTTGAATTAGTTTTTTAAAGGCGTTGTTTTGAAGGGCATCCGACAGTCTTCATACTTTTTGTCATTACCAATTACTGTGTTTCTTGAATTTTGCTCTGTAGTTATTTGTGTTATTACGGATGGGACTAAAGATCGAAAAAAGCGTGCAAGCGCCACTATTTTTCTGAGACTGTTAATGTTTCTAAATATTTACTTTACAAAATATTTTTACTACTAAGTTTTTTGTTAAACTCTGATAGACAGACAGGCTTGCAACTGTCAACTGCAATCTGGGGCCAACAATGATTTTCGATGCTATTTTCTGTCTTCTTTATAGCAGAAAAATAAAAAAGGATAGCAAAGGGACTTGGGGTATTGCAAGGACTTATAGCAATGTTTACAAGATAATCAAAGGTTATAGCGGACCAGCGCGCAGCGGCGTAGCATGGTTCAAAGGGCGGAGGGGGCAGATGATTAAAAGGGCGCCAATTTTTTTTTACGTAGAAATAAGTATCAAATTAAAATAGCTTCCTACTTTTTTTATTATTATTAATTAAATTGCTTATAGTAATATTAATATGGTGTCGAATTTAAATGGCACGCTACCCATACCCTAGCGGGTTACTATTTCGTTTTTTGAAAAGGAAGAGAGAGAGAGAAAGAAAAGAACCAAAACACTTTACACCTAGTACTTTTTGGAAAAAATTGCCGCAGGCGAAATTTTTTGAAAAATCATGTACTTTTTGGAAAAAATGGTGCCAACGAAGAAAATTTTTAATAAGAACGAAAACAAATTACAAACAAACATTTTAGAAAACTAAAATTATTGAACAAACTAAGGCGCCAAAATTTTCGGAAAAAATGGGACCAAATCCAAATACAAAAGGTTTGGACATATTTGGATATATTATATCCAAATATGTCAACATATAGGGACTCTAGAACTAACTAACTGCGGCGCTTAAATACATTTGAAACTAACCAAACCTTTTGTATGTTGACATATTTGAATATATTATCAAGGCCAACACAAAAATAGAGGCCACGACACTGAAAATATCAGCTGTTCTCCCGGGGCTGAATTTTACATTGGGTCTTATGGGAGGTCGGACGTTTTTTTATGATATTTTCAAAATGGCACTACAGATTTCCGCAAAATTTCAGTGAAATATTCTCAGACACCATCCCGATATTCCACCAAAGGTTTGTAAGGAAGCAACATGATTAATAGGTTAAAATCTTCAAGATTTAGCATTCCTTATTTTAAATTCAAATTACCCGCCATGTACCACATGCCAACTGTTATATTTGACATGTATTTGACTTTGTCATCTGTGATTATCACATTCGCTTCTGCTTTAAACTTAATTTTTGTGTAAGCTAATGAAGCGGCTATGAAAAATTAGGGATTACTATACATTTAAAAAAAATTGTTCTGCCAGAATAAAGTAAAACCAATCTCAAAAACAGCTTTATTTAAAAAAAAAATCAAATATTCATGAACCGTCATTCCAACTTCAATATTTTAAAGACAATCAGCTGAGTCGTAACGTGACCATCAAAAAAAAATCAGCCCCGGATGTGACGTCAACAAGGTGGAAGATCGTGGCCCGTCCATTTTGATAGCCCTGATATTATATCCAAATATGTCAACATACATACTAGTTAGTTCCGTAGCTAGGTCTTTTTTTGTATAGGCAAACAATAAATTTGGCGCCCCCTTACCTAAACCCTTACTCCACGAAAATTAAAAATAATAATACTTTGCGAAAAAAACGGCTAAAATAAAAAAACACTGAAAAATTTAAAAAAATTGCGTTGTTGGCGAAAACTAAAAAAAAAATCAACACAAAAACAGTTTGTATAAAATGTGCCGCAGGCGAATATTTTAAAAAAATTAAGTATCTGAACAAAAATGGCACCGCAGTAGAAAACTTGTAGATTTAACGAAAAAAGGGGCGCCGCAGATGAAAATTTTAGAAACATTGTCTTTTTTGAGAAAAATGGCGCCAAAAAAAATTTGTTGGTAAGAACCAAGAAAAAATTTTTGGGGCTAATTTATTTTTGATTCTTCATTTAGGCGCCCCCTGGCGTTTGGCGCCCTAGGTAGGTGTTACGGGACTGTTTTATCTAATATTAGAAAATTATTGAAATACAGCCAGGCTACAATTGTGCCAGGCACTATTTTGACACATTCACATTGAAAACTGACAGTTAATCCTGGGGGCCCTGATGGTTCAGTGGACGCGCGTCCGCTTTTCGATCAGAGGGTAATGGGTTCGATCCCCATGCCTGCCCACTACAAACTCGAACCTATTTTCCGTTTGTGAATACAGATTCACCGGAGGTAGGGGTAACGCCTGTCTTGGGCGCAGTTTGGGCACCAACGAAGTAGGCAAATTTGATGAAAAAATACAAGGCCGTGGTTCGGAAGTCACGTTAAGCGGATGGTCTCGTGTTAAGAGCCACGGCGCCGGCGGGGATCATTTCCTCTCGTTTTCAAATTTGCCATCATTTCTCCAGTGGCATGAAAACACCACGCTTGCCAGGCGTGTTGGTGACTTTTTATTCAGACACCCATTCTGGGACAAACTCCGGGCCAGAGAGTACCTGAAATCTACGATTTACCGACATTTCCCCTGATAGACATATTATAAGTTCTACCTGTACCCTTATTTTAGATAAAGTTTCAAAACAAATGTAAATTTAAGGATAAAATATGGCACTATTTCAACTTTCAATTAGTCCTAAGTACACGTCAGTGGTTAAAGTTTACTTGTTTAAAAACTATTGATAAATCCCAAACAGAAATCAATGAAACAGACTGCAAGCACCCGTTTTTTATTTTAAGCAGTATACATACGAGGGTGGATCAAATATAAACAAGCATTTGTTTATAAACTAGTTATTTACACACTTTTCTACACATCCCCTTCTCTGTTAATACACTTTTCCCAACGGTTTGACAGTTTCTTAATCCCGTTTTCATAAAAGGAAGCTGGGCGGGTATCTAACCAGTTGAGCACGAATGCCTCCACCACTTCATTGGTCTGAAATTGCTCGCCTCCCAGTGAATCTTTGAGTGGGCCAAACATATGAAAATCGCAAGTTGACAAATCTGGACTGTGTGAGGGATTCCAGCACAGTCCAGTGCATTTCATTGATTTTGGCCTGTGTTAAAGCTGCCGTATGAGGTCTAGCGTTGTCATGCAGGAGCAACACGTCTTGAATGGGGTGTGGTCTTCTCTTTTGACGATAATCAAGCTTTACCTGGTCGAGTAAGTTGCAGTAGTAAGCCGCGTTTTTTGTTATTCGCTCGTGCAAAACATCGACTAACAAAACTCCTGTCCAGTCCCAGAAAACGGTCGCTAAAACTTTGCCTGCAGAAATGATGGTACGCAGACGACGTGGCTGACTCATGTTGTCGACACGCTCACGGCCGTCGTTAATTTTTTTGCACCAAGTTTTTACAGGTACCCACGAAAGCGTCTTATTTCCGAACTGTGCTCGCCATCTGCATCGAATTTCAGCAGGTTTTACGTTTTCGCGTGTAAGAAATATAATGATTATTCTTTTCGTTCATTGCGATTGCTCCTGGCACTACCAGCCGCCTACATGCTGCTGAATATCCCTACTCCAAAATTATAACGGCCACGTTCATCTTGAATGAATTTTCCGTTAGTAAGTTTAAAAGGGAATGAGACAATTCGCCGCAGTCGATTCGCCGCGGCCGATTCGCCGCGGGCCGATTCGCCGCAAGGACAATTCGCCGCAAGGACAATTCGCCGCCGGCCGATTCGCCGCGGGGACAATTCGCCGCGAGATTTTTTGTTTTATGATATTATCATTTATTATTTAGCTTGACTTCATAAAATATATTTTTTATTTGTCTGATCATAACTTTTTTCAAACTTTTCCAACTAGATATTTGGTGGTTAGTATTCAATTAAATTTTTTTTTTTTGAAAAATAAATAAAATGGCGGATCCAAAATGGCGGATTTTTCCATTTCAAAACCGATTTGCATCAAACTCGGAACTTTGCGATCTTTAAGGTCGCTGATTATTATTTCTAACTTAAACTAGAAAAAATCAAAATGGCGGATCCAAAATGGCCGATTTTTCCATTTATGAACGGATTTGCATCAAACTCGGAGCAATGTATTTTCTTTATTTTTTTAGTACAAAACTTTTTAAAACTTTTTTTACAAAAAAATCTTTACTTTTATAGAAAATATTTTATAAATTTTTTTAGTACAAAAAAACTGTACTTTTATTATAAATATTGTAAGGTCATTATGTCACTCACTCAGCTACCTAAAACACCCTAGAGTTTTGAATTTGAAGCATATTGGTTCATAAATGAAAAAGTCCGCCATTTTTGATCCGCCATTTTGATTTTTTTTAGTTAAAAATAATAATCAGCGACCTAAAAGATCGCAAACTTCCGAGTTTCATGCATATCAGTTCATAAATGGAAAAATCCGCCACTTTGGATCCGCCATTTTGAGTTTTTTTAAGTTAAAGTTAGAAATCATAATCAACGACCTGAAACACCCCAAAGTTCCGAATTTGATGCATATTGGTTCATAAATGGGAAGTCCGCCATTGTTGATCCGCCATTTTGATTTTTTTGGTGTAAGTTAAAAATAATAATCAGCGACCTCAAGGATCCCAGTTTGTTGCAAATCGGTTTATAAATGGGAAAAGTCCGCCATTTTAGATCCGCCATTTTGTTTTTTTTTTAATTTAAGTGAAAAATATTAATCAGCGACCTAAAGGATCGCATAGTTCCGAATTTGATGCATATTGGTTCATACATGGGAAAAGCCGCCATTTTGGATCCGCCATTTTGATTTTTTTTAATTTTAGTAAAAACTAATAATCAGCGACCTGAAAGATCGGAAACTTCCGAGTTTGATGCATATTAGTTCATAAATGGGAAAATCCACCATTTTCGATCCGCCATTTTATTTACTTTTCAAAAAAAAAATAAAAATTTTAATTGAATACTAACCACCAAATACCTAGTTGGAAAAGTTTGAAAAAAGTTATGATCAGACAAATAAAAAATTTATTATATGAAGTCAGGCTAAATAAAAAATGATAATATCATTAAACAAAAAATCTTGCGGCGAATTGTCTCCGCGGCGAATCGACCGGCGGCGAATTGTCCCTGCGGCGAATCGGCCCGCGGCGAATCGGCCGCGGCGAATTGTCCCCTACCCAGTTTAAAAGGCTTGTTTATATTTGATCCACCCTCGTATATTATATCGGGTTGAAATTTAAGTTTATGGTAGTATTATGAGGTCCAATAAGAGGACTGTTTATTTCGGTTTGCATGTTTATAAAATAAATAAAATAAAACTTGATAAAAACCAGCTAACAATATATTTTTTGTCGTTTTACGTTAAATTTAATATACTTTTGAACTGAATATCTTTATTAGCTTTGCTAAATATAACATTTAAAAAGTAAGTAAGACTTTTTTGCTGCCCTTCGGCACCAGAGGTTTGATGATTTTTTACGGCAAATGGGTGCTTGGCTGCGTGGAGACTGTGAAAAAACTTTTGCATTCTTCGCTCTGTCGAAGGGATCATTTTAGAGGACTAGAAGCACGGATCTTTGTTAGGTGATCCGTGCTAGAAGTAGCGCCTGATCTTCGTGAACTTGACTTTTGGCTAGAGACCCTGTATGTATGACATATTTTTACTAAAGAGAGACGCGACAAGTCCATCAAAGTCACTGAAATTAACATTTTTTTGTAATGTTATTTTCTTGCCAAATTCATTGGCGTTTCACTAAAATAATTTAAATAGTCAGCGGTGAGTGACATCAATCATCATGCAACATATAAACAAACATGTTTGTCGGTCACCCCCTGTATAGGTTTTGTTATAAAACGTTTACTTTTATTTTCCAACACGTATGAATTAACAAGGACAGAAGGTGCGTCTCTCTGAACATCGCTAGAGTGTATAGTCCAACCAAGGCCAACACAAAAATAGAGGCCACGACCCTGAAAAAATCAGCTGTTCTCCCGGGGCTGAATTTTACATTGGGTCTTATGGGAGGTCACACGTTTTTTTATGATATTTTCAAAATGGCACTACAGATTTCCGCAAAATTTCAGTGAAATATTCTCAGACACCATCCCGATATTCCACCAAAGGTTTGTAAGGAAGCAACATGATTAAAAGGTTAAAATCTTCAAGATTTAGCATTCCTTATTTTGAATTCAAATTACCCGCCATGTACCACATGCCAACTGTTATATTTGACATGTATTTGACTTTGTCATATGTGATTGTCACATTCGCTTCTGCTTTAAACTTAATTTTTGTGTGAGCTAATGAAGCGGCTATGAAAAATTAGGGCTTACTATACATTTTAAAAAAATTGTTCTGCCAGAATAAAGTAAAAACAATCTCAAAAACGGCTTTATTTAGCAAAAAATCAAATATACATGAACCGTCATTTCAACTTCAAAATTTTAAAGACAATCAGCTGTGTCGTAACGTGACCATCAAAAAAAAATCAGCCCCGGATGTGACGTCAACAAAGTGGAGGATCGTGGCCCGTCCATTTTGATAGCCCTGGTCCAACTTATACCCATTTGTAATGACGTCATTTTTGTTTATCTTTGTTTAGTATATTATAAACAGCGGTGACAATAAACTTTTTAAAAAAAGTAGTGTCTATGATTCAAATAGGTAGGTCATTGGTTCTGTGAAGTATCCGTCACTGTCAATCAAAAAACATTGATTGGCAAAAATATCTACGCCATACGTTTTTTTCTCAACTGGTGACGTCATTACAAATGCGTATATGTTAGACTATAGAGGACCGATTATTTCATCCGTTGATTTTGACTTAAGTAAATTTGACTTACTGAAGAGTTTGTCGCGTCTCTTTATCTTTAAAATATGTCATACATACAGGGTCTCTACTTTCGGCCTGCCAGGCCATCCTTGTTTCTTTTCAAGTAAATGTTCTTTTATTCATCTTTTATTTATAGAATAAACTGCTGTTCAACTTACGTTAAAATCTTGGCTACCACTGGAAAAGAACAACCATTTTTCAATTTAGTGACAATTTTTTTAGCTCTTTGGTCGTATGTAAAGCCATTTTAGAATTAAAATACTAAGTTTATGTATTTATTATTCGGTAACTGATGACAATTTTATTATTTTTTTACTTGGCATTGACAGCTTTGATATTGTTAAAATACAAAGGTTTTGATAAAACTGACATGGTGGCTTAGCATACACTGCTCAAATTTTGGGAAAAGTAGTTTAAAGAGTCGTATCAGTTTTTTTTTTAATCATCTGTACTTAACTTGTTGTCGTTTTTAATTTTAGAGAATCAAGTATCCGGAATAAACTACAATCTGTATGAATGGGAGCACATTTCACCATTTTACTCAATTTCCAACCTACATTATGCAAGCCATATTGTGGTTGACAACACGTTTGGCCACCCAAATTTTAAAAGATTCATAGGATCCAACTATTCGTTCGATGCGGTTATAATAGAACAATTTTATAGTGAAGGACTTAAATATTTGGCTTACCATTTTAAGGCGCCCTTAATTTTATTAAGTTCAGTTGAAGCTACAAAGTGGGTGAATATACCACTTGGAAATCCTGAGCCGCCAAGTTACGTTCCTGATTTATTTACCAAATTTACATCTCAAATGACGTTTGTTGAACGTGCTCAAAATCTCGTTTATTGGATACACTCGGTACTTATTTTACACCGCTTGTACCGATCTCAAGATGCATTGGTTAAAAAATATTTCTCAGAGAGTCCAGACCTGACCAGTATAGCATATAATGTATCTTTTGTACTCCTAAATGCCCATGAAAGCGTAAACCAGCCGGTTTGTTATGTACCCAATATGATAAACATAGGCGGATACCACGTGGATGGTTCACACAAAAACTTACCCCATGATCTTAAAGAATTTATGGATAAAGCAACTGAAGGTGTAATTTACTTTAGTTTAGGTACAAACTTGGTACCATCGAAAATGCCTAATGCAACTTTAGAAGCAATGCTAAAAGTTTTCGGCAAGAGAAAAGAAAAAGTTCTTTGGAAGTACGATAAACAGGATATTCCGAGTCAGCCTGCAAATGTGTTTGTTTCTAATTGGTTCTCCCAAAAAGAAGTATTAGGTAAGATTATCCTCAATTTTTAATTATATTAGCTTTTATTAACGTTAAACATCTAGTCATTCTATGTAGTGTACTAGGTTACTTGGACATAACCAATAGACAAGCCAAACTAGGTATAGCCAAAACAAAACAGTAACTAAATTAATAATTATGAAGGTCATTTCAGAGAGCCTAGTCAAATATCACATTACCAGAACTGTAGTAAAATTTAGCGAAACTAGCAGATATGATGGGTTTGGTTAGAAACCTGCAGCTTCACAAGTCAATTTGGGAAAAAGTGGAATGTTAAGGACATATATTTACTTGGACACTTTGGAGCGCATTAAACATACATGCAAAATGACTACTGCCGTTGCAGTAACGTTGCAGACACCTAAGAGCATTACATCTGGTGGGTTAATGGCCTACATTTGAGAGGATGAGATGTTACGTTCTTCTATTCTTTTAAGATTTACAACGCTTGAATCAGTCCTATAAATAGGGTTGAGGCAAGGATACAATATATCCTTGGTTGAAATCATTTTCGTAAAAAATATTTTTACGGAGCCTAATTCTTGATGCTCGCTTGCAAATACAAAGATAAGTCCTGTTAAACAATACTTAAAGGTATCATAACTCATAAAACTGATTTGCAACGAATTTTTTTATCTAGCTCATCCAAACGTGAAACTCTTTATAACCCATTGTGGACAATCTAGTCTAATAGAGGCTGTTTACTATGGTCTGCCTATTCTGGGTCTTCCAGTATTTGGTGATCAAAAATTGAATGCAGCACGTGCCACTTTTATGGGTATTGGTAAAACTATTCCTTTTTCCAACGTCAATGAGAGGAATTTGGAGAAAACGCTAGAAGAAGTCTTGCACAATGTTTCGTAAGTATATATTACCAAATTATAATTTTAGTCCTATTCTGCCTTCAACAAAGATATATAAATTCACAATTTTGGCTAAAATAGATATCTGGAAACAGTTGGAGAGTTTACTGAATAAATTTCATCAAATCCAATGTTTATTTCTTAAATTAAAGCAATTTTGAACTAAACCAAATGTTAAAAGGGTATTTTGCAGGAAACTACGCTCGGGATGTAATAAATTTATTTATTCCTAAGTATAAGGACCGTGATATTTCCATATACGTAATATTTTATGTATATGGATATTTCTTGCAAAACCAAAGTCTCACTTATACTTTTACACAGGTTGCCTACAGAATTTGACCAGTCATGTGTATTTAACTTGACGACTGTAGCTGTTACATAAAACAAATGGTTTAAGGCAACCAGTGACGTAGATTTTTTAATCAGGATTACAGTTGGCCAGTCAGGTTCAATGACCTTTCAAATTCTGTAAATAAACTGTTCAGAAGTACAAAGACCTTGTTGCAAAACTACCATTTTAAATATATAATTGACCATTTTGACAAATGCAGAAAATGTAGCGACAATGAAGAGGTGGTTGAGAGTCCAAGACCCATGTCGGAAAAAAGGCAACAGCGCGTAACTGCCGTTTGTATTGCGGCCGAACTACTTCCTTCTTGTTCAAGTTTAGTCATTGCTAAAGAGATACGTCATAATTTTCCTCCCAAAGCCATTCGAATCATTTTAAAAAAACACGGATACAAAGCCTACAAATTAAAAAAATCTTAGGAACCGGTTTCTGAGGACAACATTTTAAGAATGGAATTTGGTGCAATAGTGATGGATCGTGCAAATCAGGATGAAAATTTTGTCAGTAATATTTTATTTACTGACGAAAGTACTTTCTCCCTACAGAATGCGCACAATCAAACAAAGAAGGGAAGTTGTTTCTATTTTTATCTAAGCACCTGCTAAATTAGTGTTTTTTTCTAAGCAGAATCTTTGTTGTCACTATAGCTTTTACTCTAATGGTATACGAGTCATGAGCCCGCTATATCGGTTATGTCGCTAGAATACCTATCAGCAGTCTAACGGATTTTCGCGTCCGTCCCAGCAACCATCTAAAGTTCTTGTTCTGATCTGTCTACAAATTTTCTGGCCTGTCTACAACCTGCTAATTCCTAGGAGGGGGAAGTTTTTTTTCCATCCATTTTTTTCCACCAGCGGATCTGCTAGGCCAACAGTTGGTTGACTGCTCAAATATGTCATGAATCTGACATTATTTCTAATTGCATCAGTTGAAAATCAAAACCCGGTGGCATCACGCTCACTAGTGACAAGAAAGGAAAGGAACAACTTTTTTCAATTTTTCACCATTGTTTTTCACCTTCAGCTTTTCGAAGAAAAACATGTCTAACGAAGAAATAATTCTGATAGCCCTCGAGGTACCTAATATAAAAATGAGATTCTGCCTGAATTCTTTAAGTCTTATTGGCCAACTTTCAAAGATTTTTCATTATTTGGGTTTTTTTCATTATCATCTACTTCGGCAATATCACCCTCAAAAAGTTCAACATTGTCAAGAATTTCGTCTAATAAGTTCATTCCCTGTTGTTCTTCTTCAATAAATTCAAATTCATATTGACGAATGACAAGAGGATGTAAGACGCAAGCCGCTACAATATACTCATTATATTCTTTATTATAGATGTGAAGGTTCCCCGTCTGAATCCTCAGATAAGGAACTACTAACTTCCAATAGCTTTAAAGCAATATTGGCCACAGCCATATTTATTGCATAGATGATGTTTTTTTAACTCGACTCTCAGGGAAAAAAATGTGAGGTTATTTAATCCATCAAAACCTTCCACCGACACTCAGACCCGGTTGCAGTAGATGACATCATTTGATGGCATCGCAAATCCATCAGAAAAATATAGTAACTTGATTGATGGATGGTGGATTTCACCGGAAAAACTTAAGAACTTGATTGATGGCATCGGAAATCCATCTTAAAAATTTAAGAACCTGATTGTTGCCACCGGTTGCTGTTTGGTGGAAAAAAAACTTCCCCGAGTTTGGTTATAATAGTAATTATTTATTTTAGTTCGATTTTACTTGATTGTTTTACATTTTTTAGATACAAAAGAAATGCAGTATACCGATCAAAGATTATGCATGACCGGCCAGTAAAGCCAATGGACACAGCCATCTATTGGATAAAATACGTAATCAGGCATAGAGGAGCACAACATTTAAGAGTGGCAGCTCTTAACCTTTCATGGTACCAATATCATATGCTGGACGTAATAGGTTCCATAATATTTTTAATAATCTTTAGTTATCTGTTAGTCAAGAAAATTATATTGTTATGTATAAAAAAGGAAATAAAAGTAAAGTTAAGTTAACATATTTGAAAATAATAATTTAATCATTACATTCAGTGATCAAAGATAATGATTTTGGCTGAAATAATCATCTTCCTCTGTGTGTGGAATACACACCTCAGTTTTTAACAAAATAGCAGATGCTTACCGCTTTTATGGGCTAAGCTGCAAGAAGAACATTTCCAGACACAGGAAGATAACTGATATGATTGATCAAATTTCAGCAAAAAACTAATAATAATAATCTTCCTCTATGTGTGGAATACACACCTAAAATTTTAACAAAATAGCAGATGCTTACGGCTTTCAAGGGCTAAGCTGCAAGAAAAATGTTTCCAGATACAGGGAGATAAGTGATATCATCAAAAAGCTCGAATCACCCATGCAGAGGTTTCGATATCGCAAGTGAAGCTCGAAGATTGTCATTTAGCAATATTTGCCGATAATACTGGTTTATTGACTGTAGTAAAATGTATTAAAGAATTAATAGAAAAACTTTGGGATGCAGTCAGCCAAATTCAAAAATTGGACTACAAAATGGCGTATAAAATTAATTTAAACCAAATCAATTCATGTTGATTTTACAAGAAAATATATAAATCACATACAAATCACAATTCACAACATTCCCAGATCATATTTAACTCAGATAAAATATCTCGGTATGATACTTGATGCCAAATTGAGCTGCAAAGCACATGTTAAGAAAAAAAGGAGAACTTAAGATAAGGTATAGAAAAATGAACTGCATAACAAATAAATGCTTTATAGACAAATACTGAAACTAGTATGGACATATGATATTTATTTATGGGGTTATATTGAAGGGAGATAAATTCTAGTTTTACAGATATTCCAAGATAAAGTATTAAAAAATATTGTGAATGCACCTTGAAACGTGTGACCTTTATCGGGACGTAAAAATCGAAACTGTATCAGAGACTATAAAAACTATGCAAAAATCCATGAACCCACATAGCACACAAATCACATTAACGTTAAATTAAGGTAAACAAAAATAATAAAGTTATTTTTTACTAGAAAACAACCTCATACCATGTAATATTTGTTTTGTTAAATCTACATGCTTAAAGATTACTTAAAAACAAGAAGGAATCAAGCTATAAAAATGTAATTTTGGCTGAAGTTTCTGGTGCTGTGTATATAACGTCTTTTTTACCCTCGTTATTTTCATGTGCCAAATTCACAGTTAAAAAGTCCTCCACAACATGTTCAAAAAAGTAACCAGATTAAGACTTCTCAAACCTACTAGTTTTCTGCGTCTTTTTTTGTCACGGTTTTTTAATAACATTTTTTTAACTTAAAAGTGACGCGAAAGGAAGTATTAAAAGTTCACTAGTTTAGGACAACAATGCTTCAGACAATTTTAAAAGATGGCGCTCAAGGCAAGACAAAATCTCTATAGATACATTATGTTTTCTATAAAAGCTAAACAGGATTTTTCAACATTAAACACTTTCACCATCGAAAATATAACTATATTTTCTCTGCTTTCACACAGTTTTAATGTGTCATTATCAGGTTAATAACTGATGCGTCGTGATCATCAGGGATCAGTTCATTAACTGGTTTTTGGAGTTTAGAGGCCAAAGCACTCCTGAACCGTCAGAGTGAAAAATGCCGCCAATAAGTGGTGCTGCTTCTAGCAAAATCTCAAAAATATTCGGTAGAGAAGCCATGCAAGTCGCGTTTTAAAAGTCGTGTAGAATAAGCGCGATTAATGTGATTTTGACGTTGATAATAATCTACTTAGAATTCACTTAAAAATAACGTAAAAACATGGATGTTTTGATTTGATAATGACGTTATTACAACGCCGCTTTTAGCAAAGTTAATAAATGACCTATTAAGCTCGGTTTCACATATGAAAAAAACGTTTTTCTAGCAGCTTTTAAAATCAACGTTTTTTTTTCTCACGCGTTTTTTACGTGTTAAACACGTGATTGTGCTATGTGGGAAAATAGATCTCATCGACATGCGAACGTGGGCATGATCTTCAATGCAACCCATTTAAAAAAAAGAGAAAGAGCTGCCGAGTGCTTCGGGGCGTTAAATCAAATGCTCGAGCCTGTGAACACCCTCGGTCAGTGCTTCTTCTACCTTATTCATATAACAATACTATGCTAGTTCGAATCTAAAAAGGGTGAAGCTGTTTGAGCTAGTGAACTAAATAAAACAAAATAATCGTATAAACACAACAAAATTTTGAGTTACAGTTGAAACAAAGCGGGAAGAATTGTTGAGTGAACCCTAACTAATGTAACTTTGATAATAAATTAAGTTTAAACGAAAATCGCTAATTAGTCTCATTGACTAGATTCTAATACGGTAAATACTGTATGTTTGAAAAAACCCAGACGTTCGGAATAACCATTCAACGGAATATCGCGTTTAGGTTAAGACATTCCTTTTTTATATTTTAATTTATAAAAAAAGCTGGGTAGCTTTTGATTGTTTTTACGTTTAATAATTTAATTTAAAGTTTCAAAAAAACTTGCTCATTTACTTTGCAAATGAAATGCAGCTCATCAGCATCAAAAATCCCAACGAAAACAAAATCCTTTCACTAAATACGCAAGAATTTTAATAGCATCAACAAGATGTTCGTAGAATTGACATTACGTACCGATTTGTATTCAATACTACTAATTGAATTTAATTTCAGAATTATGGAAGTTGTTACAACCAAACTAATAATGTTTTGTTTGTTTGTTCTTCTTTGTTTCTATATTGACACGATTAATTTTTAAATGATAAAAATGTGTTTTGTGGTTTTTTCTGATTACGATGTGTTTAAAATAGTGTAAAGTGGGTCTCATTCAACTTCAGAAGTATTAAAGTAAGTATTTCGTTATTTCTTAAGAGTTTCTAAATTAGAATCCTGTTGTTTTGCTTCAATATTGTAAAATAAGTTTCTTGTCTTAATTTTTCTGAGGGTTTACTTCATGTTTTTGCTTATAAACAGTTTTTTTGTACTTTCTCTGTTGTTGTAATTGATATCATTAACTGGTTAATAGAGCTTGTTTATGAAATAAGTAGTTTTGTGATGCTTGTATTAATAGGTCCTTATAAGCTTATTATTATTATTCACTTAAATAATAAAATTAGACACAGGGTGATCCGTTATAATTTAGGCAATAGCTATCTAGGTTAATGTTGATCAACCAGTATAGTTTAAACAACTAGAGTTGTAGCATTTTTCTGAGTCGTCCAAATATAATACCAAAATTAACATAAGTCAATCTCTTGTCAATAAAGAAGGTTCATTTTTCTCTTTATCAAAACTTATCGACTTAAGGCTATTTATAGATCTAAGTCGTATTTATTTCTCATACTGAAGTATAATCATCTCTGAGCGTTTCTTACAATAATTTTTTTTTGGATTTTTATTACCAAGCTTCTATACGTATTTATTCTTTTAAAATAGCAACCCTACTCTATAAAAAGTAGTTTTGCTAAAAGCGGTCTAGGTGGGGTTGTTTTGCTTGCCAGGAATAGTTTTATAATTTAAATACATATATCCCTGTATTCTGCAAATCGCATGCTAGCAGCCAGTTTGTTTAAAATCTCCTTGAACAGTATCATCTTAATATCTTAGTAGATTATGGGTTATTTAATACTTCCTTTAGAACTTTATTTAGTTTATTTTTACACTAAAATGTTTGAGATATGGTGATATACATCGTGAATCACTAACAAACTCTTTATCCGATAATGATAAAATTTGATTTAAAAATAAACCTTAGACTTTAGACCAATGTACCTTTTGGAAGGGAAAAATTAGTAATGGCATGAAAATCATTGGAAATTAAGGAAAATCTATCGCAGCCAATAGGAAAATTAAATTACGCTTGATCCGATTTATTCCGGTAAAATAAAATAAACTTTTCGTGATAGATAATGGTTTTTGGTACGGTTTTTAGCGAAACTATACCTTTTACCAAAAAAAGTTTCTTACAAAACTTATAGGTTCTAAAAACAACTTTTGTAAAAATAATTTCTTTGCATAATTTAAAATTTTCGCGAAAAATCGAATGAATCAGTTCATTTCATTTTTAATTTTTATCTTCTTACTGTTTTTATTTTTGACAAAATTTAATTAAAACACCTTTTCTGCCGTCCGTAAAAAGAATGTATGTAGAAATTTTAAGTTTTGAGAAAAACGGGTTTAAGATTTTATACTTTTTTATTGTGTTGTAATTTTGAAATAAAAATGATGCCGTTTTTTTACCTTTTATTTTAAAATTAATAAGACAATAAAAAACTATAAAACTTTAAACCCGCTTTTCTCAAAACGTAAAATTTCTAGTTTCCTCTTAGGGACTACAGTATTTGTGTCCTTAAAACATTACAATTTTATTAAAATATTGATTTTTATACTTTTTAAATTTAAAAGAGTTTTTCACCCAAAAATACCCAAGTTCTGGAAGCAGTTTTTTAGTGCTATTATTGATTTTCATCTTGCTTTCTTTTCGCATTTCCTGGAAAAAATTTTCATAGTGATGTTTTTTGTTAACACCATCTAAAAAAATACGTGACGAACAAAATGCGCCCTGCTTCGGATGAAAATGTGACATCATTTTAGATTGAAAATCAAAATAAAATATAAAAATAAATATTTTGATTTAAAAAAATTACGTGTTGGAGAAATACAAACTTAAGTTTTTAATAATTTTTCTGAAAAAAAAATTATGGGAAATAAAAGTCTAAAACCAAAAAATCAGTTATTTCGATATTTTTTTTCAGAAACTGTTTGGGTTACCTACCTAGTTAAAAAAATGGTTAATACAAAAATTTAGAACTTTTTTTTTTCCTATAAGTTCTGTATTAAACTATTTTGAATGGGAGTTCATTTCGCTGAAAACCGCAAGAAGCCACTATACAGGGTGTCCCATAACTTAGGGGCCATAGTGTAGCAGGTGATAGAGGAGGTTATTTCCGAGAAAAAAGTTTATATAACATAGGGGTCAACACACATCTGTTTTTAAGATATAGGATGTTTAAAGTGAGAGAAGTGGGAGAAAAAGGATTTTACAAAAAAAGAAAAGAAAATCTGTCACAGCCAGGTGAATACTAGCTAGTTGTGATTCAAAAATGTGGTATTGGTTTTTTTGACAAAATTACGAGTTGAGGAGATACAGGCTGTCAAAATAACCTCCAAGAATGTATAAAAAATAATAATATTAAGAAAAAAAATTTTTGCTTACCGAACCTCCAAGAATGTATAAAAAATAATAATATTAAAAAAAAATTATTGTTGACTTTATTCTTTTAAAAAATATCAATAATATTTTATTATTATGTCTCGCTAGAAAAATACAAAAAAAAACATTGCGTTTAATATGGCATTTATAAAAGTTTATACCAAAAAAAATTATTTTTTCTAAAAAAAATTGACCGACTCATTTTTTTCAAATTAATTTTTATTTTAGTTTATTACTGTTATTCTAGAACACGACTTTACCCAATTTCATATTTTACTGCGTTTTTATAAAAAGTTATTATTAAAAAAGATAAAAAAAAATGCCAACTTTGATGCTCTGTATCTCGACAAAGAAAGAGTTTGGCCCAAGCATTATAGGAACTTTTTTAGCCGACATAAACTCCTCTATCACCTGTTGGTCTATGGCCCCTAAGTTATGTGCCACCCTGTATATCAACCCTTAAAAGTTGACCCAGCTCATTTCACCCTAATAGCTCGGATCGAGGCTAATTTATTTTTCTTGTTAGCTACAATATTTTCACGGATTATCAAATTTTCTATTATTTCAAATTTTTTCCCGTTTTTGCCTATTTAAAAGATTTCTCCACTAGTGTATTTTGTTAAGCATTGATTTTTATTTTTCTTGTTAGCGTGTGGTAAATGTACAAAGTTGTGGGGGTTGCATTGCGTTTAGAAAATCGATTGATGCAAATTTTTGCGCTTTTTCTTCCAAACTGTTTACAAACATGGTAAGTTTTTTTTAATACTTTTATTATTTTATTATAAAAGTCGATTTTCCTTCGCGTGATTTATACCTAAGTTTTTTAAAATTCAATTTGGTTTGTGTTAGCTTTATTATGTTTGTATTAACTTTAGCTAACTGCGCCAGCTCGAAAAGCTACATTGCCCTCAAATAGAGCTGGACTTTCTATTTAGGTTATGTAAATAATTTATGAATGAATTCCCATTTTATATTTAAAAGACAAAATATAAATAAATTGATCTATGGCAGATCTGATACCTTTCTAGCTAGCTTATTAGCACACTTCAAGTGGAGCCAATGCTATATATCAGCCTTGAACACAGTTGTTTGTAAATATCTCAGAAACCAAAGCTCCTACGAAGTTTTTGGTTATATCACAAATTATGGGGCAAAATGTAGTCTACTATATTCCGAAAACTGCATATTGATTCAATGCTCCGTTAAAAGGTTTTAATTTTTTTAATTGTCAAAAAACTGTCATTAGCATTAATGGATTTTGACCAAAATTTACCTTAAAATTTTATGAAAATCGGTTCAGCGGTTTAGAAGCTATCGTGTTACGGACCCAAATACAGATACACACACACACACTCAGACAGTCATCACGACGATATTGCTAAGATAGGTCAAAATACACACATATAACATATTTTCGGCGTTATCTGAAAAAAAATTTAAAAAAAAAGGGGAATAAAATGGCAAACCTTGGGAAACAGCAAAAATTATTGAGAATTTTGGAAATTGAAAACGAAAAAACAGTAAAAAAGTGAAAGAAAAAGAAAAAGAGCGCGTCCCCTTTTCTGTCTAAATTGTCAAACTTCAAAACAATAATGACTGACATAATAACATTTTGACTTTGGTATATCATTTGTTTAGATAATTTTAACAAAATTTGTCAAAAATAAATAAATAAATAACAAACATAAAGCAGAGTAAACATTATTGATAAAAGAATAATTTGAGAATTGTATATTTGAGGTGCTTGAGAACGATTGTAAAAGAACAGTCGCGAAAAGTTGCAAAAATTGTGTTGTTTCATTAATAAGATAAGTTTTTCAAATTTTGTTAGGCAAATATTTTTTTTTATAAATCACTGGAAATTAGTGATTTTTCTAGGAAAAACGCAGTGGTTTATTAATTAAAAAATTTCCTTTATAGTGGCGTTATACCCAGATATTAATGTTTTCAACATTTTATTCCTGCTATAAGAATTTGACAAATAAGTCAAATTTGCAAATACAGTGAAACCTCCTATAAGCGGACACTCATGGTTCCGTAGATTCTGTCCGCTTATTGGAGGTGTCCGCTTATGAGAGGGAACTGCGAAATTTTAATATATATTTATTACCAATTTCCGCTGCTTGAGTTTTTCCGATATTAAATTTTTCAGCGATCAGAAGTGTTGATAGATGCTCCTTCTCCGAAACGTTAACAACTTCTATGTTTTCACGTTAACTAAGAAGTTTTTTAGTAGGCACCATTTCAAAAAGACCTATTACTACCCAATTGAACAATAAAAATAAAACAGCAGTCCCGCCCCCGTCGAATAAAATATGTTGTAAATACGATAGAGGTATTTATAGTCTCCGGATTAAGGAAAGGTAATTCCCCGGCTGCAGAGTGCGTTGTTGCCAACATACTACATAATATTTATGGTCATGTCGTGCAGCGCTCCGTCCCGATTTCAGAGGTTCGCGTCCGGTTAAGTGAGGTTTCAGAATTTTATACCCGAAAAAAATTGTCCGCGTCCGGTTATTAGAGTGTCCGGTTATTAGAGTGAATTTTACATGTTAAGAAATAGGGAAAAGCTTGGTTCCAAAAAATTTGTCCGTCTAAAGGGAGTGTCCGGTTAATAGAGGTGTCCGCAAGGAGAGGTTTCACTGTATTCAAAAATATTTAAAAATTATATTCTAGAGTTAAATCAAGGTAGGTTTATAAAATAATATGGCGACGACGCGACGTGATTTTTTTTTAATTAAATTTTTTAAAACGCACCTTTTCACAAAAGGATTAATTCTATATTAAATCACTGATGATAACACCATAAATTCTTGTCTTTGATAAAATCCCATGTTCTAATCGCTTTGAATATTGATTTAATATAGTCTATAAATTTAATTAATTTACCAAAAATTTGTCTTTAGTATCTGAATGTTGAGATCCCGAGGATTGGCGGTGTAGTGAAAGTAGTTTGTTTACTAAAACCAAGGTAGATTTTATTTTTTACTTTTGATGTTCAGCTTTGTATGTTTGTGACATCACTAATTAATATTTTAATTCAGTCGTAGAAATAAGGTAGTTAGCCGTAGCCGCGGCTTGTGCCGCAGGCGAGGTGAAGCGGTACATTATAAACACCAGTATACAAGTTATTCTCTTTTAAAACTTGTTGCTTCCTGGAACTCCTAGAGCATGGGACAACAGTTGAAAGAGATCAGTAACATAATTATAGCATAAAGTTTTATTTATAATGTGGTTTTCTGTTTAAACTGATGTACCATGATCTAAGAGTTCTAGGATGCAACGAGTTAAAAAGAGAATAACGTTGGGTGTTCACAGGCTCGAGCGTTTAATATGAGGCTTTGAACCGCTCGGCAGTTCTTCCTCTTTTTTTGAATGGCTGGCATTGCAGTACAACCGATTCAAAAAAAGGAGTGGGGGCCAATTCGCCGCGGCCAATTCGCCGCGGGGACAATTCGCCGCGGGGACAATTCGCCGCCGGCCGATTCGCCGCGGAGACAATTTGCCGCGAGATTTTTTGTTTTATGATATTCCCATTGGCAATTGTTTAAACATTTTTATTTAGCTTGACTTCATATAATATATTTGTTTATTTGTTTGGTTATAATTTTTTTCAAACTTTTCCAACTAGTTATTTGCTGGTTAGTATACAATTCAACATTTTTTTTATTCAAAAATTAAATAAAAATTATGATTTCTAACTTAAACTTAAAAAAAAAAAATGGCGGTTCCAAAATGGCGGATTTTTCATTTATGAACCGATTTGCATCAAACTCGGAACTTTGACATCTTCCAGATCAATAATTATTATTTTAAACTTAAATTTTTTCAAAATCAAAATAGCTAATCCAAAATGGCGGACTTTTCCATTTATGAACCAATATGCACCAAATTCGGAACTTTGGGGTGTTTCAGGTTGCTGATTATCATTTCTAACTTAAGCTTTAAAAAAATCAAAATGGCGGTTCCACAATGGCGCACCTTCTTATTTATAAATCGGTTTGCCAGCAGTTGAAGTACAAAATTAGTACCTACAATTACGTCAAGTTAATGTTTGACTACTTAGTTTAATTAAAAGGTTCTCCAATTTTATTTTAAATCGTAAGATGTACTAAAATCTTTTAAATAATAAGGAATTAAACCGTATTTTGAATAATTGTGTCAATATTTTAATTTTTTAAAGCTCCATGCAGATTGTTTTAAGTTTGAGTTAAAATATGTATTGGCCTTAAGCACCGTATAGTTTCAACTTTGGGGCATATCGGTTAAAACATTGAAAAGTCCGCCATTTTTTCAAAATTTAAGTTAGAAATCATAATCAGTGAAATAATAATAATGAACCTGAAAGATAAAAAAATCCGCCATTTTGAGTTACCTTAACCGCCGGGATGTTTTAAGTTTGACGCAAATCGGTTTATAAATAAGAAAGTACGCCATTTTGGAACCGCCATTTTGATTTTTTAAAAGTTTAGGTTAGAAATAATAATAAGCGACCTGAAAGATCTCAAAGTTCCGAGTTTGATGCAAATCGGTTCATAAATGGGAAAATCTGCCATTTTGGAACTGCCATTTTGATTTTTATAAATTTAGGGTAAAAATAATAATCAGCCACCTGAAAGATCTCAAAGTTCCGAGTTTGATGCAAATCGGTTATTAAATGGGAAAATCCGCCATTTTGGATCCACTATCTTAATTTTTTTTTTATAAAAAAAAATGTTGAATTGTATACTAACCACCAAATACTTAGTTGGAAAAGTTTGAAAAAAGTTATAACCAAACTAATAAACAAATATATTATATAAAGTGAAGCTAAATAAAAATTTTCAAACAATTGCCAATGGTAATATCATAAAACAAAAAATCTCGCGGCGAATTGTCCCTGCGGCGAATCGGCCGGCGGAGAATTGTCCCGCGGCGAATCGGCCGCGGCGAATTATCCCATCCCCCAAACAAAGAGGAAGAGCTACCTAGAGCTCCGAAGCCTCATATCAAACGCTCGAGCCTGTAAACCACGGATTGTTAGATGATCCGTGCTGTAAACATCCTCGGTCGGTGCTTCTGCCAACTACTTTTATTATGTCGGTTTAGAACGTTTTTGTACGTTGCCCGACGCCTATTCTCCAACTCCTTCGATTCTGACAAATATCTTCTGTCAGGTTTTTTTAACTCATTGATCTTTGGATTGACTGTTGCCATTCCAGTTTAGGACGCCCTCTTTTTCTGCGCCCTATTGGTTGCCATTCTAGGACCTGCTTTGGTAGTCTTTCGTCGTTCAACTGTTGTACATGGCCGTACCAAATCAGTTGTCTTTTAGTGATGTCATCCGTTATGCTTCCCTCGATTTCCAGTCTTTCTTTTATTATCTAATTTCTTATATGATTTGTTCTAGATATTCGCATTAATCTTCTTATTGCATTAATTTCGACACTTTCCATTTTTGTTTTGTATTTTTCTGTTATGTTATATCTCTATTCCATACAACAGCGTGCTTTTCACCAATGTTTTATATATGTTAAATTTTACGTGCTTTTTTATCTCTCTGCTCCATAAAATGTTCAGACATCCAATAATCTTTTTGCTTTTACAATTCTTTTTTCCAGTTCTTTACAGTTTGTTCCTGTCTTATCAAATGTGACAGCCAAGTATACATACTCATTACATGGACATATTGTTTGTTCATTAGACAAGTTCCAACTCACTTGTTTCGTTTCCAATACATATCTTGTCCACGTTTATTGTTAACCCCCATTTTTGGCATTCTTTCACTAACTTTCTCATCATAATATATTCCATGCATTGAGTTGTATAACGCCCTATATAGAAGTCAATGATTCCATGTCTTCTTTATAATAAGCTACAATTACTTGGTCGTCAGCAAACTCGGCCGTTAAGTTGTATTCCCATGCCGTGTACTTTACGTTTCCAGTTTTTTAATACTGCGATATATTTAAAAATATGTGGGGAGATACAACATGCCTGTCTTAAACCTTTCGTTACCAGGAATTCTTTTAAAAGTCGATTTCAATTTTAATTTTAGGCTTTGACTCTTAGTATAGTTCTTTTATCGCTTTTGTAGCACAATTTTTCTACTGTAACGGTTTCATATGCTTTTTGAAGGTCCACAGAGGTAACCTGAGTCTCTATATTTCTAGCACTTCTTTTCTCAATTACTTGATTAGGACAAAAAAAATTATCACTACAAGATCTGCCTGCACGAAACCCACTTTGCTCCTCTTCTTCTTATTAATGCAAATTATTCTCTATTAGATCTCTAAGAATCCTACCATACAAACTTCTTAGAGTACTGGTTACTGAAATTCCTCTGTAATTGTTGCAATCCAGCTTGTTTCCTTATTATGTATTGAGGATATGAATGCAATGGATGTCCGTTCATACATTGATTCATGTTATATATGTGAGATATTCTCGTACTTTCTCTGATCCAAATTTGAGCATTGCAGCGTATATTCCCCCAGGTCCGCTAGCTTTTCCGGATTTAAACTTTTTAATACCATTCTTTATAATTTTTTTTTTTGATGATTACTTCCTCTCCAAGTACTTCTATGTCTCTCCTCGGAGAGGCTGACAGATATTCGGGTCTCGTTTTCTGCAACAGTTTCTTGCAGTGTTCTGTCCATTGTTCTAGTTTGATGATCTGAATGTTTACTTTTTCTTTTATTGAGTTTTTTACCGTAGAAATGAATTTCCCTACTTCGGAACACTGCATGCTTCCGCTAACTACCTTATTGATATTTTTAGCCCAATAGATTTATAAATGTTTTAATACCACTATTTGTTTAAATTTAAAATAATATGTCTTTAGTGTTTTTGATTAATTTTCATGAGAAATGAAAGTAAGTACAGGCACTTATATTCTAGATAGCCGCTGGTACAGGCTTAATTATTTAAACAGCTTTTTAATTGCCTTAAATAGCTTGTTGACCAAAATATTAATCAATCTTTATTTGTACAACCAAACAGAATTATTTATTCCTTTTTGAATGTAGTTGAGTGGCTTATAGTCAAACATCGTGTCCCGTGAGATGGCTGTGCAAGATTTTTTAAACTATTTTAAACTACCCTAGATAGTTTGGTAATAGATCACACAATTTTAAGTCACCGGATGGCACGGTGGATAGAATAGACCGGTGTTCGGACATTATATATATATATTTATATATATATATATATATATATATATATATATATATATATATATATATATATATATATATATATATATATATATTTATATGTCGAATTTTCCACGTCACTGGTGGTCCAGCTGATTTTTGTAAACAAAAGTTAGATCTGATATAAACAACGGAACAACTAATATTTTTTGAATTTTTTGAAAACTAAGGCCATTTTTCTACCGTTTTCTAGTACATCCTTATAAAATGTAATTTTCTAGATGTATTGTCGTTATTTTTTTTCAGCCCGCTTTATTTTGTATTACACAAAACTTAAACTACAAGTCAAACTGAATGTGATCGTTTAGTATCAAAGGTGAACCGAGGACTATTGGGTAGTAAACAAAGAGGTAGGTCAGCGGACAATTTTTGAAGCTGAAACGAACACAATATTTTTTTCGAATTTTAGTTTTTGTGTAAAGAGAAATGAAGCGGGCTAAAAAAAATAACGACTGGTATGTCTGAAACATATAATTTTTTAGGAATATACTAAAAAATAGTACAAAAATTGCCTTAGTTATCGAAAAAATCTAAAAATATTAGTTGTTCAGATCATATCTAACTTTTGTTTCTAAAAATCAGCTGGACCACCAGTGACGTGAAAATTCGACATATATTTATAAGATCCGAACACCGGTCTATTCTATCCACCGTGACCGGATGGTTCCTTCCAATTTGAGTAGAAGTGAGTGTGACGTCATAAACCCAAGATGACGGTTTTCTTCATATTTTTTCACAAACTTTTGCTAAATTAGTTTTACCGAAAAACTATTTTTGATTGCAACACCAATTCATGTAAGAAAAAAATTAGATTTGTTACTCAAAAATAGAAAAAAATGAAGAAGTGTTGGATGGCTATGGATTACTTAATTTTAAGTCGCCAGGCGTTTGCCTCAAATTTGAGTAAGATCGCCTATGTGACGTCATAAATCCAAGATTGCGATGTTTCCTTGTTTTTTTACAAACTTTTGCTTTTAACTTTTGCCACTCATCAACTTTTCGTCGCAATGAAACAGCAATTTAATTGCCATTTTTATAAGATCTTTAGAACTAAAAAAGAGACTGTTATTTTTGTAAATTCAAAAAAAAATCAAAATGTTTAAGATTGAATACTTTTGGTTTTATACTACCCGGGATCGACTGGTGATGGATCACTCAATATTAAGTGTGTGACGTCATAAATCCAAGATGGCCGCTTCTTTCATGTTTTTTCACAAACTTTCGCTTATAACGTTCGCTAAATTAGTTTTACAGAAAATCTGTAAATACGTTTTTTGTTTGCAACGGAAAACCAATTATTATAGTAAATCAAAAAAATGAAAAAATAGGTGAAACCTATTTTTCATTCTACGAGTGAACGATAGCGAACCAAGGAATCTAAGTCCTTGGCGGGACGAAAAGAAGGAAGAAAGACTTTTCGTCACAGTTCAACCAGACCATGCTATCACCGTCTCCACGGTATCGGTTTGAAGCCGAAAACAATGAGTTAACCAAGTATAAAAGGCAACTTCATAGGGGTATAGTCAACCACGGAGACCGGGGTATCGAAAAAGGCATTTCCTTCCTCAGCGTGGCTTGCCTGACACAAAGTAGAACAAACTGACTACAGGATACAAGGTAAATCAAAAAGAATGAAAAAATAGGTGAAACCTATTTTTCATTCTGCGAGTGAACGATAGCAAACTAAAGAAACTAAGTCCTTGGCGGGACGAAAACATCCACCGGTCTATAAGGAAGAAAGACTTTTCGTCACAGTTCAACCAGACCATGCTATCACCGTCTCCACGTTATCAGCATTATGGCAAATAATTCTTCTTTTGTCAAAATGTTTATACCTTTTTTTTTTAATTTAAGAATCTAAAAGGTTTCTTTTGATTAATCTTACAAAAGTAAAGTAATAAAAAAAAAATAAAAAAAAACACCCAACTGCTAAATTTACTTGTAACTACTAGTCGCAGTTGGGTACAAAATTGTATACCTATAATAATGACATGCTTCAACTTTTAGTTTTGATGCCCAAATTATACAGTTTTGTATTTTCATGAATCAGCTTATTGGGTAATTTTTTTTGGGTGTTTTTTTTATTTAAATTTTTGTTATTTCCAACTCTTAGGTTTAATTCTTATTCAGCCTTATAAAAAGCACTATGCATTTATCATCCAAAAAGTACGTGCAGATTTTCTACGGACGCGAACAGTGTTACCTTCCATTGAGTGAAGGTGGTGGAGGGGAGAGGGAGGAGGGAACTAGTAAAATGGTGTCGAAAAGAAATAATTTTTGAAATCGCTCTTTATTTATGATAGGTATAGCTACAACTATTACTAATAAAGAGGGTGGGGGAAGAGAGAAGGAGGGAGAGGAAGGGGGAAACTGGTAAAATGATGTTGGAAAAAAGTTTTAAAGCGTGTGCAGAAATAATTTTTGAAGTCGCTCTATATTTGTGAAAGGTATAGCTACAACTATTACAAATAAGGAGGGAGGAGAGAAGAGAGGGGGGAAACTAGTAAAATGATTGAGTTGAATTGAAAAAAGTCTTAAAGCGTGTGCAGAAAGAACTTTTGAAACCGCTTTATATTTGTGAAAAATGGCTACAACTATTACTAATAAGGAGGGCGGGGAGGAGAGAAGGAAACACTGGGGGGCAACTAGTAAAATGGTGTTGGAAAAAAAATCAGAAAGCGTATGCAGAAAGAATTTTTGCAATCGTCCTATACAGTGAAACCTCTCCTTGCGGACACCTCTAATAAGCGGACACTCTAATAACCGGACGCGGACAATTTTTTTTGGTAAAAAAATTCTGAAACCTCCCTTAACCGGACGCGAACCTCTGACAACGGGACGGAGCGTTGCATCTCATGGCCATAAATATTATGTAGTATGTTGGCAACAACGCATTCTGCAGCCAGGGAATTACCTCTTTTCGTTTTAATGCGGAGACTAAATACTTCTCTCGTATATATACAACATATTTTATTCGGCGGGACTGTATGTTTAATTGTTATTGTTCAGTTGGGTAGTAATAGATCTCTGTAAAGTGGCGCCTAGTAAAAAATCTTTTTAGTTTACGTGAAAAAACGGAAGTTGTTAACGTTTCGGAGAAGGAACATCTATCAGCACAAAAGATCGCTGAAAAATTTAATATCAGAAAAACTCAAGCAGCAGAAATTGTTAATAAATATATATTAAAATTTCGCAGTTCCCTCTCATAAACGGACACCTCCAATAAACGGACAAAATCGACGGAACCTTGAGTGTCCGCTTATAGGAGGCTTTACTGTATTTGATAAAATTATGCGAATACGGTTTTTGAATATGATGGGGGGAATGACAGGAGGGAAGATGGGTGGACGCAGGGAGGACTACAACGTAACTACGGCAAATTAGTGGACATTTGCAATGAGTGATCAACGGAATTTCATTAAAATCGCCGGAAATTTAGATAATTTGTATGCCTTAAAGCCTACATCATGTGACAAAATGGCGTCTGAAGCAATTCAACGACACCTTTTTTCTCAAAATCGGTTCAGCCGTTTAGCCTCTAGCGTGACACAAACATACATATTTACATACTGACACATATCCCAATCGAAAAACATTACCCTTCCTTTTGCCGTGCTGCAGTTAGGTAAAAAATAAATAAAAACTTGTATTTTTAAATACTGAATTCTCTCTTGGTAAACGCACTCTCCTGGAAGGTAAAACTTAAATTTGTTGACAGGTCGATTTTTAAATAAACTGCCCTTTATATATTTTTCTTTGAATCTCTGACACCCCAGCAATATTTCCCAAACTTTTTTTTTAAATTTTTACCTTAATATATTTTTTTTTAAGTTAAAATATTGTTTTCTCTTTTGTTAGAGCTTAACCTATGAGGTTATCACCAAATAAACTTACCTAGGTATAACTAAATTACCTAACCAATTTTTTTTTAAATTTTTCTGTAAAAATTAGCATAATTTCAGCGTTGTGTAAATGGGTAATTGTGATATGTACCTACTTCAGAAAATTATCTATCTTCAGTAAAGCGAATTCCTCATTAACTTATTTCCTGACTTTACCTTAAATTTGACTAATCTCTCGTTAAAGCAATATTAGCAAAACTTAAATGACTTCCTCTCAAAATTAGACGATAAGGAAATTGTTAATTATTATAATAAGTAAACAGTACATTTGTATGCAGGTTATGCATTAAAAAAAAATGATATGTAAAATTCTGAAGAATTTTTACTTTCATTTAAGTACATTATTGTGTTGGATAAAATTATAGCAACAAATAATACATAACTGCATATCTCGGGGTATGGCACTGCCCCGCCAAGTTCGCGGAATCTGCTGTACCATATTTTCTTGAAACATTTCAGCCCATATTTGACCTATCTAAAACTCTACTTCGGAATGAGCTACTCAACTCAAACTTTGCATATTCGTAGGCCTTCAGAGAGTTAGCAACCGCTTCAAGTTTCATTGACTTTCATAAAGTAGTAAAAAGTAATTGCCACTTACTCACTCACTCATGTATAGATCATCCAAATTCTACTGTACTTCCAGACTTGCGACAAAGCTAAAATTTGGCAGACTGATAGAAATTATGACCAAACCATTGAAAGAAATCAAAAAACCGCAAAATTCTCACATTCTTCACAACGCTAGAAAGCTGGACTTTGGTAGACTGATAGGAGCTATAATAAAACCACATGAAAAAATTTAAAAACCCCAAAATTTTGATTTACTTCCCTGCCTAATAAATAAGTAAATAAAGTTATGTAAAAGTAACATTGCCCACTTAGAGAAACGCTAAAGAGCTGAGCTTTGTTAGGCCGATAGGAACTATGATAAAACTTTAGAAAAAATTCAAAAACTTCAAAATGTTAATTTACTTCTCTCCCCTAAATGTAAAATTATGTAAAAGTAACATTGCTCTATTCCAGAAACGCTAGAGCTTTGGAAGGCTGATAGAAGCTATGACAAAACCATAGCAAAAAATTTAAAAACCTCAAAATATTAAATAAGGCATTGCAAAAGTTTTTACTACTTTAAAACTTAAATATTATCCAAATCATTTAAGAAAGTAGTAAAATTATAAAAAAATAATTTCATGTAAAAAAAGCCAAATACGCAAAAGTGGTATTCTGTAAAACGAATTGAGATAAAAGTAAAGCCAAGTTCCCCAATACAAATTTCAAAATTAAAAGGTTCTTACTAGTTTGGAAATGTTTTCCTAAACTTGGGTATTACGGCTGCAAATGGCTCTCTTTAAAAAACATTTTCAAACTAGTAAGAACCTTTCATTTTGAAATTTGTATTGGAGAACTTGGCTTTACTTTTATCTCAATTCTTTTTACGGAATACCATTTTCGAGTACTTGGCTTTTTTTTTACATGAAATGTTTTTGTTAGAATAAAGGTTTGTGGAATAGTTATTACTGTTCTGGAATTCCACGAACCAACCAAAAAACTGTAGTACGTTTAATAAAAAAACAATATTTTCCAAACCAGAGAAAATAAGAATCTCATACGATTGAGAAAATATGGGCTTTTTTCGTACGTCGAAGTCAATTTGAACTCCATATATACTTAACTTGCTGTTTTGTATAATTATATGATTTGTTGCTAAACTTTTGTCCAATAATGTATTGTATATTCTTTACAGGCTAGTCAAACGAGGATGCCATTCATCTACAACAGCAGCAAAAACGGAATCCTTCCCCTTTTAACCATTACATTACATACCATTTTCGAAATTTAATTTAAAAATATTAAAAATAGTTAAAGAATTAGTTGTTACCGATTGACTTCTATAAATTTTTTCCAGTTGCTAACGATATCATTAATTGACCAAACAATTCAATTGATTTATTAATTTAACTTTTTACACCATATTGTACGCGTTATTTAGTGACGTGACGTAGAATACTTAATAAAATAGTTTCAATTGAAAAATTATAATTTTTAAAAAGTTCAACATGCACGAAAAGTCAGGAATCATCAACATGTTCGCTGGAACCAGTCCTCAACTTTTGGCTGTTTTATGTGGTAAGTAAATTAAAAGCAGCATGGCAAGTAAATTGGATAAGCAAACGCACTAAATAAAGGTACTTAATAGGGACTTATTGCAATAAAGCCAGGCACTAATAGTGCCCGGAACTTTTCTGGCAGTTTTCCATTGAAAACTGACAGTTGTTCTTTCAAAATTGACACATCAAAGTCGAATTTATAAATCCAGTCGTTTATTTTCCATTTATAATGGCGGCACTAATAATTCTGGCTCTTATAATAACACAAAGGCCTAATTTTGAAGGAAGACAAAATAGTTCATGGCACAATTACTGCCTGGCTTTATTGCAATAAGCCCCTAATGGCCAAGAAGATTTCAGCTAAATCGGCAAAAATCGGCTTTAAATGACCATTATTACCGCCATCATTATAATATTTATCTTTATCTTTATCATGATCATTATCATCATTATGCGCAGTTTGAAAAATATTCGAAATCATAATATTTGATAGACTTTTTGCAGAAGTGTCAAATAAAATATCTCTCATAACTCTCTCTGTGCTTCTTACCCAAAAGATCCACCTTTACAAATCTAGCAATTTTTTCGCAATACGTACATGAGGCTTTAAACAGAAAGAGTCAAGTAGATGTTGTTTACACGGATTTGGGAAAGGCATTTGTATGGACTAACTGGAATCGATGTTTAGTTCTAGTGTTTCTCCATACTTAACAAATTTAAATCAATCTTATTTGGGAACTAACACAAGTAAACGATATGTCTATACATGTAAACGATATTTGGGAACAAGCACAAGTAAACGATATCAGTTTATAGAATTAAAAGGTAGTCTATGTTAGTTCTTCTGGTGTGCCCTAAGGGTCAAATCTCGGACCACTTATTATTGCCTTCAACAAAATTATTTCTAAGGTAAAAAATGTGGCATTGGCATTTGTCGATGATTTTAAATTGTTGAAGTTTTCTCATTGGAGGATTGTGCTTTTGTTTGTCATTTAGTCGTAACAAAAACTTAATTAGATTTGATACAATGAATAATGAAAACATAAAACGCGTATCTGAACAAAAAGACCTGGGTGTAACTTTCGATGCTAATCTTTCATTTTCATCACATAATATTGCCGAAATTGAGAGTGACTAATTTTAACATTGAAGTAAGCATTTACTTATGTTACAGTCAATATGACATTTGAATTAGTATGATTAAGGGAGTTCCAGGAAAATTTTTAAGAGCCATGCACTTATGCTGAAAGTTTGGGTATTATACAAAAAGAGACTGTGATAACCACACCTTATTATATATAGGTTATCACTCAACTCAAGAACAACAATTTATAATGCCCACAGCAGTAGAATAGTAGGTCAGGCTATGCTCAAATTTTCTCCTCCGTTTGCCTTTATAGCTGAAATGAATTTGAAGACTTACAAAGAGGGAAGAAATTAGAAATTTTTTCCTAAAAAATTCTTTAAAATTTCTTGTCTATAAATAACGATTTCTTGGGTTGTTTGCTCCAGTTTATTACATATCCTACAAATGTTTTGACATATGATTGGAAGTTTTGACCCTTCAGCTTGCCAATATGCCCTAAAATCTTACATGGGCTCCAATATCCAACCAATTTCGCATTGCAGACAGTGGTGTATGGGCTGTGGGAAAATGACAGTTTACAGTGTCCCATGCATCCACCCCTGATTGTAGAAGTCGTGGATCAGAGAAAGGTAGAGAGCTACTACCATGCTGCCTTCGTTAGTTAAAATGCCGCAGTAACATAATTTATCCCGCCTTTTAACTAAGGGGGCAGCATGGGAGTCTATTCTCATAAGAGAACAAATTCACGTGAGTACTTTTAGTAGGGAACGCCGTGAATATTCACCTCTGGTGCACTTTAAGTAAATTTCGGTCATTTCAGGTTACTTCCGGTTCATTTTAAATTACTTCCGGTACATTTTTATTTACTTCCGGCCGCTTTTATAATTTTTGGTGCCTTTTAATTGTCTTTCCGCCACTTCCAGGTCAGTTTCACTTACTTCCGGTTCCTTAAGGAGACTTACGGTGACTTTTAAAACACTTCCATTCACCTTTGCAAAATCTATAAACAAAAAACAAATAAAATTTGAATGAGAACTTTTGTCTTAAAATAAGACAAATAATCACTCCTCATTTGTAGGTGGGTCTAAAAAACATTAACATAAACCGAATATGTCAAATTGACGGGCATCCGATAACTCTGGAAAGGCTTTAGGGCTTTCAAATAACAGCCAGATGGTATTTTAAGCTTTTGTTATATTACAACCTATCATCTCATAAACTTTCAGAACTAAGAAAATAAGGGCACTCATTTCATATCGTTTTTCACTTGTCAAAAATACTTGCAATCCTTAGAGATTAACCAGGATATTTTTTTTAGTTAACTTAAGTATACCCTTTACTAGTAAAACTAGTTTTATACTAAAAGAATAAAATCGTCGTTTTCATATCTTACAGTCGAACCTCTATAACTCGAACCTGAAGAAACAACCAAAACAGTTCGAGATTTGGAGAGTTCGAGTTATAGAAACTCGAGTTACATAGGTTAAAATACATGTAAAAAGTGCAGAGACCGCTTAAAAGGTTCAAGTTATAGAGGGGTTCGAGTTATAGAGGTTCGAGTTAGAGAGGTTCGACTGTATTTTGCATTTTGCGTCTAAACCCATTGGAAATCCCCCCCTATCATATGAATGAACAATTATATCGATGTTTCCTGACTAAGAAAATAAGTTCCCAAAATCTTAACGGCCTCCCATACTATCTTAAATGGACAAAAATGGAAGTCCCTGTCGAGACACCCTTGAAACTATTGTTAACTAAGGAGTAATCAAAATTGCGATTATTTACATCACATATAATATTATGTTATTAGCCAATAAAATAACATCGAAATATGGGATATAAAAGTCACACAATAGTGGTTAAGCTTCCACAAATAACCGACTTAATAAATATTTAAATAATTTACGGAATATTAATTGCGGAATATTTGCGTAGATTTCGTGATAGGCTTAAACTATTGACGACATGAATTTTTACAATTATTTTAAGCGTTAAGTTTTATAGTAAAATACAGAATGAAAAAAAGAATAGGAAATTTCAAAAAAGTTTATTTACCTTTTTAAGTCAAAAGGGGTATTAAGTACAGTGAATATCGACGTGATACGACATATCGGTTATAGCGACGACATATTAAGGTTAAATGTAAGAGGAATTTTTCAAGATGAAGTCAAAGATTAAATAAATTAATTTTCGGGCTAATCCTCAAAGGAGTCATGGTAGCAGCAGACATAATTATGTTTCCGTCCTGTTAGGGTTCATCATTACGTTTAACCATAATGGGTGGAGAGGGAATGAAATGAAGATGATAAAAACTGAAAAGGTAAAATGAAATCTTTAGAAAACCAATTGCCAGTTTGCAGTTTCAGCTAGGGTAGTCTCGGATCTGAGACAAAAAACCCAACATCACTACGGATGTGGTCCTGCTACATGTGTCCCAGCAGAACTTGGCTATAGACGATAGACTTCTTTCCTTTTCCACCCAACAGTCGTTTGTTGTGAGTTGACTGTAGGAGAATTATGCTGGCTCCATACGGGTTCCGACAATATAGCTCTTATAGCACGCTCCTGGGTTATTATCCCTGGTTTCTCGGCTGGCTGCGTGTCGGCTCATCGACTACAACTGCGTATATTCCCGATGTTCAAGGTCAACTTATATTTTTGCGTGCATCGCATTGCATGCTTATTCGATGACGGCTGTTGAATTCTAAAAAGGAATTGAGCGGCAGGGTAGAGTTTTTTTTGTTTTTGCATCGTTCGAGACGCGAACCTGGTACCTTCTGCATGCGAAGCAGACGACCATACCCCGGCCCTACCCTGCCGCCTACGTGTGTTTAAAAAACTTAATTTTTTTGTCCTAAGATTAGTTGGATAACTCTATAAAGCATTGGAAATTCCCAGAAAAATCTTATCTTTTACTTTTGTTTTAAAGTAATTCGTTCACAAAATTGGGTGAGCCTTACACCCTTACCAACCTTAGTGTCTCACTGAACAGTCGTCCATTACAACACTTGTAGAATACAAAGAAACAGAGCAGTTGTTTGGCAACGGTTTTCAATGAGTTTAGTTTCAAAAACTTCATTATAATTTATTAAACGATTTTCGATAGCAGTTTTATAAATCTGGTAAAATTTTTAGGTGACATTAAAAAAGTGGACGACCCTTCTGCATGGGCCATAACAACACAAATGAATCAATTGATTATTTATTATATTTCATTTATTTATTACTTTACATTTCAAAAACCACAGAAAATTATTTATTAGTTATGTACAACAAACAACCAAGAAAACAATGTATTTTTTCTTGGTTTTTATAAATAATGAGCATATTAAAAAGCGACTTAATGTTACTCAAGTCCACCTATCTTAAAATCCATAATGTGGTGACCCTTTCTCCTTGAATAAGTTTGTCTGGAAATCTTTGTGTAGAGTGTTTCACGCAATATGGAAATTTGCAAACCTCTGAGACAAAACTACTTTATAGAATTTTCTACCTTCCTACTTACAGCACTTTTTTTTATATAACAAAACCTAATTTTGGCTGTCACTGGCCAAAAAAATATTTATAGGATTCTTACCTAAGCTTTTTAAATTTTATTAGGGACAATTTGGGTCAGTAAAAATAACAGAATATTTGACAGCTGTTACCGTTGTTGTTAAGTTACTAAGAATAACGGTAGCATTCAAGGCAAAAAAGATAGATTATGGAACACGAAAGATAAGCATAACACAAACGTTAATTTAGTAGTTTCACACTCCTTTAACTTTTTGTTTATTTATATTTGTTTATTTACTTTTATTAGATTTATGGCTTTTTATAAACCAAACTAACGTATTCTAGTAAAAAATTCGATTGCATTAAAAAATACAATACAAAACTATCCTTAAAATATAACGGTAATGTATACCGGTCGCCGTTACCGTAAATAACAAAAAAGAAGCGAGGACAAAGTGTAAAATATGCGACCAAAAACTAATTCCTTCTGTCTATGACGCGGCCCAAAATGTCCCTATTATAAAGAATCCGGTTAACTTTAGTTATCACACTTAAAATTGCCAATGATTTAGTAGAAACATGTCGCTTCGGTAATGTGTGCTACTAAAGGTTAAAAAATTTTAAAATAAAAATATTGCCTTCTAGTTCAGGCCCTACGAGGTCCGATACTGCGTTTAATGATAGAAGCAACACACGTGGTATGGATAGACATAAGACTAGCTCAAACATTTTACGAAAGGGGGCAGGGGGGTGGTTCCCCCTCTTAAACGTGCTTTTTGACGGTTTTTTGCTAATGACTCGAAAACGGTCAACTTTTATAAAAATCTTCTGGAGATCATTTTTCAAGTGATGGACCTAATAAAATAAATTTCAAAAAAAGGGTTGTGTACTAGAGTATAGAGATACAGAGCATCAAAGTTGGCGATTTTTACACTTTTTTGGTAATAAATTTTTTAAAAGTCGTATATTAGAACAAGAGCACTAAGTGGAGATAAAAAAATTATGCGGTCAATTTTGTAAAAAAAAAATAGATCTCTACGGAGACATTAATATCATTGATATTTTTAAAAAAACTTTAGTACAGTTAAGGGATCCCAAAAATTTAAAGAATTTTTAAAACATTTTGTAACATCATGTATATTAAGAGAGATAATAACCTAAATTGTTATAGAGCAATATCAAAAACGCACAAAACTGCCGAACACCATAATTTTACTAATAAAAAAAGTAAGCAAAAATTTAATTTTTTTAAAGATTTTTATTTTTTATACATTTGTGGAAGTTATTTTGACAGCATATACCTCCTTAACTTGTAATTTTATCAAAAAAGGAACATTTTAGGATCAGAATTATCGTCAACGTTTATTCATTTGACTGTGACAAATTTTCTTTTTTTTTTGTAAAACCTTATTTGTCCACTCCTCTATCTTTAAAAATCCTATATCTAAAAACAGATGAGTGTTGATTGATTCTTATAAGAAATAACCTCCTCTATCACCTGCTGCACTTTGGCTCCTAAGTTATGGGACACCCTGTATATATGTGATTTTGAAAAATTTTTAGAATTTTGAAATTATTTAAATTTTTTTTAGAATTTAGAAAATATCAGAAATTTTTTTATTGAAATTTATAAAAACTATTAGAAATATATTTAAAACTTGAAGATCTTTAATTATTTATGAACTACATATTTCAATATTTTTGAAAATTTTTGGAAATTTTCATAATTATAAATAAATCTTGTTTAAATAAATTTTCATAATAATTATAAATAAATCTTGTTTAAAATCTCTTATGATTTACGACTAGGTTCATAATTATCCTAAGAGCATAAATGGGCCATTAGACAGTATTATTGCTAGGTCGTAGACCTGGAGGAAGATATTAGCTCACACTACTACTATACTATAGTAGTGTGAACTATGGTGATCCTAATTTTTTCGAGAAAAAAAAGTTGCTCTTTGCGTTTCAGATGATTTTGAAACTTTTTTGTTCCGCCGTCTGTCTGTCTGTCTGTCTGTATGTCTGTATGTTTGTATGTCTGTCTGTAACGACCAACCCGCATAACTCAAAAACCGCTTGTCCGATTTAAATGAAATTTGGTACCAAGGCTGGATCTTGGGCCGTGATGGTCCCATTTGAAAATGAACAAAATCCACCAAACGTTAGCCAAATTAAAGTGTGGGGGTAGATTTCAAAAATTAGAGTTTATGTGAAAATATGGTGTGTGTGATATCAAACGAAAGGTAATTAACTCTGGAGTTAAAAAAAATAATTTTAGTTTATTTTAAAAAAAGGGTGGGGGTAGATTTCAAAAATTAGAGTTTAAGTGAAAATATGGCGTGTGTGATATCAAACGAAAGGTAATTGAGTCTAGAGTTAAACAAAATACATTTTAGTTAAAACAAAAAGGGTGGGGGTAGATTTTAAAAATTAGAGTTTAAGTCAAAACATGGCTTGTGTGGTATCAAACCAAGCCTTGGATTTTTCGACATATTTCATGAAAAAACACAAAAAATAGTTTAAAATTCGACATCATGAGTCTTCGGGCCCCCCCAAAGAGGCCTCGGGCCCCCCAAGACATATTCGTGGGTGCGCCACTGTATAACTATAGCACCTAGTGTAAGCTTACGGGCCCATAGATTGGCAGAGTATTTTTTCTTACCCTAAGGTCGTAGGTAATAATTAAAAGTGATCTGTATATTTCATCAAACCTACCTATTATTGTAATATAAAATTGTTGCAATTTTTTGCGCAACACAAAAAATTGCGTAAACCGCTGAAAAAATATAAACAGTTTTGTGATAGAGTGATGTCAACGTTGCTTTACAAAGAAGCTCGCCAAAGTAAAATTTATTTGGTGGCTTTGAAAATGTACCATTTTTGCAACTTCACCGAATTATTAATACTTTGATCAAGTTTTTTTCAATTTATTCGAAATTTTGCGGGTGCCCTCTGTGAGCTTTTTTCCGTGTGTACTTTTTTTCATAGGCGAATTCTTCATTGAGTGCTTTTCGGTTAAAGCAAATCAACAAAAATATTATTTTTTTCAGACTTTAACTCCGCTCTTATTACTTTACATATTTTTTCGGGTTCTGCGGAAACGGGGGGGGGGGGAGGTAAATATCCCCTTTACCCCGTAGAATCGCCAAGGCCCTGTATAAAGTTTATGCATATTTAATAAAGCATAGTCTTGGCAGCAGCATAACGCCATAAAAATCCTGAGTCAAACAGCATGCATATCAATGGAAACGAATCCTCTCTTTATTATTCTGAGGTCCAACGCTTTGCAGCGTTTTATTCCAGTTCATTCGGCCTCTAGCGACGTCACAGCAATGACGTTGCTGCTTTTGCCGTAACTCTACAGCAAAAAGTCCGCATCTCTATACAATTGCTGTTCAAAAATAACGCGACCGCGCGTATTTTGGCAAGAATAGTTTTTAAGCGGTGGTTGTGTGATTAGCAAATACGTATAAATGTAAATTAACAGTTTTTTTTGTTAGTCGACCTTTTGTTTCATTAATTTTTATTTTATTTAAAATTCGTACCGGTGCGTTCTTATTTATGCGTGTAGATGCAAAACAGTTTATTCCTGTACTTGCAGGTAAGCGAGAATTTTTATTTAATTGAAACTTTTTTAATTTCATTAAAAAAAAAACTGAATTTGAATTGAAACTTAATATAATGGAAACCTTTTCCAAAGTCTACTAACCTATTCGTCCTATACCATTTTAAAATAAAGGGATCCATGATGGATCTGATACCTTTCTACCCCATAACACACACACACAGTTTTTTATAAATATCTCAGAATCAGAAGCACCGACAAAGTTTTTAGTACCAATATAAATTATTGAAACGTGTTCTACTTAATTCCGGAAACATAACCAACTTTTAACAGTGTTTTATACTATTTTACCTGAAAATTTCATAAAAATTGGTTTAGCGGTTTAGGAGCTATCGTGTTACAGACAAATATACACAGGCACACAGCCAGACATAACGACGATATATAGGTCAAATTGCATCAACATTTTCGGCGTTATGTCACATTTTTTTTGGTCAATAACAATACCTTTTTTAGCCATTTTTGCGCGGGCTAGGAAGGTAAAAAATAGAAAATATTGTCTATCTGTTTGCGAGTTTGTCTGTGTGAATTGAGCTATATACAACACTAGTTACATCAATTATTAATCCATTGCATTTCTGTTTAATTTCATGGTATATATTATTAGTATATTATATTCGTATACCAAGCGAAAAAAGTATCACCTTTTATCGAAATTGGTCAGGGGATAAAAATACACTTTTATCACGAGGTTTATACACTAGTTTGTTTCTTTTTTTTTTGGTGTATTTAGGTTTTAACTTTTTTAAAATTTTCACTGTTTATATCTGATCAGTCTTTTTTTACCTTCCTAGCCGGCGCAGCAATAGCTAGAGAAGGTATTGTTTTCGAGGAAATTTTTTTTTTGAGATAACGCCGAAAATATATTATTTGGGTGTATTTTGCATATACGTAATATTCCTTACGTATATGGTATTTTAACCTATCTTAGCAATATCGTCGTGATGTGTGTCTGTGCGTGTGTGTGTGTGTGTGTATACCATATACTGTATCATGCCATATACGTAATATTCCAATACTCCCTGTTACCTATTTACACAATGGTTGGCGTTTGACGCAAACATTCAGAAATAAAGATACGAAAAATGCACAAATACCAAATTTACATAGATAGAGTTTTTGTCAACTGTACGCCGATGATTTGACGTAACGAATACAAGAATAAAATAATATTCATGCGTAAAAGTATAACCAATCAGGACATTTTATCTTAAGGGCCGCAAATAGGATAGACTTATACCCATTGAAATTGCTAATTTAAATATGTTTGCACTCTGGATCGTAAGGTACCGTAGGTATTGCAATAATACGTAATATATGGAAATAATATGCATATGTCTTTGGAAGCAACCAATCAGGTCTTCTTTGCCCAAAGGAGCCAAGGCCCTCATGTTTGCATCATGAATGGGCAGTTACCGTGGGTATTGGAATATTATGTATATGGTGTATACCTGTTCGTAACACGATAGTTCCTAAACCGCTGAACCGATTTTCATAAGATTTTTATGAACAAAAGCGTTCGATACTGTAACGAGCTGATTAGATTTTGGTCAAAATCCATTACTGCTAATGACAGTTTTTTGACAACATAAAAATAAAAAATAAAATAACTTTTTAACGGGGCAACCAAAAACTTCGTAGAAGCTTTCGTTTCTGAGATATTTACAAAAATCTGTTTTCAAGGCTGATATAGCGTAGATTGTCCTAATGAGCTAGGAAGGTATCAGATCCGCAATGGAACCATTTATTAATTATAAATTCTTCATATTTATCACGAAATAGTTCAATTTTTACCTTCCTAGCCCGCGTAGCAATGGCTAGAGAAGGTATTATTTTCGTCAAAATTTTTTTTTTGAGATAACGCCAAAAATTTGTTATTTGGATGTATTTTGACCTATCCTAGCAATATCGTCGTGATGTCTGTCTGTGTGTGTGTGTATATTATTTCTGTCCGTAACACGATAGCTCCTAAACCGCTAAACCGATTTTCATGAAATTTTCAGATAAAATAGTGTTCGACACTCTTACGGGTTGATTAGATTTTAGTCAAAATCCATTAATCCTAATAAAGTTTTTTGACAATTGACAAAAAATGCTAACTTTTTAACGGTGCACAGTATCAATACACTGTTTTCGGAATATAGTACACTATATTTTGCTCAATAATTCGACCAAAAACTTCGTAAGAGTTTTAGTTTCTGAGATATTTAGAAAAAGCTGTTTTCAAGGCTAATATATTATCATGGCTTCACTTGAAGTGTGCTAATAGGCTAGCTGGGAAGGTGTCAGATGCGTCATGGGTCCATTTATTTTAATAGTTTTTGTAATTTGTAGTTGCTAATAAGTATACTTAAACCTAAACATCGAAGAAATTAGATGTTATATGTTCTCTGACCTAAACTTTGCGCCAAAAATAATTTGGGAATAAATCCCAAACATTTTCTTAACTTAAAAGTAGAAACTTTATACAATTATTTATATTTTTATAATACAGCTTACCTGGAATAATATCCTATATAAAATTTTTAAAATGTTGAAAAGAGTCTATTAAATAATTACTATCAACCCCTCTGACGAGTAATCACATACGAATTTTTGAGAATTCAGGTAAAAATTTTAAAAATCTTTAAGTTTAAATACCTCTAGATTCTTAATTAATACACCAGCCCAGTGGCGTATTTAGAAAAAAGTTTTTTGGGGGGGCTAGACCGTTTTGGGGGTGGGGGGGGGGGGCTCAAGACTCCATGAGGCTGTATTTTATGATATTTTATGTTTGTATTTATGAAATTTGTGTAAAATATCTAAACATATCTTAGCTTCAAGAGTGGGAGGGTTCTGTCCCCCTTATACAGGGTGTCCCATTAAGGATGGCAGCCGGATTTATCTCAGATACTTGTACAGCTACGACTTCGGGAAAAAAAAATTATAACAAAATAGGGCCTTGTGAATTCACCTAAAATATTTTTGTTACTGTAGCTCCCCGCTAGGGGGCAGTAATAACACCTCCCAACTATAAAAATTGCATTTTATGACAAAACTCTATAATAAAGTTACACAAATTTTACCATATTCGTACTCCTTGAAAAATTCTGCATAATTTGGAACTCTCACTTGTACCTCTTTCTCAGTTCCCTACATGGATGGAATGAAAATGTAACTTTTTATTTAAAAAATAATTACTTCTACTTGCTAACCAAACCGAGTCTTATTATTTATTTGACTTAGTAAGAAAACCCTAAAAAATGCAAATATTCTTGATTTTTTGTTTAAATCAAAATTTTTCGAAAGAGGAAATTTTTTAAAAGTACCAAACCAAAAAACTTAAACTTCTTCATTTAATATATTACTGAAATCCGCAAGTCAAAATGTGACTTAGTTTTGAAGATATTTTAAAAATAGTTTTGTTTGTGTATTATGTGGTGAGAAGAGACCTTATTTTGTTATTTGCATGTGTCACACCTGTTTTGGACAATTTAATGTTTATTGACGTTTTATAATTTACAAATTGTGAAAGGCTTTCACGGCCATCGTCCAATGGTGGGTGTGCTTTCGGGCTGTTCGGCCGTCGTCGTTGTAAATTCGTTCTCGACGTTTTGCCATCTCGAGTGGATGGCATCTTCAGGAGATGTTGACTGTTTAAGAACATTGGTAGAGAGGGCGAAAAGAATCTGCGAACCAGAACATCTAGACAAAGAATTAAACCATCTTAAAAACGCCCTCGTAGCAAATGGATACACTCAAAGCGACATAGATAAATGTATACGACCAAAGCCGAGCAGTAGAAGTAACAGTAGCGGTGGACTGAGCAGCCGCGAAGTTACTTCAAGAGCCTTTCTGCCCTGCATCCCTAGGGTGACGGATAGGATCGGACGTATTCTGGGAAAACACAACATAAAAACGATCTTCAAGCCATCTAAGAAGATCGAGAACCACCTCAGATCTGCGAAGGATATAAGGAACCCACTAAGTTCTTCGAGGGTATACCGCATTCCCTGTACCTGTGGAAGTGTCTACATCGGAACAACCAAACGGTCCGTAAACACAAGATTCAAAGAACACAAAGCCAACTGTCGACTCGGACATACGAAAAAATTCGCAGTTGCAGACCACACACTAAACAATGAAGACCACCGAATAAAATTCGAAGACACACAAGTTCTCTGCGCCTCCTCTTCATACTATCCAAGACTCTATAGAGAAGCAATCGAAATTCATAAACACCAGCAGAACTTCAACAGATCTGAAGAAACTCTTAAAATTAACAGAACATGGGTACCGGTTCTTAAAAACACTAAACGGCTCGCTTACAACAACAAAACTGATTCTCGGGAAAGTGACCAATCACCGACCAGCTCTGATATATGCCCCGCCCACCATAGCGTATATAACCTGCGCCCGCGACAGACTAACCACCAGTCTTTGAGAAGCCGACATCAGTCAACATCTCCTGAAGATGCCATCCACTCGAGATGGCGAAACGTCGAGAACAAATTTCCAACCACGACGGCCGAACAGCCCGAAAACACATCCACCGTTTTATAATTTGTTTTATAATTTGTTTGGATGAATGGACTATAGGTTGCCAGTAATGACGTCTCTAAATGTAAAAATGGACGCCCAAGAAATCTCAACGTTAGCGCAGGGAGGAAGGTTAATCTATCCCCCTTCTACGTCTCTGGTCTTTACAATATTTCCACGTAAAGGCCTTCACACACACCTCCGTAGTATGGTGCATAACGCGTAGCATGGGGCTTTTAACCATATACCTAATATTCCAATACTCTTTGATTTACACAATGGTTGGCGTTTGATGCAAACATTCAGAAATAAAGGTACAAAAAATGCACAGATACCAAATTTACATACACAGAGTTTATGTCAACTGGACGCCGATGATTTGACGTAACAAATACAAGAATAAAATAATATTCAAGCGAAAAAGTATAACCAATCAGGACATTTTATCTTAAGGACAGCAAAAAGGATAGAGTTATACCCATTGATATTGCTATTTCAAATATGTTTGCATTCTGCATCGTAAGGTACCGTAGGTATTGCAATAATACATACTATATGGAAATAATATGCATATGTCTTTGAAAGCAACCAATCAGGTCTTTTTTGCTTAAAGACCCCAAGGCCCTCATGTTTGCATCATGAATGGGCAGTTACCGTGGGTATTGGAATATTATGTATATGCTTTCAATCAATCAACGATCCAATAGCAGCGTCCATATTGGTTTTTGCATAAGAAAAGTCCATAAGGTTGAACTTCTATGCGCAATGCTATGCGCTATGCATTTTTGTGTGTGATCGGCTTAATATCGCTTTCCTCTATTTTTTGCAGGTACTATTGGCGCAATCTCAGATGGAATGCACTATGGCTGGTCGGCACCATTCCTACTCAAACTTGAAAAAGAAGATAGTCACATTAAAATCGGACACTCTGATGAAACCTGGCTAGGTATGAAACCATGAACATTTTTGTTGTTAAAAATGGCGTAATCATATCTATGTGTTTTTCGAAACATGGTATATTTTTTTCACTAAAACCTTTTACTTTTTTTTGTTTTTTGATGGGTGTAGGAGCTCTTCCTACCCTAAAAAAATAAGGAATGTTAAATTTCATTGGCTTGATCAACATATTCTTGTCATTTCTTTTTCGCCAACAATAGACAAAATCAATAGACAGACGGCAATTTTATACCCCAAGGTTTTTTTTAAACTTAAATGCCTGTAAATTAAGGCATCGAACATATAACTCAACTATATTTTCGATGATTAAGGTCATCAAATTTAAATTATTTAAATTTCACAGATAGTTTTGGATCAAATTTATAATTAATGAGACAGATTTTCATTAGTTTTGACAATGACTATTAATTTTTGTGTGGAAAAATCATGCTTACAACTTTACATTTAGCAGCCTAGTAGTTGTGTAAAAAGAAATCTTATTTTCCAACCTAATATATAAAGTTTTATATATCCATCTCATAAAAATGTTTTTCACTTATTTAGTATAAAAAAAACATATAAAACCTAAAAGTCTAACATAGAATAGATAAGAATTTAAAAAACAAAATGATTTAGGTAAGCACTTAAAAATCTCTAGAATAGTAAGATAAATTACATGATTAAGTACATTTAAAAAAAAAATGAGACCTTTAAAACAAGCCTAGACATTTTTAAAGGACTTTTTGGGCTATACCATCGCTATACGATTAAGACAATAATATTATTGATAAAATTATGTATTTAAATATAAACTGTAATTCCATAAATATTTACTCTTGGCTATGCAAGGAGTTAACAATAAATAAATCAATAAACTTGTTTTATGGTTTTTTATTTAGGTAGTGTTGTTTTATAGATTTTAGTTTTTCACATTATGGGAAATTTCATTCACCCAACATATTTTTCATAAATACTCTATTATTTATTTACTCCGCTACGCCAGTCCTAAGGCTAGAGTCCCATTGCACTAAAGGAAAGGAGGAGGGATCGGGAAGCAACCCCACCGCTAAAAAACCTGGCCCGGGTTATAGCACCCTGTCAGGGCATCTGTATCAAAGCCTAGAGAAGAAAAACCTTGATTAAAAATCATGGCTCTCCAAGTAGAGCATTGGACTGATTCACTGATACTTAAAACAAAGCAATTACGAAAAAGCCTAAACAAATCCTCGGAGCAATGAATTGAAATTCTCGAAGACGAAAAAAGCAAAGACAAAGGACTCTCAATATAGCTACATGGAAAGTACAGGGAGTGAAACAAAAGTTGGACATTATTGCAACCGAAGTGCAGAATAATAAAATATGTAGATATTATTGCACTCACAGAGATAAAAAGAAATAAACAAGTACAAGTAGTGTCGGTAATTTTGTCCACATATTCATATTCACTTGAGTATCCTTTTTAATAAAGAAAAACCTCAAAAATAAGATTACGGACTACGATTGCATTAATGAAAACAAACTTCGAGTTAACATGAAGATGCTTGGACATAATATAAGCATAATAACAGCCTACGCACAAAACAAATATTCTTCGAACAACTTGATGAGACTATCACCAAAATTGGCGATACCAGAGAAATAATTATGCTTGGCAAGTCGAACTAGTAGACAAACCCAAAGCAAAGTGGTAGCGCCATTTGAAGAGGAAGTAACAAATAATAATGGCTACTAATGCAATTTTGTGAAACCCACAGGATATTCATCGATATAACTGGATTCAGCCATCAAGAAATCTTGAGGCAATCATTAATTATGCTATTGGTGGACAACACTCGAAATTAAAGTGGTATGGTGTGTGAGCACTTTGTGGTGTTACCTGTGGATCTGACCACCATCTGGTAAAAGAAAAAATATTAATCCCTTTAAGAAAAACAAATAGATATGAAATTATTGAAGAAAATTAAAACATCACAGAAATCAAAAATACAAGTCTAGAAATTGAAATATGCGAAGATTGCATCAGAAACGATTAAATGAAAAACTAATAAACATAGAACACTCATTTAAAGAGATATATCCAAATATAGTAAAAAGCTTGAAGGAAGCAAGCAAAGAAGCTGTTGTATACCAAGATAATAGAAATAGCAATAAGATGTGGTGGACGGAGGAAATACAGGAAATGGCCAAGAAGAAAAAGTGCGCATACTTGAGATGGCTCAGTACAAGTAAACCAGAAGACAGCCACGATATAAATGGGCTCAGAAATCAACTCCTTGAGTATTCGCATTTCATCAGTGGCATATTTAAAGTCATTAAGCATATTTCCATTTTTTATAGAAACAATTTACCTTCTGGGCGGTTTGGCCGGATTGCCAGTCACCATATTTTCTGTGGACTATTTGGGACGAAAATGGTCGATATTGATGGCCGCCATTATCAGTTTAGTGGCATGGGTACTCATTGCGATCGCTAATAATGTTTGGTACCTGTATGTAGCAAGGTAAGTCAAATTAATTAAAACATTCTCAATTTTATTTGATTAACATCGCCACGGAAATTTTTAGGGTTACAAATTTACGACGACTTGACATCAATGAAATATAAGCCCATCCTTCCTGATCTTGTGTTGTTCAAACCTACTCGGCACACGTTTATCGGGGGATTTGACCTGTATGTAACTAGATGAACTCTTATCAGTCCATCTTTTTCTACTATTCGTTTTACTGTGCGGGAAACAATAAAATACTTCTTTAACCCCGTACTTTAGAACCATTGATTAGTCCTAAGCTTAGATTAATAAACTTAGTTTGAGTAAACTGGGTACCATTATCTACGATGATTATTTTTGGGGCACCATACACATATTTGTCATGATTTTCCAACAGCTTTAAAAAACAACTTTTACCAATTTTCAGCAGAAATAATGTATGAAAATATATTAGCTGAACTCACATACACGCAAAAATAAATTAAAAATAACGTAAGTATCTAAGACTTACGCAGAGAAATAAACAATAGCACTTTCAAGACTGACTCATTGCAGTTTTTAAACTGTGTCCCATTATCTCTTTTTATTACTTTTGGCACACCATACACATGTTTGACGTACTCTTCCATCTCAGGAATCAATAAAACAGCTGCTGTATTACGAAGACCTTGGTCTATATTGGTTCGTTATAATCAAATAACAACTTATCTTATGTTTTAGATTTATGGTTGGCCTTTCTGGAGATGTCGCTTTTGTCGCTGCTCCAATGTACATTGCTGAAATCGCCGATAAGAAAATCAGGGGTTTTCTTTCTGGTACCATCTATGTTATGATGCTCGTTGGCATCTTGGTGGTATATTCCGTTGCTCCCTATACAGATTGGTAAGTAACATTTTTGTTTGTTTACATTTAAATGTTCTTCAAGAAGATCTCGAGATTGAAGACCCTTGCAGTTGCTTAATGATTTTTTGCCATCTTTTTCTAGCTAGTCTGAACCGAAACATCAAAAATATAGTTATATAGGGTGTATTAGAATCGGTGCGCCAAACTTTAAGGAGTGATTGATAAATTTGATATTTCTGGTGACCATATAATAAATAAATTGACTCTTTTAAATTTTCTAGGTGGGTTCACACAGTCGTTGGAGTAGCGTTTGTCATCATCCAGCTAGTGACGTTTCCTTTTATGCCCGATTCACCTTATTACCTGTTATCCAAGGGTAAACCAGAAAAGGCTGAAAGGGATCTCAAAAGGTAAATTTTATTCTTATTCTTCAACTAATTTATATTATGAACTAATGGCGATACTTCAATTAGTGTAACTTATTCGTTAGCTGTTTCGCTGTATTTGGCCAAATATTTGGTGTATTCGCAAATACTTCAAACATGTCACCCACACACAAAACGGAATAAGCAAAACACTCAAACATTTCAAATATGTTTAAGCATGATGGCCATAATAGCTTCAGTTCGTCAAGTCTATTTTATCCACAAAAATCAGTTTTAATTTTTAATTTAAAGGCAACTCACGTTGCTACGAAGACCGTAGCAAACGATGTGTGGACTGTAAACCAAATATTTGGCTTTTTCGACTCCTTTGATATAGATTAAAATCCGATGAACTCGATGGAAACGCGTGTTTGCTCTTAACGCTATTTGACATAATTTTTCAAATAAGGCAGATATAGCGAAAAGCTTCTCTACACATTGCCGTTTTTGGATAATACGCTATGCCACTTCACTTGACAACTTTTCCGTCATAAAAATGTTACATGTTAGAATCTTGCATATTCCTGTGAACTCTAGAAGACTCCTATTGGCACATAGAATCGTATATCCAAATGGCAGCTAAATTAACCTCGCGGTAATAAAGAACGTCCAATCGATCTACCGAAGGAATTTATTTTTAATAAAAAAGCAAAAGTTTAACACCAAACTTGATCTTACAAGAATGAAGCGTTTGTAAGTACCTGGGAGTTTTTAAAAATGCTCAAGTAACAGTGAAGGAGACCTATAGCTTGATTTTACTCATAATTATTATTAAAAAATTTTCATTTGATTTTTGATTTTCAGGTTGCGAACAGGAGAAAATATTGACAAGGAATTGGCAGAAATTTCTGCAGCTGTGAAAAGGCAAAGAAGTGAGAAAGGTCGACCGCAAGATTTAGTTTTATCGAAAAGCAATCGAAAGGCTTTAATAATTTTAACAGTATTAAACGCTGCTCAGCATTTCAGTGGCATTAGTGTAATTTTAATGAACCTGCATAAGATCTTAGAAGAGGCCGAGTCGACTTATGTTTCGTTTAATATTGCAGGAATTATGTTTGCTGCATTTATGCTACTAGCTGCGACTATTGCAGATTTTATTGTGGACAAATTTGGTCGAAAATCACTTTTAATAATTTCAAGTTTATTCAGTGGGTTAGCGTTACTAGCACTGGCCGTATACTTTTCTCTTAAGAAAAATGGATACGATATAAGCGGTATCTCTTGGATACCAATTGCTGCTGTTATGGTTTATGCGGCAGTGTTTAAATTTGGTTTAGGTATAATTCCAATAGTTATGACTGCGGAATTGTTTCCAGCAAAAGTCAAAGCTATGGGCATGACTCTGGCCGATTTTGCGTATCTATTTTTTGCATTTTTATCTGTAGAAATGTATCAAAAATTAATTGACGTTTATTATTACGATTTTCCATTTTATATCTTTGCCGGATCAACGCTTCTTTGCGTGGCATTTTCCTGGTGGTATATTCCTGAAACGAAGGGAAAAACCCTAGATGAAATTCAATTTATCCTTAAAGGTGAACCAATACCTGAACAGAAAGCAAGTCAAGGTATGGAAAAAGTGGAAAATGGTGATGTAATTGATGAGAAAGAAATTAATTTAACCGAAATAAAATTGCCTAATATAAAAAATGAAACGACTAAAGATACTTCAATAGAATGGAAAGTCTGAATTTAATCTACTGAAAGAATATTTCTAATATAAACAATTTTTTATAATTAAATAATAAATATAGAGAAAAATTTGTGTCATATTTATAAACCTGAATAAAATTTTACAAGAGGTGAAATTTGTATGTTCTGTAATTGATGGTTGAGTCCAATGCAGATTTAATGTAGAAATAAGTTTAGAAGCAATTTAGTCTGGTCATTCTTAAGTTCATTCATTATTGATTCGGTTTTCGATAGCTCTTTTTGGATTTTTTGTCTATACGTAGATAGATAGAGTTGTATAATTGCCATATGAAATTTTTCTTCTTTCACTTCGCTTTCTGCACATTGGAGTCAATTGGCCAATCTTTATCGCACTAATGAAAGAGTGTTGTCTTTAGCCTGACGGAAAATTGTTGCTGCATCAGGTATAGATATGAATTTTTTTTCGACCAGGGCCAAGATGTAGTGTTTTCCTTTGTTTCACCATAGTCAATAGCTGTCTTTCAGTACCTGCTCTCCTCAGGACGACTTCTTTTGTAATATGTTCTGTTCATGTTATTCTCACAGTCCATATTTTAAATGCAATCCGATTCATTTCACTTTAATTGACTAATAATTTAAAGTTTCTGCGCGATATAACAACACGGGCCAGACATATGCTTGTATCACTCTAAGACGCAATTGCAAAGACAGATCTTTATGCAATAGTATAGTTTGCAGCTTCCGGAATGTTGTCCCAGCCATACCCACTTTTGTTTTAACTTCCTCGTCACAGTCTCATTTATCTACTATAACAAATCCAAGATATTTGAACTTTGGAACTTTTTCTATAGGTTCTCTGTGTATTTCGATGTTAGGCTCTGCAGTCTGTCTACCAATGCTCATTACCTTTGTTTTTGTTATGTTCGTGAGCAAATCATATTGTTGTCCTTGTTGACTAATTTTATTAACTAGATACTGCAGATCTTCCAAAGACTTTGAAATCATTATATCGTCTGCATACCTAATATTATTTATGGGTTTTCCATTAACTTTAATTCTATTTGTTTCGTTTTCCAGCGCAAGCTGGTATACTTTCTCAAAAGTAATGGAGACAAAATACATTTCTGGCGAACTCCTTTTAAGACATCAAACGGTTTAGTCAGTAGATTTGGTTTTATTCGAACTTCAGCAGTTTGGCTCCAGTAGAGATTTTTTTCAAAAGTAATGGAGACAAAATACATTTCTGGCGAACTCCTTTTAAGACATCAAACGGTTTAGTCAGTAGATTTGGTTTTATTCGAACTTCAGCAGTTTGGCTCCAGTAGAGATTTTTGATGAATCTTATATCTTTGTCGTCGACACCTATGAAATTTTTAAGTTAGGTAATTCTCAAATGTTAAAGGCACACAAATGCACTAAATTTAAACAAATAAAACAAGCTTTATTAATAATTTAAAAAAATATATTTGTGCCTATTTGAAATCAAATAGTAGTTATACCAAGCGATCAAATTTTATTGTTAGTTTTATAACAACTGTTTTAATCCATAGGCCATAAATACTGGTAAAAAATCGAGTTTTGTGCATTAGATAGGTAAACAATAATAAATTTATTTACAAATGGTTTGTGTAAATATTTTTTAATTTAAATTAATTATCTTGCCATATACATAGATATATAATTGTACTGCATACTTAATTAAGAATAATAGTAGCGTAGAGTTAGCAACAGTGGCGAATCCAGGACTTCTGGAGGGAGTGGCCAAAATGGCAGCAAACAACAAAATATTTTTTCTTTGCGGTCTGTTCTGTAAATTGAAGAACTTGTTTGAAACTGAAGTAGATTTTGTGTCGAAATTTAAATCATTGTTGTTACCTTCTGTCCCCTCTGGATCCGCTACTGGTTAGCAAGCGAAGTAACTTTAAATAAAAATAATAAACATATCAAACATAAGTTATGTTCCTATTGTTAAATCAATTTAATAAAAAATAAGAAAAAGATCTTTATTTTATGGTACATTTACCCTTGTTTTGATGCATCAATATAAGCATCAGTAGCGCATGTAGGAAAATGTTTTGGGGGGGACCTGTGACCCCATCATGCCGTATTTTATGCTGTTTAATGTTTGTATTCATGAAATAGGTAAAAAATATCTAAAAACCTTGAAAAGGGTCTCGGCCTCCGAACCCCCCCTCTAAATACACCACTGAATCATTACTTATATATAAGCTTAGCAGCTGTTTATGTACACTCTTTCTCATAAAAATCCCGTACACGTAACTGGTTACTTATGTATATTTTGTTGTTAACTAAGTTTATAGTGGTAGTACCAAATGACATTAAAAAAATTGACTCTAACATTTTGGATGTCATACAAAAATTAATAATCACGACCCTGAAAAAGTCAGCTCTTCTCAGGGGGCTGACTTTTACATCTTATGGGAGGTGAGACGTTTTTTTAGGATATTTTTTAAATGGCACTACTTACAGACTTTCTCAGACACCGTCCCGATATTCTGCCAAACTTTTGTAAGGATGCAAGATGATTAAAAGGTTAACATTTTCAAGATTTAGCATTTCTTATTTTGAATTCAAATTACCCGCCATGTACCGCATGCCAACTGTTATACTTGACATATATTTGACTTTGTCATCTGTGTTTGTCACATTCGCTTCTGCTATAAATTTAATTTTTGAGTGAGCTAATGAAGCGGCTCTCCAAAATTAAGGATTACTATACATTTTAAAAAAATTGTTCTGCAAGAATATAGTAAAAACAATCTCAAAACCGGCTTTATTTAAAAATAAATCAAATATTCATGAACCGTCATTCCAACTTCAATATTTTAAAGACAATCAGCTGTGTCGTAACGTGACCATAAAAAAAATCAGCCCCCGACGTGACAGTCACAAAGTGGAGGATCGTGGCCAGTCCGTTTTGATAGCCCTGGCTGGACTTTTAGAACTTACACTAAAAATAATCAATTTCATTTTTCGTGCCAGGAATTTTCATAAGCACGAGTGTACAGGGTGATCCATCATATTTTGAACCCCTGGATACCGCCTTTATTATTCATGATAGGTGTGTAATATAAAAAAAAATAATATAAAAGTTTTATAGTTTGTTAAAAGCCTTTAAACTCATATGACAAAAGTTGTCAAATGTCATTCTATATGTCAAAATTTGACAATCAACTTTCTTTTATTAAATGAAACATCCTGGATATTATTTAATTTTTAAATTCGCCTTTTAAAAATGTATAATATTACGATAAATATTTTCTAAGATATAGGGCATTTAAATTTGTCATACTCCTATTATGGTAAAAAGAAAATACGTTGATGGGTAAATCCGAATGAATGGAGGGTCTAATGAAAAAATAATGCGTCAGCATATTATACATTTTTAAAATCAGAAAGAAAAGGCGGATTTGAAAAAGAAATCATTGATATTAAAGGCGCTGACCGGAAGTTCAAAGTATAGTGAATCAATTCTGCAAAACTAAAAAAAAAATCATTAAATGATGTGTACCTACCTTAACTACATAGAAAAAACAAAATGTTCGCTGTACACTAATTTTATCAGCCCATGAATGATAGTTTATTAACTCAATGTACACAAAACATTAATACATGAACTTTTATGTACTTTTTCATAATATAAATGGTCTTTTTCATTAAGACAATGTCTTTTCGTTTATTAGCAAAAAATTATTAATGTACAAATGATTGATATTACGTACCTTTTTTGTTCTGTGTATAGATTTTTTATCGAAAAGGCGCATTGTAAGACTTAAAAATCTTTAAGCTACGAATATATTAAATATACATAGTTAGGTAACGGTCACCCACTTTTTTAATGTCATTTTAAAAATGCTTAAACTCGCTTTGAAAATCCGGCATTTTAGCGAGCTTTAAATACTGCTACAGAAAAATCGTTTAATTATTATTATTAATATTGGGAAAATAAGATGACATTAAAAAAGTTGGTGAGTGTACATTATTTAGGAATAAAAAGCACAATTTTAAATATTGTTAGATATACTGATACATAATTTACAGGATAGGTAATATGGAGGAAATGTGATACGAGATGAGGTGTATAATGTTGTTAAAAATCTTAAGATTTAAGAGGATTTCCTAAAATTTGCTGTTGTTGTTAACAAAGGGCCTTTTAGTGTTAATTAATTAAATAATATTTAATTTTTGATTTTTTTTTTATTTTATCTCCAACCCACTTACTAAAAGTTAGATGGTGATACGTTATACTTTACTATTTAATTTATCCCCTGCAGTTGGAAAATATTGAAACATTTGTAAAAATTGAATTGAGTAAAATTCAACTGATCACCCTGCAGGCACTTAATTTTTATTACATTCTTAGGCATAAAAGACATAGTTTTCTTATAAGATTGATGATCTGTACCTATTATCGTCTGTCGGTCCAGTTTCCTAATTTTTTGTCCAGAAGACCAGATATTCAATACGCACAATGGTTTTGTATAATATTTTGGGTGTTTCCTAAACATTGCCAAAAATTCGTGGTGTGATTCCTGGAGTATTTTGATGAAAAAAAGTTCCTAGAAACATTTGTCGAAAAATGGTTTCTAAGGGAGCTGCGCCCCTTTAAAAAGGGCACCCTGAAGGCTGTTTTTCCTTAATATTTCCGAAACCGACCATGCAAAAATCATGAAATTTGGTACTACATATAAACTTTTAAAGCTGCATCAGAATTTCATACAAGGGGGTTAAGGGTAAAAAGAATCTCATTTTTTCTATGGTCGTTTTTTCAAATTGAGATTTTAGAATATGATCCCTGAAGGTTTTTCACGTAAGACAGGTGCTCTTAGTTCATATCGATAGGGCGAGTAGTTTTCGAGGAAATCACAATTTTCGACATTGATGCATCAGCACCCTCAAGATGAGTTTTTCTTAATAGCTTCGAAACCCTTAAAATTTGAAATGAAACTTGGCACACGGTATAAAATTTTGACGGCAAATTCGATTATGACTTCAAAATTGTAAAATTTCTTTGTGAGGAAAAACAGCCTTCAGGGTGCCCTTTTTAAAGGGCGCTGCTCCCTTAGGGGCCATTTTTCGACAAATGATTCTAGGAACTTTTTTTCATGAAAATACTCCAGGAATCACACCTCGAATTTTTGACCAATGTTTAGGAAACCCCCTGTAGTTTAGAGGGCTCTATCCATCGTTAATGTCTATTTAATATTTCCATATTTTCCAAGAAGAAACGAAATCATATTCGAGGTCAATAAAAGCTTGCAAAACTCAATTCTAGCCTTTGTGTTTTATCGTGGTTTGTACCCACAATCATGACGCACAACTATTTTCCCTTGTCATGCCATCTAGTTTGAATTTTCTTAAATTTTCGTTTTTCCAGCGGAAAATTGATAAAGATTTTCGATAAAGTAAATTGTCTTTATTAGTTTCCCAAAATCGAAATAGATTGAGCAAATAGTTTTGGAAGAAACGATTTTTAAAATTAAAGGTTTTTGTTTTAGTTTGGGCGAAAATTTCATCTTTTTATTTTCAGGTAAAATAGTGTTCGACACTCTAACGAGTTGATAAGAGTTTGTTCAAAATCCATTAATGCTAATGACAGATTTTTGACAATTAGAAAAGTTTTAAAATGCTAAGTTTTTCAAGGAGCATCGTATCAATATGCGGTTTTCAGAATATAAAAGACTACTAACCAGAAACTTCGTAAGAGCTTTAGTTTCTAAAATATTTACAAAAACTGTTTTCTGGCTGATATATCATGGCTTTACTGAAGTGTGCTAATAGGCTATAGATGGAAAGGTATCAGATCCGTCATGGATCCATTTATTTGTTTCAATTTTTTATCTTTTTATTTCGATCTTTGGTTTTTCAATGTTTTAGTTTTCGTTTTGTACTTTCAAACTTTTCTACCTCCGATTTCATGATTGTCCTTTGATTTTTTATTTTTTAATATATTTGGTTCCTCTTAACAAAAGTAAGTATAAATAACGCTATGAAACCAAGTAGGTATTGTTTATTCCGTTACATAAGGCTCATAAAAAACTCTTCTCTTTATTATTAAAGTTAGATTGGCTATAATTTATTTTAAAATCACCCATATTATAGGTAGGTAGATTCTATCCAATTTTAACAATGCTTGACCAGTGATTGTTTGAGTTATATCCCAGTAAAAATACAAAATTATTTCAATAACTTTTTTTTCAGCGATTGAAGGAGTGGAAAACCATCTAGTATTCGTTTTAAGTGATGAGTAATAGTTATAATTATTTTGCAGAGACGCCAAACTTTTTCCTCTAAAAAAAAAGTCAAGCATGCTATTTTGATCCAAGTCCCGGGATCAAATACGTTTTCGGGACTTCGAGACTTCGGGACTTCGGGACCAAATATCAGGTCCCGGGACTAGTCCCGGGACTGGTCCCGAAACTAAAATAAAAGTAATTAAATTAATTTAACACAGAACAGAACACAGGTTTATTGATATTGGTAAATGGTTAACATAAAAACAAATTGACAAACATAGCAAATCAAAATGTAAGTCTAGGGAAACATTACTTTTTTCCAAAGTGAGATTTAAGTGCCACGAGTGCATTTAAGGACTCATTATTTAATCTTAAACGAAGCTTCTTACAAACACCGCCGGCCACTAAGAAAGCTCTCTCCGATTGGACGCTGGTAGGTGGTATAGTCAGTAAATGCTCGTAGCATAGCTGCAAATATTGTCCTCGACAACCGGCATCCTCAAAAAGGACCATTTCTCGTTTTATTATTTTTGAAAATCGATCTGGTTTTGCACTTGCTGAAGTTTGTATGATTGCTCTTGTACTTGTTGAGGCAGTAGCAAATATTGCATTTTCAATAAATCCGTCTAAGTTTTTTGCGATCCTTTGGCGTTCATGCAATAGACGGCGCTGCGTCACGCTTATTATGCATGTTTCTGGTATAATTTCGTGGTTTCGGGACCAAGTTGAGGTCCCGGGACCTTTACTGAGTCCCGGGACCACTTTTTTTAGGAAAAGTCCCGGGACCAAGTCCCGGTACTGGATACCCTACTTTCAACACACATTTTGTGAGCTTGCTACTACTTTTGTTTTATTTCTTATCCATTCATTCCTTTTTCTGTTAGCTTTACACGTAACATGTGTCTTTCCATTTATATTTGAGCTTTTGTTACCTTATACGTGTAAGTGCTTAGGTCTGGGATCCACAGATGAGTACACGAAGGATACATTGGATATACACTTTCGTTTTGAGATACTAAGTATATTTTTAATTTTTTAATATCTGGCATAATTAACCGTTGACCAGGCCACTCGCCTCTTGATTGAAAAGCGTATAAAAAAGGATGAACTTATGGTAGTTTTTTATTACTAAACAGGAGCAACCAAAGTAAGATTTCCGCTTTTAAAAGACGAAGAATAGTCATTATTATTTATTTCGTTATTTTAGCTTTAATCAGGAAACATTAAATCGAGAAAAATTCAATTTTTTAATAAAAAAAAATTACACAATAACCTTGCTCTTTTATTAAAGTCGCGTTTAAATGCCGCTCAACTGTTCGATCTCCTAGCGGCGGCTCACGAAATCAAGTTGCTAAAAGTCACCATACACTATCCAATACACTTAATTACGGATTCGTAGCATTGATTATTAGTCATACAGTTCAAATGATGTCAAAAAATCAAATCTAAGAGATGGCGCTAGAGAAATTAAAATGAAGGGGTTTTAAGGATTTTATGTGTGCCACTTATTTAAATAGCGATCTTACTTCAGTTCACATATTTTTCAATGGCTAAACGATCGTTGACGAAGGTTCCGAATTGACAAAGCAGAAATAAAACAACCATGATAACAAAATAAATACCTACCTAGATAAATAGTGAAAGATAGCAAGTGCATGCAGTGAGAAGCAGCATCGATTCACGGCGGCCGCGCTGGACCATCGATAGTAAATTCGACTCATTCAACCCTATAATCGCAGTAACTCGGACCGCATCGTATATTCCTATACTTTATTCTATAAACCCATAGGTAAATGTTTGGAAAAGACAATTTGCTGGTATTGGTAGGTAATATTGATAACAATGAAGGATAATAAAGTCGATTGTGACCCTGAAATAGTAGATAATTATGTCACTTTTTCACTTTTTAAAATATGCTTCCATATGAACTGAACTAATTAGGGGAGACTGGTGATCCATTGGAATGTTTGATTTTTTATAATATATTTTTTTCCTTAACATTATTTTGGATACATATTTTTGCATTCTTTGCTAACATAATTTTTTAATACTAGTTATCCTAAGTCGACCCCGCTTAATCCGAATATCCCTGTTGTCAAATCGAAATTTTGACAGGGACGGAGAAGATCCCCCCAAACCCCCAAAAACTTGTTTTCTCAGTTTTATTCAATTTTCTCAAAAACTAACCATTTTATCGAAAATTGCAAAGAACCGTTTTAGCTCACACATATACTATACTATAGTAGTGTGAGCTATGGTGATTGTTTTTATGTTAACCATTTACCTAATTTTTTCGAGAAATAAAAAGTTGCTCCGATTTCAAAAATTTTTATATATCTTTGCGTTTCAGATGATTTTGAAACTTTTTTGTTGCGCCGTCTGTCTGTCTGTCTGTCTGTATGTCTGTCTGTCTGTATGTCTGTCTGTAACGACCAACGCGCATAACTCAAAAACCGCTTGGCCGACTTTAATGAAATTTGATACCTAGGCTAGGCCTTGGGCCGAGATGGTCCCATTTAAAAATGAACAAAATCCACCGAACACAAACCAAACAAAAGGGTGGGGGTAGATTTCAAAAATTAGAGTTTATGTGAAAATATGGCGTGTGTGATATCAAACGAAAGGTAATTAAGTCTGGAGTTAAACAAAATACATTTTAATTTATTTAAAAAAAGGGTGGGGGTATATTTCAAAAATTAGAGTTTAAGTGAAAATATGGCGTGTGTGATATCAAACGAAAGGTAATTGAGTCCGGAGTTTAACAAAATACATTTTAGTTTTTATTTTTTTTATGGGTGGGGGTGGATTTCAAAAATTCAAAAATCATGTCAAAACATGGCTTGTGTGGTATCAAACAAAAGGTAATTTAGTCTGGAGTTGAATAAAATATATTTCAGTTTTTAGTTATATTAGCTGACACGTACACTATAATTATAGTACCCAGTGTGAGCTTAGGGGCCCATATGTTGGCAGAGTATTTTATAGAGAACAAAATTCCCTTTTCAACGATTTATTGGTCGGTAAAGTTAGGAAAAGCAAGTAGCTCTTCAGTGGCGTCCCAAATTTGGAATTATTTCGAAAAAATATGTTTATTGGGTTTTATAAAAAAAAACACACTTCTTAGAAAAAATGTGTGGTATATTTAATTTTTTGGTAATTTTTAAAAGTGACCCTAATATTCGGACGTCCCTGAAGAGTTAGCCATACCTTCTATCACATTTTGTGATACACTGTTAAAAAGGATATTTTATTATCCACCGAAAAGTTGCAAAGATATTTTGTCCGAGAAAGCTTAGTTTTTACGATTGGATTGGAATTGGATAACAACTGTAAAAAAATGGACTAGTTTGGTGATCTTAAATATCTTTTAATTGTGAACACCACTGGAGCGGTAAATATGAAATAACTTTCACTTTGTTATACATCGTTTGAAAGAAAATTTTATTGTCTATGACGAAGTATACAACATATTTATACAAAGAGCTTGGTTTTTAAGAAAATTGACTAAAACGTGTAAAAAACATGTTTTTTTTAATGATTTTTTAAAATTACCCCCATTTATGGACGACGCTGGAGAATTTGTTATAAGAAACTCAACCGAGTTTTACATTGTTAACAAGGGAATTTCACATGGAATATTACGTATATGGAATTTCACTGTACATGTACACATTTTTTTCATATTAAGCTTATTTTCTGAGAAAATTAGATAAAACCTGTAACAAAAATGGTTTCTTTACTGTTTTTTTTTTAAATTGATATATTTTACGGAGTTTAAAGTTTTAACTATGAAACCAATCCGATCATCTTGTACATCATTTTAAATAAAATTTTATTGACTATAATAAAAATTATAGAATAAGGACATAATTAAGTAAAAAATATTTTTTAATTAGGATGATTTTTTTTTGAATTTTTGTTCTATCCTTGTGTCCAATGTAGCCCCGATCTCCCCTACCATACGTTCTTTAAACTTATCGGTTTTGGCAGCTATTAAAATATTGTACACTATAGCGATATACTAGCATAGCAATCCTTTTTTACATTTTGCTATGTCAATAAAAATTTCGCTAGTCTACTAGTGATCGTCACACACCGGGAATATGGCATAAAATCAAAGCATGCCAGTCTGAAAATTCGACTAAGTTTTTAAGCTTTTTTATGTCTAGACAAGTGATTTTCTAAAAAGATTAGTATTTTTTATTTATTATAGTGCTAAACCTATTAAAATTTAATTTAAAATATGGAAAAGGAAAAAAGTTTTTTGGAAATTTTCAGAGGCACTGGACCGCAACTCATTGCAGTACTTTCTGGTAAGATACTTTGATATTTTTCAAAAACTGGTTTTTGAGTTACACTTAACACTAAGCTTTTTCGATTGTTACTAAAGTAGGGATGATCCCATGGTTCGTAGGTGGACATCTACTTTTTCCTACGACTACATATTATGAAAATAATGGATGTTACACGATTTGCATCCTCAGTTACGTTAAATTTTACCCGTGTGCAGAAACTTTTCCGCACATGTGTTCAAAGTACTTTTCCACACATTTGCGGAAAAGTAGTTTCATTTGATTTGTGCAAAATTAAAAACCAATTTTTATAAAAAGTAGTATAGTTTAAGTGTTCGTATGAAAAATAGCGTACACAACTCGATAGAGAGTCACTTTCTTACACTGGCGTATTGTTTCACTCGGCTGGCGCCTTGTTCACAACATTCACGGTCGTGTGAAGTTTGTCACTTACTTTTCCTGTTATGTAATATAGTATTTGACACCTCTAGTGTACCCTTCGTAGACACCCATACACACAATTATTTAATAACATTTAAACTATTTTTCTAAGGGTACCCATTTACTACTACTATGTCGGTTTAGAACGTTTTTCTACGTTGTCCGACGCCTATTCTCCACCTCCTTCGATCCTGACAATCATCTTCTGTCAGATTCTTTTGACTCATTGATATTTGGATGGACTGTTGCCATTCTAGTTTAGGACGTCCTCTTTTTCTGCGTCCTACTGGTTGCCACTCTAGGACCTGTTTTGGTAATCTTTCGTCGTTCATCCTTTGTACATGGTCGTACCATATCAATTGTCTTTTAGTGATGTCATCCGTTATGCTTCCCTCGATTCCCATTCTTTCTTTTATGATCTCATTTCTTATGTGATCTAATCTAGATATTCTCATTGATCTTCTTATTGCATCCATTTCGACACTTTCCATTTTTGTTTTGTATTTTTCTGTTACGCGACAAGTCTCTATTCCATACAACAGCGTGCTTTTTACCATTGTTTCATATATGTTAAATTTTACATTCTTTCTTATCTCTCTGCTCCATAAAATACTGTTAAGACATCCAATAACCTTTTTTGCTTTTACTATTCTTTCTTCCAATTCTTTACAGTCTGTTCCTGTCTTATCAAATGTGACACCCAAGTATACATACTCATTGCATGGAGATATTGTTTGTCCATTGTCTAGTTCTAACTGACTGGATTCGTTTCCAATACATAAGTACTGTGTCTTATCCACGTTCACTGTTAGTCCCCACTTTTGATATTCTTCCGTTAACTTTCTCATCATATACTCCATGTCTTCTTTATCATTAGCTACAATTACTTGGTCGTCAGCAAACTGTAGTGTGTATATAGTAAATCGGTCGTTAAGATGTATTCCCATGCCGTGCACTTTACGTTTCCAGTTTTGTAGAGCCACTGCGATATATATTTTGAAAAGAGTTGGAGAGATACAACATCCCTGTCTTAAGCCTTTTGTTACCAGGAATTCTTTTGAAAGTCGATTTCCAATTTTAATTTTAGATTTTGACCCTTTGTATAGTTCTTTTATCGCTTTTATGTATGTATGATTGATATTAGTTTGTTCCAACACCGTCCATAATTTTTCTACTGGAACGGTATCATATGCTTTTTGTAGGTCCACAAAGGTAACATGAGTCTCTATATTTCTGGCGCTTCTTTTCTCAATTACTTGTCTAAGACAAAAAACATTATCACTACAAGATCTGCCTGCACGAAACCCACTTTGCTCTTCTTCTTCTTGTTCATGAAAATCATTCTCTATTAGATCTCTAAGAATCCTACCGTACAATCTACTTAGAGCGCTGGTGACTGAAATTCCTCTGTAATTGTTACAATCCAGCTTGTTTCCTTTTTTATGTATTGAGGATATGAATGCAATTTTCCAATCATTAGGTACTGGATGTCCGTTTATGCATTGATTGATAATATATGTGAGATTTTCGAGTAGTTTCTCTGATCCATATTTGAGCATTTCAGCATATATTCCCCCAGGTCCGCTAGCTTTTCCGGATTTAAGCTTTTTTATACTATTCTTTATCATTTCTTTTTCGATGATTACTTCCTCTCCATGTACTTCTATGTTTCTCCTCGGAGAGGCTGTTAGATATTCGGGTCTCGTCGTGTTCTGTCCATTGTTCTGGTTTGATGATCTGGATCTGGATACTCATATAACACAAATAAAAAAAACCTAAAAAACAAAGTTCACTCAGGACTATCAAAACGGACGGGCCACGATCCTCCACTTTGTTGACGTCACATCGGCGGCTGATTTTTTTATGGTCACGTCACGACTCAGCTGATTGTGTTTAAAATATTGAAGTTGGACTGACGGTTCATAAATATTTGATTTTTTTTAAAATAAAGCTGGTTTTGAGATTGTTTTTACTATATTCTAGCAGAACAATTTTTTAAAAATGTATAGTACCTAATCCTTAATTTTTCAGAGTCGCTACATTAGCTCACACTAAAATTAAATTTAAAGCAGAATTGAATGTGACAAACACAGATGACAAAAACAAAAACATGTCAAATATAACAGTTGGCATGCCGTACATTGCGGGTAATTTGAATTCAAAATAAGAAATGCTAAATCTTAAAGATTTTAACCTTTTAATCATCTTGCATCTTACAAAAGTTCGGTGAAATATCGGGATGGTGTCTGAGAATATTGCACTGAAATTTCGCGGAAATCTATAGTGCCATTTTGAAAATATCATAAAAAAACGTCTGGCCTCCCATAAGACCCAATGTAAAAGTCAGCCCCCCGAGTACAGCTGATTTTTTCAAGATCAGGGCCTGTATTTTTTCGTTGGCCTTGGTTTAATAAATACAGGGCCTTTTTAAACGTTATTTTTATAACAACATTATTTTGGGGTAATTTTTATATGGCTTTAAAAATTAGGCTAAAAAACAACCTATATCAAATTTGACTACACTAAAGGGGGAGAGGAAGAGTTTGCTTTTGCCTTACACTTCATAGAGACTTATAAATTCAGGCAGTAATAGTGGTAGGCCGTATTTAGACAGTTTCAAATTATAAGAACAGCGGTTTTCTTTCAGAATTAGGCTTTTGTGACCTTTGTGCTTATAAGATCCAGAATTAATACTGACACCTTCATTAAAGAAAAATAAACGACATAACTTTTAAAATCAACTTTGGTATGTCATTTTTGAAAGATAGACTGTCAGTTTTCAATGTAAAACTGTCATAATAGTGCCATACTGCCTGTCAGAGCCGTACCCAGAAAAAAATTTCGAAGGCCCCCTTAATAAAAATTTGCGTATTCTTAAAATTTTGTCTTATTTGCGTTACTGAGAAATCTCTCTTAATATACTTTAGCGACTATTTTGGGGGAGAGTCATCCCCCTTGACCCCCTCCAGAGACGGCTTTGCTGCCTGGCCTTATTGCAATATGCCTCTAATATTTTTCAATGTTTTTATTTGAAAATATTTTAAGGAGGTCAAAAATCCTGAATTTTTCCATTAAGTAAATTATGATTGTTCCCCTGGGAGAAGTGCAGAAATAGTTTTTCCCCGTATAAACTATAATAACTCATTCAAATTTCAATTTTTACCTTCTTGGCCAGCGTAGGAATGGCTAGAGAAGGTATTATTTTCGACGAAAAAATTTTTTTGGAGATAACGCCGAAAATGTGTTATTTGGGTGTATTTTGAGCTATTTTAGCAATATCGTGGTGATGTCTGTCTGTGTGTGTGTGTGTATATCTGTCCGTAACACGATAGCTCCTAAACCGCTGAACAGATTTTCATAAAATTTTAGGTAAAATAGTGTTCGATAACGACCTGATTAGATTTTGGCCAAAATCCATTAATGCTTTGACAATTAAAAAATTTAATAATTTGTGTTATAACTAAAACCTTCGTAGGAGCTTTAGTTAGATATTTACAAAAAACTGTTTTTAAGGCTGATATATTATGGCTTTACTTGAAGTGTGGTAATAGGTTTGCTAGGAAGGTATCAGATCCGTCATGGATCCCTTTATTTATATTTAAGAACAATCAACTATCAAGTTCCAAATTTCTAAATCATTTTGCCTTATTTTGAAAATTCTAGTTGAACAATTTAAAAAAAATGAATGTGTTGCCATAAAATTTAGAATTTTCAACGCCTTTTATGAGCTAAAAAAGCAATAAACAAATGAATTTTTTACCACAACATTGTTTTGTCTATCCACATTTTAAAATAAAATATGTAAAGGAGTTTTGTAATAACCTTATCTACCTATTGCGTCACTTTACTTCTAATAAGCAGTATAAAAAAAATATATGAATTAAATGAAAATAAAGAAAGAAAAATAATAATTTGAGATAAGCTATAGGAAAATAAACTGGCTAATTCGAAGGAAGTCGAATTTGACAATTTATAATAAGTTACTGCTTTATAGACAAATACCCAGTATGGACATATGAAGAGTCAGGGGAAAGAACGATGACAGTCAATGGACCATGATTTCGATTTTTTTTTAGTTTAGAAAGCCTTGGGTTCCATATTGAAAACTCATTGCGTAAACAGGTCACTCCTTTAATGACAGGACAATTCTTTCTCAAAGAGGCGTTCAGCAAGGGGATCCTTTAGGTCCCGCTTTGTTTTCTTTAACTTTACATCCCATAATTAAATCATTAAAAAGTGACCTTAACATTTGGTATTTAGACGATGGTTCTCTTTGCGGCAACCTACCTACCGTTTTAAATGATTTTAAATACATAATCGAGAATTCCTTAAAAGTTGGCTTGGAGGTAAACTTTAAAAAGTGCGAGATTTCAATGATTTCATCATTTAATAATTTTAGTCTTGATCTTTCGCACTTTGACGAATTTATATCCATTGCCCCAGAAATTAAAATAGTTTCAAAAGAAGAACTTATACTTTTAGGAAGCCCTTTAGGAGAAAATAGTTTAAAAATTGAACTACAAAACAAAATTTTAACCTTAAAAAGATTTTCTTCAAATTTCTTTCGCCATACCAAGGGTTACTTACCTTATTAGATGCACCCCTTGCTGGAAAGAGCCAAATCTTTTAAGTAATTATGATTTAACTCTAAAAGATATATCCGAGAATATAACAAATTGTAAATTTAGTTCAGATTCATGGTCCATTTGTAAACTACCAGTAAAATATGGAGGTTTAGGCATTCGCGATATAACTTCATTATGTTTCTCGGCTTTTATTATAGCTTCATGCAAAAATGTATCTAATCTTCTTAATACGATTCTTCCACCCATTATTCAAAATTCCTCCGACAATGTTTTAACTCAAGCCTCCGAATCTTGGTCATCTTTATGTGAATACAAATTTTCGTCAGAGAGTTTTTCAAAACAAAAGCATCTAGATGATAAATTATGTAGTTTTTTTATAGATAAAATTTTAACCGAATCTAGTGACCCACTGAAAAAGGCTCGTTCCATTGCAATTCAAGAAAAGGAAAGTGGGACATGGCTCAATACTCTTCCTTCTTCCGCTCTGGGAACACATTTAGATGATACAACTTTTAGAATATCCATAACTCTTCGCACTGGTCAACCTGTATGCGAGACCCATACCTGCTCTTGTGGTGAATCTGTTCTTTCAAAGGGGCATCACGGCCTTTCTTGCCGCAAGAGCGCTGGTAGGTGGTCTCGCCACAGCAGCCTAAATGACATTATTAAAAGGGCACTTGCTTCCGCGGGCGTTCCAGCTATCCTGGAGCCTTCAGGAATTTGCAGGAATGATGGAAAAAGAGCTGATGGTCTAACCTTAGTTCCTTGGAATAGGGGTAGGCCATTAGTACGGGACGCCACTTGCTCCGGCTAATTCATACATAAATTTAACATAAAAAAAGCGGGAGAAGCGGCAAAAATAAGGGAACAAATTAAAATAAACAAATATTCAGAATTATCTCAAAATTATATTTTTGTTCCTTTTTCTGTAGAGACTTTTGGACCTTGGGGGGAAAAAGCTAAAAATTTTGTCAAAGAACTTGGTGCCAAAATCGAATGTAAGTCCCACGAACCTAGATCAACCTCATTTTTGATTCAGAGGTTAAGCCTTGCCATTCAAAGGGGAAATGCAGCTTCAGTCATAGGAACCATTCCCGACATGCAGCAGTTGGACGAAATTTTCAATCTTTAAATGTGTGCTTGGGGATGTATGCTTGCGTGTGTGAGTTTAGAGTTTAACTTTTATTAATTTTATTTTTATTGTTTATTTCTTGTTTTATACCTATTTAATGTTAAAATTAATTAATATAAATTACGTGAAAAACTTCATTACTATTAGCAAAAACTTAGAGCGATGTCAAAAAATACTAGGAAAAAACGATGACGTGACTTTCATCGATATTTCCCCTTATTTTGAATACTTTTGAAGTCATTTATTCAAAAAAGTTACAAAAAATCGAACAAAGACAAAATTACATGTTGTTTAATGTGGCAAGCTTTAGTAGTAGTTTTGTACTTCACGTCCACAAAATTTAAACAGCTTTGCTGTCTCTATATTTAGGCAAAGAAAGCGGCAACAGATCTGGCCAAAGCGCTTTAACGCAGAAGTCGACTTTCAGCGTTTTAGCTCACACATATACTATACTATAGTAGTGTGAGCTATGGTGATCCTAATTTTTTCGAGAAAAAAAAAGTTGCTCCGATTTCAAAAATTTTTATATATCTTTGCGTTTCAGATGATTTTGAAACTTTTTTGTTGCGCCGTCTGTCTGTCTGTCTGTCGGTCTGTCTGTATGTCTGTCTGTCTGTCTGTCTGTCTGTCTGTATGTCTGTAACGACCAACGCGCATAACTCAAAAACCGCTTGGCCGATTTTAATGAAATTTGGTACCTAGGCTGGGTCTTGGGTCGAGATGGTCCCATTTAAAAATGAACAAAATCCACCTAACAGAAACCAAATAAAAGGGTGGGGGTAGATTTCAAAAATTAGAGTTTATGTGAAAGTATGGCGTGTGTGATATCAAACGAAAGGTAATTGAGTCTGCAGTTAAACAAAATACATTTTAATTTATTTAAAAAAAAAGGGTGGGGGTATATTTTAAAAATTAGAGTTTAAGTGAAAATATGGCGTGTGTGATATCAAACGAAAGGTAATTGAGTCCGGAGTTTAACAAAATACATTTTAGTTTTTTGTTTTTTTTAAGGGTGGGGGTAGATTTCAAAAATTTGAGTTTAAGTCAAAACATGGCTTGTGTGGTATCAAACAAAAGGTAATTTAGTCTGGAGTTAAATAAAATATATTTCAGTTTTTAGTTATATTAGCTCACACGTACACTATAACTATAGTACCTAGTGTGAGCTTAGGGGCCCATATATTGGCAGAGTTTTTTTCTACCTGACGCGGTGACTTTCATCGTTCTTTCCAATGTATTTTCAAGCCATGATAACTCGTGACTGTCAGCATTTTTTCCTCCTTCTGGTATGGTATAGTAAAATATACATCTACATTTTACACTGATTACTTTATTTTCGACCTAAAATGGACTTTTATCGTTTTTTCCCCTGCCTCTTCATATGGTATTCAACTATGGAGTTTTACTAAAGAGAGTAACATTCTAGTTTTACAGATATTTCAAAATAAAGTATTAGGAAACATTTTGAATGAACCTTAGTAAGGTCGAAATAGTGAGACCTAAAAATCAAAACTGTAGCAGAGACTATTAAAAAGTACGCAAAAAGGCATGAAGATAGACTCCATCGATATATGAAAGTGGAAGCTTCTAGACAATACTATTATGCTAGTTCGAAGACTAGAAAGAATGAAGCCGTTTGAGCTAGTGAACTAACTGAAAAACATAAAATAATATAATGCTATAAACACAATACAATTGTGAATTACAGATGAAGCAAAGCGGGGAGAGCTGTTGAGTTGTGTTTGACAAATAAAAAAAATATTACTTTTGAAAAAAAAATGTTTTTAGATCCCTCTTGACTGCATTTGCCCCTGAAAGAATTATATAAATTCCAATCGAAATGCGAAAACGATTCAATAAAAATTATTAATGGTTGATCAGCCAATAATTGCTTAATTGGTTTCAATTGAAAAGCGTTTTATAGACTGAATTCGAAACAATTGGTTAATTGATAAAGTACCATTTTTATCACTTTTCTTTTAGATTACAGACAGTTTTAATGCCTCTGTTAGCATAACTATGATTATTTTTAATTAGCTTAATAAAAGCTTCACACAAAATCAACGATAAAAAAACAGACAAGCTCAGTAAGGCTCAGGCTCAGGGGCTAAACAAATTAAAATTAAAATGAAAATAAAATAAATAAAAACTGTTAAACGATTTTATAAAAAAATACACCAAAAAGTTAAAAATCATGGTAGATTTCTGTTTACTAGTCTAGATTTAACAATAGCTTTAATGGCATATTTTTAAGTTCGATATAAAATCGTGGCTCGATTTTTATAGATCAAATGTCGAATTTTTCACGTCACTGGTGGCCCTGCTGATTTTTGTTAACAAAAAATATGAAGAACTAACATTTTTTGAATTTTTTGAAAACTAAGGCAATTTTCCTACTGTTTTTTAGTACATCCTTCTAAAATATAATTTTTTAGACGTATGGTCGTTATTTTTTTTTGCCCGCTCCATTTTTTATTGCAAAAAACTTAAAATACAAGTCAAACTGACTGTGATCGTTTAGTATCACAGGTGAACAAAGGACGTGTGAAGTAAACAAAGGTGTAGGTTAGTTCAAAAATAACGACTGGTATGACCCAAAAATATTATTTTATAAGAATATACTAAAAAACAATAGGAAAATTGCCTTAGATTTCAAAAAATTCAAAAAATATTAGTTGTTTAAATCATACTTTTATTTACAAAAATCAGCTGCACCACCAGTGACGTGAAAATTTGACATGATCAGAAGACCGGTCTAATTCTAGCATCAAGGTGTCGATGTATTCTAGGGACCGTGTCTTTAACAGACGTGCCACGATTTTATTTCGAACTTAAAAATATACTACTTAAATTTAGTCTGTAGTCAACGGAAATCTGCCAAATTATTTTGTACTTTTTAGTGTAATTTTTTTATAAAATCGTTTTGAACCCCTCACCCCAGTTCTCGAGAAATCCCGGGTGAAATGTTTTAAATGACACCTTGTATATAAATTCTCAAGCTTTTGTTTTTAAGGAACCCTTGTTGCAATATCAGATGGCATGCACTACGGATGGACATCACCTGCTATTCCCATTCTTCTTAACGATGCAAAAAGACCGTTTGAACCAAGGCCCTCTGAAGCTCAACTGGAAGGTCTAGAAACTGCTTTAATGGTAGGTTCGGACCAGAGATTAATGAACCTACGACAGCTCTTCTGTCTTTCAGGCCGGATCTACGCATATTGCCTTTTTACCCGTCATCAAGACACGTGAGCGTCAATCAACGGAATTTTTAAGCCAAATAATACTAATAAACGTGGAATTTCGTACCCGTGAATTTAAAAATCAAACAAGTCAATCGTCCTGTGGCTAATCGGGCAAAAAATAGTTTTTGTTTCTTTCATATATTTTTCCGTCGGTAGCTAAGCTTAACCTCACGGGAGTCCAAGATCTAATGGACTCCTCAGAACACTGCTTGGTCAGTTTGACAATTCTTGCGAAGTTAATTAGACGGTTTTGTCTCTAATCATAAGTAATTAGTGAGAAAACTATCGCAAGAAGCCCCATCTACCGTCAAACTGACCAAGCAGTGTTCTGAGGAGTCCCATAAGGACGAAACGGTTAACTGTCAACACTTATTAGGTGTATATTAGATCTTGGACCACAAAGTAATACCATAAACTAATATAAAAGACGCCTGATCCAAAAATGGCCCCTGTTACCGAAATCTCATACCAGATGGCTATACGCGACGGTGTAAATATTAATTGCTAATTGTCTCGCCTGAATGAGTCGGCGGTGTTGCCATACCAAAGACAATTATACCTATCTACTTTACAATTCTCCTACTTTCCCCAGATTGATTTTTCAATAGGTGGACAGTTAGTGAGTTCGCGTAGACAACCCGGGGCGCTTGGCAATTCTTCCGCTCTTTTGAATGTGGTGCATTAAAGAGAGAGAGCCTCTCGGGAGCCCCGGTGTGTTTGGTCGAACTCGATCATTATGAATAAGGTACAGTCGAACCTCTCTAACTCGAACCTCTATAACTCGAACCCCTCTATAACTCGAACCTTTTAAGTGATACCTGCACTTTTTACATGTATTTTAACCTATGTATCTCGAGTTTCTATAACTCGAACTCTCTATAACTCGAACTGTTTTGGTTGTCCCTTCAGGTTCGAGTTATAGAGGTTCGACTGTATTTAGAATTTGGTTGGTATACCGCGTAATTTAATCAAATATTATTCCTTTTCTTGCTACTGCCTATTTAATATGCTTAGGCGTTTACGTTTTCGACTTATACATATATAAATGTATATATACAGTATGTCCTCCTAAGTTGGAATCATATGGAAAACTTTTTTATTAATAATTTTAGAAAAAAAAGTTATTTTTCATAAAAAGTTCTGCATTATCTAAACCCTATAATACAGTCATCAAATATCAAATTTTTTTAATGGTATACGAGGTTTGTCAAAAAATATGAGTTTTGCTCAAGATTAAAGTACCTTTAAATTTGACAATATCGAAAAATGTTACTAAAAAAAGTTGATCAGAATTAAAAATTACGTTTAAAACTTCAGATTATTTTATTTTTTACTACTCTTTCTATTTTGAATGAATGATTTTGTGATTAGTTTTAGTTTTTCGATGTTTTCTAATAATTTTGAAATTAAAACGCGTAATAAGTGCATATTCATTTATTTTGCAAATTTAAAGGTACTTTACTCTTGAGTAAAACTCATATTTTTTGACAAACCTCGTATACCACTGAAAAAATTTAATATTTGATGACTGTATTCTAGGTTTTAGATAATGCAGGATTTTTTTTGAAGAATAACTTTTTTTCCTAAAATTAATAATAAAAAAGTTTTTCATATGATTCCAACTTAGGGGGACATACTGTATATATTTCGCTTCCTTTGCGTTTTAATACATCCTGTATGTATATCAATATCGATCTTTTTGGGGGGTTTAGGTATTTCTAGGGGATATAGAAAAAAGTAAAAACCTCATTTTAATAGCCCTTTATAAGCTAAGTAGTCTACATTTTAAGAGGGGGTCTATAACTTTTTTATTAAAAAAAACAATTGATTGTAAATTGCTTTTTTATTTAAAAAAATATAAATAATCCAACTGTCAAATTAAATTTTATCTGTCACTTTTGGCTTTTAGTTTTTGAGATTGTATCCATATAGTTAGAACTTTTTCCATGGAATTTGCATGATTAATTTTATTAATAAAAAATATTTAAACCCAAAAACAAATTAAATACAAAAATGTTAAAAACTACAAATAAATCAAGGGGTCAGTCCATAAAGAAATACATTTTATCTAATCTCCATTGACGTAGCTAGCCCAAGAATTCAGAATATAAAAAAAAATCATTGTAATATAATATATCCACAATGAACTACAGTCGAACCTCTATAACTCGAACCTGAAGGGACAACCAAAACAGTTCGAGTTATGAAGAGTTCGAGTTACAGAAACTCGAAGTTAAAGAGGTTAAAATACATTTAAAAATTGCAGGGACCACTTAAAAGGTTCGAGTTATAGAGAGGTTCGAGTTATAAAGGTTTGAGTTAGAGAGGTTCGACTGTAATTTTTTGGGGCAAGGTGGAGATATGTAACCCTACTAACTACTTCCCCCTTATTTAGGCCCTTAAGCTAGCCTAGTGTTTAAGCGAGGCTGTGGCCCATGTTTTATGTGATACACATATTAGGTATATTGTTTCTGTATTTTTTATTAGTAGAGAGTAGGACATTGCTGTAGCTAGGAGGCACGGGGGGCTTTCCCCCCTCTACTATAAAAATATCTATGAAAAAATAGATCTACGCCACGGCCCCCCTGAAAACTGAGGCTAGCTACGATGCTGATAGAGGCCTGATCTTGCGAGAGGCAATTCAGTCCAGCCACACATACTTAATAAATAATAGCAATTATTAATATGTGTTAAGGTCCCACAAACAAAATTTTATGCAGTTTATGTAAATTTTTTACATAACTAGAGATTACTTGCGCGCCGCAGGCAAAACAATTTGCATTTTTGATCCATGAATTCAGGCTAAGGACCTCATTTTAAACGAATACTACTAAAATAGGTATAATTTCAGTAATAATAAAGAAAGTTTTTTGCGCTGGGGGCAAAAAAAACTGGGGGCATTTTTGTGGAAAAATTCTCACTTTTTACGAATCTTAGGAGGGGATAATTACCCCCATTATCCCCTTTCCTTGCATACGCGAATGAGCAGATGAAATTCAATTTATAAGTTGGATTGGCGGATTCAAAATCGAAGATTTTCTTCTTTACATTTTATAAATTTTAAAAATAAGTATAATTTTAGTTTTTAACAATCAATATTTAGTACTTTTTACTTTTTTTTCTATTACAAAGCTTGGTTTTAACGACCGAAATTAAGCGGTCCGTTCAATGTCGTTATAACCGATATTTACTGTAGTAGCACTACATATTAAAGAGTTTTTAAAATTTCTTAAAGAAAAAAAGAGATTTTTGGTAATAATTTTGAGTATTTCTATTTATTTTTAAATAATTTTGCCATTTAATTATTACCCCTATTGTCATGCATAATTTCAAAAAATATCGATTTTGTTGTAATTTTTCAGGAAGTTATAATAAATTAATTTTTCAGGAAGTTATAATAAAATATAAAATGTGTGTGTGTGTGTGTGTGTGTGTGTGTGTGTGTGTGTGTGTGTGTGTGTGTGTGTGTGTGTGTGTGTGTGTGTGTGTGTGTGTGTGTGTGTGTGTGTAATATGGCCTTGATCGAGCCAACTGGCCAGCATTTCTCATTGTTTATTACAAGGGAGTAAAAAATATAAAATAAAAGCTGTTAAGTTTGTTGAACCCTTTTTCTAAAAAACAAAGAGGTTTGATGCAAAATATAATAAGAAAAAAATTCTTAGTTTGATCTTTTCTAGCGCCTATTAGTTTGCTATTATTACACCCTGATATAAGGGCATCGAAGAAATAACTGTTATTTCTTCGATAATAAGGGCAAAAGAAAAAAAATATGCCATCTATGTATATTTTATATTTATTGTGTCATACCGGGTGGGCAAAAAACCGGACAAAATGTTTATCGTTATAGCTTTCCAACTATAGATTTTACCAAAGCAAGCAGTAGTTTGCAGGTAATTGATCGGACAATTGTGTAAAAGTATATTTTTGTCCACCATCTTAAAATCCCAGATGGCAGACAGAATCAAACTTAACCTTGAAAGAGGCTCGTTTATTCTTCTGTTACGGAAATTTTAGATATATATTTTTGTTTGTCGAAAAGCTCTATCTTTTCTACGCACAACATGGTTCGGAGATATGAATCGTTTAAATCGGTTTAGGCCCCTAAAAATTAATTTTTGCTTTAACTATATTCTTTTACATACAGGTTAACGATTGATTGCTTTTAAAAGATCACAAACAAAATTTGCCGTCATTGTAAAATCCAAAATGGCGGACATAAAAACTTTACTTTTTAAAAAGGTTCGTTTATTTTTATATTCCGAAAATGTTTTGAATTTTTTTAGAAGTATAGAAAAATTTTACAGAATATGCGATTGCCTTGCCATTTCTATGTGCATTTATTTCCTCATAAATTCATTACTAGTAAACCGACAATTAAATAAAAAGCATCATGGCAAAGATCAAGTTCATTAAAGATCCGTATTTAAATTTTCAGCCATCTCTAAATATAATATGGCTTACCAATTCGAATTTGACCCTCCATAAAGGGTAGTTTTTTCTTATGTTGAGAGAAATTTTTCGACCTTTTTTTGAATTTATTTAAAAGATCCTAGGTCCACCACGCACAAGTTAATCATAAAAAAATAAATCTTCGCAACATACAAAGAAGCGATCCTTCATAGAAGGACAAATTTGACTTTTGTTCAATTTTAATAGTTTTGATCAAAGAGCAATCGGGTATCACCATAATTCTTTTTTTTTTCATTGAAATCGATTCAGTGAGTTTATAACGAAATTATTGCAGACAGAAATTGAAATAACAGTTGCTATAACAATTCTAATTTAAAGAACCACTGAACCGATTCTAGAGATTTTATAGAATCCATTCAGTATTAATGGAAGAATGGATACAGAATTAAGGAATAATATTTCGGGAACCACTAAACCGTTTTAAAATTAATGTTTCGAGATCCACTAAACGGATTTTAATGATTCGTAACTAGTTGCATGAGGGTGGCGAAAACAGAGCGTTTTTAAGAGTTCCAAAAATCCGGAATACAAGAATTAAAAAGCCTCTTTGAAACGGGCAAGATTGATTCTCTCAGCCATCTTAGAATTTATAATATCAAATCTTTCTGCTTGAAAGCCTAATCAATTGGTTAGTATAGTTATAACAAAAACATTTTGACCGGGTTTTTTTGGTCCACCCGGCAGATATGAGTACCGGGTTAAATTACAGTTTTTTTTTGATTAGTTATACAGACACACCCTATAATACTCCAAAAACTTTTTCAAGACTAATTTTTAACTAGTTTTGGGTTAAATCGGGCAGGGTACACAAAACAGCGGCGCGGGGGCCTTTTGAAAAATTTGGATACGCAGTAAAAAATCACTAAAAGATGTTAAGTAGAACCGTTGTTTGATGGAGATCCATCAAACAACGGTAGAACCAACAACTTCGTAACTTTCATTTCCGATAAATTTAGAAAATACTTTTTAGGGCTGATATAATAGGGTGGAGTTTACTTATTGTGTGCTAATTGGCTAGTCTAGGAAGGTATCTTATCCGTCATGGATACATTTATTATTACTTAATAAATAAAATAAATTTATACTAAAAACACCTTGGATATTTATTAAAGATTCTATTATTTGATTCACCTCGTGGTTTTTTAGGACCGACGGGATTTTAAAAAGTTTGCATTTAATAAGGTAAATTACACCAAAATAAAAAAATTTGTAAATAAAAAAGTTGTAGGCCACCTTCATAAAGTCAGACTTTTCATAATCCCCTCGTATGTCTTCATATTTACATAAGTTTTTATAAATTTCGACTACATCGAATTTGGCACACCCGGTAGTCCCTTTGCTACTCCGACACTGTTCATTTCTAGACAGAAAGAACACACAAAAAGAAAGGCGGGCGAACGGTTATTTGAGCAAAGAGAACTAAATAGAATGTAAGAGAAAAAAAGCGCAAAGGTATCAAATTAAACTTTTGTTTGTTAATTATTTTTATAAGAGGTATTTCATATGCAATATATTTTTCCTACGACCACACATGAAAATTATGGGTTTCACACCATTTTCATCCTCAGAAAACGTTAGGTTTCACCCAAGGGCAGAAATTTTTTGAAAAATACTTTTTGAACATGTGTTGCAAAGTATCTTTCCACACATGTGCGGAAAAGCAGTTTCATTTGATTTGTGCAAAATTGAAGAACCGTTTTTACAAAAATGAGTATGAGTTTTTACAGTGTTCGTAGGAAAGATAGCGTACACAACTCGATAGAAAGTAACTTTCTTACACTCGCCTGTTGTTTCACTCGGCTGGCGCCTCATTCTCGACATTCACGCTCGTGTGAAATTTGTCACTCTCTTCTCTTGTTCATATGTAATAGACTATTTCGTTTTTAACCTTACCATATGAATAATAAGGTTACTCGTTCCAGACCTTACTAACTAGAAACCACAAAAAGGGTCCACTTATTACAAAAAAAGAATGAAACTGCGCCTCCTTTCAAGGGTCAGTCCCAAAAACATTCAGGGTTCCTTGAATTTCTTTGGTCAGTCCCAATCCTTTTTCGTTGTTTAGGGATAAAAACATAAAAGATAAAAGTGTCACTGTTTATCCCTGGGATGAACAGGGATAGATCAGGGATAAAAAATTAAAATCAGGGATGAAAAGTGACAGGTGAGGAATTACAAACCTGGTTTTAGCGCATTTGATATTTTAGACAAGTCATTCTTATTTGATTAAACAATCGTTTATTAACACTATTTTTATACACCCCACGGTTTTACCTTAGTCTGTTAAAAGTCACGTTAGTGTACTTAAAATTTTTTAGTTTTTTATACAGCTGATGATTTCAGTTGAACCGTTTAACTTAAAAGTGTTTTACGTATTTTTGAATTTAATATTTGGCTAAATAAAAAGTTTAAAAAATTCAGACAAATAAATGTAAAAATAACTAAATGCAAAATTTTTAAGTAGTTATACTACTACAATGAAAAAAAAAACAAATAATATATAAAACTAAAAAAAGTTATGAAATATTCTTGAAGATCAGTTTCTAGTTAGTTAGGTATCTATTTATTTATTTAATTTAATTTTGGATAATTTTGAAGTAACCAAGTGCTTATTTGTTTTTTAAAAGATTTTTTTGACCTTTTGTTCAGTTCAGATGGTAGCAGGTTAAAGAGTTCTTTTCCAATGTATGTTTTTCTGTACATTTCTCGAGTTTTTTTGAACATTTTCCGTGTTTTTCTGACCATTTCCCCAGTTTTCCAGGATTTCCGAAAATTTTCCCAGTTTTTCCGAGCATTTCGCGAGGTTTTTCAAACATTTCTAAAGTTTTTTGAAAATTGTCCGAGGTTTTCTAAACATTTACCGAAAATTTCCCGAGTTTTTTCTAACATTTCTCGAGTTTTTTGAAAATTTTCCAAGTTTTTCCAAACATTTTCCGAGTTTTTCCTGACATTTCCGAAAATTTCTTGAGTTTTCCCAAAAAAATTCTGAGTTGTCCGAAAAATTTTAAAGTGTAAGGACTGTACATTTGCCTCTGGCCTTAACTCTTGGAAGTCAGAAAATATATCTACTTTTTCTTACCTACATATCTATGCCTACACTGGGCAAGACGCGTCCACCCCTACAGAAGGTTGCATGTTTACTGAAAGGGGTGACTGAAAGATTTTTCCAAATGATTTTGAATTAAATAAAATATCGGCAACACTGCACTATGGAGTAATCACAGGGGCAAAAACGCTTCCTCTCTCTTTTTTCCTATGTAAATTATTGCATAAGAAAAAAAAGACAGAGCGAGTATTGGAGTTCATGTGGTTACCTGCTATTACCAAACGAATAGCGACATCAGCGCCCTCACCGGTCGTCACCGGCTGATTTCAAAGGTCCTCAGTGCGTGAATTAAAGAGTATGCTATTGGCCTAATGAAAGCTGAGCGTCTATTATATTATTAGTTTATGGTAATACACATCTTTGGGCTTGGACCCCCGTGAGGTTAAGCTTAGCTACCCACGGAAAAATATATGAGAGAAACAAAAACGCCTTTTTTGCCCGATTAGCCACAAGACTTGTTTGATTTTTAAATTCACGGGAACGAAATTCCACGTTTATTAGTATTATTTGGCTTAAAAATTCCGTTGATTGACGCTCACGTGTCTTGATGACGGGTAAAAATGCAATATGCGTTGATCCGGCCTGAAAGACAGAAGTGCGTCGTCACGGACTATAGTTTGTTTTCTTTTGTTTGTATTCGATCTTTTTATTGATCGATATGTCTAGCAGTTTTTCGCCTGCTTTTGTTTTTTGTTTCTCTCGTATCTCGGTAGATGGCGCTTCTTCAAACTGACCAAGCCGTGTTCTGAGGAGTCTCATAAGGACGAAACAGTTAACTGTCAACACTTATTAGGTGTCCAATAGATCTTGGACCCCGTGAGGTTAAGCTTAGCTACCCACGGAAAAATATATGAGAGAAACAAAAATCCTTTTTGCCCGATTAACCACGAAACTTGTTTGATTTTTAAACTTATTATTTATTTATTATTTAGGTGGGAGCATTTTGCGGACTCCCAGGCACCATTTACTTTGTAGACAAGATCGGAAGAAAACGTTCAATCTTGCTAGCTTCATTTGTTACAGTCATAGTATGGATCATAGTTGGATGGGCACCAAATATCATCGCACTTTATGTTGCCAGATTTTTTGCTGGGATGGCAGGTATTATAATGTTCTTTATCCGAGTAAAAATATTTATTTTTTATATTAAATTAATATCTCTGAAGACCGGTGTCCTTTCTGGGGGCAACAATTCAAGCGACTGAAAATGCTTTAGCATTTTTAAAGCCTCAAAAGGCATCCCTTTATTCAGTTTAAATAAAAGCTTGTTCTGTATATAAATTCTTTAAAGCGGTGAGAATATGAGAGCATTCCCCCACCTATTTCAGGACCAATAGAGGTGTACAAAGACTTTTATCCAATTTTTATTGAGTACTCTTTCTCACCCGTTCAAGGATTCATAGTGAAATAAAGTGACAGTAAGAACATAACTACTTTATAAATTCTAATTTAATAATTTATTTCAGGTGATATGGCTTTTGTTGCAGCTCCCATGTATATAGCAGAAATAGCCCATCCAAAAATCCGAGGTTTCCTTTCCAGTATTATCTACCTCATGATGTTGGTTGGCATCTTCATCATTTATGCAGTAGCTCCTTTTGTTCCGTACTATGTTCCTGCAGTAGTTGGTGGGATGTTGGCCTTGGTTGAATGCGTGCTGTTCTGCTTTATGCCTGAATCTCCCTATTACTTGATTTACGTTAATAAATTTGAAGATGCCAAGAAGTCTTTGAATCGACTGAGGAAGCACGACAGGCCAGAAAATATAGAAAAGGAGTTCGAAGAAATATCACAGGTTGGTAAAGAGTAGGACATCATAAAGTTTTACTAGTAAACTTACCAAGAAGAAGAAAACTATAAGTATATATTTTTGGTTTTTTGCAGGCAGTCAGAAGACAAAAAACAGAAAAAGGCCGCCCCCAAGATTTGATCCTAGTAGACAGCAACAGAAAAGCCATCCTGATCATGACAGTACTTAATGGTTCACAACACTTAAGCGGAATAAGCGTTCTTCTGATGAATGTTCACAGAGTCCTGCAAGCAGCAGGATCTGTTTACATGCAGTCCGAGATTGTAGCAATAATTTTTGGATTTCTAATGCTCATTGCAGCAACTACTGCCTCTGTAATTCTAGATAAGTGCGGTAGGAAGATTCTTCTTATATCTTCCGCAATACTTTCTGGAATCTCGTTATTTGTGATAGCGATATATTTTAATTTAAAAGTTGCAGGGTACGATGTAAATGCTGTAAGTTGGCTACCGCTTGCAGCAGTCATGTGTTACGCTCTAGCTTTTAAATTTGGTCTCGGTATTGTTCCTATTGTAGTTACTGCCGAAGTTTTTCCAGCCAAAATGAAAGCTATTGGTATGACTCTAGCAGATGGAATGTACGTTCTCTTTGCCATTATTTCAATTCAAATATACACACATTTGCACGTGTATGGACACCATTTGCCATTTTATATATTTGCGACGTGCAGCATTTTCACCGCAATATTTACAGCGTTTTACATCCCAGAGACAAAAGGAAAAACTCTAGATGAAATTCAGTTTTTGCTTAAAGGCAAAACGAAAGAACATCATACCATGGCTGATCTACCTGGTGAATTTTATTAATATAATAAAAAGTAGACTCTTGAAGTTAGTAAATTGCAAATAAAATGTATAAAATAATCACTGGAAAGGCTGTCACCTAATGTGATTGATTTCTTTTGATGAATGTTTATAGAGTCCTGAAAACTGCAGGATCTGGTTAAAAGCAGTCCAAAATTGTAGCTATAATAATTTTTGGACTTCTAGACCTCATTGCAGCAACTACCGTTTTTGTAGTTTTAGATAGATGCCCTAGAAAGTTTCTTCTTAAATCATCCGCAATACTTTCTGGAATCTTGTTGTTTGTGATAGCAATTTATTTTAATTTGAAAGTTGCAGGGTACTATGTAAATGCTGTAAGTTGGCTCCCGCTTGCAGCAGTCATGTGTTACGCTCTAGCTTTTAAATTTGGCCTCGGTATTGTTCCTATGTTACTGACAAAGTTTTTCCAGCAAAAATGAAAGCTATTGGTATGACTTTAGCAGACGGAATGTATGTTCTCTTTGCCATTATTTCAATTCAAATATACACACATTTGCACGTGTATGGACACCATTTGCCATTTTATATATTTGCGACGTGCAGCATTTTCACCGCAATATTTATAGCGTTTTACATCCCAGAGACAAAAGGAAAAACTCTAGATGAAATACAGTTTTTGCTTAAAGGCAAAACGAAAGAACATCATACCATGGCTGATCTACCTGGAGAATTTTATTAATATAATAAAAAGTAGACTCTTGAAGTTAGTAAATTGCAAATAAAATGTATAAAATAATTACTGGAAAGGCTGTAAGTGAGTTACAGCATCACCTAATGTGATTGATTTCTTTTGATGAATGTTCATAGAGTCCTGAAAACTGCAGGATCTGGTTAAAAGCAGTCCAAAATTGTAGCTATAATAATTTTTGGACTTCTAGACCTCATTGCAGCAACTACCCTTTTTGTAGTTTTAGATAGATGCCCTAGAAATTTTCTTCTTAAATCTTCCGCAATACTTTCTGGAATCTTGTTGTATGTGATAGCAATTTATTTTAATTTGACTGTTGCAGGGTACTATGTAAATGCTGTAAGTTGGCTACCGCGTGCAGCAATCATGTGTTACGCCCTAGCTTTTAAATTTGGTCTCGGTATTCTTTCTATTGTAGTTACTGCCGAAGTTTTTCCAGCCAAAATGAAAGCTATTGGTATGACTCTAGCAGATGGAATGTACGTTCTCTTTGCCATTCTTTTAACTCAAATATACACACATTTGCACGTGTACGGGCACCATTTGCCATTTTATATTTTTGCGACGTGCAGCATTTTCACCGCAATATTTACAGCGTTTTACATCCCAGAGACAAAAGGAAAAACTCTAGATGAAATTCAGTTTTTGCTAAAAGGCAAAACGAAAGAACATCATACCATGGCTGATTTACCTGGAGAATTTTATTAATATAATAAAAAAAGTAGACTCTTCTGATGATTGAACGATCTAAAGTTAACTTTTACATTTAAAGTTAGTAAATTTCAAACTAAATTTTAAAAAAATTACTGGAATGGCTGTAAGTGGGTTACAGCATAAGCCAATCTAGTAAAGTGCTTTTTTGATGAAAGTTCATAGAGTCCTGGAAGCTACAGGCTCTCTTTACAAGCAGTCCGATTTTGTAGCTATATATTTTGGACTTCTAATGGTCCAACTACCGTTTCTGTAATTTTAGGTAAATGTGGTATTCTTCTTATATATGTCGCAATACTTTCTGGAATCTCGTTGTTTGTGATTTATTTTAATTTAAAAGTTGCAGGTTACGATGTGAGGGCTGTAAGTTGGCTATCGCTTGCAGCAGTTATGTGTTATACTCTTGGTTTCGGTATTGTTCCTATTGTAGTTACTGGCGAAGTTGTTTCAGCAAAAATGATAGCAATTGGTATGACTCTAGCAGATGGAATGTACTTTCTTTTTGCCATTATTTCAATTCAAATATACACTTATTTGCACGTGTACAAGCACCATTTGCCATTTTATATTTTTGCGATGCGCAGCATTTTAATAACATCATTTACAGCGTTTTACATCCCAGAGACAAAAGGAAAAACCCTGGAGGAAATTCAATTTTTGGATACGAAACAACATTATACCATAGCTGATTTACCTGGAGAATTTTATAAATATAAGAAAAAGTATACACTTCCATATAATTGAGCTGTCTAAAGTTAATTTTGACATTTACAGTTAGTAAAGTTTAAATAAAATGTAAAAAAAATACTGGAATGGTTGTAAGTCGGTTACAGCAACACCTAGTCTAATAAAGAGCTTTCTTGATGAAGTTTCATAGAGCCCTGGAAGCTACAGGATCTGTTAACAAGCCGTCCGAAATTGTAACTATAATTTTCGGACTTCTAGACCTCATTGCAGCAACTACCGTTTCTGTAAATTTAGATAAGTGCGGTAGAAAATTTCTTTATATCTTCCCCAAGACTTTCTGGAATCTCGTTGTTTGTGACAGCGATTTATTTTAATTTGAAAGTTGCAGGGTACGATGGCTAGAAGTTGGCTATCACTTGCAGCAGTTATGTGTTCTGCTCTAGCTTTTAAATTTGGTCTTGGTATTGTTTCTATTGTAGTTACTGCCGAAGTTTTTCCAGCTAAAATGAAAGCTATGGCTATGTTTCTAGCAGGTGGAATGTAAGTTTTTCATTTTCCATTTTATATGTTTGCGACTTGCAGAGACACAGTGAAAAATTTATGTGCTAACAAAATTTTAGATATTGTGATAAAAACTCTTTTAGAGTTTGATAGCGTAAGAAAAATATTCGTAATATAGTTTTATAAAAAAAAATTGTATTATTTATTTTTAAGTAAATTTAGTCAAACTGAAAAAAAAATCATAGTGAGAGTTTTAATATTCGAAACCATTATTTTTTACAATTTTTGAATTCGTAGCATTTCTAAAAAACACAATAATATTAATTTTGGACAAACCATGCCATGGCTTTCCATGCCAACGCATTTTTGCACCTAAAAATTTTGATTTTAATCAAAATTAATTATTTGGTTCTTCTGTAGATACGGATTACACCGACATAAAAAATAAAATAAAAATATTGCGATTCCTTAAATCTACAGGGTGTTTTATCTGCTTAATTGGCCAAAACATATCTATGGTTTATGATTTTTCTTGAAAAAATACGAACTTTGCTTAAAAATTCAGAAAAAATATTGAAAATAACAAAGAATCGCATCAGTGACCTTAGTACAAGACAATAAATTAAAAAATCGCCATTTTGAAAATGTGACCCCTTCGATTTTTTATATTTTTTTGAAAAAAGATTCTCCAATATTTTGTTTATTGCCTTTAAACATTTTAGAGTGGGCCGAGAAGTATAAACGCCAAAAGAAAAATTCTTGTGTAAGTGTGCAGAGGCCTTGGCCGTACTTATATGTATATGGGCAAGCGAACATTCATATTGAGGCGCCCGGGGTGTAAATCAATATACATTTTCTTAAAAAAGTTGTTTTGCTTTAAGGAAAAATCGTTTTTTTTTTTCATTCTGACACCCCCGCCTTGCATATGACATCAGCGGCGTCACATTGTGGCACATTTTTGACACTCGACGCCACTATACAGGGTGTCCCAAATTCGATTTCTTTGGGAAGTCACCTCCGAGTGTCCAGTAAAAAAGGAAAGCGATTTTTTTAACTCTGCGTTTTGGGAGAGGAGTTTAACTTTGATGTTTATAAAAATTAAATTTTTGCTCAAATCGCTTTTGTATAGTTTTCCTTGAGTATAACTATTTAGTTAAATTTCATCTGAATTTTTAATTTATAGGGTATACTGAGTCATAATGTGAAACAGCCAGTAAAAAGTTTCCTTTAAAGAAACGTATCACTCAGTATTTTATTTTTTTAGGTATTATTACTTTTGTATTGTTATATATTTATTATTTTTATTAAAAAAAATCTTTAAAAATCTTACAAAAAACAACTTATGGGGTTTTCCATGTCAATCCGGTCACCTTTTGCACTTACAAATTTTGATTTTAATAAAAATTGCCGGTTTGATATGGAAAGCCCCATATATAAAATGTTACTCTAAATAAAATAATTGGGAAGGTAGTGTTATAAATTGTTGTAATGATTGCATACCTACAAGTTAAGAATAAAAAAAAATAAAGCAGCATGATTTGTAAAATACTAAAAACAAAACAAAAGGAAACAAAAGGATGCACATACACGTTAATAAATTTTTGTTTTCTTTACATACGAGTGGTCAATCAAGAACTCAAGATAATATAAGGTATCCAACGACATGCATTATAGATACAGGGTGTCACATTGTAGGATTTTTCTAGCACATTTAAGAATCACAATTAAAAATATGAAACAAAAACTAATAATTAAGAAAATGCATGAATCAGTTTTGTGATTACAACGAAGATTATTTTTTACTAAAAACGTTTTTTTTTTGTAATTTTAATACTAAGCTAATACTAAACTGTGAAATAGCGCCCTTAAGTTTAGTATCCACCCATTAGGAGGCTTTTTTACATAAATTAAAAGAGTCGGACTGGCACCCTACCTCCCGTCCAGAGATCTATTGAGGGGTTATTGTAAAAACAATTCACATTGACTTGAAACAAATTTGAGTAGAAAAAAATTTATGGCACACAAAGAAAATAAGCACTAACAAAAAAAAATCTCTTACAAAAAACATTCTCTCCTCAAAAAAATTGAACAGTGCCTTGAAAATAATTCGACAACCAAAAAAAATCATCTCCTCTCAAAAAAATTTAATATTAAATTGAAAAAAAAGGTCTTGTACTCAACAATTTAAACATTGATTTGGAAAAAATTTGACGATCCAAAAAGACCACAAAAAAATAAACATATATTTGGAAAAAAATGTCAAACAAAAGGTACTCGCGCAAAAAAAAAATTGAAGATTGCGTTGTCTCAAAAAACTTTAACATAGCTTTGGAAAAATATTGACGACAAAAAAAATGTCCCCGCCTGTGGAACTTTGTCTTCAAAAAAATTTGACCAAAAAAAATGTCTGCGCCTCAGAAAATTATTATTCTTGAAAAAAGTTTGACCACCAAAAAGAGATCTTCACCTTAAAAAAATTGAACATTGCATCGGAATTAAGAATTTAACAACCAAAACAAAAGGTCCTTATGTACAAAATAAAACATTGTCTTCGTAAAAAAAGACCAAAAAATAAGTCTTCGCCTTATAAAAAGTGCCTTGGCATATTAGGGGAAATTGGTATAATATGACAGACTAGAATAAAATGGCACACCACCTTTATTTCAAATTATGCGCGCTTTTTTAGTTCGGCACCATGTTGTGACGATAAGGCGGAAGTACAGCAAAGACGAAATATAAAGCAGTTAGCTTTAGCAGGAGATATACGATATTCTTCATTTAAGCATAAAAAATTTCATTCAAGCCAAAAATTGTTTCACCCTGATCTTTGAAAAATAAATGTGTTAGACGATACGTTTTTGGTCACCAGTATGACGTCATTACAAGTATGTATTAAAAATACTATAATAATGCAATTTTCTGAAGAGTCTCTTTCGTGCGAAACACCATTTCAATCAAGCGCGGATTTGAGGGGGGTAACGGGGTAATTACCCCCTCTAGAAAAAAAAAATATGCACTTTTTCCTAATAAAATAAGGGAAAACAGGAGAATTACCCCCCCCTAGAAAAAAAAATTATATTACAAAAAAAAATTTCGTCGACTATTACCCCCCCTAGATTTTGACCTAGATCCGCGCTTGTTTTCACTTCCATTGGATCTTAGAAAGCCGTAGGTGCAAAGCTTGTAAGCAATGCATGAGTAATAAAATCAATTTTGCCCGATATAAACTTTTGATTTAAAAAAAATTAATTAAATTTAAAAAATTGAATCTCTATCCATCTTCATAAATGACAAAAACAAAATCGTCCGAGATCATAAATGAATGGTATAACTGTCCAATGGCAAAAACGGAAATATTAATAACCGGTCATTATACAAAATCGTCATTCATCAAAACAAGACAAGAGCAAAATCCAAGTTTAGTAAAACACGTCATTTATCAAAACCGGACAAAATTAAAACAAGCCTAGCATGAGCAATTCACTCCTTTCTTTTCATTTATACTGCGTGGGAGGGGGGGTTGTCGTTTTTTTGGTCGCAAGATTTTTGAGGGGCGCCCTGTGTAGCTGTGCCCCCCCCCCTTCAGGCACGCTACGCCGCTGGTAAAGTGGTGTCTCTTCCTCTCATAAAAATCGATGGAATATCATGGAAGTTTGACGGCAAATTTAAATCGGGAACAAATAATAATTGTTGTTTTTGAACCGAAAAATCCATAAAAAAATTACAACGCCTTCTTTTGAGAGGTCGAAATCGGTGTTAACCAAACCAAACCGAACCTATTGGTCAATTAATTGCAATTGAATCCTAACCTAGGGTCCAACACCTGACTTTTTTTAAGGATGCATCCATATAGCAATCCCTACGTAGATATGGCGTTTTTATTAGGTATGACAGTAAGAAATTGTAGAGAAGGACGCTTCAATTGCATAGCAATATCAGAACCGCTCTTCTTTAAGTGAACGTCACAAACTTGGCTCGACCCATTTTTATGATATTTTTTCTTTTTTGATTTTGTCCGGTTTTGATAAAAGACGTAATACAGAACTTCGATTTTGCTCTTGTCTTGTTATAAAAAATGACGTTTTTGATAATGTCGGTTATTAATAATTCCGTTTTTAACATAGGACTGTTATGCCATTTTTCTTTATGATCTAAGACGATTGTTTATTTGGGTAGCGGAACAAAGATCGAAAGACAGAAGATCAAATACAATAGATCGAAAAAAAAAAGTCTAAAAGACAAAAGGTCGAAAAGACAAAAGATAGAAACAACAAAAATCGAAAAACAAAAGATCGAGACTACAAAAGATCGAAAATCAAAAGTTCGAAACTACAAAAGATCGAAAATCAAGAAATCAAAAAATAAAAGATCGAAAAGGCAAAAGATCGAAAGTCAAAAGATCGAAAATACAAAAGATCGAAAATACAATTTAATGATAAACTATGGGGGCCCAAGAAATTCAGATCGAAAGACAAAAGATTGAATACAAAAGATCGAAAAACAAAAGATCGAAAAGACAAAAGGTCGAAGACAAAAGATCGAAACCACAAAAGATCAAAAAACAAAAGATCGAAAATCAAGAAATCGAAAAATAAAAGATCGAAAAGGCAAAAGATCGAAAGACAAAAGATCGAAAATACAATTTAATGATAAACCTTGGGGGCCCAAGAAATTCATATGCAGTGTTGCACATTATAGTCCATCCTGTAAACTGGGCATGCAATACGGCTGCAATTTACCACAACCATGATTGTGTGGCTAATTTATACAGGCATGGAGATCTTATTTCATTCTTATTTTGTCACAATAAAACAATTCCTGTTGTAGAACCTACAGGTTTTTTTCAGGCCCAACCAAGGTCATCTCACGAGCAAAAAGATTTTTTTTTACATATTTTATTCCTCATAGCAGAGCACATTATTTATCAATACGAAATTATAAGATTAACTCGTGGTGATAGTGCGGTCAGAAATGTGCGAATCGGTGGACAGTTAAAAAAAAAGTGAAAAGAAAAACAAAAATAAAATGTTGTTACCTTCAAGCGTGACTGATAAATTCCAGGGCACTTTGCCCCAGATACTAGCGGCTGTATCAGGTACCTACAGGGATAAACTTGTCCTAGAAATTATTATTACGAACTATTTAAGCTGTGTTTCCTAAAATCGATGTTTTTGGGAGATTCAGGTAGGGTCACTGCATCGTTCGGCTTCCAGGATGTATTGACCCTAATTTCGGATGTTTCTAAGGAAGATATGAAAAAGCAAAGATATTTAAGTAAATTTACATTTTTGTAAAAATTGACATCTACTTGTGAAGCTCGATTTTCAAGACATATACTTGGATACAAGTTATTTAGCTACAGGGTGTTTCGAAAAAACGACTTTTTTATTATTAAAAATTTTATTTTAGTTTAAATTGCTTTTTATAGATGTTTTTATAAAGAATCCTAGTGTGAAATTAAATGCTACAAACAAATCTGAGTATTTCGCTACTCTGACATATTTGTAATATAACTTTTTTCTAGGGGCCTTGTTTGGCCTTTATGTTACCCCCTTATCAAATCTTACTATTAAGGATTTTTTTTGAAATTAAGAAACCACTGCGTTACTGCTAGAAAAAAATCACTCATTTGCCAGTGGTTTATGAGAAAAAATAAATATTTGCCTAGCAAAATTTGAAAAACTTATCTTTTTGACAAACATTTTAAATTATTCGTTCACTAATACTTCTTTATGTTTATTTTTGTTATTTGTTTATTTATTTCTGACAAATGATATAGGCACCAAAGCAAAAACCACTCTCTCATATTTCTGGCAGAAATTTTGATCTATTTCAAAGTGTCATTATGTCAGTCATTATTGTTTTGAACTTTGACAATTGAGACAGAAAAGGGGGATTCATTAAATTACGAATTCTTAAGGTTTCTTTTTTAAAGTTTTTTCGAAAATTTAAAAATTCATTCATGTCAGTAGGTATCTTTGAAAAACAAATCTTTTTTATACTTGTTCACTCTTAAAATTTTTCTTCTAATCTTTTCATAATATTTTTAAATATATAATTATAAATATGAAATTTAATACTAAAATCAAATTCCTTTATACTAGTTTCAACAAAATTAAAATAATCAAAAGTAATAATAATAATAAAAACTTTGTACTATAAATCATTAAAAAAAAAATTGTCGTTAGATCATATTCAACAAGATAACGCCCAATTTTTATTTTTGTTTTATTTTTTTGTTTATGTTATTTTTCCTAAAATTACTATCATTATGAAATTAAATATTAATAATGATAATCAAAATATTATTACAGTATTAATTAATTTTGAAAAAACTTTTTGTGAATCTTGTTTAAGAATAGAAAGCTTTAATTATGTCAATAAATATGCCTACTTGAAAAACATTTATCTTCATTTCTCCCCATTTTATTCTATGATTACTTTCAACAGAATGTTAACAAACTTTGGATCTCTTGTAATCCAGGCGCGAATCTACGGTAGGGGAAAAGGGGGAAATTCCCCCCCCCCCCAATTTCTTATTACTTAACAATTTATTTCTATGTACCTATTTAATACAGGTTAGGTCAGGTCAAATTGTATAAATTTTGTTTGACATTGATAATTAGATTCATTTTCATGTAATTTCAGGTACCCTATCATGCATTTCTGACGGCATGCAGTACGGCTGGACCGCACCTGTAATTCCTAAGCTTTTAAGCGTTGATAGTCCTGTTTTAGTCACAGAAAACCAAGCAGAATGGTTGGAAACTATTTTGATGTTAGGTAGGTATTTGCTTTGATTAAATAAAAACGGTTATTTGATAACAATAATTAAATGCTTTGATTAAAAAAATAAATAAAATAATAATAATAGCATAAAAATCATAGGCACACCAAGGGGGGGGGTGCTCGGGGCCCGCCCCACCCAAGCCTAAGATTTTTTTAGATATTTTCTCATATTTCATGAATAAAAAGATAAAATAGCATAAAATACGATGAGGCATCGGCCCCCCCAGAGGCCTCGGTCCTCCTCCTGGGTGCGCCACTGGAGCAAATGACAGAAAATATGTCGCAGCCAGCAAAAAATATATATTAGACTCAATCCGAGTTAAAAGGGTGAAATGAGGTGAACTTAATGCATGGTGAACTTAAGGCCTCGGGGCGCGGCTCCCCAAAGGCTTGTTTAGATATTTTCCACATATATCATAAATACAAAAATTAAACAGCATAAAATACGGTTGAGTACTTCAAGCGAAGAGTTGTCGTGTTTAAAATAAATAAAGACAATGCATGTCCGTATATAGTTTCGTTTCTATTCCATATGTATTTATATACAGTCGAACCTCTATAACTCGAACCTAAAGGGACAACCAAAACAGTTCGAGTTATGGAGAGTACGAGTTATAGAAACTCGAGTTACATGGGTTAAAATACATGTAAAAAGTGCAGGGACCTCTTAAAAGGTGCGAGTTATAGAGAGGTTCGAGTTATAGAGGTTCGAGTTAGAGAGGTTCGACTGTATATATATATATATATATATATATATATATATTTTCGGACCATCTTTTTTTTGAGTTGCAGTATTGTGGGGTCATACAGATACGAAAAAACCACTGATTGAGTTGAGATTAGTAAAACCATTAGAGCAAAATGGCAAAACTTTGAAAGTTCATATTTTACAAACTCTGCAGTTTATCAAGAAAAGCACGGAGTTGCCGTTTGGTGGGACGATATAGATGCAAAAAAACCAAACATTGAATTGAGAGTCCAAAAAACGTCATTTAGCGATTTTTAGTATTGGGAAACCCATAAGACCAAAATAACAAAATTTTGAAAATTCATATTTTTTAAACTATACAGTTTATGAAGAAAAGCACGGAGTTGCAGTATGGTGGGGTCATACAGATACGAAAAAACCACAGATTGAAGTCAGATTCTAAAACACATCATTTAGCGATGTTTAGTATAGAGAAATCCATAAGACCAAAACGGCAACACTGAAAATTCACACTATACAAATGCACCGAGTTGCAGTATTGTGGGGCCATAGAGATGTGAAAAAATCACACATTAAGATTCGAAGAAACGTCATTTAGCGAATTTTAGGGGAGGGTATCTCAAGACCAAAATGGCCAAACTTTAAAAATGTATATTTTACAAACTATATAAGCACAGAATTGCAGTATGGTGAGACTATGCAGATGCAAAAAACCACACATTGAGTTGAGTTTCGAAAAAACATTTCGTCATTTAGCGAATTTTAAAGTAGGGAATCTGATAAGACCAAAATGACAAAATTTTGAAAATTCATATTTTACAAACTATACAGTTTATAAAGAAAAGCTCGGAAATGCAGTATGGTGGGATCATACAGATACGAATAAACCACGGATTGAGTTGAAATTCGGAAAAACGTCATTTGTCGATTTTTAGTATGAAGAAACCCATAAAACCAAAATGGCGAAACTTTGAAAATTCATATTTTACAAACTATATAGTTTATCAAGACAAGCACGGAGTTACAGTATTGTGGGGTCATACAGATACCAAAAAACCACTCTTTAGGTTGGGATTCGAAAAAACGTCATTTAGCGAATTTTAGGCTAGGGAATGGACCAATATGGCCAAACTATGAAAATTCATACTTTACAAACTATAAAGTTTATCAAGAAAAGCAGTTTGGGAGGCAAAGGAGCTCAGCATTAGTGACGTTACACGGCGTCGCCTATTCAAGTTAGATCGTTAGTTAGTTTGTTATATTTGTTGTTACATTGTGCCGCGTTTCTAATGTACCCGCTGTCCTCTAAAATAGGCAGCAAAAATAATTTAAGAGGAGTTTATATTTACTTTCTACAATAGGTATGAAACTACTGTGGTTTTGATATTTTAGCTGAGTACATATTTTATTTTTAGGAGGATGCTGTGGCCTACCAGTCACAATGTACATGGTTGATAAAATTGGAAGAAAAAATTCGTTACTGGCATCAGCGGCAACGACCTTGGTGGCATGGATACTAATTGGATTGGGACCAAGTGTGGAATATATATTTGTAGCAAGGCAAGTTCGCTAGTATACAATTTATACTCTCGGGAAATAAAATCATTTTCTAAATTCAATCAAAACCGGGGTGTGTTACCGAAAGATTAGTTATCAATGTAACTCCATCTTACCCTCTTTGGTCAAGTTTGGAAACATCTAAGTATTTTATTTAATAAAATTCAAATAATTAATGTCATTGTAAATAATCCGAATCGGTTTATTTACGACGCACGGTGGTCAGCTTGTCGGTTCTGAACGATCGAAATTATTTTATGGTTGTAATTTTGACAAATTGATGCTGAAAGACCTAATAGAGAATGATTTTCATGTACAAGAAGAAGAAGAGCAAAGTGGGTTTCGTGCAGGCAGATCTTGTAGTGATAATGTTTTTTGTCTTAAACAAGTAATTGAGAAAAGGAGTTCCAGAAATATAGAGACTCATGTTACCTTTGTGGACCTACAAAAAGCATATGATACCGTTCTAGTAGAAAAGTTATGGACAGTGTTAGAGCAAACTAATATCAATCATACATACATAAAAGCGATAAAAGAACTATACAAAGGGTCAAAATCTAAAATTAAAATTGGAAATCGACTTTCAAAAGAATTCCTGGTAACAAAAGGCTTAACAGGGATGTTGTATCTCTCCAACTCTTTTTAAAATATATATCGCAGTAGCTCTAAAAAACTGGAAACGTAAAGTGCACGGCATGGGAATACAATTAACGACCGATTTACCATATACACACTACAGTTTGCTGACGACCAAGTAATTGTGGCTAATGATAAAGAAGACATGGAGTATATGATGAGAAAGTTAACAGAAGAATACAAAAGACACAGTACTTATGTATTGGAAACGAATCCAGCGAGTACTAGAAAATGGACAAACAATATCTCCATGCAATGTGTATGTATACTTGGGTGTCACCTTTGATAAGACAGGAACAGACTGTAAAGAATTGGAAAAAATAATAGTAAAAGCAAAAAAGGTTATTGGATGTCTTAACAATATTTTATGGAGCAGAGAAATAAAAAAGAATGTAAAATTTAACATATATGAAACAATGGTGAAAAGCACGCTATTGTATGGAATAGAGACTTGTCGCGTAACAGAAAAATACAAAACAAAAATGGAAAGTGTCGAAATGGATGCAATAAGAAGATCAATGAGAATATCTAGAATAGATCACATAAGAAATGAGATCATAAAAGAAAGAATGGGAATCGAGGGAAGCATAACGGATGACATCACTAAAAGGCGACTGATATGGTACGGCCATGTACAACGGATGAACGACGAAAGATTACCAAAGCAGGTCCTAGAATGGCAATAAATAGGGCGCAGAAAAAGAGGGCGTCCTAAACTAGAATGGCAACAGTCAATCCAAAGATCAATGAGCCAAAAAAATCTGCCAGAAGATGACTGTCAGGATCGAAGGAGGTGGAGAATAGGCGTCGGACAACGTAGAAAAACGTTCTAACCGACATAGTAGTAGTAGTGATGCTGAAAGTTAGGAAATGTGAACTAGAGTCCCTGTATGTTGACATATTTTCCAAATGTGTCAACATACAGGGACTCTAATGTGAACTAGCGTTTAAGAAATGTGATTTTAATATACTGTGCATTCTGTAGATAGTACAGTCGCCTCCAAACGTAATCTCCCATATCTTTTTTTCCGCTTAAGCAAATAATTTGAAAAATTGATGTTTTGTGAGAGTGTGTACGTAATTAGCTTAAAGCTTTTTTTCATTTAACATATTTTTTTCATACTATACTATATATCAATATATGTCTGTCCGTAAGACGATGTCCTAAACCGCTAAACCGATTTTCATGAGACTTTCATAAAAGAAAGTGCTCTAACGAGCAGATTCATCCGATCTAAAATACAGCTGGGTTCTCTAGGCAAAAAATTTCTTTAGAATGATAAATTGTATGAATATTTGGAATAACTTAGACACCATTTCAATATACAAACATAAATCCTTTTTATTAGAAAAACTGAAAAATTAACTGTTTGAGGCCGACCTAGCCATTGCCTCTACCTGCACATACACTACATTTTATTCTTTTTTTTGTCATCGTATGTCTGAACCTGCTAAATATTTAAAATTCCAGAACCAAATCTATGTTGATAGAATTATCGCTCAAACAAGATTGTCTAACAATTTCTTCTGTCATTTTACGTTCAATTCTATTTCATACAACTTCAACCCACAAGAAATATGCTCAGTGTGCAATAGATATAAACTTGAAACACTAGAACATGTCTTATTTTCTTGTCTAGAATATGCTTCTGTAAGAACACAACTGTTTACGAATGGCACCATGTTTCGATAAGCTATAGCTAACCTAACTCCCCGACTCGCCAAAGAAATTTCCAACATAATTGTAAATATACTGAAACTTCGCGCATTCCTTCGTAATGAATAGAACAAGCTCATATAATCTTTTTGCCATACTCCCTCTTCCTAAGATTAACTCGTAAAAATTAAAACTATAGTTAATTATTCTTATTTTAGTTTTTTTTCACTCTAAGCTAATTAGGCCTTAAAAATAATAATTAAGTTTATTCTTAACTAAAATAGTAACTATTTAATAAGTGTATACAGCAGAATTCTTGCGATGGAAAATTGTAATATTTTCTTTGAAGCAATAAATAAAAAGTAAAGTACAAAAAGCTGATTAGATATTGGTTAAAATCAATTATTGCTATTAACACTCTTTTGACAGTTTAGAAATCAAAAATATGCTAACTTTTAACGAAGCATCGCATCAATATGCGGTTTTCGGAATATAGTAGAATCAGTGGCGGTTTCTCCATAAGTGCACATGTGCACGTGCACTCCCAAATTTTACTTGAAAAAATATTAAACTTTGATCATTACTTAATTTAATTCATAATTACCCCAAAAGAAATTCACTAAAGATTGGAATATAATCTAGGAATTAATACCTGGTATGTATGTATTTGTATTCGTTTTCAAACCAGCCTGTGGGGAATGGCGAATGCGCTATATAGTTAGTTCGAATCTAATTCTTTACTTTTATCTTTGTACTCTCCATCAAACAACGCTTTTATTTACTGGAATCAAATTCTATGCACCCTAGATGTTATGTCGCATGCTAATTACGAAATATAGAAAGAGAGGGCGACATCAGATTTTAAAGTATCGAGTAGATAGTATTTGCACACCACTAGCGCTTAGACAACTTGGCATTATCGGTCGGGCGCGGGCGGTTTGTTTTGATTTCAACGATTTGGTATTTACGACAATGGCGGAAGTTTCTAATTCTGATAGCATTAAGGTGCAATATTTAAAGACAATTAAATTTTCATCTTTGCCATTAGAAGAGAAAATAAACTAGGTGTGATAATTTATTATTTATTTACAAAAACAATAATAATAGGTAGGTAACTAATATCTAACTAAATATCTCATTATTTAATTATTTGCTCTAAATTATATGATATGACGGCCCACTCGAAGGCCCAAAAAGTAAGCGTGGCACTCAAAAAAGATTTTCGCCTGCGCCGCAATTTTTTTTTTTTTTTTGGTGTGCACCCAAAGCTTTTTTTCACGCGCCGCCACTGAGTAGAACACATTTTTTTCAATAAATTTGTGCTAAAAAAGTGTGCTAATGGGCTAGGAAGGTATCAGATCCACCAGTATTTGTCACATACAGAGACTCTAGGGCTGTCGCCTATTTTTTCCCGGACTGCTTTACAGTTCTCCGTCCACTGCTGCTACGATCTTTAATGGGACAACCTGTATATCTGTATTTTAAAGGCTACTAGATCACAAAGTTCCTTAACTTCGTGATATATAGTGACTTAATAGTTTATGCCTTATCAATCGTATTGGCGTTGACATCTCAAAGAATTGTGCCTACTCTCGGTTTAGGTTTTTTAAGGGAAGTTCAGGGACGCGACATTCCATTTGCATAGGTTTCGTTGTTGGCATTTATAAGTCCAATCATTTTAGATTTAATTTGATGCAGCAAAGAAAATAATTGCGAAAGAAATCTTGATGATCAAAAAATACAATTTTTTTGAGGAATGCATAATAAGAGTGACATTCCGTAAAACCGAACATACAACATTCTTCCCAGCGGCGTAGCGTGCCCGAAAGGGCGGTGGGGGCGACAGCTAAAAAGGGCGCCTCTGAAAACTGAAAATCTTGCTACCAAAAAAAAAAAAAGTCATCATCATGTGGGGGGGGGGGAGGTGCGGCCGACAGGTCACAAGGGCGCCTCTCACAAATCTTGCGAACAAAAAAAAAGGTCTTCATGTCGTTAATTTCCTTTGGCGCCGACTCAATTGGCCGTTACCGGCCCGACTTAATAAAGCTGAGGGCGCTTCGGCCACCAATGGGGCGCCACTACCCTCGGGGCGGGGGGGGGGGCGACGAACCCCCCGCGCCCCCCCACGCTACGCCGCTGATTCTTCCTATATCAAAATATTGTTCAAATATTTCTTCTACTATTTTTCCTTTGAAAATAACTAAAATGATAACTATTTTTATTTTTTTAGGTTTTTTGCTGGTATGGCTGGCGATACAGCATTCGTAGCAGCTCCCATGTATATCGCTGAAATGGCCGACCAAAAGATCCGCGGTTTTCTGTCCAGCATCATCTACCTCATGATGTTAACTGGGGTACTTTTAATCTATTGTGTAGCACCGTTCGTACCAATTTATGTTCCGTGCATTATTGGAGTTTGTATTAACGCTGTCACGCTCTGCACGTTTCCGTTTATGCCAGATTCGCCGTACTACTTGATTTATAAGGATCGTCCGGAAGAGGCCAAGAAATCGCTAAAAAGGTTGCGTCCTCAAGGTAAAAATTTGCTTCCACCATATGATGATGGTCTTTTCAGTTTTCTTTGCCTATTGACACTCCCGTAAATGGTAATATTTTTAGGTATTTTTTTTTGGAATTTTTTTTAGACGGACTCTTGGAAAGGGATCGACCATTATTGGATTTTATTTCTGTAAAAGACGTAAAATAAGTACCCTTAAATTCAAAATTAACCAAGTTTTCGTGGTTAAGCGGGTAAAAATAAGGGTTTTTTGTTTCTCACGTATTTTTCCGTGGGTAGCTCGAAAGCTTAACCCTACGGGGGTCCAATCATATACATAATATTCCAATACCCACGGTAACTGCCCATTCATGATGCAAACATGAGGGCCTTGGGGTCTTTAAGCAAAAAAGACCTGATTGGTTGCTTTCAAAGACATATGCATATTATTTCCATATAGTACGTATTATTGCAATACCTACAGTACCTTACGATGCAGAATGCAAACATAATTGAAATAGCAATATCAATGGGTATAAGTCTATCCTCTTTGCGGCTCTTAAGATAAAATGTCCTGAATGATTATACTTTTACGCATAAATATTATTTTATTCTTGTATTCGTTACGTCAAATCATCCGCGTACATTTGACAAAAACTCTATCTATGTAAATTTGGTATCTGTGCATTTTTCGTACCTTTATTTCTGAATGTTTGCATCAAACGCCAACCATTGTGTAAATAGGTAATAGGGAGTATTGGAATATTACGTATATGGGTCCAATATCTAATGGACACCTAATAAGTGTTGACAGTTAACTGTTTCGTTCTTATGGGACTCTTCAGAATACTACTTGGTCAATGTGAGACCCTTGCTAAGTTAATTATACGGTTTTGTCTCTTACTACGTTTCTGGTGAGAAAATAAAATCATGCCCTCTGCAAAAAGCGCTATCTTGCGAAACAGGAGAGAAACTAAAACGGCAGCAGGCAAGTAAATCTGCTATATTATCTATCGATGAGAATATTGAATGAAAGAGAGAATCCATCACGCGACTTACGACAAACATTGTGTTATGATTGCGTTTATTCCGCCATTAAGACGACTGTGTCGCGTCTGTCAGCGAAGTTTAAATTTAATTATTAACTTACTTTCCTGCCCTATAAAAGTAAAGTTATAAAAAATTAACATGGCCCAGTTCCAGAAACGCTAGACAGCTGAGCTTTGGCAGATCGGTGGAAACTAAGATAAAACCATAAGAAAACATTAAAAATCCCAAAATTTTAATTTACTTCCCTCCTCTATACATGTAGAGTTATATAAAAGTAACATTGCCCACTTCCAGAAATGCTAGAGAGCTGAGCTTTGGTAGATTGGTTGGAACTATGAGAAAACTATGGGAAAAATTTTAAAAACACCAAAATTTTTATTTACTTCCCTCCCCTACACATGTATAGTTATTTAAAACATTTATTGCTCACTTCCAGAAATGATAGAAAGCTGTGATTTGGCAAACCGACAAAAATTTCAAGTTCATAAAGTTCCCCCTCCCTTCCCTTTTTCTCGTAAAAGTAGGTATTTATTAGTAAATCAAGCATGTATATTATATAGAAATGTAGGTATAAGAAATAGATTAAGAAAAGTATCAAAATCTAATAATTGCAAAAAAAATTACAGAAATTTATTCATTTCAAAATGAAAGCTAAATAAAGGTAAAAGCTATTGATATAAGACATCGCAAAAGTTCTGAACAATGTTCCGCATGTTCTACTATTTTAAAATTCACATTTCCAAACCAGTAAGAACCTTTCATTTTGAAATTTGTATTGGAGAACTTGTTTATATTTTTATTTCAATTCTTTTTACGGAATAACATTTTCGTGTACTTGGCTTCTTTTATAGTTTTTGCAAAGTCACTTGAATAACTATCTCTATCGATTTCATGAAATTTTGCTTCATTCTGCCCTTCAAAAGTTATCCAAATTCATATAAAATCTTCCTGGTGCGGTCCGACCACAAAGTATTTGTTTTCCGACCTACCGAGCCCAGGTGGATAGTCGGCACCTGATTCGCAGATTTTTTTGAGATGCGCTTTTAATTGCTTTCAGGTGTGCATTTCGGAACTCCTTTAGTCGGCAGTATGCAGAGTTAGAAAATAAATCAGTGCCGTTCCTGTAGGTGTAGGAATAGAAAGTTTTATTATCTATTTTTATTTCTTTAGTTTACGCCATAATTAAATGAAATAATTTTCACGAGTATATCTACCGCCGCTAATGTCACTTTCTATAAAGGATATGCCGATGGTCGGCATTTAACTTTGTTCAACTGACTTTGCAAAAACTATACATGAATTACTTTTATTATGAATATAATTTTTAGGCAATTCAGAAGAAGAAATCAAAGAAATTGCGGCAGCAGTTCACCGACAAAAACAAGAAAAGGGCCGTCCACAAGATCTCTTCTTGGTCAAAAGCAACCGGAAAGCCCTGCTGATCATGGTCTGGCTCAACGGATCACAGCACATGAGCAGCATAAGCGTCATGCTGATGAACATGCATTCCATCTTGGAAGAAGCAGAAAGCTTCTACATTTCTTCGGAAACTGCTGCGATCATATTTTCAGCTATTATGTTTTGTTCTGCGATGTCAGCGTCTTTGGCTATGGATAATTTTGGACGAAGAGTTTTGCTAATTTGTTCAGGTAAGTTAAATATCAAAATGTCCACATTTTTATTGATTTGAAAAACAGTTTTTGTATTGAAATACTGGGTCTTTTTTTAAAACTAAATATCAAGAAAAACTAAATATTGTTAGAAAGGAGACATCGCACATAGCGGTATGTTATACTGAAAGCTGGCTAAAATTATGTCATGTTTAGCCAGGGCTATCAAAACGGATAGGCCACGATCCTTGACTTTGTTGACGTCACATTTGGGGCGGATTTTTTTTTGGTTCACGTTACGACACAGCTGATTGTCTTTAAAATTTTTAAGTTGAATGACGGTTCATGAATATTTGATTTTTTTTTTAAATAAAGCCGGTTTTGAGATTGTTTTTACTATATTCTTTCAGAACAATTTTTTTTAAATCTATAGTAATCCTTAATTTTTCAGAGCCGCTTCATTAGCTCCTACAAAAATTAGGTTTAAAGCAGAAGCGAATGTGACAATCACAGATGATAAAGTCAAATACATGTCAAATATAACAGTTGGCATGTGGTTCATGGCGGGTAATTTGAATTCAAAATAAGGAATGCTAAATCTTGAAGATTTTAACCTTTTAATCATGTTGCTTCCTTACAAAACTTTGGTGGAGTATCGGGATGGTGTCTGAAAATATTTCACTTTTTTTGCGGAAATCTGTAGTGACATTTTGAAAATATCATAAAACAAACGTCTGACCTCCCATAAGACCCAATGTAAAATTCAGCCCCCGGAGAACAGCTGATTTTTTCAGGGTCGTGGCTTCTATTTTTGTGTTGGCCTTGGTTTAGCAAAAACTAACTCTTGCATAAATCGGTTGGTATCAGTGGCGTATTTAGAAAAGATGCGATAAAAAGACTCCCAGCTTGCAAAAGGTGGTATAGTCGCAATTTTAACTTATGTAGTTTACATTTGAGTCTTTAAAAAAAATTGAGTTTTATTTTTTTTTTTAATTAATTGGTTGGTTCGGTTCATTTTAGACAAAAAAGTTTTAGACAAGAATTGAAGATAATAAAATTTCTCTACCGGACTAACTAATAGCCTATAAAATAATACATCATTAAGTTATCTAGGTAGTACCTTTGCTGAGATACGAACCCTGAAGTGTTAGCAATACACCCGTTTCCTATGTATTACCATAGTATATGCAATATAAACCAAATTCAGTTTTCGCAAAAGGTAAGCATTTGAATGAAAGTGTGTTATCAACTTTATTATAGAAAATTAAATTATCTTTTAAACGATGTATCACCGAAGTGGGCCAATTTTACGGTTAGCAGTTAATTGGCACCCATATATTGGGGTTATTTTTGAAGATCACGAGATAAAATTATGTTTTTTTAGTTTTTATTCAGTTAAAAAAAAACTAAACATTTTAGGGAAACATGTTAAAATACCTTTTTTAGATAAAATAAAATGTTCTTTCAAACAGTATATCAGAAAGTTGTGTGAAGGCTATTATTGACACTTTAGGGGCGTCCGCATAGTGAGGTTATTTTTTTTAATTTAATTTTTTTTAAAATTTTTATTGGTTTTTATTCAATTTTCTTAAAAACTAAGCATTCTAAAAAATCTTTTTAACTCTATATTGTTGAAAATAAAATTTTATATGAGGCTTTTTATCAACGGGTAACACGCAAAGAATATACGCAGGTTTAGTGACTTTTTTTAATCGCAAAAAAATTGTTATTATGTATTTTACCAATTTTTTTAAAAACCAAGCCTTACCGGGAAAAACGTTTTACTCTGTGTTATAGAAAATTAAATTTTCTTTCGAACAGTGTATATAGTTATAACATTTAGATAACCGTTAATACACCAGGGGCATTCAAATATTGAATTGGAAAGAAAATCACCAAACGTGCGTACATTCCTTGAGTGTTCCCCGTTAACAAAAACCCATTAGATACATACAATTTTTTTTCAACAAAATAGAGTAAAACCAGGCTTATCAGAAAGCTTAGTCGAAAATTAAATAAAAAATAAAAATAATTAGAAAAAAATAACCTCAATATGCGGACGCCCCTGAAGTGTCAATAATAACTTTTACACAACTTTGTAATACGCCATATAAAAGAAAATTTTATTTTATGTAAAAATGGTTTTCTTCAAAAAAAAAAAATATTTTTTTATTCTAAAAAATAACCCCAATTTATGGAAGTCAATTAAGTGCTAACCGTGGACTTGCCCACTTTGGTGTTACATCGTTTAAAAGATAATTTAATTTTCTACAATAAAGTTGATTACACACTTTCCGAAAAATGCTTACCTTTTAAGAAAATGACATAAAACTAAAAAAATTTATTTTGCATGTACTATGGAAATACATAGGAAACGGGTGTACTGCTAATACTTCAGGGTTCGTATCTCAGCAAGGGTACTACCCAGAGAACTCAGTAGTGTCTTATTTAATAGCTTATTAGTTGGCCTTTATTTTATTTTATTACAGATTTTCTCAAAAATAAGCAGTTTCGAAGATAACGGCCCCTAAAAAAAAATTGGTCAAAATCCAAAATGGCGGCGAAATGTTTAGCGTCTTAACTCAAAAACCTTTCGTCTAACAAAAAACATTCTGTTCCGTCTTTATAGGAAATTTTATTATCTTCAACTTTCGATTAGGCTTGTTTTTCTAAAACGTACAGTCACCAAGTAATTTTAAAAAAAACCCTTTTTGTGCACACTTCATTTAAGTCGAAAACTTAATTTTGTTTTTGAGACTCCAATATCAAGAAGATATGTCAAAATCGCGACTACACTTCCTTTTGCAAGCCAAAATTCTAGAACGGCTGGACTATTTAGACAAGGTAATATTATCAAGAAAATTATTTTTCTAGATTTGATATAAAAAAAAAATCATGCCATTTTTGAACTAGTTGGTTGTCACCTAAAGCGCAATAATTAGAAATAATTAAAAATATTCTGTCTAATACATATGTATATTTTTAGGGATTTGCGCAGGGCTCAGCTTAGGCGTAATAGCAGTATACTTTACGTTAAAGAACCTGGAATATGACGTTACACAAGTCAGCTGGCTAACCCCCGTTGCAGTCATGTGCTACGCCGCTGCGTTTAAATTTGGAATCGGATTAGTACCGGTCGTACTTACTGCGGAGCTCTTTCCTGCTAAAGTAAAGGCCATGGGCATGACTATATCGGATGCGTGTTACGTTGGCTTTTCTGTAATTTCCCTGCAGGTTTTTCATCAATTGAAATCCAGATATGGAATAGAAGTTCCATTTTATATATTTGCTTGCTGGTGTTTTCTCACAGTTTTATTTACGATCTTCTTTATTCCAGAAACTAAGGGCAAAACGTTGGATGAAATTCAGTTTATTTTAAAAGGAGAACATAAAAATCGGCCGCCAATTAATAGTGTCAATGGAGAGACTTACATTAACAACGGCTTTCAATCCTAATTTTTGAATGTCAGCAAAAATTGTGGATAAAAAAAATTAAATAAATAATTGTACCTTTTTGCAACTTTTAACGAAGCAATGACTTCCCTGGCAAAAACGCTGCATCAAATCTCGTAAAAAAAACTCGTGAAAGTTAATGAGACCTCGTGGGTATTTTCTGCGTATTATAAAAGACCACTTTTAAGTGAAATCTTATAAACTAAAAGTTTAAAATACATATATTTAAACTGTTGGAAGTTCATGAGATTACACCAGAAAGTGGTCTTTCTCAGAAAATACTTACGAGATCTCATGAACTTACACGAGTTTTTGTTAGCATTATTACGAGCATATCCGCGAATAGTGTCAATGGAGAGACTTACATTAACAATGGCTTTCAATCCTAATTTTTGAATGTCAAAAATTGTGGATAAAAAAAAAATAAAAAATAATTGTACCTTTTTGCAGCTTTTAACAAAGCAATGACTTCCCTGGCAAAAACGCTGCCTCAAATCTCGTAAAAAAACTCGTGAAAGTTCATGAGACCTCGTAGGTATTTTCTGCGGATTCTAAAAGACCACTTTTAAGTGAAATCTTATAAACTAAAAGTTTAAAATACATATATTTAAACTGTTGGAAGTTCATGAGATTATACCAGAAAGTGGTGTTTCTCAGAAAATACTTACGAGATCTCATGAACTTTCTCGAGTTAAATCTGTCGAAACATTTATTACAACATTTAACCAGTATACTACGCATCAAATCACGTATATATATTTAAACTGCTGAAAGTTTATGAGATACACCAGGAAGAAGTGTTTCATAATCCGCAGAAGATACTTACGAGATCTTATGAATATAAACTTTTATAAGTTTTTTTTCAGCATATTAATAAATTCATATAGAAAATTTTGCAGAAGCGGAAACTCATAAAATCTTTTAAGATTTCATAGGAAAAATAATAAATTTGCTGGTCAAATCTTCCTTAAAATAGGTACTCATAAAATCTTTGAAATTTCTATAAAAAAACCTCCTTGCAAAATCTGAACAAAACTTGTCATTATTTTGCGCTTTAATTCTTCAAATCTTTTAAACTCTTATCAAAAAACTGGCTAGTCAAAACTGCTTAAAACTGAATAATTAAATCACATTTTAAATTCCTATAGAAAATCTTGTTGCTCAAAACTCGTCAAAACTGGTCACCATTCAAAAGGTTGAATACTAATAAAATTTTGTCATATCTTGGCAAAACTTCTGCTTGTTTTTGATGAAATCTAAAAAAATCTTTTAACGTAAAATCCCTGTTCAATTCTTGTAAAAAATGTATGTCTCATGTAAACTAATAAATCTTGTACAGTCCGCGCTAAAAAAAATCTCTATCTTGAATTATTTTGAGTTTTCAACAGCCAGATTCAAGATTTATAAAGCCTAATCAGATCTCATCAGTTGGCATATATTTTTGCCTGGTCAATACTCGCCAAGTCAATAATTAAATCTCGTAAAATCTGGTTATGGTTTTATGGGTCTTTAACAGTTTTTAAGCGATTTTTTTTTGGCAGGGTTATCTAGTTTTAAAGAAATTTATCAGAAAAAAGTATTATTTCTGGCTTTTGCCATTAGGTTTTAAATTTTTATTTATTTTTTTATATAGATAGTGTTTATTTATAACATTTAACATAATATCAGATACCTATTTTATTGTGCCTATATTCAGAATTTTATAAATATAAATATTGCTTTTTAAATTATGTGTATTTCATGTTTTTAAGTGTCTTAAATTTTCCCTTTTTTTATAATAAATAAAAAAATTATAACAAAAAGTAACAATAGTTTAAAAAATCCTAAGCAAACCGTAGTCCAGGATTATTCTAGTACAGTGAAGCGACACTTATGGAAGAAAAACTAGCGATTTTCTCCAAATTTTTTTAAAATAACTGTTTCAGTTTATTTATTAGTATATATTGCGGATTTGAAGAGGTCCATTATAAGCTGAAAATAAGAAGAGAGTACTAATTAAATTAAACATACGAGGTATGGCTATTAAATAACGACAATGTTTACACATAGAGTCGTGTAAACAACGAGCCTGGTTACGAAAAATTCGAATGCTCCTCTTCAATATACTCCTCTCCCCTCGCCACACATCTTTCCATACGTTTTTCCATTGATCGGAGCAGTGCTGGAAGTCTTCTATGGTGAGGGCCTTTATGAGCTCCACCGTTTTTTGCTTTACCGCTTCCATCGACCCAAATCGGGTCCTTTCAAAGCAGATTCTATCTTTGAAAACAAAAAAAAGTCGCACGGTGCCAAATCTGGTGAGTACGGCGGGTGCTCGAGCACTGGAGTGCACTTACTGGCCAAATACTGCTTCACAGATAGTGCGTAATGGGCAGGTGCGTTGTCCTGGTGCAAAATCCACGAGTTGTTCTTCCATAACTCGGGCCGTTTTTTACGCACTCGTTCTCGCAGTGTTGCCAAAACTGACAAATGTAAGTCTGGTTGACAGTCTGACCCTCTGGAACCCATTCAGTCATCACGCACAATTTGGTTGATTTTGGTCACTGTTTCCGGAGTTGAAACATTCACAGGGCGACCTGGGCACTGGTCATCTTCAGTGGTCTCTCTCGGCCCTCACTAAAGCGCTTACACCACTCAAAAACACGCGCACGAGATAGAGAATTGTCCCCATAGGCCTCTTGCAGCAATTTATAGCACTCAGTCGGAGTTTTTTTCAATTTAACAAGAAATTTGAGATTGATACGTTGCTCCTGTTTTTCGTCACACCTGGTTTTCGGCACGAGAAAAAAACACGTCCGTTTCAAACCGCTACTGCACAAATACTATAATAGTGACGGAAACATGTTTTGGGACGTGCATAGACAAGATATCCAGATACCCAACGCACTATTCGTTTTTTACCCCCCCGTCTAGGGCGCCATCTAGTCGTTATTTAATAGCCAGAACTGGGATGTATGGTAAAAAAATCTTTCCTATAGTCTTAGCAAAATAAGGTCAGATTAAATTTTAAACCTTTGATATTAATAAATCCTGTTATCAGATGGCATATTGTTTTAATCAATGAACATCAAACACGTCAGGTTAACATCTTAATTTTTGCTTTTTTCAAAAATATTAACTTTTATGATGAGTATCATTGTATTAACAGTACAGTGCACCAAGCGGTATAAAGACCAAATTATAATTAAACCTTGTGTAGATATAAGATAATTATTTTAAGAATGTAGCTAGTACAACATACTAGTAAAACTTACAGTTTAAAAAGTAACTTTGAGTGTAAAAAAAACATGCAAAAACCAAGTGTGAAAGACCTTTTGCCACAAATTGTGGCAACGTTTTTAGGTAGGTATCCGTATAATAGGGATTTATTGCAATAAAGCCAGGCAATAATAGTGCCGACCACTATTCTGACAGTTTTCCATTGAAAACTGACTGGCCTTTCAAAATTGACATATCAAAGTCGAATTTATAAATCCAATCGTTTATTGTCCATTAATAATGTCGGCACTATTAATTCCTTGGCCTAATTGTGAAAGAAAACGGCTGTTTTTATAATGGGAAACTGTCAGCATAGTGCCCGGCACAATTACTGTCTGGCTTTATTGCAATAACTCCCTAGTATACCAACTAATTTCCTAAAAATCTCTTAACAATTATCATTTTCGATGCGCTTGTTTATAGGATATTAAATAATGAATAAATAAAAACTTTTTAAACTAAAACAACGGGTGACATCAAAACATAGATCTCCTTAAAGCGCCCCCGAGACGATCAATTAAATTTACAATTAAAGCAGCTACGACGCAAAGGGGGGGCAGAAAGGGCCCAGGCCCTACGTGAAAAGTAAACGCTCCCCCTGAAATTTAGTCGCTATCGCAGTAAAAGTAAACCTGTCCTCGGTTTGGATGTCTTCATGTGGACAATGGTTGAGATGAACAAAATTTTGGATTAGCATTGTCGGTAAATTTTTAAAACACAACGTTTCGGTTAAAAGGTTACACATGATAGATAAGGCCCTACATCTGAGGTATGAGCGATATACTGCGTTTTTTTTTATACCATCCATACTAGGATCAATCGCCCAGTTTTTGCCAAAGTCTTTGCGTCGAAAATAGTTTTTTAGACATAACACAACCATGCGTTAAGTGGGACTCGAACCAACAAGGTCGCGAAACGCCGTGATCCAGGCAGTCCGGTCCAACATAAGCTGCCATCTTAGCAGCGATACATCTGAAGCAGGATCACTACACAAGCGGACACGACCTCACACAATATACTGCGTTTAATGAGAGAAGCAACACACTTGCTATAGATAGACATGAGACTCCCCCAAACATTTTACGAAGAGGAACCCACCCCCCAACCCCTGGCAGGAGGGTTCGGTTCGGTTACTCCTCACTTAAACGTCCATTTTGACAGTTCTTTTGAAAGATCATTATTTAAGCAGACAAAATTTCCTTTCTATCGATGTACATGAGTCCCCTCTAAAACCATTGGTGCACGTGTCATAGGCGTACCAAAAAGAAGAAAATTTTTTTAAATTAAAATTTGTGGTATTTTTTTAAATGTTTTTATATAAATTTTACAATATATGCCTTAACAACTATGCTTAACAAACGAAAAAATGCAGAGTGTTCACCTCCTTATGGGTACTGTTAGCTGCCCATAAAGAGGCAGCGCTCTTCCACAAAGTATGTTTACTCGAAAACCCATTGTATACAGTTACATATTTTATAAGTTAGATATATCTTTCGAAAACAGCCGCCTTTAAATAAAAATAAATATATTTCTAGGAATCCTCAAATCAATCAAAAATTAAACATTTATTTTTGTAACTCAGTAAATAATAAATTAAGTTGAGTAGAGCATTATTTCTGGTTAGTGTTAACTTGAAACTCAATTGATCGAATTGGCCTCACATAAAGTAGGGGCGGAGGGCAATCCCCTACTCTCCTCCTCAAAAGCGCTCTCTGACATTATTTTCCTAATTATTTGCAAACCAGCTTGGCGAAAAACAATTAAGTATTAGTTAATAAGGCTGAGAAAAATTCCTCTCTAACGATGTGTAATACCTTTGACAGTGGGAAGGAAGAATTATAGAGATCAGTTGGATGGCTTGGTCGAGTTAATACCCTGATAGTTTCTCGTTCTTGTATTGAAACGCCGCAGACATGCATAGATGAAAGTTTTCCGAAAATTTATGTATAGTCTTCGGTGGCTTAATTTAGAGAGCGTTTGTGTACAGAGCAAGAGATTCCGGGTTCGAGTCCCGGCCGCAGACAGAAAAGTTCTTTTTTATTTTTCGTTTTTTAATTTCACTGGTAAATGAGCAATTCCACGCCAAATGATCCAATTTACAAAAAAAGTGTTGCCCTGACATTTAATTTTTTTCTTTAATCATGCTTACTTAAACAGCTTATGCTTAACCACTTTTGCACAATTTTAGATTATTTAATCCAATTAGTCTGTTGTACAAGCATTTAAAAAGTCTAAAAACGGGCAAAATGGGACTTTAAAGAAAAAAATTATGCTCATAGTAAACAGCACCTAAAAAAAATTAACCTATTATTTTAAAAACGTGCATAAAAGTAGTTTTCAAAAAAATGTGATGTTTAGCAAAATCTTTTATACTGGTTTAATTAGAGCAATTTAGAGAATATCCAAAAAACTCAGAAATTTTCGAAGTTTTCATATTTTTTTGGGGTATAAATGTAATGTTTATTTAAATTTTTGATACAGTGTGGGAAAGCTATACTCAAGGACTATATATTCCTTGTATAAAACATATTTAAAAAGTAGACGTTACCTTGGAGTTCCAAGAAGAATGTCTGGGAAATCCCTCAACTTCAGCATCAAAAATGACCCTGTCTATCGGGGTGCTGGTGGTAATCAAGTTGGGTAAATTTTTCACTGTATCATATACTTTTAAAAACAAGAATAAAGAATCTGGGTCTGCAATCCAAATTACAGGCGTGGATCTACGGGAGGGGATGCCCCCCCTAAATCTGAAACTATACTCAGTTTTGACACACAGAATACACCTCCTGGTCACTATGCAAAATAGTTTTGAGAAATATTTATTATGATATTTTCCCCCAAAATAAAGTTTCTAGATCCGCCCCTGCAAATTAAGGTTTATCAGAAGGTAAAGTTTATTTATTTGAGCACTGTTCAATAAATTATGATCTAAACTCTCTTCATAAGGTCACTAAACAAATTTTTTAAAAGTGTATTTACTTTTTTAGTAGTTACCTACTGTCATATTTAAAAAATCGGAAAAGTTCTATAATTTCAGAAACCGAACAAATTTTTTTTCTGAGCTTGAAGTAAATTTAGCATCTAAAGTTAAATCATCTAGAGGAGTGAAAGAATGGTGTCCAGTTGTTGTTTGTTTGAGATTTTAATGTAAAACAAATCGTTTCACAGTACCTCCAAACGCATCACATGGGCTTTTACCATGCGTTAGTTTTGTAGTTAGTTTTTTTTAATGCCCAGTGGCGTATGCAGAAATTTTCCAAGGGGGTTGGGAGAGGGGTCTTGAGTAAAAGCAAAATCCTGGAAAACCTTATTTCTTCTTTCAGAAAAATTCAATCTTTAGGAGAGGTTATTTAATAGCTTTGGAAAGATTAGGCCTCCAACCCCCCTCCCTCCTGCGTACGCCACTGTTAAACCTGAACAATTTCATTTACCAAAGAAACAAACTAATTAATGTCCGTGTCTCACCAAAAATGTATTCTCAAAACTAAAAAAAAAATTCCGACAGTGTACGAAGATGGGACTTGAACCCACAAACTAGGATGTCACGCAAAACAGTATGTGGCTATAAATAAGATCCCCTGACGATGATTTTTATACACATTTTTTTTCGTTTTGCGACTCAATAAAAAAATTTGATTTTTTACATGCTTTAACCAAATAGCTTAAAAGTTGATGTTAAAATGACAGACCCAGATTTTTTATTTTACTTTTATTAAGACGAAACATTATCAAGTAAAACAAGGCACAAGCGAAGTTTTAATAGACAGATAGACATGACAATTTTTTTAGTAAAAAGTTGCCAATTCTGACGTTTATGCGGTTTTTCCAATTTTAAAAAATTTAGTTTGCTGAAAGCAATAGATCTAGAAATTTTTCTTTTGCCTTGTATGATAGTCAAGCCACTGAGCTTTAATGTGCGTATAGACTTTTTTTTGATGGACCATATTCCGCACCGGTGTAAATAATTAAAAATCGAGAAAATCATAAAATTTACTATTTTTTTAAAACTATTTTTGCCATGTCAAAAAAGTGAGGTTAATTTTTTTTCTGTATAGGATTATCCAACCAATATTAAAGATTTCTTCCGACAAATTTGTTTTTACATAAGATTTAATACAATAGAAATAGAAAAAAATAAGGCCACAACTGATTTTCTTCTTTTTTTTACTTTTAAAGTGACCTGTAAAATACGGCAGGCGACATTAAAAATTAAAATTTGTTAATTTGGTATTCCTAAGGACACTAATACATGTTATCAAATTTTTTTTCGTAACATGGCAGCTGGTTCGTCCCGCCTTCCTTTTTGTAAATATGTTCTTTTTACTATAATTTACCAAATTGGTTCGAATTAGGCTATTTGGTGATTCACTAGAGCATTTTCTATTTTTTGTTTATTTAGTATTAATTAACTAATTAAGTACTTAAAATTACTGGGTTATTTGCATTTGAAACTCCCGCGGTTTTAAAGGCAAATATTACAATTTGCTATAATCAATTTACTTTACATAAAATGCATTTTGAATTACTAAGGTTCCTAGTTCCTTTAATATGGACCTTCGTAATCTCATTCCCTCCTACTTATTCCCTTTTCTCCTACGCCTATGGATTAACGACGCCACTGGGCGCCATGTGGGAGAATGAACGCAGCAGCGATACCTGCTGCCGCAACAAAGAGAACCGTTTCGCCTTCGAACGATAATACACGCGTGTTAGCGACTCTCCTACCACAGGCATGTGGGGTGCAAAAACTACGGTTAAACAGCGTGTCCTCCCATGAGTTCCGCTTCCTGTATAAAAATGGTAAGTGAAAATGCATTATTTTTACCTTACATACATTTGTTTATTGCTACACTAACCTAGAAGGTAAACTAGACCATTTCAGAATCCCTTGTACCAGCTTAGCCTATGACCTTATTCCCTTAAAATTACAGTCCACATCTGACACCGTTAAATTCCAGACAACTCTCCTATCTGGACCACCAGGGAGCCCCATTTTTGGTCCTTCGAGCCGGATTTCTGGAATCGTTTTTTTGCCTTTTTAGGTTAGTTTTTTTTACTGGTTTCAAATGCAAGAAAAACCCTTGTTTTTCCTAAATGCCTTTTTTACTGGTTTTAAATGCAAGAAAAACCCTTGTTTTTCTTACATGCCTACTTTAGAAAACCCCTAGGTTTCTAAAATACATTTTGCGATTTTTTTTTGTGTAAAAACAAATGCAAGAAAAACCCTTGTTTTTCTTACATGCCTACTTTAGAAAACCCCTAGGTTTCTAAAATACATTTTGCGATTTTTTTTGTGTAAAAATTAAATATTTTTACCAATAAATTTAACCTTTTCATGCGAAAAACCAAACACAGATAAAATCTGTAAACTACTATGCTTTTTTTTGTTTCGAATAAATCAAGTTTTTTCGTTTCTTTTTTGTAAAAAAAAAAAAACCGTATGGTATTTGGGTGTTTTTTTTGTTTGTCACTGGAAATAGTTTAAAATAGTGTCTGCAAAGTGCTATTATTTTAGCCGTTGTGCCTTCACATTTGTGGATTGCTATAATTATATCCAATTTGCTCGAAAAAAAATCTCCAAATTGCCATATTCATTTTTGCTTATTGCAAATTGCTATGACTATATCCGATTGCGGATGCTTTACTATATTCGTTTTTGCGTAAAAATTGCTATGAATATATCTATTTCTAATTTACTATTATAATATCTGTCTGCAAATGGCTATGATTGTATCCATTTTTTGCGTGCATAATAAATTTTGAAGGAAATTTAATTCTTAACTTGAGAATTTGTTTTCGTGTAAAGGCAGATAAATAGTTTTACCAAATTAAATGCTTTTGATTTGTAGGTATTTATTTTTAAATTTAATACATAGGTACCTACTTATTTGAATTCGCGAGGCGAAGATAAAAAAACTTATACACAAGTTTTTTGTTATCATTAGTTTGCATCGGGTATTTTCTTTACTTTTGTGCGCTTATAGTTTGATTATTGTAATTAAACGTAGGACATTAATATTTATACAGGGTGTCCAAATTTTGATTTTTTTTTCAGTTTACCTAATTTTTGTCAATTATTTTTTGGATTTTTTTTTAAATCATGTCTAGTTCGGATAAAATTTTAAAGGCTAAAGCCTTGCGCTATAGTGCGATTTCACAGCTAAATTTGATCATTGAATCCGCGACCCTCGCAAAAAATGACCCTGCCTATCACAGCGGCTTTAAAGTCAAATTTCGGACATTGTCAAAAATCAAAAAAGATTTTGAAAAGCACCATAATACTTTGTTGACGTTGGTAGCCTCTGATGAGGATCGCTTAGTAGTAGAAACCAAAGTGTCTATGGACTTTTGCAAACGCTGTGACGAGATTTCCACTATATTTTACGAACTTTTCGAACTACCCTTTGAAGATGTAGGGCTTTTGAGCAGTACGATAAATCCCATGGGCAGTCCCTGTGCCTCCACAAACCAGCATGGTTTACTGCCTAGGATAAAAATACCTCTTTTTCAAGGGGAATTTAAGGAGTTTCCAACCTTTTTGCAAGCCTTTAATGCTACCGTGCACAATAATAGGTCGCTGGGAAACTTTGAAAAATTCAATTTGCTTTTTTCTAATTTAAAGGGCCCTGCCCTGGATGTCATTTCTGACATTCCTATCCTTGCTGAAAATTATTTAAATGCCTACCACACCTTGGTGGATAGGTATACAAATAAACGATTACAAGCTTACCTTCACTGGAAGGCAATTGAAGGCTTCTCTCCTCTTACTAAAGAGAATGCTACGAATTTGAGGAATTTGCTTGATTGTTTTTCGAAAAACTTAAGTGCTTTAAAAGTCATGGGTTTTAAAACGGAGTTTTGGGATTATATTATGGCACAAATGCTCTTGGATAGGTTGGACCCAACCACGCGCAAGGCATTTGAGCAAAATTATTGCTCCAATGAGATCCCCTCTTATGATAAAATTCGTGCTTTTGTTTCTAGCCATTGCATTGCGTTGGAACAAATACAACAAACTCAAGATTACTTAAAAAATAAAGATTTGTCAATTTCAGGTCAGAAAAATCAAGCAAAGTTTCAAAATCGATCTGCTTTGTTTGCTAATACTCAGAGAGCCTCCAAAAATGCCTCCCAGTCTCCAAATGGCCAAAGTGGCTTAAATAATACTCCAAACCCTCAAAATTTTTGTTTTCTCTGTAAAAGTGGCGATCATATAATATACAGATGTCCTAATTTTTTGGCGAAAACTCCCCAGCAACGTTTTGAGATTGTTAAACAACATAAAGCGTGTGTCAACTGTTTGGCCTCAAAGCATAATTTACCCCAGCAATGCAAATCAGAAAAAAGATGTTTACATTGTGGCCAATTTCATCACAGTCTCTTACATTTTTTTCCTATTAATTCTACACCTAGTTCTGCGAGTAGCCCCTCTACTTCTGCAGTGCAACCCCCGAGGAGCCCCGTGGCTACCGAATTTAATAGAACCACTAACACCATTGTTACTGGTATGTCTTTAAATGATCGCGAAGTACTTCTCTGTACCGCTTTAATACAAATACAGGATGTTTTTCAAAATTGGCACACAGTGCGCGCCATCTGTGACTCTGGTGCTCAATCTTCATTTATATCTAAGTCATGTGCTGATAGTTTGGGCCTTCCTAAATTTAATATCGCCATGACTCTACAAAGCTTAGATCGAATGACAACTTCGGCAAAATCTGGAATTAATTGCAATATATCCTCTTTGCGTGATAATAATTTTGTTTTTAATTTTGATGCGATAATACTCGATAAAATTTGTAGTGATTTACCTCATTCCTCATTTTCGATTAAAAGTTTTCCTTTTCTCGCCAACTTAGAACTAGCTGACCCAGGCTTTAATAAAAGCGATAAAATTGATTTATTGTTGGGCGGCGATGTGTACCCTTACATTTTGCTAGATGGTCGTTTGTCTACGGGACCCAACAACCCCGTCTGCATTAATACTATTTTTGGGTGGGGAATAATGGGCAATCTTTCACTTTCACCTTCAACTACAAATCAAATTAAAACATTTTTTACTACGTCAATGAACGATTCTTTTGTCAATTTAGATAAAAATCTACAACGATTTTGGCAAATAGATGACATACCTAATGTCAAGGCCATTGACCCCGAAGATGAGTTTTGCGAAAATTATTTTTTGAAAACTACCTCAAAAAATGAGGAGGGGAGATATATTGTATCTTTACCATTTAAAGTTACTGCTCCAGATTTTGGCGACACTCGATCCATTGCCGTACGTCGTTTTTTCTCCCTTGAGAAGAAATTGCTACAAAACCCTGATTTTTATGCTGCCTACAGCTCTGTTTTACAAGATTATTTAGATAATAATCATATGCAACCGGTTTCTGCACCTTTGCCGACCGAAATTTCAAATCATTTTTATATTGCACACCATGCGGTGTTTAAAAAAGATTCTACTAGCACCCCCCTGAGGGTGGTTTTTGATGCGAGCATGCACGCCCCTGGCAAAATCTCGCTCAACAACGCTGTTTATACTGGGCCCCCTTTACAAAGGGACTTACAAAAAATTTTATTACTTTATCGTTTGCATAAATTTTGCTTTTGTTGCGACATCCGTCAAATGTACAGGATGATTTTAGTTGACCCTAGTCAAACTAATTTTCAAAGAATAGTTTGGAGGTTTGATCCTAACCAGCCTATTCAAGACTTCGAAATAAATAGAGTTTTATTCGGGGTCTCTTGTAGCCCCTTTTTGGCTATCAGAACTTTGCTGCAACTTGCTAGAGAGCATGAGGACCTTCCTCTTGCCTCAAAAATCATTGAGGAGGCAGTTTTTGTCGATGATGTGATTTCGGGAAGTGATGACTTTTTTAAGACCACTGAGATGAAAAATCAATTAATCGAGCTACTTAGCCGAGGTGGATTCGAATTGCGTAAATGGGCGAGCAATTGTCCCGAGTTACTATCCGATCTTCCTGAGTCACACATTTCGATGAAGGCTCTTTCTCTCGATTTAGATGCTGAAAATTCAACTTTGAAAATTCTCGGTTTAAATTGGAACCCTCATACTGATGAATTTTTTTATACTTTCGACTGTTCTCTCCAAACATGCACTAAAAGAACAATTTTAAGTAATTTGGCCCGCATTTACGACCCTCTGTCTTTTTTGGCGCCAATAGTTTTAATTTTAAAATTAATTGTTCAATACTGCTGGGCAGAAGACTTAAACTGGGACGACCCTGTCAGTCCGGAAATTGTTTTTAAATGGGAAAAATTTAAAAATGAATTAAAGTTTTTGCATTCTGTTAAAATTCCTCGTCAAATAATTTTGCCTAATGCTAGTCAAATCCAGCTAGTAGGATTTTGCGATAGTTCAGAACGGGCCTATTGTGCTGTCGCTTATATTCGAATTTTTTATTCTGATGGAAACATTAAAGTTTTTTTTGTTTGTAGTAAATCTAGAGTCGCACCGTTGCGTCGTAAACTAACTTTACCAAGACTAGAGCTTTTAGGAGCTGTTTTGTTGGCTAAATTAATGGATTTTTTACTAGAAACGTTCTCGGAAAAAATTAAATTTGATAAAATTCTTGCTTTTACTGATAGCACAGTGACCTTATCTTGGATTCAGGGATCTCCTCACAAATTTAAAACATTTGTTTCGAATAGAACTGCCTATATACAAGGAAGAATTAGCCCTGAGTTTTGGCATTATGTTCCTACTGAACAAAATCCTGCTGACTGCGGTACTAGGGAAATGTATCCCTCTGATTTACAAAGATTTTATTTTTGGTTAGAAGGGCCTTCTTTTCTAAACCAACCTACAAATACTTGGGATTTTATGACAGTTACTTACGATGGGAATGCAGTTTTGGAAGAACAGCGAAAAAATATTTTTAACGTTTTTACTTGCGAACAAACAGTTGAATATTATGTAAACAACTTGTTTGAAAAATACAGTTCTCTTTTTAAAATTAAGAGAATAGTTGCTTACTTTTTGCGAGGGTTACAAAAGTTTAAAAATCCCTCATACAATTTTGCTACTGATTACCTTACAAATCAGGATTACTACAAAAGCTTACTTTTTATTTCGAAATGCGTACAATCTTTTTCTTTCCAAAAAGAAATTGAATTACTAAAAGATAAGAAACAGCTTCCAAAAGCTTTTCAAAAATTATGTCCATTTTTGCATAATGAAAGCTACGATTTGCTTCGTGTTGGAGGCCGTTTATGCCATTCAAATTTATCATACGATAAAAAATTTCCAATTCTTTTGCCTTCTAGTGCAAAATTCACTGAATTACTGATTTTAGATTTGCATCGCAGCAATCTTCATTGTGGTATACAGACCACAACTTTTTTACTAATGCAAAACTTCTGGGTATTGTCTGCTAAAAAGGTAGTGAGAAAAGTTTTAAGTTCTTGCCATACTTGCTGGAAAACTAAACCTAACTCCCTTCAACCCCCTATGGGTAACCTACCGAAATTTAGAGTTTCCGAAGCAAAGGTGTTCGAAAATGTAGGTATAGATTTTTGTGGTCCGTTCACGATTACTCTTGGTCGGACCAGAGGTGCAAAAACCATGAAAGCATATGTCTGTTTATTTATCTGTTGCGCTGTTAAAGCCGTGCATTTAGAGTTAGTCTCTGATATGACATCAGAAGCCTTTCTGGCTGCTCTGCGCCGCTTCATAGCTAGAAGAGGACTATGCTCAAAGATCTCTTCAGACTGCGGGACCAACTTCGTGGCCTCTGAAAAATACTTGCGACAAATTTTTTCTGATTGCGTGAAGGGGGAAGGTATAGTTTGGTCTTTTAACCCACCTGCTGCTCCCCACATGGGAGGCATTTGGGAATCAAACATTAAATCTTTAAAGACTCATCTTCACAGGGTAGTTGGAAATCAAATACTCACCTATGAGGAATTAAATACGGTTTTAACCCAAGTTGAAGCCATAATGAACTCACGTCCTTTATGTGCCTTAAGCACCGATCCTACTGATCTGGCGGTCTTGACTCCTAATAATTTTTTAAATTTGAGGCCTCCAGGTACAATACCCGATCCAAACTACTGCGATATTGCGTTAAACAGGCTGTCCCGGTGGCAACTGTTGCAAAGAATGCACCGCGATTTTTGGATTCGCTGGCATCGCGAATATTTGCACACTTTGCAACAGCGAGCCAAATGGCACCAACCTCTTGCTTCCATTGATATTGGTACTATGGTACTGATCAAAGATGAAAATTCCACTCCATTGGATTGGCCCCTAGGCCGCATTGAAGACCTTATTAAAGGTTCTGATAATATTCCACGGGTTGCTATTGTAAAGACTACTAAAGGTACCTACAAACGGCCTTTGGTAAAACTATGCGCCCTGCCTACAAATTAAACTCTCTGAAATGCCCCTGGGCATTCTCAGGGGGGTGGGAAATGGTTCGTCCCGCCTTCCTTTTTGTAAATATGTTCTTTTTACTATAATTTACCAAATTGGTTCGAATTAGGCTATTTGGTGATTCACTAGAGCATTTTCTATTTTTTGTTTATTTAGTATTAATTAACTAATTAAGTACTTAAAATTACTGGGTTATTTGCATTTGAAACTCCCGCGGTTTTAAAGGCAAATATTACAATTTGCTATAATCAATTTACTTTACATAAAATGCATTTTGAATTACTAAGGTTCCTAGTTCCTTTAATATGGACCTTCGTAATCTCATTCCCTCCTACTTATTCCCTTTTCTCCTACGCCTATGGATTAACGACGCCACTGGGCGCCATGTGGGAGAATGAACGCAGCAGCGATACCTGCTGCCGCAACAAAGAGAACCGTTTCGCCTTCGAACGATAATACACGCGTGTTAGCGACTCTCCTACCACAGGCATGTGGGGTGCAAAAACTACGGTTAAACAGCGTGTCCTCCCATGAGTTCCGCTTCCTGTATAAAAATGGTAAGTGAAAATGCATTATTTTTACCTTACATACATTTGTTTATTGCTACACTAACCTAGAAGGTAAACTAGACCATTTCAGAATCCCTTGTACCAGCTTAGCCTATGACCTTATTCCCTTAAAATTACAGTCCACATCTGACACCGTTAAATTCCAGACAACTCTCCTATCTGGACCACCAGGGAGCCCCAGCAGCTACCCCCATTGGATGATTTGGCGTGGAATTACTCAAATGTTAAACGAATCTAGTAAAATTAAATAAAAGTTTAATCTTTAGGTACATTAATGGCAGTATCAGACGGCATGACCTATGGCTGGACATCACCTATGATTCCTTACTTTCTGAGCAACGAGACTCACATTTCCATGACAAAATACGAGGCAGAAATGATGGAAACCGTAAACCTCTTGGGTGCTTTTTCGGGCTTGCCTGGAACCATATTTGCTGTGGATAGAATCGGTCGAAAAAAATCCATGATCCTTTCAGCGGCGCTTGGATGCTTGTGTTGGGTGGCAACACTGTTTACAACAAACAAGTGGCTGCTTTTTGTTGCCAGGTTCTTTCATGGAATGGCGGGTGACATGTGTTTTGTTGCTTCACCCATGTATATTGCAGAAATCGCCGATCACCGAATCAGAGGATTTTTATCGTCCTTGATTTATCTTATGATGATTCTCGGAATTTTGATAGTAAGTTAAAGTCACGGTTTTCTTAACCTTAAGGGAAACTAGAACACAGCTAAGAAATAATGTTGATATGCACAGAAAAAAATTTAATGTTCGAGCGCAAATGCAACCATATAAATACACACGTAGAAGGTCGGCAGGGTTCTGAAGAATGGAAATTCATTTCTACAGTAAAAAATCCTACAAAAGAAAAAGTAAACATCCAGATCATCAAATCAGAGCAATGGAGAGGACACTACAAGAGACTGCTGGAGGAAACGAGACCCGAATATCTGTCAGCCACTCCGAGGAGAGACATAGAAGTACATGGAGGGGAAGTAATCATCGAAAAAGAAATGATAAAGAATAGTATTAAAAAGCTTAAATCCGGAAAAGCTAGCGGACGTGAGGAAATATACGCAGAAATGCTCAAGTATGGATCAGAGAAACTACTAGAAAATCTCACTTATATTATCAATCAATGTATAAACGGACATCCAGTAGCTGTTGATTGGAAACTTGCATTCATATCCTCAATACATAAAAAAGGAAACAAGCTGGATTGCATTAATTACAGAGGAATTTCAGTAACTAGTACTCTAAGTAGACTGTACGGTAGGATTCTTAGAGATCTAATAGAGAATGATTTTCATGAACAAGAAGAAGTGCAAAGTGAGTTTCGTGCAGGCAGATCTTGTAATGATAATGTTTTTTGTCTTAAACAAGTAATTGAGAAAAGGATTGCCAGAAATATAGAGACTCATGCTACCTTTGTGGACCGACAGAAAGCATATGATACCCTTCCAGTAGAAAAATTATGGACCGTGTTAGAGCAAACCTATATCAATCATACATATAAAAACGATAAAAGAACTGTACAACATTCATTCAAACCGGATCCCTGCCTAACACCCCGCGAAAACCCACCATTTTATAGTTTAAATAGTCAAATATGAGAATAACTTTAACAAGACTTTTGTTTTTCTTTTTTAATTTGTTAAATAATTGATTGGTGATGCGCAATTAATAAGTAAAAAAATAAAAAATAAATAAAAGTGCCTTTAGGAATTAAAGAGAGAGATGACTCTCAATACTTGATGATTCCCAATAATTGTAAACCCCACAGCATCCGACGAAAAAAATGCAAGAGCAAAAAAAAAACATTTTTACAGCTACGAAAACTTTTACCTAATTTTTATTTTAATATTATTCAATTAAATTTATTAGTATATTAAAATCAAAAAACCCTTTTTTTAATAGACTCCATGATTGGAAAAACTAATAACTTAAAAGCCAATCAATTTGTTTAGTATTTTGCAATTTACGTATTAAAAAAGCATGAATAATTCTGGGTTTTCTTTATTTTCAATTTATATTTTCCCAGAGCTACATTTTAAAATAATTATCAGCTTTTAACAAGCTTCAAATTATTAATTTGATTACGCTTTTTAATTTTTGTAAAGCAATCAAATGAAACAAAAAAAAAATGTGTCCTCATTATTATAAAAATCCAACAAGTTTTTGTGACTAATCGGGTAAAAAGAACTTTTTGTTTTTCTCATATTTTTTTGTTGGTAGCTCGAAAACTTAACCTCACGGGGGTTCAAGATCAAATGGACATCAAATAATTGTTAACAGTTAACTGTTTTGTCCTTATGGGACTCCTTAGAACACTGCTTGGTCAATGTGACACCCTTGCGAAGTTAATCAGACCATTTTGTCTTTCATCCTACGTCTATAGTGTGAAAACTCTCACAAGACGCGTCATCTACCGAGATTCGAGAGAAACTAGAACAAGAGCAGGCGAGTATAAACTGCTATATATATATATATATATATATATATATATATATATATATATATATATCGATCCGCAGCCAACGATAAAGACTGGCCATGGCGCGTTATAAGCAAGTCGGCGGTCACGTGATCTTAGGAGTCCCAGGATTCTTATTGTATTGCTTAATATATTATATGTTTTTACACAATTTAAATAAATTTTAGTTTTTGCAATTTCCTAAATATGTTATGACGTTCTTACAAAAAAAATGTTATTTTAACGCGGCACTTTTTTCTTTTAAATGATTATCTGACTTAATACCCTTTAGCATAAGCTGAATTTCATCTAAAGTCTTACCTTTAGTTTCAGGAATAAAAAATCTTGTATACAATGACATTGCAAATGTACATACAGTAAAAATATAAAACGGTACGTGAATTCCGAAATGCTCAAATAACGATGAATAAATCTGTATAGATATAACAGTTATTAGCACATAAACAGCATCAGCTATAGTCATTCCTATCGACTTTGTCGTAGTTGGAAATATTTCAGCAGTAACAACTATGGGAACAAGCCCCAGCTCCATTTTAAAGGTTGCTACATAGGTCGTACAACATGCTGCAGGAATCCAACTTACAAAAGCCACATCGTATCCTAGATTTTTTGATTGATAAAATATCGGCATTATTACACAGAGATTCCTATCAGTGGAGATGGAGAACCCAGTAGATATTTTTTCCCAAATATGCGCTGTTAAAATTCCACTTCTTTTAAAATTAACTGCTTCCTCTAGTTTTTGCAATTTCCTAATTATGTTATGATGTACTTGCAAAAAAATTGTTATTCTAATGCGGGACTTTTTTCTTTTAAATGATTATCTGACTTAATACCCTTTAGCATATGCTGAATTTAATCTAAAGTCTTACCCTTAGTTTCAGGAATAAAAATTCTTGTATACAATGACATTGCAAAAGCATATACAGTAAAAATATAAAACGGTACGTAAATTCTGAAATGCTCAAATAACGATGAATAAATCTGTATAGATATACCAGCCATTAGCACATAAAGAGCATCATCTATAGCCATTTTTATCGACTTAATCCTAGTTGGGAATATTTCAGCAGTAACAACTATGGGAACAAGCCCCAGCTCCATTTTAAAGGTTGCTACATAGGTCATACAACATGCTGCAGGAATCCAACTTACAAAAGCCACATCGTATTATTAAACAGAGATTCATATTAGTGGAGATGGAGAAACCAGTAGATATTTTTTCCCAAATATGCGCTGTTAAAATTCCACTTCTTTTAAAATGAACTGCTTCCATACTGCTTCCTCTAGTTTTTGCAATTTCCTAATTATGTTATGATGTTCTCGGAAAAATATTGTTATTCTAATGCAGGACTTTTTTCTTTTAAATGATTATCTGACTCAATACCCTTTAGCATAAGCTGAATTTCATCTAAAGTCTTACCCTTAGTTTCAGGAATAAAAAATCTTGTATACAATGACATTGCAAAAGCACATACAGTAAAAATATAAAACGGTACGTGAATTCCGAAATGCTTAAATAAGGATGAATAAATCTGTATAGATATAACAGCCATTAGCACATATACAGCATCAGCTATAGTCATTCCTATCGACTTTATCGTAGTTGGAAATATTTCAGCAGTAACAACTATGGGGACAAGCCCCAGTCCCATTTTAAACGTTGCTGCATAGGTCATACAACATGCTGCGGGAATCCAACTTACAAAAGCCACATCGTATCCTAGATTTTTTAAATGGAAGAATATCGTCATTACCAACAAAGTGACTCCTGTTAGTAAAGATGATGAAATTAGTAGAAACTTTCTTCCAAACTTATCTATAATAACAGACGCTATTGTTGTCCCAACCAACATGATTGCTGCAAAAATAACTGCAGCAATGTTAGACTCAATATAGATGGAGCCTGCCTCAGCAAGTATAACATGCAAGTTCATAATCATGACGCTAATGCCAACAAAATGCTGCACCCCGTTAAGAACCATCATGATGCCAATTGCTTTTCTATTGCTTGGGATTAAAATTAAATCTTGAGGTTTTCCTCTGTCAGTCTTTTGTCTCTCAACAGCTAATTGAATTTCTTTAAGTTCTTCGTCTATAGCATCATTATTAGGTCTAAGCCTAGATAAAGAGTTCCTAGCTTGTTCCATTTGATTGTTATAGACGTGGTAGTATGGCGATTCCGGCATAAATGGAAAAAAGGTGCATTGGGCTGCTGTTAATATAATTCCAATACATGGCGCTACCCAATAGCTGAAAAATGATCCTGTGATGTAAACCTAAAAAAAAATTGCGGTGTTTAAATAATACTACAATTTTCTTAAAATATAATAATGAGCAAACGTAAATTTGAGGAGTCCCATAAGGACGAAACAGTTAGTTAACTGTCAACACTTATTTGGTTAAACTTTCGCGCTACCCATGGAAAAATATGAGAGAAACAAAAAGTTGTTTTTACCCGATTAGCCACAAAAACTTGTTTGATTTTTAAATTCACGGGTACTAAAATTTACGTTTGTCAATATTATTTGGCTTAAAATTCCGCTGATTGGCGCTAACGTGAAGGTGGGTAAAAACGCTGATCAGCGTTGATCTGGCCTGAAAGACAGAAGTGCTGTCATAGGTCACGGATGGTTTCTTTTTCTTTTCACCAATCGATATCGCAGCCCACGAGAAAGACCGGCCCGAGCGCGAAAATATCACGTGACCGTAGGAGGCTCACAAAAAACGCCTCACGGCCCGCTGTCATTTTAAAACATGTGTGTTGTCAGTTTTGGTATGTTTGTTTACGTCGATTTTTTTTTAATTCAGGCACGAATTTTATGTGAATTTTATCAAAGTTATTAAAATAATGCAGCCCACGAAAAAGACTCTAGTGGGCTGCGTTAAAATAATTAATGGCTAATGAGTAAATTATAAAGAAAATACCTATAAGATAAATAATGCCGCGAACGTGTAATTAGTGTTGTTCCTTGTCGGTCCAACTATAAAACTGAAACCTAATATGTTGCAAACGGGAAAGAAGTGGTAAAAGATAAGATCTTGGATAAGATTGATCAAGTAATAGACATCCTTAGTGACATTTTCGATAGAGTGAAAAATGTGTTCAGTTGTCATTTCTTATTGAACAATTAGGTCTCTTGAAAAGGTAACCTGAGAATCGAAAATATTGTGGATACACTTTAATGTTGGCTTCATCTTTGTTTATCCAGTCATCGTCAATTTACAATTCTAAGGTAATATGTCTTCCGCACCCTCGCAATATTAAAAAACTGATTTGTAAAATATTGTTAACAGATAGTAATCTCTCTGGTAGTGTGAAATATTTAAAAAGTAAGATACAGCTTTTAAAAGAACATGAGTTGGTAGTTAACTTACACTTTAATGAAATACATATTAAACTTTGTGCTGGGTAATTTTTCAAAAAATTATTGACGACCACTACATTCAGTTCATTGAATGTGAAAACCATCTCACTTATTCACAAAATCACTTGTTTCTTTTTAATAAATTATTGTGAAATGTTTTATATTGAAAATTTTTCTTCAGATAACTCTAGCGAGTGTTTTTGTGGAGAAAAACTATTGTCAAAGCTTGAAAAAATTAGTTTAAGGGCATGTAAAGTTTTTTTAAATAATTTTATTAAAAAGCACAATGATTTAGTGTCTGCTAATAAATCTTTGAATAAAAACTCAGACAAAGATGATGACACTCAAAGAAAAATTAAAAAACTAAAAGCTTAGGTTTGATATGTCCAATTTTGAAAGACTGGTATAGATTTGAAGTTACTAACGATATTATGTACCCAATAAATGTACCTGAAGATATTAGAGTGCAAATTTTGTATAATTTTTTATTTTATAGATTCAGTTCTTTTATCCATAATCCATTAACACATATATCAGCAAAATATTTTTTTCAATTTTTGCCTATAAAAGAACAAAAATTTTTTGTTAATTTATTTAAATTGTGTAAAAACATATAATATATTAAGCAATACAATAAGAATCCTGGGACTCCTAAGATCACGTGACCGCCGACTTGCTTATAACGCGCCATGGCCAGTCTTTATCGTTGGCTGCGGATCGATATATATATATATATATATATATATATATATATATATATATATATATATATCGATCCGCAGCCAACGATAAAGACTGGCCATGGCGCGTTATAAGCAAGTCGGCGGTCACGTGATCTTAGGAGTCCCAGGATTCTTATTGTATTGCTTAATATATTATATGTTTTTACACAATTTAAATAAATTAACAAAAAATTTTTGTTCTTTTATAGGCAAAAATTGAAAAAAATATTTTGCTGATATATGTGTTAATGGATTATGGATAAAAGAACTGAATCTATAAAATAAAAAATTATACAAAATTTGCACTCTAATATCTTCAGGTACATTTATTGGGTACATAATATCGTTAGTAACTTCAAATCTATACCAGTCTTTCAAAATTGGACATATCAAACCTAAGCTTTTAGTTTTTTAATTTTTCTTTGAGTGTCATCATCTTTGTCTGAGTTTTTATTCAAAGATTTATTAGCAGACACTAAATCATTGTGCTTTTTAATAAAATTATTTAAAAAAACTTTACATGCCCTTAAACTAATTTTTTCAAGCTTTGACAATAGTTTTTCTCCACAAAAACACTCGCTAGAGTTATCTGAAGAAAAATTTTCAATATAAAACATTTCACAATAATTTATTAAAAAGAAACAAGTGATTTTGTGAATAAGTGAGATGGTTTTCACATTCAATGAACTGAATGTAGTGGTCGTCAATAATTTTTTGAAAAATTACCCAGCACAAAGTTTAATATGTATTTCATTAAAGTGTAAGTTAACTACCAACTCATGTTCTTTTAAAAGCTGTATCTTACTTTTTAAATATTTCACACTACCAGAGAGATTACTATCTGTTAACAATATTTTACAAATCAGTTTTTTAATATTGCGAGGGTGCGGAAGACATATTACCTTAGAATTGTAAATTGACGATGACTGGATAAACAAAGATGAAGCCAACATTAAAGTGTATCCACAATATTTTCGATTCTCAGGTTACCTTTTCAAGAGACCTAATTGTTCAATAAGAAATGACAACTGAACACATTTTTCACTCTATCGAAAATGTCACTAAGGATGTCTATTACTTGATCAATCTTATCCAAGATCTTATCTTTTACCACTTCTTTCCCGTTTGCAACATATTAGGTTTCAGTTTTATAGTTGGACCGACAAGGAACAACACTAATTACACGTTCGCGGCATTATTTATCTTATAGGTATTTTCTTTATAATTTACTCATTAGCCATTAATTATTTTAACGCAGCCCACTAGAGTCTTTTTCGTGGGCTGCATTATTTTAATAACTTTGATAAAATTCACATAAAATTCGTGCCTGAATTAAAAAAAAATCGACGTAAACAAACATACCAAAACTGACAACACACATGTTTTAAAATGACAGCGGGCCGTGAGGCGTTTTTTGTGAGCCTCCTACGGTCACGTGATATTTTCGCGCTCGGGCCGGTCTTTCTCGTGGGCTGCGATATCGATTGGTGAAAAGAAAAAGAAACCATCCGTGACCTATGACAGCACTTCTGTCTTTCAGGCCAGATCAACGCTGATCAGCGTTTTTACCCACCTTCACGTTAGCGCCAATCAGCGGAATTTTAAGCCAAATAATATTGACAAACGTAAATTTTAGTACCCGTGAATTTAAAAATCAAACAAGTTTTTGTGGCTAATCGGGTAAAAACAACTTTTTGTTTCTCTCATATTTTTCCATGGGTAGCGCGAAAGTTTAACCAAATAAGTGTTGACAGTTAACTAACTGTTTCGTCCTTATGGGACTCCTCAAATTTACGTTTGCTCATTATTATATTTTAAGAAAATTGTAGTATTATTTAAACACCGCAATTTTTTTTTAGGTTTACATCACAGGATCATTTTTCAGCTATTGGGTAGCGCCATGTATTGGAATTATATTAACAGCAGCCCAATGCACCTTTTTTCCATTTATGCCGGAATCGCCATACTACCACGTCTATAACAATCAAATGGAACAAGCTAGGAACTCTTTATCTAGGCTTAGACCTAATAATGATGCTATAGACGAAGAACTTAAAGAAATTCAATTAGCTGTTGAGAGACAAAAGACTGACAGAGGAAAACCTCAAGATTTAATTTTAATCCCAAGCAATAGAAAAGCAATTGGCATCATGATGGTTCTTAACGGGGTGCAGCATTTTGTTGGCATTAGCGTCATGATTATGAACTTGCATGTTATACTTGCTGAGGCAGGCTCCATCTATATTGAGTCTAACATTGCTGCAGTTATTTTTGCAGCAATCATGTTGGTTGGGACAACAATAGCGTCTGTTATTATAGATAAGTTTGGAAGAAAGTTTCTACTAATTTCATCATCTTTACTAACAGGAGTCACTTTGTTGGTAATGACGATATTCTTCCATTTAAAAAATCTAGGATACGATGTGGCTTTTGTAAGTTGGATTCCCGCAGCATGTTGTATGACCTATGCAGCAACGTTTAAAATGGGACTGGGGCTTGTCCCCATAGTTGTTACTGCTGAAATATTTCCAACTACGATAAAGTCGATAGGAATGACTATAGCTGATGCTGTATATGTGCTAATGGCTGTTATATCTATACAGATTTATTCATCCTTATTTAAGCATTTCGGAATTCACGTACCGTTTTATATTTTTACTGTATGTGCTTTTGCAATGTCATTGTATACAAGATTTTTTATTCCTGAAACTAAGGGTAAGACTTTAGATGAAATTCAGCTTATGCTAAAGGGTATTGAGTCAGATAATCATTTAAAAGAAAAAAGTCCTGCATTAGAATAACAATATTTTTCCGAGAACATCATAACATAATTAGGAAATTGCAAAAACTAGAGGAAGCAGTATGGAAGCAGTTCATTTTAAAAGAAGTGGAATTTTAACAGCGCATATTTGGGAAAAAATATCTACTGGTTTCTCCATCTCCACTAATATGAATCTCTGTTTAATAATACGATGTGGCTTTTGTAAGTTGGATTCCTGCAGCATGTTGTATGACCTATGTAGCAACCTTTAAAATGGAGCTGGGGCTTGTTCCCATAGTTGTTACTGCTGAAATATTCCCAACTAGGATTAAGTCGATAAAAATGGCTATAGATGATGCTCTTTATGTGCTAATGGCTGGTATATCTATACAGATTTATTCATCGTTATTTGAGCATTTCAGAATTTACGTACCGTTTTATATTTTTACTGTATATGCTTTTGCAATGTCATTGTATACAAGAATTTTTATTCCTGAAACTAAGGGTAAGACTTTAGATTAAATTCAGCATATGCTAAAGGGTATTAAGTCAGATAATCATTTAAAAGAAAAAAGTCCCGCATTAGAATAACAATTTTTTTGCAAGTACATCATAACATAATTAGGAAATTGCAAAAACTAGAGGAAGCAGTTAATTTTAAAAGAAGTGGAATTTTAACAGCGCATATTTGGGAAAAAATATCTACTGGGTTCTCCATCTCCACTGATAGGAATCTCTGTGTAATAATGCCGATATTTTATCAATCAAAAAATCTAGGATACGATGTGGCTTTTGTAAGTTGGATTCCTGCAGCATGTTGTACGACCTATGTAGCAACCTTTAAAATGGAGCTGGGGCTTGTTCCCATAGTTGTTACTGCTGAAATATTTCCAACTACGACAAAGTCGATAGGAATGACTATAGCTGATGCTGTTTATGTGCTAATAACTGTTATATCTATACAGATTTATTCATCGTTATTTGAGCATTTCGGAATTCACGTACCGTTTTATATTTTTACTGTATGTACATTTGCAATGTCATTGTATACAAGATTTTTTATTCCTGAAACTAAAGGTAAGACTTTAGATGAAATTCAGCTTATGCTAAAGGGTATTAAGTCAGATAATCATTTAAAAGAAAAAAGTGCCGCGTTAAAATAACATTTTTTTTGTAAGAACGTCATAACATATTTAGGAAATTGCAAAAACTAGGAGAAGCAGTTTTAAAAGAAGTGGAATTTTAACAGCGCATATTTGAGAAAAAATATCTACTGGTTCCTTCATTTTCACGGACAGGAATCACTTTGTTAGTAATGCCGATATTTTATCAATTAAAAAATCTAGGACTCGATGTGGCTTTTGTAAGTTGGATTCCTGCATCATGTTGTACGACCTATGTAGCAACGTTTAATATGGAGCTAGGGCTTGTTCCCATAGTTGTTAATGCTGAAATATTCCCAACTACGATTAAGATGATAGGAATAGTTATAGCTGATGCTATTTATGTGCTAATGGCTGTTATATCTATACAGATTTATTCATCGTTATATGTTTTTTGTTTTATATTTTTACTGTATGTGCTTTTGCAATATCACTGTATACAAGATATTTTATTCCTGAAACTTAGGGTAAGACTTTAGTTGAAAGAAAAAAGTCAAGGAAATTGCAAAACTAGGAGAAGCAGTTCATTTTAAAAGTAGTGGAATTTTAACAGCGCATATTTGGGACAAAATATCTACTGGTTTCCTCATCTCCACTGACAGGAATCACTTTGTCAGTAATGCCGATATTTTATAATTTAAAAAATTTAGGATAGGATGAGGCTTTTGAACTATAAGATTTTTTATTCCCGAAACTATGGGTAAAACTATAGATGATATTAAGCTTAAGCTGAAGGGTATTAAGTCAGATATTCATTTCAAATAAAAAAGTCATAACATAATTAGGAAATTGCAGAACTGTTAATTTTAAAATAAGTGGAGTTTTAACAGCAACATACAAGACTTTAGTTAAATGCATTAAATCCAAAAAATATTTAAAAGAAAAATGCTCAATAAAAATAAGAACTGTCTACAGTCTTCGGGGCTGAGCAAAGCACATTTTGGACAGTAAATGTTCACCAACGTACCTGCACATCTGTGATGCAGTCGCGCACCCAGGAATTAGTCTTGGGGGAGGCCCGAGACCCCATCATAATCTTTAAAAAAATCTTAGACTTATGACGGCATAGAATTTGTACTTTTTATCATTAGGATGTAGGATGTAGGTGTATCTATATATATAGATATAATTTTAAATATTTTAAGATTATACTTTGTTTTTAGCTTATTATAATTAGGTACTAGGGTCTAACGAATAAATAAAATATTACTTTCCTAAATATGTTTCTTAATTAAACATTCAAGTAAATATTTTAGTTTATCAATTAAAAAATTATTTTTTATTATTATTTAAAAAATCAATTCATAAAAAAAATTATCGCTAGTTTTTGCTTCAAACAAACTTATGTTGCCACATATGTTACGAAATAGCATGCTTCAAAGATGTTAAAGATAAAGTAAACAATAATTTAGAAAATTTAGTGACCGCTGGAGACGAAAGATCTTTGGTCGAAACTGTAACAGTGCAGTGCTTGATATAAAAGGCAAGTCCATGTGGTTTTGTATTTAAATCAAGATAATAAAATAAATAAAACATATTTTTTAAGTTAAACGATTTTATTAAAAAAATAATCTGGCAGATTTCTGTTTACAACAGTCTCGATTTAGTAGATTTTGGTCTTAATTTTCCATTCCTCCCTCATTGTTAGGTTTCTTTTCTGTCAATTTCATACAATTCAATTCCTCAATCCTAAGTCCATTGAATTTTTCCCTTCACATACCTCAAACACCCCCTACCACAGTCGCGGATCCAGGGGATCGCCAGAGGGGCCAGGGCACCCCCCTTCTTCCAGATAAAGATTATTAGCTCACACATATACTATACTATAGTAGTGTGAGCTATGGTGATCCTAATTTTTTCGAGAAAAAAAAAGTTGCTCCGATTTCAAAAATTTTTATATATCTTTGCGTTTCAGATGATTTTGAAACTTTTTTGTTGCGCCGTCTGTCTGTCTGTCTGTCTGTCTATATGTCCGTCTGTCTGTCTGTCTGTCTGTCTGTCTGTCTGTCTGTCTGTCTGTCTGTCTGTATGTCTGTAACGACCAACGCGCATAACTCAAAAACCGCTTGGCCGATTTTAATGAAATTTGGTACCTAGGCTGGGTCTTGGGTCGAGATGGTCCCATTTAAAAATGAACAAAATCCACCGAACAGAAACCAAATAAAAGGGTGGGGGTAGATTTCAAAAATTAGAGTTTATGTGAAAATATGGCGTGTGTGATATCAAACGAAAGGTAATTGAGTCTGCAGTTAAACAAAATACATTTTAATTTATTTAAAAAAAAGGGTGTGGGTATATTTTAAAAATTAGAGTTTAAGTGAAAATATGGCGTGTGTGATATCAAACGAAGGGTAATTGAGTCCGGAGTTTAACAAAATACATTTTAGTTTTTTGTTTTTTTTAAGGGTGGGGGTAGATTTCAAAAATTTGAGTTTAAGTCAAAACATGGCTTGTGTGGTATCAAACAAAAGGTAATTTAGTCTGGAGTTAAATAAAATATATTTCAGTTTTTAGTTATATTAGCTCACACGTACACTATAACTATAGTACCTAGTGTGAGCTTAGGGGCCCATATATTGGCAGAGTATTTTTTAGTTCTGCCGCATTACTTATTTAAGTTTGTTAACAAAATCTTCTTAAGTTTTCAAAATTTTTCGTCTGCGGCGCATTTTAACCACCTTTTGGCGCCAAATTTTATAGCTCAGACATATGAAAAACCACAAAAAATTTGGCCTCTCACCCCAGTGGCGGCGCGTCGGGCGGTCAGTGGGGGCTCAACTCAACTTTTTTCAAACCACATAAAATTCATTCAAAATTCATAATATGATTGTTTGTAAGTTATACGGGCCCGCCCACTATTTAAGGGCACGTGCCGCCGCTGTGTGTCCGCCACTGCCCTACCACCGTTTCTTTTTCATAAATTGTTTAATTGTTCGTATCTGTTTGGATCTCACAGCTCTGTATTCCTTAATTCGTTTTTTTTTTTTTTCATGAAATTCTATTGTCATCAGTTCAAATCATAAATCTGACAACCGCATGTTCGTATCTGTTTTGATTCCAAAGTAATGAATTTATCTCCTGTGTTTTAAAGCTTTGACTTTGACACGTATTTGGTTATTGTTTCTTATTATTGATAGTAGATTGTACGGTAGGATTCTTAGAGATCCAATAGGGAATAATCTTCATGAATAAGATGAAGAGCAAAGTGGGTTTCGTGCAGGCAGATCTTGTAGTGATAATGTTTTTTGTCTTAAATAAGTATTTGAGAAAAGCAGTGCCAGAAATATAGAGACTCATATTACCTTTGTGGACCTACAAAAAGCATATGATACCGTTCCAGTAGAAATATCATGGACAGTGTTAGAGCAAACTAATATCAATCAGAAAAGAAACTATAAAAAAATCTAGACTTTCAAAGGAATTCCTGGTAACGAAAGGCTTAAGACAAGGGTGTTGTATCTCTCCAACTCTTTTTAAAATATATATCGCAGTAGCTCTAAAAATCTGGAGACGTAACGCACACGACATGAGAATACAACTTAGCGATCGATTTACCATATACACACTACAGTTTGCTGAGGACCAAGTATTTGTAGCTGGTGATAAAGAAGACATGGAGTATGTGATGAGAAAGTTAACGGAAGAATACGAAAAGTGCGGTTAACAGTGAACGTGGACAAGACACAGTACTTTTGTATTATAAACGAATCAAGATCTTCATGCAATGAGTATGTATACGTGGGTGTCACATTTGATAAGACAGGAACAGACTGTAAAAAACTGGAAAAAAGAATAGTAAAAACAAAAAAGGTTCTTAGATGTCTTGGACAGTATTTTATGGAGCAGAGAGATAAAAAATATTGTAAAATTTAACATATATGAAACAATGGTGAAAAGCACGCTGTTGTATGGAACAGAGACTTGTTGCATAACAGAAAAACACAAAAAAAATAAAAAGTGTTGAAATGGATGCAATAAGAAGATCAATGATAATATCTAGAACAAATCATAATAAGAAATGAGATCATAAGAGAAACATTGGGAATCGAGGGAAGCATAACGGATGACATCACTAAAAGGCAACAGATATATAGATTACCAAAGCAGGTCCCAGAATGACAAGAGGACGTCCTAAACTAGAATGGCAACAGTCAATCCAAAGATCAATGAGTCACGATCGAAGAATTATAATAGGCGTCGGACAACGTAGAAAAACGTTCTAAATATTAATAGGTAGCCTTGATTTTTGGGATTGCGTATTCATTAAAAGTTTTTTATTGCCCTAAACTATAATATCCAAATTAGCATCTGGACTAACAATTTTAAAAATAAAACACAGGCCTGAATTGATATGTTGTTATTATGCAAAGGAATCACCAAAACAAACAAATTTAATTCATAAACCATACATCGATTTTCGCGGTTGGCAATTCCTTAGTTTTATAAATTTTTTCGATTTTTTCAGTTATTAAATCATCAATCTTTCAAAATTGTGTTAATAAAAATGATAAAATTAAAAAGTGATACAATGTAATCCTATACTGGTAATTAAAATTAGTTTTATTGTTTGTTAAAATCACTGAAAATCATCAATTGAAACATTTGATTTTGATAAGATAATTTCAGTAGTGATTTGTAATTTATTATTGGAAATTTGAAATGACATTGATCCAGGATTTACCGTTCGCATTATTAATAGTGTTATAGAAGTGAAAATTTAAAAAAAAACGGAAAGTGATTAGAGTTTAATTAATGTGTTTAATAAAATTAACTTAAAGTTGGATATTAGTCAAAATGACATTTATGGAGAATATCAAGAGAACCTACCCTCAGTTGTTAGCCACCATAGTAGGTATGTAATACTTTATCGTAATTTTTTTACCTTCCTAGCCCACGCAGCAATGGCTAGAGAAGGTATTGTTTTCAAAGATTTTTTTTTAAAATAACGCTGAAAATGTGTTATTTGGGTGTATTTTGACCTATCCTAGCAATATCGTCGTGATGTCTCTCTGTGTGTGTGTATATCTGTCCGTAACACGATAGCTCCTAAACCGCTGAACCGATTTTTATAAAATTTTCAGGTAAAATAGTGTTCGACACTCTAACGAGCTGATTAGATTTTGATTAAAATCCATTCATGCTAATGACAGTTTTTTGACCATTAAAAATTAATAAAATGGTAACTTTTTAACGGAGTATCGTAGAAGCTTTAGTTTCTGAGATATTTACAAAAAACTGTTCTCAAGGCTGATATATAATTTTTAAGAAAAATTTTGTTAAGTTAATGCCGAAAATTATTTGTGTGTGTTTTGATGTTAGCAATCTTGTCTTCACGTCTGTCCGTGTGTGTGTATGGGTGTCTGTAGAGTCCATGATAGCTGCAATTTTATTATATTTTTATAAAAAATATTGTAATAAGCTAAAAGAAATTTGGTCAAAACCCATTAATGCTAATGAGTTGACATTTAAAATTTTAAAAAATGCTTACTTTTTACGGTTTTTAAAATATAGAAAAACAACCAATAATTTGTGTAAGAACCAAAAACTTTGTAGGAAACCAAAAACTTTGTAGGAACTTTAATTTCTGAGGTATTTTCAAAAAACTGTTTTCAAGGCTAATAGATTGGAGTTTACTTGGAGTATGCTAACTGACTAGGAAGGTATCGAATCCGTCATGGATCTATTTATTTAAATAAAAGAAAACTATCAATACTACTAACAACACAATGCACCATTATTTTTTGTTTTTATAATTGGTTTTCAATAAAAAATTTTTACCGCTATGGATTACTCTGTTTCAATTAATTTTTTCAATTTCCAGGGCTTTAAATTTTATATATCCGGAAAATTTAAATATTTTTACATTCGTACTTTGTTGGGTAAAATTCGAATTGTACATTGTTTGACCTCTGCCATACGATTTTGTTTGTAAACAATTTAATCTACAAAAAAATTCATTATTATTTAAATTGTACGATCGTATACCCATATAGCGAAATATATTAAGGTGCGTGTCCATCAAGCGCGGATTCGAGGGGGGGGAAGGGGGGGTAACATGGTAATTACCCCCTCCCTACACGGTAAAAAAATTATCTTAGCTCAAAGCAAATTGCTTTGAAGTAAAATACTTTGTGCTTTCCTAGTCACCAGGAGAATATTTTCTTAATTTGGAATAAAAAATGTCTTGCTTTTTATTTTAATGTGAAACAGAAATTGTTTTATTATAAATTAGAACTAAATTAATCTAGGGCACCGTTTTCTCTGGAAGGAAAATATAACTTATATAAAGACAATTTGCTTTGTTACAAAATGGAATATACTGAAACAAAACAATTAAAGAAGAAAAATAAAGTCTCATTTCAAGATTAAACGCTGCGTTGAACTAAAAATAAATATTTTAATTCAAAACAAATTGTTTTAAGGTAAAACAATTTATTCAAGAAAAGAACGTGTTTTCATTGTAGATAAAATTTTTTATGAAATGTGAAAAGGTAATCAGGAGAATTCCCCCCCTACAAAAATATTTATATTACAAATAATGTTTTTGTCTACTATTACCACCACTCCTTCACTCCTAGATTTTTAACCAGATCCGCGCTTCGTGTTCATTTATTCGCAGAAAAGAACTCTCGACTGTTATTTTTACCCAACTGCAGCACGGCGAAAGGATTATTGTATGTAAGTAAATATTTTTGTGTCACGGTAGAGGCTAAACGGCTGAACCGATTTTGACAAAAAAAGGTGTCGTTGAGTTGCTACTGATCCCGAAGGTGCTATAGGTTATATTTTTTTAAACATGAATCGACCTGGCGGTCTTCAGACCCCACTTTGTCACATGATACTATGTATGTTTACGATATATTCTTTAAGGCATACAAAGTATGTAAATTTCGGGCGATTTTATTAAAATTCCTTTGATTACCCGTTGCTAATGTCCTCTAATTTGCTGTAGTTATTTTCTAGTCCTCCCTGCTCCCACCCATCTCCCCTCCTGTCATTCCCCCCACCCTATTCAAAAACGGGTCGCGGTTCGTTTGTCGAAAACACGTTTATCGAAAACATCTTTATCGAAGACATTTTGATCGAAAATCTTAATTTCGAATGACATTTTGATCGAAAATCTTAATTTCGAATGACATTTTGATCGAAAATCTTAATTTCGAATGGCACTTTTATCGAATAGCAATTTAATCGAAAATCATATATTTTTTTAAAACATACTCTCCTGACCTCTGTCCCGGGATCCTAGAGAATGTGAAACCTAACCGTTGTCAATCGATCGCCAACGTAACCGAACCGTGTCAATGTAGAATAGGGCTTCATTGACACGGTTACGGCAGCGTTCGGGCTACAACCGAATCGCAATCATGGACGTCGTTTACAAATATGCGGGCCGCATAACGCGGACCGCCGGCATATTTGGATACCTTTCAGATATTTTAAAAATGTTTTCGATTAAAAAGTCATTCGAAAAAGTTGTATTCGATAAAAAAGTTTTCGATTAAAGCATTATTCGATCAAAATGTCATTTGAAATTAAGATTTTCGATCAAAATGTCTTCGATAAAGATGTTTTCGATAAACGTGTTTTCGACAAACGAACCGCGACCCTTCAAAAACCATATTCGCATAATTTTATCAAAATAGAGCGATTTCAAAAATTCTTTCTGCATACGCTTTTAGATTTTTTTCCAATACCATTTTACAAATCATCCCCCCCGCTTCTCCCTGTCTCCTCCCCGCCATCCTTATTAGTAATAGTTACAGCTAAAACTTTCACAAATATAAAGCGATTTCAAAAGTTCTTTCTGCACACGCTTGAAGACTTTTTTCGACACCATTTTACTAGTTCCCTCCTCCCCCATATACTACCCCTTCACTCAATGGAAGGTTACACGTCCGTAGAAATTCTACACGTACTTTTTGGTTAAAGCCATTGAGTTGTATAACGCCCTAAAAGGGCGTTAGAGACGGAAAGACAAGGCATTTTTTATTGACCCTATCCAATTTGGTTCCTATGGTCGGGTATTTCTTTTACAATAAAAACAGAGATAGACATTATTGAACATGTGAAACGGACAAAGATAGGGTGATTTTGCATGCTAATAATACCCTAGATAATATAAGGGTACTTTTATCTCTTTCACACTGACGGCATAAGTGCGACAGAAAAGCAGCTGGCTACCTTTATTCCACCTGCCGTATGTTTTAGCTGTAACTATTACTAATAAGGATGGCGGGGAGGAGACAGGGAGAAGCGGGGGGGATGATTTGTAAAATGGTATTGGAAAAAAATCTAAAAGCGTATGCAGAAAGAATTTTTGAAATCGCTCTATTTTGATAAAATTATGCGAATATGGTTTTTGAAGGGTCGCGGTTCGTTTGTCGAAAACACGTTTATCGAAAACATCTTTATCGAAGACATTTTGATCGAAAATCTTAATTTCGAATGACATTTTGATCGAAAATCTTAATTTCGAATGACATTTTGATCGAAAATCTTAATTTCGAATGGCACTTTTATCGAATAGCAATTTAATCGAAAATCATATATTTTTTTAAAACATACTCTCCTGACCTCTGTCCCGGGATCCTAGAGAATGTGAAACCTAACCGTTGTCAATCGATCGCCAACGTAACCGAACCGTGTCAATGTAGAATAGGGCTTCATTGACACGGTTACGGCAGCGTTCGGGCTACAACCGAATCGCAATCATGGACGTCGTTTACAAATATGCGGGCCGCATAACGCGGACCGCCGGCATATTTGGATACCTTTCAGATATTTTAAAAATGTTTTCGATTAAAAAGTCATTCGAAAAAGTTGTATTCGATAAAAAAGTTTTCGATTAAAGCATTATTCGATCAAAATGTCATTTGAAATTAAGATTTTCGATCAAAATGTCTTCGATAAAGATGTTTTCGATAAACGTGTTTTCGACAAACGAACCGCGACCCTTCAAAAACCATATTCGCATAATTTTATCAAAATAGAGCGATTTCAAAAATTCTTTCTGCATACGCTTTTAGATTTTTTTCCAATACCATTTTACAAATCATCCCCCCCGCTTCTCCCTGTCTCCTCCCCGCCATCCTTATTAGTAATAGTTACAGCTAAAACTTTCACAAATATAAAGCGATTTCAAAAGTTCTTTCTGCACACGCTTGAAGACTTTTTTCGACACCATTTTACTAGTTCCCTCCTCCCCCATATACTACCCCTTCACTCAATGGAAGGTTACACGTCCGTAGAAATTCTACACGTACTTTTTGGTTAAAGCCATTGAGTTGTATAACGCCCTAAAAGGATAGAAGTCAATGGTTAAAGCTAAATGAATTGTAAATGCATAGTGCTTTTTATAAGGCTGAATAAAAATTAAACCAAAAAGTTGGAAATAAAAAAAAATTAAATAAAAAGAACAGCCAACTGCTAAATTTACTTGTAACTACCAGTCGCAGTTGGGTACAAAATTACCAGTAGCGTGTCGTGGATCAATGGGCGGGGGGGGGGGGGGCGAATACCTTAAGGGGCGCAAATATAGGTATGGGAGTCAAATAAATTACAAACCTTTTTTAAAAATAATAACACTATAAATTCCAAGCGCTGAGGAGCGGGGGGGGGGCATTCGCCCCCCCTGGCCCCCTATACGACATGCCACTGAAAATTACCCAATAACCTGATTCATGAAGATACAGAACTGTATAATTTCGTAAGTGCGCTTTGGGCAGCAAAACTAAAAGTTGAAGCATGTCGTACATTATAGCAATGTTTACACGAGTCGTGTAAACATTGATTATAGATATACCTATTAATTTTGTACTGAACTGCGACTAGTAGTTACAAGTAAACTTAGCAGTTGGGTGTTTCCTTATTGAATTTTTTTTATTAACTCTTTGTCCATTTACGAGTTTTATCAGTTCCTGAGAGTATGGTGGTAGCTTCCTTCCTGCTCTGCGACTCCTGCTGTTACTCCGTGGATTTACTGACAAACGTTGTAAAAATATTTCACATGGGGCCAGCATTTAGGCAAAACGTGTGGTACGTGTTGTCTAATTGCTGTGTAATATTCTATTTTATTTTATTTATATGGTGACCAGAAGCTTTTAGGCAAAACGTACCCTACTGCAAAATTTAATAAATCATTTAGGGACATTTAGAAAAGCTGCAAATTTTAAGTTGGATATATTAAATGTGGAAGTTATTATTAATATATAACTACAGCAAAAGTTGTAAAGTACAGTTAATAACAGAAGTATTCAATGTATCCTATACAGTGTGTCCCAACGAAAACGAAACAGAGGCGTTTTTGGGTATTAAGAAAATTTTTTCGAAAAATTCCTCGGACACGTCGATTTAGTTTTTGAGGGGGACACTTTTTGGCTATCTTGAAATTTTTGTAGCGCGCTCCATCTTCGAGGGGTATACTTTACCCCTATATTTTGAATAGGGAAAGTGGGTCTAGTGATACCTTGTTTTGAAGGCCTCTTGAATGTCTTTACAATCGTTTAAAAATTTCGAAAATCCATCGATTAGTTTTTGAGATATTTGCTTTCAAATTTTCAAATTTAACATGGACTGATAAAATAAAAATTTAATTCGAATTTTATTATTTTTCGGACTTAATTTTTATTTTATCATTCCATGTTAAATTTAAAAATTTGATAGCAAATATCTCAAAACCAAATCGATGGATTTTCGAAATTTTTACACGGTTGTAAAGACATTCAAGAGGCCTTCAAAACAAGGTATCACTAGACCCACTTTCCCTATTCAAAATATAGGGCTAAAGTATACCCCACGAAGATGGTGCGCGCTAGAAAAATTTCAAGATAGCCAAAAAGTGTCCCCCCCAAAAACTAAATCGACGTGTCCAAGGAATTTTTCGAAAAAATATTCTAAATACCCAAAAACGTCTCTGTTTCGCTTTCGTTGGGACACACTGTATAATAAAAAACAACTTTCAATGTGTTTTTTCTCTAAATTTAATACTTATTGTAAAAAATGATAGTTACAGAGCCATGGTCGGACGGAAAGCTCAAGATTTTTTTAGATATTTTCTACATGTTTCTTGAATAAAAAGATAAAATAGCATAAAATACGACAATATGAGGTCGCAGGCCCCCCCCAAGAGGCCTCGGGCCCCCCCAAGACATATTCCTGTGTGCGCCACTGACAGAGCAAACAAGTCGAAATTGATTGGGCCTTAACTGAGTTGCAATAAGTCTTAATATTTATAAAAATACTAATTTAGTGATTACTCCCGGGACATTACGATTTAAAAAATATATATATTTATTTAAAGTATTTTTTTAACGGGTAGCAACTCTAGAAAAGAGTATATTTCTCTAACAAGTTCGGAAAGTGTCACTTTTTTGCACGCGATTTCAGTTTCTCGACCGAGGGGTAATGGAGTTCGGCCAGCAATCAACTGCGGAAAAGAAACTTTCCGCAAGAGTTAGAAACACAATTTTTTCTTCTAGCATGCAGCAAAACATAAACAAAACATGAATTGTAAGAAAACCTTTATTAAAAATTAAAATTAAAAAGTCTGCCGTACTACCAGACATGCTACAAAGCTGAAATTTGGCAGACTGATAGAAATTATGACCAAACCCTTGGAAAAAAATCAAAAAAACCCCAAAATTCTAATTTACTCCCCTCCCCTATACATGTAAAATTATGAAAAAGTAACATTGCCCACTTCCAGAAATGCTCGAGAGCAGACTGATAGGAACTATAATAAAACTATGGGAAAATATTTAAAAACCCCAAAATTATAATTTACTTCCACCCCTATAAATGTAAAGTAATGTAAAAGTAACATTGTCAACTTCCAGAAACGCTAGAGAGCTGAGCTTTAGAAGGCTGATAGGAACTATGATAAAACCATGGGAAAAAATGAAAAAACCTCAAAATTTTAAATAAGGCATTGCAAATTAAATATTATTCAATTCCTTTAAAAAAGAAGTGAAATCATAACCAAAACATTTCATGTAAAAAAAGCGAAGTACGCAAAAATGGTATTCCGTAAAAGAATTGAGAAAAAAGTAAAGTTCTCCAATACAAATTTCAACATGAAAGGTTCTTACTAGTTTGAAAATGTTATTCGAAACTTGGCTGTTCTATACCTATAAATTCAGTATAATTCTGAAATTACTGCTTTTAGGATGTTTTATGGCAGTATCAGATGGTATGACGGCAGGATGGAGTTCGCCAATGATTCCCCATTTTCGAGACCAAAATACTACGGGTGCCAAATTCTACATGTCACAAACACAGGGAGAATTTATGGAAACAATCAATATCTTGGGAAGCGCGTCCGGGTTGCCCTTTGTTTTAATCCTGGTCGATAAAATTGGAAGAAAAAAGTCTGTAATTTTGGCTGCTGCATTAGGTAGGTCTAAAAAGTAATCTCTGCCGACCGGCACCAATCATATTGCAGAGACTTAAACCAGTCATGGGGATAAAATATCTGATACTAAAAGGTTTTATTCTGGCGCAGTTTAGCTAAAACTGCGGTATCCCGTTTTATCCCCGTATTCCATTATGCCCCTTTTCCCCTATACACAAGTTTCTTCCTTTTACACATCGTGCTGTTCTAGAGCAGGGTATACCAGTTAAAAAGGATAAGCCGCATGTGTGTTAGCAAATAGCTTAATTTATTATGTCGTTTGACCTGTCAAATGACGTATTATGCTCAAGGAACCCACAATTTTCAAGTGTAAACTAGCTAGTTTACACTTGAAAACTGTTAGACATACTAACTAACCTAAAAGTCGAGCGTCGGGTCTAAAATAAGTAAAGACAATGGAAGTCCGAAATTTTGTCTCTAAAATAAAACCTGTTAATTTTTTTTTATTAGGTACTATCTGCTGGACCACCCTCATCTTCGTTCCCAACAAAGAACTGCTCTACACGGCGAGGTACTTTGCGGGTATGGCTGGTGACATGTGTTTTGTGGCTACGCCAATGTACGTAGCAGAAATAGCAGAACAAAGCATTCGAGGCTTTTTATCCGCTTTGATCTACATTATGATGCTTGTAGGAATTATGGTAGTGTACGCATCTGGAGCATATGGACCTTATTGGTTACCTCCAACTATTGGAATTATTTTGTGTGGTTCGGAAATGTTGCTGTTTCCATTTATGCCCGAAACTCCATACTTCCACATTTCAAAAGGAAATTTGGAAGACGCCAAGAAATCACTCATAACATTAAGAGCTGGAAGAAATATTGACGCTGAATTTGAAGAAATTAAAAAAGCGGTAGAAAAAGAAAAAGCAAAAAAGAGAAGTCCTATTCAAGCTTTAAAGGAACTAGTAACCGTTCCTGCGAATCTAAAAGGAACAATCATAATGGCGTTCCTAAACCTTGCTCAACATTATTCAGGAATCACAGTTTTAGAAATGAACGTGCATCCTATTCTAGAAGAAGCAGGTTCAAAACTTGATTCTAACGCAGTAGCTCTGATGTTCTCGGGTGTCATGATAATTGGTGCATTGACTGCATCTGTTATTATAGACAAAGTAGGTCGCAAAGCATTGTTAATCTTATCTAGTATATTTTCAGGAACAATCTTAGCAAGTTTAGCAGTTTATTTTCATCTTAAAAATACTGGTCATGATGTTTCGAGTATCACATGGTTACCCGGAACCGCCATAATGGTGTATGCATTAGCTTTTAAGTTAGGCTTAGGGATAGTTCCAATTGTTATTACTGCTGAAATATTTGGGCCTTCTGTAAAAGCTGTCGGAATGACGGTTGCAGAAATATTTTACATAACTGGTGCCGTCACGTCAGTTAGTGTATATTCGTTTTTGTCAAACAACTACGGTAGTCATATTCCGTTTTATATGTTCATGTCTTGTGCATTTCTTGTTGCAGTTTTTACCATATTGTATGTTCCCGAAACAAAGGGAAAGACGTTAGATGAAATTCAATTAAAATTGCATAATGGAAAAACTAAAAGTGTAATGAGTAGTAACCAGTCTACCGTTGTTTTTTAGTATAAAATGACTTAAATTCAAGTTCATGACAATTTTTTAAATAATTCTCTTTATAAAATTTCAGTTGCTAAAACGTTTTTCGGTATCGTGTTAATTGGTGCACTTGCTATTGTGGATAAAATAGGTCGTGAAGCATTGTTGATCCTACCTAGGAAATTTTCAAGAACAATCATAGCAAGTTTAGCAATTTATTTTTATCTTAAAAATACTGGTCATGATGTTTTAAGTATCACATACTAGAACAAGAACAACCATAATGGTATATGCATTAGCTTTTAAGTTAGGCTTAGGGATAGTTGCAATTGTTATTACTGCAGAAATTTTTGGACCATCGATAAAAGCAGTCGGAATGACGGTTGCAGAAATTTTTTACATAACTGGTTCCGTCACGTCAGTTAGTCATATTCCGTTTTACTTGTTCATGTCTTGTGCGTTTCTTGTTGCAGCTTTTACCATAGTGTATGTTCCAGAGATAAAGGGAAAGACGTTAGACGAAATACCGTTGAAATTACATAATGGAAAAACTAAAATTGTAATGAGTAGTAACCAGTCTACGTTAATTTTTTTGTATAAGATGGCTCAATTTCATGACAATTTTTTTTATTTATTCTTTATAAAACTTTAGTAGTTATAATGTTCTCGAGTACCATATTAATTGATGCATTAATTACGTTTTCTATTGATGCATTTACAATGTTACCAAAACTACCAGTTTTTTTTTCTTTAAAAAAATCTTGGCTATGATGATTTTAATATCACATGGACACCAATAATAATCGCCATAATGTTATATGCACTAGCGTTTAAGTTAGTATTAGCGATAGTTTCAATTGTAATTACAGCAGAAATCTTCAGTTCATCAGTGAAAGCAGACATTGGGGACATTGGGGATCTCTTAGTGTAAAATGGCTTAAAACTAAATTTATCACATTTTTGTTTTACTGTATGTTTACAATTTTGGGAATATCATACTTTTTAAATGTTTATTTAATATATTTTTTTGATATGCTTATAACTGACGTTGCACAGAAGCAAATTTCCATTTCCTTATTCTTATTAAAGCAGCGGCGAACTTTCCTATTCCCCCTGGTTACTATGCAAAAGGAAAAAAATATCTCTCCCCCCAAATGAAATTCCTAGATCCGAATTACTATTTTTTGTTATTGTTAATCATGGGCGCACTCAGGGGGGGGGGGCTCGGGGCAGGCCCCTCTCCCCTCCGCAAGCCTTAGATTTTTTTACATATTTTCCACATATTTCATGAAATAAAACAAAAACTAGCTTAAAATTCGACATCATGAGGCTTCGGCCCCTCCCAAGAGGCCTCGGGCCCCCCCAAGACATATTCCTGGGTGCGCCACTGTCTTTAATAAAGAACACGAACACGAAAGTTGTCAAAACTTTAACCGTTTTAAAATGCCCCTTAACAAAAATACATCCAAGTTGATTTTTGCGACAACAACTTAATAGAGATATATTGGGATAACCCGAAGCAGTAATACTGTCAGGCAGTATTTTGACAGATTTGATTTTTCAAAATTGTTATAACAAAGTCGAATTTAAAAATAGGTAGTTTATTTATCTTTAATTAAAGACGGCAGTTTTTATTCCAATTATTGTAGTAAAAAAAGAACTATTGAGAGATCAGTTGTTATATTTCAGTGTAAAACTGTCAAAATACTGCTTGTCAATAAATCCTTATTAATTAAAATTGCAACATTTAATTAGTTATAAAAACAGGTAGGTAACCATTTTTTTTCTCCTTATATAACAATATCAAGCAGAAATAAAATTTCGGACTTATTGTCTTTATTTATTTTAAACACAACGTTTTGGTTAGCAAGTATTTCTAACCGTTTTCAAGTGTAAACTTTTTTACAGTTTACACTTGAAAGCGGTTAGAGATACTTACTAACCGAGACGTGTATAAAATAAATAAAAATAAATAAAAGACAATGGAAGTCCGAAATTTTGTTTCTAGTCAATCATTGTCTACGAGTTTTAAACAAAGAATATCTAGTGGGTTTTTAACTATTAGCTTAATTATTTAACTTTTTGATGTTCCTTATAGTTTTAGGTACAAGATTTTATACATACCTTAATTTTATTTATATAAATAAGACCACATTTCAGCATTTTTGTGTTTTATTTTTTAAGTATCTTTACGTTTAATATAAAATATCATGAATCGGCAATTTTTTTTACATTTTAATTGTTAGTTTAATCATAAAATGAATAGCTAAAACAATATGTTTGTTTAGGTCGCTTATCATTTAATTGAAAACCGAGGACTTTGTTATTTATTTAAAAACAAATTAGGTACCCGAATATTTGCAAATCAGAAATTATTAATGGTCCCGTTATCGTTAAATAGGAGAGAAGAGGGTAATTAGGAACACCTAAGGAAAAAAAATATTTCTATTAGGAAAAACCGAGGGAAAAACTCAAAACTAAAACCTACAACTTACACCCTGTTTCCACCAATGCATGCCCACCCCGATTAAAAAAACGTATCAGGTGACGTTGCATTTAAAACGGGTGCAAATCCATGGACCATCACGTGATGCGTTTTTTGAATCAGGGGGGCATGCATTGGTGGAAACAGGGTATTAGTCAACACAAAGTTTTATTGTACTTAAATAAAGATCAGTCTTTAAATAAACCAAACCTATAAATTCTGGACCTTAAAATAAAGTTTAGTAAAAAAGTGTCGGGCAATTGAGAACACAAAGCGGGTAATAAGGAACAATAAAAAATAATAACAAAAAAAAAGGGGTGGCGGATGAAAGCTCGAAAGTACAAAAAATCGAAAACATAAGATCGGAAATACAAAAGGTCGACAGTACAAACGTTCGAAAATACAAAAGGTCAAAAATCCAAAAGATCGAAGTAGAAGAGGTCGAAAAAACAAAAGGTCGAAAATACCAAAAATGGAAAACACAAAATATTATGAAGTCGAATGACCTATCCAGTCGAGGTGGCCCAGAGACCGAGGATAGGTTAAAAATTAAAATAACCGGTTTTATCGATTTTTCTCGGATGGTTATGTAAAGAAATTAAAATAAAAGAAGTAGACCTTTTTATTACCTATAACTTTTGTATTTGAATTTTTTCAAAAGGAGGTCTAGTTTCGCTAACTGTGAAAAAGAATCAAGAATTAAAAAAATTAAAAAATCTGTCTTTTTTGTTTTAAGTTTTTATCTTGCACTAATTTTTTATGTTTTTTAGGAATTATTTTTTATAAATGTCAAGTGGTGTATAAATGAGACACTTTTTACAACTTTAATTTTTTAAAGATTTTAGACTCGAATTTTTTTTAGGATATAAGCGATAATCAGAAAAATATTGCAAACGTAAAAACATAGACATTTGACATATAATATGACATTTTTTTAACTGTGTCTCATATTTTACCTTGAAAAAATGAGACAGGTCAGGCGAAATATCAGACAGTGATAAAATTCACGTATCGTTGTCTAAACGAAAAATAAGACATTCACAGGGTAAAATTGAGACATAAGTTTTTGTTTTTTTTATTTAAATACAACAAAGTGCAAAAATATTTATTTATAGGAAAATCGATCTACGAACTCACACGACAAAAGGTTTGGTAACGTTTTTAGAAGTTTTACACCACAAATAAAGCTATGGATTTTGTAATTTTAATTATAGGCCTATTTTTTATAAAAAAGTAAAATAAATTGTAGGTATGAGGTTCTTACAACTGCTGCTATCAGTTTATAACAGATAATCTATCTATTATAATTTTTTATTTAAGTGTCTTATTTTTCAACGGGATTTTGGGTGTCTCGCTTTTGAGTGGCGTGTCGTATAGGGGGCTAGGGGGCGAACGCCCCCTTCTCCCGCCCCTTTGCGCTTGGCGCCCCTGGCGTGCTTTGAGAAAAAAATAGAATTAATAGTGTTAATATTATAAAAAAAAAGGTTTATAATTTATTTGACTCCCATACCTATATTTGCGCCCCTTAAGGTCTTCGCCCCCCGCCCTTTTATCCACGACACGCTACTGTCACTTTTTCACCACTTGACCCTACTCGTTTTTATAACACGTGTTAATCATTTTAAATCAAAATATTTATATTTACATTTTATTTTGGAAAAAAAATGGTGGTTTCCAGTTTCGTTAAAACGTTTATTTCTAGATGGCGTAAAGAAAATAAACATTACTATGGAAAATTTTGCCAGGAATCAAATCTTCAGCAGCTTAAAAAATAGAAAAATGAAATAACTGCAATATACATAATTTAAATGTAATGTAATTCACTGTCGCTTGTGTTATTATTGATTTTCATCCTATCACTTTTTATCATTTAATGGCAAATTTTTCCATAGTAATGTTTATTTTTTGGCACCATTTAAAAAAAAAAAGGCGTTCTGGCGAAAAAAAAATAACACTTTTGTTTAAAAAAACGAAAGCATTTTGGTGTGAAAATGGGACTTCTTTTTAGGCTTAAAATCAAAATAAAATGTAAAAACAAAAATTGAAATTTTAAAAATTACAACGTGTTTAGGACTTTCACCAAATTTCGTAAAAAACAAAAAAAATGTGAGAGTACAAAAATGTTTTTTATCAAACTTGTAGACCTTTTTACTACCTCTAACTTTTTATAGCCTCTTCTTGGGGATAAGTTTATTTTTTCATTATATTTTTAAAAAAGGGACTATAGAGGATACTAAGAATTATACACTGTGTCCCATTTAAAACTTTCCACCCGGGATTTGTCGACAACTGCTAAAAATTGTGGCTGTTTTGAAATTTTTGTACCACGCAGTACATTTGATATTTTGAATAGGGAAAGTGGGTGGAAAATCCATCAATTAATTTTTGAGATATCTGCTTTCAAATTTTTAAATTTAACATGGAAAGATAAAATAACAATTAAATCCAAAAAATATAAAATTCTGATTAAATTTTTATTTTATTAGTCAATGAGGCAAATATCTTAAAAACTAATGGATATATTTTTGAAATTTTGGTTCAGTTGTAAAGATATTCAAGAGACCTTCAAAACAAGGTATCACCAGATCCACTTTTCCTATTCAAAATATAGGGGTAAAGTATAACCCTCGAAGGGGTGCCTGTCATAAAAATTTTAAGATAGCGAAAAAATGTCCCCCTCGCAAACAAAATCGACGTGTCTCGGCATTTTTTAAAATTTTTTGCAGTTCTCGAGAAATCCCGGGTGGAAAGTTTTAAATGAGACACAGTGTATATCCATCCACACATAGCAGAATCCTTGCGATGGAAAAAACTGTATTTTTTCCAAGAAGCAATAAATAAATTGAAAATTGAAATTGAATGTTAAGTTCCGCTCAAACTACCCAAAAACTTTTATCAAACCAAAATTGTTGATATTTTAAATGCCGACCTTCGTCAGCTTTTCCGCTAAACTAACCCAAATTCCTTTAGCTGACCACCAAAGTTTCTCGCATTTAGCCCTTAGAGACATCTAAAAGGGAAATTCAGTGCATTATATAAATTCTCATTGTGTGTAATCAAGACAACTTGCTTTTGGATACTATATTTAACTAAAAACTGGGCACAAACCAACAAACAAAACAGCAGTGGCGGCTGGTGACGTTATAAATTGGGAGGGGCAGAAATCCGGTCTATGTGGCACTAAAGATTTTATTTGTAATCTAAGTTCATATATATATGTCAACGTATTTAAATTTGCACAGTTAATTATATAATCGACGGTATTTATTTTCATTTTAAAAACAAACAAAAACAAACAATGGACATGCGATCGGCAAGACTGTTAACTACTGACCCACTCTAAATCAAAACAAAATCATACGTCTTCACTAAGGATAGAACCGGCAACATGTAGGAAGAGCAAAGAACGTTTTCGCACGATGAATATGGCCGACGTCCACCAAAACATTCCACCCGCCCCCGCGCGAGAACAGCCACTCATACACCGATGAAAAACGGGTGAAATTGAAATCTTGACCCGCGCGCTGCTGCCGGCTTGTAATTATTTACGCTAAAAAAGTTTACCCAATTAATCGCCTTTTGTTAACCACAGACTAAAAAAAATAACTAGACATGTCTTTTAACTTTTTTTAAATAAATCAATTGAAAATATTGTTTGTTGTCTAGTTTTGGGAGGGCACTGCCCAGTTGTCCTCCCTGTAGCAGCCGCCACTGCAAAACAGGTCCGGATTTAAGAACTACCGTGGAACGTGGTGACTTTGTACCACTTTTGATAACTTTTGTTGATTATTTAGAATTTCTACAAAACAATTGTTCTTTTTTTCGATGTTTGTTACAAATCCAATCCTTCGGCTGTTAAAATACCAAAAAATATTTTAAGAGTTATAAGAATCAAAGCCGAGGTTTACAAGAATATTTGTCACAAGCTCACCTGCATATATATGGGGTGATTTTTTGACAAAAGAAACTTTTTTTTCTGTAATATTTCAAAAACTAAAAGTCACTGATAAAGTTAAATTTGAAGTTGGATTCTGTGTGATTTTTTTTAGAAAAAAATAATATACACCAACGTTATATTTTTATAAATAAAAAAGTTACAGGCGTCCTTTCTAAATTAACATTTCTCAAAAACCTCCCGGAATAAATTTAAAAAATTAATTCTTTTCCCCTCCACATACCTACCGTGTTCTCGAAGTTACCGGGAGCTCGACAGCACATACCTATACGAGATCTGGCTATTAAATAACGAGACGGTGCGCCTAGATGGAGCCCTAGACGGGTGGGGTAAAAAACGAATAGTGCGTTGGGTATCTAGATATCTTGTCTATGCACGTCCCAAAACACGTTTCTGTCAATAGTATTTGTGCAGTAGCGGTTTGAAACGAATGTGTTTTTTCCTCGTGCCGAAAATCATGTGTGACGAAAAACAGGAGTAACGTATCAATCTCAAATTTCTCGTTAAATTGAAAAAAACTCCGACTGCTATAAATTGCTGCAAGGCCTATGGGGACAATTCTCTATCTCGTGCGCGTGTTTTTGAGTGGTGTAAGCGCTTTAGTGAGGGCCGAAAGACCACTGAAGATGACCAGCTCACAGGTCGCCCTGTGACTGTTTCAACTCCGGAAACAGTGACCAAAATCAACCAAATTGTGCGCGCAGATAACTGAATGTGTTCCAGAGGGTCAGACTGTCAACCAGACTTCCTATTTGTCAGTTTTGGCAACACTGCGAGAACGAGTTCGTAAGAAACAGTCCGAGTTTTGGACGAACAACTCGTGGATTTTGCACCAGGACAACGCACCTGCCCATAACGCACTATCTGTGAAGCAGTATTTGGCCAGTAAGTGCACTCCAGTGCTGGAAAACTCGCCGTACTCACCAGATTTGGCACAGTGCTACTTTTTTTGTTTCCGAAAATGAAATCTGGTTTGAAAGGGACCCGATTTGTGTCGATGGAAGCGGTAAAGCAAAAAACGGCAGAGCTCATAAAGGCCCTCACCAAAGAAGACTTCCAGCACTGCTTCGATCAATGGAAAAAATGTATAGAAAGGTGTGTGGCGAGGGAGGGGAGTATATTGAGAGGCAGCATTCGAATGTAGAATAATTTTTATAATAAAACACTTTTTCGTAACCAGTCTCGTTATTTAATAGCCAGACCTCGTACTAACAATAATGAAACGGTTTTCGAATAGCCGAATTTTTAACCAGTAGGTACCTCGGTAGCTCATTTTGTAGATCATTCATGTAGTAAGAGGAGGTCCCTGGTTTAATTGCAGGTAGGTAAAATCTTTTTGTTATCTTATTTTTCTTATTTATTCCATGCCCTAAGGTTACTAAACTCATTCGTTATCTGAACTGGATTGTAATTCTCTGTTAAAAATTTCAAATAGGAAACCTAAATTTATATAAAATATCGTATGTTGCTCGTCGCCAAGTTGTCAAACGATAAAATCGCCAAGCAAAACTTTTACTATACTACGCCGTAATTTAATGGTGGCAGGTCCGCTGAGGGCCATTAATAGTACGGGGACAGCTTTAAATAAATTAGCTTACTTTTGATAAAATATCTAGCTAACGAGCTAAAAGCTCCATACTGCACTAAAGATAATAAGCATGTTGTAGACTCCAAGATTTTGTTTGTAGATACATACAGGGTCTCTAGTACATACGGGCTTAAATTATAATGTATAATAGCTATGTGGAACTTTTAAGCACTTTGCTGAATTTCTAAGAAAGATCGTAATATCTGATATCTTGAAAAAGAAATTAAGCTAGGTTGTTTTTCGTAGCTTTTCTAGTCATTTAATTAGCCGCCAGTACCATGAGGAACAGTTACTATCCTGTGTACAGATGTTACATTGCTACTTTCACCATACCCGACTCCCTGCGGTTTATGTTTTTATTTATAACCCTGAGCTTGGCACCCTTAACAAGTGCGAACTATCAAGACCATAAAGTACCTGAAATCTATAACTCAAGACAAGCAAAGCACACACTTCGATAGATGGAAGACTAGAAGAAGCAGGGCCCTTATCTGTTCTGCAGAGTGTTTTTGGAAAACAACAACATTCAGGGTTAAATTAGTAGTAGATATTTGAAAGTTTCTTAGGGTCCATCTCACCGACTTTTTTTTCGTTATTTAGCTTAAAGCGTTTCTTAATATAATCATAATATGACGTAATAAGGAACACTTAAGGCTAAGTAACAAAAAAAAAGTCGGTGCGATGGGCTATTAGCACTCCAGGGCTCCTTAAAAAGCTAAATGTATTTTATACTTCTTCTGAAGGCAAGGATTTAAAGTCTTCTGAAGTAACCAAACCCTTTTTATATTGTTATTTTTAGGAAGTATTGAAATGAAATCGTAGCAGAATTCCGCGTGAAATGCACACAGATCTTAAAGAGGCTTGCTCAGGATCAGAACAACAGTCTCTTATGGACTAATGAAATGCCACCTCATGAAAGAGCTGAATGATTGGAAAAAGCCTTAAACTGAATTCGTTGCTAAAAGAAGTGTCTGTCTGAAAGTGCATAAGGACCATATAGAGACTAACAGGAAACAAGATCATCATACTGATACGGCTTTCAGAACAAGGGCATTAAAGATAACGCACACACTTAAAATGGCTCAGTACTAAAGAGCCAAGAGATCTACAAATCAACAGGGAAACCAGAAGACAGCTAAGGAATTTAATACGCAGCAAGATCTGTCAGCCTCTCCGAGGATTGACATAGAAATACGTGGAGAGGAAGTAATCATCGAAAAAGAAATATTAAAGAATAGTATTAAAAAGCTTAAATCCGGAAAAGCTAGCAGACCTGAAGGAAATAAACGCCAAAAATGCTCAAATATAGATCAGAGAAACTACTGGAAAATGTTACTAATATTATCAATCAATGCATAAACTGACATCCAGTACCTGATGATTGGAAAATTGCATTCATATATTCAATACATAAAAAAGGACAAGCTCGATTGCAACAATTACTACAGAGGAATTTTAGTAACCAGTAACTCTAAGTCCATTGTACGGTAGGATTCTTAGAGATCTAATAGAGAATGATTTTCATGAACAAGAAGAAGAAGAGCCAAGTGGGTTTCGTGCTGGCAAATCTTGTAGTGATAAGGTTTTTTTTCTTAAACAAGTAAATGGGAAAAGGAGTGCCAGAAATATAGAGACTCATGTTACCTTTATGGACCTACAAAAAGTATATGATACCTTTCCAGTAGAAAAACTGTGGACAGTGTTACAGCAAACTTATATCAATCATACATACATAAAAGCGATAAAAGAACTATACAAAGGGTCAAAATCTAAAAATAAAATTGGAATTCGACTTTCAAAAGAATTCCTGGTAACGAAAGGCTTAAAACAGGGATGTTGTATCCCTCCAACACTTTTTAAAATATTTATATCGTAGTAGCCCTAAAAAACTGAAAACGCAAAGTACGCGGCATGGGAATTCAACATAACGGCCGATTTACCATATACACACCACAGTTTGCTGACGACTAAGTAATTGCACCGAATGATAAAGAAGTCATGGAGTATGAGAAAGTTTTCGGTAGAATACCAAAAGTGGGGGTTAACAGTGAACGTCGACAAGACACAGTATTTATGTATTGCAAACGAATCAAGTGAGTTGGGTGTCACATTTGATAAGACAGGAACAGACTGTAAAGAACTGGAAAAAAGAATAGTGAAAGCAAAAAAAAGGTTATTGGATGTCTTAACACTATGTTACGTGGCAAAGAGATAAAAAGAATGTTATATTTAACATATATGAAACAATGGTCAAAAACACGCTGTTGTATGAAATAGAGACTTATCGCGTAACAGAAAAATACAAAACAAAAATGGTACGGCCATGTACAATGGATGAACGACGAAAGATTACCAAAGCAGGTCCTAGAATGGCAACCAATATGGCGCAGAAAAAGATGGCGTCATAAACTAGAATGGCAACAGTCAATCCAAAGATCAATTAGTCAGAAAAACCTGACACTAGATAATTGTCAGAATCGAAGGAGCTGGAGAATAAGCATCAGACAACGTAGAAAAACGTTCTAAACCGACATAGTAGTAGTAACAATTAGCTAGCCATTATAAATATATCAGATCAACACACGCTACTCTATAGCTATTATTCCAGACGCATCAATACCCTGACTATTTCAGAGTCCTTTATCGACGAGCATAATCAAGACTGCATTGGATGGGTTGTCCTTTGTAAAATGTGTGGCGTCGACATTTAGTCCCACTTAGGATAACAAAGGTAAATGCCCTCCCAATAGGGTTGCCTACCCGTCAGTGGCGGTTATTTAATAAGGGCTGCGGGGCTGCACCACCGACTAATTTTGAGTACAGAAATGTATATTTTTTACTACAGAATATTTTAGTCCTTTTTTTGTCTCACTAATTAGGGGCTACATGCCTACAACATTTGTATAATTGATACAAGGCTCTTCTCGGGTGCTAGCCTGCGTTTTTAATTCGGTCTCTTCTCGTGGTGTGCTGGGCGTTCTGCGCGGTGTAGAGGCGCGGTGGATTGTGTCGGGTCTGTTAATCAAACTACCCCGAATAAAGGATGGATTGAATACAGATTGTACCACATAATTAAAAGTATAGAACTATTTAACTGACGTCGAGGCCATGCAAAATTTTAGAAAATCGGAGTAGTCTCCCGTTTATATTAAAAAGAGATGAGAACTGCAAATTTATACCTAGTTGAGTGTTTACACAATTTACGGTATACTTTTATGAGTAAATATTTATTTTATTTTTTTGCCAAAGCAATGATTGAATATTTTGCCAATAAAAAAGACAGACGCATCGAACTTGTATATAAAAATGATAAAATAAGTGACTGTTACCAAATACCATCTATTACCTTTATACTATATGTACAAAGTGTTAATATAATAAACCTCAACAATTAAAAGTGTACTAATAAACAAATCGCTCGAACGCTTTAAAAATAAAACTTAAAATATGTGTTTTACGTTCGATTAATGTGACTATACAAAATCTAAAAAATAGGTAGGTAAGTTTTTATTATTTCTAACACTTTTTTTTTTAAATTTGTCTTTGTTCCCACTTTGCAGAAGAAGACCTTTTAAACCTCACGCGCCGCTACTGCTACCCGTCCTGATTTCTCAGGACAGTCCTGATTTTTGGCAAAATGTCCTGCATGCTGACAACACCCTTATCAGAACAGCAAATATCCTTATTGTTTTGAGCATAGAAAAATAAAATGCTTGTGAAATCGGTAAAGTCTCAATCAAATCTGATTTCAATAGAAAAAGTGTAATTTCAATTGTTCATATAATTTACATTTCTTAGTCTGATTTAGTGTAAAAATATTTAATGTTATCATATTTTCCAATATTGATACCCCGAATACAGATAATGTCATCAAAAAAATTGTAAAAATATTATTTTTATCATTTTTAAGAGATTTCCAACGATGTATTACAACATCAATTTATGCTACATGTAATGCAAATATTTCATTTTTTTTTAAACATTCCTATAATGATAATGTAATTAGCGTGGTGGGGAGAGTAACTATGATTGAGTGTCTCTCCATGCTTTTTTGTATTAGTATATTGACAAGCATCATGAAACTGGTAACAGGGAAGTGAAATATTTTTGTGGTATTTTTATTAGATCGGTAGTTGTTAGTAAATAAGTACATACTAAATATGTAATGCCTTTAAAATTAAGAAGATTTTTTAAACTGGTAATTTAAAAAAAATTAAGATATTTTATGTTTTATTTTTTGATAACAGTTTGTGGATGGAGGTCTCTTGACTGGACAAAATCTTTTTTAACAGAAAGAAAACAATATGTATCTCTACAAAATATTGACCAAGAAAGTAATATTAGAAACTTTACATCAAATAAATTAAATATTTCAACAGGAGTACCACAGGGTTCAATTCTGGGCCCCAAATTTTTTATATTATTTATTAATCAGTTTGAAAACACAGATCCCGAAGCTCTGTTTGCGGCTTTCGCTGATGACCTCGGTTACTTTAGATAAGTCTGATACAGTTCTTGAAGACAAATGTAGTAATCTGGTTCAAAATATTAACAGTTGGTTCTCTGATCATTCTCTCTACTTAAATCCCTCCAAAACAACGCTTATGCGATTTCATCATGCACAAAAAAATACAACTGAGTTGGAAATTAAGTTGGACGATGAAATAATCTCTTTTGGTGACACTAATAAATTTCTTGGCCTATACATCGATAAAAACCTAAACTGGAAAACACATTGTGAATATCTAATACCAAAAGTAAACTCTCAAAGTTATGTGTTAAGACTGTTAAAAACTATTTTAACAAAACAACAACTAACTCAGGTTTATTTCGCAAATGTTGACTCAAGGCTAAGATATCTGGGGTTGTTCAACTCACTCTGAGGATGTTTTCATTGCAAAAAAACGGTGTATACGTTCACTTGCAGGAATACCAACGACGCAGAGTTGTCAAGAATATTTTAAAGATTTTAATATTTTAACTGAACCGTCTTTGTTCGTTTATGAAATTTGTTTGTATGTTTTTATTAATTATGATAAATTTGAAAGAAACATAGCTATGACTAACGTACACATATCTGTAAGTCTAAGTTGATATACCGTGCCCCTCATAATATAGGCCCTCTCCTTTTTAATAATTTACCATATAATATTAAGACCTGTAAATCACTAAATCAATTTAAATGTAAATTAAAAAGCTTTTTATTAGAAAAATGTTTTTATCGTGTAGATGAATTTTAAAACATTATAATATAGGGCCAATAGACTGATAAGTAAAAAAAAAATATTATTTTTCCCTTCTCTTTTTAGGTTAGTATAAGTATGACTATTCCTATACGATTGTATGATTGTCTTATGGAAATAAGCGATGTGTATTGATGTTCTGATTTTGGATCAAATGTCCTGGCAATTTAAACAAATGTCCTGACAAACCTAAATTCAAAGTTGGCAACCCTACCTCCGAAGCCCTTTGCAGTTAGAGGCAAATTATTATTAAATTATAAATCAAGCCCGAAAGTAGATGGCTGGAAGTAAATATGAAAGGTCAAAGATTAATTGGATAATGTGTAGAAAACAAAGACATGTCAAATCATCGCAGAAGGCTCTTCTTTACAAAGCATACTTTTATAACTTTTTATGAAAAAAAAGTTTAATACATAATTTCTATGTTATCATCAAAAACATATGAATCGTAAGACGTTCAGCTCCCTCTATAAAAATGCACTCGCCTTTTAAAGAAAATAATAAGCTCATCGTAGGTAAAAATCAATACGCCGAAAGACTGAAGATCTCTATTTAAATGATATCATAACAAAAACATTTCATGTAAAAAAAAGCCAAGTACGCAAAAATGGTATTCCGTAAAAAGGATTGAGATAAAAGTAACGTCAAGTCCTGCAACATAAATTTGAAAATTAAAGGTTTTTACTAGTTTGCATATGTTTTTCTAAACTTGGCTATCCTTCTCCTATCCTTTTTTAAAGGATTTGGATAATATTTCAGTTTCAAAGTAGTAAAATATGTGGAATATTTTATCCTGCCAAAGTTCAGCTCTCTAGCGTTTCTGGAAGTAAGCAATGCAACTTTTAGATAATTTTAAATGTATGAAGGAACTAAATTAAAATTTTGGTGTTTTTAAATTTCTTCCTATAGTTTTAAATAGCATAAAGGGTGGTTAATATTATTTTTCTGAATTGTGTTTTCGGTGAAACCTCTTTTAGTTTTTATTTTGTAATTCTTTTACATTCATTGGTTAATTCTCTCGGTCTACTACGTGAAGTGGAGAGCTGAGATATAGCATAAACAATAAAGGGTGGTTAAAATTATTTTTCTGAATTGTACTTTTTGGTAAAACCTCTTTTAGTTTTTATTTTGCATTTTTTTTGGCTAATTCACCCGGTCTACTACGGGGAGTGGAGAGTTGAGATATAAGATAAACAATAAAGGGTGGGTAATATTATTTTTCTGAATTGTATTTTCGGTGAAACCTCTTTTAGATTTTATTTTGCAATTTTTTTACATTTATTAGCTAATTCTCCCGGACTGCTACGGGGAGTGGAGAGTTGAGATATAGCATAAACAATAAAGGGTGGTCAATATTATTTTTCTGAATTGTATTTTCGGTGAAACCTCTTTTAGTTTTTATTTGGCAATTTTTTTACATTTATTGGCTAATTCTCCCGGTCTACTACGGGAAGTGGAGAGCTGAGATGTAGCATAAACAATAAAGGGTAGTTAATATTATTTTTCTGAATTGTACTTTTGGTGAAACCTCTTTTAGTTTTTATTTTGCAATTTTTTTACATTTATTGGCTAATTATCCCGGACTACTACGAGGAGTGGAGAGTTAAGATATAACATAAACAATAAAGGGTGGCCAATATTATTTTTTTAAATTGTATTTTCGGTGAAACCTTTAGTTTTTATTTTCCATTATTTTTTTTTCATATATTGGCTATTTCTCCGGGAGTGGAGAGTTAAGATATAGCATAAACAATAAAGGGGGGTTAATATTATTTTTCTAAATTGTATTTTCGGTGAAACCTCTTTTAGTTTTTATTTTGCAATTTTTTTGCATTCATTGGCTAATTCTCCCGGCCTACTACGGGAAGTGGAGAGTTAAGATATAGGACAAACAATAAAGGGGGGTCAATATTATTTTTCTGAATTCTATTTTTGGTGAAACCTCTTTTAGTTTTTATTTTACAATTTTTTTACATTTATTGGCTGATTCTCCCGAACTACTACGAGGAGTGGAGAGTTAAGATATAGGATAATCAATAAAGGGTGGTTAATATTATTTTTCTAAATTGTATTTTCGGTGAAACCTCTTTTAGATTTTATTTTGCAATTTTTTTACATTTATTGGCTGATTCTCCCGGTCTACTACGGGGAGTGGAGAGTTGAGATATAGCATAAACAATAAAGGGCGGTCAATATTATTTTTCCGAATTGTATTTTCGGTGAAACCTCTTTTAGTTTTTATTTTGCAATTTTTTTACATTTATTGGTTAATTTTCCTGGACTACTACGGGGCGTGGAGAGTTAAGATATAGCACAAACAATAAAGGGTGGTCAATATTATTTTTCTGAATTGTATTTTCGGTGAAACCTCTTTTAGTTTTTATTATGCCCTTTTTTACATATATTGGCTAATTCTGCCGGTCTACTACGGGGATTGGAGAGTTCAGATATAGCATAAACAATAGAGGGTAGTTAATATTACTTTTCTGAATTGAATTTTCGGTGAAATCTCTTTTACATTTTATTTTGCAATTTTTTTACATTTATTGGCTAATTCTCCCGGTCTACTACGGGGAGTGGAGAGTTGTGATATAGCATAAACAATAAAGGGTGGTCAATATTATTTTTCTGAATTGTATTTTCGGTGAAACCTCTTTTAGTTTTTATTTTGCATTTTTTTTACATTTATTGGCTAATTCTCCCGGTCTACTACGGGAAATGGAGAGTTGAGATATAGCATAAACAATAAAGGGTGATCAATATTATTTTTCTGAATTGTATTTTCGGTGAACCCTCTTTTAGTTTTTATTTTGGAATTTTTTTACATTTATTGGCTAATTCTCCCGGACTAGTACGGGGAGTGGATAGTTAGGATATGGAATAAACAATAAGGGGTGGTCAATATTATTTTTCGGAATTGTATTTTCGGTAAAATCTCTTTAAGATTTTATTTTGCAATTTTTTTACTTTTATTGGCTGATTCTCCCGGCCTACTACGGGGAGTGGAGAGTTAAGATATAGCATAAACAATAAAGGGTGGTCGATATTATTTTTCTGAATTGTATTTTCGGTGAAACCTCTTTCAGTTTTTATTTTACAATTTTTTACATTTATTGGCTGATTCTCACGGTCTACTACGGGGAGGGAAGAGTTAAGATATAGCATAAACAATAAAGAATGGTCAATATTATTTCTCTGAATTGTATTTTCGGTGAAACCTTTTAGATTTTATTTTGCAATTTTTTTTACATTTATTGGCTAATTCTCCCGGACTACTACGGGGCGTGGAGAGTTAAGATATAGCACGAACAATAAAAGTTATCTACTGCTTTATTCCAGCTGTATATGCAAAACTTAAAAAAAGACAACCACCGTCTGCACTTGGTTGTTTTGAAAAATATTTACTCAGGCAAATTCAGGAAAAATGCATATTTTTCTTTCGACTTTTCTTTTTGTGCCTTCCAATGCACCTATTTCGGTTTCATAAATGTCTTGTCAGTTTACTTCTTCAATCTCCTTTGGCTTTTTAAGTAAAACAATATGTACTTCACGGACAATTTGGTGCGGTGCCAGACGAGCAAAACGATTTTGCCCCACGTCACGTCATTCTTAATTTTATTGTAGGAATTTTTTAATACGTATTAGGACGTATTCACATAACACCGCACCGGCAACGTACCGGCGCGGCGCCGTTCGGGCCGGCTAGGAGAATAGATAGTTGTGCTACGTATTTTTACGTAAGCATGAGATTTGACAGATACGCAAGCGCACTACGTCACACCGTCGTCAAGGTCACGTTAGGAGTTTACGTATTTACGTTAGCTTACGGCAGTCTGCGGGCACCTTAACGTTACCAAATAGAATTGGTTGATTGACCGAACGAAAAATGAGGCCTAGACGATAATTTTCGCTTCCAGTACAAACGATTCTTTGCAAATATATTCCTACTGTAGTTGAAAAGACAAAAAACAAAATTGTAACATCAAAAAAACACATTGCCGCATTCCATATTCTCTGCTATTAGTAGACTTGTTATGGTAACGTAAAAACATTCAACTTAAACTCAAATTTGGAACAAAACGTAGAGCGCTTAACGTGCAGTTTTACGTAAAAATACGTAGCACAACTTAAACTATCTAATATCTATGGATCTGAGTATGTCTGTCCGTAACACGATAGCTCCTAAATCGCTGAACCAATTTATGTTAATGAGTTTTTGACAGTTTAATAATGGCTGGTCAAAATCCATTTATGCTAATGACAGTTTTTGACAGTTTAATAATTGAAAATAACGTAATTTTTTAACGGAGCATCGCATTAATTTACGGTTTTCATATTTTCATTTCTAAGAGATTTACAAAAACTATTTTTAAGGCTGATATAAGTTTAGTTTCATCATCGCGTGCGACAGTCATAAAACGGTACGAAAAATCTTTTTGCGTTCCAGGTCGACGTTGTACTGTTATCGGACAGTCAGTTTTCCGTTGAATCAAGCCACTTGAACTGGTTTCGGACTCCTCTGAAATACAAGGACTGAAGACAGGCGCATTAGAAATGATTGCTCTCTCTCTCTCTTGTCTTTGTCTATGTTTATCATATGTTGCACTGGAAAAATGTATGTAAAACACACTGAGATAAAATTACATTGAATTAACATTTGTCTGAGAAAATTAAAAAAACAGAAAATAAACCAAACAATTAAAATTTTTGTCAAAATAAATTGAGTTTCACAACCAATTTTAATACTTGACAAAATGCCGGGTAAACCACGTAAATATACAAATATTTTTTAAATTTCCAAAAAAAATTGTGCAATATCTGTAGCATGTGTTGATTTTTTTGCAAGAACCTCTTAATTTACGAGACTGCGGATCGTGTAGGTATACCACATGGAAAAAGCTATACTGACCATAGGGTAGCCTGCTTAGAAAAAGTATAACTAGTTTAGCAGGTGATTGGATAGGAATAGAAACATAAGGGTTTACCCTGATCGCAGCGGTGACCTGTGAACTAAAAGCTAAAAGAAGAGGGGTAACACCGGATGTGAAATTTTATACCAGATTTGGCGGAAGAACAAACGACTCCGCTTGAAGGCATCGACATTAAGGTCATTTACTATATATACCTACCCAAGTTTAAGCTACAAAATATGATTTTACTAACTTCTTAGAAGTATCACGATCTCTATTTCCTAAAAATGAATAAAATTACAAAAACTTTGTGAATATTAAGGCTTTCTTTAATACCTATGTAGGTAATTTCACAAATATTTTGTGATAATCAAATTACAACATACAAATATATAAATTTTACATAAAACTTATTAAATATTTTTTCATATGCATTTTAAAGAACTAAAATTAAAAATATATTATGATAATCCTATGTAATTGTGTAATCGTGTTTGTGTGCAACTTTAATTTCGTGCTCTCGAGTTTATACGTTGCCTTCGATCTATCTTTACGCGAGACAACAAACCTACCCTTTCTTTTAGTCGCGTGACTTTGAATTTAACTCTCGCATATGATCACATGCCTGAAGTAAATCGATCACTACCCGAACAGCATTTCGTTTTTGGACAGTTATTTGGTCGGTTCATTCATTCAACTGGGCGCCGGGCCAACTCGGCGCCGGACTAAAAAAATTTTTTTCAATAAAATGTGCAGATGAAAAACAAAATAGATATATTATTTATACAAAAAAAAATTTTACGCAATTTTCTTGAAATTTGGTTTTGTTAAGTATATTTAAATCCATTAAGTCGAGTGTTGAAATTTGGTAGGTGTAGTGTTTGGTAACCTGGTAACACTACAATTTACGTTTTTTATTACAACAATGGCTGATCCAAAATGGCGGATTTCTTTAGTTTTAAATCGATTTGTCTCAAACTTGAAAGTTTGGAGTGCCTGAGATCACTTAATACAGTTTTGTCCTCAAACTTAAAAAATTCAAAATGGCGAATCCAAAATGGCGGATTTTCTTATTTACTAACCGATTTATCTCAAACTTACTTCCTAAATTTTGATATAAACTTATAAATAATTCAAAATGGCGAATATTGGCCATTTTGGATCGGCCATTTTGATTTCTTTAAGTCTGAGCAAAAAATTTTGTTAAATGACCTCAAGCAATGTAATATTTTAAGTTTGAGACAAATCGGTTCGTAAATAAGAAAATCCGCCATTTTGGATCGGCCATTGTGATTTGTTTAAGTTTGAGTAAAAAATATTATCAAATGATCTCAAGCAATGTAATATTTCAAGTTTGAGACAAGTCGGTTCGTAAATAAGAAAATCCACCATTTTGGATCGGCTATTGTGATTTGTTTAAGTTTGAGTAAAAAATATTGTTAAATGATCTCAAGCAATGTAATATTTCAAGTTTGAGACAAGTCGGTTCGTAAATAAGAAAATCCGCCATTTTGAATTTTTTAAGTTTGATGATAAAACTGTATTAAGTGTTCTCAGGCACTGCAAACTTTCAAATTTGAGACAAATCGGTTTAAAAATTGACTTAATGGATTTAACTTTACTTAACAAAACCAAATTTCAAGAAAATTGTTTAAAATTTTTTTGAAAGATTTTTTTCTATAAATAATATAATATCTATTTTGATATTCAGCTGCACAGTTTATAGAAAAAACATTTTTTAGTCCGGCGCCGAGTTGGCCCGGCGCCCAGTTGGCGACGCTCAGTTGTCCTAGACCGTTTTAAAACAGTCCTCGAACTGCATTGCGTGCGCTTTGAGATTTTTCGGACGGTTTTATGACTGTAGAACGGCCTGATGGAACAAAAGTGTGCTAATGGGCTAGGAAGGTACCAGATCCATCATGGATCCATTTATTTTTTGATAAGACGATGATTTGATTTTTGTTGAAAGGTACATGTTGGTATTGTGTGCATAAAAGATGCTCTAGATTTTTATAAGCCATCAGAGGGTATTCACACTGAATACGTCTGCTGTGCTAAGGGGACCGATAGCGCTGAATGCATTCTCACTTAACCTCTTTTTATTGAAACGTAATAGAAATTATTTCTGAAGAATAAAACAAAAATCTATCAACTTATTTAATAAAAAACAATTAATAAAAAAACCCTCAACTGCGTTGAACAAGTTATTTCAAAATTTGTTTATTTCCAACTTTTAGGTTTAATTCTTATTTAGCCGTATAAAAAGCACTATGCATTTACAAATAATTTAGCTTTACCCAAAAAGTACATGTAGATTTTCTATGGACGCAAACAGTGTTACCTTGCATTAAGTGATGGTGGGGGAGGAGAGAGGGAGGAGGGAACTAGTAAAATGGTGTCGAAAAAAATCATAAAGCGTGTGCAGAAAGAATTTTTAAAATCGCTCTATATTTGTGAAAGTTATAGCTACAACTAATACTAATAAGGAGGGAGGGGAGAAGAGAGGGAGGGGAAAACTAGTAGTGATGTTGGAAAAAAGTTTTCAAGCGTGTGCAGAAAGAACTTTGGAAATCGCTTTATATTTGTGAAAGTTATAGCTATAACTACTACTTATAAGGATGGCGGGGAGGAGAGAGGGAGAGGGGGGGAAGAACTAGTAAAATGGTGTTTGAAAAAAAATCTGAAAGCGTATACAGAAAGAATTTTTGAAGTCGCTCTATATTTGATAAAAAAATCGGTTCAGCCGTTCAGCCTCTAGCGTGACACAAACATATTTACTTACATACATACAACAATGAATTTTTCCGTTAGTAATTTAAGAATTTGTCAGTGATTTTACTGGTTCCCTACAGCTCACACAAGGACAGAATAACAATTTGGCGCGACAAAAATCTAAAATTTGATTTTATGTGACAATATGATCAGAAATGCTTATGAGGCATATATTCAATGCTTATTTTGCAAAAACATGCATAATAAATGTTATTTGAAGTTAAGTATTTTAGTTAAAAAGAAAACAATTGCATACTAAAGCTTCCTCGGAACTGTACAGTCTTACAGTAGTAGAATTAGAGGCTGCATTGTTTACCATTTTCATTTTTTTAAGCCGTCTGGGCGAAGTTTTAAGTGCTAACTTCATAACTTGGGCGGCAGTTCTTTTACCTGACTTTTCCAAGCTTGTTTCTGCTGCTAAGCATAGCTGCTCTGGACTGAGATTTGATACAATCGATTGCACATGTCTTTGTTTACCGCGTTTACAACTCTCTTCAAATGATTTTTTTGGTGGTGCTGAAGCTATATGCTGTAGTGGCTGCCTCATATTTGGAAGTTTTATGTAATCATCAAGCCATTTTATATGTGTGTTAATAAATGTACATGTATTTACAATCACGCCATTTCGCCAATAGCTTTGTGACAAAGACTATTATTAAAAGTTGTATTTGTTTTACGTAGTTTTTAGAAAGTTCACTAACCCCAAATTTATCCACAATATACTGTACTAACTGTTCATTGCACTCTGATGACGATAGCTTAAAAAATTGTTTATTTTTCAACACTATAAATAGCTCCCTTCTCTTAATCTGCATTTTTTTACAACGGGATCGTTTCCACAACTACCTAAAAATAATGTGCTCAATGCAAAAAACACCAGATAAAAACTTGGATCCGCCATTTTGATTTTAAATTAAGAAGTTTAAGTTAAAAATTAAAGAAGAATGATATATTTTTTTTAATTTGAGTCAAAAGTCACAATTAGCGAAAGTCCCCTAAAGGTTTATATTTGATACATATCGACTCTTAAATTGGAAAGGCCGCCATTTTGGATCGGTCATTATACGTTTTTTAAGTTTAAATCAAAAATTGTATTAAGTTACCTTAAGCAGTGCAAGTTTTTAAATTAAAGGCAAATTGGTTGTCAAATAAATAAGCCCGCCATTTAAAATCCATTATATTTTTTATAAATAAATAAATAAGTTATATTGTCAACGAAACCCTATACCAAATTTCAAGTCCCTAGCTCATCGGAAAGTATCTGAAATAGCTGTCGCAAAATTGGAAACAAAAATTTGCAGAAAAACAAATATACGAATTCAACTAAAATAAGGCCATCAAAACAAGTTTAAAAAATTTATACACTATTTTACCATTTTTTACAATAAAACCAGGCCAGATATTTTTACAAAACTATATTAATACAAAGAATCGAAGTCCCTTATTAGGTGAATATATAAATTTGTAGTTTACAAAAGTATTAAGAAAATTATGTTATCAAACAAAAAACTATGAAATTCAAAAGAAATACAATTTTAGGAGATGGAAACTGTCTTTTTAGATCTGTAAGTAAATTTTTATTTAATTCCGAAGATAAACACTATGAAATAAGAAACAAAGCAGTCCTATATATTGATCAAAATTGGAATAATTTTCAAAATTTTTTAACAAATCAAATTTGTAAAAATGTTTATTTACAAAAAATGGGTACAAATGGAACATATGGTACGGCAATCGAATGCACTGCTCTTTCAGAGACATACGAACTAAATTTTTTCATTTACAAAATTCAAAATCAATGTAACGATGAAATCTTTAATTTTGATGAACCAACAGACATTCTTCATAATAAATTTTCTAAAACAATCCATCTTTTGTTTTCTGGGAATCCGGATCAGGGTCATTTTGATCTTTTAAATGAGGTCTCAAACGATACGACCGCAGAAAACCAATGCCAAACTTGTTTAAAATATTTTAAGAATTCAAATGGTTTAAAAATTCATATTAAAAAAACTCATCAAAAATTGCAAGATTCAATAAGTCAAATGTATGATTCATCAAACTCTACATTAGAAGGAAATAATTTAACATTTGATTCGAAACAAGAATATAACAGTAATGTATTCAAATGTTCAGAATGTAAGCAAAGCTTTATATATCTTTCAAACCCTAAACCAGGACAAACTTTTGGTACTGAATGTGACCTTTGCAAAATTATTATTTGTAAAAACTGTTCAAAAATATCTAATACTGAATATAAAACAATCACATTAAAAAATCGAAAAATGATTTTCCTCTGTTCTAAGTGTACGAATTCCTTACAATCCATTCCAAAATTACAAGAAGAAATTTGTATTCTCAAGAGGGAGATAAAAACTTTAAAAGACAGTAACAAACAAAGCCAACCGAGTCTCAATATAACTCAAAAAGAACTAACTATTGCTAATATGAAAAACAACAAATTAGATAAAGACACCTTGTTATATAACTCTAAAGACCCTCTTACTTTATTATCAAAAGAAAAGACAATATCTACATTCCAAAGGTTGAAAATGAAAAAAAATAATCAAAAAACTATTCCGAAAAAAATAGATAAAGAATTATCTTTAAATCAAAATTCTGCCCAACAACATATACTACAAAATTATAACTCTACACCACATCAACAACCCAATAAATCAAATATTTATAAAACTGATAACTCACCAAAAATAAAAATTATCGGAGATCATTTTGGAAGAGGATGTGCAACCAAACTTCAAGAAATTATGGAAATTGGAAAATTCAGTATCGAATCATACTTAACACCGAATTTGCCTATCTCAAAACTAATATCCAGAACAGCAGATACTTATAAAGAACTTAAATCTACAGACCATCTAATTTTGTTCCTCAATAGGGACACAGAAGAAATAATTAACAATCCAAGGTATTTAAAAAATTTGTTAAACATAGGTAAAATAACTAATCTTATTATTTGTGTAAAGAAAAAATCATTTTATTTTAACATAATTCCTTTTATTAACCAATTTATGTTTCAAAACAGAAACATATCTATTCAAATTATTAATATGTTTGATTTTAATTCAAGATATAATTTTTATAAACATTTGGCTGATCGTATTAAAAGTAATTTAAAATACAATAATATTGTTTTAAAAACTTTAACGTTTACCAATTTTGAAACTAATTTGTTTTCAAAAAAAACTGCCAATTTAGAAGAAATAAACAAACCCACTATTTACAAGTCTTTTTTAGTCTAAACTCTGATCAATTAATTAGTATTTTTTATTTAAATATTCAATCAATAAGAAATAAAACAAACCAATTAACAGTTTTATTAAATAATCTTAAATATCCTGGTATATTACTCCTTACTGAACACTGGCTAAATAGTGATGAACCCTTGTACTTACCTGAATATGTTATAGTATCAAAATTTTGTAGAACAAACTTCAGAGGAGGAGGAACTATTGCATTGATTAATAGATATATTTTTGAAACTCTGGAATTTGTAACATTTGACAAATATAACAACATGTTAATTGAAAAAGAATTTGAATTTACAATTATTTTTTCAAAAAAAATTAATTTATACATTATCTGCTTATACCGTACTCCAGAAAACAATACTAACATAATTAATAATTTTATCAAAAATTTGGAAAGTTTATTATATAAATTTCCTTCAAAAAGTAAAATTCTTTTAACTGGAGATTTAAATATAGATTATTTAGATAAAAATAATAATTTTACATTAATACTTCAATATTTATTATCTTCATTTAATATTAAAATGCATATTAGCTCTCCAACTAGAACAACCTCTAATTCATCAACAACAATAGACTATATTTGTACAAATTTTCTTGATGATCTTAGTTATGAGATCTCGGACCCAGGTTTCTCTGACCATAGCTATATTTTTGCAATATGCCCTATCAAAATTGACCTTGTCAAAAAAGAAAATAACATGAAAAAAAGAATATTTAGCAAAAGAAATTTTAATAACTTTAAACTCCACTGTCAAAATTTTCAATGGAACTTCATTAATAATTCGAATGACCCACTTAATGATTTTCATGATAATCTTTGTAAAATTGTGGATAAAAGCTTTCCTCTTCAACATGTTAAAAATAAACCAAAAAGAAAAAACTGGATTACGTCTGGTATTCGTTTATCTTCAAAAAATTTACGTTTTCTTCATACCTTAACAAAATTTTATCCTAATACTGACTTCGTAATAAACTATTTTAAAATATATAAGAAAACATATCGTAAAGTAATACATCATGCAAAAAGGAAGTTTTATGAAAATCGTATCAATAACTCAACAAATTTCCAAAAAGAATGTTGGTCTGTTGTCAATGAATTTACTAATCGAAATAAACTTTCAACTGACATAAATACTGATTTATTACCAAATGATTTGAATGATTTTTATTGCTCTGTTGCAGAAAATATTACTAAAAAAATTAGCTGTAATGTTGATCCCATTTCATACCTTAACGATATCAACATAACTAATGCGTTTATATTATATGAAACAAATCCTGATGAAATTAAATATACTTTAAATTTAATAAAAAATAAATCTTCTACTGGCATAGATGGTATTTCCTTAAATATACTAAAAGAATTACCTTTTATTGCAATTAAAACATTATCTGAAGCTATAAATCATTCATTTTTATTGGGATATTTTCCTTCTTGCCTTAAACTTGCTAAAATAATTCCAATATATAAAGGAGGTGATAAAAATACACCATCTAATTTTAGGCCAATATCTCTTTTATCAACTCTTTCAAAATTAATAGAAAAACTTATCAAATCGCGTTTAGAATTATATTTTTGTGAAAATAATATGATTAATATTAATCAATTTGGTTTTCAGAGAAATAAAAATACAAATGATGCAATATTCTTTTTTATGAAACAATTATTAAACAGTATTAATTATAACGAACATGCGGCTGCAATTTTTTGTGATATTTCTAAAGCTTTTGATTGTGTTAATCATGAAATTCTTCTTAAAAAATTATTTATTTATGGAATAAGAAACAACGCTTTAAGTTGGTTTAAATCATACTTATCTAATCGCCTTCAATTTGTGTCAATAAACAATTTAAATTCAAATAAAAATAATATTCAATGTGGTGTTCCTCAAGGTTCAGTACTAGGACCAATACTTTTTTTAATTTACATTAATGATTTACTAAATATTAAAATTTCTGGTTATTTTACAATATTTGCAGATGATACTACTATCCTTTGGAAAAATAAAAATATAGATGTTCTCTGGAATAATATAAAAAATGATATTATTTGTATAAAAACTTGGTTTGAATCAAACCAACTATCCCTTAATTTTTCAAAAACATATGTAATTGGTTTTAAAGAAATATCTCAACAAATTATAAATATAAATAATAATAAAATTAATACTACAGATAATATAAAATTTTTAGGACTTAACATAGACGAAAATTTAAAATTTCAAAACCATATTCATAATTTAAATAAAAAATTAAGTTCGGGTTGTTATTGTGTAAAAATTATTACAAATGAATTAGGTAAATCAATAGGCAGAAATGTATACTTTTCTTTAATTGAATCAAACTTACGATATGGCATTCCTTTCTGGGGTACATGTTCAATGTATTTATTTAGATCAGTGTTTATTCTTCAAAAAAGAGCAATTAGGTATTTATGCAATGTAAATTCTAGATATCACTGCAAAGACTTGTTTATCAAAAATAATATTTTGACTCTTCCTTGTTTATATATTCTTGAAACAATTTGTCTGATAAATAAACATCTAAATTACTTTAAAATAAACCAAAATACTTATTCAACGAGACAAGTTAATAATCTTACATTACCTATACCACATTCATTTTTATTTAAAAAATCCATAATTTATAACGGTATAAAATTGTATAATAATTTGCCAAACAATATAAAACTTAATAATAACTATAACATATTTAGAAATAAGTGCAAGGATTTTCTTATCACTAAAGCTTTTTATTCAATTAACGAATTTCTTGATCAGAGTTACAATTAAGGAATAATTTTAAACTTAAAATTCTCAATTATTATAAAAGTAAATTAAAAAAATATATATATATACAAACAACATAATTAAACCATTTATTGGATGGATTTATATATTTTATATTTTTTAAATGATTTTTTCTATTATTATTATTAGTTATGTATTTGCTTTGTCTACAAAGTTTTATACTTTATATAAGACAATAAAGCTTGATTTGATTTTGATTTTTGATTTTGAAAAAGGGAGACGTAAATTATACTTTTTTAAATTGGCTATAAGATATGGTTTTCAGCCAGTAAAGAAATATCGGTGTACTCGGCGGAACTTTTTTTATAACTCTAGCAAACTTAAAATTTTTTTAAAAAATTTGGTCAAAAATACTATTTTATAAAACCCTGTATATACCAAGTCGAAAAATAACTGGTTTGTTAACAATAATTGCAAAATTAAGTACTTACCTGCCGCATCACTATCCATGTTGACACCCTCTCATTTTGACTTCTGACAGCAAATAACAAATGAAAGTCTGTCACATTTTTTGAAACACGTCATTTAACAAGCAGCGCGTAGGCAAAGCCAACTTTGCGCTAATGCTAATACAATTGGGTGGTCTTAAAAATTAAAATTCTTATGTTGCCTTGTGGCTGCATCTATTGGCAACATTTTTAGTATATGTGTGATTAGATTGAACCAAATTGATTTTAGTATTATTGTCGCGCCAATATAGCTATTTGTTCTTATGTGCAGCTCCATAAATAAATAACCTAAATCAACAAAAATTTAAAATTAAAAAAAATATAGCCAGATTTCGGATCTTTTCATGCAGTTTAGAAAATATTTACCAATGTTTTTTGGTAAGCCAACACTAGGTAGTATAGTTATAGTGTGCGTGTGAGCTAATATAACTAAAAACTGAAATATATTTTATATATTTTAGACTCAATTACCTTTCGTTTGATACCACACACGCTATATCTTCACATAAACTCTAATTTTTGAAATTTACCCCCACCCTTTTATTTGGCTTGCGTTCGATGGATTTCGTTTAATGGGACCATCTTGACCCAAGACCCAGCCAGGTACCATTTCATTCAAAGCGGGAAAGCGGTTTTTATGTTATGCGCGTTGGCCGTTACAGACAGATAGACATATAGACAGACATACAGACAGACAGAAAAAGTTTTAAAATCTTCTAATGGATCGTTCATACTCGTCTTTTGTCTAGTCTTTTGTCTTGGTTTAGTCATATGTCTTGTCATAAGAAAGTTAAAACCACTGTTTCTTATGGAAGTGTTCATACAATGTTTTTGTTTTTGCTTTTGATTAGTCTTTGTCTTAAGAGTTGCCAACTTGCAATCCTTAGGACAACGACTAAGACGAGTGACAGACATCCGCTGATATTTGTTGTTTTTTTTTACAGGGCGTCGGAAGAGCGCAAGCGCACGGCCGAAATTTTGAATTTACCGCCAATAATCATGTTTTTAACAGAAAATCTCAACCTAACCTCAAAATTTTATTTGTTTTTATTTTCTTTTTCGCTTTTGTTCTTTCGTGTCTGTGTTTCGTGCACAGATTAGGTTAAATAAGATTGTTTTGTGTAGAAAATGACTTTTGAAAAGGGCCCTTTTTATTGAAATTGAATTTTTTTTCAGTGGGTTATGACTAAGACTAATCAAAAACAAAAGACGAGTATGAACACCCGATTTTGTTTAAGACAGCTAAGACTAATCAAAGGACAAAGACTAATCAAAAACAAAAGACTAAGACGAGTATGAACAATACTTAAAACGCAAAGACATATAAAAATTTTCGAAATTGGAGCATTTTTTTTTCTCAAAAAAATAGGATCAGCATAGCTCACACTACTATAGTATAGTAGTAGTGTGAGCTAATACTATAGTATAGTAGTAGTGTGAGCTAATAAAGTTTTTGCCTAATTACTGCTACCCTTAATTTGGAATGTTCTATAAGTCTCTAATAATAGAATTAAGGGGAGTTGTTTACGGTCATGTACTTTATTTAGATCTATGAATTTATCGAATGTGTCTTTACCCAAGTGAAAACACACGTTGCACAATTATAATCAAAGCCGACAAAATCAGCTATGCTTATATCTCTTGCTGGCATAATTAGTAATGATTTACCTCTTGATACCGACGCTAAAGTTAATAACCCTGTAGGGTTACCCAAGCAGTGATATGAGCGTATATATGCAAATTCTGGAAACTGCTAAAATGACGATACTAAACTAAACCTGGGAGAGCTTTGAATTTTTCTTTTTTTGCAGGAAATTGCTGACACTCTACAAAGCCCAGATTTGCCCACCTATGGAGTACTGCTCACGTATCGTCGTTGATCTTACAAACTGTAACTGTAACTACTTTATTGTAATTTTACAAGAGAGCAATTTCATGTTTTAGGAAAAGTTTATATTGGATTTATCACCAAAAATGTTCTTGGATCTAATGATTTTGTTTTACGACACTTTGTGAGATGAAAGAACGACACAAATAAGGTAGTATTTTGCATTGCATTTTTTTGAGATACGTCAGTTTGTAAGATCAACGACGATATATGGAGTGCGGCACCCAAACATACCTTAATGCTTTTGAACACCATGCAAAAACGAGCTATCAAGCTGATCAATGACCCCGCACTTACTCGTAGCTTGGATAGTCTCGAACATCGAAGAACTGTGGGTGATCTATCTCTCTTCTACAGGTATTATTACGGAAAATGCGCTGAAGAGCTGGCACGTATGATCCCCTACTAGGCGAACACGTTAAACAGACGGTAACCATCAATTACTGTCAAAATAGAGGCTCCAAGAACCTCATTATATCAGAATTCATATCTCTGGGGAGCAGCATCGCTGTGGAAAGGACTCCCTGCGACAGCTTTCCCTGCAGATTACAACCTGAACCGTTTCAAAACCAACATACACCAATATTTCCGCGCACTTGCTGCATCTCGAGCGTGATTTGCGAGTGCGCATAACCGTAAAAAAAATCCTTGATTGATTGATTGATTGATTAGTTCCGTCAGCAAGAATAGGTTTTGGGAGTCCCCGACACTGCAGCTATTTAGCTTATTGTATCTCCTGCTGGTTGGTTTTCCCTAGTTTAGGAGGCTTGACGACCTCGCTAAGAGCAGCAGCACCTTTAGTAGATTTCTCTGACAGTCTGCCTCTCTGGAAGGGTTTTCCTCCAGGAGGATTTTTGTTCTGCAGAAGGTCAGTGCTGGGCACTCAAATATCATGTGAGAGGCTGTTTCGTCGTCCTAGTCACAGTGTGCAGTGACCGGTTATAAGTCCCGTTACCTGCCTGATTTGTTTTCTATTGAGTTTTAGTAGTTCACAGGTGAGTGAGGGTAATGGTGATGACAGCATTTTCTTACTTTGGTTTAGCCTTGGTAATGAATGCTAGTGGTTTCGATGTTCCTCACTTATCCATCTAACCGCGACCTTAAGTAGGTATTAAGCTATCAAATATTTTTTGAGTTTTTTAGAAAATACCAGTGGCGTGACGTTATAAATTAGGGGGGGGGGAGAGAAATTTATATTTCATGGAAAAGGAGATAAAAAAACTTACCTAAACAATTTTATTTTAGCATTTTACAAACAAGCAGCTACTTGTATAGTTTTTAGTTTATTTGTTTATAGATAAAATCTATTCGCCCTTCTTTTACATGCGTAAAGTGCTCGGATTAGCACCAGTTTCAGACTCATCATGGCTCCGTAGAGCAACCTCAAAAATCCCACAGAATTTTAAACAGTCTATTAACCTACTAAGTGTATGTCTATTTTTTGCCACATTTTCATTATGTTAGGTAATGTTTTGCCTATATACCTAATATCAGTCTTGCCTAGCATAGAAAATTCATTTGGTTATTTAAATAAGTTTAATAAGTAGCACTTACTTTGTGTTTAACTTTTCACTAAAGTGCTTGATATCACACATTCCCTCTGCCACCCACGCAAGATCACTTCGTGAATTGTTCATAGTAAGACAAATAAAGCAAAAAAAACATTTCGTTTCTCATAACCGCATAACCAGTTTTCAGCATCGTATAATTTTTTATTACTTGCACTAAAATTTTGGTTAATTTTTAGGATTTTTAGGTCCGACTTCAACTAAAACAAAGATTCCTCCCGCCCCAGCTCGAGAACATCCACCAAGACCCCGCTGAAAATCGGGTGAAATTGAAACCTTGCCCCGCGCGGCGCTGCCGGCTTTAAATTATTTACGCTAAAAAAGTTCACCGAATTAATTGCTTGTTGTTAACCACAGACAATAAAAAGAACTAGATAATCATGTCGTAGGGGCAGATTTAACTTTTTTTTAAATAAATCAATTAAAAATACTGTTTGTTGTCTAGATTTGGGAGGGTACTTCCCCTCCCTGTAGCAGCCGCAACTGCTTGCCAGGCCTAAGTACTACTATATATGGAGGGCATTTCTGGAAAAGGCCAACAGCCATTTTTTATATTTATGGAAAATCAGAGTTAATACAAAGTTAAGATTAAATTGTAAATCGTTCAAAAGAGAATCAAATTATGTTTTGATATACTCTGAATAGAGTACTCCTAATTAATTATACCCTTAAAAAATCTTTTGCCAGCATCTAAATATATTTGATTGGAGGCGCTTGGCACTTATAATGCAAAATTTAGGTTTTGGCGCTTGGCTCCTTTTCCAGTTATGCTCTTCATATCAGTTCTTTTAAATTTGGGTTCTTTTACTGTGGCACAAGCTAATCCAATGACGAAGATGCCATGGCATTTCGCACCTTGTTAGTGTGTAAGCAAAGCCTTGCTGGCCTTATTTACTAGCGTCATTTATTCTAGTGCCAACTTCAAGGGGATTATTTTCAATAGTTGGAGCGTATTTCTCTACACATGTACCGAAAGGGACGCTAGACAAGCTGGAATAGCTTTGAGAGGAACGTACTGAAAAGAAAATGGCATAAACATAAAAGTTATCAGGCTAAATGAGGAAATGCACTTAGCTTGTTTTAACTTTATTGCATATGTATATGACTTTTGAAAGAGAGAACTCAGGCAGCAAAATCCAAAATACTTTTTTTTGTATAAAGGGGAGAATTTAGTGGCATAAGGGCAAGGCATAAACAAGATATATAAGATAACAAAACCAGTGACCTTCCACTAACCAGACTGATGCTCTTTCAACTGACTGAGCTACCGAGGTACTGATTCAAAATACACCTATCGGGAAATTGCGGGGAAGCGTTGCCCCTCGCTGTCCCCGTAGATCCGCTTATGTAACAATAATAATTTCTTATGACTCTAGGTAGGGGAGAGTGGGGCAAAGTGGAATGAAATTTCGTTTTTTCTAAATAAATCCAACTTTAATGAAAATTAAAAAAAAAAATACGTTAGAAGACGGTTCAACATTTCCAAACAAAAGGACATAAATACCAGAACTTAAAGTTTGGAAACTATGGATAAATAGATATTTTAAAAAATAATGTTTTCTGTTCCGCTTTACCCCACTGATGGGGCAAAATGGAACGGTAGGTGGGGTAAAGTGGAATATATGCCAAATACAGTGAAACCTCCTATAAGCGGACACTCACGGTTCCGTCGATTTTGTCCACTTATTGGAGGTGTCCGCTTAAGAGAGGGAACTACGAAATTTTGATATATATTTATTAACAATTTCAGCTGCTTGAGATTTTCCGATATTAAATTTTTCAGCGATCTTTCGAGCTGAAACGTTCACAACTTCCATTTTTCCACATCAACTAAGAAGTATTTTTACTAGGAGCCATTCCAAAGAGATCTATTATTACCCAACTGAACAATAAAAATAAACACAGCAGTCCCACCGAATAAAATAATGTTGTAAATACGACAGAAGTATTTAGTTCCGCATTAAAACGGAAAGAGGTAATTCCCCGGCTGCAGAGTAAATTGTTGCCAATATACTTCATAATATTTATTCCCATATCGTGGAGCGCACCGTCCCGTTGTCAGAAATTCGCGTCCGGTTAAGGGAGGTTTCAGAATTTTTTAACCAAAAAACATTGTCCGCGTCCGGTTATTAGAGTGTCCGGTTATAGGAGGGAATTTTACATGTGAAGACATAGGCAAAAGCTTGGTTCCAACAAATGTGTCCGCATAAAGGGAGTGTCCGCTTAATAGAGGTGTCCGCAAGGAGAGGTTTCACTGTATCTCAAATCTTTTATTCTCAATGCAAAATAATATCTATTTTCCATGAACAATAAAAGATTTACAAGTTCTTGTTCCCGTTCAGTAGTAAAACATCTTTCAAATCTACCGAACCCATTAGTAGAATCCTCTTGAGTGTCGCAGTCAGTTTTGGCTCTCCGATATAATGTCGTTTGCGATACGTTGTAAGTTGCCGCCGCTGCATGATAGCTTATCGGTTTGTTCTAACTGCTAAAACTGCATCTACCATATCTTCTTCGTCCCAAGGATGTTGCCTTTTCTCAATATCTATAATAAAAAAATGGGTGGGGCAAAGTGGAATGCACCACATATTTTGCATTTTTCTGCACAATACTATTATGAACTATTGAAAAAATACTTTTACACCAAATTACTACTTCTCAATATGGCATAATACAGTTTGTTTATTAATTAAAATTTGGCAATTTATTGTAATTTGGTGGGGTAAAGTCGAATGGCACTCCATTTGACAAATTTTTAAGGGATATTACACAATCAAAGAGTTAAATATATTTCCTTACCTTGCAAAAAACTAATAACTACATCTAAATCATAACACAGCAAGTGGCTATAACAATTTATAACTCGCGTAATTTCACGAATATTATCCGTTTTTACCTCTGTCGTGATTGACACTCAACTGGTTGTCGGACCGGGTTCGCGGCTTGGAGGGAAAGAAAGCATGGGAACACTTTCAGTTTTTGGAGGGTTAAAATTTCGTGCGTCTGCGCGGTATATCCGATTCCGCTTTGCCCCTCGTTCCACTTTTCCCCACTCTCCCCTACTTATGTATAAAAAAAAATCGAAAGAGTTGTATAAGGCCCTTTCAGGGCCTTATAAAACTCAATGGAAAAAATCCAAAAGAGCGAAAAGTAGCGTATATATCTCGTGATAAAATTGTCTTTTTATACCTCCCTTATTCTTCCGACCGAGCTCCGTGTGACTTCTTTCTATTCCCTAACATAGGCAGCTGCTACAGGAAGGGCAAAGGGGCAGTGCCTTCCCAAAACTAGACAACAAACAGTATTTTTAATTGATTTGTTTAAAAAAAGTTCCCTTACGACATTATTGTCTGGTTTGTTTTAGTTGGCGTCGGCCATATTCATCGTGCGAAAACGTTCGTTGCCCTTTTTGAGTGTTGCCAGTTCTATCCTTAGTGAAGACGTATGAGTTTGTTTTGATTTGGGGTATGTCAGTAGTAAACAGCCTTGACGGTCGAGTGTCATTGTTTGTTTTTATTATCGTTTGTTTATAAAATGGAAATAAATACCTTATATTACATTATTACCTGTGCAAATTTAAATACGTTGACATATGAACTTCGATTACAAATAAAATCTTTAGGGCCACATAGACCGGAGCTAAAAATTCATCAAAATGTTAGTGCAGGTAATGCCGAGGGTTGTTCCAAAAAACCTTATAATAGAAAATTTAATAAAAAATTATACGATGCTGATAACTGGTCGTGCGGTTGTGAAAAAAGAAATGCTTTTTTTTGCTTTATTTGTCTTGTTATGTTAACAATTCACGAAGTGATCCTGCGTGGGTGGCAAAGGGAATGTGTGATATCAAGCACTTTAGTGAAAAGTTAAAAAGACACAAAGTAAGTGGTATTCATTTAAATAACCACATAGAATTTTCTATGCTAGGCAAGACTGATATTAGGTGCCAAAAATTAGACATATAATTAGTAGGTTAATAGACTGTTAAATTCAGTGGAATTTTTGAGGTTGCTCTACGGGGCCATAAAAAAGAAAAGCGAATGGACTTTATCTATAAACAAATAAACTAAAAACTACACTACAAAGTAGCTCCTTGTTATGAAAATACTAAAATAAAATTGTTTCGGTAGGTTTTTTTACCTAATTTTTAATGCAATTTAAATTTCTGCCCCCCTAATTTATAACGTCACCAGCCGCAACTGTCCGTGTGACTTCTTCCTATTCCCTTAGATCAAAGACATAGATAAAGGATTTTCGGCGCGGTTCAGTGAGTTTTTATTAGATAGGCAACTCCGGCTGTTTGACAGGTCGTTAGCTCTGTGGCGCCCACTGCAGAGCTTAGTGAGGAACTAAAAGTTAAGGCGGGAAATTTGAATCGCCTTTTATAATAAATTTTCTTTAATTTAAAAGTTTTTTTTTAATTTTTAATCAGTCAATATTTTATAAAGACATACACTGTCTTTATAAGATATAAACAGATTGAAAATGATATATAAAGTGCAATAAATAAAACATTTTTTAAATGAGTTTTTATTCTTATAAAAAAAGCTACAAATTAACGACTAACTATTGATGAAATAATACATAGTCTATTTGATTTGTAAAATAAAATATAATAAAAAACCAAACACTATCTAGCATATTTAAATTTGCTTTTAACATTTCTGGTGAGTGATGAGTGAATAAATAATGAAACAGTTGTTCGTGAAGAGAATCATTCTTAAATGTCTACTTTTTAACAGCTTGACGAAAATCTGACATGATTTAAAAGTACCTCCTCGCCTTGGTTGTAAGTTGTGTAGGGTATGTTTCAAAGTAGTATATACATAGCTTATCAGTGGTCGCACATACCATCCAAAAGCTGAAAACAATAAAAAAATCAACTTATAACCACATTAATCATAGGTACTAGATTATGGAAAGATAAAGATTTAAAATTAAGGAATAAATTTATTCAAAGTACATTACGCTGCTGGGTTTACCCATTAATTAAGCACAAATTTAGTGTTAATTTTGTATGTGTCTCCCTTTTACTTAATATCAAAAGAAAGGGATAGACATAAAATTAACACTAAATTTGTGCTTCATTGATGGGCAAATAAGGCACCTATTAGGCATTGGAAACCTGTATTCATAGTTCCGTAAAGTAAGCGATAAGAAGTTAAAAAGACACTACCAATACAAATTTTATCAAATGCCAATCTAACCTCAAATGAGAAAATAAGAAAACTTACCTTAAAATGTCTCGGAAAACTATGCATTTTCTACTCGTCTGAACTTTAGACACTTCACCCAGAAAAGCAACTAGAAATTCTTATTCTTTTATATTTAAAATTGCAAAAGTTACAAATTTAACAAAATTTAATTTTAATGCGTCACAGCAGCAAAGATTACTTACATAAGCCAAAAAGATAGATTTAAAATGAACCCGAAATAAAATGCGGTAGAAGAGGTTCTTCTACCTGAAAAAAAGGGGGATGAAAAATCCAAACCACAGATAATTCTCAAAAAAAATAGAATAAGGAACAAACGCGCGACCACAGCGCCTCGTTTGAGCTTAGTGAGAACTTTAACCTAACGACCTGTCAAATTGCATTGAGTTTCCTAGGCATGATCAAAACACTCGCCATAAGAGGCAGTGTATCGCTGCATTTGAGAAGGAAATTAGCAACCTGTCACAAGAACGTTGATGACAAGAATTTGAAAGGTGGTTTGACCGAATGCACAAATGTATTTAGATTGTGGGAGAATATGTTCAAAAAACATAATAAAAAACTTTCAGAGTGATCCTCGTTTTATTCAAAACTACTATATATACAGTATGTCCCCCTAGGTTGGAATCATATGCAAAACTTTTTTATTATTAATTTTAGGAAAAAAAGTTATTCTTCATAAAAAGTTCTGCATTATTTAAAACCTAGAATACAGTCATCAAATATCAAATTTTTTCAGTGGTATACGAGGCTTGTCAAAAAATATGAGTTTTGCTCAAGAGTAAAGTACCTTTAAATTTGACATAATCGAAAAATATTACTAAAAAGAGCTGATAAGAATTAAAAATTACGTTTAAATATGCAAGTACGTCCATTTAAATGAAAACTTCAGATTATTTTATTTTTTACTAATATTTCTATTTTGAATGAACATGTATCTCTTGTGATTATGAAACACATGATAACCTTTTAGTGTTTGGATGTTTTCTAATAATTTTGCAATTAAAACGCGTAATAAGTGCATATTATTAGAAAACATCAAAAAACTAAAAGGTTCTACCATGTGTTTCGTAATCAGAAGAGATACATATTCATTCAAAATAGAAATATTAGTAAAAAATAAAAAATGAAGTTTTAATTTAAATGGATGTACTTGCATATTTCAACGTAATTTTTAATTCTGATCAACTTTTTTTTGTAATATTTTTCGATAATGTCAAATATAAAGGTATTTTACTCTTGAGCAAAACTCATGTTTTTTGACAAACCTCGTATACCACTGAAAAAATGTGATATTTGGTGACTGCATTCTAGGTTTTAGAAAATGCAAAACTTTTTTTCCTAAAATTAATAATAAAAAAGCTTTCCATATGATTTCAACCTAGGGGGACATACTGTATATGTACAAGGTGACAATTTAAAAAGGATCCACCTGGATTTTCTCGAAAATTATCAGGAAGTTACAAAACCGCCGAAAAACACTTCGATTTTGTTCGCAAGGGGGATACTTCAAGGGGTTTACTTTACCCCTATATTTTCAATAGAGAGCTTCAAAACAAGGTTTCACTAGACCCACTTTCCCTATTCAAAATATAGGAGTAAAGTATACCCCTCGAAGAGGGTTCGTGCTAATTTATTGCCGAAAAGTGTCCCCCTTGCAAACAAAATCGACGTGTTTCGGCATTTTTTTAATTTGCTGATAATTTTCTGTGCATGCAGTGATACTAAACAAAATGCCTTGTCGACATAAAATAGTAGGTCTGAGTGAAAAAAGCACTTCTTTCATTACGGGAATGAAGCACTTTCTTTAGCTTTTTAAACGTGAACGCGCTTAGTTTTACAAAAGAAATTAAAACTCTCGACAAACATGGCATTCATACCTTATTGTTCGCCAGCGTAGCTGTTTGTATGCTGGGTTATTTAAAAATCATGAAGTATTTTGTAAAATAAAAGGTTGAGTACCCATCAATCTGGTATTAATTTTTTTGTTCTTTTCGTAAAGCAAATTTACTTGACTTAGGTGACTGCACGTTAATGGTCGAATCCGTGAAAATACTATATATATATTTATCGGTTTCACAACGTTCTACGTCTTCCAATACCCAATCTCCACTTGTTTCTGTTTGCCCATAATTCATCATCTAGGCCTCTTATTCTTATTTCACTGTCTATTCCTTCTCTTCAGCTTCTCCTTGGCCGTCCTCATTTTCTTCGGCCAGTTGGTTTCCATTGTAGTATTTGTTTAGGTAGTCTTTCATCATTCATTCTTTGTACATGTCCGTACCACACCAGTTGTTTTGTTCTTATATCATCCACTGAAGTACGTTCACCCACTGTCATAATTTCTCTTATTCTTTGATTTGTAACCCTTTCTCTTTTTGATTTCCCTGCTGCTCTTCTCCAATAGTCCATCTCTGTAGCGGAAAGCCTTTTTTCTGTTATATCCTTGATTGGCCATACTTTTGAGCCGTATGTAATAATAATTTTTACAATATAAGCTTTTTGTTATGTTTTGATATACTTTGGTCCCAAATTATTCCAATTAATAAAGTTATTGCTTTTCTTCCTTGTACGTTTCGATCTTTGTTAGCTTTGTCTAGTATTCCGTCAGCTATAATTTTTAAGTATTTATACTCATCACAGGACTGAATTCTCTGCCCGGTATTTAAGATTAGATCCTGTTTCGTTCCACCGATACACATATACTCTGTCTTATTGAGATTAACCTCTAGTCCCTACTTATTGTACTCTTCTATTAGTTTTCGTGTCATATATTCGAGGTCGTCATAATCCTGAGCCACTACACACAAGTGGCTCAGTGGTGAAAAATACTAATTTGTCATAAAAACTTTAGAACAAAAATTGAATCCAAGAAAAAGATAAGCGAAGTCCGATAAAAATATTTATAGCCTTTTTTGTTTTGAACAGATGTACTTTTACTGTTTTACCATTTCACATTAATAAATCTTTTTAAACAGTTTGTGGTGCAGTGGTGAAGTTATAGTACGTTTTTGTGTTTTATATAGCGCAATTGTTATGGTTGTCAAATAATTGTGAAAATAATGACCATGGTTTCTACTAAATGAAGTATAGGTTACATAAAAATGATTCCAAAAACTAATTGCACATTTTGAATATGGACTCTATCCTGACTTTAGAGTCATATTCATATACATCCTAGCTGATCCTCTTCTCGAAATTTTATCAATTTTTTGCCATTTTTCTAGTTAGTCAAGGCGCTGGCTCCTGTCACGTGTGACCTAATATGTGCGCTCAGTTTGACTACGGGGCTTTGTTAAGCACCCATAGGAGTATTATTAAAGTTTGGTCACGTGGACGAACTCACAGTCGTTTGGCCGCCATCTTTGAGAACTGCCGCTAAATTGATAGATTTTTTTAAAGCGTATCTTGCTACCCAGTGGTTCATGGATTTGAATTTTTTAAAGCCTGTTTTACTCCTTTTTTAAAGGCAAACAAATTTGCAGCGAAACGATGCATCCTTGCGAAGAACGATTAAATTAGTTTTTTATAGTACTTTTAATTTCGCTTCTTTTGATGTATCACCTAACATCCTAGCTTTGATAGTAGCTATACAAGCCAGCTAAAATATACAATTTTGTAAAAATTTCATGTTTTTGCTCCAAAATCGATTTTTTCTTAAAAGTTGTAAAAGATATGACAATAATCAGAAGAAGCGGAATTAAAAGTACTAAAAAAAATGATTTACCTTTTTGCACTAGGATGTATCGTTTTGCAGCAAATTCACTTATCTTGTGAACGGTTTTAGAAACCACCCTCTTTAAGGCAGTCTTTAGGGGTAGCATCCATCGAACTTTCAAAATATAAAGACAAGATCCTCTTCTGTGAAAAGTTTAAAGCCTTCTACGTCACAAAAAAAAACAAATGTCAACAATATTTTTATTCTTTTGCGAGCGGAAATACTAATAATTTGGTATATCTCAAGAACTACATAATTTAATTAAAAAACATATACTAACAAAATTTATTTGCCTTTAAAAAAGGAGTATAACAAGCTATAAAAAATTAAACTCGGACAAATGGGTAGGACGATACGCTTAAACAAAAAATATCTATCAATTTGGCGGCCATTTTCAAAGATGGCGGCCAAACGACCATGAGTTCGACCACGTGATCAAACTTTTTTATATTCCTATGGGTGCTTAACAATGCCCCGCAGTCAAACTGAGCGCACATATTAGATGACACGTGATAGGAGCCAGCGCCTAGACTAATTTGAAAAAAAGCAAAACATTGATAAAATTTCGAGAAGAGGATCAGTTATATGAAAAAGGCTCTGAAGTCAGGAAAGAGTTTATATACAAAATGTGCAATTAGTTTTGGGAACCATTTTTATGTAACATATACTTCATTCAGGTACACTGTGGACACTTAAAAAAAAATTGCCTATTTTTACCTATTAGTCCGTGGACTTACTTACAAATATTTTACTTCCGGTTACCAGTTTGAAATTCTGCGCCATGCTTGTCCATCAAAATATGTTGGGAGACACTCGCGTTATTTTTAGGTAAATACAGTTGCGGATCCAGGGGAGGGCACTAGGGGTACTTGTCCCCCCCGAGAATTTTTTGAATATACAAAAAATGAGTAAAAAGTAAGGTTTTTGCTAATAAAAATTCAAAATCTTTGCTTGCGGCGCATGAAAGTGTCTATTGTTATTATGATCGCAATAACAACCACTTTTATTAATAAATTATCCTGAATTTGTAGCCGTTTTTTACCAACAGCGACTGTCACACCCCCCCCCCCCCCCCCCCGATCAATGATCTAGCTTTTTAGACATTTTTGTGTCTCCCCTAAAATAGCGTGACCATTTTTCCCGATGTCGGTGGGACTGTCCCGATTTTCAGAACACTGTCCCGATTTGAGAAGTGTAGTCCATAATTTTTCAAGATTTGCTTTGACAAATCAGTTAATAAAATTAAAAGTTTGGCAAAGTGATATTGAGAAAATTAAAGTTTTTTATTAAATGTTGGTGCACGTTCAGGAACAAAAAACGGATAGGATAAAAAAATTTTAAATACAACAATAAAATATATTTAAAATTAAATTTACTTTTCATCTCTATATTTCTCTTTATTTAGCTGTTCCTTTCTATCACAGTTTATATTTTTATGCGCACGCTTCAGGTGTTTTCAGCATATACGTAATATTCCAATACTCCCTGTTACCTATTTACACAATGGTTGGCGTTTTCATTCAGAAATAAAGGTACGAAAAATGCACAGATACGAAATTTACATAGATAGAGTTTTTGTCAACTGTGAGCCGATGATTTGACATGACGAATAGACGAATAAAATAATAGGCATGTGTAAACTATAAACAATCAGGACATTTTAACTTAATGATCGCAAAAAGGATAGACTTAGTGTCCATTAATATTGCTATTTTAAATATGTTTGCAGTACCGTAGGTATTGCAATAATACGTACTATATGGAAATAATATGCATAGTTCTTTGAAAGCAACCAATCAGGTTTTTTTTGCTTAAAGACCCCAAGGCCCTCATGTTTGCATCATGAATGGGCAGTTACCGTGGGTATTGGAATATTATGCATATGGTTTCAGTTTAAAGATTTTTACTTTAATTTAGGAGAGAATCCTTAAAACGGTCAAGGAGAGCAGTTGAATTTTTATATCCGTAACTTTGTATGTTTGCACAGAAAGTAAAGCTCTATAAATGTACAAACACACCTTTTTTACCATTTGCCACTTACCATTAAGTTCTAACCAGAACTCTGTAACATTCTAAATTGTGAAACACCAGACCAACAACACGCCCAATTTCATATATACAATGTTTGTTTGGTATTTGCTATTAAATAGAGGCCCCGAAACAAAACCTTTGACAATGTGTGGACAATATGTCCAGGAACTAGTTATCAAGAAATATACTAAAACAGATATTGCTATAGATATATAAATAATGAAGTTAATGAATCAGGATCGTTGTAAAGCAGGATTTATATGGGTCAATTTTAGCTGTGCCGCCTAGCCGGCACGTTCAAAAATCAGCCATGTTAACGGGAAATATTTTCGGAAATATTTCCTGAAACATTGGAAATATATGGAAATATTGGAAATATATGAAATATTAAAAAATGAGAAAAAAGAGAATATTTATTTATAAAAATCATAACAAAACACCGGAAAACGGAGAAGGCTTATACATGAACACAAATCAGGAGTTATTCTTCAAACAAATAAACAAAATAAGGTTAAATTTCTCATTCTTGACACACTACACTATTCACTAGTCGAGCAAGAATCATATCTTCATCGCTGTCATCAGCATCACACTTAATAACATCGTCTTGCCAGTCTACTTCCTCAAAATCTTCATTGGTATCGGAAATAAGAATTGTTCTATAGTTAGTTTGATGCTTATGGTTACAAAATATGAAAAATAATATTTCTTTAAATATTTCCAACATTTCCAATATTTCCGAGACACGTTCAGAAATTTCCAATATTTCCATTTCCATGGAAATATTTCCAACGGAAATATTTCCGTTTACATAATTAGGGCTAGCCCGAAAACGCCAAAAGTTTTGTCGCGCGATGCTGCATGCGGCGCTTAATTGTTAGGCGATTTGCAGCCGCATAAAGATCATTTGCGCCCCTTTTTGTTTACTATTAAGTATGTGACACATTTAATACCTGAAAATTAAATATAAAATTTGGATCTTCTGAGCCCTATTCTATCAATAAAAAATGCCGAAGCACCTATAAGTTTGTCCTCAGAAATCTATCGGTAACCCCAAAACTTAAATTTTTCTTTTTTCTTCTTTTTGTTTTGTTTTTTAAGCAATCGATCATTTTTGGTGCGTCTATGCTAGATCTACCGCTGCCTTGAGGAGGGAGTGATATACATGGTTGGAAAGGAAATTTCTTCAGCTTTAAAAATAGGTTTTAAAACCAGACATGTAGGACAACAAAATTCAAGAAAATTAGAAAAATATTGTTTTTTCCACACCTCTTATTTATTTAAATGCCTATAATAGGTGCGCCACTGACTTTTAGTCAGCATCAATAACTTTTACTTAGTTGTTTTTGGCCAAGCTAAAAGTTTGCAAATAATTAGAAAAATACTGTAAAGATAAATTTTAATGAATGAAAATTTAAATGAATTCAACTCGAAATGTTAAGTTTAAAGGTAATACTAATTTAACATATTTTTTTACTCACCTTGAGTATTGTTTACTGACTTTAAAAATGAATGTTTACAATTTTTGTTTGATTTGAGGATTTCTACAAACACATTTATTTTTATTTCAAAGAGGCTATTTTAAAACGTTATGTCTAACTTATAAATATTTAACTGTATACAATGGGTTCTTTAACAAAAATAATTTAAAAAAAAAATCAATGTGTTTAAGATACAAAATACAATAAAAAAATTTCTCGTAAGCCTATGTAACGTGCACCACTGCCTTTAGAGGGTACTAAGGTACATGGTTAAAAAGGAAATTTTATCCACTTGCAAAATGATATTTAGAATATTTTTAGAAAAGTTGACCTATTTTGAGTTATTAGCAAAAAACCGTCAAAAAGCTCGTTTAAGGGGAGGAACCACCCCCCTGCCAGGGTTGGGGGGATGGTTCCCTTTCGTAAAATGTTCGGGCGGGTCTTATGTCTATTTATATCAAGTGTCTTGCTTCTATAAAAATAAAGGGTCGTTAGTCGTAGCTAAATGTGTGAGCCGCACACATTTATAGCCGCCTCGAGGTTGATGGCTAAAAAGGGTACGGCGTATATGTAGAAAAAAATATTAGAAAAAAAGCTAAATTGTTTTGTAAAAGCAGCAAAAAAAAGCTTTCATTTAAGAAATACGAAAGAGCTGAATATCGTCTACCAGAAAAACCTTGAACCCCTGACATTTACTAATTATTATACCCAGTGGCGGCTGCTACAGGGAGGGCAACGGGGCAGTGCCAAGCGCCGATCTGGGTCAAAATCTAGGGGGGTGGGGGTAATAGTCGACGAAAAAATTATTTGTTAAATAAAAAAAAATTCTAGGGGGGGGTAATTACCACGTTACCCCCCCTCAAATCCGCGCTTGGGCAGTGCCCTCCCAAAACTAGACAACAAACAGTATTTTTAATTCATTTATTTTAAAAAAGTGAAATCTTCCCGTACGACATGCTTGTTTTTTTTTTAGTATGTGTTTAATAAAAGGCGATTAATTGGGTAAAATTTTTTAGAGTAAATAATTACAAGCCGGCAATACCGCGCGTTTTTTCAGCAGTGTATGGGTGGCTGTTCTCGCGCGGGGGCGGGAGGAATATTTGTTTTAATTGACGTCGGCCATAATCATCGTGCCTAAACGTTCGTGCCCTTCCTACGTGTTGCCGCTTCTATCCTTAGTGAAGACGTATGAGTTTGCTTTGATTTGGGCTAGGTCAGTAGTTAAAAGCCTTGCCGGTCGCGTGTCCATTGTTTGTTTTTGTTTTTGTTTGTTTTCGAAATGGATATAAATACCGTCGATTGTAGAGGAAAGTCGCCTAATTTTGGATAGTTGCCTAATTTTGGATACCGCATTATCTCAAAATCCATTTACAGTTTCCTTCAATTCAAACCACAAATCGAAGCGTCTCTAACATAAAATGATTCTCTGTAAAGCGCATCATTCGACTGTTCACCACTGGGTAGTGCCATCAGCTTATGTGTTTAATTGTGAAAACGAGTTTTTTGTTGCTTCACGTGTAAACCGTTAATTAAAAGGTAAGTACTTAGCCAAGGAAAGTGTAATTTGGCAAGGATGTACAAGAATAGTTGTAGAACAAGACTATGTATTTGAAATAAGAATTTCTCTCATGGACTTTTTGATATTAGTCACATAACCTAGAATATAAAGGTTGCCTAATTTTAGATAGGAAGGTATACCTATAAATTTGGAAATCGAAAATTAGTAACCCATGTAGTTGCGTTGCTAATATAGGGTATCCAATTTTGGGAAACCTATTTTTAAATTTGAAAAAGTGCTTTGTTTTACTTCGGTCGAATTTTAGTATTCTTTAGGGTTGAAATACATATTTTTGTGAGCGTACCGTATTTTAATTAACGTAACAGAATTATTAACAAAATATGTTTTCGTCACACAAAAAAAGTTAAAATACACAAAAACTATCCAAAATTAGGCGACCTTCCTCTATAATTAACTGTGCAAATTTAAATACGTTGACATGTAAACTATATAATATAACGATTACAAATAAAATTTTTAGGGCCACATAGACCGGACCTAAAAATCCTAAAAATTAACTAAAATTTTAGTGCAAGTAATAAAAAATTATACAATGCTGAAAACTGCTTGTGCGGTTGTGAAAAACAAAATACTTTTTTTTGCTTTATTTGTCTTAATATGAATAATCCACGAAGTGATCCTGCGTGGGTGGTAAAGGGAATGTGTGATATCAAGCATTTTAGTGAAAAGTTAAAGACACAAAGTAAGTGCTACTTATTTAAATACCCACATAGAATTTTCTATGCTGGGCAAGACTGATGTTAGGTGCCAATTGAATAAAGCCTATGGGCAAAACATTAACATAATGAAAATGTGGCAAAAATAGACATATCTATACTTAGTAGATTAATAGACTGTTTAAAATTCTGTGGGATTTTTGAGGTTGCTCTACGGGGCCATGATGAGTCACGTTGTAAAAGAAGGCCGAATAGACTTTATCTATAATCAAATAAACTAAAAAGTACACCAAGTAGCTGTTTGTTTGTAAAATGCTAAAATAAAATTGTTTAGGTAAGTTTTTTTATCTCCTGTTCCGCCCCCCCCCCCCAATTTATGACGTCACCAGCCGCCACTGATTATACCCATCAGTTTCAAAAACAAAGAAATACTGGTTCATTGTCTTGTCTTTGCAAAAAGCCTTTAATAAAATTTCCATTAAATTTGTGTTTACTTAGCTTTATACGTAGGTGTATAATGAATGTATTTTCTACAAGAATTAGAACAAAATATTTACTCATTCTTTTAATGCTTTGTTGTGTTTGTAGCAAGGACGGTTTTCCTGTTGGTACAATAGGGTGCACAACCCCCCAGTACAGAGTAAACACCACATATGTATAAAAAAGGAAATTTGGAATTGTTCAAAACAAAAAAACTTCTAATTATTTGTTTTTTGCAATTTCCGGAAAAACCAAGCCTTTTAGGAAAATATTTGTGTATAGTTTTTGCAAAGTCACTTGAATAACTCTTAATACGGGGTTCTATCGATTTCATGAAATTTTGCTTCATTCTGCCCTTCAAAAGTTATCCAAATTCATATAAAATCTTCCTGGTATAATTTCAACCCTACCGACAGAGAAGAGGCGCGGCTCTTTGCGGTCCGACTACAAAATATTTGTTTTCCGACCGACCGAGCCCAGGTGGATGGACGGCACCTGATTACCAGATTTTTTTGAGATTCGCTTTTAATTGCTTTCGGGTGTGCTTTTCGGGACCCCTTTAGTCGGCAGAATGCAGAGTTAGAAAATAAATCAGTGTCGTTTCTGTAGGTGTAGGAATAGAAAGTGTTATTATCTATTTTTATTTGTTTAGTTTACGCCATATTTAAATAAAATAATTTTCATGAGTATATCTGCCGCAGCCCATGTCACTCTCTATGAAGGATATGCCGATGGTCGGCCTTTATCTTTGTTCAACTGACTTTGCAAAAACTAACACTTTATTAAGAAGATATATATTTTTTAAAGGTATGTTACATAGCAGCATTGAATTTTCATCACAGTGGCGTCCATAAATGAAGGTTATTTACAGAAATCGTCGAAGTTTTTAATAACTTTTTTTAAATTTGAAGTAATTTTTGCAAAAATCGTTAAGTCTTGTCATAGACAACTAAATTTTGCTTTAAATTGTGTAAAATTTAATTAAGTAAAGTGCACAAGAAAAAGAAAACTTAAAATTAAAATAGAGTTTTGACGATTTCCGTATATGGACGCCTCTGTGCCGTTAGAAATAAACTCAATACTACTAGGTAATACATTGCTGGAGAGAAAATTTTATTTTCTTAATAAGATGTAATAGAAATGTTACCTAAAGTGCTGAGGTTGTACCTAAATTGCAGAAAACATTAAATAAAAGAGAATTTTAAAAGACGATCCATGTTTACGGATGCCACTGCTTAACTTGCACTATATAATGCAGCGGATGGTGTACGGTTTAAATGAACATTTTATTGTCTACAAAAAAGTATGTTGATGCGATATGTTTTTTACAACTTGCTTCGTTTCTAAGAGAATTGGGTAAACTTAAAAATGTTGTTATATTTATGTTAAATAAAATGTGCAAAAAATCAACATATTTATTAGGAATGCTGAAGATACCGTATCTTTGCAAGGGCAGTAGAGTTTGCGCGGCGAGAGTTGAAGCCACCTACGTCACGGCTGAGGGGGATCTACTGGCATCGCCTCTAGCTTGTGATTGGCTGTTTCAGAGATCCATAGGCTTAGTGTTTTATGGGTTCAATTATTTTTATTTTACCGCTATAAATTATTAATTGTAATTTATTCCGCACGGCACTGTTCGACCGTAGGTAGGCGTATACCAAGATAAAATTGATGACGTGCGTGTCATCAATTCTCGCCGCGTCTACTCTACCTATCTAGGCAGCTAAAAGGTATCTCGTTTAGTAAGTCTATACTTTTACACAATGTCTGGAAAAATTAGTACTTTTTGAGTAAAACGCTAATAAAGCAAAAAAATATTTGAAAATCCAAGATAACGGCGTCATTTTGACAATGATCCTGAAGGTAGAGGGGCCGGGGCTTTAATTATGTTTTATGGCCCAGTGGCTATTGGTTGCGCCTAGACTTCGTTTCTAAAAAAATATTTAAAAAAAAATATCTTTTATTGACCGCCATCTTGAATATCTAATATTTGCCCAGGGAAATTTTTTGGAAAACTTTAGATTTGTGTTCAGCATCCCAAAAAATTAAAAACAATTATACCAGAACTATCCAGTTTGACTCCTTCTTAGACATCATTTTACCTGGGTATTTAATATCTATTTCGTCATTGTGTTAGCTAAAAAAATCCAAAATTTAAAACAGGCACAGATAAAACAATTGAAAGAAAAACGTGTTATTCGGGTTTTATTAGGTACTTCGTTTAGGATAAATCTTTAGATTAAATAAAAAAAAATTAACTTTCTAATAGAAAAAGCGCGGTTTTGCCAGATAAGTACACACCACACTGACCAGGCACTACTTACAAACAATAAATAAATAATTATATTTCCTCATCCAATGTCCTTTGGTAGGTTGTTAAACAACACGTGAAATTAAAGAAAGAAAAATAAGAAAAAAATTTTTGTCTTCGGCCGGGACTCAAACCCGGAATCTTTTGCTCTGTACGCAAACGCTCTTCACATTAAGCCACCGAAGACCATACATACATTTTCGGAAAACTTCTATCTATGCATATGTGTGGTGTCTTAATACAAGAACGAGAAACTCTCAGGGTATTAACTCGACCAAGCCATCCAACTGATCTCTATAATTCTTCTTTCCCACTGTCAAAGGTATGAAAACTTACATGTGTGTTAAAAAATATAAAAAAATGCCCGGAAATTCTGGATGCGCCCCTGATTGTACTATTTTTTGCCTATCCCTATTGACTGCTCTTTTCTTGAACTATTTATTAAACGCGAACTAGGATAGTATAAATAAGTTGAAACTTTTAAAAACTTTTTGCTTTAAACTACAAACATTCTTAAGAACTATCTTTTCTTTCAAGGATTATTGCGATATATTTAACCCACTTTTGGTTTATTATCTAATGGTCTTTTGTTTTTCCTGTTGAAAATCAATTTTCGCGTGCGTCAAGCTTTTATACGAAATCTACGTAACTTTCTTTTTTAAGACTTAACTTGTTTAAAAGAAGAATATTTTGTTTTATATATTTAATAAATAAAAAACAATATTTTATCCTGTTTCATTCTATTCTGTTAATTTTTTGTCATCTTGAATTAAGCAGAAACTTTACTTAAAAACATAACAATAACAAAAACAACAAAAAAAGTTATACGGTAGACCTTTACTCCTTAATTTTATGGAACACTTCAAAGAAATCAAAATGCAGCTTTAGGTATAACCCTTTGAAAACTTTGTTAAAAACTCGTAACTTTGATATATTGTGGGAGGTCCAGTGTGCCTGGGGGAGGGGCCAAGGTAGCAGCAAAAATAAAACATTTTTTTTGCTTGTTTTTATAATTATTAGTTAAGTTTGAACTGTAAAGTTTGGCACTAAGTTTTTTGTCATTCCGTCAGCGAACCAGGTGAGAAGTATTTGTTTTTCACGCCAATAAGGTGTTTGACAGTTGTCAAAAATAAATATATATTTATTTTTAGATATATCTTTAGGTCTTGGGAATGCTAAAAACAAACTTTTTGTTTAATTTTTTCTCAAATTCATAGTTCTTTTCATTAAATAAATTCATTGAATTGCGAGTGACGTCACAAAACAGTAAACGCCTCGAACGAACCTATTTTCTGTGTTATTTTCTTATGAATGCTAATGTTTGCTTTGGTTTGAAGTGCGAATTATCGTCCTAAAAAACATTTTCAATGAAAAACGAATTCTCCAAAGCCGACATCTCCAACTTGCCGATGCTGAATTCCTTTATGGTGGCAGGCTTCTTTGCCAACCACAGTGATTTTAGTTTGGCGGAATTTAGAAACGTTAAAACGTTGATGTAAGTATTCGATGAGTTGTTTTGTATATAACTGAAAGTTTTTTTACGATATTCTTCGCCTACTTTTACTTATTTAGATTTTGAGGTTAGGTTATATGTTTTGCTTTTTCGTTTAATATGCCACTTATAATAGATTTAATACCCAATCATTATTATTTTAAGCATTAAGAAACAATCAAAAATTGCTTTTTTACTACAACATTTTCTAAATACATTTTGTTTCAAAGAATTCTTATGACACTTCATAACAAAACACCAAAATTATTATGAAGTGAGCTTTTAATTGTCTATTATTTGGTGGTGTATCTTTCTACGACCTACGACCAGCAATACTTGAAGTACTGCATAGGTTACACTGCATAGTCCTGCGTAGGTACGGCCTCGTCCTGCGTATGCACGGCCTAGCTTTGCATTTGCACTGCTCAGTCCTACATTTAGCCTGCATGTACAATGCCTAATCCTGCATTTAGAGGTATTCCCTAGTCCTGCCTAATAACTGCCTAGCACCGCCTAAAAATTTGTACACCTTTTTGCCTATTATAGTTGCTCACCCCTTGTAATAAACATAACCTCAAAAATTTCATCGTCATTTACAAAATAGTTATATATATTATAGATAACGTGAGAAAAATTAATAGAAACAATTAGTTATACTCACATCCAAGTGATCTTTACAAATGTAAAGTAAAGATGTATTAGATAAGGCCCTTAGGTCTCTTCGAGCAAGTTCTAGCCAATTTTTCCGTTCTTTTACTGCTGTAGGCACATGAATAAATAGTTTTTCAGGTGTTTTTATGCTAGTATTCGAACACTGAGGCACTACACACCACTTATAGGACATTTTTTTACATAAAAATCAGTAAAAACACAGACCAAAAACAAATAAACACTTGAATGCCGTGTATCTGTCCGCGAGTTTACTGCGCTGTGACGTCATTGCAACGCCATGCTAGAAATGAGCGTTTTAGCGGCAAATTTAAATCGGAAATTAGAAAACTTGATTTTAAATGTCATCATAAAATATACTATTTTAATAATTTTGCGTAGCAAATTAGGGATCTATGTATCATTCTAAACTCTTTTCTAAAATTTGTCAAATACCCTATTGTAGCTCAAGCCATGTTGCCTATGACATTTAGCGTTCAGAAAAAAGTACAAATGGTTCAATGGTATTTCGGTGTAAATAGCTGTCAAGATGTTGCAAATATATTTGTTGTCTCCTCTGAAGGGGTTGGAATACCCCGTAGCAGGGTCCATGACCCATTTGCATCAAACAGGATGTGTCAATTTTTGCCACAAATGGTGGAGAGGCACCTCCTGTTCGTGAAGTGGGAGAGGAAAGGGAACGGCGCGAAACTATGATTTGTGCCGCAGCAGAAGCTTTGCCTCCCTGTTCCAGTAAGGCAATTGCCAATGATGTGGGCAATGATATATTACCTTTAACCAGTGGCGTATATAAGGGGGGGCCCGAACCCCCGAATCTAATTTTTTTTTAGATATTTTCCACATATTTCATGAATACAAACATAAAATAGCATAAAATACGGCCTTATGAGGTCTCGCCCCCCCCCCCCCCCGAAACTTTTTTTCTATACACGCCACTGCCCTTAACCGTCCGAAACATTCTGAAACGACATGGGTACCAGAGTTGTAAAGTAAAGAAAACGCAAGAAATTTTTCCAGATGATCAGTTTCGAAGAATGGAGTTTTGCTTTTAAAACAGACGCCTCTATTTGTTTCCATGGGCAGGGCAAGCCATAAACTTCAGTTTGTAGTAGACAGGGCATTATATTATTATTATATTATTATAAAAAAGAACAAGCTTTAAAAAAAGGATCATACGTTACGTAGCTATCGTTTAATTTTGCGATATTTTATGTACAGGGTGTCTCATTATATTTTTCCCACCCTTTTAGACCCTTAATAATTGATATAGGAATATGCAAGAAATTTTGTTCGAATTTGCGAAATTTTTACTTTTAAATTGCATCTTGACTTTATTCCAGATGCTTACCATATTTGACAGGTGCTCAAATTTATAGTTTTTCTAAATTCGATGTTCCTAATATTATTTAATTAATAGATTAGGCTTGGAACATATTTTCCAAAAATACCCGATATGCCGTAGTTTAGAGCCATAGCTTTTGAGATATTAGCAATTATAACAGTACCGCTCTTGTGTTAATTTTAGTATCCTTATTCCAAATTATGTTAGTCCCCATGTATCACTAGTGAAAATGACACAACTTTGTTGTCGTTACCGGTTGTCATTTTGAGCTCCATTTTAAAAAAAATAGTTGTCATTATCACTGTTTATATATGGGGACTAACATAGTTCGAAATAAGGGCACTGAAATTAACACAAAAGTGGTAATGTTATATTTTTATCATTTAAAAATTTATCGCTAATATTTCAGAAACTATTTATCAAAACTACGACATATGGGGTATTTTTGGAAAGTATATTCCAAGCCTAATCTATTAATTAAATAATATAAAGAGCATTCAATTTACAAAAACTATAAATTTGAGCGCCTGTCAAATACGGTAAGCATCAGGAATGAAGTAAAGATGCAATTTAAAAGTAAAAATTTCGCGATTTCGAACACAATATCTTTTATATTCCTACATCAATTATTAATGGTCTAAAAGGGTGGGAAAAAATATAATGAGACACCCTGTACAAAACTACCGTCGATCGATTTTCTTTAAGAGCCGTCGAAAGAAATGTCGCCGCGCTATGAGAAACAATCGCTGTCATAAATTTCCTGTCTCTACTTTACCGGGGCGCACAGAGGATATGTATTGGCTGTAGGTCTGGCTATCCTGAAACAATGGGCGTAACCACTTGTAAAAATTCTATCCTTTTTTCTTATACATACTACATATTTTTTGCATATGTAGTTCTTCTTATTCCTATATATTATATTATTAATATTATATTTAGTAAATATCTAATAGCTTTTTGTTGTAGATGTTTATATTCCTCGTGTGTTCCGTAAACCGTTTTGGAACCAAAGCTTTTAAGCGAAACTGATTAAGGTGTAAATTGAAAAAGCAATTTTAATGGCCGACGACACGTTGCGGTTAAGTCTCTTTTGTTGTTGCTGTTTTAGAGTGCCAAAATTTTAGCAGCACCATTTTTTTATACTGGGACATTACATCACTAAGCGGCATCTGCCGACTTTTTCGACATCGAGCTTGTGGCTTAATCGACCATATTGAAATAGATCCAGAATGACAGGTTATTTTGAGAAAAACAATGTCGCTGCCAAATATCAGTTAAAATAAAAAAATTAAAGACGGACCTGGATTTTTTTTTCTTTTGACGTAATTGATTGATCATTTCACTTGTGTTTCTTTACGTGGAGTTTTCTCTAAGTATCTCCCAGGCGATGAAGAGCAGTCCCATTTTCGATGAAATTAAATGGGAAACTCGGTTATTATTAAAGATATCGATTTTCTGATTGCACCCTACCGTGCTCTTTTTTTGAGCCCTTAAAAATGGTGTAATCAGATTTTTGCTATACCCCGTTGTTTCGCTAATATAGGGAGTTTAAAAAAAAATGCATTTTCCTTAATTCCGTGCATCTCTCTTATTTTGTCAGGTATTTTTATTCTGTAAAAACCTTTCTTTCTGGCAACTTATTTAGAGCAAAATAATGACACTGTCAGTTTTTAAAAATCTTGTTTAGTTTTTGAGATATGGTATTTATCATAAAAAAATTACATACAGACCTGGATTTTTGTTATTACTTTTTTAATTGGTTCCATGCTATTATTATCATAAAATGATAGAATTTTAATATTTTTTTGTTTTACGGTTAAAAAAACTATTTAATATTAAAAAAAATTTACTCGATTTTTGGTTTATCTGTTTTGAAACGTTAATTAAAAGATTTATAAATAAAGTAAAAAACGTTAAAAAGAACAAAAATAATATTATAGTTATTATTTGATTGTGGCACAGCAACTGAAAGAAATTAACTTCAACAAGGAAAAACAAAACCATGGAATTGACATTCTCATTTTACTTGTCATTTTTGTGAATGGCTCACTCACAATTATTCTAAAATGGCTAGAAATCGACCACATCCAGATTTTGGAAAATATGTTTGACTGCTTCATTCAAGCAAGAAAATCCCAATATTTAAACGGCATAAATATTTTTATTAAAAATGCGTTAAGTTACTCAAAAATACCAACATATTTTCGGAAATATTTCCTGAAACATTGGAAATATATGGAAATATTGGAAATATATGAAATATTAAAAAATGAGAAAAAAGAGAATATTTATTTATAAAAATCATAACAAAACACCGGAAAACGGAGAAGGCTTATACATGAACACAAATCAGGAGTTATTCTTCAAACAAATAAACAAAATAAGGTTAAATTTCTCATTCTTGACACACTACACTATTCACTAGTCGAGCAAGAATCATATCTTCATCGCTGTCATCAGCATCACACTTAATAACATCGTCTTGCCAGTCTACTTCCTCAAAATCTTCATTGGTATCGGAAATAAGAATTGTTCTATAGTTAGTTTGATGCTTATGGTTACAAAATATGAAAAATAATATTTCTTTAAATATTTCCAACATTTCCAATATTTCCGAGACACGTTCAGAAATTTCCAATATTTCCATTTCCATGGAAATATTTCCAACGGAAATATTTCCGTTTACATAATTAGGGCTAGCCCGAAAACGCCAAAAGTTTTGTCGCGCGATGCTGCATGCGGCGCTTAATTGTTAGGCGATTTGCAGCCGCATAAAGATCATTTGCGCCCCTTTTTGTTTACTATTAAGTATGTGACACATTTAATACCTGAAAATTAAATATAAAATTTGGATCTTCTGAGCCCTATTCTATCAATAAAAAATGCCGAAGCACCTATAAGTTTGTCCTCAGAAATCTATCGGTAACCCCAAAACTTAAATTTTTCTTTTTTTCTTCTTTTTGTTTTGTTTTTTAAGCAATCGATCATTTTTGGTGCGTCTATGCTAGATCTACCGCTGCCTTGAGGAGGGAGTGATATACATGGTTGGAAAGGAAATTTCTTCAGCTTTAAAAATAGGTTTTAAAACCAGACATGTAGGACAACAAAATTCAAGAAAATTAGAAAAATATTGTTTTTTCCACACCTCTTATTTATTTAAATGCCTATAATAGGTGCGCCACTGACTTTTAGTCAGCATCAATAACTTTTACTTAGTTGTTTTTGGCCAAGCTAAAAGTTTGCAAATAATTAGAAAAATACTGTAAAGATAAATTTTAATGAATGAAAATTTAAATGAATTCAACTCGAAATGTTAAGTTTAAAGGTAATACTAATTTAACATATTTTTTTACTCACCTTGAGTATTGTTTACTGACTTTAAAAATGAATGTTTACAATTTTTGTTTGATTTGAGGATTTCTACAAACACATTTATTTTTATTTCAAAGAGGCTATTTTAAAACGTTATGTCTAACTTATAAATATTTAACTGTATACAATGGGTTCTTTAACAAAAATAATTTAAAAAAAAAATCAATGTGTTTAAGATACAAAATACAATAAAAAAATTTCTCGTAAGCCTATGTAACGTGCACCACTGCCTTTAGAGGGTACTAAGGTACATGGTTAAAAAGGAAATTTTATCCACTTGCAAAATGATATTTAGAATATTTTTAGAAAAGTTGACCTATTTTGAGTTATTAGCAAAAAACCGTCAAAAAGCTCGTTTAAGGGGAGGAACCACCCCCCTGCCAGGGTTGGGGGGATGGTTCCCTTTCGTAAAATGTTCGGGCGGGTCTTATGTCTATTTATATCAAGTGTCTTGCTTCTATAAAAATAAAGGGTCGTTAGTCGTAGCTAAATGTGTGAGCCGCACACATTTATAGCCGCCTCGAGGTTGATGGCTAAAAAGGGTACGGCGTATATGTAGAAAAAAATATTAGAAAAAAAGCTAAATTGTTTTGTAAAAGCAGCAAAAAAAAGCTTTCATTTAAGAAATACGAAAGAGCTGAATATCGTCTACCAGAAAAACCTTGAACCCCTGACATTTACTAATTATTATACCCAGTGGCGGCTGCTACAGGGAGGGCAACGGGGCAGTGCCAAGCGCCGATCTGGGTCAAAATCTAGGGGGGTGGGGGTAATAGTCGACGAAAAAATTATTTGTTAAATAAAAAAAAATTCTAGGGGGGGGTAATTACCACGTTACCCCCCCTCAAATCCGCGCTTGGGCAGTGCCCTCCCAAAACTAGACAACAAACAGTATTTTTAATTCATTTATTTTAAAAAAGTGAAATCTTCCCGTACGACATGCTTGTTTTTTTTTTAGTATGTGTTTAATAAAAGGCGATTAATTGGGTAAAATTTTTTAGCGTAAATAATTACAAGCCGGCAATACCGCGCGTTTTTTCAGCAGTGTATGGGTGGCTGTTCTCGCGCGGGGGCGGGAGGAATATTTGTTTTAATTGACGTCGGCCATAATCATCGTGCCTAAACGTTCGTGCCCTTCCTACGTGTTGCCGCTTCTATCCTTAGTGAAGACGTATGAGTTTGCTTTGATTTGGGCTAGGTCAGTAGTTAAAAGCCTTGCCGGTCGCGTGTCCATTGTTTGTTTTTGTTTTTGTTTGTTTTCGAAATGGATATAAATACCGTCGATTGTAGAGGAAAGTCGCCTAATTTTGGATAGTTGCCTAATTTTGGATACCGCATTATCTCAAAATCCATTTACAGTTTCCTTCAATTCAAACCACAAATCGAAGCGTCTCTAACATAAAATGATTCTCTGTAAAGCGCATCATTCGACTGTTCACCACTGGGTAGTGCCATCAGCTTATGTGTTTAATTGTGAAAACGAGTTTTTTGTTGCTTCACGTGTAAACCGTTAATTAAAAGGTAAGTACTTAGCCAAGGAAAGTGTAATTTGGCAAGGATGTACAAGAATAGTTGTAGAACAAGACTATGTATTTGAAATAAGAATTTCTCTCATGGACTTTTTGATATTAGTCACATAACCTAGAATATAAAGGTTGCCTAATTTTAGATAGGAAGGTATACCTATAAATTTGGAAATCGAAAATTAGTAACCCATGTAGTTGCGTTGCTAATATAGGGTATCCAATTTTGGGAAACCTATTTTTAAATTTGAAAAAGTGCTTTGTTTTACTTCGGTCGAATTTTAGTATTCTTTAGGGTTGAAATACATATTTTTGTGAGCGTACCGTATTTTAATTAACGTAACAGAATTATTAACAAAATATGTTTTCGTCACACAAAAAAAGTTAAAATACACAAAAACTATCCAAAATTAGGCGACCTTCCTCTATAATTAACTGTGCAAATTTAAATACGTTGACATGTAAACTATATAATATAACGATTACAAATAAAATTTTTAGGGCCACATAGACCGGACCTAAAAATCCTAAAAATTAACTAAAATTTTAGTGCAAGTAATAAAAAATTATACAATGCTGAAAACTGCTTGTGCGGTTGTGAAAAACAAAATACTTTTTTTTGCTTTATTTGTCTTAATATGAATAATCCACGAAGTGATCCTGCGTGGGTGGTAAAGGGAATGTGTGATATCAAGCATTTTAGTGAAAAGTTAAAGACACAAAGTAAGTGCTACTTATTTAAATACCCACATAGAATTTTCTATGCTGGGCAAGACTGATGTTAGGTGCCAATTGAATAAAGCCTATGGGCAAAACATTAACATAATGAAAATGTGGCAAAAATAGACATATCTATACTTAGTAGATTAATAGACTGTTTAAAATTCTGTGGGATTTTTGAGGTTGCTCTACGGGGCCATGATGAGTCACGTTGTAAAAGAAGGCCGAATAGACTTTATCTATAATCAAATAAACTAAAAAGTACACCAAGTAGCTGTTTGTTTGTAAAATGCTAAAATAAAATTGTTTAGGTAAGTTTTTTTATCTCCTGTTCCGCCCCCCCCCAATTTATGACGTCACCAGCCGCCACTGATTATACCCATCAGTTTCAAAAACAAAGAAATACTGGTTCATTGTCTTGTCTTTGCAAAAAGCCTTTAATAAAATTTCCATTAAATTTGTGTTTACTTAGCTTTATACGTAGGTGTATAATGAATGTATTTTCTACAAGAATTAGAACAAAATATTTACTCATTCTTTTAATGCTTTGTTGTGTTTGTAGCAAGGACGGTTTTCCTGTTGGTACAATAGGGTGCACAACCCCCCAGTACAGAGTAAACACCACATATGTATAAAAAAGGAAATTTGGAATTGTTCAAAACAAAAAAACTTCTAATTATTTGTTTTTTGCAATTTCCGGAAAAACCAAGCCTTTTAGGAAAATATTTGTGTATAGTTTTTGCAAAGTCACTTGAATAACTCTTAATACGGGGTTCTATCGATTTCATGAAATTTTGCTTCATTCTGCCCTTCAAAAGTTATCCAAATTCATATAAAATCTTCCTGGTATAATTTCAACCCTACCGACAGAGAAGAGGCGCGGCTCTTTGCGGTCCGACTACAAAATATTTGTTTTCCGACCGACCGAGCCCAGGTGGATGGACGGCACCTGATTACCAGATTTTTTTGAGATTCGCTTTTAATTGCTTTCGGGTGTGCTTTTCGGGACCCCTTTAGTCGGCAGAATGCAGAGTTAGAAAATAAATCAGTGTCGTTTCTGTAGGTGTAGGAATAGAAAGTGTTATTATCTATTTTTATTTGTTTAGTTTACGCCATATTTAAATAAAATAATTTTCATGAGTATATCTGCCGCAGCCCATGTCACTCTCTATGAAGGATATGCCGATGGTCGGCCTTTATCTTTGTTCAACTGACTTTGCAAAAACTAACACTTTATTAAGAAGATATATATTTTTTAAAGGTATGTTACATAGCAGCATTGAATTTTCATCACAGTGGCGTCCATAAATGAAGGTTATTTACAGAAATCGTCGAAGTTTTTAATAACTTTTTTAAATTTGAAGTAATTTTTGCAAAAATCGTTAAGTCTTGTCATAGACAACTAAATTTTGCTTTAAATTGTGTAAAATTTAATTAAGTAAAGTGCACAAGAAAAAGAAAACTTAAAATTAAAATAGAGTTTTGACGATTTCCGTATATGGACGCCTCTGTGCCGTTAGAAATAAACTCAATACTACTAGGTAATACATTGCTGGAGAGAAAATTTTATTTTCTTAATAAGGTGTAATAGAAATGTTACCTAAAGTGCTGAGGTTGTACCTAAATTGCAGAAAACATTAAATAAAAGAGAATTTTAAAAGACGATCCATGTTTACGGATGCCACTGATGCTTAACTTGCACTATATAATGCAGCGGATGGTGTACGGTTTAAATGAACATTTTATTGTCTACAAAAAAGTATGTTGATGCGATATGTTTTTTACAACTTGCTTCGTTTCTAAGAGAATTGGGTAAACTTAAAAATGTTGTTATATTTATGTTAAATAAAATGTGCAAAAAATCAACATATTTATTAGGAATGCTGAAGATACCGTATCTTTGCAAGGGCAGTAGAGTTTGCGCGGCGAGAGTTGAAGCCACCTACGTCACGGCTGAGGGGGATCTACTGGCATCGCCTCTAGCTTGTGATTGGCTGTTTCAGAGATCCATAGGCTTAGTGTTTTATGGGTTCAATTATTTTTATTTTACCGCTATAAATTATTAATTGTAATTTATTCCGCACGGCACTGTTCGACCGTAGGTAGGCGTATACCAAGATAAAATTGATGACGTGCGTGTCATCAATTCTCGCCGCGTCTACTCTACCTATCTAGGCAGCTAAAAGGTATCTCGTTTAGTAAGTCTATACTTTTACACAATGTCTGGAAAAATTAGTACTTTTTGAGTAAAACGCTAATAAAGCAAAAAAATATTTGAAAATCCAAGATAACGGCGTCATTTTGACAATGATCCTGAAGGTAGAGGGGCCGGGGCTTTAATTATGTTTTATGGCCCAGTGGCTATTGGTTGCGCCTAGACTTCGTTTCTAAAAAAATATTTAAAAAAAAATATCTTTTATTGACCGCCATCTTGAATATCTAATATTTGCCCAGGGAAATTTTTTGGAAAACTTTAGATTTGTGTTCAGCATCCCAAAAAATTAAAAACAATTATACCAGAACTATCCAGTTTGACTCCTTCTTAGACATCATTTTACCTGGGTATTTAATATCTATTTCGTCATTGTGTTAGCTAAAAAAATCCAAAATTTAAAACAGGCACAGATAAAACAATTGAAAGAAAAACGTGTTATTCGGGTTTTATTAGGTACTTCGTTTAGGATAAATCTTTAGATTAAATAAAAAAAAATTAACTTTCTAATAGAAAAAGCGCGGTTTTGCCAGATAAGTACACACCACACTGACCAGGCACTACTTACAAACAATAAATAAATAATTATATTTCCTCATCCAATGTCCTTTGGTAGGTTGTTAAACAACACGTGAAATTAAAGAAAGAAAAATAAGAAAAAAAATTTTGTCTTCGGCCGGGACTCAAACCCGGAATCTTTTGCTCTGTACGCAAACGCTCTTCACATTAAGCCACCGAAGACCATACATACATTTTCGGAAAACTTCTATCTATGCATATGTGTGGTGTCTTAATACAAGAACGAGAAACTCTCAGGGTATTAACTCGACCAAGCCATCCAACTGATCTCTATAATTCTTCTTTCCCACTGTCAAAGGTATGAAAACTTACATGTGTGTTAAAAAATATAAAAAAATGCCCGGAAATTCTGGATGCGCCCCTGATTGTACTATTTTTTGCCTATCCCTATTGACTGCTCTTTTCTTGAACTATTTATTAAACGCGAACTAGGATAGTATAAATAAGTTGAAACTTTTAAAAACTTTTTGCTTTAAACTACAAACATTCTTAAGAACTATCTTTTCTTTCAAGGATTATTGCGATATATTTAACCCACTTTTGGTTTATTATCTAATGGTCTTTTGTTTTTCCTGTTGAAAATCAATTTTCGCGTGCGTCAAGCTTTTATACGAAATCTACGTAACTTTCTTTTTTAAGACTTAACTTGTTTAAAAGAAGAATATTTTGTTTTATATATTTAATAAATAAAAAACAATATTTTATCCTGTTTCATTCTATTCTGTTAATTTTTTGTCATCTTGAATTAAGCAGAAACTTTACTTAAAAACATAACAATAACAAAAACAACAAAAAAAGTTATACGGTAGACCTTTACTCCTTAATTTTATGGAACACTTCAAAGAAATCAAAATGCAGCTTTAGGTATAACCCTTTGAAAACTTTGTTAAAAACTCGTAACTTTGATATATTGTGGGAGGTCCAGTGTGCCTGGGGGAGGGGCCAAGGTAGCAGCAAAAATAAAACATTTTTTTTGCTTGTTTTTATAATTATTAGTTAAGTTTGAACTGTAAAGTTTGGCACTAAGTTTTTTGTCATTCCGTCAGCGAACCAGGTGAGAAGTATTTGTTTTTCACGCCAATAAGGTGTTTGACAGTTGTCAAAAATAAATATATATTTATTTTTAGATATATCTTTAGGTCTTGGGAATGCTAAAAACAAACTTTTTGTTTAATTTTTTCTCAAATTCATAGTTCTTTTCATTAAATAAATTCATTGAATTGCGAGTGACGTCACAAAACAGTAAACGCCTCGAACGAACCTATTTTCTGTGTTATTTTCTTATGAATGCTAATGTTTGCTTTGGTTTGAAGTGCGAATTATCGTCCTAAAAAACATTTTCAATGAAAAACGAATTCTCCAAAGCCGACATCTCCAACTTGCCGATGCTGAATTCCTTTATGGTGGCAGGCTTCTTTGCAACCACAGTGATTTTAGTTTGGCGGAATTTAGAAACGTTAAAACGTTGATGTAAGTATTCGATGAGTTGTTTTGTATATAACTGAAAGTTTTTTTACGATATTCTTCGCCTACTTTTACTTATTTAGATTTTGAGGTTAGGTTATATGTTTTGCTTTTTCGTTTAATATGCCACTTATAATAGATTTAATACCCAATCATTATTATTTTAAGCATTAAGAAACAATCAAAAATTGCTTTTTTACTACAACATTTTCTAAATACATTTTGTTTCAAAGAATTCTTATGACACTTCATAACAAAACACCAAAATTATTATGAAGTGAGCTTTTAATTGTCTATTATTTGGTGGTGTATCTTTCTACGACCTACGACCAGCAATACTTGAAGTACTGCATAGGTTACACTGCATAGTCCTGCGTAGGTACGGCCTCGTCCTGCGTATGCACGGCCTAGCTTTGCATTTGCACTGCTCAGTCCTACATTTAGCCTGCATGTACAATGCCTAATCCTGCATTTAGAGGTATTCCCTAGTCCTGCCTAATAACTGCCTAGCACCGCCTAAAAATTTGTACACCTTTTTGCCTATTATAGTTGCTCACCCCTTGTAATAAACATAACCTCAAAAATTTCATCGTCATTTACAAAATAGTTATATATATTATAGATAACGTGAGAAAAATTAATAGAAACAATTAGTTATACTCACATCAAGTGATCTTTACAAATGTAAAGTAAAGATGTATTAGATAAGGCCCTTAGGTCTCTTCGAGCAAGTTCTAGCCAATTTTTCCGTTCTTTTACTGCTGTAGGCACATGAATAAATAGTTTTTCAGGTGTTTTTATGCTAGTATTCGAACACTGAGGCACTACACACCACTTATAGGACATTTTTTTACATAAAAATCAGTAAAAACACAGACCAAAAACAAATAAACACTTGAATGCCGTGTATCTGTCCGCGAGTTTACTGCGCTGTGACGTCATTGCAACGCCATGCTAGAAATGAGCGTTTTAGCGGCAAATTTAAATCGGAAATTAGAAAACTTGATTTTAAATGTCATCATAAAATATACTATTTTAATAATTTTGCGTAGCAAATTAGGGATCTATGTATCATTCTAAACTCTTTTCTAAATTTGTCAAATACCCTATTGTAGCTCAAGCCATGTTGCCTATGACATTTAGCGTTCAGAAAAAAGTACAAATGGTTCAATGGTATTTCGGTGTAAATAGCTGTCAAGATGTTGCAAATATATTTGTTGTCTCCTCTGAAGGGGTTGGAATACCCCGTAGCAGGGTCCATGACCCATTTGCATCAAACAGGATGTGTCAATTTTTGCCACAAATGGTGGAGAGGCACCTCCTGTTCGTGAAGTGGGAGAGGAAAGGGAACGGCGCGAAACTATGATTTGTGCCGCAGCAGAAGCTTTGCCTCCCTGTTCCAGTAAGGCAATTGCCAATGATGTGGGCAATGATATATTACCTTTAACCAGTGGCGTATATAAGGGGGGGCCCGAACCCCCGAATCTAATTTTTTTTTAGATATTTTCCACATATTTCATGAATACAAACATAAAATAGCATAAAATACGGCCTTATGAGGTCTCGCCCCCCCCCCCCCCCGAAACTTTTTTTCTATACACGCCACTGCCCTTAACCGTCCGAAACATTCTGAAACGACATGGGTACCAGAGTTGTAAAGTAAAGAAAACGCAAGAAATTTTTCCAGATGATCAGTTTCGAAGAATGGAGTTTTGCTTTTAAAACAGACGCCTCTATTTGTTTCCATGGGCAGGGCAAGCCATAAACTTCAGTTTGTAGTAGACAGGGCATTATATTATTATTATATTATTATAAAAAAGAACAAGCTTTAAAAAAAGGATCATACGTTACGTAGCTATCGTTTAATTTTGCGATATTTTATGTACAGGGTGTCTCATTATATTTTTCCCACCCTTTTAGACCCTTAATAATTGATATAGGAATATGCAAGAAATTTTGTTCGAATTTGCGAAATTTTTACTTTTAAATTGCATCTTGACTTTATTCCAGATGCTTACCATATTTGACAGGTGCTCAAATTTATAGTTTTTCTAAATTCGATGTTCCTAATATTATTTAATTAATAGATTAGGCTTGGAACATATTTTCCAAAAATACCCGATATGCCGTAGTTTAGAGCCATAGCTTTTGAGATATTAGCAATTATAACAGTACCGCTCTTGTGTTAATTTTAGTATCCTTATTCCAAATTATGTTAGTCCCCATGTATCACTAGTGAAAATGACACAACTTTGTTGTCGTTACCGGTTGTCATTTTGAGCTCCATTTTAAAAAAAATAGTTGTCATTATCACTGTTTATATATGGGGACTAACATAGTTCGAAATAAGGGCACTGAAATTAACACAAAAGTGGTAATGTTATATTTTTATCATTTAAAAATTTATCGCTAATATTTCAGAAACTATTTATCAAAACTACGACATATGGGGTATTTTTGGAAAGTATATTCCAAGCCTAATCTATTAATTAAATAATATAAAGAGCATTCAATTTACAAAAACTATAAATTTGAGCGCCTGTCAAATACGGTAAGCATCAGGAATGAAGTAAAGATGCAATTTAAAAGTAAAAATTTCGCGATTTCGAACACAATATCTTTTATATTCCTACATCAATTATTAATGGTCTAAAAGGGTGGGAAAAAATATAATGAGACACCCTGTACAAAACTACCGTCGATCGATTTTCTTTAAGAGCCGTCGAAAGAAATGTCGCCGCGCTATGAGAAACAATCGCTGTCATAAATTTCCTGTCTCTACTTTACCGGGGCGCACAGAGGATATGTATTGGCTGTAGGTCTGGCTATCCTGAAACAATGGGCGTAACCACTTGTAAAAATTCTATCCTTTTTTCTTATACATACTACATATTTTTTGCATATGTAGTTCTTCTTATTCCTATATATTATATTATTAATATTATATTTAGTAAATATCTAATAGCTTTTTGTTGTAGATGTTTATATTCCTCGTGTGTTCCGTAAACCGTTTTGGAACCAAAGCTTTTAAGCGAAACTGATTAAGGTGTAAATTGAAAAAGCAATTTTAATGGCCGACGACACGTTGCGGTTAAGTCTCTTTTGTTGTTGCTGTTTTAGAGTGCCAAAATTTTAGCAGCACCATTTTTTTATACTGGGACATTACATCACTAAGCGGCATCTGCCGACTTTTTCGACATCGAGCTTGTGGCTTAATCGACCATATTGAAATAGATCCAGAATGACAGGTTATTTTGAGAAAAACAATGTCGCTGCCAAATATCAGTTAAAATAAAAAAATTAAAGACGGACCTGGATTTTTTTTTCTTTTGACGTAATTGATTGATCATTTCACTTGTGTTTCTTTACGTGGAGTTTTCTCTAAGTATCTCCCAGGCGATGAAGAGCAGTCCCATTTTCGATGAAATTAAATGGGAAACTCGGTTATTATTAAAGATATCGATTTTCTGATTGCACCCTACCGTGCTCTTTTTTTGAGCCCTTAAAAATGGTGTAATCAGATTTTTGCTATACCCCGTTGTTTCGCTAATATAGGGAGTTTAAAAAAAAATGCATTTTCCTTAATTCCGTGCATCTCTCTTATTTTGTCAGGTATTTTTATTCTGTAAAAACCTTTCTTTCTGGCAACTTATTTAGAGCAAAATAATGACACTGTCAGTTTTTAAAAATCTTGTTTAGTTTTTGAGATATGGTATTTATCATAAAAAAATTACATACAGACCTGGATTTTTGTTATTACTTTTTTAATTGGTTCCATGCTATTATTATCATAAAATGATAGAATTTTAATATTTTTTTGTTTTACGGTTAAAAAAACTATTTAATATTAAAAAAAATTTACTCGATTTTTGGTTTATCTGTTTTGAAACGTTAATTAAAAGATTTATAAATAAAGTAAAAAACGTTAAAAAGAACAAAAATAATATTATAGTTATTATTTGATTGTGGCACAGCAACTGAAAGAAATTAACTTCAACAAGGAAAAACAAAACCATGGAATTGACATTCTCATTTTACTTGTCATTTTTGTGAATGGCTCACTCACAATTATTCTAAAATGGCTAGAAATCGACCACATCCAGATTTTGGAAAATATGTTTGACTGCTTCATTCAAGCAAGAAAATCCCAATATTTAAACGGCATAAATATTTTTATTAAAAATGCGTTAAGTTACTCAAAAATACCAACATATCATATCATTCAAGAAAAATTATTTATTATTTTTTGTAATGCGTTATTTTTTTTTGTATTTTTGTTTCAAATAAATCTGTAAATTAACGTAAAACCATTTTAATTTCCTAAGTATCACAAACTAAAAATCGTTTAACTAGCAATTTTTAATTTATATTTATGTTGGAAACTTCCAGGTTTAGACTATTTTTTTAAAAATATGAATAATTTTTTTTACCTTAAAACAATTTTTTTTTTATTATTTTGTGATAATAATAGAATAAAACCAATCAAAATAGTACTTAAGAAAATCCAGGTCCGTATTTAACTTTTTTACGATAAATACAATGTCTCAAAAACTAAACAAATTTTTAAAAATTGATAATGTCAATATTTTCTTCTAAAAAAGTTACAATAAAAAGGTTTTAACAGAATAAAAATATTTCGCAAAATAAGCGAGATACAAGGAATTATTAAAAATGCAATTGTATTAGTGAAACTACGGGGTATAGCAAAAATCTGATTGGACTATTTTTAAGGGCTCAAAAAAGAGCACGGTAAGGTGCCATCAAAAAATCAATATCTTTAATAATAACCGAGTTTGGGGGGACACGCTAAACTCTTGAATGGCGTTGAAAAAACGATAATGCCGTACTTACATAACACAATAATTTCGTGGGGGATAGTACAAATAAAATTTTGGAAAATGTTCGTATTGTGCAATTTATTTTCTTGTTTTGGTTGCTGAAAAATCTCTTGAAAAACGCCTTTCTAATTACTTTCGGGAAAGAATTGATACCCTTTGATCGCCCCAACTAGTCACGGCCTTGATTAGCGGTAAAATAAACTTTTCTGCGATTAATGTGGAAACGTGTCCTAAAGGTACTCTACTCTTGAAATAAATGTTTAATCAGTCGCTGTAATTACGCTTTCGATAAAACTCTGGCTAAAGGGGAATTGTGCAAATTGCAGCCAGCTTTTGTACAGAGATGCCTGACTGGTGCTTTAAGCTGGCTTCCCACGATGCTTAATATCACACGCATGGACGAGCCGAGCAAGCTTGGACAAGTTTGGGGAATCGGGACGTTTTAAAAATGTACTTTTCAGGTACTCAAAAGTTAGGGCCCTAAGCTACCTAAAAAGAACATTTTAAAAACGTCCTGACTAGCTTGTTTTTAATACGAATTTTTTGAGAAGTTTTAAAAACGTACTTTTTAAGTCCTTTAATGGTCCTGAAAGACTTAAAAACCAAATTTTAAAAACGTCCAGACTTGCATGTTTTTAAAAAGTCCTTTTTGGGACTATTCTTTTTTTGTCCGCCATCTCAGAATTCAAGATGGCGGACGAAATTAAATTGTACTCTTTAAAGATACTCGTTTATTCTTCTGTTGAGAAATGTTTTCATACTTTTTTTAATTTGGTAAAAAAGCAGCATTCTAGCGACGCACAACAAGGTATAATACAGCAAAATCGGTACAGTAGTTCTAATAAAAAAATATTCTTGTGTCAACCATTGTTTTGCATATTATACGATTGCCTTGCTAATCATGTCTGCATTTATTTATTTATAAATTCATTACAACTGAACCGATGTTAATGAAATAAAAAACATTCCAATGAGAATTGATTGCTTTTTAAAGATCATCAAAGTTTAAAGTCATCTTAAAATTTAAGATGGCGGACTGAATTAACCTTCATTTTTGAAAAAGGCGTGTTTATTCTTATTTTCCGAAAATGCTTTAGTTTTTTTTAATTTATAGAAAAGCACTACTCCCCCCCCCCACAACGACATACAAATTACTAAAATCGGTGTGGTGGTTCTCAAAAATTCTATTTTTGTTTCAACCATTGTTTTACAGATTATACGATTGCATTGCTAATCCTGCCTGCATTCATTGCCTTATAAATTCGTTATTACTAAACCGATTTTAGTGAAATAAAAAAAACGTTGTGAGAATTAATTGTTCTTTAATGGTAACGTAATAAAATCGGATCAGTAATAATAAATTGATAAATAAGTAATTGCAGACAGGATTGGCAATGCAACCGTACAATTTGTAAAACAATCTTTAAAACAAAATCAGACCACTACACCGATTTTATTAATTTGTACCTTGGTATGGGAAAAAAAGTAGTGTTTTCCTATAAATTAGAAAAAACTAAAACATTTTCGGATAATAAGAATAAACGTGCCTCTTTGAAGGGTCAAGTATGATTCTGTCGGACATCTTAACTTTTAAGATGGCGGGCACCCCCCCCCCCTCAAGCCTAAGATTTTTTTAGATATTTTTCACATATTTTATAAATAAAAAGATAAAATAGCATAAAATACGACAACATCAAGTCTCGGGCCCCCCAAAAGGCCTTGCCCCCCCCCCCCCAAGACATATTCCTGGATGTACATTTGTAAATATTAATAAAATAAATTGACATTTTTTATAAAGAAAACAATGTTTTAAAAAAGATCTTATCTTAATATAATAGTTGTCCTTTCTCAAGATCTATCAGAACAAAGTACTAGATTTTTTAATGAATATAATAATTGTAGTCTACATTCACTATCTTATCTGCTTTGATATAGGCAAGGGCGTATAAAAGGGGGAAGATGTTTGGGGTTTTAAGTACCCCAAGTTCATTAAATAGATTATATCCAAAATATGTATTTTCCTATTTTTATGTAAAAATTATAAAAAAAAGCGAAAACATGTCCAAGCCGCACCCCCCGCCCCCCCTTTAGGCGATTTAATGTATATGTCACTGATTATGTATAGAAGGGTACTACTGGTGATACATACAAATTACATAACTATTAAATTTCTACCTCAATTGGTTTATTATTATTAAATTGTGTTTGCTTAAGACCACACGGCAGAAGTGTAAACTTCAACAAGGCGCAATTAATAATACTGGCCTTCATCTGCATCATCATATCGCTCGCTGAATGTTCCTCCCACAGTTAGTCGATTCGAGCCGACTTCACCCGAATGAGCGTTACATAGCCGAGCCTGACGGCTCAGTTCAATTCAATACCCACAAAAACTGCTAAACGCGCCTAAAGAAGTTTACACTTCAAAAAGAAGTTTACACTTCAATAATATTATCTCAAAAACTAAGCGTTTGTGGACCTATGTTCATCTGAACTTTTTTGTCTTGAAATCACTCAAGGAATTGAAACTTCCTGTATATACTTGCGTATTTTTAAAGTAGATCTAAGGCATTTTTTTGCATACGCTACTGTATACACGTGTAAGTTTGCACATGGTTTGCACACACTATTATAGAATAGACACTGACAACAAGTAGGTACTAGTGACAATAATCTACGCGGTTTAAAATTTTAACTATATTGGTTATTATTTAGTTAGAAAATGGAAAATTTTGATGAAACTAAACGACGTGCTTTTAAGAATTGTCCTAAACCTAATTTTGAACTTGCTAGTGTAGTTAATAAGGAAGACTTGACTTTTAAAATATTTACTAAAGATAACAATAGTGATGGCGTTGAAGTGAATGAGGATATTGTTGAAACCTTAGTAACTAATAAAGCTATTCCAACAAAAGTTTTTATACATGGATGGCATGGAAGCGAAAATAAACTATGGTAAATTTAAAGTGATTAAAAATACGAATAAAAAGGATCAGGCACACATCTTATGGGATTTCTGTAATCCGTCAAACATCATGAAATTTTGGTATGTTGTAGACTGAACCTGTCTTATCAAAAGTTCTCATGGGATCAACTCAAATTAATGACCAGTTTTTGAAATACAGGATGTTGAAAGTGATAATGTCCAAGATGAATAATAGCTCTCTAGACAAGCTTTCCAAACGTAAACGCAATGTTTTTATTACATATATTTACGATTTTTTTTGTTGTTTTTTAATATGTACCTTTAAAACATTATTTACAGGGTGTTTAAGTTAATATCAGTCGAATATTTTAATGAGAATCAAGCTTCAGTGTGTTGCAGAATAAACCTTGCTCATCAGAAGTTCTTATGGGCCAAAACTTAAATTAATTTCCAGTTTTTGAAATACAGAGTGTTAAAGGTGATAATGTTCAAGATGCATAATAGCTCTTTAGATTGGTTTTCCAAACATATACGCAATGTTACGATTACATTTAAAGTATTTATTAGTTTTCTAATTATTCTTTTAATGATAAAGCTGAACTTATTAAGTAATTAATACAAGGTGTTTCGGCAAATATCATTTTTTAAATACTAATTAAAAATCTATGTATTGTATATATTTTTGAGCATCTTATATTAACACAGTGCTTTTGTGTGTGCGACAAAAATAGTGAAAAGGGACTAATTGTAAAGAAAACGGGACTTTTTCTTAAAATTTTCTACCAAAATAACGGATGAAAAATATTAAATAACGTAATAAAATTACTTTTTAATCATTTCTTGTTTGGACAACTCGTCTAAAGAGGTATAATGCTTCTTGGACATTATCACTTTCAACACCCTGTATTTCAAAAACTGGTCATCAATTTAAGTTGGGCCCATAACAACTTTTGATAAGAAAGGTTCAATCTAAAACAAACTAACGCTTGCTTCTCATGAACACTTTCAGCTAATATTTACTTAAACACCCTGTAGATAATGCTTTAATGGTACAGATTAAAAATAATAACTAAATAGGTAATAAACGCCACACTAACAGTGCGTATTTGCTTTGAAAACCCGTCTAAAGAGCTATTTTGCTTCTTTGACATTATCACTTTCAACACCCTGTATTTCAAAAACTGGTCATTAATTTGAGGTTGGGCCAATATGAACTTTTGATAAGAAAGGTTTAGTCTACAACATACCAAAATTTTATGAAGTTTGACGGATTACAGAAATCCTATCAGAGGTGTGCCTGATCCTTTGACAGAGAACATTGTATAGTGTCTCTAAAAGGTCTGTACAAAATCTTAGCAGATATTTCTGAGGTCCAAATAAGTCGATTTAATGCAAATTACCTTAGTCCAAAATTGCTCCGTTTCAGAGATACAGAGTGGTAAATTTAAAAATTAAAAATCGATTTTATTAAAATTTATGAACATTTTTCAACGCATTACTTAAAAAATTGGTACTCGGGGGTTTTTTGGGATGCGAAACTTAAATATGGACATTTTTTCACTGTGGTCGTTAGAGGTCGCTTTACAATGTTCATCTTATGGTTTAAAATGACCATAACTTTTTCTCAGTGTATTTTTCAACTTTTTTTGTTAATAAAATAATTCCCTGAACTTTTTTAAGCAAAAAAGGTACTTTTTGATAAAATCTGCTAGGGTGAGCCGTTTTCGAGATATTTCCGGTTTTAGTGTTCGATGCCGCAATGGCATATTGAAATTATTTTGGATTAAAAGATTTTGTTGCTTACTTTAAGGATTAAATTTAGTTAATAAATGAGTTATTAATTTTTTTTTTCGTTTAATCGCTTTCGGTAGGTATTCAGTCAATTTCTGGGAAAATAGTTTTACTTGGTTCAATTAAAATAAAAACACCCTGTATCTCTGAAACAGAGCAATTTCGGACTAAGGTAAGTTGCTTTAAATCGACTCATTTTGACCTCAGGAATAAGTTTTCTTGATTGAATTATAGTTTGTTTTGCTTTAAATAATCTTTTTTTTTTAAGAAAACAACTAAATGTACCGAGTCAAAAGGATTGAATTATAGTTTGTTTTGCTTTGAATAATCTTTTTTTCTTAAAGAAAACAATTAAATGCATCGAGTCAAAAGGATTCTAATTTCTCAAGTCAAGACGAAATTAAAGAAAGAATCTTTTGATTCAAAAAAACTTTTATTTTGAAATAAAGAAAATGTATCTAAAAGTTTTTTGAATCAAAAGATTTTTTCTTTAATGTTTTGACTTGAGAAATTAGAATCCTTTTGACTCGATGCATTTAATTGTTTTCTTTAAGAAAAAAAGATTATTCAAAGCAAAACAAACTATAATTCAATCAAGAAAACTTATTTTTCTAACTAAATGTAATAAGTCAAGAATATTTTCCATATTTTTTTTTTGTTTTAAATTTTTATTTAGGATTTTTGCTACAATGTTTTCTTAAATTAACTTAAAATTACACTTGATATTCAGATTTACAAAACAAATAAATAAATAGGTATAAACTAACACTATATTAATAAAATTTAATAACTTTATAGAAATTATCACGTAAGCACATTTTTTTTTGTTTTGACAATTTTCTATTTGCATTTTCTTAAGTTAAAATAAATTAACTTTTCATTGAAATAAATCGCAATTTTTGTTGTGAGATGCCGAATATTTTGAGTTCAAAAAATAAAAATCTTTAGGCAAAGTAAAGCTTTATTTGTGTTAAAAAGATATTAGTAAGACATTTTATATCTTGCTTCAAAACCACTTGTTCTTCGCTAAATGCAGTTTGTTTTAAACCAAAATAATTTACCAAGACAATTATGTTTTTTTCCCAAAACAAACGGTTTGCTTGAATGAAAAGAAGACATTTTGTTTAGAGACTGCTTTTGGGTCAAGATAACTTTTTCAAGAAAACTACTTTTCTTAACTGAAGAACTTCTTTTTTTCTGTGTATATTTAAGGTACCAAGCTCTTCGAAAAGAATACCTTCGAAAGGGAAACTACAACATAATATGGGTGAACTGGACAAAGCCGGCAAACCTATCCTACACTGTATCCTGTGCCAGTGTCGGCGCTGTTGCTGAACACATCGCTAAACTATTGATCGCGTCTAAGATTGAGGCTGAGAAAATACATCTTATAGGTAAACATACTCGTATGACTAGTAGGGGAGGCCGTGAAATTTTTGGAACTTATTTTTCTTTGTTAGCAAACATTAGAATTTCGCTTAAAAATTCCGCTGATTGACGCTAACGGGTCTGATGGCGGATTAAAACGCAATAAGTGTTGATCTGGCCTGAACGGCAGAAGAGCTGTCGTAGGTCACGGATTAGTTTGTTTTCTCAAACCTTACATTTTTTTACATATTTTCGACATATTTCAGAAAAAAACCCACAAAAATAGCTTAAAATTCGACATCATGAGGCTTCGGGCCTTCCAAGAGGCGTCGCCCCCCCCCCCCCAAGACATATTCCTGGGTGCGCCACAGTTATAGCAGTTTATTTTCGCCTGCTCGTGTTCTGGTTTCCCTCGTATCTCGGTAGATGGCGCTTCTTGAGAGAGTTTTCTTACTATTTACATAGGATTAAAGACAAAACCGTCTTATTAACTTCGCAAGAGTGTCACATTGACCAAGCAGTGTACTGAGGAGTCCCATAACGACGAAACAGTTAACTGTCACACTTATTAGGTGCCCATTAGATCTTGGACCCCCGTGAGGTTAAGCTTTCAAGCTACCCACGGAAAAATATGAGAAAAACAAAAACTCCTTTTTACCCGATTAGCCACGAAACTTGTTTGATTAATAGAATCGGTCAGTGAGCAATTCTAAGAAACATTTTTTATATAAACCCTTCCTAGTTTCGGTCTTGTTGAACCTCCTCGGTACGAGCGTAACAAGTGTTGTGCAAGCTTTGTTGTTTTTTCGTTAAGAAGGTCCTCACAATATTCCTTTCAAGTTTTCTCCGGGCTTGAGAGATTTACTGAGACTGATTATAACTGTCTCCGTAGTGACGTCAAATTTCGCCTCAAACCTGAGGCTACCCTGACTGATATTGCAATTCGGCAGTTGGTCTGTTTTCAATAAATGTCCATATTTCATATTTCCTTTTCAGACATCATCATCCCCATTAATCGTCCCTTAACACTTGTTATGCTCGTACTGAGAAGGTCCAACAAGACCCAAACTAGTATACGAGCTACTAATATCCCCGTTTTGAGGAATTGCCCGCAACCTTTGTTGTTTTAACATTTGTTATCTGGTGTAAGTCAAAAGGTTTATGTTTATATTTGTTAAGTGGTTATTTAGCATCTCGTAGCAGTTTTTTTTATTTTGCGTTGCTTGTTCACTAGGGACTTATTGGAATAAAACCTGACTTTATTTTAATGTCGACTTTATTCTGACATATTTACAAAGAAACTGACAGCTGACCTTTTAAAATTGACATACCAAAGTCAAATTTAAAAATAAAGTCGCTAACTTTCATTTAATAAATACAGACACTAATAAATCCGGTTTTTAAATACACAAAGGCCGAATTTTGAAGGAAAGCAGCTGCTTTTTATGTGTAAATCTGTCACAATACTGTCGATTTTAACATAAGGTCAGGTTTTATTCCAATAAGTGTCTATTAGCTACCAGCTACTGCATTGCGCAACCCAATTAGATATTTGCGGTCAATACTAGCTTTCCTGGAAACTGCGGGAGTATCTTTGACACAGGATATCAAAGGCCTGTTGCAATTGGAGATTGATAAACACCTAGTTTAATGAATTTTACTTTACGGTTTAGAATCAATTCAATGAATTACAGATACCGGAAATAATAACAGTTTGAAAGAGTATTGATGATATTTGAACAGAAGAATGGTATAGTACGAACAGAACAAACGAAGGAACCAAGCCAAGTTAGAAGTGTCAGAGTGGGTGACACAATATCCCCTAAACTATTTAACCAGACCCTAGAAGATGTTTTTAAAAACTTATATTGGGACGAAATATGCATTAAAATAAGAAAAAAGAACGGCAGCTAAAAATATAGGCTTGAGTATGAACTACACTAAAATCATAACAAACACAGATGAAGATATCCCGATCAGAATAAACCAAGAGAAAATAGAACAAGTAAAGGAATATATACCTGGGACAGTTTATTAAACTAAAAAAAGAAAACCAAACAGCTGAAATCAAGGGACGAGTAAGATTGGCTTGGGCAGTATTCGGTAAATTAGGCTACATATTAAAAAATAAACAATATCCTTAGTACCTCAAAAAGAAAGTGTATAACCAATGTATCCTTCCTGTACTTACCTATGGGTCCCAGACCTGGACACTTACAAAATCAAAGATGGATAAGGTAACAAAAGCCCAAAGATCAATGGAAAGACAAATGTTACATGTAAAGCTAACAGATAGAAATAGGAATTAATGGATAAGAAATAAAACAAAAGTAAGGGATGTCAGAGCAGAAGTAGCAAAATTAAATTGGAAATTTGCCGGTCATAATATCAGACAGAAAGACAATCGATGGAACAAATGTGCTGTAAATTGGAGACCTTGCATGGGAAAATAAAAAAGTAGGTGAAGACGATTTGTAGAAACATGTGGAAACTAGATGAATGAACACGGCGACAGATAGAGAAGAGTGTAAAGCCCGGTCTAGACATAACATTTTACCTTACGTCTTGCCTGTCAGTCAAAAGGGTCAAGTATGACGGTTGAAAGACTAGCGTACACACTTGATAGTTTTAACGTACGTTTTTAGATCAGTTTTTGATACATAATGGAGGAAGCACTGCTTTTGTCAATAATGTTTTTTGTTTTAAACATCTATGACTTAACCGTTTCAGAAGCTAAACAAAGTTTTTTAACCAGTTTTTCAAAATGTTATGCTGATTTAGTTTGGTAATGTCCCCTGAAGATGTAAGTTTCTGCTTACGAAACAAGTTGGGACTATTTGTTTAAAACAAATTAAAAATTAGTGGAGGAAGACAATAACCTGTTTGATTTCCTAAAAAATTATCTTATCTAATGTCGGACGTTTCGTATACCAACTTCTAAGTTGCCTCGAAAGGAATTAAAATTGTATGCACTACCACAAGAAATGCCGCTAAAACTGACGTTTTACCGGAAACAAAGCCTCTACCGATCAGTTCAACAGGTCCGACTTCAGTCCTGTTCAGTTCAGGCAAAACGTACGTTTTATTGTCTACACGAAAAGTTTTGCCTGATCCGTTTTACCTGATCAAGTAAAACGTCAGGCAAAACGTTATGTGTAGACCCCGCTTGAGAGATTGAGGGAAGCCTATGTCTAAAAATGGATCAAAGAAGGCTAAATAGATAGATAGCATGGAGTTCACTTGGAATGTGCTAATGAGCTAGTTGAAATCGGCCATTATCATCGTGCGAACACATCCGTTGCCCTTTTACGCCTTGCCGGTTTTATCTTAGTGAAAAGCTTTGACGGTCACGTGTCATTGTTTGTTTTTCTAATTGTTTGTTTATAAAATGGATTCATTTTTTTTTAAATTGGTGAGAGGGCCCCTTAGACCACAAGTGCCAGGGACCACAACAAGGTGAAAGACGGCCCTGAAACGGCCTTGAAATATAAATAGCTGGCTAGCTACCCGTGCGTATTACCAAACTTAAATTGCTAAAGTTGGTCAATCACCTTCATTTTAATTTAGGTCATTCTCTGGGGGCACAGGTGGCCGGCTTTACAGGAAAAGCGTATAAAAGGCTGACAGAGAAAAAACTTGGACGTATAACTGGCTTAGATACAGCTGGTCCGGCTTGGGAACATCCTGAATTAGATGAACGCCAGCAGTAAGTATTATTTTGTTTCTTTTTATTTGTAATCGATCTTTTCATTGACGCCTGCTCTTGTTCTGGATTCTCTCGTATCTCGGTAGATGGCGCTTCTTGCGAGAGTTTTCTCATTATTTACATAGGATTAAAGACAAAACCGTCTAGTTAACTTCGCAAGAGTATCACATTGACCAAGCAGTGTTCTGAGGAGTCCCATAAGGACGAAACAGTTAACTGTCAACACCTATTAGGTGGCCATTAGATTAGATGGACCCCCGTGAGGTTAAGCTTTCAAGCTACCCACGGAAAAATATGAGAGAAACAAAAACTCCTTTTTACCCGATTAGCCACGAAACTTACTTTTTTTTTAAATTCGCGGGTTTTAAATTTCACGTTAGTAAGTATACTCTAGTCAATCATCTCCAATTGGAAATGGTCTCAATATGGAACTTTTGTAAAAGCGCGTACACGGCAAAGTATTATAACAAGGTAAAAACTTTAGGGGCGTCCGTAAATAAAATACATTTTTAAAAATCACCACACTATAGCCAAAATCTGTATTGACAGTCTTTAAATACCCCAAACATCCCCATCGACCCTCCCCCCCAAAAAAAATTCCCCCCGAACAAAGATTCTAGGTACGGCCCTAGCAGTAAAGGTGATCCCTTCTACTCACTTATCCTCCACACCTTGCGCCATGGTTAAGGAAGGGGGGGGGGATGTATGACCTACCACCGCGACTATTAAAAATTTTGGGGATCTTAAAAAATCGATCCAAAATTAATTTGTTTGTTGATTTTTCAAAACTGATTTATTTTACGGACGTCCCTAAAGTTTTTTTTTACCTTTTTATACATCGTTTAAAAGAAAAATTTGTTTTGTATGATCAAGTATAAGAGACATTTTTTTGATAGAGACAAAAATGTTTTTTTTTTAATTTATGGACGTCGCTGGAGAGTTTTTAATCAATGTTATACATAGTTAAAAAAGAGAATTTTATTTCTTACAGCAAACTAAAGAACACATTTTTTTTAAATTGAGCTTAGTTTCTGAGATAATACCAGTAGCAAACTTAATTTGTATGGTGATTTTTAAAAATTGATTTAATTTAAGGACTCCTTTGAAGTTTTAACCTAAAAATATATCCTACTTTGTTTTACAATGTTTAAAACGAAATTTCATTTTCTACAATCGACTATAGAGCACAATTTTTGATAGACGGCTTGGTTTGTAAGATAATAGGGTAAAATGGCTGGAGAGTTTGTCATTGGTCTGACCTTACTGACAACAAATTGTTGAAAAGGGAATCCTATTTTCTACAATAAAGCTCGTAATAGATTTTTCGCGAAAAGCTTAGTTTCTTAGAAAATTGGATAAATCTTGTAAAAAAAATGTTTAGTGATTTTTCAAAATTAATTTAATTTCCGGACGCCTATATATTCTTATAGATGAAACTAATCTTGCCCTATTTTGTTTTTTTTTTAAATCAGGTTAAACATATAATAAACATGTTTCTTTTTTACAATTTTTTACACTACCTCAATCAAGGCCAATACAAAAATAGAGGCTATGACCCTGAAAAAATCAGCTGTTCTCCGGGGACTGAATTTTACATTGGGTCTTATGGGAGGTGAGACGTTTTTTTTATGATATTTTCAAAATGGTACTACAGATTTCCGCGAAATTTCAGTGAAATATTCACAGACACCATCCCGATATTCAACCAAAGTGTTCTAAGGAAGCAACATGATTAAAAGGTTAAAATCTTCAAGATTTAGCATTCCTTCTTTTGAATTCAAATTACCCGCCATATACCACATGCCATGCAACTGTTATATTTGACATGTATTTGACTTTGTCATCTGTGATTCTGAAATCTGAAAAAATATAGTACAAACAATCTTAAAACCGGCCTTATTTAAAAAAAAAATCAAATATTCATGAACTGTCATTCCAACTTCAATATTTTAAAGACAATCAGCTGTGTCGTGTCGTGACCCAGGGCTATCAAAATGGACGGGCCACGATCCTCCACTTTGTTGACGTCACATCCGGGGCTGATTTTTTTTTTGATGGTCACGCTACGACACAGCTGATTGTCTTTAAAATATTGAAGTTGGAATGACAGTTCATGAATATTTGATTTTTTTTTAAATAAAGCCGTTTTTGAGATTGTTTTTACTTTATTCTGGCAGAACAATTTTTTTTAAATGTATGGTTATCTCTAATTTTTCATAGTCGCTTCATTAGCTCACACAAAAATTAAGTTTAAAGCAGAAGCGAATGTGACAATCACAGATGACAAAGTCAAATACATGTCAAATATAACAGTTGGCATGTGGTACATGGCGGGTAATTTGAATTCAAAATAAGGAATGCAAAATCTTGAAGATTTTAACCTTTTAATCGTGTTGCTTCCTTACAAACCTTTGGTGGAATATCGGGATGGTGTCTGAGAATATTTCACTGAAATTTTGCGGAAATCTGTAGTGCCATTTTGAAAATATCATAAAAAAACGTCTGACCTCCCATAAGACCCAATGTAAAATTCAGCCCCGGGAGAACAGCTGATTTTTTCAGGGTCGTGGCCTCTATTTTTGTGTTGGCCTTGCGTGACCATCAAGAAAAAATCAGCCCCGGATGTGACGTCAACAAAGTGGAGGATCGTGGCCCGTCTGTTTTGATAGGCCTGTCTCAATAAACGGACGCCGCTGGAGAGTTTATGGTTAGTCGTACCCCACTGACTTATATTTCGCTGAAGGTGTCTATTATAAAGAAAAACACATAATTTCCCCTAAGGAGCTTAGTTTTTGAGAAAATTAGAAAAAAACCAAAACATTTAAAGTTTTGGAAGGTTAGGGGGGTTTTTAGGGGTTTGGGGGTTTCTGCAGCTAAAATGTAAAAAGCTAATATAATTTTATTTTTAAGTTAGATTTACCTGATTTTTGATTTAAAATACTTTGTGTTCTGTATACGCTGATTCTAATTTGAAATTCTGGGACGTTGGAAAAGAAAACTAAGCGTTTATTATTGTAAAAAAGTTGGCGGGAAAAAAGAACAACGTAAGAGATTAACCCTCTTTATTTTTCGGTGACGTTTCGACGGCTGGTTAAACCTTTATTTTTATTACCCAACTGCAGCACGGCGAAAGAAAGGGTAATGTTTGTATATCTGTGTTACGCTAGAGGCTAAACGGCTAAACCGATTTAGACAAAAAAGGTGTCGTTGAATTACTAGTGATCCCGAAGGTGCCATAGGCTATATTTTTTTAAACAAGAATCAACATGGCGGTCTTCAGACGTCATTTTGTCACATGATGTAGGCCTAAAGGCATACAAATTATCTAAATTTCAGGCGATTTTATTGAACTTCCTTTGATTACCCATTGCAAAATAAATGTTCTCTTATTTGCTGTAGTTACTTTGTACTCCTCCCTGCTCCCATCCATCTCCCCTCCTGTCATTCCCCCCACCCTATTCAAAAACCATCTTTGCATAATTTTATCAAAAACTCTTTCTGCATACGCTTTCAGATTTTTTTACAACACCATTTTACTCGTTCCTCCTCCACCTCTCCCTCTCTCCTCCCCGCCATCTTTATAAGTAATAGTTATAACTTTCACAAATAAAAAGCAATTTCAAAAGTTCTTTCTGCACACGATTGAAGACTTTTTTCCAACATCATTTTACTAGTTTCCCCCTCCCTCTCTTCTCCCCTCCCTCCTTATTAGTAATAGTTGTAGCTATACCTTTCACAAATATAGATCGATCTCAAAAATTCTTTCTGCACATGCTTTAAGACTTTTTTCCAACATAATTTTACTAGATTCCCCCTTGGTCTCCCTTTCTTCTCCCCACTTCTTCTTCTCTTATTAGTAATAGTTGTAGCTATCCCTTTCACAAATTTAGAGCGTTTTCAAAAATTCTTTAAGATTTTTTTCGACACCATTTTACTAGTTCCTTCCTCCCTCTCTCCTCCCCCACTACCACTCAATGGAAGGTAACACTGTTCGCGTCCGTAGAAAATCTACACGTACTTTTTGGGTAAAGCTAAATGAATTGTAAATGCATAGTGATTTTTTTAAGGCTGAATAAGAATTAAACCTAAAAGTTGGAAATATAAAAAAAAATTAATAAAAAAATCACTTAACTGCTAAATTTACTTGTAACTACTAGTCGCAGTTCGTTACAAAAATACCCAATAACCTGATTCATGAAAATACAAAACTGTATAATTTCGTAAGCGCGTTTTGGGCATCAAAACTAAAAAGTTGAAGCATGTCGTACTCAACTACGACAACTACTTAAAAGTATATTTAGTAGTTGGGTGTTTTTTTTATAAAAAATTTTTTTTATTTAGATTACATAAAGACGATGCACTTTTTGTTGATGTTCACCATTCTGACATCCATCTTTGCGGATATGCCAAGCCCATTGGACATGTTGATTTCTACCCCAATGGAGGAGCAAATCAACCTGGAACCAAAGGAGGACCAAATAAGGAAGGTAATCGCTCATATTTCCCTTTTACTCCGGTCCTTTTGATTCATCTACCGAGTGAGCCAAAGAAAACTGGACATTTTTTTTTAAAATTATAACTTTTGAACTATACAATCGATTTTAATGGAACAACCTGCACTTGACAGAAAATTAATCAGAATTTCGACTTAATATATTCTTTTGTCAGCTTTCTCAAAATCCAATATGGCGGACGAAATTAAAATGTTCCCGTCAAAGATGCTCGTTTATTCTTATGTTGCGAACATGTTTTTAATATTTTTTTTTAAATTAGTAAAAAGGCTGCATTCTTAAAACGCACAACAAGGGTACGAATTTGCCAAATCGGTTTAGTGGTTACAAAAAAAACTAGTTTTGTTTTAACCATTGGTTTGTAAATTATACGATTGCCTTGCCAATCATGTTTGCATTTATTTCCATATAAATTCATTACTACTAAACCGATTTTAATGAAATAAAAAACATCCTGGTTAAAATTGATTTTTTTTAAAGATAAAAATCAAAGTTTATCACCATCTTAAATTTAAAGATAACTTTAGTGAAATAAAAAACATCATGATGCAAACTGATTGAATTGGTTCAGTAATAATTAATTTATAAAGCAATGAATACAGACAGGATTGGCAATGCAATCGTATAATTTGTAAAACAATGTTTAAAACAAAATCACCAAAAATTATTAAAACATGTTCGCAACATAAGATTAAACAAGCATCTTCGAAGAGTACAACTTAATTTCATCCGCCATTTTGGAATTTATTTCAGCGCCATCTGCCCCTCAATGTGGCAAGGCTCGCCGGTTGCCACTCTATATGGGTCATATAGAGTTGCCAATATTTACACTGAAGTTTCACAAAAGTTTTTATACTTTTTTACATTTTATGACAAGTTTTTTTATATTACACCATCTAAAAAAAGCCTAGATCATTTATTGTTGTAATGTGCAGAGTTTTTTTATGTGCTGGGTGGAAAAAAAATCTCAGTATGTAGGTACGTGGGCACAATCTAAAAAAAAAGTCTATTTAACTAAAAAAAATACACTGCCAATATATGGGCCCCTAAGCTCACACTAGGTACTATAGTTATAGTGTACGTGTGAGCTAATATAACTAAAAACTAAAATATATTTTATTCAACTCCAGGCTAAATTACCTTTTGTTTGATACCACACAAGCCATGTTTTGACTCAAACTCAAATTTTTGAAATCTACCCCCCACCCTTAAAAAAAACAAATACTAACATGTATTTTGTTAAACTCCGGACTCAATTACCTTTCGTTTGATATCACACACGCCATATTTTCACTTAAACTGTAATTTTTAAAATATACCCCCACCCTTTTTTTTAAATAAATTAAATTGTAATTTGTTTAACTGCAGACTCAATTACCTTTCGTCTGATATCACACACGCCATATTTTCACATAAACTCTAATTTTTGAAATCTACCCCCACCCTTTTATTTATTTTTACTTTTTTTTTCTCGCAAAATTTAGGATCACCATAGCTCACACTACTATAGTATAGTATATGTGTGAGCTAATATTGCTGTTTAAAAAAAATGCTTCCAGAACTTAAAGCCATTTTTTATTAAAAATGAAGTCTCTTTTAATTAAATCAAAAGAAAATGTAAAAATAACATTTTCCTGGAAAACAAAAAAACGCCAAAACTATTGATCACCCTTCCCCCCCCATCCTGCCTCCTTTGTGACGCATTTTTAAGAAAAAACATTGCGTTGCGTAATAAAAGAATGGTTCATTCGGGGTGGGGGTGACCCCCCTAAAGTTAGTTTTATTAATCTTTTTATTGGCTGCAGTAAAATTCCTTCCTCTTCTCACAGTCTTTATGCAAATATTAATTTTTTCCTTACGAAAAATTTTTTGCAATGGACTAAGCTCAATCTTTTAAGTTAAAAGTAGTTTATTGAAGTTTTATCGTGAAAGGTTGAAAAACTAACAAAAATGCTAACTTTTAAAGAATTTAATTAGTTTTTTGAACTTTTATTAATGCTAAAGCTTTTGAATTTAGTTGCGTGGCTTATACACAGAAAAAAGAAGTTCTTCAGTTAAGAAAAGTAGTTTTTTTGAATCTTGACCCAAAAAAGCAAAAGTCTCCGAACAAAATATTTTCATTTCATCTAAGCAAACCGCCTGTTTTGGGAAAAAAACATAATTGCCTTGGTAAATTGTTTTGGTTTAAAACAAACTGCCTTTAGCGAAGAAAAAGTGGTTTTGAAGGAAGATATAAAACTTCTTACTAATATCTTAACCCAAATAAAGCTCTACTTTGCCTAAAGACTTTCAATTTTTTAACTCAAAATATCCGGCATCTCAAAACGAAAATGGCGATTTATTCCAATGGCAAGTTAATTTATTTTAACTTAAGAAAATGCAAATAGAAAAGTCTCAAAACAAAAAGAAAATCTGGGAATTATACTCGAATTAAGATATGTAAATAAATATTATCTTGAACACTTTAAATAATATGGAAACAATGCTTTAAATCAAAATAACTGTAATAATACTTTCTTGCACCAAATAATATAGGCGCATTAAGTTTTTAAAACAAGACAAGGGTATGAATATTTTCTTCAGTGAAAGCAATAAACTATATAGTCTCTTTTGACAAGTGCAGACCTTTCAGCATTTCGTATTTTGATCTTGCGGCGAACGCGTGTCAATGTCGGCTATTTTTTTAATAGATACTTTTCCTAAAGATAATTTCTTTAACAAGGCGGTGTCGTCAGGACATATTTACATTTCCTACGTTATGGGAACATAAATATGTCAAAATATCTTGACTTCATCGCCTTGCTAAAAAAAGTAAGTGCATGTTTAAAAAAAAATTGTGTTTACATAGTGGAAAATATTGTTGACTTATTACATTTAGTTAGAAAAATAAGTTTTCTTGATTGAATTATAGTTTATTTTGCATCGAGTCAACAGGATTTTAATGTCTCAAGTAAAGACGAAATTAAAAAAAGAATCTTTTGATTGAAAAATTTTTTAGATACATTTTTTTTATTTCAAAATAATTATTTGTTTAAAATAAAAATCATTTTCGGACTTCCATTGTCATTATTTCATTTTATAAACTACGTTTCGACCCAGTGTAGATCAGTAGATCTTGGATTGTCTTAAGGTGTAACTTAACTACCACCTGAAGACAATCAGAGCTACAATGGTCGAAACCTTGTATATAAAATGAAATAATGACAATGGAAGTCCGAAGATGATTTTTATTTTAAACAAATAATTATTTTGAAATAAAAAAATGTATCTAAAAGGTTTTTTGAATCAAAAGATTCTTTTTTTAATTTCGTCTTGACTTGAGACATTAAAATCCTTTTTTTTCTGTGTAGTATAAAATCGTGTCCCGTTGGATAGTTGTGGAAGATTTTTTAAAACTGCCCTGCCTGTGTAACGTCATAAATACAACATGTCGGCTTGTTTCATCTTTTTTCACAAATTTTGGCTTATAAAATTATTATTAATTAATATAATTAACTATATAGAACAACCTTAGAGTAATAATAATATTACTCTGAGAGAACAACAATAATTAATATATTGAAGAAATCAGCTTTCTTTCTATAAAACTAATAAAGATATTAATATTTTAAAAATAATTAAAAAATAGTAACTTGTTTTATCCAAAAAAAAGTGAACAAAAACAATTTTGTTTACATAACATTTTGCTTTAGTGAATAAATACGGTCCTCGTCCTCTTGTGTATTTCTTAATTCGATAACACCCTGTACATTTAATCAAAGATTTTTTTATGGCAATCTAAATTTTTCAACAAGCAGAATTTTTTATAAAGAGTGAGTTTTTTTCGTAAAATCAAAAATAAAGGATTTTTTCCCCTTGTCAACTCCTTCCGGGGCACACTGTATATTAAGTCTAGATATTAAGCTAAAATCGCATCAGATTTTTTAGTGCTTCATTTATTTATACAGAAAATAGCAATCACGACCGAGCAGTATGGTACTTTGTGGAATCCGTTACAATAAAAACAATAGCAACAGAAGCAGACTTTCAGCAAATAGATGAGTGGACCTTTGAAGTGTCTCCAAAGAAAAATGGCAAAAGAATAATATTTGAAGAGGAAATCACTAACGTAAGTGGAGTGTTTTACTTTCCAACCAACGATCAAAGGCCGTATTTACAAGCAATTAGATAAAGTATTTTTTCATATAGATATTAGTTTAATTATGTACCTACAATACTTTTTAAAAGTATTTCGTAAATAAAAAAAATATTATAGTTAAGCCTAATTATTTTTTCCTTAACCCTTAATTGGGCAACCTTTTTTTTTAACAAAAACACGAACTTCTAAATAAAATATACTAAGGACATTACAAAAGATACAAAAATACAAAAAATATATATTTTTTTCTACAGCCCAGTACTTAAAGCTTAGTATCCTGAGATGCAAAGGCCATAGAGCAACCTACTTCATATGGATATTGTAAAACAATTTCTAGAATTTGTTCCAAGAACAATACACAAACGTAAGCGGCATTTTTCACAAAAACAGAAGTTTAGCCATTGGTACAGAATTTGCAGCGCCCCTTATCTCCAAAGGTTGGACAATGACAAATTTGGTCATATCTTACGTCCACTGTTGGTCTGATGGTGACAGGAACTCTAATTTTTTTCGATGGTTGATCGTTGGCTAGATCGGATTTTCTAAAGCTTTGAGAAGTGATTCTGTCAAATGTAGCTCCAGTTATCATCCTGGACTGGCAACAACTGAGAAGACGAGGGAGGAGGAAACATAGATTCACCAAAATCAATTTCATCATCTTCTTTGGAACATCCAATATTTAAAATGTTAGGATTTGGTGGTAATACCGCAACAAACTCATCAGGTTCTCATTCTCCGACCGTAGAAGTTTCTAAAACTAATCGCGGGAACCTAAGAACAAAAAATTACTAAATTTTGTAACCAAGCGGTTGGTTCCGCCATAAACTTTACAGTGCGTTTTCTGGGCATTGTGCACTGTGGGATACACACAAGTTGAATCTGGTTTATACCAATGTAGAGAAGCAATATGGTAAACCTAACTTTTTTAAAACTATTAGGAGACCTTACAGAATACTTGGAAGATAATCTAAACTAACTCAAAAAAATACAAAAATGAGAGTTTTCTAATATTTATTTACTTACGTTTTCCATGTTTTTGGAAGCAGCCATTGTGCACCAGAGATAAAAGCGCAATGCGCGGATTATTTTACATCACGTGGCGTCCCCACCGCCTTAATCACATACTGCTTTAAAGCTTGGTTCCAATAAATTTGTCCGCCTAAGGGAGTGTCCGCTTATTAGAGGTGTCCGCAAGGAGAGGTTTTACTTGAACGTCAACTAGAGTACTACAGTGTTATAAATAATTTTGTCATAAATTTGATTACAAACATGTCTTTAATGGCCAGTTTTTCTGGAAATTCGACAAATGTGCGTCGTGAAAGACTTATTTAGTCATTTATCTTGATTTATAACATCGCTCAAAAACAACAATAGCTATTCGGTAAAGCCCATAGACATCCCAATAAAGCCTTGGTACACTTTGAAGGCTTTGTAGCCAACACAAATGTTAATAAAGGCAAAGGTAGGTTAGACTTCTCCAAACTTTTTGTTTTATCGAGTCCAGTGGCGTCTCCAGGCAAATTTTAAGATGGAGCGATTTCCAATGTTCCAGTGTGCCTGAACGAAGTATAGGTTACATAAAAATGGCTCCAAAAACTAATTGCACATTTTGAATATGGACTCTTTCCTGACTTCAGAGCGATATTCATATAAATCCTAGCTGATCCTCTTCTCGAAATTTTATCATATTTTTCCATTTTTCTAGTTTCATCGGACCACAGAACCTTAGGCGGAAATTGAGGGTTTTCTTGCGATTTTTGTATGAAACAATCGCAAAACAAGGTTCTTCTTTCTAAGTCACCATCTCGGAGTGTTTGACTAATATGTGTTGCATATGGATAATATTTAAATTTTTTAAGAATTCTTTGTGCAGTTGATTTGGGTACTTCAACATAATTTTCCAGTTCACGAAGGGAGATGCGAGGATTTTCAATGACACTTTGTAAAACCAGAGCTCCAATATTTTCATCAGGTTGTCGATTACGATTTTGTTATTTAAAGGAACCATATTCAATTCAATTATTTCTGAATATACTAAAGATTGACGAACCTGGTTGTCGTCTTTCTGGATATCTCTGAAAGTACATATCTCGAGCTCTTCCAGCTCAACTTTCTCCCAATTTGGAAACCTTTCAATGTTAAATTTGATTGATAATGGACTCAAAAGAAATCTTAAGTAATTTAGAAGCATTAAAACTCCAACAGATAAATCAAATAAATGGCAAAGTTTTGACAGATAGTTACGAAGGTATGACAACAAACGCAACTACGGCCTTTGTTTCACAGCCAACCAAGTGAAAAACAGTTTTTTAAATAAATTTATATTTTCCGTCATTCAAAGATAGGCTTATTATACATGGTTAAAAAACTCTTTTAATGTTCTATTTATTGACGTATAAATTCGATATGGCGGTCAAAGGAAATAACAAAGTTGGCTATGGTTTCAAAAAAACTAGAAGGATTATACAATACGATATATACGATACAATATTTTAATTTTTCAAAAAACACATTTTTTAGTTTTTGCTCGATATTTTAGTAACCCCTGTAGATATTTTTAATTTTGATACGGCATCTGATTGGTCCTAGAATAGCGCAACTTTTTTCTCATTTAAACAAACTCGTATCTCTTATCGTTTCCAAAATCCCCATGTAGTTGCTTTTATTTGGGACACCCTGTATACCCCACTTCCAGGGTGGCCTCCCCGTTCGTTGTATATCTAAAGGGGGCTTTGATCAGGTCAATAAATCTGTTTATATTGGGCTACCTTCCGAAGTTTATTGTCACGGCTTTAAAACTATTAAAGCCAAAGGTTTAAATTTGACCCCTTCTAGCTATATTCCGGTCTGGAATTAATTTCCAACAATCAGAAATTCGGAACGAATGAATTTCGTCACCTGAGCCCTGCAACAATCGATTATATTTGGGTGAATAGTAACACGTATCAGAGCTACAACCTGAAATAAGCAAAACGGATATAAAGAGAGCATTAAAGAAAATGAAAAATAACAAATCATCTGGAAAATATGGAGTAACGGCAGGAATGCTCAAGTACGATGGTAAAGCTGTAGTTAATACCCTACATATTCTCCTGAATAAAATACTAAAAGAAAAAATAATCCCAAACAACTGGAAAGAATCCATAATCGTTATTCTACACAAGAAAGGCGATAGAGCAGACCTAAAAAACTATTGACCTATAACACTCCTCAATGTAATTTTTAAGCTTTTCACGAAAATATTAACAGATAGGCTAATAACAAAATTTGACGAATATCAATCAAAAGAACAAGCAGGCTTCGGTAAAGGTTTCAGTACAGTTGGAAGCCAAGCCAAGGAATACAACATTCCCCTATTCAGGGTGTCCTTAACCTAGAAGCCATAGGGCAAAAGGAAATAAAGGAGGTAATTTCTGATAAAAAACTTCATATAATGCATGGGTCAAAACTGTTTCTTTGTGGAGATACATAGCAACAAGTTGACGATTTTCGAATTTGTTTTTATAATAACTTTTTTAAAAAACGCATTAAAAACATGAAATTTGGTGAAGTCAAAACAGCAAATGTACTAAGCAAATTTAAAAAACTTATTTTTTGGTATAAATATTTATTAATGTCATATAATAAAATGTTAAAATTTTTTATTTATCGAGGTTTTTATAACAGCCCGTATCTCCTCAACTTGTAAATTTATCAAAAATTGGAAAAACACATTTTTGGATCACAATTAGCTAATTATTAATTTGGCTGTGACAGATGTTCTTTCTTTGTAAAATCCTTTTTCCCCTACTCCTCTAACTTTAAAAATCCTATATCTTAAAAACCGATGGGTGTTAACCCCTATGTTGCAAAAACTTTTTTATCAAAACTAACCTCCTCTGTCACTTGCTGGACTATAGCCCGTAAGTTATGGGACACTCTGTATATTGCGTTTATAGACTTTGAAAAAGTTTCGATATCATTAAGCACTGGACAGTAAAAGCATCTTCAATTAATGGCCGAATAGATCACGGATACACAGACTTTTTAGCCAATATATATAGCGAAGCAACAACATCAATTAAAATCCACGAAGGAAACAAGCCAATCCACATAAGAAGAGGTCTCAGACAGGGTGACGCATTAATTTCTAAACTATTTAAACAGGCCCTAGAATATGTTTTTAAAAATAGATTGGGAAGAAATAGACATTAAAGTAAGCTGACAATACTTGAACCACCTAAGATATGCTGATGATATTGCCTTAATAACATGTAAGAAAAAAGAACTGATAAAAATAAAAACTTTACTAACCTATAAGAAAAAACTCATATTGATATTTGATAGAGCCTTTTTCCCAGACACGTTAATTTAATCTGCCGAGCGCGTACCATATTTTAATATTTATAACACAAAATTACCTTTAGGTGTTCCCTTACGTCCCTTCCCAGTCGAACGTTTGGGGTAAGCCATAGACTTAATATTTTTTAAACTAGATAATTGTAGGGGAAGTGTACAGCGTGTCCCATTTTCGATGGGATTAAATGAGGAACTCGGTTGTTATTAAAGATATCGATTTTCTGATTGCACCTTACCGTTTTTTATTTGAGCCCTTAAAAATGGTGTAATCAGATTTTTGCTATACCCCGTGGTTTCGCTAATACAGGGTTTTTTTGAAAAAACTGCATTTTTAATAATTCCTTGTATCTCGCTTATTTTGCAAGATATTTTTATTCTGTAAAAACCTTTTTGTGGCAACTTTTTTAGAGCAAAATAATGACGTTGTCAATTCCTTAAAATATTGTTTAGTTTTTGGGATATGGTATTTATCATAAAAAAATTAAATATGGACCTGGATTTTTTTAATTACTATTTTGATTGGTTTCATGCTATTATTATCACAAAATAATAAAAATTTTATATTTTCTTGTTTTAAGGTTAAAAAAATATTTAATATTTAAAAAAAAAAATTAGTCCGAATCTGGAAATTTCCAACGTAAATATAAATTAAAAATTACTAGTTGAACGTTAATTTAAAGATTTTTTTGAAACAATGTCTACGATAAATTAAAAAAAATAACGAATTACAAAAAATAACTTATTTTCGATCTCTTTAATAATAACCAAGTTTCCCATTTAATCCCACCGAAAATGGGACACGCTGTACTTAAAATGGGATACTTAAGCTTTAAAAATTTATTCAAAAAAAAGTTTTGAAGTTATTATGCTATTGATGAAATATTCTTTTTTGTTCATTTTCAGTTCATTTGTAGTACTTTAAACATTTAAAAATAATTTGTTATTTTGAAAAATCTAGACCACTGCAGTTTCCCATTTTACCCTAATTGTGCAGGTAAAATGAGAAATACTATTAAGGTAAATACAAAAGAACTGGTTTAATACAAAAATACAAATAATACGACACAAAGATACAACTAAAATGAGATATAATTTGTTTAAACAAATCATCCAGGAATCTTAACAATATAACACTCTATATTCTTAATATGGCACCAAGATAGGTATAACTAGAACAAATTATTTCTTGGGTAAATAATAACCTAATAATAATCAGTAAAATAATGCCAATAATGCTTATTATAAAAAAAATGTGTGTGCTTAAGACCACACGGCAGAAAGGTAAACTTCAACAAGGCGAAATTAATAATACTGGCACAAAAAATATAGGTTATCCCAATTCATCTGCATTATCATATCGTTCGCTGAATTTTCCTCTCACAGTTAGTCGACTCGAGCCGACTTCACCCAAATGGACGTTACATAGCCGAGCCTGACGGCTCAGTTCAATTCACTACCCACTTCAAAAAGACACAGAGACCTAACGAACACAAAAAATCGTTCGTAAAAAAGTGGCAAAACACAAACAAAAAACACAATACAAAATTAATTAGTTTTCATCAGTCATTTATTGAAGTAAAACGGGATAATATACCATTAGCAATTTCATTTTTTACCCCAATCTCATATAAAATATTTAAACCAATCCTACTTTTTAATTGTTTCTCATTTAGCCAAAAAACAGCATGTTTGATGGTAGCCAAGACTTAAGCTTCATAAATATCAACAGCAGAATATAATATCTTACCTTATTCAGTAGTCAATTCTTACAGCATTTAAATAAAAAGTTACAAGCGGAACACACAAAAATAAAAAAAATTACTGCACGAGCTTGTAATCATTTAATGACTGATTTAAAAAAAAGGCGGCCTATGTCGATTCCAATGAACAAATCCAGGGATACAGTGCAACATAACATAACAGAATTTTATTTCCCAAAAATCCTTAAAAAATTTACATATCATTTCATTTCAATTTACATAGATGGCGGTGAGTAAAAAATTCCCCACTGAAACCACTGTTGCAGCTTGTGCGGGTCTTTAGTTTTTCCCTCGGTTTTTCCTTAATTACAAAATTTTTATTTTTTTTTAGTCTGTTTTTTAAGTTTATAAAGTATCATTTTTGACAAAAAATAAGAAAGTAAATTATTGATTCTTTTTTCTTTGTTTTTTTTTACCCACCCAAGTATTTACAACTTAAATTTATACCAATATAATTACAATAAAGTGAAGCAACATTACATCTTCTTTCAATTTACAGGTTATTCTATAATGCAACGTTGCCACCTTTAGTTTGGTCAGGAGTGCCGGTATCCCATTTTACCTTACTATCCCATTTTACGTACACTTCCCCTACTAGTACTAAGCCTCGCCCAAACCAAAAAACAAATGTTGAAAGACGCAATAAAATATCTGATGTTTTGGCGCCCAACGTAGGAGAAAAGCTTGTTTCTCCTACTAAATGATCACCATTGCGTTCGTCATTTGGATTTAAGTTGGCTAGATATGTTATCTTTACGTTTTAATTTTAATTTAAAGCGATTTAGAACTCCATCATGCTTTTTTTTTTGTAAACAGTTGACTTTGTCCCATTTTGCCCCGCACCGATACAGTTGAAGAGCTAGGGGTAAAATGGAATACCTATATGTGGCAAAATGAGCGAGGTGGTTTTGTTATTTAGAATCAATATTTTTGTAAGACAAGGTTTATTTATTAAAATACTAACCAAGTTTAAAATACTAACACACAGGACAAACAAAAATCACATCAACGTTAAATTAACGTGAACAAAAATAACAAAGTTTATTTTTTACTTGAAAACAACCTAATACCATGTGGGGCTCCCTGGTGGTCCAGATAGGAGAGTTGTCTGGAATTTAACGGTGTCAGATGTGGACTGTAATTTTAAGGGAATAAGGTCATAGGCTAAGCTGGTACAAGGGATTCTGAAATGGTCTAGTTTACCTTCTAGGTTAGTGTAGCAATAAACAAATGTATGTAAGGTAAAAATAATGCATTTTCACTTACCATTTTTATACAGGAAGTGGAACTCATGGGAGGACGTGCTGTTCAACCGTATTTTTTGCACCCCACATGAATGTGGTAGGAGAGTCGCTAACACGCGTGTATTATCGTTCGAAGGCGAAACGGTTCTCTCTGATGCTGCAGCAGATATCGCTACTGCGTTCATTCTCCCACATGGCGCCCAGTGGCGTCGTTAATCCATAGGCGTAGGAGAAAAGGAATAAGTAGGAAGGAATGAGATTACGAAGGTCCATATTAAAGGAACTAGGAACCTTAGTAATTCAAAATGCATTTTATGTAAAGTAAATTAATTATAGCAAATTGTAATATTTGCCTCTAAAACCGCGGGAGTTTCAAATGCAAATAACCCAGTAATTTTAAGTACTTAATTAGTTAATTAATACTAAATAAACAAAAAATAGAAAATGCTCTAGTGAATCACCAAATAGCCTAATTCGAACCAATTTGGTAAATTATAGTAAAAAGAACATATTTACAAAAAGGAAGGCGGGACGAACCATTTCCCACCCCCCTGAGAATGCCCAGGGGCATTTCAGAGAGTTTAATTTGTAGGCAGGGCGCATAGTTTTACCAAAGGCCGTTTGTAGGTACCTTTAGTAGTCTTTACAATAGCAACCCGTGGAACATTATCAGAACCTTTAATAAGGTCTTCAATGCGGCCTAGGGGCCAATCCAATGGAGTGGAATTTTCATCTTTGATCAGTACCATAGTACCAATATCAATGGAAGCAAGAGGTTGGTGCCATTTGGCTCGCTGTTGCAAAGTGTGCAAATATTCGCGATGCCAGCGAATCCAAAAATCGCGGTGCATTCTTTGCAACAGTTGCCACCTGGACAGCCTGTTTAACGCAATATCGCAGTAGTTTGGATCGGGTATTGTACCTGGAGGCCTCAAATTTAAAAAATTATTAGGAGTCAAGACCGCCAGATCAGTAGGATCGGTGCTTAAGGCACATAAAGGACGTGAGTTCATTATGGCTTCAACTTGGGTTAAAACCGTATTTAATTCCTCATAGGTGAGTATTTGATTTCCAACTACCCTGTGAAGATGAGTCTTTAAAGATTTAATGTTTGATTCCCAAATGCCTCCCATGTGGGGAGCAGCAGGTGGGTTAAAAGACCAAACTATACCTTCCCCCTTCACGCAATCAGAAAAAATTTGTCGCAAGTATTTTTCAGAGGCCACGAAGTTGGTCCCGCAGTCTGAAGAGATCTTTGAGCATAGTCCTCTTCTAGCTATGAAGCGGCGCAGAGCAGCCAGAAAGGCTTCTGATGTCATATCAGAGACTAACTCTAAATGCACGGCTTTAACAGCGCAACAGATAAATAAACAGACATATGCTTTCATGGTTTTTGCACCTCTGGTCCGACCAAGAGTAATCGTGAACGGACCACAAAAATCTATACCTACATTTTCGAACACCTTTGCTTCGGAAACTCTAAATTTCGGTAGGTTACCCATAGGGGGTTGAAGGGAGTTAGGTTTAGTTTTCCAGCAAGTATGGCAAGAACTTAAAACTTTTCTCACTACCTTTTTAGCAGACAATACCCAGAAGTTTTGCATTAGTAAAAAAGTTGTGGTCTGTATACCACAATGAAGATTGCTGCGATGCAAATCTAAAATCAGTAATTCAGTGAATTTTGCACTAGAAGGCAAAAGAATTGGAAATTTTTTATCGTATGATAAATTTGAATGGCATAAACGGCCTCCAACACGAAGCAAATCGTAGCTTTCATTATGCAAAAATGGACATAATTTTTGAAAAGCTTTTGGAAGCTGTTTCTTATCTTTTAGTAATTCAATTTCTTTTTGGAAAGAAAAAGATTGTACGCATTTCGAAATAAAAAGTAAGCTTTTGTAGTAATCCTGATTTGTAAGGTAATCAGTAGCAAAATTGTATGAGGGATTTTTAAACTTTTGTAACCCTCGCAAAAAGTAAGCAACTATTCTCTTAATTTTAAAAAGAGAACTGTATTTTTCAAACAAGTTGTTTACATAATATTCAACTGTTTGTTCGCAAGTAAAAACGTTAAAAATATTTTTTCGCTGTTCTTCCAAAACTGCATTCCCATCGTAAGTAACTGTCATAAAATCCCAAGTATTTGTAGGTTGGTTTAGAAAAGAAGGCCCTTCTAACCAAAAATAAAATCTTTGTAAATCAGAGGGATACATTTCCCTAGTACCGCAGTCAGCAGGATTTTGTTCAGTAGGAACATAATGCCAAAACTCAGGGCTAATTCTTCCTTGTATATAGGCAGTTCTATTCGAAACAAATGTTTTAAATTTGTGAGGAGATCCCTGAATCCAAGATAAGGTCACTGTGCTATCAGTAAAAGCAAGAATTTTATCAAATTTAATTTTTTCCGAGAACGTTTCTAGTAAAAAATCCATTAATTTAGCCAACAAAACAGCTCCTAAAAGCTCTAGTCTTGGTAAAGTTAGTTTACGACGCAACGGTGCGACTCTAGATTTACTACAAACAAAAAAAACTTTAATGTTTCCATCAGAATAAAAAATTCGAATATAAGCGACAGCACAATAGGCCCGTTCTGAACTATCGCAAAATCCTACTAGCTGGATTTGACTAGCATTAGGCAAAATTATTTGACGAGGAATTTTAACAGAATGCAAAAACTTTAATTCATTTTTAAATTTTTCCCATTTAAAAACAATTTCCGGACTGACAGGGTCGTCCCAGTTTAAGTCTTCTGCCCAGCAGTATTGAACAATTAATTTTAAAATTAAAACTATTGGCGCCAAAAAAGACAGAGGGTCGTAAATGCGGGCCAAATTACTTAAAATTGTTCTTTTAGTGCATGTTTGGAGAGAACAGTCGAAAGTATAAAAAAATTCATCAGTATGAGGGTTCCAATTTAAACCGAGAATTTTCAAAGTTGAATTTTCAGCATCTAAATCGAGAGAAAGAGCCTTCATCGAAATGTGTGACTCAGGAAGATCGGATAGTAACTCGGGACAATTGCTCGCCCATTTACGCAATTCGAATCCACCTCGGCTAAGTAGCTCGACTAATTGATTTTTCATCTCAGTGGCCTTAAAAAAGTCATCACTTCCCGAAATCACATCATCGACAAAAACTGCCTCCTCAATGATTTTTGAGGCAAGAGGAAGGTCCTCATGCTCTCTAGCAAGTTGCAGCAAAGTTCTGATAGCCAAAAAAGGGCTACAAGAGACCCCGAATAAAACTCTATTTATTTCGAAGTCTTGAATAGGCTGGTTAGGATCAAACCTCCAAACTATTCTTTGAAAATTAGTTTGACTAGGGTCAACTAAAATCATCCTGTACATTTGACGGATGTCGCAACAAAAGCAAAATTTATGCAAACGATAAAGTAATAAAATTTTTTGTAAGTCCCTTTGTAAAGGGGGCCCAGTATAAACAGCGTTGTTGAGCGAGATTTTGCCAGGGGCGTGCATGCTCGCATCAAAAACCACCCTCAGGGGGGTGCTAGTAGAATCTTTTTTAAACACCGCATGGTGTGCAATATAAAAATGATTTGAAATTTCGGTCGGCAAAGGTGCAGAAACCGGTTGCATATGATTATTATCTAAATAATCTTGTAAAACAGAGCTGTAGGCAGCATAAAAATCAGGGTTTTGTAGCAATTTCTTCTCAAGGGAGAAAAAACGACGTACGGCAATGGATCGAGTGTCGCCAAAATCTGGAGCAGTAACTTTAAATGGTAAAGATACAATATATCTCCCCTCCTCATTTTTTGAGGTAGTTTTCAAAAAATAATTTTCGCAAAACTCATCTTCGGGGTCAATGGCCTTGACATTAGGTATGTCATCTATTTGCCAAAATCGTTGTAGATTTTTATCTAAATTGACAAAAGAATCGTTCATTGACGTAGTAAAAAATGTTTTAATTTGATTTGTAGTTGAAGGTGAAAGTGAAAGATTGCCCATTATTCCCCAACCAAAAATAGTATTAATGCAGACGGGGTTGTTGGGTCCCGTAGACAAACGACCATCTAGCAAAATGTAAGGGTACACATCGCCGCCCAACAATAAATCAATTTTATCGCTTTTATTAAAGCCTGGGTCAGCTAGTGCTAAGTTGGCGAGAAAAGGAAAACTTTTAATCGAAAATGAGGAATGAGGTAAATCACTACAAATTTTATCGAGTATTATCGCATCAAAATTAAAAACAAAATTATTATCACGCAAAGAGGATATATTGCAATTAATTCCAGATTTTGCCGAAGTTGTCATTCGATCTAAGCTTTGTAGAGTCATGGCGATATTAAATTTAGGAAGGCCCAAACTATCAGCACATGACTTAGATATAAATGAAGATTGAGCACCAGAGTCACAGATGGCGCGCACTGTGTGCCAATTTTGAAAAACATCCTGTATTTGTATTAAAGCGGTACAGAGAAGTACTTCGCGATCATTTAAAGACATACCAGTAACAATGGTGTTAGTGGTTCTATTAAATTCGGTAGCCACGGGGCTCCTCGGGGGTTGCACTGCAGAAGTAGAGGGGCTACTCGCAGAACTAGGTGTAGAATTAATAGGAAAAAAATGTAAGAGACTGTGATGAAATTGGCCACAATGTAAACATCTTTTTTCTGATTTGCATTGCTGGGGTAAATTATGCTTTGAGGCCAAACAGTTGACACACGCTTTATGTTGTTTAACAATCTCAAAACGTTGCTGGGGAGTTTTCGCCAAAAAATGAGGACATCTGTATATTATATGATCGCCACTTTTACAGAGAAAACAAAATTTTTGAGGGTTTGGAGTATTATTTAAGCCACTTTGGCCATTTGGAGACTGGGAGGCATTTTTGGAGGCTCTCTGAGTATTAGCAAACAAAGCAGATCGATTTTGAAACTTTGCTTGATTTTTCTGACTTGAAATTGACAAATCTTTATTTTTTAAGTAATCTTGAGTTTGTTGTATTTGTTCCAACGCAATGCAATGGCTAGAAACAAAAGCACGAATTTTATCATAAGAGGGGATCTCATTGGAGCAATAATTTTGCTCAAATGCCTTGCGCGTGGTTGGGTCCAACCTATCCAAGAGCATTTGTGCCATAATATAATCCCAAAACTCCGTTTTAAAACCCATGACTTTTAAGGCACTTAAGTTTTTCGAAAAACAATCAAGCAAATTCCTCAAATTCGTAGCATTCTCTTTAGTAAGAGGAGAGAAGCCTTCAATTGCCTTCCAGTGAAGGTAAGCTTGTAATCGTTTATTTGTATACCTATCCACCAAGGTGTGGTAGGCATTTAAATAATTTTCAGCAAGGATAGGAATGTCAGAAATGACATCCAGGGCAGGGCCCTTTAAATTAGAAAAAAGCAAATTGAATTTTTCAAAGTTTCCCAGCGACCTATTATTGTGCACGGTAGCATTAAAGGCTTGCAAAAAGGTTGGAAACTCCTTAAATTCCCCTTGAAAAAGAGGTATTTTTATCCTAGGCAGTAAACCATGCTGGTTTGTGAAGGCACAGGGACTGCCCATGGGATTTATCGTACTGCTCAAAAGCCCTCCATCTTCAAAGGGTAGTTCGAAAAGTTCGTAAAATATAGTGGAAATCTCGTCACAGCGTTTGCAAAAGTCCATAGACACTTTGGTTTCTACTACTAAGCGATCCTCATCAGAGGCTACCAACGTCAACAAAGTATTATGGTGCTTTTCAAAATCTTTTTTGATTTTTGACAATGTCCGAAATTTGACTTTAAAGCCGCTGTGATAGGCAGGGTCATTTTTTGCGAGGGTCGCGGATTCAATGATCAAATTTAGCTGTGAAATCGCACTATAGCGCAAGGCTTTAGCCTTTAAAATTTTATCCGAACTAGACATGATTTAAAAAAAAATCCAAAAAATAATTGACAAAAATTAGGTAAACTGAAAAAAAATCAAAATTTGGACACCCTGTATAAATATTAATGTCCTACGTTTAATTACAATAATCAAACTATAAGCGCACAAAAGTAAAGAAAATACCCGATGCAAACTAATGATAACAAAAAAACTTGTGTATAAGTTTTTTTATCTTCGCCTCGCGAATTCAAATAAGTAGGTACCTACTATGTATTAAATTTAAAAATAAATACCTACAAATCAAAAGCATTTAATTTGGTAAAACTATTTATCTGCCTTTACACGAAAACAAATTCTCAAGTTAAGAATTAAATTTCCTTCAAAATTTATTATGCACGCAAAAAATGGATACAATCATAGCCATTTGCAGACAGATATTATAATAGTAAATTAGAAATAGATATATTCATAGCAATTTTTACGCAAAAACGAATATAGTAAAGCATCCGCAATCGGATATAGTCATAGCAATTTGCAATAAGCAAAAATGAATATGGCAATTTGGAGATTTTTTTCGAGCAAATTGGATATAATTATAGCAATCCACAAATGTGAAGGCACAACGGCTAAAATAATAGCACTTTGCAGACACTATTTTAAACTATTTCCAGTGACAAACAAAAAAACACCCAAATTCTATACGGTTTTTTTTTTTTTACAAAAAAGAAACGAAAAAACTTGATTTATTCGAAACAAAAAAAGCATAGTAGTTTACAGATTTTATCTGTGTTTGGTTTTTCGCATGAAAAGGCTAAATTTATTGTTAAAAATATTTAATTTTTACACAAAAAAAATCGCAAAATGTATTTTAGAAACCTAGGGGTTTTCTAAAGTAGGCATGTAAGAAAAACAAGGGTTTTTCTTGCATTTGTTTTTACACAAAAAAAAATCGCAAAATGTATTTTAGAAACCTAGGGGTTTTCTAAAGTAGGCATGTAAGAAAAACAAGGGTTTTTCTTGCATTTGTTTTTACACAAAAAAAAATCGCAAAATGTATTTTAGAAACCTAGGGGTTTTCTAAAGTAGGCATGTAAGAAAAACAAGGGTTTTTCTTGCATTTGAAACCAGTAAAAAAAACTAACCTAAAAAGGCAAAAAAACGATTCCAGAAATCCGGGTCGCTAAGGATCAAAAATGGGGCTCCCTGGTGGTCCAGATAGGAGAGTTGTCTGGAATTTAACGGTGTCAGATGTGGACTGTAATTTTAAGGGAATAAGGTCATAGGCTAAGCTGGTACAAGGGATTCTGAAATGGTCTAGTTTACCTTCTAGGTTAGTGTAGCAATAAACAAATGTATGTAAGGTAAAAATAATGCATTTTCACTTACCATTTTTATACAGGAAGTGGAACTCATGGGAGGACGTGCTGTTCAACCGTATTTTTTGCACCCCACATGAATGTGGTAGGAGAGTCGCTAACACGCGTGTATTATCGTTCGAAGGCGAAACGGTTCTCTCTGATGCTGCAGCAGATATCGCTACTGCGTTCATTCTCCCACATGGCGCCCAGTGGCGTCGTTAATCCATAGGCGTAGGAGAAAAGGAATAAGTAGGAAGGAATGAGATTACGAAGGTCCATATTAAAGGAACTAGGAACCTTAGTAATTCAAAATGCATTTTATGTAAAGTAAATTAATTATAGCAAATTGTAATATTTGCCTCTAAAACCGCGGGAGTTTCAAATGCAAATAACCCAGTAATTTTAAGTACTTAATTAGTTAATTAATACTAAATAAACAAAAAATAGAAAATGCTCTAGTGAATCACCAAATAGCCTAATTCGAACCAATTTGGTAAATTATAGTAAAAAGAACATATTTACAAAAAGGAAGGCGGGACGAACCACCATGTAATATTTATCTTGTTAAATCTACATGCTTAAAGATAAATTAAAAACAAGGAGAAATCAAGCTATAAAAATGTACTTTTTGCTGAAGTTTCTGGTGCTGTGTATATAACGTGTTTTTTACCCTCGTTATTTTCATGTACCAAATTCACACTTGAAAAGTCCTCCACAACATGTTCTAAAACGCCACTAGATTAAGACTTCTAAAACCTACTAACTTTCTGCGTCTTTTTTGGTCACGTTTTTTTAATAATATTTTTTAACTTAAAAAAGACGCGAAAGAAGTTATAAAAGTTCACTAGTTTAAGACTACAACACTTCAAGGCAATTTTAAAGATGGCGCTCAAGGCAAGACAAAATATCTATATATCTATCTATATACATTATGTTTTTTTTTTTTAAAGCTAAACAAGATTTTTAACAGTAAACACTTTCACAGAATATTAATGTGTCTTTATCAGGTTAATAACAGATGCTTCGTGATCATGAAGGATCAGGGATCAGTTCCTTAACAGGTTTTTGGAGTTTAGAGACCAAAACACTGCCTGATAGATTTTGTCAAAGTGAAAAATGCCAACAATAGGTGTCGCTGCTGCTGGTTAAATCTCAAAAATATTCAGTAGAAAAGCCATGCAAGTCGCGTTTTAAAATTCGTGTAGAAAAGCCGTGAATCTAATGTGATTTTAACGTTGATAAAAATCACTTGAAACTAACGTAAAAACATTGCTGTTTATTTTTATTACGCTAATGAATGATCTATTAAGCTTGTTTTCATATATGAAATAAACGTTTTTTTCAAGCAGGTTTTAAAATCAATGTTTTTTTTTTTTTCTCAAGCCTTTTTTACGTGTTAAACACGTGATTGTGCTATGTGGGCTTATTTAAAAAATAAAAGGTTATAATAAAAAATACATTTATACACAGAAAAAAGAAGTTCTTCAGTTAAGAAAAGTAGTTTTCTTGAAAAAATTATCTTGACCCAAAAGCAAAAGTCTCCGAACAAAATGTTTTAATAAAAAATGCATTTATATAATAAAATTTTGTATTTACAAAATTTATAAAGAATTACAGCGACCTAGTCATCGCTGTCGACTCGCCTACACGAATTTTACGCCCATTTCTTGCAAAGACAACATAAAATACAACTTTCAGTGATAATACCGAAAAAATTAAAAAAAAATTGAGGCAAAATGGGGTATAGGTTACTAGGTATATCAAGGTAACCCGTTTAACCACCATAAAAAAGCCCGTTTACCCCAAACCACCAGTTAAATTCAAACAAAAATCAAACACAGTAAAATACTAATTTTACGGGCAACGCGTTTAATTATGAATAAAACATAAACCCATGAATTGTTCAATGTAAACAAAATTTTGAAAAGTCTGTAAAAAATGTACTAACCGTCATAAAATGCACAAGCTATTTTTACAATTTTCACCTGATATGTGTCTGAAGTAAGCTCTGTTTTGTTTTGGTAACGGTAAGTACCAAATTATACAAATAGAAATTTGGAACCAATGCCAAGGGGCATATAATAACCCCTTTTGGAAGTGTTGAACCGAACCTCGGAACCAGTGTTGCCAGGTCCCACAGAAATATTGCATGAGAAATATTTAACGAGATGGCGGAATTGTCGCTGTTGCTTCCAGCATGGTGCTCATTTATTATTGCAGGCACTTTTTACCACGCATCATTGTTTCCTTCCTACTGCATTCTACCCAATGAGACCCAGGTAACTTTGTCCAGTCTTTTTTATAATGTTGTTTGTAAATCTTTTTCTTCTTAGCAGAACTGGGTCCGGGCAGGTTTTGGTCAGTTTCAGTACACTTGAAAACAACTCTATATACTAGGACGCGTACGACGTTAAGGTGTGGCATACAACAGAATAATCGATTATCGTTTTCGGGGAATACCCGAATAAGCGACCGCGCATTTGTACATCATACTCAAAACCAGGCGCGAGGTTGCAATTTGCGATTATGAAACACAATGCCGTGTTTCAAATTTTTCGCGGCACTTCTTGGTGACGTAAGCCGAGTTCTCTTATGATTACTTTGTTATTTCTAGATCATAGTTACCTCTAGAATTAATTTTTCAGTATAATTTATTTTTGTCTCTGTAAGCTAAAAAGCATGAGATTTTGAGATAAAATTAAATCTCATGCAAAACCATGAGACCTGGCATCACTGCTCGGAACTCGCACATGCAACTAAATCGTACCAGTAGTCCCGGAATATTGCGTACCGCACGAATTTATTTCAGCGCCATCTGCCCCTCAATGTTGCAAGGTTTGCCGGTTGCCACTCTATATGGGTCATATACTCATTGGTAAAACTCGACAGTTAAATTTTGAGACTGCTCAAAGAAAGAAATAAACTTCATAAGTATTCTGAAGGGGTCTTAAACTTGAGGCTTTGTTTGTAATTAGTGGTCTGTCTTTGACGAATTTTCATACATCCTTCCTTTGACAAAAATTTGTACATGTATTATGGAAGGGTTTTAACTGAAACATTTGAAGAAATTAAAAACTGTGAAAGACTAAAGCGGTCCCCACATGATCAGTATGTACATTATTTTTGTAGATGTCTTTGTTTGTAAAAAGTTATAAACAAACACATATATGTTACCGGACAAATTTTCCTAGGCCATATCAGTATATCCGAAGAGCGATAGGATGAACTAGTTTGTCCTAGTCTGAACTACTTCGGACCGCGATTTAACTAGTCTGAACTAGTCTAAACTGCTTAGATGGTAGCCGTTTGGCTTTGGCTCGCCGATCACAAGGATTTAGTTTGCACGCGTACATTGACTGTTATAGCACGGATCACCGTGAATCCGTGGTTATAGAGCGTTCGTCTTATTGCAAAATCGTGGCGTATTGTGCGTGTTGTCCATATGGTTGGGCAGCCTTTGCAAGAACCGAATCGAACCGCACCGAACCAAACCGAACCGAAACGAACCGTACCGAACCGAACCGATGCTTTTGCAAGAAAAATAACGTTCTCTGCAACTCGAAATGCCATAACAGTTTGACATCTAATAACAAATAAATAATAAAAATTAGTAAACATGTTTCTAATAATAGTATTTTCGTTAATTAGTAATAAAAACGTTACTTTTGTAGTCGGTCCGCAATAGTTTAGACAAGGAAAAATCAGTTTTTCCTAATCTTAATTAATTTATTTTAGGAAAGCCAGTTTAGCCTAGGATAAACTAGTTCATCCTATCGCTCTTCGGATAAACTGATTTAGCCTGGGAAAAACTAGTTTATCCTAAAATCGGGTTTGTCCGGTAACATAATATATAAAAATCAGTAATACTGATCCTATGAGGTCCGCTGTCGTCGGCTCAATAAAAAATCATTTTTGAAATGTGCAGCGGTTTTTGCCTAGCAGTCCTGTAGCCACGATGAGCCTACTACAAACATTCAGATGCAAATAGTGATCCGTTAACTTTTACAGAACTTCTTTAAATAAATTATAAAAAAAATTATATTAAGTTTACTGTAGTTTTAATTGCCAAAAAAAGATTATGATAACAAAAACATTTCATGTGAAAAGAAGCCAAGTACGGGAAAATGGTATTCCGTAAAAAGAATTGAGATAAAATTAAAGCCAAGTTCTCCAAAACAAAATTTCAAAATGAAAGGTTTTTACAGTTTGGAAATGTTTTTTTAAACTTTGCTATTCAGTGGCGTATCCAGACCCTGATCTTGGGAAGGGTAATTTAGTCAAACAACACATACTTGCTAAATATGAGCACATATTATCTGTGTTAATCTACAAATTTAGTCCATTTAGTTAATTTTAAACGAATATCACTAAGGGTGGCCCGCATTCGGCAATAATAAAGAAAGTTTAAATGCGCCGCAGGCAAAAACTTTGACTTTCTATGGAAAAATCCTTAAGTTTTAACAATCTTGGGGGGGTAATTACCCCCAGTATTCCCCCCTTGTATACGCCGGTGTTGCTATTACAGCGAAATGTTCAATTTAGCACTGTGTCAGTGACAGCCGTAACAGCCAAGTTTAGAAAAACATTTCCAAACTAGTAACTGTGTAACTCTTGAATTCATGCTTTGCCTTGCTTGCTCTACCTTTACGCGGAACGACGCACAGAGGGGCAAAATCAAGAAAACATGCGATTTAGTGCAGAACTCATTTATCTAATATGGGATATGTTTTTACTGAAAACTACTTATTAATAATCGCTTTACCATAGCAAGTTAGTTTCGGATAGTCACACGTCAAACAAATGAATAAAACACCTTGTCAAAGTTAGCGTGTTTTGAAAACTGGCATTGCGTAGTTGTTTCAAAAACACAAATAAATCAACTTTGCCACAATTTTTAATGTTGATCAAGTTTGGTTAAAATAATTTTAATTATGTCAGATAACCACTATGGTGAGTACATTAATCTCGTATAAAAAAAATGCAAAATTTTTTTTTTGTTTTTCTTCCAACTGCCATTTTTGTAAAATCTTTCAAATATTTTTTATTTTCTTTAATTTTAAAAATATACGTGGACACAAAGTAACTTGTCGCCCGCCGTCGCGGGCGAGTTTTCACATGTCATTTTTTATTGAACCTTCCTTTTTAAAATGATGGCACATTTAGCTGCTAGTTTTTGCTAATAAGGCAGGAATTCATTTTTAAATATTAACATTTTTCTCCAAACTTAGCGAAATGTGTGTTTAAATTGTAGTATAGATATTTAAAATATAACGTACTAAATACATATACATCTATCTACATATACTATACTATTTTTGAGGGGGTTTACGTGCTTTCATTTTTCAGGGGGACGATTAGTTATTGGGGAGGGGGCAAACTTGGCCTTTCCGTTTCTGTAGGGTCGACAACATAATATAATATTTTGTAAACATTGCCGTCGTACATAGTATTTTAGGAAATATTTTAAAGCTTATTCGACCACTTATACCTCAACTAACAGCTCGGGGTCGATTTTTTTTATTTTGGATCACTAAGTAATTCATTTTAAACATTCCTGACTACAAAGCAATACATCCATTGCACTGTGGGACTTTATCGCACCTTTTTGTGCTTCTGCCCCACTGTGCGACGAAACCTACCCTTTCTTTAATCACATGACTTTCAATTTAACTCTCTTGCATAAAATGATCATATGACTCAAATAAATGATCACTACGCCGACAGCATTAGTTTTTTGGACTTGTTATTTGGTCGTTCCATCTAACCAAAACAGTTTTAAACTGAAAAATGATGGAATGATCCTTAAGTTTATGTTCGATACAGTGGCGTATATACGCCACTGGTTCGATATAATAACTTCGTTCCATCAGGCCGTTCGACAGTCATAAAACCGTCCGAAAAATCCTATTTGCGTTTCAGGTCGACGTTGTAGTGTTATCGGGCAGTCAGTTTTCCGTTACATCAAGCCACTTAAACTGGTTTCAGACTCTTCTGAAATACAAGGATTGAGACAGGCGCATTAGAAATGTTTGCATCTCTCTTTTCTTTGTCTGTGTTTATCATATGTTGCACTGGAAAAATTGTATGTAATTTCTCATCCACTTCGAGACACATTTCTAGTTTACATTGCCTGAGATAAAAATATACCATAAAATTACATTTATAAATTTACATTTGTCTAAGAAAATTCAAAAAACAGTGAATAACCCAAAAAATTTGCATTTTGGTCAAAATAAAATGAGCTTCACAACCAATTTTAACACATGACAAAATGCCGGGTAAACAACGTAAATATACAAAAAAAATTTAAATTTCAAAAAAAAATGTGCAATATCTGCAGCAACTGTTGATTTTTTTACAAGAGCCTCTTAATTTTTATTTCTACGAGACGTCATGTTGCAGGTATACCCAAGGTCACTCATCGTCAAGCAAGCTTTACAGGTAGCGAAGCCTAACTCTGATTTTCTATTTTTTGGTTATAATTTTTGACATGTTTTCCTCGGTTTCGCATTGGCGGCTCGTTGTTATTTTAAAAATGTGTTTTTAACACAGTCTAAAGATCTATTTAATAATGATACTGTTTCAAGATAGTTTGCAGCATAACTTTTTAATTCTAATTTCATAAATGTATATAGTTTAGGTACCTTCATACTGTGTAAAACAACATCTTCAAAATAAAACAGAACCGCCAATGCGAAACCGAGGAAAACTTGTCAAAAATAATAACCAAAAAATATAAAACCTGACGTTAGCTTCGCTTCCTATAAAACTTGTCTTTACGATGGGTGTCCTTAGGTATACCACATAGAAAAAAGGTATAGCCCATAGCTCAGAAAACGAAAAACTAGTTTAGCAGGTGATTGAATAGCAATAGAAACATAAAAGTTTACCCTGATCACAGCAAATCCCGATGACCTCTGAACTAAAAGTTAAAAGAAGAGGGGCAACACCGGATGTGAAATTTTACACCAGAATTGGCGGAAGAACAAACGACTTTGCTTTAACGCATCGACATTAAGGTCAATAACTATATATACCTACCAAATAAAAGTACAAGCTACAAAATGTAATTTTCTTAACTTCTTAGAAGTAGCACTCTATTTCCTAAAAATAAAAAAAATCAATTTGAATATTAAGGCTTTCTATAATATGTAGGTAATTTCAGAAAAAATTTGCAAAACAAGTTTCGCCCATAAATATGTGCTATTGCAAGTTCATTTTAATTTTTGGTATATTTAGTAAATTAGGCAGTCTGTAGTTGTTTATAGTTTGTGAATATAAATTAAATTAATGTAATTTTATCTGCATTTTAAAGAACTAAAATTAAAAATGTATTATGATAATCCTATGTAATTGTATAAACCTTTCTGTGTGCAACTTTAATTTGATGCTCTCGAATTCATACGTTTCCTTCGAACTATCTTTACGCGAGACAAAAAACCGACACTTTCTATTAGTCACGTGACAATGAATTTACCTCTCTCGCATATGATCACATGCCTGAAGTAAATCGATCACAACGCAAACAGCATTCGGTTTTTGGTCAGTTATTTGGTTGTTCCATTTAACCAAAACCGTTTTTAAACAATCCTCGTACTGCATTGCGCGCGCTTTGGGATTTTTCGGACGGTTTTATTACCCCCGAACGGCCAGTGGCGTGCATAGGGGGGCAGAGGGGGCGAACGCCCCCCCCCCTCTGCGCTTGGCACCCCTGGCGTCCTTTGAGAAAAAAATAGAATTAATAGTGTTATTATTTTAAAAAAGGTTTGTAATTTATTTGACTCCCATACGTATATTTGCGCCCCTTAAGATCTTGAACCGAACCGAACCCCCCCCCCCCCCCGCCCTTTTATCCACGACACGCTACTGCATGAATTAACCGAACCGAACCGAACCGATCGGCCTGTTGGAACAGACCCGTTAAAAGGATATAAAGTTTCTGTTCGATATATTCTAGCTATGACATAAATTTAAACTCTATGGCTCAGCCACGGTGCCTCGGATGCTTTATTGGGTATCATAATACTGTGTTAACGACGGGCTGTGCGATAATCTTAATCACATTTTGAATTTTGCAAAATTTTGACAGGGTTTATACGATTTACGATCCGACATTTGGGACAGCAATCTCAAATCATCCCGGGTTATATTTCCCTTTAAATTAAACAACCGCACTATTATCATAAAGGCAAGTAGGGATACATTTTAATTTTTGCGGTAAAATCCAATTTTTAACCCCGGAAGGAAAGTGTCCTGGATGTTTATTCTGGACTGCCCGTAAGGTGAGGTGAACCAAAAGTTCACTTCCACGGGTGGACTTTGAATACCCAGGTAGCAAGGTCACGTTTTTTAAACGTCAAAAAAAGGTCATTTTTAATGACCATTGACGTCTCTAACCTGACGTGTAAATGACCTTTAAATGACGTTCAAAAGACACACTCAAAATGACGTCATTTTTAGACGTTTTAAAGACGTCAGCAATATGACGTATTTGGGACGAAAACAGAACATCAGTGACCCATTTATGACTTTTTTTAACATTTAAACTCGTCTGAATATATGAAATATTCTCTGCAGTTGAGAACACTGAAGGAAACTTAGACCTGGAAGTCCTGGATCGGGTACAGATCAAAATAGATCTAAACCTAAATTTAGACATCTCCACCTGGAAGCGAAAGAAGTCTCGAAGTTTGTCTTGATTTAATATTTAATTTATTTTACATACATACCTATTGTATAAATCCAGTCAAATTCTAACTGGGGCACCATCTATGTAAGTTTGAGTGTATGTCCCTTGGACAAAGTGTCCAGTGTGGGTAGTGACCAATATATGATGTGTTTAAGACGTCAAAAACTACACGGCGAAAAAACGTCAAATAACTGACGCCTTAAAGACAACATTTTTTGGTAGATGACCTGCTGGTCATCCAAATGACCACTTTTCAACGAAAAAAAGACGTCATTTGATGACCCCTTGCTACCTGGGTACTTTCACCAGTGGCGGCTGGTGAGGTTATAAATTGGGGGTGGGGCAGAAATTTATATTGCATGGAAAAGGAGATAAGAAAACTTACCTAAACAATTTTATTTTAGCATTTTACAAACAAGCAGCTACTTGGTGTGGTTTTTAGTTTATTTGTTTATTGATAAAGTATTTTCGCCCTTCTTTTACATGCGCAAAGTACTTGGATTAGCACCAGTTTCAGACTCATCATGGCCTCGTAGAGCAACCTTAACAATCCGACAGAATTTTAAACAGTCTATTAACCTACTAAGCATATGTCTATTTTTTGCCACATTTTTATTATGTTCGGTAATGTTTTGCCTACTATTCAATCGGTACCTAATATCAGGTTTGCCTAGCATATTTATTTATTTATTTATTTAAATAAGTAGCACTTACTTTGTGTCTTTAACTTTTCAGGGCGTTGCGGGTTAGTTTTGGGGTTAAAAAGGGGCAAGGAATCGTATTATTGCGATTTCCGGTAAAAGTTGACTTCGTAGAAAAAGTGACATACATAACAGTCATAGGTCATAAAAATATCTAAAACTTTTGTTAATATAATTTTTGACATAACCTCAAAATGTTCGAGAAAAATGAAAAAAACCGTATTTTTTGTTTTTAACATTTTATTTTTGCAAAAATAATGTCAGTTTAACGAAACTAGGTGAGAGTAAAGCTCTTCGGGTGCTAAATATCTACAATATTTTGCAAACAAAAAAATTAAGAAGTTTCTAAGAGACTTGTTTTTTTCGCTCAAAAACACTTTTTTATGATATTTGTCCTTCAGAAATTCCTCGTATCTAGTGTATAAGGTCTTCAATTTAAAAAACCACCGACCTGTCCAATTTTGACATTTAGAATTAATTTTTACATTTTTTAAACCACATAAAAAATTATGAAACTTTTGTATTTATTATATTTTGCTAGCTAGTCAAATAAACGTTTTAGATATGTTGTAAAAGTATACGGGAAATAATATAATATTTACATAACTAAATAATACTAAACTAGTCTTGGGTCTTTTTGGTAAAATCTCAGCTTCATCTTCTTCTTCTTCGTGGTCTAAATCTCGGTCACACTGGGCTTCTCTATCTTCAAAATTTTCTTCTATATAACTTGACTCCTCGGGTAACTGAGTTTCTGTATTTGGACAAAGGTCTCGTCGTTCATTTGAGATATCAAATTCATGAAAATATGAAATATTTTCAACGTCTGAACCATGACATTTTTTACAAAAATCTGTGCATCGCAATCCATGTTTTCGGCACCCGCATCGACTCTCACAAGTGCTTACCCAGCAGCCAGATATTAATTTCAATACATCAGGAATTACTAGGTCTTCAGTAAAGCGAGGCATAAGTATTTTTGAATTATTTCCAATCACTTCTTTCCAGCCTCACTTGGTTGGAGTTAGATTGGTTCCAAGCAAAAACTGAGTATAAGTACAATTGTATACGATAATTTTATGAAGGAGAAATTTCATTAAAAAAACGTGTTTTTGAGCGGAAAAACAAATATCTTAGAAACTTCAAAATTTTTTTGTTTGTAAAATATTGTGGTTAATATATATAGCGATCATTGTGGGTCTACCTATACTAAAAATAGCTAAATGACGTTTTTTGGAATCTTAACTCACTCAGTGGTTTTCTCGTATCTGTATGACGCCACAATACTGCAACTCGGTGCTTTATTTGATAAACTGTATAGTATGTAAAATATGAATTTTCAAAGTTTTGCCATTTTGGTCTTATGGGTTTCCCTATACTAAAAATCGCTAAATGACGTTTTTTGGAATCTCAACTCACTCAGTGGTTTTTTCGTATCTCTATGACGCCACAATACTGCAACTCGGTGCTTTTTTTGCTAAACTGTATAGTTTGTAAAATATAAATTTTCAAAGTTTTGCCATTTTGGTCTTATGGGTTTCCCTATACTAAAAATCGCTAAATGACGTTTTTTGGAATCTCAACTCAATCAGTGGTTTTTTCGTATCTGTATGATGCCACAATACTGCAACTCGGGGCTTTCTTTGATAAACTGTATAGCTTGTAAAATATGAATTTTCAAAATTTTGCCATTTTGGCCTATACTTTTTTTTGAGCGGAAAAACAAATATCTTAGACACTTCCAAATTTTTTTGTTTGTAAAATATTGTGGATAAAAATCACCCAAAAAGCTCTACTCTTACCAAGTTTTGTTAAACTGACATTATTTTTGCAAAAAAAACCAAAAAAAATTACGGTGTTTTAAAGTTTTCTCGAATATTTTGAAGTTATGAAAAAAATTAAATTTACCAAAGTTTTAGACATTTTTATGCCCTATAACTTTTATGCATGTTACTTTTTTCTCCAACGCCAACTTTCGCCGTAAATCGCAATATTACAATCCCCTGACTCTTTTTACCCCCTAAAACCTAACCCGCAATGCCCATGCTCACGCATTTTTATATCATCTAAATTAGGCATATCACTCACATGCAATAAAAACTTTAAATGCAAAAATTTCAAAAACCGTTGCTCTGAGCCAGTGGCATATATAGAAAAAAGTTTCGGGGAGGGCCCGGACAGTTTCGGAGGGGGCCCAAGACCCCATGAGGCCGTATTTTATGCTATTTTTTGTTTGTACTCATAAAATATGTGGAAAATATCTAAAAATATCCAAGCTTCGGGGGGGGGGGCGGGCCCCCAAGGTCCCCCCTTATATACGCCACTGCTCTGAGCGACTTTAAAACAGTATAACATTTTTACATAAAAAGGATGGGAAAACCATTATTTTACATAAAAACTGGTATACACCGAGGCACAAAAAAAGTCACTGATTTCAATGCAATGCTAGTGGTCCAGGGAACACCCTGTACACTGTACATCAAAATTTTCAACGGAATCGTCTTGCCAATTTCAAAAAAACTTACACGCTGGTTATTTTTTGCAAAAATATTAATTAGTAAAAAAGTTATTAAAGAAAATCGATTTGAAAAAATACAGTTTAACACCCTGTATCTCGGTTAGTACGAACTTTTGGACTAAGGTGAGTGTGGCTAAATCGTAATATTTTGACCCAGGGAATCTACAGTTTAACTATGTACCCTTAGTTCTGGGACACCCTGTATATATAGAGATCATTGCTGTTAAATTCATATTGTGAATAATGAATTCAACTTATTGACGTTATCACTAGCTACAATTTACACATGTTTTGTTGTAGCCTTTGTCAGTGATTCTAAGGGTACATTTTCAAGAAACTGTGCAAACCTAGTTGCTTTTAAATCCAAGGTAATTGTAATTTAAATACCGTTTAAGCGTGGGGTTTATTTAACGAAATAATTAAATAATAATTGTTGAGCACAACAAATGTTGAGTTTATTCAGCGCCACCTCCGGGTAATACACGCGAACAAAAGTTTTGTTATTATTTCCTCTAATGTACGAATTTAAATTTTAATTAAAAGGAGGTATGCGTAAATAATATTAACAGATAGACTTACAACAAAATTTGACGGATATCAATCAAAGGAACAAGCAGGCTTTAGAAAAGGTTTCAGTACAGTTGACCACTTATTAACCATGAAAATCCTAATAGAACGAGCCAACAAATAAAACATTCCACTATATATTGCGTTTATAGACTCGCATTGAGCACTGGGCAGTAAAAGCTTCTTTAATTAATAGCTGAATAGATCACAGATATACAGACTTAATAGACAGTATATATAGCGAAGCAACACCGTTTTGAAAAGCTTAGAATGAGAAGAAATAGGCATCAAAGGAAAGGGACAATTCTTGAACCGCCTAAGATATGTTGACAATATCGCCTTAATAACAGACAAGAAAAAAGAATACAGATGAAGATATTACGGGCAGAATAAATCAAAAGAAAATAGAACAAGTAGAGAAATATATATACCTGGGACAAATTATTAAACTGAAACAAGAAAACAAAACAGCTGAAATCAAGAGACGATTAAGATTGACCCGGGCAGCATTCGGTAAATTAAGCTACATATTGAGAAATGAAAAATATCCTCAGTGCCTCAAAACGAAAGTGTATAACCAATGTATCCTTCCTATACTTACCTATAGATCCCAGACCTGGACACTTACAAAATCAAACATGGATAAGGTAACAAAAGCCCAAAGATCAGTGGAAAGACAAATGTTACATGTAAAGCTGACAGATAGAAAAAGGAAATGGATAAGAAATAAAACAAAGTAAGGGATGTCAGAGGGGAAGTAGCAAAATTAAAATGGAAATTTGCCGGTCATAATATCAGACAGAAAGACGATCGATGGAACAAATGTTTTGTAAACTGGAGACCTTGGGAAAATAAAAGAAGTAGGGGAAAACCCCAAATGAGATGGGCAGACATTTGAAGAAACGCGCGGGAACTGGATGGATGAACACGGCGACAGACAGAGAAGAGTGGAAGATATTGGGGGAGCCCTATGTCCAACGATGGATTGAAGAAAGCTAAATAGATAGATAGATAGATGCTCACAAATCTGACCCCCTTTCTGGGCTGGATGCGCCCTTGTATCTTTGTAAACAGGATTATAATCCTGCATTGTATTAAGCTTTGGAACAAAGTGCTGTTGCAGTATGTCATTTTAATTAATGTTACTTGCTGCTAAAGATACATTAATTAAAATATGGCTAGGCAAAATCCTCCTTGTTCATTATTGTGCAGAAAATTATTAATTCAGATTTTATGTTTAGTTTATCAAAAACAAAAAAGCATCTGACAGTGTGCAGCAGAGCATAAGCACTTATTAAGATACTTTGAAACTTAGCAAAGGAGCAGACTTTTCCAGGCTGGAAACTCCTCTGGCGCTGTCATGGGTAAGTACAGGGATCCTTCCTGTACTTTCCTATGAACCCTAGACCTGGACATTTACAAAATCAAACATGGATAAGGTAACAAAAGCTCAAAGATCAATGGAAAAACAAATTTTACATGTAAAGCTAACAGATAGATAAACACGGTAACAGAGAGAGAAGAGTGTAAGATATTGTGGGAGGCCTATGTCCAAAACTGGATCGAAGAAGTCTAAATACTAAATATATAGATAGATAACTCCCTAATCACTGAAGACGTTTACTTCTTCAGTCTTAAACTAGTTTTATTTAAAGTTATGAATTATAGATGGGGGTTTTTGTCAACGAACGTTTAAATCAGGATGCTTTTGGCTATAAAGCTTTCAAGGGTGCTAAATTGAGGTGTCGTATTTAATGTATGTTGCGTGTTACAATACTTTAATGGCTCCTGGTGTAATGTAGATAGAATATGCTATGCACGTGTAGATAGCACTAGAAATTTAATAGAAGTCTACCTAAGGCTTTATGCAGGTAAAACGTAACTAACATTAGGGTAAAAAAACATTTGGATTTTTATTTGCCCGTATGCGTGTTTACGTTTCCGTGCTGATTTCACGGCAGCGCTGTTTTGAAATAGACACGGAAATGTTGCAACATATTTGGTTGCAAATGCGTGTTGATTTTAAGGCGCCGAGGCTCGAACAAGGCACGGATTTGTATTGAATTACGCAGCGCAGGGGTTTACTTATTAGTATTTGAAACTTAAATTGGATTCACGTTGTTTATTAGTTTGATTTTGAGGTTATATGTTTGTTAATATGAAAATTATGGAGCAGTTTAAAAGTATTTTTAATAATATTACTCAAGATTTTGAAATTCTTTGAAGTTTGAAGAACACGCTTCCATTAACTATACCTGCAAAGTTCAGTGTTCATTGTCTTACACCGGCAACTACGACGACAGATGTTGTTCTGTTATTAATAAATTTTAAGGATTTAAATGATTTTCACTTGATTTCTAACCACATGAAAATAGAAAGTTTCAAAAACCTAACCTAACGAAAGCTAATCAATCAAATCTAACCGAACCGAACCAAAGCAAACTGAACCAAAAATTAAAAAAAAAACTTTCCTGAGTTCCTACCCGGGATCCTAGAGGATGTGAATCCGAACCGAACCGATCCTAATTAAACCGAACCAAACCTAACCAAACCAAACTAAACTACAACACTATTCACTCCCTCTAGGATCCCGGGAAAGAAGTCAGGAAAGTTTTTTTTTAAATTGTTGGTTCAGTTTGCTTTGGTTTGGTTCGGTTCGGTTTGGTTCAATTCGGTTCGGTTCGGATTCACATCCTCTAGGATCCCGGGTAGGAAGTCAGCAAAGTTTATTTTTTTGAAAAAAATTATTGGTTCAGTTTGCTTTGGTTCGGTTCGGTTAGATTTGATTGATTAGCTTTCTTTATGTTAGCGTTTTTACCTGACAGTTAAATACGCTTTTGTAATAGTTTAATGAGCGATGTTCTCTTACAGATTCGTGGTCATTTCGAGATCAAAACTCTTAAAATCAACACGTATTTGAACCCAAATATATTGTAACATTTCCGTGTCTATTTCAAAACCGCACCGACGTGAAATGAGCACGGAAACGTAAATACGCTGCCCGTATTAGTGTCAGTATCCAAATGCGCATGTGCAGAATGGTTATGGAACTTCTAATACCCTACGAAGAACAAATAGCTGCGGCACCCGTAGGTTATCGCTGGCCCTAACAGTGGCGGCTACTACGGGGAGGGCAACGGGGTAGTGCCCTCCCAAAACTAGACAAGAAACATTATTTTTAATTGATTTATTTAAAAAAAGTTAAATCTTCCCTTACGACATGATTGTCTGGTTCTTTTCATTATTTGTGGTTAACATCAAGCGATTAATTGTGTGAACTTTTTTAGCGTAAATAATTACAGGCCGGCAGCGCCGCGCGGGGCAAGGTTTCAATTTCACCCGTTTTTTAGCGCGGTATGGGTGGATGATCTCGAGTGGGGGCGGGAGCATATCGGTTCAGTGAATTTAAAAGGAAATTATTACAGACAGAAGTTAAAGCAGCAGTTGGAATAACAATTATTATTTAAAGAACCACTAAACGGATTTTGTAGATTATATAGAATTGATAAGGATTAATTTTTCGGGAACCACTAAACCGAATTTAATGATTTGTGAATGATAAAAATCATCCGGAATACCAGAATAAATGGGCCTCGTTTAAAAGGGCGAGATTGATTTTTTCAGCCACCTTAATTTAATAATATCAAAAAAATCTTTCTGCTTAAAAGCGTAATCAATTTCCTGCAAACTTCTGTCTGTTCCATTAACATTGCTAGTTAAGTTCAAAAGTGTTAACAAGAAACATTTTAGTAGTAGATCCAAAAACTCTTTCAAGGCCAATTTTTAACTAGTTTTGGGTTAAATCGGGGGGGAGGGGGCACACAAAACGGCGGCAGGCCTTTTAAGGAATTTGAATACGCAGTAAAAAATCACTTAAAGATGCTCTGTCAGTCTGTCAAAAACTAGCCCTCTAGCGTTTCTAGAATGGCTATGTAATTTTTAGATAACTTTACATATATTACATAGATTTAAATGTATAGGGGAGGGAAGTAAATTAAAATTTTGGGGTTTTTCTTCCATGGGTTTGGTCATAATTTCTATCAGTCTGCCAAATTTCAGCTTTGTTGCATGTCTGGAAGTACAGTAGAATTTTGATGATCTATATATGAGTGAGTGACTGGCAAATTCGACGATTTTTCAAATTCCGTAACCACTTTACTGCTTTATGGAAGTCCATGAAACTTGGATGGAGTGTTATCCGTGTCAAGGTCTCGACTGTGCAAAGTTTGAGTTTGGTTGATCATGCCGAATAAGAATTAAAGATAGGTCAAATATGGGCTGAAATGTTTCAAGAAAAGATGGTTTGCGCGAACTCGGCGGGGCACTGCGTGTGTAATTTTTTGAGACCGTGAGTCTGTCGCATGAGCAAAGCGAGAGTTACACATTTAGGGATGAAAACTGCACTTTTTAATAACTGTGTATGAGTTCGATATTAAATTAATACTAGTAAATTAAATTTGCGAAGCAACTTATTGACAAACCTAACTTTGCGAAGCAAATTTTATTAACACAAATTCATAAACCAATAATAATTCCCAAATTGTTTGTTTGAAACTTGTAGTCAATGATTTTGTTCCCAATCCCCCAAATGTTATTGTACGATATCAATAGAAATACTGTTAAACATATTTTTATAAATATTTAAACAAAATCTCGCCGCGGGCGAGAGCCTTAGCGAAAATCAATGTTGCAACAGTTTTAAAAGTGTTGGATATAGATAGATATGTTAATAAACTAATTTGCGAAGCCAATTTTTCTCAACACATAAACTAATTTGCGAAGCAAATTTTTTTCAACACAAATTTGCGAAGAATGTTTTTGAATATGTAGCTTAATTTACCGAATGCTGTTCGGGCCAATCTTACTCGTTCAAATGTTCGGTTTTGTTTTTTAAGTTTAATAATTTGTCCCAGATTATATAAACATTCCTCTACTTGTTCTATTTTTGCTTGGTTTATTCTGATCGTGATATCTTCATCTGTGATTGTTTTTACTGTAGTTCATACTCAAGCCTATATTTTCAGTTGCTGCATCCAGTTCTTCCAACCTTTTTATCAGTTCTGCTTTCTTATCTGTTATTAATGCGGTATCATCAGCATATCATAGGATAGATTAGGTTTGACTATGAGTGGTGCGAGTGTCGCCCCTCCACTGCGACTCAAGTGGTCTATTGTGGCTCATTCTAACTTAAATATCACCAATACCTCCTTTATGAAGCAGATCAGTTTGTTTGGTGATATTTCCTCAAGATCTTGAGGCTCTATCTGTCCAGGTCCGAATATTTTCGCCCTAGTTCTCTGTCTTGCTACGCAGTGGCAGAGTAGATGAAGTGGCGTTTCCTCCTCAATACCACAGAACCTACACGCTGGAGTGTTGCTTACTCCCAGTCTGTTCATGTGTTTGTTAAGTCGGCATTGGCCTGTGTATAGCCCTGTGATTATTCTTAGGCTATTCCTGTTTAATTCCAGGAGTTGGTTCGGTTCGGGCATATCATAAGTGGTTTAAGTATTGCACGCTTACTTTAATGCTTATTTCCTCTCAATCTAAGTTTTTAAATATATCTACTAGGGCCTGATTAAATAGTTTAAGGGATATATTGTGTCACCCTCCTGACACTTATTCTTATGCGGATTGGCGTGGTTCCTTCGTGGTGCCATACTTATAATAAAACAAAGGATATGACTAGACCTATTTTGAAAGAAAGCTTTAATTTTTAAATAACGATCAAGTCATTTGCTGCTGTCATCTTGCAGACAAGAAAAATTTGCGTATAAAGCAGCAATTTCCTAAACCTCGTTTAATGAAAGCTGTAACGAACTGGCAAAGAGTGACGCTTTTGTGAGGGCGCTCTATATACACTCTTTCCAGTGGTGGAACCGGCTCCAGTTCAATAGAGCGACATTTAAAACAGCGACATTTAAACTAGCGGTTTCATTTGAGCGATATTTAAAACAGCGACATATTGAAAGAGCGACATAAAAAGTTCAAAACACCGATATACAGTGAAACCTCTCCTTGCGGACACCTCTATTAAGCGGACAGTCCCTCTATTTGTTGGAACCAAGCTTTTCCCTATTTCTTTACATGTAAAATTCACTCCCACCACCGGTCACTGAAACCTCCTTTAACCGGACGCGAACCTCTGACAACGGGACGGAGCGCTGCACGACATGGGCATAAGTATTATGTAGTATGTTGGCAACAAGGCACTCTGCAGTCAGGGAATTACTTATTTCCGTTTTAATGCGGAGACTAAATACTAATACATAAATAGTCGTTTTTACAATATATTTTATTCAGCGGGACTGCTCTGTTTTATTTTTATTGTTTAGTTGGCTACTAATAGATGTCTTTGACATGGCGCCTAGTAAAAAACTTCTTAGTTTACGTGAAAAAATGGAAGTTGTTAACGTTAACGAGAAGGAATATCTATCAACAAAAAAGATCGCTGAAAAATTTAATATCGGAAAAAATCAAGGATCGGAAATTGTATTGTATATATATTAAAATTTCGCAGTTCTCTCCCATAAGCGGACACCTCCAATAAGCGGACAAAATCGATGAAACCGTGAGTGTCCGCTTATACTCGTAGGAGGTTTCACTGTAGCTGCATTCGGTATTTACTTCGGATTAATCTTTTTGATCGAAATCGTTCGTTAATTCCATCTAGATCCAGGGGAGGTAGATTTGAATCATTCGGTAAATCTGCTTAGACTAGTCGGACGTAAATCGGGTTGCTCCGTACATTTTGATCGACGAAACAGAATAATCCAAGATTGTGACGCTATGTTGTATTTGTTTTGTTTACAAAAATACTTTTTTTATGTAACAAGATTGAAATCGAATTATTTGATGTTGAAGACAACAAATTATATAAATTTCCGACATCACATATTAAAATAGCGATATTCAAAACGCGACATTTAAAAACTTTGGCATTTCAATTTTTGAAAATCTTAATTGATAAGGTTAAAGTATAGCTCTCCTCTCCTCGAACCAGCTCACGGAAAATTTTGATGTTCAGAATGGAGAACACGAAAGATTTTTTACCGAAACTATAAGTGTTTTACATAGACGCCAAAAAACGAGGAAAATAAATGAGTTAAAAACTAATACATTAACTTAAAGAACAACGAGAGATATGCTCATAATTTTCAGGTACTTGGTTATACGTAAATCAAGAAAGAATGATAATAAAAAAAAATTTAATAAAATTTTGGGGTTTTAAAATTTTTTTCTATTGTTATATCATAGTTCCTATCAGTCTGCTAAAGTTCAGCTCTCTAGCGTTTTGGGAAGTGGACAATGCTACTTTTACATAACTTTACATGTATAGGGGAGGAAAGTAAATTAGAATTTTGGGGTTTTCGATTTTTCCAAGAGTTTGCTCATAATTTCTATCAGTCTGTCAATTTTCAGCTGTGTAGCATGTCTGGAAGTGCAGTAGAATTTTGATGATCTATACATGAGTGAGTGGTTGGCAATTTCGACGTTTTTTGAATTTTCGTAAGTACTTTACTACTTTATGAAAGTCCATAAAACTTGAACGGGTTGTTAACTTTATGAAGATCTACGACTGTGCAAAGTTTGAGTTTCGTGGCTCATTCCGAAGTAGAGTTTTAGATAGGTCAAATGTGGTCTGAAATGTCAAAAAAAAAGATAGTACAGCAAATTGCGCGGACTTGGCGGGGCACTGCCGTGTCGCCAGATTATCTCTCTTTTGTTCCGCCACTGGTACTCTCATTAAATATGGCCCGCTTTCAGGCCACCTGAGGTTTTATTCAGAAATCTTATTAAGCAAGGGTTAAAGAACAATATATTAAACCTTTTTTAGCACAGCAACTTTATAAACACACGCGCCCGCCCGTCAAGAATTAAAAAACATTAAAGATAATAAATTATAAATATACAACGGTAATTCTAGAACAAAACTTTAAGGGTGGTGAAACGATTATCGTAAATAAGCTTACAAAAATCAAGCGAAAAGGAAGAACTATTTGCACAGGAAAAATTATTACATAAAATATTTGCAAAGAAAAAAGCGCACATAGTAAAACAGACAACAAGGAAGTCATACAAAGGAATTGTTGACTTATGCAAAACCATAATGAAATAAATTTAATTCTTTAGATCCATCCAAAAAGAGGGAAGTATAACATATATCGAAAATATCATAAAATCTATGGGCACGGCCGGCAGTGCCTCGCCAAGTTCGCGCTGCCGTACCATCTTTTCTTGAAACATTTCAGCCCATATTTGACCTATCTAAAACTCTACTTCGGACTGAGCTACGAATCTCAAACTTTCACACACAGTCGTAGATCTTCATAGAATTAACCACGCCTCCAAGTTTCATGGGCTTCCATGGAGTAGTAAAGTAGTTACGAAATTTCACTGACTCACTCACTCATGTATAGATCATCAAAGTTCTACTGTACTTCCAGACATGCTACAAAGCTAAAATTTGGCCTTCGAACATTAATGTTCTAAGAATTTGGCAGAAACAAACCCTTGAAAAAAATCAAAAAGCCCCAAATATCTGATTTACTCCCCTCCCCTATACATATAAAATTATGTAAAAGTAACACTGCCCACTTCCAGAAATGCTAGAGAGCTGAGCTTTTGCAGGCTGATAGGAACTATGACAAAACTATAGGAAAAAATTAAAACACCCCAAAATTCTAATTTACTTTCCTAAAAAAAAATTAAAAAACCTCAAAATTTTGAGTAAGGCATTGCAAAAGTTTTCAACAAAATTCCGCATATTTTACTACTTTAAAAATTAAATATTATCCAATTCCTTTAAAAAAGAAGTGAAATCATAACAAAGACATTTCATGTAAAAAAAAAGCCAAGTACGCGAAAATGGCATTCCGTAAAAAGAATTGAGATAAAAGTAAAGCCAAGTTCTCCAATACAAATTTCAATATGAAAGGTTCTTACTACTTAGTAAATGTTTTTCTAAACTTGGCTATAACTATATAACTATTTTTTTTACCTATAACCGGAATAAACCAGTACAAACTGTCTCTTTCCAAATGCTTCATGAATTTTTCTGGGGTAGGAACTCCTGGCATGCCTGCCAATCTATCTATTTATATGTTTTTTGGCATTACTGACGTCATTTTATGTTATCAGTCTGGTCAAGTTTTTTTGTTATTTGTTTGTCTTGAAATTATCGAGATTGTTTCAAATTATCTCGTTGCAAGAAAAATCGCAAAAATTACTATTTGCTTCACGATCGGTCGTGCGCCAGTTACGTCATTGACAATAAGCCACTGAAATACAGCATTTGCGTTCCGATTTTATTAGATAGTTTAAGTTGTGCTACGTATCTTTTTTCGTAAAACTGCACGTTAAGCGCTCTACGTTTTGTTCCACATTTGAGTTTAAGTTAAATGTTTTTACGTTACCATAACAACTCTACTAATAGCAGAGAATATGGAATTCGGCACTGTGTTTCTTTGATATTACAATTTTGTTTTTTGTCTTTTCAACTACAGTAGGAATATGTTTGCAAAGAATCGATTGTACTGGAAGCGGAAATTATCGTCTAGGCCTTATTTTTCGATCGGTCAATCAACCAATTCTATTCTTTGGTAACCTTAAGGTGCCCGCAGACTGCCGTAAGCTAACGTAAATACGTAAGCTCCTAACGTGACCTTGTCGACGGTGTGACGAAGTGCGCTTGCGTAACTGTCAAATCTCATGCTTAGGTAAAAATACGTAGCACCACTTAAACTATCTATTCTTTCTATCCAAGCGGTCTACCCAAATACGTTAGAGAATAAATATGAGGCATAACCTTGCATTCTCACACGCGATACTTGAAGCCAGGACCCCTATTTAATTCTTAATGCTCCTTTTTCGGGTAGACAGTATTTTGGTTACTACGTATGCGTCAGTTTTGGTAGTTTTGGAACATACTCCGTTACGTCACTACATTATTTGCCAATTGTCAAATGTTTAGGGTTATGTCTATTATTTTTTCTAAAAACTAGTTGATTGGGTGAAAATTTATCAAATTGTGGATTAAAATGGTAGTTTTTGTAAAATTAATTCTGCAGATTTATTGTGGACACCATAAAGAGTGTTTAATGACATCTATAAACCACTCAACATTATTAACAAATAATAATAAAAAATATACGTAGTTACCTATGGAATGGAACTCCCTTACTTCTTCCAGAAAGTTATCCACAAACCGCACATGTTTTAAATGAAATATTTCCCATTTTTCGCAGAAAAAAACATAATTTTACCCGACAAACGCAAAACACCGCAAAATGTCAATATGGCCTCCACCCACATAGCAGCTGTGTCTCTACATGACAAAACACACGCATACGCACTTGAAAATTCGCATCCGTGAATTTAAATTTGCCATTGTTTCCAAAGCCAGCTATGAGAGCTTCAGTTTTCGATTCTTTGAACATGTATTTATGCTATAACGTATTTGGCTCACACGTAATGTAATGTAATGTATGAATCGGTTTCACAACGTTCTACGTCGTCCGATACCCAATCTCCACTCGTTTCTGTTTGCCCATAATTCATCATCTAGGCCTCTTATTCTTATTTCACTGTCTATTCCTTCTCTCCAGCTTCTCCTTGGCCGTCCTCGTTTTCTTCGGCCAGTTGGTTTCCATTGTAGATGTCCGTACCACACCAGTTGTTTTGTTCAAATATCATCCACTAAAGTACGTTCACCCACTGTCATAAATTCTCTTATTCTTTGATTTGTAACTCTTTCTTCTTCTATCCTTGGACTGAATTCGCTGCCCGATATTTAAGATTAAATCCTGTTTCGTTCCACCGATACACATATTCTCTGTCTTATTGAGATTAACCTCTAGTCCCCACTTATTGTACTCTTCTATTAGTTTTAAGTAAAAATAACTAGTAAATTTATTTAAAATGTGCATTACTATATTATATGACAATATATTCATCTTGTTTTAATAACTTATTCCCCAAAAAATTAATAAAGTTCTCTTTTTGCCTATACAAAAATATATAGATAAAGAAATGTTTAGAAATTTTTGGCTATATTTTAGCAATGAACAATGATTTTAGTGTAACACAGTGCAGACAGCGCCAGCCGGCTCGTATCAATACAACGTCGTAGTGTCAGTCAGTAAAAAAAAATTCGGGTTGTCGCGCCTAGAGTCCCTGTATGTGACAGATATTGGCGGAATAATATCTGTCACATACAGGGACTCTAGTCGCGCCCAAATGTTTACCCACAAGCAGTGGCGTCTGCTACAGGAAGGATTTCTTTAAAAAAAGGTAAATCTTCCCTTACGACATGATTATCCAGTTCTTTTTATTATCTGTGCTTAACATCAAGCGATTAATTGGGGGAACTTTTTTAGCGTAAATAATTAAAAGCCGGCAGCGCCGCGCGGGGCAAGGTTCAATTTCACCCGTTCTTCAGCGGGTTATGGGTGGATGTTCTCGAGCGGGGGCGGGAGAAATGTGTGTTTTAGTTCAAGTCGGCGATCATCATCGTGTGGAAACGTCCGTTGGCCTTCTACACGATGCCGGTTCTATTCTCAGTGAAGACGTATGGGTTTGTTTTGATTTGGGCTATGTCAGTAGTAAACAGCATTGCCGGTCGCGTGTCATTGTTTTTGTTATCGTTTGTTTATAAAGTGGAAATAAATACCATCAATTACATAATTTACTGTGCAAATTTAAAAACGTTGACGTATGAACTTCGATTACAAACAAAATCTTTAGGGCCACATAGACCGGACCTAAAAATCCTAAAAATTAACCAAAATTTTAGTGCAAGTAATAAAAAAATTTACGATGCTGAAAACTGGTTGTGCGGTTGTTAAAAACGAAATGCTTTTTTTTGCTTTATTTGTCTTATTATGAACAATCCACAGTGATCCTGCGTGGGTGGCAAAAGGAATGTGTGATCTCTAGCACTTTAGTAAAAAGTTAAAGACACAAAGTAAGTGCTACTTATTTAATTAACCACATAGAATTTTCTATGCTAGGCAAGACTGATATTAGATGCCAATTGAATAGTGCCTATAGGCAAAACATTACCGAACATAATAAATGTGGCAAAAAAATAGACATATACTTAGTAGGTTAATAGACTGTTTAAAATTCTGTGGGATTTTTAAGGTTACTCTACGGGGCCATGATGAGTCTGAAACTGGTGCTAATCCAAGCACTTTGCGCATGTAAAGAAGGGCGAATAGAGTTTATCTATAAACAAATAAACTAAAAATTACACTAAGGAGCTGCTTGTTTGTAAAATGCTAAAAAAATTGTTTAGGTAAGTTATTTTATCTCCTTTTCCATGCGATATAAATTTCTTCCCCCCCACCCCAATTTATAAGGTCATCAGCCGCCACTGCCAACAAGTCATTAAAAAACATACCTACTACCATGTTTTTAATTTAATTTTTTTTCAAAGGAACATACCAATGCCCACCTAAATTCCGCCATGAAATGACACAAAATTTAAGATGCTGGATCGGTCACGGATCCATTACATTTTTAGCTCACACATATACTATACTATAGTAGTGTGAGCTATGGTGATCCTAATTTTTTCGAGAAAAAAAAAAGTTGCTCCGATTTCAAAAATTTTTATATATCTTTGCGTTTCAGAAGATTTTGAAACTTTTTTGTTGCGCCGTCTGTCTGTCTGTCTGTATGTCTGTCTGTCTGTATGTCTGTAACGACCAACGCGCATAACTCAAAAACCGCTTGGCCGATTTTAATGAAATTTGGTACCTAGGCTGGGTTTTGGGCCGAGATGGTCCCATTTAAAAATGAACAAAATCCACCAAACACAAAACAAATAAAAGATTAGATTTCAAAAATTAGAGTTTAAGTGAAAACATGGCGTGTGTGATATCAAACGAAAGGTAATTGAGTCTGGAGTTAAACAAAATACATTTTAATTTATTTAAAAAAAAGGGTGGGGGTATATTTCAAAAATTAGAGTTTAAGTGAAAATATGGCGTGTGTGATATCAAACGAAAGGTAATTGAGTCCGGAGTTTAACAAAACACATTTTAGTTTTTGTTTTTTTAAGGGTGGGGGTAGATTTCAAAAATTTGAGTTTAAGTCAAAACATGGCTTGTGTGGTATCAAACAAAAGGTAATTGAGTCCGGAGTTTAACAAAACACATTTTAGTTTTTGTTTTTTTAAGGGTGGGGGTAGATTTCAAAAATTTGAGTTTAACTCAAAACATGGCTTGTGTGGTATCAAACAAAAGGTAATTTAGTCTGGAGTTGAATAAAATATATTTTAGTTTTTAGTTATATTAGCTCACACGTACACTATAACTATAGTACCTAGTGTGAGCTTAGGGGCCCATATATTGGCAGAGTATTTGAATCGTGGCCTCTCGCAAAGGTGTCTCCATGCGGTATAATTATCTTTTGACTATCTTATTGTTTTGTAGACAGTGGAAATAAACTTTAGTGGCGCCGGCCGTCGTTCGACGGTGGACGCTTGCGTAAGGTCGTCACGACGCCCCAAATGCTCCTGTGAACCTCCGTTTTGAACTTGTAGATTCTGTGCGATCGCTCGATTCGACAGCAGCAGCGTACAATCAGCCTGCTGGATCGCACGTGCACACACACACAGGCACACAGAGTTTCTTCTCGACATTTTATCTCGAGTTTCCCGCGCTTGCACGACGTTTTGACCCAGTGTGCACTCGGTGGTTTGTAACTGACTTTTTGCACTCTTTGCCTAAGTGGAGAGTTGTTAATATAATTTTTTGCGCGAGATAATTTTTGGACTTTTGAGGTAGATAATATGATGTAAAAGTTTGGAATAGTTTTGAAAGGTAAGATATTAATAAATATAAGCTAAATTTTGTATTCCTAGGGGAAGAAACTCTCATAGAGAAGATTTTTTCGTACAAAAAAATTTGTTAAATACACTGTCACGATTTTAAAGGTAGAGGTTTGAAATAGTTTTAAAAGGTAGGGAGATATTATTAAATCATAACAAAAACATTTTAAATACCAAATTGCAAATAATGTAAGGACCTAAAACCATAAACAACAAGTGAAATTAAAGAAAGAAAAATCCGAAAAAAGTTGTCTACGGCCGGACTTGAACCCGTCCTTGCATTATTTGCAATTCGGTATTTGAGAATTATATTGGCTATTGGCAATCGCTCAATGCGAATTTTAACACACGAAAAAGGTGATCTCATGTTTCCAGACGTTGATATTTTACGTCTAATTTTGAGTTTTCCATACCTTTGACAATGGGAAAGAAGAATTATAGAAATCAGTTGCTTGGTCGAGTTAATGCCCTGAGAGTTTCTCGTTCTTGTATTAAGACCCCACACACATTCATAGATAGAAGTTTTCCGAAAATGTATGTATCGTCTTTGGCGGCTTAATGGGAGAGCGTTTGCGTACGTAGCAAGAGATTCCGGGTTCGAGTCCCGGCCGAAGCCACCTTTTTTTTGATTTGTCTTTCTTTAATTTAAAATGTTAAAAACATTTCATGTGAAAAAAGCCAAGAAGGCAAAAATTGTGTTTCGTAAAAATAATTGAGATAAAGGTATAGCCAAGTTCTCCAATACACATTTCAAAATAAAAGGTGGTTACTAGTTTGGAAATGTTTATTTAAACTTTGCTATTACAGCCAAATTTATTGTTTATATCCAATTTAGCACTGTGCCTTATAGTCAGTTTACAGCCGTAATAGCCAAGTTTAAAAAACATTTGTAAACTAGTAAAAACCTTTTTATTTTGACATTTGTTTTGGAGAACTTGGCTATACTCAATTCTTTTTACGGAATACCTTTTTCGCGTCCTTGGCTTTTTTAAGTAAATTGTTTTTTATATGATTTCGCTCGTTTTTTAAAAGATTTTAGTTTTAAAGTAGTAAAATATGCAAAATATATATTTAAAAACTTTTGCAATGCCTTATTCCGATAGCTTTTATTTTTTCAATTTTTCTTTTGAGATGAAAAGTTTCTATTTCTATCAATTTGTGCTTGGTAAAGGGGAATTTAGAGTTTTTTTTAAAGAACTGGTCTATAATTTCTGCCAGTTTGCCAAATCCCAGCTTTCTATCTCCTCTGGAAGCGGGCAATAATAGTTTTACATAACTTAATATATACATATGTATGTATATGGGAGGCAAGTAAATTAAAATTTCATGGTTTTTAATTTTTTTTTCATAGTTTTATGAGTCTGCCAAATCTCAGCTCTCTAGCGTTTCAGAAAGTAAGCAATGTTACTTTTATATAATTTAACATGTATAGGGGAGCAAAATTAACAAAAAAAATTATCAAAAAGAACGGCGTCTATCCTTTTTCCGCGAAAATCGTCTTAGAGGTTGCTTTTACCATTATTTTTGCCCACAAACGCGCAATTTCAAATGTCGCAGCCAAAATTTCTTCTAATTTTAACAACAAGCACATTTATTCTTATTTTTAACCTAGAAGTGACAATGTTCAGGCCGAAAATAAATAACTCTAACTTACCTAGCAAACCAAAAAAGTTCATAACTTTCAAGAAATGTTTAGAATTAAAATTAACACTGTTTTACAAGCTATGCTGTCTCAAACATTACCACGGCAATCGAGAACCTCAAAGTAAAATACTAGGTCAAGCTTAGCACAATATGTTTCCTCCCTTTGCGTTCATAGCTGAAACGAGTTTGAAGATTTAATTTAAAAAAATTCAATAAGAAACACCCAACTGCTAAATTTACTTGTAACTTCTAGTCGCAGTTGAGTACAAAATATAGGTATACCTATAATGTACGACATGCTTCAACTTTTAGTTTTGATGCCCAAAGCGCACTTACGAAATTTATACAGTTTTGTATTTTCATGAATCGGGTTATTGGGCAATTTCGTACTCAACTGCGACTAGTAGTTACAAGTAAATTTAGCATTTGGGTTTTTTTTTTATTTCTAACTTTTAGGTTTAATTCTTATTCAGCCTTATAAATAGCACTATGCATTTACAATACATTTACCATTACCCAAGAAGTACGTGTAGTTTTTCTACGGACGCGAACAGTGTTACCTTTCATTGAGTGAAGGTAGGGGAGGAGAGAGGTAGGGGGGAAGTAGTAAAATTGTGTGGAAAAAATCTTAAAGCGTGTGCCGAAAGAATTTTTGAAATCGCTCTAAATTTGTGTAAGGTATTGCTACAACTATTGCTAATAAGAAGGGTGGGAAGAAGAGAGGTAGAGGAAGGGGAAAACTTGTAAAATGATGTTGGAAAAAAGGTCTTAAAGCGTATATAGAAAGAATTCTTAATATCGTTCTATATTTGTGAAAGGTATAGCTAAAACTATTACTAATAAGGAGGGAGAGGAAAAGAGAGGGAGGAGTAAACTAGTAAAATGATGTTGAAAAAACGTCTTCAAGCGTGTGCAGAAAGAACTTCGCTTTATATTTGTAAAAGTTATAGCTACAACTATTACTAATAGGGATGGCGGGGAGGAGAGAGGGACAGGCGGAAAGGAGAGAGAAAGAGGCGGGGGGGGGGGGACTAGTAAACTGGTGTTGGAAAAAAAATCTGAAAGCGTATGCAGAAAGAATTTTTGAAATTGCTCTTTAATAAAACTATGCGAATATGGTTTTTGAATAGGGTGGGGGAAATGACAGAAGGGGAGATGGGTGGGAGTAGGGAGAACTGCAAAGTAACTACAGCAAATTAGAGGACATTTGCAATAGGTAATCAAAGGAATTTCTATAAAATCGTCCGAAATTTAGATAATTTGTATGCCTTAAACCCTACATCATGTGACAAAATGGCGTCTGAAGACCGCCATGTTGATTCCTGTTTAAAAAAATATAACCCATAGCACCTTCGAGATCAGTTGCAATTCAACGACACCTTTTTTGTCAAAATCGGTTTAGCCGTTTAGCCTCTAGTGTGACAGAAACATATTTAGTTACATACATACAACAATCGAAAAACATTACCCTTCCTTTCGCCGTGCTGCAGTTGGGTAAAAAGAGGGAACAATTAGAAAGTTTTTCCCAAAAGAATTCTTCAAAATTTCTTGTCTATAAATAACGATAGAAATCCTGCATATATCCAATAAAAGCGTGTGGTTCACAATATTTTGAGGAAAGCCAGTGGGGGATAATAATGTGGAGAGGGCTCTATTGAAATAGACGGGGAAACCAATTCGTGTTGTGAATCGAGGTCAAAACCTTATTCGCTATTTCGGAAACGAAAATCCCAGATTGATTTCTGAATTGGCCACTTAAACTCTTTGCATATAGTTAAAGGGTGGTTGGCAGTAGGGGAGAGTGAAGAAATTCCGTTTATGTAAGTAATTCTGGACATTTGATTAAACCGGAATTTAACATGAAACCTATTTTCATACGCGGTCTTTTAATTCTCTCTCGAGTGGTGACGTCGTCACATAGTCGGAAACGTCGCACGGTGGTCAGCTTGTCGGTTCTGAACGATCGAAATTATTTTATGGTTTTAATTTTGACAAATTGATGCTAAAAGTTAGGAAATGTCAACAAGCGTTTAAAAAATGTGATTTTAATATACTGTGCATTCTGGAGATGGTACAGTCGCCTCCCAAAAATAATGTTGCATATCGTTTTTTTCCTCTTAAGCAAAAAACTTGAAAAATTGATACTTTGAGAGTACGTCACTAGCTTTTTTATAAAAATTTAACTAAATTTAATAATCTTGCAATACTATATATTAATTTTTTACCACGCACTGATATTCTTTATCGCAATCTTTATATTTACTATTTTGACATACATAATTCAAAACTGATTGATTTTTATCCTGTGAAACGGGTGATTTGTGAGCCACATTTTAAATAAATTACGTCGACCAGTCCCATGCGCCAACGCTGATACAATAAATCATAGCTAATACAGCGGCAAGAAGCGGCAGCTGAATGTAGCACCTATACAACCCTTGATACATGATTGAAATAACAAAGTCACAAACGCAATTGATACATAACGATAACGATAAAGACTTTTTCAGTTCAATATATATAACACATATTTTAAAAATTATAATAAATCAATACACAACTTTTATCTAATTTTTTTAATAAGCAAATTGAAACTTTGTAAATGGTTTAATAGTAAAAAAAGATACTAACCCATATTTTAAACATACGTGAAGAAATCACCATACAATCTCTGGTTTACCAACTTCGAGCACTTTTGAAACGTCGTAACAAGTGACAACGAGTTAGTTGATCGATTTTCTGCATTAGGGTCTACTAATAAGGTAATTGGGCACTTTTTTAAGACTTAGTGGTTATGATAGAAAATAGTTCGATATTGAGGTTTCGATCGTCTAAATTAGACAAGCTGAGCTCCGTGCGTCGCACGGAGGTCTAAATGTAGAAATTACGGGGATATTCAACTTTTATTTGAAATAAACGAAATTATTCTTATTTATAATGATTTTAGGAAAAATTACAGTGATCGTAATAGTTATTTACCTAACAAGTGCGGAACGTAATACTACCGCACGCGACGGCAGTTGACCGAACGAAGCGGAGCGGAAAATTAGCTGGAATTTAGGTGTGAACTAGATCTTGGTTCTGTTAAGAACATATAAAAGGAGATACAGGCTATCCAGAAATTGACGATATTTCCATTTATTTAAAGTTTTGTAGACTTAAATGGATAAATGAGAATTTTTTTTAGCAACTATGATACAGCTCACTAAACTATTTTTTTTTTAAATATTTCAGCTGATATATACAGAATGTCCAAAAAGTGCTTGTTTTTATTTTAATGGGATTAATTAAAAATTACACATTTTACAAGAATGCACCTTTCTGCAGCTCACTATATTGTTTTAAGAGAGGCAGAACTACTAGCCTACACTGCAAATAGATTCAGTTTTACTTTGAAGAAAAGGGGCGTTTTTTTACGGGTCCTCCAGTCTTGACATTTTAATAAAACTGTAACTACTTCTTTAAAAATTAACAACTGCGCAGACATGCCTCAATATTTAAAAAAAACCAAGGGATTTTTATCTTCACACTACTACCGAACCGAACTCCAACACAATCAAAAACAAATTCGATATAAACGAATTTTTTTATTTTCTTTTTGTTGACCACAAATGTTTGCACTCCAATCCATTAAAAAAAAATTCTGATAATGGCAGGAATCGATAATGGTAAGTTGAGTCTTATTCTACTTATAAAAACATATATTATTAATATTCTCTGAGGACAAGTTTGTCCCTTACACTATCCCCGTAATTTTTACATTTACACCTGCCTGACTAAAATAAAATTTGCAGTTTTATATCATAAATAAATAAAAATGATAATTCTAAAAATTTGTAACCTTGGGTGTGGTTTGTTTGTCTTTTGAACTTTTGTCCTTATTACCATATTCTAATGTAAAATACAATCATGGTAATTAAACAGAGATAACTTAAAACAAACCAAACAAAAAGCTAATTTAAATCAGTAACAATTTTTTTATACTCATACATACAGGGTGTTTTTTAAAGAAAACAGAATCTTTATATCCTAAAATTTTTGTAGCTTCAAAGGGTAAACTTTACCACTTTATTTTGAGTGTGGGCAATACGTCGGGTAATATCTTTTTTTTAAGTTCCCTTCAGTGTCTTTAATACCATCAGTAATTTGCCTCCAAATTTACCATAAAGCGATAAAAAATCGTTTTTATACTCAAATTTCTAAGAAAAAAAATCACCAGTTATTTTTTTGATGTAGATATATATACATATATATATATATATATATATATATATATATATATATATATATATATATATATATATATACGAAATTTTAGTCTCAAAACGCAGTCGAGTGATTTTGTCCAAATTTCATGAGCGAAAATTGGCAAGACTATTTCCTGAGAAAAACAATACAATTAATGCACCATATCAACGAAACATAATCTTTATTAATTTGTTAACAATACTAAATGTACAATTATTATAAGTTATAGTACTTTGCCCATTATTTCTGCTAAAGCATGATTTTGTGTATTATTGACCTGTAGCATTTGGGAACTCGAAGGTCCAGCTTCATTTATTGTTCTGAGATTTTCGATCAACTTCTGGTGGTGACTGGAATCCAGCTGCAGATATGGTTTTAGGAAGCTTGCATTTGATTGACCCGTTAATTTAATTATCTCCCTTTCAGCAACACTTTGCTTGAACAGGGCTGACACAGCTGAAGATCGATGAGAATGGTTTGTTATTTTATGTTCGTTTGTGTCTATTCCATTTTTTTCAGCTGACATCTTTGTCCACTTAGATACGCTGTTTATTCCAATTGGACAGTTTTTGAACTAAGATCCATACTTCCAGTTGGGGTAAACGGTGAGAAAGGATCTGTCTGATAAAATCCTTGGTCTTTTTTTATTCATTAGTTTCAATAATAATCTAACTGGGCATAAGTCATCGTTTGATGAATTTCTTACAAACCATTTGCTGCTGCCAAACTTTTTGACTCGCCTTGAGCTTTTTTCGAAAAAATGCTGTTTACTCAATTCGGCCTGTAAATTATCTCATATTATCAAATTTCTTTTCTCTTTCTCTTTAGTTTACGATATCATTGCCTCTCCAAGCAAGTTCAGAAAGATAATAATTTTGAACTGAGTTTTCTTTTTTCTGGACAACTTTGAAGCTGCCTCCGCGTGGTCAATCTTGCACATTTAAAAAATATATCCGTGCAAGTTGATTTTTATGCCGTAATCCATAAAATATCTTTCTTGTACAATTTTTGCTGTTATATTCGGTAAAAAAAAATTTCTTAGATCAAAGCAAATTACTTTGAAGTAAAATAATTTGTGCTTTTCTATTCACCAAGAGAATATTTTCTTCATATTGCACAAAAAATATCTGGCCTCTTTATTTTAATGTGAAACAGAAATTGTTTTAATATAAATTGTAACTGAATTATTCTAAGGCACCGTTTTCTCTGGAAGCAAAATATTACTTATATGAAGACAATTTGCTTTGTAACAAAATGGAGTATACTCAAACAAATCAATTACTACTACTATGTCGGTTTAGAACGTTTTTCTACGTTGTCCGACGCCTATTCTCCACCTCCTTCGATCCTAACAGTCATCTTCCGTCAGGTTTTTTTGACTCATTAATTTTTGGATTGACTGTTGCCATTCCAGTTTAGGACGCTCTCTTTTTCTGCGCCCTATTGGTTGCCATTCTAGGACCTGCTTTGGTAATCTTTCGTCGCTCATCCGTTGTACATGGCCGTACCATATCAGTTGCCTTTTAGTGATGTCATTCGTTATGCTTCCCTCGATTCCCATTCTTCGTTTTATGATCTTATTTCTTATATGATCTGTTCTAGATATTCTCATTGATCTTCTTATTGCATCCATTTCGACACTTTCCATTTTTGCTTTGTATTTTTCTGTTACGCGACAAGTCTCTATTCCATACAACAGCATGCTTTTCACCATTGTTTATATATGTTAAATTTTACATTCTTTTTTATCTCTCTGCTCCATAAAATACTGTTGAGACAACAAATAACCTTTTTTGCTTTTAGTATTCTTTTTTCCAGTTCTTTATAGTCTGTTCCCGTCTTATCAAACGTGACACCCAAGTATACATACTCATTACATGGAGATATCGTTTGTCCATTTTCTAGTTCTAATTTACTTGATTCGTTTCCAATACATAAGTACTGTGTCTTGTCCACGTGCACTGTTAACCCCCACTTTTGGTATTCTTCCGTTAACTTTCTCATCATATACTCCATGTCTTCTTTATCAGTAGCTACAATTACTTGGTCAGCAAACTGTAGTGCGTATATGGTAAATCGGTCGTTAAGTTGTATTCCCATGCCGTGTACTTTGCGTTTCCAGTTTTTTAGAGCTACTGCGATATATATTTTAAAAAGAGTTGGAGAGATACAACATCCCTGTCTTAAGCCTTTCGTTACCAGGAATTCTTTTGAAAGTCGATTTCCAATTTTAATTTTAGATTTTGACCCTTTGTATAGTTCTTTTATCGCTTTTATGTATGTATGATTGATATTAGTCTGCTCTAACACTGTCCATAATTTTTATACTGGAACGGTATCATATGCTTTTTGTAGGTCCACAAAGGTAACATGAGTCTCTATATTTCTGGCGCTCCTTTTCTCAATTACTTATTTAAGACAAAAAACATTATCACTACAAGATCTGCCTGCACGAAACCCACTTTCTTTATGTAATCTTCTTCTTCTTGTTCACGAAAATCATTCTCTATTAGATCTCTAAGAATCCTACCGTACAATCTACTTAGAGTACTGGTTACTGAAATTCCTCTGTAATTGTTGCAATCCAGCTTGTTTTCTTTTTTATGTATTGAGGATATGAATGTAATTTTCCAATCATCAGTTACTGGATGTCCGTTTATGCATTGATTGATAATATATGTGAGATTTTCGAGTAGTTTCTCTGATCCATATTTGAGCATTTCAGCATATATTCCCCCAGGTCCGCTAGCTTTTCCGGATTTAAGCTTTTTAATACTATTCAAATCAATTAAAGAAGAAAAATAAAGTCTCGATTTAAGATTTAACGCTGCGTTGAACTAAAAAGAAATATTTTAATTCAAAACAAATTGCTTTAAGTTAAAACAATTTATTCAAAAAAAGAACTTGTTTTCATTGTAGTAAATTTTTTTTACCGTGTGTCTAAATGTGTGTGTGTGTGTTTAAAGAAGTACCCCCCTCGCAAACAAAATCGATGTTTTCGAGAATTTTTCCAAAAATTTAATACAAATAACCGAAGAAGCTCTTATTACCTTTTAAAAAGTTGCTTGTATTTTGCTTTACCTTTAAATTGAACAAGGAATCTGGATGTGTAATAAACTTCCCTGAAACGAGACTTCACGTCGGCTTAAAAATTTATTTGCATAAATTTTCTTGTTTTCGGAAAAACGTCAGGTAAGACTGTAGCTTGCTACCAGCCCTAACACGAAGTTAATCGGTTTTCGGGATTAAGACTTGGAAATTTAGATTTAAATCAAAGGTCCTCCCAGGCAAATTTGCATACCGGTCTCAATCGATAGCTGATTATAACTATATTTTATTATTATAGGAATAAGTATATTTCTAGTATTAATTAATAGCCGAATAGATCACAGATACACAGATCATAGCCAGTATATGAAGCGAAGTAAAAACTTTAATCAAAATCCAAGAAGGAACCAAGCCAATCCACATAAGAAGAGGTGATAGCCATGGTGACACAATATCCCCTAACTTATTTAACCACGCCCTAGAAGATGTTTTTAAAAACTTGGATCGGAAAGAAATAGACATCAAAGTAAACGGACAATACTTGAACAACCTAAGATATGCTGATGATCGCCTTAATAACAGATAAGAAAGAAGCACCGGCGGTTCTACGGGGGGGGGGGGGGAGACTGGGGGTAAATATAATAATAATAATACGTTTATTCAAATTCAAATTCAAACAGAAAATTACATTTAAAAACGGACAATAAACGTAAAAAAGTCATAAAAGCATAATCATGCTTGTTGACTAAAAAAGAAGAAAAAAACAAAACAATATACTTCAAGTAATTCTAAATTGTATCTTCCGATACCAAGTACCAGATAACTAGTAAGTGTATTAGGTAGCATATTTCTCATCTTACGTAATTCAAATTAATTAATTAATTACACTTATCTCTATTTTCCAAAATCCATGTAGGTATTAGCCAGCTTCCTGAATTTATGAAATTTTGTAGTATTTTGTATATTTAATGGTAAAGTATTATATATTCTAGGTGCAAAATATTCCACAGAGCGCAATGATGTAGTTTTTGAAAGAATGCTGTATTGAAAGTTAAATACCTCCCCAGAGCTCGAAAAAAATACTCTGCCAATATATGGGCCCCTAAGCTCACACTAGGTACTATAGTTATAGTGTACGTGTGAGCTAATATAACTAAAAACTGAAATATATTTTATTCAACTCCACACTCAATTACCTTTTGTTTGATACCACACAAGCCATGTTTGGACTTAAACTCAAATTTTTGAAATCCACCCCCACCCTTAAAAAAACAAAAACTAAAATGTATTTTGTTGAACTCCGGACTTAATTACCTTTCGTTTGATATCACACACGCCATATTTTCACTTAAACTCTAATTTTTGAAATATACCCCCACCCTTTTTTTAAAATAAATTAAAATATATTTTGTTTAACTATAGACTAAATTACCTTTCGTTTGATATCACACACGCCATATTTTCACATAAATTCTAATTTTTGAAATCTATCCCCACCCTTTTATTTGGTTTGTGTTCGGTGGATTTTATTCATTTTTAAATGGGACCATCTCGACCAAAGACCTGTTTTGACTTAAACTCAAATTTTTGAAATCCACCCCCACCCTAAAAATAACAAAAACTAAAATGTATTTTGTTTAACTCCGGACTCAATTACCTTTCGTCTGATATCACACACGCCATATTTTCACGTAAACTCTAATTTTTTAAATCTACCCCCACCTTTTTTTTAAAACTAAAATGTCATTTATTTAACTCCAGACTCAATTACCTTTCGTTTGATATCACACACGCCATATTTTTACATAAACTCAAATTTTTGAAATCTACCCCCACCCTTTTATCTGGCTTGTGTTCGGTGGATTTGTTTCATTTTTAAATGGGACCATCTCGACGCAAGACCTAGCCTAGGTACCAAATTTTATTGAAATCGGGCAAGTGGTTTTTAAGTTATGCGCGTTGGTCGTTACAGACAGACAGACAGACATACAGACAGACAGACAGACGGCGCGACAAAAAAGTTCATAATCATCTGAAACGCAAAGATATATAAAAATTTTTGAAATCGGAGCAACTTTTTTTTCCTGAAAAAATTAGGATCACTACTATAGTATAGTATATGTGTGAGCTAAAAATGCATGGGTCAGGACTGAGGTCAGCTATTTTAATTATTTTTTGGGCACAAACCGCATTTATTACCCATGTCACAGAAGCCAAAGATAATAAAATACAACCCGCGTTTTGTTTTCTGACTAAATATTTTTTATTTACCTTTTTTTTGTTACGCTCGGCGTATTTTTGCAGCAAACAGATTTTCCTTTAAGCGGCTTGGAAAAATAAAACTGGATTACTTTACCAATTCCAGCCAATCCTTTTAAAGGATAACAATATAACCGTTTGTAATGGAATAATTTCAAATACTAATACTATCAACGATACCAGCGGCAGCGGCGTAAAACTTGAACAAATAAAAAAAAATAAAATAAAAAAACACCCAACTGCTAAAAATTTGCTTGTAACTACTAGTCGCAGTTGAGTACAAAATTGATAGGTATACGTATAATGTACGACATGCTTGAACTTTTAGTTTTGGATGCCCAAAGCGCACTTACGGAATTATGCAGTTTTGTATTTTCATGAATCAGGTTATTGTGTAATTTTGTACCCAACTGCGACTAGTAAGTTCAAGTAGATTTAGCAGTTGGATGTTTTTTTTATTAATTTTTTTTATTATCAACTTTTAGGTTTAATTCTTATTCAGCCTTAATAACTATTACTAATAAGGATGGCGGAGAGGAGAGAGAAAGAGGCAGGGGGGACTAGTAAATATATATTTATCGGTTTCACAACGTTGTACGTCTTCCGATACCCAATCTCCACTCGTTTCTGTTTGCCCATAATTCATCATCTAGGCCTCTTATTCTTATTTCACTGTCTATTCCTTCTCTCCAGCTTCTCCTTGGCCGTCCTCGTTTTCTTCGGCCAGTTGGTTTCCATTGTAGTATTTGTTTAGGTAGTCTTTCATCATTCATTCTTTGTACATGTCCGTAACACACCAGTTGTTTTGTTCTTATATCTTCCACTAAAGTACGTTCACCCACTGTCATAATTTCTCTTATTCTTTGATTTGTAACTCTCCGTAGCGGAAAGCATTTTTTCTGTTCTATCCTTGATTGGCCATACTTCTGAGCCGTATGTAATAATACTTTTTACAATGGTGTTATATATAAGCTTTTTGTTATGTTTTGATATACTTTGGTCCCAAATTATTCCATTTAATAAAGTTATTGCTTTTCTTCCTTGTACGTTTCGATCTTTTGTAGCTTTGTCTAGTGTTCCGTCAGCTGTAATTTTTAGACCTAAGTATTTATACTCATCACAGGACTGAATTCGCTGCCCGGTATTTAAGATTAGATCCTGTTTCATTCCACCGATACACATACACTCTCTCTCTCTCTTATTGAGATTAATCTCTAGTCCCCACTTATTGTACTCTTTTATTAGTTTTCGTGTCATATATTCGAGGTCCTCATAATCCTGAGCCACTACTATCTGATCATCGCCGAAACATAAAGTATACAAGGTGGTTTCGTCCACCGGAATTCCCATGTTTTGGCATTTTCTCTTCCATACTTTAAGGACTTGTTCCAAGTATATCTTGAAGAGCGTAGGCGAGATACAACAACCTTGTTTAGGACCTTTATTTACTTGAAAGCCTTTGGTTAGTTTTGCTTTTATTTTAACTTTTGCCTTACTATTGCGGTATAATTCTTTGATGGCCTTAATTAGTTGTACGCTTATGTTTGTCTTTTCCAACGCTTTCCAAAGTAGATTTAGTGGTATACTATCATATGACTTCTGCAAATCGACGTAAGCTGCATCTGCTTTACGTCGAGTAAGACGGAGGTCCCTGGTTCAAATATAAGCTGAGGTAAATACATTGCGTTATCTTTTTTTTATTGGTTCGTTGCCCATAATGCTACTAAACTCTTTCTGCTATATAATTTATTTCTAGGGCGCTAAAACTAACCTTTGCGAATATTTTTATATTTTACTGGGTATATTGTAAACTAAACACGTACGTCCAATATTTGCTTGTATCCCGAGGGAATAGGCTGGAAGATAAATTTGGGAACGACCCTGACCTGGGGCCTTCAAAAAGCCAGTAACTATTTAACTTTTTATGTTTGTAATTTGAAATCAATATTTGAGTTGCGTGTTTTAGTTAAATATTGTATCAAATTTTATCTAAATAAATTTAGGTTTTATTTGAACCGTATAAGATCAAATGGAATTTTTTGTGTGATGTAGTGCTATTAGTCCACAGTACAGGGTGTCTCTTTATATTTTTTCCCACCCTTTTAGACCATTAATAATTGATGTAGGAATATAAAAGAAATTGTGTTGGAATTCGCGAAATTTTTACTTTTTAATTGCATCTTGACTTTATTCCTGATGCCATAAACTAATAACTCGTTTCTGCTGATGCTTACCGTATTTACAGGCGCTCAAATTTATAGTTTTTGTAAATCGGATGCTCCTTATAATATTTAATTAATAGATTAGGCTTGCAATATACTTTCCAAAAATACCCCATATGTCGCAGTTTTGATAAATAGTTTCTGAAATATTAGTGATGAATTTTTAAATGATAAAAAAATAAAATTTTGTGTTAATTTCAGTGTCCTTATTTCGAACTATGTTAGTCCCCATGTATAAACAGTGACAATGACAACTATTGTTTTTTAAATGACGCTCAAAATGACAACCGGTAACGACAACAAAATTGTGTCATTGTCACTGTTGATACATGGGGACTAACATAATTTGGAATAAGGATACTAAAATTAACACAAGAGCGGTACTGTTATAATTGCTAATATCTCAGAAACTATGCCTCTAAACTACGGCATATCGGGTAGTTTTGGAAAATATGTTCCAAGCCTAATCTATTAATTAAATAATATAAGGAGCATCCAATTTACAAAACCTATAAATTTGAGCGCCTGTCAAATATGGTCAAGGCCAACACAAAAATAGAGGCCACGACCCTGAAAAAATCAGCTGTTCTCCCGGGGCTGAATTTTACATTGGGTCTTATGGGAGGTCAGACGTTTTTTTATGATATTTTCAAAATGGCACTACAGATTTCCGCAAAATTTCAGTGAAATATTCTCAGACACCATCCCGATATTCCACCAAAGGTTTGTAAGGAAGCAATATGATTAAAAGGTTAAAATCTTCAAGATTTAGCATTCCTTATTTTGAATTCAAATTACCCGCCATGTACCATATGCCAACTGTTATATTTGACATGTATTTGACTTTGTCATATGTGATTGTCACATTCGCTTCTGCTTTAAACTTAAGTTTTGTGTGAGCTTATGAAGCGGCTATGAAAATTTAGGGCTTACTATACATTTAAAAAAAATGTTCTGTCAGAATAAAGTAAAAACAATCTCAAAAACGGCATTATTTTTAAAAAAATCAAATATCAATGAACCGTCATTCCAACTTCAATATTTTAAAGACAATCAGCTGTGTCGTAACGTGACCATCAAAAAAAAAAATCAGCCCCGGATGTGACGTCAACAAAGTGGAGGATCGTGGCCCGTCCATTTTGATAGCCCTGATATGGTAAGCATCAGGAATAAAGTCAAGATGCAATTTTAAAGTAAAACTTTCGTGAATTCGAACACAATTTCTTGTATATTCCTATATCAATTATTAATGGTCTAAAAGGGTGGGAAAAATATAATGAGGCACCCTGTACAGCGTATCCCATTTTCGATGGGATTAAATGGGGAACTCGGTTATTAATAAAGATATCGAAATTCTGATGGCTCCTTAACGTGCTCTTTTTTGAGCCCTTAAAAATGGTGTAATAAAATTTTAACTATACGTAGTTTCGCTAATACAGGTTTTTGAAAAATTGCATTTTTAATAATCTCTTATATCTCGCCTATTTTGCAAGATATTTTTATTCTGTAAAAACCTTTTTATGGCAACTTTTTTAAAAGAAAATAATGACGTTATCAGTTTTTATAATATTGTTTAGTTTTTGAGATACCTATGGTATTTATCATAAAAAAATTTAATATTGACCTGGATTTTTTTATGAATATTTTTATTGGTTTCTTGCTATTATTATCAGAAAATAATAAAAATTTAACCTTTTTTGTTTTGAGGTTAAATTTTTTTTTTATTTAAAAAAAAAATTAGTCCGAACCTGGACATTTCCAACATACAGTACAATCCCGATTATCCGAATCGCGATTTTCCAAAATTCGGTTTATCCGAAACAAACTTAAAAAACAAAAATCCCGATTAACCGAAAAAATTTACATTATACGAAACGCGTCTCGGATTCACCTATACTGCCAGGTGGTTCCCCTCGGGGTTCCACGGCAATACGACGGTCTAAAATGCGAATTGTTTTAGTTAGCCGACAGAGTGTTACAAATGTTTTTAAGTCGATCTAATGATATACGCATCCTAAACTCCTATTTTCCAAAAAAAAATCGGATTAACTGTAATTTCGATTATCCGAAATAACTTTAGTCCACAATATTTCGGATAATCGGGACTGTATTGTAAATATAAATTAAAAATTGCCAGTGGAACGATTTCAAGTTTAACTATTTTGATACTTAGCAAATTAAAAAGATTTATTTAAAACAAAAAAAAATAATTACAAAAAATAATAACTTATTCAACTTTAGTATAAATGTTCAAACTGATTGCCATTATGTCTTAGACATTGTTATTATTTTTGTTTAATTTTTTCTAACGCATTTTGCATAAAAATATTTCTGCCGTTTAAATATTGGGATTTTGTTGTTTGAATAAAACAGTGAAATATCACATTTTTCAAAATCTGTATATGGTCGATTTCTAGCCATTTTAGATTAATTTTGAGTGAGCCATTCACAAAAATGACAAGTAAAATGCCAATGTCAAATCTACGCTTTTGTTTTTCCATGTTGAAGTAAATTATTAAAATTAAATTAAATAAATCTTTAAATTAACATTTCAAAACAGATAAACTAAAAATCGTTCAAATAGTGTGTTTCACAATTTTTAATTTATATTTACGTTGGAAATTTCCAGGTTCGGACTAAATTTTTTTTTAAATATTAATTTTTTTTTATCCTTAAATCAAAAAAATATTAAAGTTTTATCATTTTAAGATAATAATAGCGTGAAACCAATCAAAATAGTAATAAAAAAATCCAGGTCCGTATTTAATTTTTTTATGATAAATCCCATATCTCAAAAAGTAAACAATATTTTTAAAAAACTGACAATGTAATTATTTTCTTCTGAAAAAATTGCCATAAAATGGTTTTTACACAATAAAAATATCTTGCAAAATAAGATACAGGAGATTATTATTTCATTTTATGTATTAGCGAAACCACGGGGTATAGCAAAAATCTGATTACACCGTTTTTAAGGGCTCAAAAAAAGAGCAATCAGCTTTCAAAAACCTTCAAAAGCTAATGCGAGGGTTCAAACAGTTGCTAATACTAGTTGAAAATCCAGCGAAAAAGAGGTTTCCTGAGCAGGAGTGGGAAGTGGAGAATTTACTGGTTGAAGGCACTAATCAACCATTAAGTTATTAATTTCTAACACTAATGCATCTTAACTTTATTTATTTATGCAAATAAAGAGAAACAAAAAGCAATCATGCGGTGTAGAAAGGCAAAATTAAAAAAAAATCATTCGGGAAAAAAATTGAAAAAACCTAATTTAATAAATTTAAATTTTTTTTTTTATCTTAAATAAAGTTAAGATGCTTTAGTTTCAGAAATTGATAACTTAATGGTTCATTAGTGCCTTCAACCAACAAGAAATGTGAATTCTCCACTTCCCACTCCTGCTCAGGAAACCTGTTTTTCGCTGGATTTTCAACTAGCAACTGTTTGAACCCTCGCATTAGCTTGCTGGGGGTATGAGTATCTTTTGAAGGTTTTTGAAAGCTGATGATGGGTCTCTTTAGACTCGAAACATGTCCTAAATAAAACCCGAAACTATAAAGACTTTAGTGGAGAAGACGTTGAATTTCTTCTGTGTTATTTTTTTTATTTTCAAGGTAACTAAATTTTTTTTAAATAATGTTCTTTCCAAGTTGAATGAGCGGTTACGAAAGTGTGTCTAAACCGCCAATTGGCTCTTTCTGACTGTAACCATTCTATCAGATTTAATTGGGCGAAATTTTAAATCGCCTCAAATACAACTTTTATCAAAAAGACCTTACCTTTGCTAAAAATAGGTACTGATTATACAGTTTTTTACAGTACCTTCAACACTTTCCTGATGGAGCAACTTATTTAAATTTTAAATGTCCTCTTTCACTTCTTGAAATTATTACTCAAAGAAGGGTTTCTACGAAGTTTGTCTGTCAATTTACCTACACAGGAATTTGTTACAGAACAAATCAAAACGAGCTGTGCAGGGCTTGTAAGATGCACAGTGAAGAGTAGTTTTTTCACGGGCTATTTATTTGTCCACTATACAGGCACCTGAGACCTGAAACAGTGGCTTACGCAGACATGAATCCTGGGGGGGACTTGAGCGCAAATCGATGCATTTTAATATTAATTTTTGGGAAAATACATATTTTAAGGGTTAATATTCAGTGGCTTCAAACAACAACAGAAGCCCCACCTACGTCCGCTACTGCCTGAAAACTGGAATGACCCAGGCAATTTTGCTGTAACTTTGGATAATTTGTCGTAATTTGTCGCCTGGTGATGTCAAGCTGATTTGCAGTGTCCTTATAAATACAAGGTGTTTCACGGAAAAACAAAATTTGGAGAAACGCTCGGACATCGATTGTGTTTGTGAGGGGGACACTTTTTGGTTATCTTGAAATTTTTGTAGCACGAACCCCCAAACCCCCTGTGGGTGGCTGTTCTCGCGCGGGGAGGGAGGAATGTTTGTTTTAGTTCGGCCGTCCTAAGCTTAACCCCCGTATTTGAATTTTATGTGAAATGGAGTAAATCGTGTTTGAATGTTTGAAAATACATAGTGCCTTATGGAAAAAAGAAAATTTTAAGTGACTTTTTAAATACTTTTTGTAGTTTTACGATTTGTTACATTAGTATAAACAATAGAGTATATTATTATAATTTGTCTTGAACAACAATCGCATTTTTGGATTTTTTTTTCAAATACGGGGGTTATGCTTAGGACGGCAGAGTTGACGTCGACCATATTCATCGTGACAAACTATTCGTTGCCCTTTCTGCGTGTTGCCGGTTCTATCTTTAGTGAAGACGTATGAGTTTGTTTGGATTTGGGATACGTCAGGGTCAGTAGTTAAAAGCCTTGCCGGTCGCGTGTCCATTTGTTTGTTTTTGTATACGATGCTGAAAACTGGTTGTGCGGTTGTCAATAACGAAATGCCTTATTTTGCTTTATTTGTCCTATTATGAAAAATCCACGAAGTGATCCTGCGTGAGTGGCAAAGGGAATGTGTGATATCAAGCACTTTAATGAAAAGTTACAGACACAAAGTAAGTGCTACTTATTTAAATAACCACATAGAATTTTCTATGCTAGGCAAGACTGGTATTAGGTGCCAATGGGATAGTGCCTATAGGCAAAACATTACCGAACATAATGAAAATGTGGCAAAAAATAGACAAATACTTTGTAGGTTAATAGATTGTTTAAAATTCTGTGGGATTTTTGAGCTTACTTTACAGGGCCATGATTAGTCTAAAACTGGTGCTAATCCGAGCACTTTGCGCATTAAAAAGAAGGGCGAATAGACTTTATCTATAAACAAATAAACTAAAAACATCAAGTAGCTTGTAAAATTACAGTCGAACCTCTATAACTCGAACTTCAAGGGACAACCAAATCAGTTCGAGTTATGGAGAGTTAAAGAGGTTAAAATTCATATAAAAAGTGCAGGGACCACTTAAAAGGTTCGAGTTCTAGAGAGGTTCGAGTTATAGAGGTTCGAGTTAGAGAGGTTCGATTGTATTAAGGTAAGTTTTTTTATCTCCTTTTTCATGCAATATAAATTTCTGCCCCCCCCCCCCCCATTTATAACGTCACCAGCCGTCACTGGAAAGTGGCAGCATTGTCCTACAAATCGGTTTAGTCAATCCGATGCTCAAAAGATGTCTGCGCCTACGCACTTTGTCAGAAATCATGTTCAGCGATGCAGGAATTCTGCAAGCCTTTACAAACATTCTATAAATGAATAATTTTATTACAGAGAGATGGAGAATGTGAACTTATTCAAGTTTATTTATGGGGAAAACGTGGAACTTAAAATTCAAGTGGATTTCGTTGAGCAATGTATATCAAAATAAAATGTGTGTCAAAGGAAATGCATAATAGATGTTGCCTATAAATTTAAGTCGCTTCGGGTAGACGAAATTCACAGTGCACAAATTGAGAAAAAGAAAAATAAGCTATAAGCTTAAAGGCTTCTTCCTCTACACCGTGACACACGGAGAAAAAAGGCAATGGCGTACAAATAATTAAATCCTGAGCAGTGGCGGCAGCTACAGGAAGGGCAACGGGGCAGTGCCTTCCCAAAACTAGACAACAAACCGAGGGGTCATCAGCTTTCAACAGTACTGTACAAATTTCACAACAGGACCCGACAGTACCACGACAGGACCCAACAGTACTCGACAGTACACGACAGTACCCAACAGTACTCGACAGTACACGACAGTACCCAACAGTACTCGACAGTACCACGACAGGATCCAACAGTACACGACAGTACGCAACAGTACTCGACAGTACACGACAGTACCCAACAGTACTCGACAGTACACGACAGGACCCAACAGTACCCGACAGTACACGACAGTACCCAACAGTACTCGACAGTACACGATAGGACCCAACAGGATACGACAGTACTCGACACCAGCCCCCAACCCCAACCAGTGGCGTAGATGCGAAAAGACATGATGAGCGGTTTTTTTTTTTTTTTTGTTTGGTTGCGCGCTTTGTCCTTGTCGGCCTTCCCCAAACATGATGACCTTTTTTTTTTTGGTCGCAAGTTTTTTGAGCGCACGCTTTGTCCCTGTCGGCCTTCCCCAAACATGATGACCTTTTTGTTTTTTTTTTTGCTCGCATGTTTTTTGAAGGGCGCACTTTGTACCTCGCCACAGGACCCAACAGTACTCGACAGTACACGACAGTACCCAACAGTACACGACAGGACCCAACAGTACTCGACAGTACCCAACAGTACTCAACAGGACCCAACAGTACACGTCAGGACCCAAGTCCTGTTGGACGCTGTACAACATTTTAGGGTGCCGATGACCCCTCGCAACAAACAGTATTTTAATGGATTTTTAAAAAAAAAGTAAAATTTTGTCTTACGACATGATTGTCTGGTTCTTTTTATTATCTGTGGTTAACAACAAGCCATTAATTGGGTGAACTTTTTTAGCGTAAATAATTACAAGCCGGCAGCGCTGCGCGGGGCAATGTTTCAATTTCACCCGTTTTTCAGCGGGGTATGGGTGTATGTTCCCGAACGGGGGCGGAAGGAATGTTTGGTTTAGTTGAAGTCGGCCATCATCATCGTGCGGAAACGTCCGTTGCCCTTCTACACTTTGCCGATTCTATCCTGATTGAAGACGTATGAGTTTGTTTTGATTTGGGGTTCGTCAGTAGTAAAAAGCATTGCCGGTCGCGTGCCATTGTTTATTTTTGCTATCGTTTATTTATAAAATGGAAATAAATACCGTCGATTACATAATTAACTACAAATTTAAATACGTTAATAAATAAACTTCGATTACAAATCAAATCTTTAGGGCCACAAAGACCGGACCTTAAAATCCTAAAAATTAACCAAAATTTTAGTGCAAGTAATAAAAAATTATACGATGCTGAAAACTGGTTGTGCGGTTGTGAAAAACGAAATACTTTTTTTTGCTTTATTTGTCTCATTATGACCAATCCACGAAGTGATCCTGCGTCCACTGGCTACTGACACATAGACTAAAATAAGTGTCCCCATTAACCACGTCTTTTTGTATGAGATTTGGCTTAGTTTTACCAAATTAACACAAAAACAAGCCAGAGTGACCCAGTTCTCCTAACGACTTAATATTTTTTTCTTAGTAGTAGGAAATTGGACCATTTGGGATTTTTAGGGTGTCGGCAAATACATATGCATTAATAATGTTGTTTTGACGGCCATACTGACCTTTTTTTATTAAGAAAAGTAAAGCTTTTTATGTACAGAATATTCATTAAAATTTCCGTGTCAGAGCGTTTGTTTATAGCTTGTACCTTTTAATTTTTATGTTAACTAATATGTCGGTTTAGAACGTTTTTCTACGTTGACCGACGCCTATTCTCCAACTCCTTCGATTCTGACAATCATCTTCAGTCAGGTTTTTTTGACTCATTGATCTTTGGATTGACTGTTGCCATTCCAGTTTAGGACGCCCTCTTTTTCTTCGTCTTATTGGTTGCCATTCTCGGACCTGCTTTAGTAATCGTTCATCGTTTATTCGTTGTACATGACATGACATCAGTTGTTTTTTAGTCATTTCTTATATGATCTGTTTTAGATATTCTCATTGATCTTCTTATTGCATCCATTTCGACACTTTTCACTTGTGCTTTGTATTTTTCTGTTACGCGACACGTCTCTATTCCATACAACAGCGTGCTTTTCACCAATGTTTCATATATGTTAAATTTTACATTATTTTTTACCTTTCTGCTTCATAAAATACTGATAAGACAACCAATAATTTTTTTTGTTTTTATTATTCTTTTTTCCAGTTCTCTACAATCTCCTCCTGTCAAATGTTTGTTCGTTGTCTAGTTGTAACTTGATTCGTTTCCAATACAAAAGTACTGTGTCTTGTCCACGTTTACTGTTAACTCCCACTTTTGGTATGCTTTCGTTAATTTTCCCATCATATACTCCATGTCTTCTTTATCATTAGCTACAATTACTTGGTCGTCAGCAAACTGTAGTGTGTATATGGTATATCGGTCGTTTAGTTGTATTCCCATGCCGTGTACTTTACGTTTTCAGTTTCTTAGAGCTACTGCGATATATATTTTAAAAAGAGTTGGAGAGATACAACATCCCTGTCTTAAGCCTTTCGTTACCAGGAATTCTTTTGAAAGTCGATTTCCAATTTTAATTTTAAATTTTGACCGTTTGTAGTTCCTTTATCGCTTTTATGTATGTATGATTGATATTAGTTTGCTCTAACACTGGTCATAATTTTTCTACTGAAACGGTATCATATGCTTTTTGTAGGTCCACAAAGGTAACATGAGTCTCCATATTTGTGGCACTCTTTTTCTCAATTACTTTAAGACAACATACATTATCATTACAAGATCTGCCTGCACGAATTTTTATGTTATTAGGTTCCTTGATTGAAATAGTTAATAATTTTTAAATTTTAGTCCTTATTATTTTACCAACATTGCTAAACGCTGCATTGCTTTTGACATCAGATTTACTTGATGCGTGTTATTATTCAATTTAGTTTAATTCAATTCTGACATTTTAAAAGCATTTTCAGCGAAATTGTTTTTGATATTCGTATCTATTTAAATCGATAGGTTAAATTAAATTTTGAACTTAACGCATATACATATTTATATTTTTAATTATATATTTAAATAATAAAATTAATATAAAGTTTATTTATTTATTTATTTCAACAGTATCTACAGCAAAAAGCCAATTACAGATACTTACTTACATTAAAAAAAAGATTTTATACAATACGTCACTTTTACAGATGATAAATAACTGAACAAATCAAATTACATAATTACTTATTGATTAACTGCTGCGCACTTTTTGAACTATAATTTTTTTGAATTTCTTATAGCTAACATTGTCAATATCAACATTTGAAGCTACTTGTTAAATAAGTTGCATAAATTGTAGAAAGGAAAGCTTTTAAATAGATTTTTTCGTGGATAAGCTAAATAAAACTTAATTTTCGACCTTGAATTGATTCGATTTATGACAAATGGAAGTTGTTCAACTATATTAGGACAATCAACATCTGCAAAGAGGGAACTGCAAAATTTTAATACCTATATATTTATTAACCGTTTCCGCGCCATTTTAAAAAAGATCTATTTTACTACCCAACGGAACAACAAAAATAAAACACAGCAGTCCCGCCGAATAAAATACAGGGTGACCCGATCTTAACAAGCCAAATTTCACCAGCGTATTGTAGAGTCGGGGTCTTTTCAAATTGCCGCCCTCGAAAATAAAAAATATTCGTATTTGAAATTCGGAAAAGTAGTTTGAACCAAAACAAAAAAACTGTGAACGTTACCGCTGTCCGTATACATACATATTTTATTTTTTTTGATGTCTTTAAAAGATTAATTTTGACAGAAAAAAAACTACAACGGCAATTTAAAAAGTCCCCGACTGTACGTCGAAAAATATGAAAAAAAAGTCTATACAACATAGGTCGAAAAATGCTTCATTAAGAAAATACAGTGTGTAATAGTAATTTAACTACTTATCACCTTTTTTAAAATTTATTGACTATCTTTAACTTTTTATTAACAAAACGCTGTTTTTTTACTTTTATTGGTAAAATGTTTATGTAGAGACAAAACAATTTTTATTTTTTAGTTAAAAACGACGTATCGTAGAAAAAAAAGCAATGAGAAATTTTTTAACTAAAATTAGACTGTGATTTCAAAAAGCTTAGCCCCTCTTAAAAGCTTAGCCCATTTTAACCCAGTCACTCGGATTGAGTTTATTTCTTGCAATTTTATTTTCCTATCGACAGCGAAAGATTTTCGTTATTTTCAATAGTTTTCATACTATTATTCTAGTTAAGAACGCCCTCTTTCTCTGCGCCCTAATGGTTGCCATTATAGGGCCTGCTATGGTAATCTTTCGTCGTTTATCTGTTGTACATGGCCGTACCATATCATTTGACGTTTATTGATGTCATCCGTTATGTTTCCCGCCATTTCCATTCTTTCTTTAAAGATCTCATGTCTATTCTAGATATTCTCATTGATTTTCTTATTGCATCCATTTCGACACTTTCCATCTTTGTTTTGTATTTTCCTGTTACGCGACAAGTTTCTATTTCGTATAATTGTTTCATATATGTTAACTTTTACATTATTTTTTATCAAACAAGTTTCGTGGCTAATCGGGCAAAAAGGAGTTTTTGTTTCCCTGTGTTTGTGTTTTTCCCTGTTTAGCCTGAAAGCTTAACATCACGGGGGTCCAAGATCTAATGGACACCTAATAAGTGTTGACAGTTAACTGTTTCGTCCTTATGGGACTCGTCAGAACACTGCTGGTCAATGTGACAAATCTTGCGAAGTTAATTAGACGGTTTTGTTTCTAATCAAATGTAGATAGTGAGAAAACTATCGCAAGAAGCGCCATCTACCGAGCATTCGATCTATTCATTGATCGATATTGTATAGCAGTGTTTTGCCTGCTTTTTTGTTTCTCTCGTAACTACTTTACTACCTTATGGAAGTCCATAAAACTTGGAGGAATTGTTAACTCTATAAAGATCTACGATTGTGCAAAGTTTGTTAAAAGTTTCGTAGCCCATTCCGAAGTACAGTTTTAGATAGGTCAAATATGGGCTGAAATGTTTTAAGAAAAGATGGTACAGCAGTTTCCGCGCAAACTTGGCACGGGACTGCCGTGCCCCCAGATTTGTTTGACCTACCAACAAAATATATTTTATTTTGCATAATGGAATGAACTACGGAGTAATGACAAAAACGAATTACAAAATTTTGTTTTGCTTCTCCTATCAAATTATAACATTTTCACTTACAACGGTTTCGAAGGAAATGTGCGATATGGCGAAACTTTTCATCAAAACGATTACCGACCAAATCACGGATTTGCTTGGTAACCTGGTGACCTGTGAACAAATATTGGCGGCAATTTTTTTTATTCAAGATTTGAGTGTCATTTTGTACAGAGCCTTGTTTTTGTTATGGCGCTTGTTTATGCATCGCTTTGCTACAAAAATCGTATTTATAGTTTATTTTAGATTCTATCTTAGTGCATAGGAAAATATACTAATACACATAGACTTTGTTATTAGTGAGTTTTATGATCAGACAATAATAGCGTTTAACGACTGTTTGGGTTTAATTACGGTTTTCATTTAAAACGGGATTTAAAAATTCGAACAAAAATAAGCGTATCTAGGCTTTGAAATATTGTTTTTTCAATACGTAAACTGATTTAAAAAAAACTGATACTACTCTTTAAAGTATAAACCAGTGTAGATACTCTTTGGAGTGGAAAAAATTAGTAACAGCATAAAAACTATGAAGTATATGATGAGAAAGTTACCGGAAGAATACCGAAAGTGGGGGTTCACTCATCTACTCACTCATGTATAGATCATCAAAATTCTACTGTACTTCCAGACATGCTAGAAAGCTGAAATTTGGCACACTGATAGAAATTGTGAAAAAACTTTTGGCAAAAATCAAAAAACCCAAAAATTCCCCTCTACTCCCCTCCCCCATACATGTAAATTTATGTAAAAGTAACATTGCCCAATTCCAGAGGCGCTAGAGAGCTGAGCTTTGGCAGACTGCTAGGAAATATGATAAAACTACAGGAAAGAATTTAAGAACCCCAAAACTTTAATTTGCTTTCTTCCCCTATAAATGTAAAGTTAGTATAAAGTATAAAACTATAAACAAAAATTAAAAAACCCCAAATTTTAATTAACTTCCCTCCCTTAAAAATGTAAAGTTATGTAAAAGTAACATTCTCCACTTCCAGAAACGCTAGAGCACTGAGCTTTGGAAGACTGATAGAAACTATAAAATAACTAGTTATAGAAAAAAAATTTAAAACACCAAAATTTTAATTTACTTTTCTTCCCTATAAATGTTATGTTAAGTTAAGTAAAATTAACATTACCTACTTCCAGGAACACTAGAAAGCTGACCCTTAAAAGGCTGATAGGAACTATGATAAAACCATAGGAAAATAAAAAAAAACCTCAAAATTTTTAATTAGGCATTGCAAAAGGTTTGAACAATATTCCGCATATTTTACTACTTTAAAATTTAAATATTATCCAAATCCTTTAAAAAAGGAGTGAAATCATAACAAAAACATTTCATGTAAAAAAAGCCAAGTACACGAAAGTAGGATTCCCTAAAAAAAATTGAGATAAAAGTAAAGCCAAGTTCTCCAATACAAATCTCAAAATGAAAGGTTCTTACTAGTTTGGAAATGTTTTTCTAAACTTGGCTATTACGGCTGCAAGTCACTCTTAGGCACAGTGCTAAATTGAACATAAAGAAGTTTGGCTGAAATAGCAAAATTTAAAGAAACATTTCCAAACTAGTAAGAACCTCTCATTTTGAAATTTGTATTGGAGAACTTGGCTTTACTTCTTTATCTCAATTCTTTTTACGGAATACCACTTTTGCGTACTTGGCTTTTTTTACATGAAATGTTTTTGTTATGATAAAAATCTATCCGAATGTGTAATAATAACAAAAATGAAAATTTTTGAGTTACGACGATTTCGAAGGGGATGCACGATATGTAGCCCGAGAAGAGCTTGTTCGTTCTTCTCGGATGTAGCACACAGGATTATAAATAAAAACTGTAAATGCCTTTTTTCGGATTCTCAAGCTCCACCATGCTCCCCTACAAGCGCGGATTTAAGGGGGGGTAACGTGGTAATTACCCCCCCCCCCCCCACTAGAACAAAAAATATGCACTTTTTGTTATTGATTAAAGGCAAAATAGGCGAATTACCCCCCCCCCCTAGATTTTCACCCAGATCCGCGCTTGCTCCCCGACCTCTACAACTTCTAGTTTGCATCTTAAGTATAATGAGCTCTACCAACAGAGCACAAATATTAGGCACTAAAAAAGTTTGTTAAAGTATCCAAAACAAAATAAAAATTCCATTAAAAAAATTCTAAGAACGAGCTACTTAAAACTTTTATGGGTTTTTCTAGAAAAAATTTAAAAGATTGTTTCATTTTTATTTATTTTCAAAGCAAGAATAGACTTTGCGTAACGAGGTAAGATTGCCTAAACCATGCCTAAGAGTTAAAATAAAAAAAAATAATAATAATTGTTGAAGTAGGGGTTGAATTTTTTTAGCTGGTTATACCACGGATCAAGGTAATCCGTGGTTATACTGCCTCTTTATTTAAAAATATTATTCCTTCTCTATCTATTTAGCCTTCTTCGAGCCATCTTTGGACATAGCCCTCCTCCAATATATTCCACTCTTCTCTGCTTGTCGCCGTGTTCATCCATCTAGTGACCGCATGTTTCTTCAAATCGTCCGCGCATCTCATTTGGGGTCTTCTCCTACTTCTTTAATTAATTTTCGCAAGGTCTCCAGTTTACAATACATTTGTTCCATCGATCGTCTTTTTGTCTGATATTATGACCGGAAAACGTCTATAAGTTTTGTTTTATTTCTTATCCATTATATCCTTTTTCTACCTGTTAGCTTTATGTAAAATTTGTCTTTCCATTGATCTTTGGGCTTTTGTTACCTTATCCATGTTTGATTTTGTAAGTGTCTAGGTCTGGTAACCATAGCTAAGTACAGGAAGGATAAATTGGTTACATATTTTCATTTTGAGGTACTGAGGATATTTTTTATTTTTTAATATGCAGCTTAATTTACCGAATGTTGCTGAGGCCCATCTTGGTCATCTCTTGACTCCAGCTGTTTGGTTTACTGTTTTTAATTTATGTAGTTCATGTTCTTACTCATTTTTATCAGTTCTTCGTCTTTGTTCTTCTTTGTTGTTTTTCTATTTCCAATTCAATTTCTGGATTTCAATGAGAGCGCGTCTCTTCTGAGACGGCCTCCCATTTTTCAATTTCCATAAGCTTTCGAACGACGTACCACAAGTAGGGTTACATGTCTTCAGAAAAAGTTGTATGCGAGTAGTCCTATTTTCATGGGCTGACCAAAAATGTGTTTTGCATATATTAAGACTCATTTTAGCAATATCGTCGTGACGTCTGTCTGTGCGTTTGTGTGTGTGACTGTCTGGCCCACGATAGCTCCGAAACCGCTGAACTAATTTTTATGAGAGTTTTATACAAAATAGTGTTCGACGCTGTATGTATAACGGGCTGATTAAGTTTTCGTAAAAATCCATTAATGCAAATGAAAGTTTTTGACAGTTAAAAATTTTAAAAATGTTAACTTTCTAACGGAGCATCAGCAGTTTCCTGGATATAGTAGAATAAATTTTGCTCAATAATTTGTGTGATAAACAAAAACTTTGTAGGAAATTTTTTTTCTGCGATATTTACAAAAAACTGTTTTTATGCTGGGGTTAATGGCAATGGGCTAAGAATTTATTAAAAAAAAAGGGCTATTGTCTTCAATATAAAATATAAAAGCTATTCAAGAATACTTAGTAAACATGACTTCATTTATCTCGCATGTTTTTTGAAAAGCATTCATAAATCTAATAGATTTATATTTTTCATAAAGCCGAAAAAACAATGGCCAGTTTTCATGAAATGCTGAAATGAGGCATTGATATTTTAATATAAATGATGATTTTAATCTCCAGCAATTCATTAGAAAAAAAGAGACTAGAGACCCTGTTTGACATATTAAAAAAAAAGAGACGCGACAAAGGATAAAAATATCGGTCCTCTATATTCTAGAATTGTTTAGAGGGAGACGTACCTTCCCTCCTTGTTAATTCATCAGCGTCGAAAAATAAAAAATACGATTTCTGACAAACTTTTATAGGGGGTGACGGACAAACGTGTTTGTTTATTATGTTGCATGATTATTGACGTCACTCACCGCTGACAACATTAGTTGGGGATGGGACAATTCGCCGCGGCCGATTCGCCGCAGGCCGATTCGCCGCAGGCCGATTCGCCGCAGGCCGATTCGCCGCGGGGACAATTCGCCGCCGGCCAATTCGCCGCGGGGACAATTCGCCGCTAGATTTTTTGTTTTATGATATTATCATTTATTATCTAGCTTGACTTCATATAAGTAATATATTTTTTATTTATCTGATCATAACTTTTTTCAAACTTTTTCAACTAGGTATTTGGTCGTTAGTATTCAATTTAAATTTTAATTTTTTTTTGAAAAATAAATAAAATGGCGGATCCAAAATGGTGGATTTTCCCATTTATGAACTAATATGCATCAAACTCGGAAGTTTGCGATCTTTCAGGTCGCTGATTATTATTTTTAACTTAAACTAAAAAAAATCAAAATGGCGGATCAAAAATCACTTTAGGGTGTTTTAGGTCGCTGATTGTGACTTCTAACTTAAACTTTAAAAAAATCAAAATGTCGGTTCCAAAATGGCGGATTTTCCCATTTATGAACCAATATGCATGAAATTCGAAACTTTAGGGTGTTTTAGGTCGCTGATTGTGACTTCTAATTTAAACTTTAAAAAAATCAAAATGGCGGATTCAAAATGACGGGCTTTCCCATTTATGAACCAATATGCATCAAATTCGGAACTTTGGGGTGCTTCAGGTCGCTGATTATGATTTCTAACTTAAACTTTAAAAAAAATCAAAATGGCGGTTCCAAAATGACAGTCTTTTCCATTTATAAACCGATTTGCAACAAACTCGGAACTTTGCGATCTTTAAGGTCGCTGATTATTATTTCTCACTTAAACTAGAAAGAATCAAAATGGCGGATCCAAAATAGCCGATTTTTCCATTTATGAACGGATTTGCATCAAACTCGGAACATTCAGATTTTTCAGGTCGCTAATAATTATTTTAACTTAAATTTAAAAAAATCAAAATGGTGGATCAAAAATGGCGGACTTTCCCATTTATGAACCAATGTGCATCAAATTCGGAATTTTGAGATCTTTCAGGTCGCTGATAATTATTTTTAACTTAAATTTAAAACGAAATAAAATGACGGATTCAAAATGGTGGACTTTTCCATTTATGAAGCAATATGCATCAAATTTTGAACTTTGGGGTGTTTCAGGTCGCTAATTATGATTTATTTTCTAACTTAAACCTTAAAAAAAATTAAAATGACAGATCTACAATGGCGCACTTTGTTATTTATAAACCGATTTGACTTAAACTTGAAACATCGCGGCGCTTAAAGTAACTAAATTCAATTTTTGACTAAAATTAAAAAACATGAAAATGGCGGATGACTCAAACTTGAAACTTTGCAGTGTTTAAGGTCATTCACTAGCTACAATTTTCGACCTAGGTTTTAAAAAATCAAAATAGTAGATTATAGATACAGTACCGGCCAAAAGTTGAGAAACCACCTAAAATTGTATATAAAAGTTATTCTGTACCGACTATCAAGGAACAAGTGGGGCATTTGAAAACGTTACTCCAGTTCTCAGTTTACGAGTTTCGGCGATGTTCGATACAAAATCGTTTAGTGTTAGTAAGTGTTCGTTTTGAAAAATGATAGCATATGGATGAACTGCAATTTATTACAAAATTTATTTATTTTTTAATTTTTTTCCCAAGAATTACCAAATTTTCAATTATTTCAACGCGCGGCGCACTTTACTTGCCTTTAGTGCTAAATTTAGAAAATCAAAAAAATGCCAAAACAATATTTTGAAATTTTTTGCTCATATCCTCATAAAAATCCGCCGCCATTTTGATTTTTTTTGTGTAAGTAAAAAATAATAATCAGCGACCTCAAGGATCCTAGTTTGATGCAAATCGGTTTATAAATGGTAAAAAATCCGCCATTTTGTTTTTTTTTTTAAATTTAAGTGAAAAATATTTATCAGCGACCTAAAAGATAGCATAGTTCCGAATTTGATGCATATTGGTTCATACATGGGAAAAGCCGCCATTTTGGATCCGCCATTTTGATTTTTTTTAGTTTTAGTAAAAAATAATAATCAGCGACCTTAAAGATCGCCAAGTTCCGAGTTTAATGCAAATCGGTTTATAAATGGAAAAATCCGCCATTTTGGAGAGTCCATTTTGTTTTTTTTTAAGTTTAAGTTAGAAATCATAATCAGCGACCTGAAAGACCCCAAAATTCCGAATTTGAAGCATATTGGTTCATAAATGGGAAAGTCCGACATTTTGGATCTGCCATATTGATTTTTTTAAAAGTTTAAGTTAGAAGTCATAATCAGCTACCTAAAACACCTTAAAGTTTTGAATTTGATGTATATTGGTTCATAAATGAAAAAGTCCGCCATTTTGATTTTTTTTAGTTTAAGTTAAAAATAATAATCAGCGACCTGAAAGATCGCAAACTTCCGAGTTTGATGCATTTTACTTATTTTTCAAAAAAAAATGAAAATTTTAATTGAATACTAACCACCAAATACCTAGTTGGAAAAGTTTGAAAAAAGTCAGACAACTAAAAAATATATTATATGAAGTCAAGCTAAATAAAAAATGATAATATCATAAAACCAAAAATCTCGGGGCGAATTGTCCCCGCGGCGAATCGGCCGGCGGCAAATTGTCCCCGCGGTGACTCGGCCCGCGGCGAATCGGCCGCGGCGAATTGTCCCTTACCCACATTAGTTATTTTAGTGAAACGTCACTGAACTTGGCAAGAAAATAACATAACCAAGAAATGCGAGCTTCAGTGACTTTGATGAGTTTGTCGCGTCTCTTTTTCTTTAAAATATCTCATACATACAGAGTCTCTAAAATAAACCAGACAGTGCTTGGAGTGATAACAAAGAATTTTTAACAAAATTTTAACACCTTGTGTTTTATGACATTAATTTATAAAAAGTTTTTTTCTAAAAGTGGAAACAGGAATTTTTAATTGGTCGTGTACTTTTTAATTAGCTGTGCATATTTTATTTTTAAGGGGGAAGTCATTACCCCATAACCACTCCTTTTGGTTAACAAGGTCTAAATAATTTTGTTATCGATAATGCAGAATTATCTGATTTAAAGAAAAAAAAACAAATGTGTCTTCCTCAAGGTGTTGATCACATTTGTCCATATTTTCAGTGGGAAACATTTTCAATACTGTAACAAAACGGGATTTGAGCATAAATGGTATTTTTGCTATTTATAAGTTTTTAAAGATTTTTAATTAAATATTGTTTTGACATCAACAAGCATTAATTATATGCAAGACTAGGTTAAGATTAAGTAAAATTTATGGCAACTCGGCGACTTGTTTTTAGGCATGTTTTCAGGTTCGCTGTATTTTAATAAAAGTTGTATTCGGCTAATATGTCCTTTGGGCCACTAACATCAAAATAATTCATATTTTGTAACTGGAAACAAATTTGGTAAACTATTTTCAACTTTTAAGAAACACACTGTAAGATTTAAACTTTACCGAATTTCTAAATCCACGCATCTTTGAATTGCGGTGGTATTTTGTCTCTTTGTCTTTCTCGCCAATGCGAGGGAGCTTGAGATTCAGACCACGGCAGCCAAGAGTGTCTGTAGAGAAGAGTGGTGGAAGAAATCCGTTAAAGAAAGCTTAGATTTAGACCAATCAGCTAGCGGCAAACTGAGAATGTCTAGAGAGCGGGGTATTGAAACTTTCGAAAGTCGTCAGGGAGGACTCTTTAGTTTGTCGTTGCCTAGTACGGTACACTTTCATTTACACTTCTTAAGGGGGGTTTTATTTCAACTGGGGAAATTTATCAATTATTTTAACATTGTATAAAACTGTTAACTTTAATATTCATAATTATTTTGGTCTTTTCTTTTAGAGTTTATTGATTGTAAAGTCATTAATTATTACTGTTTCCAGTGTTTTGAAATAATGTGTTTAACTGTTTTATGGTTTTTTATCAACAAAATACAAACCATTCGTTGCCCTAAAATCGGCATTTTTAATTAATAACATATCCCAAACCTAAACAGTAATATTAAGTAAATTAAACAGTTGATTGAATAGTTTCACTCATTCAATCAACGTTTAAGATGTTGATAAATATATATATTTACAACAAATATATAAAAGGTTTATAAAACCTAAAAGTTTAAGAAGTGTAAATATTTGAATATAAAAGTTCAATGGTAGTAAAAATTTGATATTTAAATAATAAATATTAGAAGTGAAAGTGTGAAGCTGCAAGAAGAAAATTGAAAAGGTATGTATGATTATCCTATTAGTTATGCATTTGAGAAAAACGTTTATAGCATACTTTTCCTCCAAGAACCGCCAAATTCCCTTTCGAGATCGTGTAAATTTAATAACATATAGTAACATTTAATCTTTTTATAATTTATATAAGTTGTAACCTAAGTTGGTAGCTTACAACATTTAAGCCTTGGCAACTTGAGGTGACAGTACCACTGTCACACGCAGGCCCCTGTTACAAAGTGGTGTCAGTAGTTCGGGGTAATTTAGTTTTTGGAAAATTTGTAAAAAAATTTTGGAAAATTTGAAAAAAAAATTTGAAAAATTTGTGAAAATTTTATGTTGAAAGTTTGAGAAAAACTCAGTAGTACTTTAGTTAACCCATTGGTAGTATTTTTTTGGAAAAACTAAAGGAAATTTTTGTAAAATTGTTCGTTTAAAAAGAAATAGTCTTGTCTAGTTTTTGAAAACCAAAACTAATTTGTTGGAAGATGTGCCATAACTGTTTTTCGTTGTTTAATTTGCTAACGTTATAATCTGTGTTACAATTATGTATTTTTTAATATTTTTGAATATTTTTTGTCCTTGAAACAGTAAATAGGAAGGAAAATGACAATGTCATGATAATTTTTCTATTGATATATGATCACTTTAAATTTTGAAAAGATAAATTGGTAGAATATTTTTTATTGAAAAGTTAAGTTTAAATACTATCCAAATATGCCAGCAAATAAAATGCTCTCCATTTCTATCTGGAGGACGGATTCTCCAGCATGCGAAATAATAATAAAGCTTTACTGAACTCTAGATTTGAGTTATAACTCCAAAACTCGTTGGTAAACTTTTAAAATTGTTCCATCAAAACATTATTTAACTAAAATGGATAAAAGAGTCCATTATTTTGTCTTAATTGTAGCACAGTGTTGTTAAAATAAAGTCTCATTAAACTTATCATTCTCTTGCCATTAAAAGCCTATTTTGTCTTTCTAGCTGAATTTTTTTTAAAGAATCTTTTATTAAAAACATAAAAAAGGAGTCCATTGCAACTCTTTATTTTTGATTATTTGGCTGAAACAATAATTGCCAACCCTTCCTCTGACAAACCATTGATTTTTTTTGAAGACACCCGTCAAATATAACTAAGGGAGGATATTTTTTATTTATTTTATTGCATTAATAACAGTTTTTTTTGTTTTTTTGAACCATTAAACTTTTTTTTATTGATATTTAATAACATTTTTTGTTTAAATAATACAAAAATTTATGTTAAGTTATTATAACATTGTTTTTATAAGTATTTTTCATCGTAGATATCGATATTTCTACTTTATTTTGGTTTTATTCTTTGTTTAATAGCTAAAATTTCATTTGGCAAAAAGTACCTAAACCAAATTATTTGACCATCTAAGTATCCAAAATGGTGTAATTAATTAATCTCAAGTAATTTTCCATTGATATTGCATCATAACTTTAAAATTTATAATTTCTAACTACTTTTTCCATGCAAACGTTCATCTCTCATAAATTTGTGCTACAGGACATTTGTAAAGTATCTGGTCAGGATAAACTCAAAAAACAGACCTAGCTACTAGCAATATCTTGTATAGAATATGTGATAGATATTTTTTGTTGTCATTTTTGTACTCTCTATATCATACATATATGATTGAGATTTACCAGTTCAAACTATAAGTAAGCAACCACGAAGTATTTTCAAATTTTATGTTTTTATATTTCCAGATTTTTAAAATGTATTTTATTTTCCAAATTACACACAAGTTTCTTTTTTGGAAAATAAACATGACTAACTGATTTCTTTGTATCTCAGTAACAACTTTGTCGATTATGAGAAATTTCTTTATTATAAGGTCCACAAGTAAATCTTTCAAAATTTTAAAAAAAACACTAAATTGTTAAAACCATGGACTAAATAAATGTAGCCACAGCAAATATCGATTCTATTCAAATATTATCAAATTAAAAATAAAAATGTACGTTTTATGTTACAAAACATAGCATTCAAACATAGCATTCTTTAAAACGACGTACCTGTCGAACTATTTTTGCTTTATAATTTTCTTATTAAAGTACGTATTATTCTTTTCATAAAAGAAAAATTTGATTTTTTTTTCTTAAGTTGGATATTATCAGCACTATCTGCAAATTCACAGCTTTTAAGTAAAGTGAGGTAAATGTAAAAATCTCCTGTATATTTTTTTGGTTTTTTTGAGAGAGACTCTATTTTATTTATTTTCTTTCACTAACATGTAGGTAATCAAGTGAATTTCGTTTCATAATATTTTTAATCAAATCAAAAAGTATATTGTCGTTTATTATCGTAAGTTATTGTCAAGCCATTTTTGCATAATGGTATACCTAATTAAATATTATGAAATGGAAAAACCTATGTCGAACCCTTCATTCAATTTTCTATGATTCAGGTAAAGCAAACTAGATTGTCCAAACAAAAACTTTCGGGTTTTTGTTTGTAAAGTCATAAACTAATTTTGTCTCATTATGTAGATGTAGCATTATAAAAATATTTTGGGAAAAATCACAATAAAAATTATTTTTGCTTTATTTTGTCATTATCTTTGCCCTTAAAGGAATTAATCCGCTACATGCGAAGTAATTAGGTAATTAACTATTTATGTTAATAAATGAACTCATCACACTTAAATATCTTATTAAATATTAACACCTTTGAAATTAAAACCTAAAACGACTTATTACCAAATAGATCATTCTGAGTTAAAACCATGATGTAGAAAAAGAAAAATGATTAAAGAGTTTGATAAAAAGCTCATATTATGGAAAAAAAGTACTGATCTTTGTCAGCATTAAAATTTGGTACATGTCTAACTTTGAAGACCTATTTTTTTCGAAAAAAGATCTAAAGTTATATCCTAAGAAAGGATATTAAGAAAATTCGACCTATTTTAAATCAAAGCAATAAAATAACCACCTTTAGCGAAAAATATACGTTATTTTTCATATTTTCAAAAATCAAAACGTTAACCTAACAGAAAACTAAACTTTTTTTTGTAGAAAAAATAAAAATGGCATCCATATCGGTTTACTAGTTACCATCTTATAACACAACTTAGCCTATTTTAGAGAGTTTTTCATCCTATTTTTTTATTCGTATGTCATTGCATTGAATAATAATAATAAATAAATTATACACCAATTAACTTAAAAGTCAAAACACGTTAACTAAACTTAAGAAAGGACTATATTACCTATTGAGAACCGCCCATAAGCGTTTATCTCAGTACATATTTTAGATCGAGTCAAAATTTTTATTTATAAAGTCCTTTATTTTATCATCTATATTTTACACTAAACGCCACCAGGGGGAGCAATGATTGACATTGCGCAAGTTGTAATTAAACATTATTTGTTATAAACGACCACTAGTTTTATTGTCTAATAACAAGAGTGAAGATCTTATTTTTCTATGCATAGTGTATGTGACATTCACAAGTTGCCACAGAACACAGTAGAAAAAAAAAATAATTTTTTGACAGTAATTTTTGAGTTAAACAAGTTTTACATTGGTAATTTTAACAGTACATTCATTACCTTTTAAAAAGAATGGTGCTATCTATCTATTTATTTAGCCTTCTTCGATCCATCTTTGGATATAGGCCTCCTTCAATATCTTCCTCTCTTTCCTGTATGACGCCGTGTTCATCCATCTAGTCCGCATGTTTCTTCAAATTGTGCGCTCATCTCATTTGTGGTCTTCCACCACCTCTTATTTTCCCAAGGTATCCAGTTTACAATACATTTGTTTGACAAAAAGACGATCGATTTAACAAATGTATTGGTGCTATCGACCATGTCTTAAATGAAATAATATTTTGTAAAGCCATACAGTAATTTTTTTGGAAAAAACATAATCTCACAGCATTTTTATTGCATAAGGCTAAAGAAAGCCACAAATCAATGTCCTAACACAGTAAAGGTTTTTCGTAACCGTTTTTGCTTGTTTTACAACGATAATTTGTTGTCACTATAGTTGGTGACAGTGAAATCGTTTTGATTAATTTGAACCTAGAAGATATTTTCTTGTAATTTTTATTAAAAAGACCAAGTTTACAGGTCATGTCCATGTCTTTATGACTATATAGGTACATTATTGATTTTTATTAAAAGATATACAAATTAAGTAGCATATTTTAAATAACTAAAAATATAAACAATTTAAATAAATAAATTCGATAAGATCAAAGTACCATGTTTGATGTAATATATAGGTTTACACCAAAACACCAGATAACCTAAAAAGATTGCTTAGCAGTTCCTTTTCCATACTATATAAGAGAAGTACTAATAATTGTTTCTAAAATTTAACCAAAGATAGTGATAAATCAATGTATTTTTCTAAATTTGACTTGACCTTTGAAATTGGATAAAGGTATTTGATATTTTTCCTAAAATAAAAACTCGCGTATTTTGAGTTAGTAATAATTTTATACATAATCTTAAAAATAATATTATTTAGCATAAATAATAATTATTAAAATAAATATATCATAATTCCCATTTAATAATTAAAGACTGGTTAAAGAGAAAACGCAATATGGAAATATGGAAATTTAGGTTATACATAACCAATAAGCTAACTTAGTTATAAAATTAATTAAAATCAGATAGGATGTGATGTAGTAAGAAAATGAGACATAATTAGTTGACTTAATTAATGATAAAGACTTCTTGTTTCAAGCAAATAAACTATTTGAAAAACTATCAAAATCAACTTTTGAAAATTATTGCAAATACCGTTGCAAAAAGATACCCTGTATATTTGCTTGAATCAATTTAAGTATGGTAAAACTTTTTTCATATTTTTTTTTATTATTGAACTGTATTTAATTTTTAAAAACCGTTAAATATTTTTTAAAATTTTGACCTATTATTTCGAAGTTAAAACGTCTTGGCCCATAAATCAATTTACAGGCTATAAAAGTCTTCCAGACCACTTGAGTCTATATGAAACAAAGATATACTTGAATTTTGAAACACATGTTCACCATATTTTATACCTACATTCTAAAAAAGGGCTCTTCTATTCATTCAGGGAATTTTTTAAAATAAACACACATCTGGGAAAAAACCTTTCGTAGCCTACTTCGTTAGTCTGTACAAATAACAGTGGCGTATCGGAATTTTATTTGGGGAAGGAAATATTATAATAAATATTGCATAGAACTGTTTTGCATATTGTCCAGACCACTGTATTATGTGTGTCCAAAACAAATATATTTTAAGATTTGGGAGGGAAATTTCACTTTTTTTTTTTACCCTCCTGTAGATCCGCGTCTGACGCATCTATTCACATTTAACTTTACGGTATCTATCAATTAAACTATGATAATATATTTATAGGTCAAACAAGCTTTCGTGAAAAAAAAAGTTTTGTTTCTCTCATACTTTTCCGTGGGTAACATGAAACCCGGGTTTGTTTTTTCATTCACGGGTACTATTAAATTTATATTTTTCAAACAAAGATCTATAGTGAGAAATGCAGTTCCATGATTTAAAATTTCATTAAGGTCGGTCGGTAATTTTTGAGTTGCCAGCTAAATCTAGAAAACAATGGCTTATGTACAATATTCCTAATATTCTCGTAACCACATCACATGTGACGATTTTTGTGCGTTAAATTAAAAAATATATAGGATTTTTATATACAAACTAAAAAAAAAATTGGTATTTTGATATCTATATGATATAAACTTTTTCATAAAAACTTTTTACTTTTATGTACAACGTCGTGTAAAACACAGTGTTACACAATAGACCCGCGTGTACAGTGAGGTACTGAAAACAGCTTACATAAATTTCTATCTGTCATTTTTTTTTTTAAATCAATGAATATAAAACTATATTTCATTTTTATAAATTATACCATGAAGTCATTAAGACCTTTTGTGTCTATTTTTGTCATCCTGAAACGTGTTATTTGAGCTTTTAAACCTTCATTTTTGTTTAAGATAATTACTAAAACTTAAACCTATTGGTTAGTATTTTTTTTTTGTTCATGATTAAGATTTAAAAGATATGTGAAAATGTTCGTTCGATAATTTTGATTTGTTTTATCTGTTAATGTATTTTTTTTGATCATAGTAATCTTTATCAACTGCTAACAAAAAGTAGCCCAAAAGAAAAGTCTATTTGCCAGGCCTACTTCGTACTTCGTACTGTATGTTTTTCTTTGAAAAGTGCTAATAACACAATGCCTTCTTAGCTAAGCATAGCATAAAGTTCTATAATTTTTCAGTTAAGTTTTCTCTGCACAGTTAATCGAATTACTTCACTGTTTTGACCGCACCTTGTGTTAGTGTCCAACGAATTTAAGTTTTCTTTCTTTTTTTAGTATTCATTCGTTTTTTTCTTTGTGTTCCAAGAAAATGTTGGATAGATACATACATCCAGGATATTCTTAACATATGTAAATAGCACTGAATCTCAAAAGTTTTAAGTTATTTGCACACAGAGATAATAACTTGCGTGCGTAAATATCTTGGTAACCAAAAGATTTAGTACATTCGTTTCTTTGCTAACTTTTGTAATCTTCTTATCCTGTTTAAACAATATATATTATTTTTATGCAATTGTCATCAGAGCTTACTTTCTTTTTTTTTTAAAAGACTGTTTTTTAATGTGTTACTATTTTGCTGTAGTTGGACTTACTCTATACAGTAGTTGTTTACTACTACTATGTCGGTTTAGAACGTTTTTCTACGTTGTCCGACGCCTATTCTCCACCTCCTTCGATCATGACAGTCATCTTCCGTCAGTTTTTTTTTTTGACTCGTTGTTCTTTGGATTGACTGTTGCCATTCCAGTTTAGGACGCCCTCTTTTTCTGCGCCCTATTGGTTGCCATTCTAGAACCTGTTTTGGTAATCTTTCGTCGTTCATCCGTTGTACATGGGCATACCATATCAGTTGCCTTTTAGTGATGTCATCAGTTATGCTTCCCTCGATTCCCATTCTTTCTTTTATGATCTCATTTCTTATATGATCAGTTCTGGATATTTTCATTAATTCTTATTGCATCCATTTCGACACTTTACATTGGAATGGAATGGAAAGTGTAGTTGTTTAAATAAACAATTAATTTTTCTGAATTAGAGGTAGTTGACATTTCATCCCCTACCCATTCTTTGCCAAAAATTTTATTTTTTTTTCTTAATGGCTCAAGCCACACACGTATTGAAAAACCTATAAAAAAAATATTAATCTAGATCCTGGATCAATCTGAAAGTCAAAAGGGACAATCTCTCTCTTGAGTTTTTAGATTAGATCGTCGATGTCAAAAAGGACAATCTTTGTCTTGAGTTTTTAAGTTTTTTTTTTGTTTCAATATTTGCAATTTTGACACTAAAGATATTTTTTCTCTTGCATTGCAAAAGCAAGCCTGTCTATCATTACATAGACATATATAACATAAATTAATTAAGTAATGCCTTAGCATTTTAACTTTTTAAAATTTTGCATTTGTAGAGGTTTTTTTTGTTTTATTCGCCTAAAAAGTTTTTTAAATATCATCTAATCCTCGTAATTTATGAGCACTCATTTAAAATTTGTACAAACTTGTTTTAATTTTTAATAACTACGAGACCGATTTTAATGAAAAGAAAAATAACAGTGTCTAAACACTATGTCAAAAGCATAATAAATTCATTAAATGATGTTTTAAAGAAAAAGTTTTATTATATTTGTTAAAACCATGTATAAAATTAGTGCTATAACTTCGTTTTCTTTTATAGGTGAAGACCATGACATTCAACAACTGTAGAGGTCTACGATTCTTCGACTTCCCTCAAAAAATTTTACTTAATTAATATTTTTATTTTTATTTTCAGGAATTGTATTGTTTTGTATTGGGTTGTAAATGACCAAACCATCAAGTTGAGAGTTTTTAAAAACTATTTGTTCTAAAATTGTTGATATTTTTATAAATGACAAAAGTCTATTACTATCTGTTGAGTAAATATGTGAGAGGGAAGTATTTTTGAATTAAAGCGTCCTAGAATTTTCTTTTAACGTAACTTTGATATGGCTATATGGTATGGCAAAATGGATCTGTGATTATTATATGCATCTTTTGATGTATAAGGAATGTTATAAAACAATAGACCAATAATAATTCGCCAAGTGGAATCGTCGCGTTTTCTTTTTCTTTTGTTGTTTTTTTGTAAGACGAGGGCGAATTAATTTTTTCGCTGTTTGTATCATTATATTTTAGATTATTTTATAAAATGTTTTTATGGAATGAGTGTTTTTAGCTGGATTTTAAACTCCCCAGTCATTGAGAAGAAGGCTGAGGAGTAAATTAGGGAATTTTTCTTCTCCACTCGAGAGGGTGTTTCAATGGTATACCTTTAATAAAAATTTTCAATTGGTCTATATTTGTTTTGTTTGTTGCCGTATCTCCTAATATCGTAACTCAATTTTGAAAGATAGGGTTACGGTATAGTCAGTTAAATGTTTTAACCAATCTTTATCAAGAAAACTACTGAATTAATAATCGTCATGTTATAGCTTACATGGTCTACAGGTGAACTGGTCTAAAACAGCGGAAAAATATATGGGTTGGATTTTTGGGTTTCTTTCAAGTCAAATAATTTTGTAAAAATGGGAATTTAAATTTGGGAAAAACTATTCAAGGTAGAGGTAAAACTTTACCTATGAAACGAATAAAAAGTTATATCAGGGTAGGTTAATGAAGACAGTGACGTCACACCTAGTAGATTTCAGTAAGAGACCTAGGTAATTTTCTATTTCGTCATGTCGGGAACTCATTTTTGAGTTATACTGGATAAACAATAGACCGGAAAATTTATTTAACAAGAAGATTTGGACTAGTTTCTTTCTTCGTTATACACCTGTGTTTTTCTAACTCCAGTGAAGGTGGCCACTTCCTGTTAGTGTTGAATCCACAGTGTCTTAGGTTTTCTAATTAGGGAGACAAAAGCGTTGTCGTTGAATAAATTTTATATTTTACAATACAATTTTCAATTTAAAATGGTAGCTACCTATTTTTTTTTATTATGACGAAACATGATTTAGATTTGGTATACAAGAGTCACTATACGTTTTTGGAACCTGTGTTAAAGTGATGATGGGATATTATTTTAAAACAGGTTTTATGGTAGACATTTGGACAATTTTTCTGACTTGGTTAAAAATAGGTTAATTAGATAATATTTGAGATAGTAACTAAAAGTTAGGATTTTTAGAAATTTAGTGTTTAATAGTATAGGAATAGGAAAAACCTAGAAGATACAACCATAAAGAGTAGACGACTCTTGAGTCATGCCATATCAAAGAAAACTGTTTTATTTTCATAAGTGATATTGGAAAATATTAACATCAAGAAAAAATAAGAGATTGGAAAAACAGACAAGAACAGCAGAATAAAGAAGTATTTTTTTCTATTACAAAATTTTATGATCAACTTTTTACTCTTTTTACTTTATAGGGTTGATAAGCCATTTGAGCTAATCTTTATGTCATTTGGAAATATTTACATTATTAAATTTATATATTTTCTTTTGTCTTGAAATTGTATAAATAAAACCACTGTCTTTGGCTTTAGCAGTGATAACACCTATAGACTAACGAAAAAGTCTCATTTGAATTAGAAAGTTTTAAATTAAAAACATCTTAATGGAAGAGTATATTTAAAATCATGTTAACAAAATCTTTGTATAAAAAAAATTTCTAGTGTACAGCAAACAACTGTTTATTTTTTCTGTAAAATGTTACCCGTAAAAGTAATTGTCATAAAACTAAGTGCATAAGCACAAATTTTATAAAAAAATAACTAATTAGCTGTGGAGATTGATAGTTGGCATAACAATCGCTGAACTTAGAGACAGTGTCTCTATCGCGTTATGGCCACAGTTCTATCTATAAGTGTACAGAACTTTTGTAATTTTTAATTATGCGTAATAAGTGACAACTATACCGTAATTCTTTAATCTCTTTTGTACTTTGCTTTAGTAGAAGTAAATTGTATCTTTTCAGATAATATCTGCATCAATCATCTGTCAGATATGTAATTTTAATCTTGTTTTTTGTGTTACACGGAAAAAGTGTAATATTTAACTTTTTATTATTTTGGTAAAGTCATTTTTTGTAAACTTTTAATTGTTTTTTTTATTTTTGTAATATTAAAAAAAAACAAAATATCATTTTATTTTTTGTTAAAATCCACACATGCCTTTTGGTTTTGTTCTTTTATGATGAATATGTGTGTTATAGTAAATCAACGTAACGTAATGGTTAAAGTATTAACGTAAAATCGATTATATATAGTATATTTTAGAGTCCATTATTTCAAAAAGCTTTGTTTTTTTTTAAATGGGGGTCATTTGCTCTTAATCAGTGCTTTTCTAAGATCCCATAAACCGAATAAAAACTACGTCATCAACAGTTAAAATTTTTCGATTTATGTACATATATATATATATTTTTTTTTTTCGATTTTGAAGTCATTTTTGAATCCAATTGGATATTATCATAGCAATCTTAACATTGCTAAGATACATTTTTCTATTTTTTTTTCTCTTCTCATTATATTATAACTTGATAAAATCAATATTATCTAAATTAATAACATTTGATTCTTTAAAACTATTTTTGAATTTTTGTATTGTTTATCAATAAAACAATATTTTATTTCTTATGTTTTTCTCCTATATGGAAAATATTCGACTATATGAACTTTAAGTACAGTCTGTACCATTTAAACCAAGTAAATTCCATTTTAAGGATAAATTTTGACAATTCTTTTTTATTTTGATATTTTTTAAAATCTACACTATTTTAAACAACTTAAAAAAAAAAATCTCCACTTTTCTTTTACTCTATGAGTACAATTGTTTTTGTAGAACTTTTCTACGACTGTATAACTATGTCAAATCACAAAAATGTGTTGTCTTTTCTAAAAATGTTTTTTTTGTTAGTTTGTTCCTTTCTGTTTGCTGTCCTAGTTAATCGATAATATAAAAATATTCTCTATAACGTCATAGCATTAATCAAGAACACCTAAATTATTATTTATTTCTATTATCATCTTTAAGTAATTTTGTTGTTACTAAGGCCTATACATGATTGGCTCCATTAATGATAAACAAAAAGTATTTATGTATACTTTTTGTGTAAATAATAAAATCCTTTAAATCACCAGTTGATCGTTTATGGAAAAACTTATCGTAAAAGTTAGTCTTTCTAAGATCAGTGTTTATTTTTCGTATATTAGCAAGCATTATTTTATTTATTATTGTTTTTATTATTATTTTTTTAAAATATTTGCTCATTTTAAGTCTTGCGTTATCTAAAGAACCTTATCGTTTAAGATACCTTTTGTTTTTTTGTCAACTTATTAAATTGGAAAAAAAGTATGTTATACCTAAAATATTTTAAAGTATTTTTTTTTATTAATTTTTTCATATTTTCGAAGTAAGCCCTTGCCTGCTTGGACTCTAAGTAGTTCTTATTTAGTAGTTTTGGAAAAATAAGAAATGAGTTTATCACCCAAGAGAGTTTTTTCTTTTCATAACACCAAAAAGAGTCGATTGAAGCAACCATCAACTGTCATTTTTGTTTAATTTTTTTTTGTCATTCGCTTCAATTGGAATATAATAAGACATAATTTTATTTAAAATTTTATTATCAACTAAGTTTATTTTATTTTGTTTGTTTTGATTCATGCACTTTAAAATCGTCTATCGCCACCTGTGTATGTGTGTATGAAATTCGATAAAAACCTAAATTGGTCAAATTTTAAAACATTTGCTTACATTAAGTCAAGTATTTTGAAGCAAAGATGTCTAATTTTCAAACAATGACATCAATAATAACCTACTTTGTTTTGCTGCTGTTCTTAGTTTTTCAAAATTGTGTGAAAACAGCTTACAATTAATTGGAAAATAAAATAAATGGAAATTAGTTAGAAAATGAAAAACCAAACATATCATTTTGAAACATACTAAAATCACACCGAAAATCAATCTGAACGGAAAAATATTTTTCACGTTTAAAGAAAAATTATTTAGCAAGATCTATGGAAAAGAAAGTTTAAATTGAAACAGGTAATGTTTCAGGGAAAAAAATTTAGAAGGAAATTTCGGAAAAACTGTAAAAATTCTAGGAGGAGCTTTATTCTAAGTAATTTTGAAAATGTGTATATTAATCTGGCTGGATTTGTTCTATTTTCATTTGTTCATGAATTTTTTTTTATTGATTTTTTCTATATTGAATTATATTTTGATTTGTTCTAGTAAAAAAAATATTATATTTGAATTTATTCTGTTTAAAAAATCTATGTGGATTTGTTTCATTTGAGATTATTCTATCTGTTCTATTTGATTTTCTTTATAAACTTAAAATTTTTGTATCATTAAAATCTTAACTATGATAAAAACTTGTATTTCCGTTTTTGTATCATTTTGTGTTCGTTTTTGCTAACTTGTATTTATTTTCAGTTATTCTTTCTATCACACGAGTTATTTTTATATGATTTGTTTTTGTTTCGATAGAGTATTCAATGTTTGTTTTAAAGTTTATTGTGTTAACCTGGTAGGGTTGTTTTTTTTATTACATTGAAAACAGTAAATAAGGTATTTGAATTTTTTTTATAAATTATTGTCAAATAAACCTATTTTTTATTATACGGTATAAATATATTTTAAAGTTTTAAAATAATCAATTTTAATATTTCAGTTAGTGTTTGTAATTTCTTGCTTTTATCTTTGTTTTAAAATTAATTTTTTTTATGCAAACACGTTTTTTGGGTTAGACAACCTTTTGTAGGTTCTTTACTGTCTAACTAGTTTTAGATCACCTAAAACTTATTTATGAGATATAATCATAAAATCAAAAATTTTCAATTTTTTTAAATTTAAATAATATATTTTTTTTAAACAATTAATTTTGTTTTACATAAGGTTGGTTTATTGTTATTAAAAACATTGTTTTTCTTGTATTAAAATGATTTTGTTTTTAGGTCAGCTGTTGCAAAGTGTTATCAACCAACCAACAAATTTCTTCCACAAACAGTTTAATCAACCAAGCAGCCATTCCACCATTAAAGTCATTAGATCTGCCAAGCAGCCATCATCACTACAATCGACGTCTTCTTACCGTCGCTGTGCAAACCTGCAATTGAACATTTCTTTCCAAATTCAATACAGAGTCTGCTGTTCACCCTTAGTTTCAAAGATGGCCAATGTGGAAACTCAGCTCTTGCTGCGTACCTAGTGTTTGTTTAACACTATGGAGGAAACGGTTTGGGTTGGAGACTCCCTTAATTTATTTACGTTAACTTAAATTATTTTTTTTTGTCTCCACAAATTTCTGCATAAGCGTGTATATAATATATACCTTAATGTAATAGTTTTCGAACAATGTGTGTTAAAATTATATATTTCTATAGATTTTTCGGTTTATATGTCAATTTTATTTTGCCCTCATTTAATTTAAGTTATCGTTGTTATTAAGCTGCACTGATATTCTGATTCTTTCAGTACTGTTTGGAATCTACTGATCATTCACCATGGTTGTTGCTGACTAGCTGATCTAAGATGTTGTACCTGATCCAGTGTTGCTGATTTGTTCCAGAATGGAACTTCAAGTTTTTTCCAGCCAGAATGTTTATTGACCGTCATCCACAGAAGAAAAATGGAAACGAAGAGCGTTATAGTTTTAGTTTAGATTTGTGTTGTCTGCACTACTTAATGCTTGTTGTTATAAACCATTTTATTTCGACTTGCGGTTAAAAAAAAATTGTTTATACTTAATCAGGGGGGAGTAATGTAACAAAACGGGATTTGAGCATAAATGGTATTTTTGCTATTTATAAGTTTTTAAAGATTTTTAATTAAATATTGTTTTGACATCAACAAGCATTAATTATATGCAAGACTAGGTTAAGATTAAGTAAAATTTATGGCAACTCGGCGACTTGTTTTTAGGCATGTTTTCAGGTTCGCTGTATTTTAATAAAAGTTGTATTCGGCTAATATGTCCTTTGGGCCACTAACATCAAAATAATTCATATTTTGTAACTGGAAACAAATTTGGTAAACTATTTTCAACTTTTAAGAAACACACTGTAAGATTTAAACTTTACCGAATTTCTAAATCCACGCATCTTTGAATTGCGGTGGTATTTTGTCTCTTTGTCTTTCTCGCCAATGCGAGGGAGCTTGAGATTCAGACCACGGCAGCCAAGAGTGTCTGTAGAGAAGAGTGGTGGAAGAAATCCGTTAAAGAAAGCTTAGATTTAGACCAATCAGCTAGCGGCAAACTGAGAATGTCTAGAGAGCGGGGTATTGAAACTTTCGAAAGTCGTCAGGGAGGACTCTTTAGTTTGTCGTTGCCTAGTACGGTACACTTTCATTTACACTTCTTAAGGGGGGTTTTATTTCAACTGGGGAAATTTATCAATTATTTTAACATTGTATAAAACTGTTAACTTTAATATTCATAATTATTTTGGTCTTTTCTTTTAGAGTTTATTGATTGTAAAGTCATTAATTATTACTGTTTCCAGTGTTTTGAAATAATGTGTTTAACTGTTTTATGGTTTTTTATCAACAAAATACAAACCATTCGTTGCCCTAAAATCGGCATTTTTAATTAATAACATATCCCAAACCTAAACAGTAATATTAAGTAAATTAAACAGTTGATTGAATAGTTTCACTCATTCAATCAACGTTTAAGATGTTGATAAATATATATATTTACAACAAATATATAAAAGGTTTATAAAACCTAAAAGTTTAAGAAGTGTAAATATTTGAATATAAAAGTTCAATGGTAGTAAAAATTTGATATTTAAATAATAAATATTAGAAGTGAAAGTGTGAAGCTGCAAGAAGAAAATTGAAAAGGTATGTATGATTATCCTATTAGTTATGCATTTGAGAAAAACGTTTATAGCATACTTTTCCTCCAAGAACCGCCAAATTCCCTTTCGAGATCGTGTAAATTTAATAACATATAGTAACATTTAATCTTTTTATAATTTATATAAGTTGTAACCTAAGTTGGTAGCTTACAACATTTAAGCCTTGGCAACTTGAGGTGACAGTACCACTGTCACACGCAGGCCCCTGTTACAATACCTTCGACTAACTTTTCTTATCCATTTCTATTTAAAGGCGCCTTTACACACAATTCTACGATACCCCACCAATTTATATGCCATTTCTCATTAGTGATTTTAATGAGACGGTTTTTCAGAAGTCTGTGTAATGAGCACATTATTTTCTGCTTTTAGTGGATCTCAAATTCCTAGCCTAAAATAATATTGCAGATTGAAATTAAGTAGGCTTGCGGCAGCTATAGTTTTTCTGTGCTCCTTGTGACGGGGCCGCATTCGGCAGGGCAAGTCCGGAAACTTTAAAGGCGATAAAATGACAATAAAATAAACTAACTCAAAATCTTTGATAAGTCGAACTGTTGGGAATGGCGTCAAGGGTAAGAAATATATGTAATTTGTTCTTGGTAACTCAAACTTCGATTAATCAAATATCTTGATATCTTAAGCATTGTATGTGGCGCCAACTTCGATAAGTCGAATTTTCTGGAGAAATCCCCTAATTACGAATCGTTCAAACTTGTTTGTTTGCATTCGAATGTTTTAAAGACGCAATTCAGTGTAGCTTGCAGCGTTGCCACCTCTACCGATTTTTCGGTAGATCTACCGATTTAGCCTTTTACTTTACGATATACCGAATTACCATAGTTTTCTACCGATTTTTTTTTCGATATAAACTTGTTTTTTTTTGATACGCCTTGTTATCGCGATTAAAAAAAACACCATAAATAAAATATTCTTTTTATGTAAGATCCTCTGTAGAATAAAAATTTAATTTTAAGCCATTTTTCAGCCGGCAGCCGCAAGCGGCATTAAAGATCACGCTATTATAAACCGCTGGTTTTTTTATAATATTATCAACCTAAAAGGGACCTATTGCAATAAAGCCAGGCACAAATTGTGCCGGCCACTATATTGACAGTTTCACATTATAAAAAAAGGCCATTGTGTATTATAAGAGCCGGAATTAATAGTGACGCCACAATTAATGGAAAATAAACGACTGGATTTCTAAATTCGACTTTGGTGTGTCAATTTTGAAAGATAAACTGTCAGTTTTTATTGCGAAACTGACAATATAGTGCCCGGCACAATTTGTGCCTGGCTTCATTGCAATAGGTCCCTAGTATGTAACTAATTTTTTTATTTAATTCTTAATTATGGTATTTTGTCAGTAAAAACAAATCGTAGAAATACAATTTATCTACTAAATCAATCCAAACTATCGATAGTTATCCAGCACTGCTTGCTGAGATGATTAAAAAATCTACCGAAATCTACCGATTTTTCTCAAAGCCTTCTACCGAAGACCTCAGGGTCGAGGGTGGCAACACTGGTAACTTGTATTCGATTTGCTATACGTTTAGGGGTTGTGTTTACGTTACTATATCACAAAAAACGACGTTTTTTCGGTAAAATAAATATGTACATTCATACATATGTATAAGAACAAAAATTATGTGTTCACATGTATTAAAAATATGCCAATTTTTCCTTAAAAAAACTCGTAAAATTTGATTCACATAAAATTCGAAAACGACGCAAAAATTTTTGTTTATTATTTGATAAGTCGAAGTCTCGATAAGTCGAAATTTTTGTGTGACACATGGTTGTTCGAGTTATCGAAGTTCGACTTTAAACAAATATTCATTTGAAACTAAAGTTATAGGTGGAGTTTTAATTTGTTTATACCTACAAGTATACTTACTTTAAAATACATTTTAAAGATGAATAGAGTTTTTGAGTATTAAAGACCAAATCGAAAACTGAACTAAAAATGCAGATACCCTTTTTCCAAAGAAAACGAACTACTACGTTTTATTAATTTTCTACTGAGTTTAATTTCGCTATAGCAAAAATTTTTAAGAAAAAAAAACGTCTCTCAAAAAAATCCTACCAAGATTCGTCAAAATCTTGGTAGGATCCATAAAACTTGTATCTATCAAGATTCGTCAAAAACAGACGAACGGTCTACGCGCTAGCAATAATTACACAAATAGATATGCAACTTAACAAACTTAATAACAGCAGCGGACAGATGGCTCTGCCGTATATTCATGTAGTTCCAATGATGACACGGCAGAGCCATCTATCCGCAGCTGTTATTAAGTTTGTTGAGTTGCATATCTATTTGTGTAGTGTAGTCATTGGCACTAGATGCTGTGACAGACAGACAGACACAATTGTTTTTTTTTCGAATTTTCAAAAAGGTGCGTCGCATCAAATCAGTCGCGAGTCACTATACTAAATTTGTGTGTTTTTTTTTTCTGTGCAACAATATTTCTTATTTAGTGCCAAAATAATAAATAAAAACTGTATTTTTGGCAAGTCAAAAAATCATACATTTTAAAAATTACGTTTTATTTTACTACTAAGTTTCAGAAGGGTTTGGCTTATCTCTTTTAATTGTTGCTGTGAAGGGACGGCATTTTACCATTTTGCCCAGGGCGCCGAAACTGCCAGTATCGGCCCTGCATGCGAATAGAGTTTCTTGAGCCTCGGCTTTTTAATAAATTGAAAACGCTCTAGAGAGTGCCGGAAGTTGAAGAATAAAGGAGCCTATTAATATACGGTCGCGGTTGGCTGCAATTAAATAATGATAATTTTTATTTACAAGCATAATATAAAAAGGTAGGTACAATAAAAAAAATTATAAGTTGACTAGGCTGGAGAGACATCCCATTTGTCATATTTCCTTAAATATACGCTGTATGTTAGGCAACCAGGTAGACCCGTGATGCACTGTAACAAAACGGGATTTGAGCATAAATGGTATTTTTGCCATTTATAAGTTTTTAAAGATTTTTAATTAAATATTGTTTTTGTCATCAACAAGCATTAATTATATGCAAGACTAGGTTAAGATTAAGTAAAATTTATGGCAACTCGGCGACTTGTTTTTAGGCATATTTTCAGGTTCGCCGTATTTTAATAAAAGTTGTATTCGGCTAATATGTCCTTTGAGCCACTAACATCAAAATAATTCATATTTTGTAGCTGGAAACAAATTAGCTAAACTATTTTCAACTTTTAAGAAACACACTGTAAGATTTAAACTTTACCGAATTTCTAAATCCACGCATCTTTGAATTGCGGTGGTATTTTGTCTCTTTGTCTTTCTCGCCAATGCGAGAGAGCTTAAGATTCAGACCACGGCAACCAAGAGTGTCTGTAGAGCAGAGTGGTGGAAGAAATCCGTTAAAGAGAGCTTAGATTTAGACCAATCAGCTAGCGGCAAACTGAGAATGTCTAGAGAGCGGGGTACTGAAACTTTCGAAAGTCGGATTTTACTTTACTCTTTAGTTCGCCTTTGCTTGTATCGTTACGCTTCCGTTCACACTTCTTAAGGGGGGTTTTATTTTAACTGGGGAAATTTATCAATTATTTTAACTTTGTATAAGCTATTATTTTTATTATTCATAATTATTTTAGTCTTTTCTTTTGGAGTTTATTGATTTTAAAGTCATTAATTATTACTGTTTCCAGTGTTTTGAAATAATGTGTTTAACTGTTTTATGGTTTTTTTAACAACAAAATACAAACCATTCGTTGCCCTAAAATCGGCATTTTTAATTAATAACATATCCCAAACCTAAACAGTAATATTAAGTAAATTAAACAGTTGATTGAATAGTTTCACTCATTCAATCAACGTTTAAGATGTTGATAAATATATATATTTACAACAAATATATAAAAGGCTTATAAAGCCTAAAAGTTTAAGAAGTGTAAATATTTGAATACAAAAGTTTAATAGTAGTAAAAAGTCGATATTCAACTAATAAATATAAGAAGTGAAAGTGTGAAGCTGCAAGAAGAAAATTGCAAAGGTATGTATGATTATCCTACATTAGTTATACATTTGAGAAAAACGTTTATAGCATACTTTTCCTCCAAGAACCGTCAAATTCCCTTTCGAGATCGTGTAAATTTAATAACCTATAGTAACATTTAATGTTTTTATAATTTATATAAGTTGTAGCCTAAGTTGGTAGCTTACAACATTTAAGCCTTGGCCACTTGAGGTGACAGTACCACTGTCACCTACTAGGCCCCTGTTACAGCACTTGTACTAGAGCGATAGTGATTGTTTTTAAAAACGTCCCATATAAATAGTTCAGGCCCGACGGGGTCCAATACTACGTTTAATGATAGAAGCAACACACTTTGTATGGATAGACAAGACTCGCCCGAACATATTACGAAAGCGAACCACCCCCCAACCCTGGCAGGGGGGTTGTTTCTTGCCCTTAAACATGCTTTTTGACTGTTTTTTGCTAATAACTCGAAAACGGTCAACTTTTCTAAGAATATTCTAAAAAATCATTTTGCAAGCGGATAAAATTCCTTTTTTAAACATGTACCTTAGTACCCTCTAGAGGCAGTGGTGCACGTTCCATAGGTCTACGAAAAAAGGGGAAAACACATTGTTTTTTTCAAAAAAGTTTTTTTATTCAAAAACCGATTGTAGACAGTTAAATATTTAACAAGTTAGACATAGACTCCCTCTAAATGTTTTTTCGAAATTTTTTATTACTTGGTATATCAAATTTGACCATTTTTGGATCGTTGAGGAGGGAGTGATGTACATCGTTGGAACGGAAATTTCTTCGGCTTTAAAAATAAGTTTTAAAACCAAACATGTATGACAGTCAAATTTAAGGACCACCTCCACTTTAAAGAAGGTTAACTAGAGAAACTCAGTATTAAGTTATTACTAACCAAAAATAATTTTTTACTCACTCTTATTATTATTTACTGAGTTACAAAAAATAATATTTAACATTTTTGTTTGATTTAAAGATTTCTACAAACACATTTATTTTTATTTCAAGTCGGCTATTTAAAAAAATGTGTCCAGCTTAATAAGTATTTAACTGTATACAATGGGCTTTTAACCAAAAATATTTTTTTGAGAAAAAAATAGTGTTAAGGATAAAAAATTAAAAAAAACACAAAAAAATATATTTTAAAAATGTTTCCCTTTTATTGTACGCCAATGGAATATGCACTACTGCCGTCACAGGGTTACAACGTTGAAAAGGAAATTGTATCCGCCTTGAAAAATGATCTCGTGAAGATTTTTGGAAAAGTTGACTGTTTTCGAGTTATTAGCAAAAAACAACTATTAAAAAGCTCGTTTAAGGGGGGTACCACCGCCCTGCCAGGGTTCGGGGAGTGGTTCCCGTTCGTAAGATGTTCGGGCGAGTCTTATGTCTTATGAAAAGACATTCAAATTTCTTGACAGAAACTTGCTCAGGCTGTCCTCCAGTACCCTCTTGCTGATCTGATTGTCCGATAGGAGCTAAATTTCCAGTATATAGAGGGCTCTATCCACAAAATTTGGTATTTTTATTCAACATGTAAAGGTAAAATTTATTTCTATATTTATTTTATTTTTTTTTATTTAAATTAGTACAGACAGACGGTTTCCATTTAAATTTAAATTTATCTGTTAGTATTTTTCAATCGTTTTTTTCCATATAAATACGCTTTCCAAGACCAATTCGTATCAAAAGGGATCATTATAAGACTCTTGTTATTTCTTAAGTTTTCTTTTGTGATTACTTGTCTGAAAATCCTTATTGCTTTTTTGATATCATTTGTCACTTTCGATTATTTCTTTTTTTATTTGTCTGTACCTCAGAGCAAACGTATCCCTATTAAGTTACAAATAAAACAATAATTTTACAGAACAAAAATAAAGTTTCTGTCTAAAATAGATTGGAATTTAATACTGTTAATAAATTGCTATCTTAATCTTTTTATCCCTATATAACACTGGTCTGCAAAAAAAAATTCTTGAGCCCTGGAATTATTTTCGCTGATTCTTATGTAAGACGACGCCCTGAGTTCAAATGTAGCTTCCGTTTTCTTCTACCACCCACCATTTTTGAGGGAGCAGCCTTTTTACTTATTTTGATCATTCTTCGATAATAATTATATTATCGACAAAAATTTAAATTTTTACGTATAAGAGAGTTATTTTAGTTTCAAACAATAGTAAATACATGGGCGCACCCCGGGGGGCCTTGGGGCCCGACCCCGCCAAGCCTTAGATTTTTGACATTTATTCCACATATTTCATAAAAAACACAAAAAATAGCTTAAAATTCGACATCATCAGGCTATAGAGGCGTCGAGCCACCCAAGACATATTCCTGAGTGCGCCACTACCCTCTCGTTTTAAAAACCAGCAGTACACCGCCAACATGCTTGCATTTCACCTCCCTGAAAACCTATTTCCAACTTAGCGCTGTCTTGATGAAACCGTTCCTCGTATTCATCCGAGACTGCTCCTAAATTTTCAGGAAAAAAGTCCAGATGCGAGTGAAGGAAGTGCACTTTAAGGGACATGTTACATCCCATGACCTTTTACGCTAAGAGCAATTCCTCGACATGAGCGACATAATCATCACTTTTATGGTTACCCAAAAAGTTCTTACACACCTTTTGGAATGCAAACCAAGCTCGTTTTTCTTTTTGATTTAGGTGTTCAATAAACGTCGAATCTTGAAAAAGTTGTCTAATCTGGGGCCCCACAAAAACACCTTCCTTAATTTTAGCATCACTAAGACGAGGAAATTTATCTTTCCAAAATATGAATGCGTCGCCTGTTTTGTCCAGTGCTTTTACAAACTCTTTGATCAATCCAAGTTTGATGTGCAAAAGCGGCAAGTGAATATTATCTTGCGGGACTAATAAGGATCGGTGGCGACATTTTTCGGACCGGGAGTAAATCTTTCTCGCAAAGGCCAGTTCCGTACAATGTAATGTTTGTCCCGTGCTCGGCTGTCCCATTCACAAATAAAGCAACAATATTTTATTTTTTTATTATAGTTTCTGCATGAGCGTATATAAGGGGTGAGGGGGGCTTGGGGGCGAAAGCCCCCCCCAAGAATCTAAAAATAGATTATGTTAAAACTATTTATTTTCCTACTTTTTAATATGTTAATAAATAAAAGTGGAAAAAATTTGCAAGCCCTTCCAAGGCGATTTTTTGTATACGCAAGTGGTTTCTGTATACACTTTTATATACTAATATGTTGCTTTATACTTTGCTGTAACGTTTATTACCTTTACCGTTCAGCTCCGTCCAGGTCTGGGATCCATATGTGAGTAAAGGAAGGACACATTGGTTACACACTTTCGTTTTGAGGTACTGCGGATATTTTTTAATATGTAGCTTAATTTACCGAATGCTGCCTAGACCAATCTTACTCGTCTCTCTTTTAAAACAATTTCTAGGGCCTGGGGTTTAGGGGATATTGTATCACCCTGTTTGACACCTCTTTTTATGCGGATTGGCTGGGTTCCTTCGTTGATTTTGACTGATGTTTTTGCTTCGCTTATATATTGGATATTAAGTCTGTGTATATATTCGGCTATTAATAAAGGATGCTTTCACTGCCCAGTGTTCAATGCTATCGAAAGCTTTTTCAAGGTCTATAAACGCAATATATAGGAGAATGTAGTATTCGTTGGCTCGTTCTATTAGGATTTTCATGGTTAATAGGTGGTCAACTGTACTAAAACCTTTAATAAAGCCTGCTTGTTCTTTTTATTGATATCCGTCAAATTTTGTTGTTTGTCTATTTGTTAATATTTTCGTGAAACGCTTTTAAATTACATTGAGGAGTGTTATAGGTAGATGGTTTTTAAGGTCTGCTCGGATATTTTTTCTTTTAGTATTTTATTTAGGAGAATCTGGAGGGTATTAACTACAGCTTTATCACCGTACTTTAGCATTTCTGTCGTTACTCCGTCTTTTCCAGATAATTTGTGATTTTTCATTTTCTTTAATGCTCTCTTTACTTCCGCTTTTATTTGCTTATTTCAATTACTACAATTCTGTATAGAATAGCTGTGTGATATTTCAATGGCGGATCTAGGAACTTTATGAGGGGGGGGATATCATAATAAAATATTGTATTAAACTGTTTTGCACAGTGACTAGAAGGTGTATTCTATGTGTAAAAACTTAATATAGTTTGAGATTTAGGGGGGGGGGGCGGATTTTCCCTTTTTCCCCTCCCGTAGATTCGCGCCTGGATATTTATAATATTAACGTTGGTTTTTATACCGTTCATATCCTTTATTTTAATTATTTCATATCTACCTAGAGTCTTGACATTTAATATTTCTGTTATTTTCTATAACTCTCTGAACTTTTATTTCTTAGTTCTTTCTTTTATTTTCTTTGATCATTTTTCTTAAAGTTTTATTTATTTCTGTGTATTCTATCGATTTTATTTTTTCTTCGTTTTCCAGGTTCCGCCTTTATTCCATCAGTCTCTTTATCTCTTTTGATGAACTCTATATATTACTATCAGTAAAAAGAACGCAAAATTTGAATAAAATTTGATGTGAGAACCCAGCGTAATATTGTGGTAAAATATGCTAGGTATATTAATTGTAAAAGCCGAAAATTTTAATTATAAACTTAAAAACGAGCTTTGTTATCGTCAGTTAAATGATATTTAGATTAAACTTAACTAAACCAAAACTAAACCCATTAATAACCAAAGTCTGTTAAGAAAAATTAAAACTTAAAGTAGGTGCTTATCATAAAACGCAAAATAATAGATAAGATATTGGTAGATATGTTTTTAAAAACCATTTACGTCTTTACCAATAATTACTCACTTAAAAAAGCTGGTTTTACAAGATGGCATCTTTATCATATGACTGAATTCTTCAAGTTACTGTAGATATGATATTTGCTCAAAAAACTTCTTAAAAATTTAAAAAGCTTATCCTTTTTGCACGTGTTTTGAGAAAATAAAATATAGAAACTTTTCATTTTCTGTTTTATTTCACGATATTTTTAGATGAAAACTGTTCGCCCTCGTTTCGCCAAGTTAACCCAATGGCTCCTTGCTGTGTCGCAGAATAGTAAAAAATGTAAAAAAACTGTTTAAATGAAAATGCAAAGCAAGTAACTTTAAAAGCGACGAACGCCGCTCCGCGCCGGCGGAAATGGGACAATTCGCCGCCGCCGGGCCCCGTCATCGCCGACCTGGTTTTAGTTTGCAATTTTGTTTAATTTGTATGGTAAATATTTTTTTTGTAAAAATATTTTTCGAAAAACAATTTTTTGCTTCTTTTTCAAACAGTAGTTTTTCAAAAACCTATTTTTTAAAAGAGCATTTTTGATCAAACGACATAATTTGGAAGGCGCATAAATTTTTTGGGGGTAAAAATCATCCCACATAGCACAATCACGTGTTTAACACGTAAAAAAGGCGTGAGAAAAAAAACGTAGATTTTAAAAGCTGCTAGAAAAAAACGTTTATTTCATATATGAAAACAAGCTTAATAGGTCATTCATTAACGTTATAAAAAATAACGTTGCTAAAAACTGCGTTTTAATAGCGCCATTATCAAATTAAAACAGCAATATTTTTACGCTAGTTTCACGTGATTTTTATCAACGTTAAAAACACATTAGATTCACGCCTTTTCTACACGAATTTTAAAACGCGAATTGCATTGCTTTTCTACCGTATATTTTTGAGATTTTAGTAGCAACAGCGCCACCTATTGTCGGGATTTTTCACTTTGACGAAATCTATCAGGCAGTGCTTTGGCCTCTAAACTCCATAAACCTATTAAGGAACTGATCCCTGATCCACGATCACGACGCATTTGTTATTAACCTGATAAAGACACATTAATATTCTGTGAAAGTGTTTACTGTTCATAAATCTTCTTTAGCTTTAAAAAAAACATAATGTATATAGATAGATACATAGATATTTTGTCTTGCCTTGAACGCCATCTTTAAAATTGTCTTGAAGTGTTGTAGTCTTAAACTAGTGAACTTTTATAACTTCCTTTCGCGTCTCTTTTAAGTTAAAAAAATGTTATTAAAAAAACGTGACCAAAAATACACAGAAAGTTAGTAGGTTTGAGAAGTCTTAATCTAGTGGCGTTTTAGAACATGTTGTAGAGGACTTTTCAAGTGTGAGTTTGGTACATGAAAATAACGAGGGTAAAAAACAAGTTATATATACAGCACCAGAAACTTCAGCAAAAAGTACATTTTTATAGCTTGATTGATAACAGAATAAATATTCCATGGTATGCGGTTGTTTTCAAGTAAAAAAAAACTTTGTTATTTTTGTTCACGTTAATTTAACGTTGATGTGATTTTTGTGCTATGTGGGATGGATTCTACCACAATATTTCCGGCGCGCGGCGCACGTTTTTTTAATCTCAATATGTATATAAAATATTTCTATAACCCCAAATACGTTGTAGCAAAAATATGTGGCATACCCATTTATTCTCAGACGCGATGCTTGAAGCCAGGACCCCTATTTAATTCTTAATATTCCTTTTTCGGGTAGACAGGATTTCGGTTACTACGCATGCGTTAGTTTTGGTGGTTTTGGAATATACTCCGTTACGTCATTACATTATTTGACATTCGTCAAATGTTTAGGGTTATGTCTATTATTTTTTTCTAAAAACTAGTTGATTGGGTGAACATTTATCAAATTGTGGATTAAAATTGTAGTTTTTGTAAAACTAACTGTGCAGATTTATTGTGAACACCATTAAGAATGTTTAATGGCATTTATAAACCACTCTTAACTTTATTAACAAATTATAAAGAAAAATACAAGAAGTTACCTATGGAATGTCACTCCCTTACTTATCCCGGACATTTTTCCACAAACCGCTCATGTCTTACGTGAATTATTTCCCATTTTTCACAGAAAAAAAACGACAAATGCAAAACACCGCAAAATGTCAAGATGGCCTCCACCCATACAACAATTATTATTTTGTTCCTCTTTTTTTTATTTAAACACGATTTCATTTCTTTCTATTCTGACAGATATAGAGCACGCCACAAAAGAGGGACCCAAGAATGCATTTTGAGTTATTCTGAAGCATATGGGATAAAATGAAGTTGAAAACTTGTCTAAACATAGACATATTGTCCAAACCTTGGTCAGAGTCTCATCTAGGTAAATTAGATATGTTAGACAACCAGTTTTCAGCATCGTATAACTTTTTATATTACTTGCACTAAAATTTTGGTTATCTTTTAGGATTTTTAGGCCCGGTCTATGTGGCCCTAAAGATTTTATTTGTAATCGAAGTTCATATCTCAACTTATTAAAATTTGCACAGTTAATTATACAATCGACGGTATTTATTTCCATTTTGAAAATAAAAAAAATTATTGTGTGTGTTTAAGACCACACGGCAGAAGTGTAAACTTCAACAAGGCGAAATTAATAATATTGGCCCATAACATATTCTGCAAAGCGGACCGAACCGAACTCTTCTGTGTACTGGCCTTCATAGTCGACTCGAGCCGATTTCACCCGAATGAGCGTTACATAGCCGAGCCTGACGGCTCAGTTCAATTCACTGCCCACAAAAATTGCTAAACGCGCCTAAAGTTTACACTTCAAAAACAAAAACAATGGACACGCGATCGGCAAGGCTTTTAACTACTGACCCTGACGTACCCCAAATCAAAACAAACTCATACGTCTTCACTAAGGATAAAACCGGCAACACGAAGGAAGAGTAATGAACGGTTTGGCACGATAAATATGGCCGACGTCAACTAAAACAAACATTCCTTCCGCCCCCGCGCGAGAACAGCTACCTATACACCGCTGAAAAACGGGAGAAATTAAAATCTTGTCTCGCGCGGTGTTTCCGGCTTGTAATTATTTACGCTAAGAAATTTTACCCAGTTTCCCACAGACTAAAAAAAGAACTAGACATGTCGTAAGGAAAGATTTAACTTTTTTTAAATAAATCAATTAAAAATACTAGTTGTTGTCTAATTTTGGAAGGGCACTGCACCGTTTCCCTCCCTGTAGCATCCGCCACTGCTAATTACCTATTTTCTTAATTTTTAACCTATTAAATTTTCACTAGATTATCGTATCTCTATTAGTCCTGACTGAGAGAGATGTAAATTCCCATTCTCACCCATTTCACGAATTCATACACTAGTGTAAAATAGCATTTGCTATGAGAAATTTCTGTTTAAGTAAAATTCTGTACGTTACAATCAGTATACTGAACTTCTTATATAATGGCCGGGTGGTAAAAACAATTTCCCGTCTGTCATGTTCGACTCGGCGGAAAAATGAGTAGTTGTAAAAAAGTGTTAATGTTGCGTCGATAAATGGAAAAAGAAAAATATAGAAAAATGCTTTTCTTTCTAGAAAAGAAAATAATATAAGTTTCAATAATGACTCTGCACTACATTTTTCAAAAAAATATCGTCAAGCATGAATAAATAGTTTTTCTTTGATCTTTGTAGCTATTGACTTTGTGTAAAAAAGGCACAACTTTTAAAGCGAATAGCAGAAACTTTTATATAATAAAAAAGAAACTAGCTTACCGAAAACTTTTATTATTTCAGCGAGAATTAAAATCACATTGGTTTTAGTTTTGGACCGAACAGTATTGCTATCAGTGGCGCACCCAGAAATATATCTTGGGGGCCCGAGGTCTGGGGGGGTGCGAAGCCTCATGATGTCCTGTTTTATCTTTTTATTCATGAAGTATGTTGAAAATACCTAAAAAAATCTTAGCTTTGGGGAGCCCTGAGCCCCCCCCTTCCCCACTTGGTGCGCCCATGAAGGCAAGTGATATTATTTAATACACAATTGTTTATGAATAAAATTATTGGTGTTGTTAAGCATGACATGAGTGAAATTTAGAGGGTAAAAATATTTTGCCACATTTATCTGTAAAAACGCTTTTTTTAAATAGAACACTTAATCATACTATAGTTCATCCATCAATAAAACTTCAATTTTGCCATAAAAAATGCTAATTGCCCTCATCCCCCTTAATCCCCCTAGGTACGACCCTGACGGCAACCCTCACTCTTAGCGTGCCTTGTGCGGTGAGAACAGGTGCAACGATACCGAGTTTTGCTCAAAGTATTAGTCTTTGGGCATTCCTGAAAACTTATTTATTAAAAACAACTAAGAAAGATTATTTTTTGGATGTAAATCCTTTCTGTTTGGTTTTTTTAACGGAAGTAAAATACTGCTTAATAAATAATCTGAGTCGCCATTTGTAGAAACCGGCCATTGGAGCAATTAGCTGTTTAAATGTGTATTGGTGGTTTTCGGACTGCCTCATCAATGTTCATTACTCGTGCGGTTGTAGCAGAGCATATGCCATAATCGTTACTAAATGTTTCAACCAAACATTAAGGTTACAATTTTGGACCCTATATGTATTTTAATCATGTACTTATATAGATGTAATACTGAAGTGTACTAAAACCATTAATGGAAAATGACTGCTATGCTACAAGCGTGCCGCAATGCGTAAACCCATTCTTTAATGTGGTCATTGTTTACTGCTGTACAGACTGTAACATTTTCGATGGGTTTATTAAAGATATCGATTTTCTGATTGCATTGATTTCTTACCACCTCTTTTTTTGAGCTCTTAAAAATGGTGTATCAGATTTTTACTATACCCCGTGGTTTCGGTAATACAGCGAGTTTTTAAAAAAATTGCATTTTTATTATGTCTTTTTATCTGGCTTATTTTGCAAGATATTTTTATTCTGAAAAAACCTTTTTAGAGCAAAATAATGACGTTGTCAATTTTATAAAATATTGTTTAGTTTTTGACATATAGTATTTATCATTAAAAAAATTAAATACGGACATGGATTTTTTTATTACTATTTTGATTAGTTCCATGCTATTATTAAATAAAATTATAAAACTTTAATATTTTTTTGATTTAAGATTAAAAGAACTATTTAATATTTAAAAAAAAAAATTAGTCCGAACCTGGAATTTTCTAACGTAATTATAAATTAAAATTTTAGTATCAATCAATGCATAAACGGACATCCAGTACAGTGATGATTGGAAAATAGCATTCATATTCTCAATACATAAAAAAGGAAATAAGCTGGATTGCAACAATTACAGAAGAATTTTAGTAACCAGTACTCTAAGTAGATTGTACAGTAGGATTCTTAGAGATCTAATAGAGAATGATTTTCATGAACAAAAAGAAATAGAAGAGCAAAGTGAGTTTTGTAAAGGAAGATCTTGTAGTAATAATGTGGACCTTTATTGTGCGCAGGCGCAGTAGCGCGCTCCCATGCTGTTATCTAAATAATAAAAACCAATCACAAGAAAACAACAACAACTTTCTAACCTATAAGGCTTCTATCACAGAATCACATATTATCATAATTTGGTGGGTTTGATACGCGATACAGTTGGTTTTGAGTGGACGGCTCTCTAACGGTAAAGGTAATCCTTACTTGGCTCCAATTAGCGCTTGTCGTTACATTCGATAAAAGAACTCTAATAAAGATAACAGCATGCAATAGCACTGGGGCGCCTGCGCAGTGTAAAGGTAAGAGCAACAGGCTTGCAAAAGGCCTGACTAAAAACACCCTATTATTTTTAAAGGCTCTTTCCCGCAGTACAGATCTATAAGTACGTGATTTGTTTCATTTGTTTCGAGGGCATCATTTTGTAATAATTATTATTATCAAGGCTTCTATTCAAGGTTCCAAAACTGCGTAATCAGAACAAATACCACCCTCAGAACCATTTTGTGTAACTTCAGGAGTAAGATAAAGTGTGTCCTGAGAAACAGTATTTTTAATTGATTTATTTAAAAAAAAAATCCTGTACGGCATGTCTAGTTCTTTTTCTTAGTCTGTGGTTAACAAAAGGCGATTAATTGGGTAAACTTTTTTAGCGTAAATAATTACAAGCCGGCAGCACCGCGCGGGACAAATTTCAATTTCAACCGTTTTTCAGTGGTTTATGGGTGGCTGTCCTCGCGCGGGGGCGGGGGGGATGTTTGTTTTAGTTAATGTCGGCCATATTCATCGTGCGAAAACGTTCGTTTCCCTTCCTACGTGATGCCGGTCCTATCCTTAGTGAAGACGTATGAGTTTGTTTTGATTTAGGGTGGGTCAGTAGTTAAAAGCCTTGCCGGTCGCATGTCCATTGTTTGTTTTTGTTTGTTTTCAAAATGGAAATAAATACCGTCGATTATATTATTAACTGTGCAAATTTAAATACGTTGACTTATGAACTTTGATTACAAATAAAATCTTTAGGGCCACATAGACCGGACCTAAAAATTAACTAAAATTTTAGTGCAAGTAATAAAAAATTATACGATGCTGAAAACTGGTTGTGCGCTTGTTCGTCTTATTATGAACAGTCTACGAAGTGATTCTGCTTAGGTTGCAAAGGGAATGTGTGATATCAAGCACTTAAGTGAAAAGTTAAAGACACAAAGTAAGTGCTTCTTATTTAAATAACAACATAGAATTTTCTGTGCTAGGCAAGATTGATATTAGGAGCCAATTGAATAGTGCCTATAGGCAAAACATTACCGAACATAATGAAAATGTGGCAAAAAATAGACATATACTTAGTAGGTTAATAGACTGTTTGAAATTCTGTGGGATTTTTGAGGTTGCTCTACGGGGCCATGATGAGTCTGAACTGGTGCTAATCTGAGCACTTTGCGCATGTAAAAGAAGGGCGAATAGACTTTATCCATAAACAAATAAACCAAAAATTAACCAATTAGCTGCTTGTTTGTAAAATGCTAATATAAAATTGTTTAGGTAAGTTTTTTTATCTCCTTTTCCATGCAATATAAATTTCTGCCCACCAATTTATAACGTCACCAGCCGCCACTGAATTAATCTGGTGATGTTCATCAATTAAGGGCCAGTTTACCTAACCTTTGATCTCTGCGAAAATTTATTCAGAGGTCAACTCCTTGACCCCTTAACTAGAAGGCGAGTTAGTTTAACCCATGCACCACTGAAGAACCGGCCCTTTGGTTTGCGTCTTTAGGTTGACCTGGGCACTCGGGTAAGATTCGTTAAGGGCCGGTTTCTCAATAAAGGGTTACCCCATGGGTTAGGGTTAACCCTGGGTTAAAATGTTGAGTTCTCTCATATTTTTCCGTGGGTAGCTTGAACGCTACTGACTTAAGAAAACTCCTTTTTACCCGATTAGCCACGAAACTTGTTTGATTTTTTAAATTCACAGGTACTAAATTTCACCTTTGTTAGTATTATTTGGCTTAAAAATTCCTCTGACTGACGCTCACGTGTCTGATGGCGGGTAAAAACGCAATAAGCGTTGATCTGTTTCTTTTTATTTGTAATCGATCTTTTCATTGATTGATATGTATAGCAGTTTATTTTCGCCTGCTCTTGTTATCACGAATCACTCTTAGTGCATAACAGTTTGAAGCAATTTTACTTTGAAGGTTTGCAATATGCTTATCGAACTTTGAACATCGATCGATTGTTTGACCTAAAAATCTGTTTATTTCTGGATTTGATCAAACTTAATTTTCTGGTGTAATATCACCTCGTATTTGACCCTGTGTTAACCTTAAAGTGGTTGGTGCACTAATAGGGAAGACTGATTTTAAAAAAAAATAATATGAGTTTTCACTTGCATCACAGCATATCCTTATTGCCAAAAAGCTGAGACTCCGTGTTCATAAATTTTGTCACGTAATGGTTTCAATTAGCAAAGAGAATCTCATTTATGAAATAATGCACCTGAGCCACGCTATAAAGCAAACTATAAGTCATTTGCGAAGAAAATTTCGTAACATAGGGAATTTTAGATACGTATATAGCTAAAGATTTATTAGTACTGCATTCAATAAAAAATATTAACCACTGAAAGTGGATACGGATATTTGGAATCCAGTGGCGGCTGCCACAGGGAGGGCAACGGGGCAGTGCCCTCCTAAAACTAGACAACAACCAGTATTTTTAATTGATTTATTTAAAAAATGTTAAATCTTTCTTTACGACATGTCTAGTTGTTTTTTTTAGTCTGTGGTTAACTGGGTAAACTTTTTTAGCGTAAATAATTACAAGCCGGCAGCACCGCGCGGTGGACAAGATTTCAATTTGACCCGTTTTTCAGCGGTGTATGGGTGGCTATTGTCGCGCGGGGGCGGGAGGAATGTTTGTTATAGTTAAAGTCGGCCACATTCATCGTGCCCAACCGTTCGTTGCCCTCCTTAGTGAAGACGTATGAGTTTGTTTTGATTTGGGGTATGCCAGGGTCAGTTAGTTAGTCCATTGTTTGTTTTTTTTTGTTTTCAAAATGGAAATAAATACCGTCGATTATATAATTAAATGTAAAAATTTAAATACGTTGACATATGAACTTCGATTACTTATAAAATATTTAGGGCCACATAGACCTAAAAATCCTAAAAATTAACCAAAATTTTAGTGTTGGTAATAAAAAATTATACGATGCTAAAAACGGGTTGTGCGGTTGTGAAAAACGAAATGCTTATTTTTTCTTTATTTGTCTTATTATGAACAATCCAGGAAGTGATCCTTCTTGGGTGGCAAAGAGAATGTGTAATATCATGCATTTTAGTGAAAAGTAAGTGCTACTTATTTAAATAATCACATAGAATTTTTTATGCTAAACAAGACTGATATTAGGTGCCAATTAATTAATAGTGCCCATAGGCAAAATATTACCGAACATAATGAAAATGTGGCATAAAATAGACATATACTTAGTAGGTTAATAGACGGTTTAAAATTCTGTAGGCTTTTTGAGGTTGCTCTACAGGGCCACGATTAGTCTGAAACTGGTGCTAATCCGAGCACTTTGGGCATGTAAAAGAAAAGCAAACAGACTTTATCTATAAACAAATAAACTAAAAACTACACCAAGTAGCTGCTTGTTTGCAAAATGCTAAAATAAAATTGTTTAGTTAAGTCTTTTTATCTCTCTCTCCATGCAATATAAATTTCTGCGCCCCCAATTCATAATGTCACTAGCCGCCACTGTTGCCTACGGGGCTGGGTGACAATCGTACGGGTGACAAAATATAGCTTTACAACACCTAACCCGTGCGTATCTCATGCAGCGAAACGCAGTGACGTAAAGAGCTGTCAAAAGACCTGACCAATAAGAATACAGCATTTCCCTGTTACACTAACGACTACGTGTTGCAAAGTATTTACCGACTTTAACACCAGTATTTACTAAAGGGTCTACAGTGCTAAGTGCTCCTAGGTTTAAAAGTCCACATTTTGGTTGAAGGTTTAACCTATTTTTCCCGTGAATGCAATAGCTTTTAATATTTATATACATTTTTCATAAATACCTTGCGATATGGGTCATCTTTTTTCGTTGTAACAATGACATTATTTTTACATAAAGGTTACAAATAAATAAAAATATTAAAATATTTTGGTTTAAAAATGGTAGCCATATTTAAACCTCCAAACGTCACTAGGAAATGTCGAATAAAAACGGTGTAGGTCAGTGTCAGCTGTCCGCTATATGTTACATGTTAATTTTTTAGCGGCGATTAAACCGATGGTCGATTATTTTGGTGAATGTGTATTTGAAAAGGGATTTTAATATATCTTGTGCTTTTTACAGTACAGCGAAACCTCCCATAAGCGGACACTCACGGTTCCGTCGATTTTGTCCGCTTATTGGAGGTGTCCGCTTAAGAGAGGGAACTGCGAAATTTTGATATATATTTATTAACAATTTCCGCTGCCTGATATTTTCCGACATTAAATTTTTCGGCGATCTTTCGTGCTGGTGTATGTTCCTTCCATGAAACGTTAACAACTTCCATTTTTCCACATAAAATAAGAAGTTTTTGACTAGGCGCCATTTCAAAGAGATCTATTATTACCCAACTGAACAATAAACATAGCAGTCCCGCTGAATCAAATAATGTTGTAAATACGACAGATGTATTTCGTCTCCGCATTTAAACGGAAAGAGGTAATTCCCCGGCTGCAGAGTGCCTTGTTGCCAACATACTACATAATATTTATGTTCATGTCGTGCAGCGCTCCGTCCTGTTTTCAGAGGTTCGCGTCCGGTTAAGGGAGGTTTCAGAATTTTTTAACCAAAAAAAATTGTCCGCGTCCGTTTATTAGAGTGTCCGGTTATAGGAGGGAATTTTACATGTAAAGACATAGGCAAAAGCTTGGTTCCAACAAATTTGTCCGCCTAAAGGGAGTGTCCGCTTAATAGAGGTGTCCGCAAGGAGAGGTTTCACTGTATTTAAATATTGATACGTATTTAATACGGTATGCATCTACAGATATAGTTTTAAGGTACTTATGTATTATTTAGCTTTGAATTTTTTTGTATATAAGTTTTTTTGTTAATCATGGATTGTTTCTATTGTTTTTCGAACTTTAAACCACCCCTCAGGGGTGGTACTACAATTTGAGACTATTTTTAACAAGAATCCTACGACTGCACGGACTAAATTTCCAAAAAATGACATTTCGTAACAAAATTTTTATGTAGTTTTTCTTTATTTCTAAAGTTAATTTGAATTTATATGAGATGAAACTCATTGAGAAATACTTACTATCATATTGCACATTAGGGTGAACCAAATCTTTGCAGTTATTTGACCTGTGAGTATTAAAAAAATACACCTAAACCGGTCGGTATCAAGTATATAGACTTGATACTTAAACCCGGTCTACATATCTACGTGTCAAATGACTACACGGCCGTGCGAATTCATTCGCTTGTGCTTGCCGAATCTTTGTTTATATACACCACTTATTCATCATATTTTTGATTGGTCGAAAGCAGTCACATGGTTCTAATTTTTGTTCATTAGATTATTGTTTTGTGTGCAAAATCTCATTTTCAGCCTGTTGTTGTGTGTATAAAATCGTTAAAGTTGTTTAAAAAATAAAGCAACATCTCAGAATCTTATAAATTTTCATCAGTAGGGTGCTCCAGGGCTTTTATAATTTGTTAGAGAATGTAAAGGACAGTCTTTTTGCTTAATATAAATCTTTTCGAAGAGATTAAATCTTGGTCAAATTATTTGAGGCCTTTTAAGGTATTTATTCAAGTTATAAAAGGTTTCGTTCCCATATCTCAGTCCCTTGAAAACTTCAATTTCCAAAGATTATTATAGAAGAAAAAAATTGGTAACAATAAAAGAAATATGAAAAAGTATATGTCTTTTTTTTTATAGGTTATACCGCAAGGGTCAAATTGCTAAACCCGCCCTCTCAACGCAGCGCCGTAACTAGGGTGATTGGCACGGTAGATAGAATAGACCGGTGTTCGGATCTTATATATATATATGTCGAATTTTTCACGTCACTGGTGGTCCAGCTGATTTTTGTAAACAAAAGTTAGATATGATATGAACAACGGAACTACTAATATTTTTTGAATATTTTGAAAACTAAGGCAATTTTCCCACTGTTTTCTGGTTCATCCTTATAAAATATAATTTTCTAGACACTTATTGTCGTTATTTTTTTTAGCCCGCTTTATTTGTTATTACACAAAACTGAAACTACAAGTCAAACTGAATTTGATCGTTTAATATCAAAGGTGAACCGAGGACTTGGGAAGTAAACAAAGATGTAAGTCAGCGGATTAGTTTCGAAGCTGAAACGAACATATTATTTTCTTCGAATTTTAATTTTTGTGTAAAGAGAAATGAAGCGCGCTAAAAAAAATAACGACTGGTATGTCTGAAAAATATGATTTTATAAGAATATACCAAAAAATAGTAGGAAAATTGCCTTAGTTTTTAAAAAATTCAAAAAATATTAGTTGTTCATATTATATCTGTGAACCTTTGTTTACAAAAATCAGCTGGACCACCAGTGTCGTGAAAATTCGACAGATATTTATAGGATCCGAACACCGGTCTATTCTATCCACCGTGCGTGATTGGCGCCCAATGCAATTTTATAGTTTGGCGCCCTCCCTCTATAAAAGATGACTCAGGAGGCGCCTGAACCGAACCGAACCGAACCGCCTTCTGGCGATGATGCCCTGTGCAGGGGCACCGGTTACACCCCCTTATCTACGGCACTGCTCAACAGTGGATCAATTTAACTCAAGGCGACACCAAGAGTTAGAGCTAACCCGAGGTGGTGAAACGTTTAAATTCGAGTTGTAATTAACCCCTTGATGACTCGCTAATGAAAAATTGGCACTTAGTGTATTTTTAAATACCTACAGGTCAAATAACTGTTGGTTAACAGTAAGGTGCAAAAGCATAGTAAGCATTTCTTAGTGAGTTTGATCTTATAATTCAATTTTTTTGGAAATCTAATCCGTGCAGTCATAGTCATAGGATTCCCGTAAAAAATATTCTCAAATTGTAGTACCACTGCTGAGGAGTGGTTTAAAATTCAAAAAGCTATAGAATTTTATATAATTGTATAGCAAAATTTTCAAAGCTAAATAATACATAAATAACTCAAACTAGCCCTGTAGAGGCATCATCGGCATCGTATTAAATACTTATCAATATTTAAATATTGTAAAAAGTGCAAGATATATTAGAATCCTTTTTTGTCACACATCATGAAAAACATTGCATACTTGTCAAAATAATTAACATATAAAATATAGGGGACAGCTATAGTTGATGTTCTATTTAAGTGGCACCGCGTCATAGCTATGGTAAACCAAATTCTGCGGCAAAATCTAAGTAAAGAAGCCTTAAAAAATTAGTGTTTCACTTTGTACATGCAGTGTGCCGCTCGGGGCTTAATGTTCGAAGGATAAAACACTACGACCATTTAAAGGAGAGATCAAATAGGTACTTACCTGATAAATAAAGATCCGAAACATAAAAGAGGATCCAAAATTATTTGCAAATATTGATTTAGCTGCAAAGACGGTAATTTGTTTTGTGAAAAGCTCCGTCATAATTTGTTTGACATACAGTCAAAATAACAACGAATAGAAAACGTCAAAGCCCTGCCAAATCAATAATATGTTGGTAACAACCAGATAATAGTATATATGTTCCTTTCTAATGAAATCGTTTAGAAGAAGACATCAATAAAAAGCAAGTAAAATAGTAAGCTAATGACTAATTAGTGCAGTGCCTCATTTTGGGAATCAATATCAATAAAAAAATTAAAGGAAGTGTGTGTCACTGTATGTACCCCTCTACTCCCTTCCCGCCCATCAAGGTTTTGATGACGCGGTGTCACTTTAATACAACATCAACTATAACACTAACAACAACTAAGAAAGTTTTTATTGAACATCTAGTGATTTTAAGTTTTGTATGTATATAATATTACTGCTACAATAAAAAGTTATGGCTTATGTTGCAAGGTTTTTATAAACATATAACACAAAATTCCTTTTTACCAAATAGCCACAAAAATTTTTAAATTCACGGGTACTAAATTTCACGTTTGTTAGTATTATTTGGCTTAAAAATTCCGCTGACTGACGCTCACGTGTCTGATAGCGGGTAAAAACGCAATAAGTGTTGATCTGGCCTGAAAAGCAGACGAGCAGTCGTAGGTCACGGATTAGTTTGTTTCTTTTTATTTGTAATGGATCTTTTCAATAATCGATATGTATAGCAATTTATTTTCACCTGCTCTGGTTTTGGTTTCTCTCGTATCTCGGTAGATGGCGCTTCTTGTGAGAGTTTTCTCACTATTTACATAGGATTAGGGACAAAACCATCTAATTAACTTCGCAAGAGTGTCACATTGACCAAGCAGTGTTCTGAGGAGTCCCACAAGGATGAAACATTTAACTGTCAACACTTATTAGGTGTCCATTAGATCTTGGACCCCCGTGAAGTTAAGCTTTCAAGCTACCCACGGAAAAATATGAGAAAAACAAAAACTCCTTTTTACGCAATTAGCCACGAAACTTGTTTGATTTTTAAATTCACGGGTACTAAATTTCACGTTCATATTAAGCTTGTTATAAAAAAATAGGTACACAGACACAGACTATATTATTTATGATTCTGTACAAACGAGATAGTTAAAGAGACACAGATTCAATTATATCAGTGTGAGTCAGAGTTGTAAAGAAACGAAAAGGGGTGATAAATGGCCTATTTTAAGATCAAAGGCGTGAGCGCCTCAGGGCACGCCCCCCCCCAATTCTTTATTTTTTTAGATGTTTTCCAACATGTTTCGTAAAATATGCATAAAATACGGCATTATGGGGTCTCTGCCCCCCCCAAAACTTATTCCTGGGTGCGCTACTGCCAAACGTGTATATGAACCTATCTTCATATACATGAACCGAACCGCAAAGCCTTAGTTTCCGTGCTGCTAGGTGTTTTAAATTTTTTTTAGCTTTTTTTCTCTCTCTCTCTGCTGTTTTTGAGATATTTAGTAAATTTGACAAATAGATTAAGCAAAAAGTTTACATATCTACAGAAAACCAACTGCTTCCAAAAATCCATAGAGTAATATTTTCTCAGGGGTTCTATCTTTTTTTATCCCATGAACTTTTTCGCGGTTCGTTACTGGTGAATCCAAAATACCAAATGAGTTCTTTGTTCTATGCACCTTCTTCTTCTAGAGTGTGCAACCACTCCAGACAAACTTAAAGCTTTGTAGTATTCAGTTTTTCTTAATTCTCTCACATGTTCTTTTGGAAATGTAAACTAAAATTATGCCTTATTTTTTATATTTATTTATACAATATATATTGTGTAAAATATTGTATTCACAATCTGGTATAAATAAATATGTTATATTATTACCTAGATAGTCTGATCTTAACATATATTATATTAGATTTGTAAAGAGAGACTTCAATTAAATTAGACTTGTATAAACGAAGCTGTTGGCAAATCCCACATTTTAACCTGCATATCTCTATTCTACACCTCTCTCCTATCTTTTTAGAGTTTTGTCAGTGACGCACCCAGGAATATGTCGTGGGAGGGCCCGAGGCCTCTCATGGTCTTGTATGTTATGCCATTTTTTCTTTTTTTTCATGAAATATGTAAAAAATATTTAAAAAATCTTAGGCTTGGGGGGGCATTCCCCGAGCATGGTTTTCTTACCAATCTATATAGTCTTCCAAAACTCACTCTCTTTTTCCAAGAGTAGTAAATAAGTTACAAGACTGGAAAAGTAGAAGTAAACCAATCCAGGTTTGGAACGGTACAGTATATTAGTACATAGCAACAACGCCAACAAGTCGTGTGTGGTTTGTGTTTGATATTGCTTAGCACATATTTCAGCCTTCCAATTCACTCCTAGGCAAAAACAACTAACTTAGAGCCATGACTAAAAATAATTTAAAAAAAATATAACAAAAAGTGTGACTATACCAAACCTATTTCGCTTTAGTATTGCAACCTTACTCTGGTCATTTACTCTTTTCTCAAAGAAAATAGCGGAGGAGACACTGGGTTAAAAAATGGTACGAAAACTTTTTGTTCGGTTCACCCATTAGTCCAGTCGTATTGCAAACTATGTTTTGTTCTCGTTTTCAAAAAATTGGTTAGGTAATTCATTTATAACCTGTAGCTGCATGGAAGAGGCAATATTTTTAATTGATATATCTATCTACGAATTATGTTCTCAATGTATACTTTTGCAATTTCATCAAGCCACTTTCCCAAATAATATCGCGCGGGCAACACACATTTTTGATTAATGGTGCCTGGCATAGGTTCTGGATGAAATATTTCTTTACACGGAAATTACTTTGCGTTCACAGTAGTATCAATTATCATTTAGGAAAGTAAAGTACATAATATAAGTAAGTAATTAATATTTTGTAAATTTTTGAGAAGGATAATCTTTTTCTACGTGGTGTTTAGCGCATTAGATGTCTACGTTACAGAAACAAACAGGTGAATGATCAGTATAAAAAAATCTATTTTCATTTAAACCTGCCCCAATTTTCCCTACACACCTTCATTAGTCCTTTAGACTTTCATTTTTAGCTAAGGGGATATCCTAACAAGAGACTCTTATCAATTTTAGAGATATACGTAGAAATGTCGCCACTTTATTTTTTGCGAGTTACCGCACCATCAATTGGCTAACCACTCCACTCCAGCGAGGCAACCTAAAACAAAAAATAGTAAAGCCGGCTGCTCTGGCCAAAAATTTATCGTTATTCCGGGCCCAGCTAGACATTCCTTTGGGGCAACATATGGCTCAACAGGATAAGCTTATTTACCCGTCAGCTATTTATAAAGTTCACGCTTGTTGATTTTTGATAAAATAAGTAAAGGATAACGAACACAGGTACCGATAAAAATCGTGAGTGTTTACGATGTTACTGCCCCTTAACTGTTTTTGGACCTTTTAATCAAAGCTTTCCATGAGTAGATTCGTGTAACAATGTCTCTACTTTGTCTAATGTAAGTCACCTCCACCACCAATGGGCCGACCACTTCATCCAACAAAGAAAAAAAATAAGAGATGGCAGAGCCGGACACTCCGGCCTGAAATTTATCGTTATTCCAGGCCCAGCAAGACAATCCTTTGGGGCAAATATGGCTCAACGGCATAAGTTTATTTGACTCTGTAACGAAATAGCGCGTATCAAAATAGCGCTTATCAAAACAGCGCGTGTTCAGAAAAGCGCATGTTCAAAATAGCGCGTGTTCAAAATAGCGCGTATCAAAATAGCGTGTATCAAAATAGCGCGTATCAAAATAGCGCGTGTTCATAATAGCGCGTGTTCAAAATAGCGCGTGTTTAAAATCGCATTGTATCAAAATAGCGCGTGATCAAAATAGCGCGTATCAAAATAGCGCGTGTACAAAATAGCGCGTCCCATATATGCTTATGTATATTCACCTAAACAGTTTGAGCAAGGTCAGATAAGTTATACTTACTTAACCGTTAAATAAACCGATGGCTTGCTATACTTAACACAATTCATATTGTTCGACTAAGGGGTCTGCTTCTAACATATTTTTTCAAAAAAAAAACTTCCATGGCTTCTTTTTCGCGATCCTAGAGGGTGTGTAACCAAACCGAACCGAACCGAACCCAAACATTTTTTTCAGTAACTCCGCGACCTTTTTCCACCAAAAAAAATGTCCCCAAGTCACAGGTTAGAATAGAAACCTACCAAAATAAGGATCGGGAAGCTAATTTAGGGAAATAATTTTTTGAAAAAATGTTTCGGTTTGGTGCGGTTCATTTCAGTTCGGTGCGGTTTGGATCGGTTCGGTTCGGTTTGGTTACACCCTTTAGGATCCCGGGAAGAAAATCAGGAAAGTTTTTTTTTTTTTAATATGTTAGAAAGAGATCCCTTACTCAAACTATTTTATAACAGCGACATTTGTAATGGCGATTGTTCAAAACGCGGTATTTTTAGACGCGCTATTTTAAGACGCGCTATCATGAACACACGCTATTTTAAACACGTGCTATTTTGATACCCGCTATTTTGAACACGCGCTATTTTGATACGCGCTATTTTAAACACACGCCATTTTGATACGCGCTGTTTTGATACGCGCTATATTGATACGCGCTATTTTGAACACGCGTCATTATGATACACGCTATTTTGATCACGCGCCGTTATGATACGCGCTATTTTGAACACGCGCTCAAATGAGCGCGCTATTTTGAGACGCGCTATTTTGATATGCGCTATTTCGTTACAGAGCCGTTTATTTACCCAAAAACTATTTAAATATAACTTTCTTGACCTTTAAGAAAATAAGGACTAAGGGATAACGAGCATAGGTTGCACATGACGACTTTATTTTTTACGGTTATGATATTTTTTACGGTTATGCGCACTCGAGAGATCCCTATCACGCTCGAGAAGCGGCAAGTGCGCGGAAATGTTGGTGTATGTTGGTTTTGAAACGGTTCAGGTTGTAATCTGCAGGGAAAACTGTCGCAGGGAGTCCATTCCACAGCGATGCTGTTCTCCAGAGATATGAATTCTGATATAATGAGGTACTTGGTGCCTCTATTTTGACAGCAAATTGATGTTTACCGTCTGTTTGACGTGTTCGCCTAGTAGGTACTACTCCCGCGGGGATCATAAGTGCCAACCCTTCAGAGCATTTTCCGTGATAATACCTGAAAAGAGAGATAGATCACCCACAGTTCTTCGATGTTCGAGACTATCCAAGCTACGGGTTTTTTGCGCGTTAAACTGTACCAGGTTTTTGTTGCCCCAGTCCTCAATAATGAACCAGGTCGTTATTTATTTGCGATATTTGAGTTTTCAGTCATTCCATATATTGACGATCTATTTACTACAAATAAGAAAAGTAAAACAAAAATAGTAGCGCTGGCTGCTCCGGTCAAAAATTTATCGTTATTCCGGGCCCAGCTAGACATTCCTTTGGGGCCACATATGGCTCGACGAGATAAGCTTATTTACCCGTCAACCAATGGCGTATTTAGAAAAAAAGCTTTGGGGGGGGGCTGAGACAGTTTTGTTTTAGTTATATACTTTGCTTAATTTAAAAATTGTAGGTTTTTACGATGTTACTGCCCTTTAACTGCTGTTGGACCTTTTAATCAGCTCTTTTATAAATAGCTTCACCACAAATTGGCCAACCACTCCATTCCACACAGAAAAAGTTTTAAAAAAGTAGGTTGTAGAGCCGGTCAAAAATTTATCGTTATTCCGGGCCCAGCTATACATTTTTTTGAGGCAACATATGGCTCAACGGGATAGGCTTCTTTACCCGTCAACTATTTATGAAGTTCACGCTTTTTGATTTTTGATACAACACAGGTAGCGTAGGTGACTTAGTTTAATTGAAAAAGGTGTTTACAATGTTACTGCCCTTTGACTGTTTTTGGACCTTTTAATCAGAGCTTTCCATGAATTGATTCGTGTAAAAATGTCTCCGCTTTGTCTAATGTGGGTCACCTACGCCACCAATTCGCCGACTACTTCATTCCACACAGAAAAAGTTTAAAAAATAATAGATAGTAGAGCCTGCCACTACGGCCTGAAATTTATTGTTATTCCAGGCCCAGCAAGATAATCCTTTGTGGTAACATATGGCTCAACGGCATAAGTTTATTTACTCGGAAACTATTTAAATAAAGTTTACGCTTCTTGATTTTTGAGAAAATAAGGACTAAGGGATAACGAGCATAGGTCGCACATGACTTTGCTTTGTTTCAAATTTATAGATGATTGCGACGTTAATGCTTTTTGACTGCTTTTAGACGTTTTAATCAGAGCCTTTTATGAAAGCGCTGCATAAATATTTCAGCACATTTTTTAAGTCATGTAAGTCATTCCATATATTGACCACCTATTTACTACAAAGAAGAAAAGTACAACAAAAATAGTAGAGCTGGCTCCGCCGGTCAAAAAGTTATCGTTGTTTCGAGCCCTCTAGACATTCTTTTGGGGCAACATATGGCTCAACGGGATAGCTTATTTACCCGTCAAATATTTATAAAGTTTACGTTTGTTGATTTTTGATAAAATTAGTAAAGGTTAACGAACACAGGTAGCGTACGTGACTTAGTTTAATTTATAAATCGTGGGTGTTTACTATGTTATAAGTTTTGGACTCTATAATCAAAGCTTTCCATGAATAGAGGAGTGTAAAAATGTCTCTACATCATCTTATGTGAATCACCTCTACCACGAATTGGCCAACCACTTCATTCCACAGAGAAGTGACGGTATAATTTAAAAATCGTAGGTGTTTACGATGTAACTGCCTTTTGACTGCTTTTGGACCTTTTAATCAGAGCTTTTCATAAATAGATTCGTGTAAAAATGTCTCCACATTATCTAATGTGAGTCACCTTCACCACCAATTGTGCAAACACTTCATTCCACAGAGAAAAAGTTTTAAAAAATAGGTAGTAGAGCGGGCGGCTTCGGCCTGAAATTTATCATTATTCCAGGCCCACTAGACAATCACTTGAAGCAACATATGGCTCAACGGCATAAGTTTATTTACCCGGAAACTATTTAACTAAAATTTACGCTTCTTGATTTTTGAGAAAATAAGGACTAAGGGATAACGAGCATAGGTCGCACATGACTTTGCTTTATTTCAAATTTCCTATAGACGATTGCGACGTTAATGCTTTTTGACTGCTTTTAGATGTTTTAATCAGAGTCTCTTATGAAAGCACTGCATAAATATTTTAGCACTTTACTTTAAAAATTGTAGGTGTTTACGATGTTACTGCCCTTTGACTGCTTTTGGATCTTTTAATCAGAGCTTTCCATGAATAGAATAGTGTAAAAATGTCTACACATTGTCTTATACAAGTAACTTCACCACAAATTGGCCAACCACTCCATTCCACACAGAAAAAGTCAAAATAGGTAGTAAAATCGTTATTCCGGACCCAACTATACACTCTTTAGGAGCAAAATATGGCGTAACGGGATAAGATTATTTACCTATTAATTATTTCTAAAGTTTACCCTTATTAATTTTTGATAAAATAAGTAAGCGATAACGAACACAGGTAGCGTACGTGACTTGGTTTACTTTGAAAATTGTAAGTTTTACGATGCTACTGTCCTTTGACTGCTTTTGAACCATTTAATCAGAGCTTTCCATGAATAGATTCGTGTAAAAGTGTCTCCACTTTGGCTGATGTGAGTCACCTCCAACACCAATTGTCCGACCACTTCATTCTACAGAGAAAAAGTAAAACAAAAAATAGTATAGTCGGCCGCTTCAGTCTGAAATTTATCATTATTCCGGGCCCAGCTAGACATTACTTTGGGGGCAACATATAGCTCAATGGCATAAATTTATTTACACGAAACTTTACGCTTCTTGATTTTTGAGAAAATAAGGTAAAACCCGGTTCCCACCTACGACTTTCCCGTGCGTGGCCGCACACGCGTCACATGACTCTTATAACATTTTATATTAAGATCATGTGACGCGTGAGCGGGTACCAGAGAGAAAGTTGTAGGTGGGAACCGGAGGCAAATTCTCGTACTATATGTTTCGAAACAGTGTGGTTCAATAATTACGTCATAATCACCAATTTATTCATTCATATCTATATTTTTGAATTTATGTGCGTTATACGATGAAATACCGTTCACAGAGGTGTAAATTTTGAATTTATTGACAATATTTTAGTAAAAATTAAATAAAATTAAGTGTCTCAATTAAAAAAACAAAATTTAACCATTGATTTTTTAATATTGATTTTTCAGCTAAACGTCAAAAAATGACACAATACCTCAAAACTTTTCCATTTATTTAATTTATATGCAAATCTTTAAGGCCCTTATGTTTTAATTTTTCTTTGACTACGAAATAATACAATTTCTTAAAAATCGATCTTTTATTTCTGACAAAAGTTTGCATTTATTATTTAATTTAAAATAAAACTAACTAAAAACCGATAACAAAGCATTGAATTAAATAAGCAAATGTTCAAAAATTCCACCGTTGTTATTCATGCAAATTCTGCATCGATGAATTAGAAACATGCTTGCGTCCTGAACCATTTGTTCAGGAATTTCTTCTATGGCTTGAACAACAGCTGCCTCAAGTTCTTCTATCGTATTATGAGTAGTAGAATAAACTTTATACTTTAAGTATCCTCAAATACAAAAAACAAGAGGCGTAAGGTCTCTTGCTGGAACCACATGTTCGCTACATCTTGAAGAGGCAAATTTTCTAAAATTTGCTCAATGTAATTTTGTAGAATTTCTAGATATCGAGATGCCGTCAAATTATTACGAAAAATGTTAAATAGTATGTGTCCTTTTATGACTCCTAGCCATACAATCAAACCATACCTAACTTGATGGTGCACTTCACGATTTAAGAACGGATTTTCATCGGCCCAGTACACGTAGTTATGTCTGTTAAACACCCCGCAGTTTGTAAACCTGCTTTCATCGGACCACAGAACCTTAAGCGGAAATTAAGGGTTTTCTTGCGATTTTTGTATGAACCAATTGCAAAACAAGGTTCTTCTTTCTAAGTCACCATCTCGGTTGACTAATATGTGTTAAATATGAATGATATTTAAATTTTTTAGGAATTCTTTGTGCAGTTGATTTGGGTACATTATTTTCCAGTTCACGAAGGGAGATGCGAGGATTGTCAACGACACTTTGTAAAACCAGAGCTTCTATATTTTTATTAGGTTGTCGATCACGATATAGTTTTTTAAAGGAACCTAATTCAATTAAATTGTTTCTAAGTATTCTGAAGATTGACAAACCTGGTTGTCGTAGTTCTGGATATCTCTGAAAGTACATATCTCGAGCTCTTCCAGCATTCTTATTAGACAAAATATAACATTCATACATTTCAACTTTCTCCCAATTTGGAAACACATTAAATTTGATTGATAATGTGACTCAAAATTTTTTTAAAGTAATTTATAGACTTTAAAACTCCAAGAGATTAATCAAATAAATGACAAAGTTTTAACAGATAGCTACGTAGGTATGATTACAAACGCAAATACGGCCGTTGTTTCACAGCCAACCAAAAAAAAACCAGTGTTCTAAATAAATTTACATTTTTCGTCATTCAAAGATAGGCTTATTATACATGGTTAAAAAGCTCTTGTAATGCTCTATATATTAACGTATAAATTCAATATGGCGGTCATAAGAAATAACAAAGTTGTCTATAGTTTCAAAAAAACTAGAAGGCCTAGAAAAGATTTGTCAACGTCATTCGATTGGCTGTAGTTGCTTATATAAAACTATTAAATTTCATAAAATTTGTTTGCAAGATGGCGGAAATATTTCAATTTTTCAAAAAACACAATTTTTAGGTTTGTGCTCGATATTTTAGTAACTCCTGTAGATATCTTTAATATTGCTTTAATTTTCTGCTAAAACTACTGGCTATGGAGGATTATCGGTACCCTAAAATCTGCTTTAAACGACAATCAGAACTCTCCCATATGAGCGCTAGACTCAACTGGGCACTACAGATGAGGAGTGAATTTATTGAACTTGGCTTCGAAGAAGTATGGAACGGTATGAACTTATGTGAGCTAAGACGACTTAAGCCACAAATACTTGAAAAATACCGAAAAAAAGCTTTTGAATCAGATTGTTCTATTGCCATGGCTTCAGGTTACACTAACTTCTTTACGTTCTTTACTTTTTCTCCATATCCTGCTAAATACCTTACACTTAATTTGCCGCTCTTCATAGTGAGACTCATAGCCCAGTTGAGACTAAGCAACAAATTTTTTATGAAATTCAATGTAAAGGGCATAACCTACAGCATAAACTCTAATGAAGACTGCACGGTATGCAATCTGCATGTAAACGAATCAATTTTCCATGTTCTTTTCGAGTGCACAATGTATCGATGCTACCGGGCAAGTTGTCTTAGAGATTTAAACCATTTTGTTGACTTTGCTGACCGCCTGGGTTCACGTGACGCCAAGTCTTTAGCTTACACTCTTATTGGCATTTTAACGACACGGCACTACTTAATGTTTGGAGATTAGTACTATGCAATGCATTTATTCAAATTCCAATCTACAACATACTTTAGTGTAAACATTTATAAAACTTTTTTTCTTGTTAGTTTGTTTTTTATTAAGATAGTTATTTAGACAGCTATTATTATTATTAATTTTTAGGTTTATCTTCACTTGTTCCATTTATTTTTTATACACATTAGTTTGTTCGGAACCTCTTATTATAGAAAAAATGTATTTTTCTTAGAAACAATAAATTGAATTGAATTGAATCTTTAATATTGATACAGCACTTGATTGGGCTTAGAATAGCGCAACTTTTTTCTTATTTAAACAAACTCGTATCTCTTACCATTTCCGAAATCCCCATGTAGTTGCTTTTATCTGGGACACCGTGTATATACTACGCCACTGTAATAAGCCGTGTCTACATTCTGCTACCGCGAATCAATGTTGTTCATTGATAAGTTCATCTGAGTGGAAATAAAACAGATAAACAGAAATAGCTTTGCGTCCCTCTGCCTTTGGAAGCTGTCGATGTTCATCCAATCGAAAGCACATATAGAATATTATAGACTCCCCCTTTTGACACTAGCTTTTGAAAAAAAAAACAGACTTTAATAAATAAAAAGGTTTTGGACAGATATTAACTTTGTCACATTCACCAAAGTCCATATTACTATATAGTTGAGTGGCTTATGTTCAAAAATCTTGTCCTGTGGGATAGTTATTTTTTAAAACCACACAAATTTTAAGCTCGATTTTAAGTCACCGGGTAATATGGGTTTCAATCGACGATATAGATAGAGTTAGAGAGTAGTGGTTAAAGTAGTGGTTAATAATACCATCAATAGGTTTTTACGGGGTTAAGAACCAGACGATCTTGGATTTAACTCAACTGTTTTTTTGTGCACCTTCGCCCGCACGAATATAAGCTGTATTCATAGACAGCTGTGCTTAATTTATGTAAGAGAGAAGTAGAAGAGAGAAAAATATATTTTGGGCGGTATCTTGAAATATTTTTCGCCATTTTATACCCGTATTCTGAGATGTGTCCATTTTTGCCACAAATGTAGTGGTGGAGAGGCACCTCTGTTCGTGAAATGGGAAGGCAATTGCCAATGAAAACACAAGACATTTTTCGAGATGATCAGTTTCGAAAAATGGAGTTTTGTGAAACCCTAATTATTGAAAAAACGAATTAGGATCAAAATTTTATTTTTACTAGGTTTTACAGATGAATGTTCGTTTTCAATTCATGGCCGTCACAATCCCTTCGTTTAATTCGTTTAAGTTTAAAATAAACATTTGCATACTGCAGAACGGATCCAGTATCCTCAAAAACTTAATGAGTGGAATTGGATTTTGGGTGACAATATCATTGGTCCTTTTTTCATCAATGGTAATTACGAGGGAGAAATTATTTAGCTCTGTTGCAGGACCATATTATTCCTGCGATTCGACAGGTGCCAAAAGTTGATTTTAACCAAATGTGGTATATGCAAAATGGTTGCTCAGCTCATGACACTTTGCCTGGAGAGTGTTTTTAAATGAAACGTTTAGAAGGCGGCGTATTACAAGCAGGCAAGGCACTATTACCTGGCCTTCGAGATATATTTATCCAGCTGGCCTCCAAGATCATCAGATTTGGCACCCAATGATTCTTTTTATGGAGCTTTGATAAAAGCCAAATTTATTCGCATGACCATTTAAGAGATTGGATGAACTTCGGGCAAAAATAATCACCACCCTACAATCAATGACACCTGAAATGCTAAGTAATGTCCAAATTAAATTGTACGAGGGTGGATCAAATATAAACAAGCCTTATAAACTTACTAACGGAAAAGTCATTTAAGATAAACGTGGCCATTATAATTTTAGAGTAGGGATATTCAGACGCATGTAGGCGGATGGTAATGCCGCAATACTCATTTGGCCAGGAGCAATTGTAATGAGCGAGAAGAAAGTACACAGCAATGTTGCGCAAAGAATAATCATTAAATTTCTTACACGCGAAAACGTAAAATCTGTTGAAATTCGATGCAGATTGCGGGCACAGTTCGGAAATACGACGCTTTCGTGGGTACCTGTAAAAACTTGGTGCAAAGAAATTAACGGCCGTCAGCCTGTTGACAACGTGAGTCACCCACGTCATCCGCGTACCATCATTTCTGCAGGCAAAGTTTTAGCGACCGTTTTTTGGGACTGGAGAGGAGTTTTGTTGGTCGATATTTTGCACGAACGAATAACAATAAACGCGGCTTACTACTGCAACCTACTCGACCAGGTAAAGCTTGATTATCGTCAAAAAAATGAGCACACCCCATCCAAGACGTGTTGCTCCTGCATGTCAACGCTACACCTTATACGGCAGCTTTAACACAGGTCAAAATCAATGAAATGCACTGGACTGTGCTGGAATACCCTCCACAAAGTCCAGATTTGTCACCTTGCGATTTTTATATGTTTGGCCCACTCAATAAGCCTTTTTCCTCGAGGTTACTAGTCACTCATTTAAGTTACTCGAAATGACGTCACGGTTACTCGGAGTAACCGCTGTATGACGTCAGACAGTCAGCTGTGGATGACATTTCCAATTGTTTGTTTTCGTTTTTACCAGGAGCTTCCGAAATGCAAAAAATAATTCATTGTTTCCACCAATGCATGCCTACCCCGATTCAAAAAACGTATCACGGGACATGGATTTATACCAGTTTTAAATGCAGCGTTACCTGATGCGTTTTTTGAATCGGGGTGGAAACAGGGTGCTCCTTTGGTATTCTGTGGTAAGGCCGCAGTACCACAGAACACCAAATGCAGTACATTTTAAGACTAGTTGCAGTTGAATTGATATAGGACCAACTTCAAGGGATGTGCTTCATTTTCTACCGTTACCAAACATAATTCGTTGGTAATATATATATTAAAATCATTGAGTTGTATAACGCCCTGTAGGGTATAGAAGTCAATGATTAAAATCAAACATTTTGAAAAAAAAACAAAACAAAACGATCTTAACCTCAAAATATTTCAGCAACCACGTCTGCTAGGCTGGTTACACTGTGTGGTTACTCGTGACGTCATAGTTAGTGTTACTCAGCGAAGAAAAACAGAAAACGAGTAACCAGGTTACCTGGTAACTTGTAGTTACTGCGAGGAAAAACGCTTAATGATTCACTGGGAGGCAAGCAATTTTAGACCAATGAAGAAATGGAGGCATTCGTGCGCAACTGGTTAGATACCCGCCCAGCTTTCTTTTATGAAAACGGGATTAGGAAACTGTCAAACCGTTGGGAAAAGTGTATTAACAGAGAAGGGGGATGTGTAGAAAAGTAGAAAAAATTTCTGTTTTGTGTCATGTTTCAAAAGAACTAGTTTATAAACAAAGGCTTGTTTATATTTGAATCACCCTCGTATAAAAGGTTCGGATACTGTTTAGCATAGAGCGGTGGTATTTTTGAGGTTTTCTGCCAGAAAACTATATGCGATCTATAGATGCGTTATCATTATTTGAGTAAAACAATTTAATCATATCCAGTTTTTCTTTTGCAGAAAAAACCATCTTTAACCGCACTTAAAACTAAATTTGACAAGTTGACAAAACAATAGCATCACTTTTTTTGTCAAGGCGATTGTCTTTTTCATGGCTGCCTTGAGGTTTAAAAGAGTATCAATTTAACAGTTTTTAACGCATATTCATTCTTTAAATCAAGGTGAAAAGTTGTATAAAAACCTAAAATAATATACAGGGTGTTCCATTTTAAAAAAACATCGACCCGTCAAATTGGGATATTTACAGGGTGTCCGAGCTAAAAGGTAACAGACGTGTTTTTGGGTATTTTTCGTAAGAATTTGAAGAAACGCTCGGACACGTCAATTTTGTTTGCGAGGGGGACACTTTTTCGCTATCTTGAAATTTTTGTAGCACGCACCATATTCAAGGGGTATGCTTTACCCCTATATTTTAAATATGGAAAGTGGGTCTAGTGATACCTCGTTTTGAAGGCCTCTTGAATATCTTTACAACAGTGTAAAAAATTTAAAAATATGTCTATTAGTTTTTGAGATAATTGCCTTCAAACTTTCAAATTTAACATGGACTGAAAATAAAAATATTATGAGAATTTTATATTTTTCGGATTTAATTTTTTATTTTATGATTCCATGTAAAATTTGAAAATTTAAAAGCAAATATCTCAAAAACCAATCTATGGATTTTTGAAATTTTTACACTTTTGTAAAGATATTCAAGAGAACTTCAAAACAAGGTATCACTAGACCCACTTTCCCTATTAAAAAAATATAGGGGTAAAATATACCCCTCAAACCCACATAACACAAAAATCACATCAACGTTAAATTAACGTAAACAAAAAAACAAAGTTTTTTTTTACTTGAAAACAACTTCATAGCATGTAATATTTATTTTGTTAAATCTACATGCTTGAAGATAACATAAAAACAAGGAGAAATCAAGCTATAAAAATGTACTTTTTACTGAAGTTTCTGGTGCTGTGTATATAACGTGTTTTTTACCCTCATTATTTTTATGTACCAAATTCACACTTGAAAAGTCCTCCACAACATGTTCTAAAACGCCACTAGATTAAGACTTCTCAAACCTACTAACTTTCTGCGTCTTTTTTGGTCACGATTTTTTAATAAAAAAATTTTAACTTAAAAGAAACGCGAAGAGAAGTTATAAAAGTTCAATAGTTTAAGACTACAACACTTCAAGACAATTTTAAAGATGGCGCTCAGGGCAAGACAAAATATCTATTTATCTATCTATGTACATTATGTTTTTTTTAAAAGCTAAACAAGATTTTTTAACAGTAAACACTTGTACAGAATATTAATCTCTTTATCACGTTAATAATAGATGCGTCGTGATCGTGAAGGATCAGGGATCAGTTTCTTAACAAATTTTGGGAGTTTAGAGGCCAAAGCACTGCCTGATAGATTTCTTTAAAGTGAAAAATCCCGACAATAGGTGGCGCTGCTGCTAGTGAAATCTCAAAAAAAAATCGGTAAAAGTTGCGTTTAAAAATTCGTGTAGAAAAGGCGTGAATCTAATGTGATTTTAACGTAAAAACATTGCTGTTTTAATTTGATAATGGCGTTATTACAACGCAGTTTTTAGCAACGTTATTTTTTATAACGTTAATGAATGACCTATTAAGCTTGTTTTCATATATGAATTAAACGTTTTTTTCTAGCAGCTTTTAAAATCAACGTTTTTTTTCTCACGCCTTTTTTACATGTTAAACACGTGATTGTGCTATGTGGGAAGATGGTGCGTGTTTTTCAAAATAGCCAAAAAGTATCCCCCTCGCAAACAAAATCGACGTTTTCGAGCGTTTCTCCAAATTCGCACAAAAAATACCCAAAAACACCTCTGTTACCTTTTAGTTGGGACAACCTGCATAATTTTTCTTACAGAAAGATTCTTAAACTTCGTAAAAAATTATGAAACTTTTGTATTAATCATATCTCTATTCAAATAAACGTTTTAGATATGGTGTAAAAATATAGGGGAAAGCGCTGTACAATCTATGCATATTTTATCTGGTGTTAAGCTGTAACTAGATACAGCTAAAGAGGAGCTGTGGAATGAAAACACACTGGTTTTCGGATGGCTGATTAAATATCGATTTGCTTAGCGTTCTGCACAGGTGTTTTGATCACGTTACATGTGCCATTAATTAACACGGATATAAAGAACCTAATAGTGTGGGCCGTAATGTGGCCAGTAAAAAGAAAATGCAACTAGATATAGTCGAACTTCGATAACTTGAACAACCGTGTGTCCAGAGCTGTCACAAGTACAATATGAAAGTATTTTAAGTACAAATACCAAGTACATCAAGATTTTTAAAAGTACTTGAAGCACTAAGTACATTTTATTTTCAAATGTACTTCAAGTACCCAGTACATTATATAAAATAGGTACTTGATTTTCCCCAAGTCTTTTACTTAAAGTATAATAGAAGTACTTAAAGTACAATAGAAGTATTGCAGGTACTTAATTACTTCAAGTACTTTAAATAAGTCAGAAAATGCCAGAAATATCAGAAATATCAAAAAATTTCAAAAAATTAAAAAAACTGTCAAAGACAGTCAAAAATATTAAAAAAATGTCACACAAAAATGTTTACAAATTTTTCAACCTGAAAGGTTTTATTTTTAAAATATTATTATATATAAATATGTATTACTTATATACCGAAATTGCATTTATTTATTTTTTATTAACTCGTTATTTTACATACAAATGCCATAGAAAGGTAATGGAAAGAGATAATTTTATTAAATAAAAAGCTGCAAAAATAGGGGTGTCACAGTTACTCCGACCTCCGAGGTAAATGGGACCTACTCCAAAAGAAAAAAAATTTAAAACATATTAAGTTTTCGGTCTCAAATTGCATACGGTTTTGAGACTTACAAAAAAATCTTGTAAAACTGGGATGCACGTACCCTACTACTACTATGTCGGTTTAGAACGTTTTTCTACGTTGTCCGACGCCTATTCTCCACCTCCTTCGATCCTGACAATCATCCTCTGTCAAATTTTTTTGACTCATTGATCTTTGGATTGACTGTTGCCATTCTAGTTTAGGACGCCCTCTTTTTCTGCGCCCTATTGGTTGCCATTCTAGGACTTGCTTTGGTAATCTTTCGTCGTTCATCCGTTGTACATGGCCGTACCATATCAGTTGCCTTTTAGTGATGTCATCCGTTATGCTTCCCTCGATTCCCATTCTTTCTTTTACGATCTCATTTCTTATGTGATCTATTCTAGATATTCTCATTGATCTTCTTATTGCATCCATTTCGATACTTTCCATTTTTGTTTTGTATTTTTCTGTTACGCGACAAGTCTCTATTCCATACAACAGCGTGCTTTTGACCATTGTTTCATATATGTTAAATTTCACATTCTTTTTTATCTCTCTGCTCCATAAAATACTGTTAAGACATCCAATAACTTTTTTTGCTTTTACTATTCTTTTTTCCAATTCTTTACAGTCTGTTCCTGTCTTATCAAATGTGACACCCAAGTATACATACTCATTGCATGGAGATATTGTTTGTCTATTTTCTAGTACTAACTCACTGGATTCGTTTCCAATACATAAGTACTGTGTCTTGTCCACGTTCACTGTTAATCCCCCCTTTTGGTATTCTTCTGTTAACTTTCTCATCATATACTCCATGTCTTCTTTATCATTAGCCACAATTACTTGGTCGTCAGCAAACTGTAGTGTGTATATGGTAAATCGGTCGTTAAGTTGTATTCCCATGCCGTGCACTTTACGTTTCCAGTTTTTTAGAGCTACTGCGATATATATTTTAAAACGAGTTGGAGGATACAACATCCCTGTCTTAAGCCTTTTGTTACCAGGAATTCTTTTGAAAGTCGATTTCCAATTTTAATTTTAGATTTTGACCCTTTGTATCGTTCTTTTATCGCTTTTATGTATGTATGATTGATATTAGTTTGCTCTAACACTGTCCATAAATTTTCTACTGGAACGGTATCATATGCTTTTTGTAGGTGCACGTACCCTACCTTGCCTTATTTCTTTTTTGGTGGTGCATTTGGGACACTATTCTTACCGTCAATAATTTCTAAATCACTTATAGAAAGAACTATTTTTATAATAGCCCACAAAACTGCTTAAAAACTTGTTTAAATCAAACTAAATAACTAAGCATAACAAACGTAAATATCCAGGGAATTTTTCGAGGTGTATCTAGACAGACTAAATAAATTTTCGGGTTCTTTAAACCAACCTCCATGAAACGTGGAAATTACGTCTGCTGCAAGGTGAGTAGGTGGATCCCTAAAAACCAAGCTGCAAGTGCAATATATCTGCACTACCGTACGACCGACACCCCTCAATAGATGGTATGACTGCGCCGTAGTAGTTTCTCACACTGAATTTGAATTTCACTTTCCACGAAATAATGAAGGTGCGTGTAAATAATTAAGCCTATAGGCAATATTCTTTGGAGAAGTGTGTACCTAATAAAATGATCTTTTGAGCGATTGATTAAGACGTACCTATCAAGGTTGCTAAAATACCGGAATTCCCTGCCAAGTTGATAAAAAAACCGGACAAGTGGCAACCTTGAGGTTACGACTTGTCTTCGGCACATTAAAGTTATATCTCACCTATATCTACATTGTGCTGCAAAAATATTTTATTGTACTTGAAGTACTTTTATTGTGCATGAATTACTTTTAATGTACTTGAAGTACTTCAAATATACTTGAAGTACTTTACTTGGCAAAATCAAGTACATTTCAAAAGTACAAGTACAAGTACATTGTTAAAAGTACTTCAAGTACCAAGTACAATTACCGGATTGTAAATGTACTTCAAGTACAGTACTTGAAGTACTTGTAAGTATTTAAAGTAAAATTTCAAGTACTGTACTAAAAGTACCTGACAACTCTGCTGGTGTCACGTAAAAATTTTGACTTATCGAGACTTCGACTTTTCAAATAAATAAACAAAAATTTTTGCGGCGTTTTCGTATTTTTTGTTAATCAAAATTTACATGTTTTTTAAGGCAAAATTGGTATATTTGCAATAATTCTGATATAACCAAGTCTATATTAAAAACGTTTACCTTCAATACATGTGAATACATTTATCACAGGTTATCTGAGAGCACGGCAGTGCTTCGCCAAGTTCGCGCGCCGTAACCACCTTTCCTTGAAACATTTCAGACGATATTTAACCTATCTAAAACTCTACTTCGGAATGAGCTACAAATCTCAGACTTTGCACAGTTGTAGATCTTCATGGAGTTAACAACCCCTCCAAGTTTCCAAGTGGAATTCCATAAAGTAGTAAAGTAGTTACGAAACTTCGAAAAACGTCGAAATTGCCAGTCACTCACTCACTCACTCACTCACTCATGTATAGATCATCAATATTCTACTGTACTTCCAGACATGCTACAAAGCTGAAATTTGGCAGACTGATAGAAATTATGACCAGCCCCCTGGAAAAAATCAAAAAACCCCAAAATTCTAATTTACTCCCCTCCCCTATACATATAAAATTATGTAAAAGTAACATTGCCCACTTCCAGAAATGCTAGAGAGTTGAGCTTTGGCAGACTGATGGGAACTATGTTAAAACTATCGGAAAAAATTAAAACACTGCAAAATTATAATTTACTTCCCTGCGCTATAAATGTAAAGTTAAATAAAAGTAATATTGCCCACATCCAGACACGCTAGAGAGCTTTGAAAGACCGATAGTAACTATTATAAAGCTCTAAAAAAAAATTAAAACACCCCAAAATTCTAATTTACTTCCCTCCCCTATAAATGTAAAGTTATGTAAAAGTAACACTGCCCACTTCCAGAAACGCTAGAGAGCTGAACTTTTTAAGACTGAAAGGCACTATGATAAAACTATATGAAAAAATTTAAAAACACCAACATTTTAATTTACTTCCCTCTCCTATAAATGTAAGTTTATATAAAAGTAACATTGCCCACTTCCAGAAACGCTAGAGAGCTGAGCATTGGAAGACTGATATGATAAAACAATAGAACAAAATTAAAAAACACGACAATTTTAATTTATTTCCCTCCCCTATACATGTGAAGTTATGTAAAAGTAACATTGTGCACTTTCAGAAACGCTAGAGAGCTGAGCTTTGGTAGCCTGATAGGAACCATGGAAAAAAATTAAAAAACATCAAAATTTTAAGTAAGGCATTTCAAAAGTTTTGAACAATATTCCGCATATTTTACTACTTTAAAAATTAAATACTATCCAATTCCTTTAAAAAAGAAGTGAAATCATAACAAAAACATTTCATGTAAAAAAAGCCAAGTTTGCGAAAATGGCATTCCGTAAAAAGAATTGAGATAAAAGTAAAGCCAAGTTCTCCAATACAAATTTCAAAATGAAAGGTTCTGACTAGTTTGGAAATTTTTTTCTAAACTTGGCTATTACAGCTGTAATTGACTCTTAGGCACAGTGCTATATTGAACATAAGGAATTTTCAAACTAGTAAGAACCTTTCATTTTGAAATTTGTATTAGAGAACTTGGCTTTACTTTTATCTCAATTCTTTTTACGGAATGCCATTTTCGCGAACTTGGCTTTTTTTACATGAAATGTTTTTGTTATGATTACAGTTTTACAAAAGGAAAAAGCAAGGGGGGAAATTATTCCGTTAACCCTTTCATTATTACCTAAAGGTGCAGATACTTTTTTCTAGAGTGGTAAATAAAAAACGTGAAAACCATTACATGCGTAATAAAATATAATTTAAAATAATGAAAAATAAGACAGTGTATACCTATCACTTTGGAACAAAGCTTTATAAATGAGATTATCTCTGTCAAGACAGTGTTTTTAATACAGGATAAGCACTGGTGACATTTACCCACATACGCTGCGACGCGTGATGTTTTGAATATTAAAACCAGAACAAAAGAAAGACGCTTCTTTTATCAAATAAACATTTATGAAGATGAAAAAGGACTTTTTGGTTTTATGCGTAAAGTTTAAACGAAAAAGCTTACTACGACAAAATATAATCACGTTGGCGGCGGTTCCTCCATAAGTGCACATATGCACGTGCACTCCCAAATTTTAGTTAAAAATACAGGTTGTCCCAAATAGAAGCAACTACATGGGTATTTCGGAAACGGTAAGAGATACGAGTTTGTTTAAATGAGAAAAAAGTTGCGCTATTCTAAGCCCAATCAGGTGCTGTATCAATATTAAAGATAGCTACAGGGGTTACTAAAATATCGAGCAAAAACTAAAAAACATAGAACAAATTTACGAAAAAATAAATTTGGTAGTTTTGTAAAAGCAACTACGACTAATCGAATGACGTTAACAAATTTTTTCTAGTTTTTTTGAAACCATAGCCAACTTTATTATTTCTTATGACCACCATATTGAATTTATACTTCATTAAATAGAGCATTAAATGAGCTTTTCAACCATGTATAATAAGCCTATCTTTGAATGACGGAAAATGTGAATTTATTCTTATTATTATAAACAGTTTCTTAAAAAGTTAGAAAAATTAGCGGTGTAGATAGAAAACAGCATCTGATCTAAGACGCTGCCCTGCGGTACGCCTCTTGTGATGCCAGTAAAGTCCGAAGCACCACTGTTCCCGTATGTCCAGAAACTCAATAAAGAGTTTCACTGCTAGATTGTCAAGTCCAAAATACTTTAACTTGGAAGCCAATATTATGTGATTAAGTTGTCAAAGGCCTTGCTATATAGTCAAGCAGAATTAGACTAGTGTTAAGTTTTTGATCATTCGCAGGTAATATATTATCAGTGACCTTAAGCAGTGCTGAAGTGTGTGTCTTATTATATTTTTTCCCACCGTTTTAGACCATTAATAATCGATATAGGAATATAAAAGAAATTGTGTTCGAATTCGCGAAATTTTTACTTTTAAATTGCATCTTGACTTTATTCTTGATGCTTACCGTATTTGACAGGCGCTCGAATTTATAGTTTTTGTAAATTGGATGCTCCTTATATTATTTAATTAATAGATTAGGCTTGGAATATACTTTCCAAAAATACCCCATGTGTCGCAGTTTTGATAAATAATTTCTGAAATATTAGCGATAATTTTTTAATTATAAAAAAATAACATTATCACTTTTGTGTTAATTTCAGTGTCCTTATTTCGAACTATGTTAGTTCCCATGTACAAACAGTGACAATGACAAATATATTTTTTTTTAATGACACTGACACACAACGGTAACGACAATAAAGTTTATATGTCGTGTCACATCATGTCATTGTCACTGTTGATACATGGGGACTAACATAATTTGGAATAAGGATACTAAAATTCACACAAGAGCGGTACTGTTATCTTTTTATCATTTAAAAAAATAATTGCTAATATCTCAGAAACTATGGCTCTAAACTACGGCATATGGGGTATTTTTAATTAAATAATATAAGGAGCATCCAATTTACAAAAACTATAAATTCGAGCACCTGTCAAATATGGTAAGCATCAGGAATAAAGTCAAGATGCAATTTAAAAGTAAAAATTTCGTGAATTCGAACACAATTTCTTGCATATTTCTATATCAATTATAAATGGTCTAAAAGGGTGGAAAAAATATAATGAGACATCCTGTACAAAAAGAAATTTTTTTATTATTATCATTCAATAATAATTTTTTGATTTTTATTTATGGTGTCGCTGTTAGTAAAAAAATTTCTGAATTCCAGTGTATAATAATCTCTTTTCCATTGTTAGAAATTATTACAAACCCTATGGTTCGATTTATCAACATTATTTTCACACTTCTTCACACCAACATAATATCCTCGCGTCGACGTTTTTTCTCGGATAACAGCTTTTTGGGATATTTTCCGGTTGGGTAGTGTGACAAAAATAAAAATTGATGGATAAATAAGACAGGGCCACCAAAATTAACGGGCCTCTATTCCCCAATATCGCACTTTTTACAAGCTTTTATTTAGCTTCAGATGTTCTGTCTAACTATCTAACTAACTATCTAACTAAGTATCTAACTAACTATCTAACTAACTATCTAACTATCTATCAAATCTTGTGAAGCGTTTTTGACACACTTCCCATAATCCGATTTGGATGAAATTTGGTACACACATAGTGGTCCCATGACAATACAACATTAAGAAAAATATATCCTCCCACCCCTAACCCCACCTCTTCTATAGAAAAATGTGTTTTTGACACCCCCCCCCCGTTATCCGATTTGGATAAAATTTGGTATACACATAGTGGTCCGATGATAATACAACAATAAGATATATCCTCCCACCCCTACGCCCACCCCCTTCCATAGAAAATGCGTTTTTGACACCCTTCTCATTATCCGATTTGGATGAAATTTGGTATACATATAGTGGTCCGATGACAATACAACATTGAAAAAAAAAATCCTACCACTCCTACCCCCACCCCCATCTATAGAAAAATGCGTTTTTGACACACTTCCCATAATCCGATTTGGATGAAATTTGGTACACACATAGTGGTCCCATGACAATACAACATTAAGAAAAATATATCCTCCCACCCCTAACCCCACCTCTTCTATAGAAAAATGTGTTTTTGACACCCCCCCCCGTTATCCGATTTGGATAAAATTTGGTATACACATAGTGGTCCGATGATAATACAACAATAAGATATATCCTCCCACCCCTACGCCCACCCCCTTTTGACACCCTTCTCATTATCCGATTTGGATGAAATTTGGTATACATATAGTGGTCCGATGACAATACAACATTGAAAAAAAAAATCCTACCACTCCTACCCCCACCCCCATCTATAGAAAAATGCGTTTTTGACACAATTACCATTATCCGATTTGGATGAAATTTGGTATACATATAGTGGTCCGATGACAATACAACAATAATAAAAAAAACGTCCTCCCACCCTTACCCCCCACCCCCTTCCATAAAAAATGCGCTTTTGACACAATTCACTTCAAATAACTTTTATAAAATTTGGTATATGCATAAAGGTCCGATGGCAATACAGCCCATACAAACAATATATTTCTACCTCTACCCCAAGTCACAAGCTTTTATAAAATGTACTAAAAATTAAAAAATAATTTTCTAACATTCTAATATTATCATAATAATAAAAGCGATGGCCGCAAATCAAAGCATAAGTTAATCTAAATTTGTTATCTAAACACTTAAAGAATATTCAACATAGCAGGTCATCAAAGATATGTTTGATGTGCCGCAATGTTATGCCATTGCCATACCTATGTCAGAGAAATGCTGGGGTATCTTGGGTCGGGTTGGGTGGGTTTGGTACGTCTGCATTTTTCTGCTAATTAATTCTTGCAAATAGTGATATTTATTTGATACGGATATCTTATCGTGCTAACATCGTCAAAATTTCCATCAGTCGGCCATCGCTTTTAATATTATGATAATATTAGAATGTTAGAAAATTATTTTTTAATGTTTAGTGCATTTTATAAAAGCTTGTGACTTAAAAAAAAATTTTACCAATTTATTTTGGAACAAAATCAATCAGCAAAAATTGTTGTGAACTGTATCTGTGTCAAGAAAAGTTTTATTATAATAAAAACATTTTATTTAAAAAAAACCAAGTACGCCAAAAATGATATTTCGCAAAAAAAAATTGAAATAAAAGTAAAGCCAAGTTCTCCAATACAAATTTTAAAATAAAAGGTTCTTTCTAGTTTGGAAATGTTTTTAAACTTTGCTATTATAGTCAAACTTCTTTATCTTCCTGTGCTTAAGAGTTATTTACAGCCGTAATAGCCAAGTTTATAAAAATATTTCCAAACTAGTAAGAACCTTTTATTTTAAAATTTGTATTTGAGAAGTTGGCCTTACTTTTATCGCAATTCTTTTTACAGAATACCATTTTCGCGTACTTGGCTTTTTTACATGAAATGTTTTTTTACTCCTTTTTTTAAAGGATTTGGATAATATTAAAGTTTTGAAGTAGTAAAATATGCGGAATACTGTTCAAAACTTTTGCAATACCTTATTTAAAATTTTAAAGGGAAGTAAATTAATATTTTGGTGTTTTGAAATTTTTCCTCTAGTTTTATCATAGTTCCTATCAGTCTTCACAGCTCAGCTCTCTAGCGTTTCTGGCAGTGGACAATGTTAATTTTACATAATTTTACATTTATAGGGGGGGGGGAAGTAAATTAAAAATTTGGAGTTTTTTAATTTTTTTCTATAGTTTTATTATAGTTCCTATCGGCTTTCTAAAGCTCAGCTCTCTAGTGTTTCTTTTACATAACTTTACATTTATAGGGGAGGTAAGTCAATTATTTTTTTTTATAATAGTTCCTATCAGTCTGCCAAGATCAGCTCTCTACTGTTTCTGGAAGTGGGCAATGTTACTTTTACATAACTTTACATGTACAGGGGAGGGGAGTAAATTAGAATTTTGGTTTTTTTGATTTTTTCGAAGAGTTTTTTTTTGTAGCATGTCTGGAAGTACAGTGGAATTTTGATGATCTATACATGAGTGAGTGAGTGGCAATTTCGTCGTTTTTTGAAATTTTGTAACTACACAAATGAATAAAATACACATTATCTGAAAAATAGTTTATTCTTTTACCTAACTTGTATCTAAGTTTATTCTTTTACCTAACTTATAACTTAAAAGTAAAAAAAAAATGATTTAAAATATCACGGAACTTGCAAATTTGACAAAGAAATTCTAGATGATACAGAAGAGATATCAACGTTAGAAAACGGACAAAAATTAAAAAGCACACAATTTATGACACAAAACAAATTTACCAAACCAGATACTTAATGGTAAAAAATCTCAAGGCAATTATAACTACTACTCCTAACTATTTTCCGACTAAATTCCAAAGATAAAAAGCAATACACAGGGACGATTCCTGTAACATCGATTTTTTTTCTTTAATTTCACTTGTTGTTTATGGTTTTACGTCCTTGCATTATTTGCAATTTGGTATTTAAAAATTATATTGGCAATCGCCCATTGCGATCAGAGATTTTAACACACGGAAAAGGTGATCTCATGTTTTCAGACGTTGATACTTTACGTCTAATTTGAGTTTTCATACCTTTAACGAAAGAAAAGTAGGTCGAGTTAATACCCTGACAATATCGCGTTCTTGTATTGAGACACCACACACACACATACATAGGTGGAAGTTTTCCGAAAATGTGTGTATGTTCCTTGGTGGCTCAATGAGAGAACGTTTGCGTACAGAGCAAGAGAATTCTAAGAAATCTAAACATTTTGATTTTTTAAACCCAAACCGATTAAGTATCAATAATTCAAGAACTCTCCGACATTGTTTGTCGCGGTCCTCTATAACCACTATTTCTGCTCATACTCAGACTGTAAGTTGCCACGTGGAATAAACTCTTTCTCCGTGCTCCGGTTCGTGAAGTGTCTAGTTTCTAAAATTAAAAGTTTCGCATAGCATTGGTGTCAATCTCAAGATGTTGCTGATAAATTTTTTTACAAAATTTATTGGGTCCGGGGACTGAAATTTTTTGGACGCGGGACTAAAATTTTTTAGTCCTCGGGATAAAATGTGCTATTTTAGTACCAAAAATGAAGGTCTAAAACCATTTATTTAAGGAAAAACATTTCTAAATAATATTTTTTGGAATCTAAAATTTCCTGTTTAGTTTTTTCGAATCTAGATGATTCGTGACGAAGCCTGAGGCTATTCCGCTCCTTATTTTGTTATTCAAAGCTTTAAAATACAATTTCCTTTAGAAATAAAATTTCAGACTTCCATTGTCTTTATTTATTTTAAAACACGACGATTCGGTTAGTAAGTATCTCTAACCGGTATCAATCTAGACGCTAGGCTACTACTTATACTACTTGGTGTGCAGTCAGGTCTGACGGCCCGCCGCCTTTTTTTTTAAATCCTAAAACGCCTGTTTTCCTTAAGGAGTGGTTTCTATATGTTTGGTATATCCATGCTTGGTTGACTGAAAACTTCTTTATTCTGCATTATAAACGCAGCTTCAATAAACTTTCGTTTTCGCCGATGCGACTCGTTATGTAAAACTTTAGCTTCTGACCACTGAATCCTGTGATCATTTGACCATGTATGATCTGCTAAACCGGATTTTTCAATATCCCCTAATTGGGTACTTTTTTGATGTTCATTTACTCTAACCTGAAGAGGGCGTTTCGTTTCACCTACATATGATTTACCACATTCACACGGGATTTGGTAAATACATTCCTTATTATTTGAGGGATTGTCTGGTTTTATTTTAGTTACAAAACTTCTTATCGTATTTCCCGAAGAAAATACTGTTTTTATATTATAGTGTTTAGCTATTCGTCTTATGTTTTCTGAAATCCCTTGAACATATGGAATGTTAATAACACCTAACGGATTATTATTTTGAGAATTTGGTACATTTTTTGTTTTTAATTTTAAATATCGTTGAGTTTACTAATTTTTCGGAATGACCATTCTGTTGTAAGTCCTTTTTAATGTTGTTAATTTCTGTGGTTAATTCTTCATTATTACTACAAATATTTACGGCTCTTAAATACAAACTTCTTATAACTCCTTTTTTATTTCTACACAATCATTGTCTACGAGTTTCAAACAAACAATTTCCTTTATTTTATAAGATGATTTCTTTTTATATTAAGAGCAAAAACCAAAAGAACAAAATACAAGAGAATTTTCGATTCGAAAGTTAAGTTTTTCTTGAGAGTATCTCGACTTTTATATTCCACGGTCTGTTTTCCAAACGTATATAAATCTAAAATCTGTTGCTTTCTTTTGTGTGGAAAATGTTTTTCCGAGATTTTGGGGTGATATTTTATATTTCGCAGTGGTGGCTCGTCATCTATCATAAAGGGGATTCACAACTACACAATTTTAACCTTCCTAGCTTGCGCTGCATTGACTAGCGAAGGGAAAATTTCAGATATTAGATAGTTTAAGTTGTGCTACGTATTTTTACGTAAGCATGAGATTTGACAGTTACGCAAGCGCACTTCGTCACACCGTCGACAAGGTCACGTTAGGAGCTTACGTATTTACGTTAGCTTACGGCAGTCTGCGGGCACCTTAACGTTACCAAAATGAGGCCTAGACTATAATTTCCGCTTCCAGTACAAACGATTCTTTGCAAATATATTCCTACTGTAGTTGAAAAGACAAAAAACAAAATTGTAACATCAAAAAAACACAGTACCGAATTCCATATTCTTTGCTATTAGTAGACTTGTTATGGTAACGTAAAAACATTCAACTTAAACTCAAATTTGGAACAAAACGTAGAGCGCTTAACGTGCAGTTTTACGTAAAAATGCGTAGCACATATAAACTATCTATTGCCGAAAATGTGTTATTTGGGTGGATTTAGACCTCTTTGGACCGGGCCAACACGGCTCCGACCCAATTTAATATGTTTTTATCACAAAATATGCAAAATGGCCGATACACAATGGCTGACTTTGTTCTTTACATATGATGCGATATGCATCAAATTTTAAAGTTTGGTGTGTTAAAGGCCGCTTAATTTGATTTTTGAATGAAACTTAAAAATAATTAAAAAGGAGAGGTAAAAATGGCGGATTTTTGCATGTATGATTTTATGATTTTGGATTCCCCAATTTGATTTTCCAATTTTAATTCAACAAAAATAATAAATGGCCTTTAACACTACAAAGTACTAAATTTAATACATATCGGTTTATAAAAGTAAGAGTCCGCCATATTGGATTGCTAGTTTAACTTTTTGCAAGTTTAATTCAAAACTCATAACTAGTAACCTTAGAAATTCCAGTTCTCAATTTAATGCATAATGGTTCATAAAGAAAAAAATCAGCAATTTTAATTTTTTTAAAGTTTTTTTTTAATCATAAAAGTCTACCATTTTTCATCCACCATTTTGATTTTTCCCAAGTTAAATTAAAAATCATAATCAGCAACTTTAAACACCACAGAGTTTTAAATGTAGTACGTATCCGTTGTGTGTCACAATTAAATATAATTTGGGATTTGGAGGAAGGATTCCCCCCCCCCCTGTAAATCCGCGCTCGAACGAGGTGATTAGATTTTGGTCAAAATCCATTAACTAATTAAAAATTGCAAAAATAATAAATTTTAACCAGTATGTAACTTTTTAATAGAATACAATATCTTTCTCAATAATTAATAAGGGTTACAACCAAAACCTTGTTAGTAGCTTTTATTAAAAGTATCAGATCATTCATAAACCACTTATTTTTGTTGTAGGACCAGAAATATATTTTTTTATAAATTCTTCTATTTTAAGCTCTCTGTTAAAGTCCTTAAATTTAACTACCCTTTGTAGTCTGGTGCAAGATAATTTCGGGTTAGGGTTTCCCGGCATTTTTAACCACAATTTTTTACCACAAACTCAAAGAGCTAAAAGGTACTTTACCGTAAACCTGTTCATATTTAAATTTTAATAAAAGAGAGACCTCATTAAAAAAGCCTTTATCCCGACCCCAGCAAACATGTTAAAATAACGAGATGCAAAAATTATCAGTAAAGAACTAGTAAAGGTCTAATTTTTTTCTGTGGTTTAATATAATGGCAACATGCTTTCGTGGATAATCGGGTAAAAAGAAGTTTTTGTTTCTCTCGTATTTTTCCGTGGGCAGCTCGAAAGGTTAACCTCACGGGGGTCCAAGATCTAATGGACAAATAATAAGTGTTGACAGTTAAGTTATGGGACTCCTCAGAACACTGCTTGGTCAATGTGACACCCTTGCGAAGTTAATTAGACGGTTTTGTCTCTAATCCTATGTATATAGTGAGAAAACCCTCTCAAGAAGCGCCATCTTTAAAATTTTGTGTGAGGAAACACGTTCATGGGGTTGCACTTGCTCATATGCTTCTATATAGGATCTCTCACTGCTACAGTGGCGTATGCAGAGAGGGACCTAGGGTCAGCGGGCCCCTTCTTAAACATACAAAAAAAAATCCTAAATTAAAAATGATATATATATATATATATATATATATATATATGTTTTACGTCTTCCGAAACCCAATCTCCACTCGTTTCTGTTTACCCATAATTCATCATCTAGGCCTCTTATTCTTATTTCACTGTCTATTCCTTCTCTCCAGCTTCTCCTTGGCCGTCCTTGTTTTTTTCGGCCAGTTGATTTCCATTGTAGTATTTGTTTAGGTATTCTTTCATTATTCATTCTTTGTACATGTCTGTACCACACCAGTTGTTTTGTTCTTATATCATCCACTAAAGTACGTTCACCCACTGTCATAATTTCTCTTATTCTTTGATTTGTAACTTTTTCCCTTTTTGATTTCCCTACTGCTCTTCTCCAATAGTCCATCTCCATAGCGGAAAGCATTTTTGTTGTTCTATCCTTGATTGGCCATACTTCTGAGCCGTATGTATTAATACTTTTTACAATGGTGTTATATATAAGCTTTTTGTTATGTTTTGATATACTTTGGTCCCAAATTATTCCATTTAATAAAGTTATTGCTTTTCTTCCTTGTACGTTTCGATCTTTTATAGCTTTGTCTAGTGTTCCGCCAGCTGTAATTTTTAGACCTAAGTATTTATATTCATCACATGACTGAATTCGCTGCCCGGTATTTAAGATAAGATCCTGTTTCATTCCACCGATACACATATCTGTCTTATTGAGATTAACCTCTAGTCCCCACTTATTGTACTATTCCATTAGTTTTCATGTCATATATTCGAGGTCGTCATAATCCTGAGCCACTACTATCTGATCATCGGCGAAACATAAAGTATAGAAGGTGGTTTCGTCCAACGGAATTCCCATGTTTTGACATTTTCTCTTCCATACATTAAGGACTTGTTCCAAGTATATCTTGAAGGGCTTAGACGAGATACAGCAACCTTGTTTAAGACCTTTATTTACTTTGGTTAGTTTTGCTTTTACTTTAACTTTTGCCTTACTATTGCGGTATAACTCTTTGATGGCCTTAATTAGTTGTACGCTTATGTTTGTGTTTTCCAACGCTTTCCAAAGTAGATTTAGTGGTATACTATTATATGCCTTCTGCAAATCGACGTAAAGCAGTTGCAGCTCTTCTCCGTATGCCATTTTCTTTTCAATAACTTGGGTTATACAAAAGAGACGATCTAAAGTCGATCTACCCGCCCTGAAACCGGCTTGTTCTTCTGCCTCCATGTCTTTCTATTCGCTCTCCACTTTATTCCTATTTTACCGTATATTCTTAGCGTACCAGTCACAGATATACCTCTATAATCGTCACATATATCTTTCCTTCCTCTTTTGTGTATTGTGGATATATATGACGTTTTCCAGTTTCCACTCAGCTGGTACTACAGTTCCATTTAAATATTTTTGAAAAAGATTTTTTATTTGCTTATTATATAATTTTCCCTTTCGCCTCGATGCATACCTTGGCTAAAGTTCAGCTCCGACACTGGCTCTGACCGCCTGCCGATACGATTAAGTACGAATCAATGAATCGGTAGCCGCTCGGCTTTCTCGGGTCGCAAGCCATCTCGCATATTGACGAATTTTCACCAAACAGCTTAAGCCCCCCCTTAACGGATCTACTTATGCGTACGCTACTGCTGCTATCTCGGCTTCCTATTAAGGCGGGTCAGAGTTTTATTGTCATCGCCAGAACTCACAGAATAATAAAAAGGCGTTGCCTTTATTTGTTATCACCCCCATATGCAAAATTTATTTCGGGTTTCAGGATTCTTTTATGTTTTTCTTTTATACATAATAGTTTTTTTTATTTAAGGAGTCCTTTTCTTTCTCGTGATATACAGCTTTAGTTGACCTAAAAAACAAATTGTAGGAATTATAGGGAGGCAAGTCCCTGTATTTGACTTATAAATGTGCATAAATCAAAATTGCCTGAATAGGTATACGAAGAATGGATAGATTCTTATAGTAAAAAATTTCTTACTCTTAGGATAGATTAGATAACGAATCAAATCGTAATAATTATCTTTTTCAATTGTCACAATTGAGAAGCAGAAGTAACAAAGGGGCTAAGTGCTACTTTTCCTAAAAACGAGATTTTTAAATAGAAAGGTTCTATGGGGCATCGACTATATCCTATGAAACGTGCAAAGTCGCAGTACTACTAATTTCGTAAGCAATCGGGCAAATGAGGAGCAACTTATCAAAACGCTTTATGTCCATCTAACATTCTTCTTCACAATCAACAAAAAACGAATATTTTCTTGTTCCCATTTATTTTGAAAGCAACGTATTTTTATAGATATTGGTAGATACTTTTAATAACAGATCTCATTGAAATCAAAACTATTAGAAATTGTTTTAAAAAAGCAATAAATAGTTGGACATAATGCGTTTTGATTCATTACCGTTTTGTTGTGGCCGATATTGGACATAATGCTCTATGTTGTAAACATCAGCGGCGTAGCGTGGGGGGGGCGCGGGGGGTTCGTCGCCCCCCCCGCCCCGAGGGTAGTGGCGCCCCATAGGTGGGAGAGGCGCCCCTGTGTCGTATCGGCCGCCCCCTCATACATGATGACCTTTTTTTTTTGTTTTTTAGTTGGCTGGCAAGATTTCGTCAGAGGCGGCCTTGTGACTTAGCGGGCGCCCCCTGACATATGATGACCTTTTTTTTGTTTTTTTTTTTTGGTCGCAAGATTTGTGAGAGGCGCCTTTTTGACCTTTTGGTTCTTTTTTTTGCCGTAAGATTTTTCATCAGTTTTCAGAGGCGCCCTTTTTAGCTGTCGCCCCCCCCCCCGCCCTTTCGGGCACGCTACGCCGCTGGTAAACATTTAATAGAAAATAAAAAAGATAAAGCCCAATTGCGCGGTTTCATAAATTGCTATAAAATAAAACACATAAAATCAAGATTCAAGAATAACTTTAATGCAAGAACCATACTAATGAATTAAATATGGTCAATTTGGTCTTCTTCTAAACATTCGCAGACGTTTTCTTCCTCGTCGTCGTCTCGAGGTCCTTCTGGAATTTGTGGCGCAACATTTAGGGCATGGTTAAAGAAAACTGAAGATCCTAACGGAACTTTATCTTCCCAGTCTCTCCTAAATCTTGATTGATGGAGCAATTTTAGACATCATTTTTTTTTATCTTCTTTGATTAAATTCACAAGTGGGACGTCAGATAGCTCTTGTACGTTTTTCAGATTTTGACCACGCTTTACCAGTGACATGAAAATGTTTGATTCGTCATCAAAATAATACGATGGTTTAAATTTGATTCTGACATCAAAAGATTAATTTTTTATCAATTTCTGTAGATATAGAATTTAAAAATCAGGTGATCCGCACGATGTCACGCGAACTTCAGGCCGCCTACTATTGGTCAAATATCGTAATGCGTTTTGATCTGTCAACTCTCGCGGACATAATGCGTTTCGATGTGAGCATCATACTTTGACTCAAATTAGATAGGGATATAATGCTATTTGATTTATTCCGAGTTAGCAGAAGTACAGAAGAGGTGAAGGTAAATCCAAAACCGCAACAAACTGAATTTTGTCCTCGGGTGGACATAATGCGTTTTGATAAGTTGCTCCTCAAATAGACGACACTTCTGGCAAGTGATTTTCGTCATCCATTTTTTAAATATCTCCATATAACAGTTTTGGAACCTAGCTCCTTTGTTACTTCTGTTCCTCAATTGCTGTTGTTAATTACTTTCTATACCCAGGATTATAAGAATAGGGTGTTTGACAATAGTAAAAAATAAATATATATTTATTTTTAGATATCTCTTTAGGTCTTGGTAATGCTAAAAACAAACTTTTTTGTTTAATTTTTTCTCAAATTTATAGTTCTTTTTATTAAATAAATTAATTGAATTAAAACAATTAGCCACGTGATTCAAAACAGGCGGTCTACCAATCAGCTTCGAGTGACGTCACAAAACAGTAAACGCCTCGAACGAACCTATTTTCTGTGTTATGTTCTTATGAATGGTAATGTTTGCTTTGGTTTAAAGTGCGAATTATCGTCCTAAATTAGATTTTATTTTGTTTGCTTATAAAAATGATTTTCAATGGAAAACGAATTCTCCAAAGCAGATAGCTCCAACTTGCCAATGCTGAATTCCTTTATGGTCGCAGGCTTCTTTGCCAACAACAGTGATTTTTGTTCTGCGAAATTTAGAAACGTTAAAATGTTGATGTATTCGATGAGTTGTTTTGTATATAACTGAAAGTTTTTTTACGATATTCTTCGCCTATTTTTACTCATTTAGATTTTGAGGTTAGGTTATATGTTTTGATTTTTTGTTTAACACATGACACTTACAATAGATTCAATTAAATATCCAATCATTATTATTTTAAGCATTAAGAAACAATCAAAAATTGCTTTAAAAAAAAATTTGGTAGGTACTGCCTAGTCCTGCCTATGCACTTCCTAGTCTTGCATATGCACTGCTCGGTCCTACATTTAGCCTGCATGTGCACTGCCTAATCCTGCATTTAGAGTCCTGCCTAATAACTTAGCAAAGTATAAAAGGCAAATTTATAGGGGTAAAGTCAACCACGGACACCGGTGTTTCGGAAAAAGGCATTTCCATCCTCAGCATAGCTTGCCTGACACAAAGTAGAACAAACTGACTACAAGATACAAGATAAATCAAAAAGAATGAAAAAATAGGTTTGAAACCGATACCGTGGACACGGTGATAGCATGGTCTGGTTGAACTGTGACAAAATGTCTTTCTTCCTTATAGACCGGTGGACGTTTTCGTCCCGCCATGGACTTAGTTTCCTTGGTTCGCTGTCGTTTCACTCGTAGAATAAAAAATAGGTTTTACCTATTTTTTCATTGTTTTTGATTTACACTGCCTAATAACTGCCTAGCACCGCCTAAAATTTTGTACACCTTTCTGCCTATTATAGTTATTCACCCCTTGTAATAAACATGACCTCAAAAATGTCATCCGCATTTACGAAATAGTCATATATATTATAGACAACGTGAGAAAAATTAATAGAAACAATTTAGTTACTCACATCAAAGTGATCTTCACAAATGTAAAGTGAAGGTGTATTAGATAAGGCCCTTGGGTCTCTTCGAGCACGTTCTAGCCACTTTTTTCGTTCTTTTACTGCTGTAGGCACATGAATAAATAGTTTTTCAGGTGTTTTTATGCTAGTATTCGAACAATGAGGCACTACATACCACTTATAGGATATTTTTTTATATAAAAAACAGTAAAAACACAGACCAAAAACAAATAAACACTTGAATGCCGTGTATTTGTCCGCGAGTTTACTGCGCTGTGACGTCATTGCAACGCCATGCTAGAAATGAGCGTTAAAGCTGCAAATTCAAATCGGAAATTAGAAAATTTGATTTTAAATGTAGTCATGATAAAATATACTATTTTAATAATTTTGCGTAGCAAATGAGAGGTCTATGTATCATTCTAAACTCTTCTCTAAAATTTGTCAAATACCCTATTGACTTGCCCATATAAAGCGGGCTACTCACGTACCAATATCAGGGGCAATTTAGCATCAATGTATGTAACAGATATCGGCGAACATCCAGGAACGCTAAATTGCCCCTGTAAATTGCCTAGTGAGTTGGCCGCTTAAATGTTATGTTGTGAGGCATTTGACAATTTTATTATAAGTAGATTTTTAAATGTTAAGCGGTATACTCACCCATCAATTTTCAGAGCGAACTTAGATTCCCTGGGACTCTAAAGTGACTCTGCGAATTTTCTGGTGAGTACCGAGACCAAGGAGTTAAGCGGCCTACTCAGCAATATTCAGAAAATTCGAGTTTTGCTTTTCCGGCAGAGCGTCTCCGATAAGCCATTTCAGTGGCTTCAAGAGACTTGCTAGATTTTTCTTTCAGGGGCAATACTTCACTACCATAACTATATATTTATCGGTTTCACAACGTTCTACGTCTTCCGATACCCAATCTCCACTCGTTTCTGTTTGCCCATAATTCATCATCTAGGCCTCTTATTCTTATTTCACTGTCTATTCCTTCTCTCCAGCTTCTCCTTGGCCGTTCTCGTTTTCTTCGGCCCGTTGGTTTCCATTGTAGTATTTGTTTAGGTAGTCTTTCATCATTCATTCTTTGTACATGTCCGTACTACACCAGTTGTTTTGTTCTTATATCATCCACTAGTACGTTCACCCACTGTCATATTTTCTCTTATTCTTTGATTTGTAACTCTTTCTCTTTTTGATTTCCCTGCTGCTCTTTTCCAATAGTCCATCTCCGTAGCGGAAAGCATTTTTGTTGTTCTATCCTTGATTGGCCATACTTCTGAGCCGTATGTAATAATACTTTTTACAATGGTGTTATATATAAGCTTTTTGTTATGTTTTGATACACTTTGGTCCTAAATTATTCCATTTACTAAAGTTATTGCTTTTCTTCCTTGTACGTTTTGATCTTTTATAGCTTTGTCTAGTGTTCCGTCAGCTGTAATTTTTAGACCTAAGTATTTATACTCATCACAGGACTGAATTCGCTGCCCGGTATTTAAGATTAGATCCTGTTTCATTCCACCGATACACATATACTCTGTCTTATTGAGATTAACCTCTAGTCCCCACTTATTGTACTCTTCTATTAGTTTTCGTGTCATATATTCGAGGTCGTCATAATTTACACTACCATAACTGATGACACTTTTCACTATGCTGTAAATTCTATGTTTGTTTTGTTTTGATACACCCTTATCCCAGAGAATACTGTTGAGTTGTCTAATTGCTTGTTTTCCTTGGTTATTTTTGTGTTTGATTTCTTCATCTAAACTACCGTTATTAGTAATGTGCATTCCCAGATATTTGTACTTTTTACATTGTTTTACCTTATGTTGTTGTTTCAAGATAAGGTCCTGTTGCTCACCATCAATGCACATATATTTCGTTTTCTGTAGATTTACCTCCAGCCCCCACTTCTCATATTCTTCAAATACTTTACGGGTCATATATTCTAAATCGTCATAATCTTAAGCCAGGACTATTTGATCATCAACGAAGCACAGAGTATACAGTACATAATCGTTGAGTGGTAATCCCATCTGTTCGCACTTTCTTTTCCATGTTTTTAGGGCTTGTTCTAAATAGATCTTAAAGAATGTTGGTGACAAGCAGTAACCCTGCTTACTTGCTGATTTTGCTTGTGTTGTCTTTATTGAACTTGAAGAGCTTTTATTAATGTTATGCTGAGCATCCCAAAGTTTTAGCTGGGGTACACTGTCTTGAGATTTACATACAGGAGGTGTATTTCTTAATTAAGTGCCGTCTTTTTCTTAATTATCTGTGTTATTGTGAATAGACACAATAAAATACGATCATCATTAAAATAAAATATAAAAGCATTCTTAATGTGGTTCGCAACACGACATTAGTTTGCAGGATGATAAATTGTGCACATGTTCCAAATCTAAATATTTTCAATTTTGGTAGGTATATTTTATATTTATTTGTCGGAAAAATGATAAATGAGACAAGCATGCAAATATATGTAAAAGTTTTAATTTTTATAAGTGCATCTAAAAAAAATTCTTATTTATTTAGTATCTAGTACTTAGTCTTATACTTGTAGTAAATAATGGACCGATTGGTAACAGTCCATTTTATTTGTATTATCATTTACTACTACGCCATTTTATGATGTATTTTCACTTTACTTTTGCGCTTCTGATCAACACGACAGAAAGGGTATTTTTAACTTCCTAGCCCGCATAGCAATGGCTAGACAATTATATTCGACGAAAAAAAATTTTTTTCAGAGAATGCCAAAAACGTGTTATTTGGGTGTATTTTGACCTATCTGTGCGTGTGTGTGTTTATTATTTCTGTCCGTAACACGATAGCTCCTAAACTGCTAAACCGATTTTCATAAAATTTTCAGGTAAAATAGTGTTCGATACTCTTACGAGCTGATTAGATTTTGGGCAAAGTCCATTAATTAATTAAGGACAGTTTTTTGACAATTAAAAAATTTTAAAAATGCAAACTTTTTAATGGAACGTCGTACCAATATGCGGTTTTTGGAATATAGTAGACTACATTTTGCTCAATAATTTGTGTTATAACCAAAAGCTTTAGTTCCTGAGATATTTACAAAAAACTGGTTTCAAGGCTGATTAATCATGGCTTCACTTGAAGTGTGCTAATAGGCTAGCTAGGAAGGTATCAGATCCGTCATGGATCCATTTACTTTTCCTTCGTAGGAAAAATACCGTACACAACTCGATAGAAAGTCAACACTGGCGCCTCGTTCACAACATTCATGCTTGTGTGAAATTTGTCACTTTCTTCTCTTGTTATGTAATATACTAATCCGTTCCTCCTTAAAATGGCTTAACGACTGAAAAGCGGTCACAATGATTTAACGAATGAAAAACTATCACAGATAGGTAGAGTCGGGGACTTTTTAACTTGCCGTTGTATTTTTTTCTGTCAAAATTAATAATTTAAAGAAATCATTTTTTTTTTTAAATATGTATGTATACAGACGGGTAGGGGACAATTCGCCGCGGCCGATTCGCCGCGGTACAATTCGCCGCTTGCCGATTTGCCGCGGGGACAATTCGTCGCGAGACTTTTTATTTTATGCTTTTATCATTGGCAAATGTTTAAACAGTTTTATTTAGCTTGACTTTATGTAATATATTTGTTTATTAGTTTGATCATAACTTTTTTGAAAGTTGTCCAACTAGGTATTTGGCGTTAGTATACAATTCAACAATTTTTTTTATTAGAAAAATAAATAAAATGACGGATCCAAAATGGCGGATTTTCCCATTTATGAACCGATATGGATCAAACTAGGAACTTTGGGGCGTTTCAGGTCACTAATTATGATTTCTAACTTAAACTTAAAAAAAAAACAAAATGGCGGATCCGAAATGGCGGATTTTCCCATTTATGAACCAATATGCATTAAATTTGATATTTTGGGGTGTTTTAGGTCCCTGATTATGATTTCTAACTTAAACTTTAAAAAAATCATCGCGGCGCTTTAGTAACTTAATACAATTTTTAACTTAAATTTAAAAAAAACAAAATGGCGGATCCGAAATGGCGGGTTTTCCAATTTATGAACCGATATGCATCAAATTCTGAACTTTGGGGTGTTTCAGGTCGCTAATTATGATTTCTAATATAAACTTAAAAAAATCAAAATGGTGGATCCACAATGGCGCACTTTCTTATTAATAAACCGATTTGCCCTAAACTTGAAAACACCCGGGCGCCTATAAGTTAACTCAATACAATTTTTGACTTAAATTTTAAAACCTGAAAATGGCGGATTACTCGGGCCTAGGCCCCCCAAGCCTAAGATTTTTTTAGATATTTTTCACATATTTCATGAATAAAAAAATTAAAGAGTATAAAATTCGCCATCATGGGGATTTGCAGAGGCATCAGCCCCCCCCCCCCAATTTTGAGGCAAATCAGTTTATAAACAAGAAAGTGCGCCATTGTGGAACTGCCATTTTCATTTTGTTAAATTTAAGTCAAAAATTGTATTAAGTTACCTTAAGCGCCGCAATGTTTCAAGTTTGAGGCAAATCGGTTTATAAATAAGAAAGTGCGCCATTGTGGAACCGCCATTTTGATTTTTTTAAATTAGGTTAAAAATAATAATCAGCGACCTGAAAGATCTCAAAGTTTGATGCAAATCGGTTCATAAATAGGAAACTCCGCCATTTTATTTATTTTTCTAATAAAAAAATTGTTGAATTGTATTATACTAACCACCGAATAAAAGTTTGAAAAAGTTATGATCAAACAAATAAACAAATATATTATATGAAGTCAAGTAAAATAAAACTGTTTAAATAATTGCCAATGGTATAATACCATAAAACAAAAATCTCGCGGCGAATTGTCCCCGCGGCGAATCGGCCGCGGCGAATCGGCTGCGGCAAATTGGCCGCGGCGAATTGTCCCATCCCCATACAGACAGAGGTAAGGTTCACAATTTTTTTGTTTTGGTTTAAACTACTTTTCCGAATTTCAAATAGGGATATTTTTTATTTTCGAGGGCGGCAATGTAAAAAGTTCCTCTACATACTTAATATACTCCAGTACAAGCACATACATAATATTCCAATACCCACGGTACCTGACCATTCATGATGCAAACATAAGGGCCTTGGGGTCGTATTATTGCAATACCTACGGTACCTTACGATGCAGAATGCAAACATATTTGAAATAGCAATATCAATGGACACTAAGTCTATCCTTTTTGCGATCATTAAGTTAAAATGTCCTGATTGTTTATACTTTCCACATGCATATTATTTTATTCGTGTATTCGTCATGTCAAATCATCGGCTCACAGTTGACAAAAACTCTATCTATGTAAATTTAATATCTGTGCATTTTTCGTACCTTTATTTATGAATGTTTGCATCAAACGCCAACCATTGTGTAAATAGGTAACAGGGAGTATTGGAATATTACGTATATGAGTACAAGTAGAAAGTAAATTAAAATTTGTAAAAGTAATACAAGTTTTACGTACATTTTTTTTCAATGTACTTGAACTGAGTATTAGTTACATAAAAAAAGTACTTTTTTACTTAGGTACTTGACTTTAGTACTTCTAGTTTAGGTACTTGACTTTAATGCTTGAAGAACTTTACTTGACAGAATCATGAACTTTTTAAAATTGGTTTAAGATAACAAGTAGTTTTGCCAGTGGCGCACCCAGGAATATGTCTTGGGGATGGGGCCAAGAGTCTTGGGGGAAGGGGGGCAAAATGCCGTATTTTATGCTATTTTAATTTAATTAAATACGTCAAAAATGGTTTAAATTTGGGTTGGAAGGCACCGCGGTCCGTCTATCGTTTTACTTGAAGTAGAGTAGGTTGTAAATATCTTGTATCCCTACTTTAAAGTTGGGAAATGTACAAATGTATGGCTAAGCATGGATTTCTAAACTACTTGGGAAGTGATGAAATTAAAGATCGAAAAACTTTATAAAAGATCATGCTCAGCCGGAAATTGGAGTATCACAACTTACTTTGTGTTAGTATATAACATTATAACGTCAAAGTGTAATGATATCTAGGTACACTCTTATATCGTAAATGTTTTCCCTCAAATGCCCCAACATGCGGTATAAACCGTTTTTCATAAGGCAGTGTCGTTATAATAAAATAGAGTAAGGATAGCATTTATGAGCCCTTACAATTTCAGAGATGTCATTGGGCAGATTTTGCTTATAGAAAATCACAACTACATTTTTAATATAATCTATTCCCAGGTGAATGATATGTAATAATTCACCTTCGTTACATTGCTTAGTTGTAAATTTTGTTACTGTAATCACTCATGTGGTTTGAGGGTAATATGTAATGTAAAAATTATATAAAATTTACACTCTAATATCTTCAGGAACATATATTAGGTGCATCAAATCGTTAGTTACTTCAAATCTATACTCTATATATAAGTCTTTTAAAATTGGACATAACAAACCTGCTTTGAGTTTTTAAATTTTTCTTTTCCTTGTCACAAAGTTTAATATATATTTCATTAATGTGTAAGTTAACTACCAACTCATCTTCCTTTAAAAGCTGTATCTTACTTTTTAAATATTGCACACTACTTTTTTTTTTTTTTTTTTTTTTTATTTGTCAAACACACTGTGTTTTTTTTTTATTACAATCTAGTCAGTAAGACTAATTAGCAATTTTGTTTTAACTTAATTTACTAGAAAAGTCAGATTTAAACTTAGGGTTCACTCAACAGTTCTCCCCGCTTTGTTTAGTCTGTAACTCACAATTGTGTTGTGTTTATAGCATTATTTTGTTTTATGTGTAATTCACTTAGTTTACTAGCTCAAACGGCTTCACTCTTTTTAGTCGTCGAACTAGCATAGTATTGTCTAGAAGCTGAATTGCTTCCACATTCACATGCCGATGGAGTCTATCTTCATGGCTTTTTGCATACTTTTTTATAGTCTCTGCTTTAGTTTCGATTTTTAGATCTCGATGAAGGTCACTATTTCGAACGTACCAAGGTGCATTCACAATGTTTCTTAATACTTTATTTTGAAATCTCTGTACAACTAGAATGTTACTCTCTTTAGCACAACCCCATAGTTGAATACCATATGTCCATACTGGTTTCAGTATTTGTCTATAAAGCAGTAACTTATTATGAATTGTTAAATTGGACTTCCTTCCAATTAGCCAGTTCATTTTTCTATACCTTATCTCAAGTTCTTCTTTTTTTTTCTTAACATGTGCTTTCCAGCGCAATTTGGTATCAAGTGTCATACCTAGATATTTTGCCTGATTTGAATATGGTACTGGAATGTTGTTAATTGTTATTTGTATGTGATTTATATTTTTGTTTGTAAAATCAACATGAATTGATTTGGTTTCATTTAATTTTATTCGCCACTTTGTGGTCCAACTGTGAATTTGGGTGACTGCATCCTGAAGTTTCTCTATGCATTTTTCAATAGATTTTTCTACCGTCAATAAACCAGTATCATCGGCAAATGTTGCTAAGTGACAATTTTCTGGCTTTGGGATATCACAAGTGAATAATAAGTATAGATAAGGGCCTAGTACGCTACCCTGGGGCATGCCTGCTTGAATTTCTCTTAAATTTGAGTATGAGTCTTCCTGTTTTACTCTAAAATGTCTATCAGATATGTATGATTCCAAAATATCCGAATACTGTTTTGGCAGAAACCTTTTTAGTTTAAAATTAAGGCCTTCATGCCACACTTTGTCAAATGCTTGTGCTACATCTAGAAAAACTGCAGAACAAACGTTTCCCTCTTCTAGTGCTTTTTCTATTATATTAGTAATTCTGTGTACTTGATCTATCGTGGAATGCTTGTCTCGAAAACCAAATTGATGAGATGGAATAATTTCTTGTCTTTCTATGATGGGTTTTATTCTTTTAAGCAATAATTTTTCATAGAGCTTGGATATAATTGGCAGCAAAGATATTGGCCTGTAAGATGACACGTCATGGAGTGGTTTTCCCGGTTTTGGAATCATGATAACTTCTGCAACTTTCCACAGTTTAGGTACGTACCTAAGCCTAAAAGACGCATTAATTAGGTTGCATAGTTTTACGATAGCTTTTCTGGGGAGTTGTTTTATGACTACCCCGTTAATAAGATCATACCCTGGGGCTTTTTTCGAATTAATATTTTTGATTTCTGTTAATATTTCTTTTGGTGATGTAAGCTTAATATGGTCCTCGATTTGATGGGGTTCATTTAAATGAAAGTGTTCATCTGGTGCTTCGTGGGGCTGAAATGTTTTTTCTAAATGACTTGCAAAAATATCTGCTTTTTCTTCGTTACTCCTTGCCCACTGGTTGTTAGGTTTTCGTATGGGTGGAATTTGGATAATTGGTCTTTTAAAATCTTTGGTTGCTTTCCAAAGGGAATAGTCGGTATTTTTATCATCTGTAAGCTCATTAAGAAAATGGTTAATAGATTCATTTTTTATTACTAGAATTTCTCGCCTAATGCGCTGCGTCATGTTGTTGAGATTTGTTTTGTCCCGAGGATCACGGCTTTGTTGCCACTTTCTTCTTAGTTTCCTTTTTTCCAATATAAGGTCTCTAATTTCCTTTGGATAGTTTTTTCCCTTAAAAATTCTCTTTGGTTTTGGACTGTTTTCCCAAGCTGCTTGTTGAATATTTGTAACAAAATAATCAACTTCTTTATCGATTTGTTCTGGCGTTTGCAATGGTACTGATAGGTTTATTTTTTCTGACAGACTTTGTTTAAAACTAATCCAGTCAGTCAGTTTATTAACTAGTGAGATATTTGCTTCTTTCTTTATTATGTTTTTACTAAGAGTTAGAATAATAGGTGAATGATCTGAGTGTAAATCAAAACTTTCTTCTATATCTACAAAACTTAAAGATATATTTTTTACTATAAAAAAATCAATTAGATCTGGAATTTTTCCTGGATCTGTTGGATAGTATGTGGGCTTACCAGTTGATATCGGCTCACATTGATATTCACTAATAGCTTGCAAAAGTTCTTTTCCTTTAGAGTTCGTCAGTCTAGATCCCCAGTAGGTATTTTTTGCATTAAAGTCACCTCCAATTATAAAACGGTTTCCTAATTTTCTGAGAAAATTAAGATATTGATTTTTCTTTAGTAAGTGCCTTGGTGGTATATAGACAGCACTTATGACTAATGTATATGTTTTGGTTTTTACACTTACTAATGTAGCTTGAATCTCTATGGTTTTATATCCCATCTCCTCATAGTGTGATATATTTTCTTTAATTATTACAGCACTTCCCCCATGTGCAGTATTGCTAGGGTGAGTTGTATGATACACTTTATAACCTTTAAATTTAATGTGAGACTGGTTAGTGAAATGCGTTTCTGACACAAGACAGACGTCAATTTTTTCTATGTCTAGAATAACTTGCAAGTCTTGCTGATGTTGCAAGAGACCATTGGCATTCCAAGCTAGGATTCTAAGATTACTGACCATTTTGAGGCATATTGGTAGCTCCGTTATTGCTACTTTCTAGTTTAGTTAATCGCTCATCAAGTTTGTTCAATTTCTCCAAAATTAATTGTAGTGTTTGTTCCATAGTATTTTGACTACTGATATTAATATCAGGTATAGTAGCTGTTGCTGCTACTTGGCTGTATGTCCTTGTCACAGAGTTTTGTGTGACTGTGTTTCTTGTCTGTTGGTTTTGTCTATTTGTACTCACGTTTGGTATGAGATTCGGTTTCTTAGGTTTATTTTTCAATTTTTGTATTTCCTTAGCAACAAGGCATCCTCTGTAGTTAGCAGGATGCGTGCCTCCACAGTGGATGCATTTTGGCTCAGATTCTTTTGGTTTGGGGCATTCTACAGTAAGATGTTTCCCCGTGCATTTTACGCAACGTGGTTCTTTAGCGCAATATTTTTGCGTGTGTCCATAAGATTGGCATCTTTTGCATTGAGGGACTAACTTTGAGGTTTTTAGTGCTTTTATTTCCACTTCAATCCCAAGGATACTGGAAATTTCAAAAATTTTGTTGATATCTTCATCGTGGCTGAATGTGAGCATAAACATGTTAAGAGGTTGTCTTGTTCTCCATTTAAGTTTGTTGCTGGCCTCCAGTGCCTTAAAACCTTTTTTTTGTAGATCAGCTACAATTTTTTGTGGGTCACATGAGAAGTGTAGCCTATTCGCTATTACTCTAATTGGCCTTATTTGTTTGTTTTCGTATGAGTGCCATTGATGCTTTATTTCATTAAGCATTTTAGTAACCAGCCGATAGCTGTCTGCGTCTTGTACATTTATTTTAATATTTTCGTTATTTAAAACTTTTATTTTAACTCCTTGTATGATATTTAACTTTTCATAAATATCATTAAAATTATTTACGCCATTTACCATAATCGGTGGAGGTAATGGAGCTTTTTTAACCTTAGTTGGGGGTTCTTCATTTTGTGTTTTATTGGAGGGCTCTCCAGTGCCCGAGCTTTGTTGTGGTGGTGAGAGTGAAGTATCCATTCGACGTTTTTTCCAACCTTTTCCTTTTTGTCTGATCCACTCAGTTTCTCTTGCCAGATCGTCCTCATCAGTAATGTAGTCCATGTCAGACTCTTCTTTTTTAGTGACTTTTGTCTCTAAATCTGCAAATTTTCTTTGCATACTTTCCAGTTGACTTCGGAGATAATCCACTTGTACACTAAGTGAATTTTTTTCGTTTTGGGATTTTTTCCATTCGCTATATAAAACTTCTTCATTTTGTGTTCTAGCATGGCTATCCTGAAATAATTCGGCATTATCCATTTTTTCTTGATTTTGTTTGGGCTTTTCGCTAATTTTTAAAACAAGTTTCATACTTTTTTTGCTTTTAAACATGATATATTATTTATAATACACATTGTATATAGATTCTCAACACAGGTATGATGCACACTACTGGAGAGATTACTATTTGTTAGCGATATTTTACAAATCAGTTTTTTTAATATTGCGAGGGTGCAGAAGACATATTACCTTAGTTTTGTAAATTGACATGTATGCATTGGATGTCTGGATAAACAAAGATGTAGCCAACATTAAAGTGTATCCACAATATCTTCGATTCTCAGGTGACCTTTTCAACAGACCTAATTGTTCAATAAGAAATGACAATTAAACACATTTTTCCCTCTCACTATCGAAAATGCCACTAAGGATTTCTATTACTTGATCAATCTTATCTTTTACCACTTCTTTCTTGCTTGCAACTTTCACTTCAATAAACTGCATTAGCTTTCAAGTGAAGCGGGGCTGTCCAAAAATAAAACTCCTACTTTTTTGGCAGTTTGTTTTTTGGTATGGACACATTGTTAACATTTACAAAAAATGACAGATCTCCCTCAACAACTAGAGATGATGATAACAGTGATGAATTTTTGTTTATTTTAGTATTAGATAGAACAATAAAATTTTGAAATGTCCTCAATATTTGATAAAACTTTTGATTTCTTATGAGCTTGAAGTGTTTCAAGACTTTCTTGTATTGCAGTTTCCATTTGTTGCCTCTCGACATCAGCTAATCGAACAGTACATACAGGTTGTCTACTTAGGTATTTCAGAACATTTTTAATAATCGTAGGTACATCATTTTCTGTTAATTTGGGTCTTTGTCTTTTTACATTTTTTAGCTATCCATTTACAACACACTTATCAAACCAAATAACCTGGTCGTTAGGAAAATGTTTGATGCAAACTTGTGGAGGTTTTAAGATACTTAAATCATTAGGAGTTTTTCGCAACCAAATTTCATGCATTTGTTTATCCACTGGCAAATTAAAAGTTGACACATATTCGGTTTCAGTTTTATAGTTGAACCGACAACCAACAACACTACACGTTCGCGGCATTGTTTATCTTATAGGTATTTTCTTTTTAATTTACTCATTAGCCATTAATTATTTTAACGCAGATCACGACAGTCTTTTTCGTGGGCTGCGGAGTAACCTGTAGCAAGTAACAACATACACACAAGCTTTCTGTTATTGACTCTAGATGGCACAGTCTAGTCAACATCTTTTTGGAATTATAGCGAATGTCAGGTTAAAAAAGTAATTGATTTAATTTCTTTTTAAATTTCCCTAAAATGTGTGAAATATTTTATATTCTATAATCCTTGGAAATATATATGGAAATACATCCTTTAATATTTGTATTTCTTTTCATGAATATATTATGAGACATTCTTAATATGTCTCTTACATCACATCTTAGATAAGACTCTTTGGCATACTCTTTTGTTATCTGGGTAGTTAATACCTTTTTTAAAAATTACCTCTTATCCTGAAAATTACAAAATGTAGTTGTTAAATACGGGTAGTCATACCGTAACAAAGTTTTAAAAAATAATGTCACTTGATTATTAAAACAATATATCTATGTAAGAAAGACATTTCTATGTAACAAAAGAAAGTTACATGGTGGTTGCATCATTGCAAAGCTGGATTGTCACAATGTTACGTAACAGAAGGGGGACATTTAACGTGGCATTTAACGGGATGGTGATGTAACATTGATTTATATGTTACTAAGTTAGTTACGTAACAAAGTAACAAAACTCTGTTGATGCAATGTTAATGTTACAAAGTTTTACATTTTCTTCTTCTATTCAAAGAAGCCAACATGTGTTTTAGCGTTTTTAAAAATTTTACTTAGCGTTGAAAAAAACACTAAGAAAATACCAAACAGAGTAAATTCCATAAATCAGGAATAGCAGACTACACTTGGTCAAACAAACATCGGGCAAAAAAAGAGAAAATGTTTTTGCACTTATTTGTTTAAATAAATACTTGCTCAAAAAAAAGGTTAAAATAAGAGTCGTCGTTTTTGAAACACACGATGTTTGTCGTCAACTGCTCATATTTAAAATAACTAAAATTGATAATTATTAACATTTTTAATAATTAAAAAAAGACGAGCAATAGCAAAACAAGGGTTTTTTTTTCAGACTTAAAAAAATATTGGATTTATCTCGCGGTTATTGAATTTTCTTTTAAGATAAATAAACAGAGGGGATATATCAAAATAGACCAACAATTTTTCCTGGCTTGGACTGCTCCTCCTGCTAGGAGGAGTTCATGCGCTGATACTCCTTCTGACAGGAAATAAATCTTTAAAGTATATAGTGGCGGAAAATAATAAAGAGGGACAAATAGACATTATTCGACAGCCATTTAGGTTCAGAATCACGAGCACTTTAGTTAAGGAATATGTTTACTCACTCCACAGAAAAACTAAGCTAGGTATTCTGTGCTCACTGCACAGACTGGCCCAGATTAAGGAGTCACTAACTTTTTTCCAAGATATAAAAACTTACCTGAGAAGAGAATGCCGATAAACTTAGCAGGATCAGCTAAGAAAGCAAATACTATAATTACTAACAGAATTGGTGGTGATTCACAAAATCTAAATAAAGAATCCCTTCCTGCAACGTCATTTTCTAGCAGAAGGAATTCCATTTTCTTTCGATTAGGTTTTGTTTCTGAATTAATTAAGAAACTTTATGTTTATTTACTTACCAAAAACTTTATTTGAAACTAAGTACCTGAGTTGCCCGTATTTAATAAGTATTTAAAAGTTTTGTCAATTGTTCAAGAAGTACGTAGGAGGGCAGCAACCTTAACTTCATAAAGAAACGCAACTGAGTTTCTTGAAACATTTCAGCCCATATTTGACCTATCTGTAACTTCGGAATGAGCTACAAAACTCATGCTTTGCGCAGTGGTAGATCTTCATAGAGTAAACAATTTCATCAAGTTTCATGAGCTTCCATAAAGTTGGAAAGTAGTTACAAAAGTTTAAAAGACGTCGAGAAAAATCCCAAAATTTTAATTAACTCCTCTCCCCTATACATGTAAAGTTATCCAAAATAAAATTGCCCACTTCCAGAAACGCTAGAGAGCTGAACTTTGGCCGACTTATAGAATCTACGACAAAACTATAGGAAAAAATTAAACAAACTCCTAAAATTTTATTTTACTTCCCTCCACTATAAATGTAAAGCTATGTAAAAGTAACATTGCCACTTCCAGAAACGCTAGAGAGTTGAGCTTTGAAAGACTGATAGGAACTATGATAAAACTATAGGAAAAAATTTAAAAAATTCAAAGATTTAATTTACTTCCCTCCTCTATAAATGTTAAGTTATGCAAAACCATTATTGCCCACTTTCAGAAGTAGAAACCTGGGTTTTATCAAACTGACAGAAATTATAGACAGGTTCATAGAAAAAAAATAACTTTAAATTCTCCCCCTCCTCCTTATCTTTTCCTAGTAAAAGCATGTTTTTATTAGCAAATCAGGCATTAACGCAGTTATGTAAGAAAGGTAAGCATAACAAATAAATTAAAAAGAATATCAAAATCTAACAATTGAAAAAAAATAACCCCTACTCCCCCTCTCATTTCCAGTGTGACTCTGTTCCCCTCTGTGAAGTATGAATCGGATTATTAGATTTAATAAGTAGAAAATGGTTACTAACAGAAAACTACTTAGGTATAGTTTTTGCAAAGTCACTTGAATAACTCCTAATACGGGGTTCTATCGATTTCATAAAATTTTGCTTCATTCTGCCCTTCAAAAGTTATCCAAATTCATATAAAATCTTCCTGGTATAATTTCAACCCTACCGACAGAGAAAAGGCGCGGCTCTTTGCGGTCTAAGCACAAAGTATTTGTTTTCCGACCGACCGAGCACAGGTGGATAGACGGCACCTGATTGGCAGATTTTTTTGAGATGCACTTTTAATTGCTTTCGGGTGTGCTTTTCGGGACCCCTTTAGTCGGTAGTATGCAGAGTTAGAAAATAAATCAGTGTCGTTTCTGTAGGTGTAGGAATAGAAAGTTTTATTATCTATTTTTATTTCTTTAGTTTACGTCATAATTAAATAAAATAATTTTCATGAGTATATCTACAGCCGCACATGTCACTTTCTTTAAAGGATATGCCGATGGTCGGCTTTTATCTTTGTTCAACTGACTTTGCAAAAACTATATAATTGGTTTCAACTAAAAGTAAAAGCCGCACGCAACGCCGCCGACAGTCGGTTACTTTTATTCGCATGTCGGAAGCTTTATTGATGTAGAGCATAAAGGCTTTTTTCAACCGACTCATACGAAAAATACTAATACTTTTTTAACAAATTTAAAAGTTTTTAAATTTCACATACCTACCAGGGATGGAATTGCAATCCAAGGATTATATTTATGCACAAATTGGTAGAAATAGAAATTTATTCATTTCAACAAGAAAATTTCAAAAATGTAAAAGCTATAACAATACATATTTTACTACTTTAAAACTTAAATATTATCCAAATCATAACAAAATCATACGCGAAAATTGTATTTCGTAAAAAGAATTGAGATAAAAATAGTTCTTCAATACGAATTTCAAAATGAAAGGTTCTTACTAGTTCGGATTTTTTTCTTAAACTACCAAACCAAATTGGCGGTGGTCCGGAAAATCTAAAGAAAGAATCCGTTCCTGCAAAGTCGTTTTAGCGGTCGAAATTCAATTTTCTTTCGATTAGTTTTTGTTCCTGAAGTTATCCGTATGTTATCATGTTAACAACGTTAAGAAATTGCCTGGCTGTTTGTATAGCAGCATGTGGCTAATAAAACAAGAGCTTTCAGTTTGTCTCTAAGTTTTTTTACTTAGCCTAAAAAGTTTGTTAGGAATTTACTACCTAAGTTGCCCGTATCGACAAAGCACTTAAAAGTTTTGTTAAAGGTTAAAAAGAAGTGCGTGGGAGTGGCTGGAGGGCAGCCACCTTTGCTCAACAAAGAAAAGATAAATTTGTATTTTTTAAACCAAGATCGCAATATCAACAAAAAAATACAGTCAGCGATCTTTGCAACAACAGCTTTTTTCCAAGGGTCTATTTCACATCAGCTAATACTGGAGCCAAAAGGTTTTTTCGCGATATTTTGAACACGACACTATTAATAGTCTACACAACACCGGTCTATACAGGCTGAATTTTTGTACATAGCTTTATTTTGCTGAGCCTCCCAACTTTTTCTTTTGCGAAAATTGTTGAAAATGATTCCTAACAAAGTGCGCGGGTGCAAAAATCTTTCTAGCTTCGGCCTGACTTAACCAAGCATGCGATTTTGAAGACAATGTTACTATTTATTTTAAAATATATTTTTTGAGACCCACAGAAAGAAAATATCCGGATACTAATTCTTTAATGTTTCCCTTTCATAAATTTTCGTAATTATCGAAATGAAAAAAGTTACATTATTTAAAGAATTACTAACTGCGAAATTTTTTTGTGTGAACAAAAAGTTTGAGCATCTTGGCAAAATAATGCTATGTACGAAAATTCAGCCTACTGTTCTGTTCTATCGATTTCATGAAATTTTGCTTCATGCTGCCCTTCAAAAGTTATCCAAATTCAAATAAAACCTTCCTGGTATAATTTCAACCCTACCGACAAAGAAGAGGCGCAGCTCTTTGCGGTCCGACCACAAAGTATTTGTTTTCCGACCGACCGAGCCCAGGTGGATGGACGGCACCTGATTGGCAGATTTTTTCAGATGCACTTTTAATTGCTTTCGGGTGTGCTTTTCGGTACCCCTTTTGTTGGCAGTATGCAGAGTTAGAAAATAAATCAGTGTCGTTCCTGTAGGTGTAGGAATAGAAAGTTTTATTATCTATTTTTATTTCTTTAGTTTACGCCATAATTAAATGAAATAATTTTCATAAGTATATCTACCGCCGCCCATGTCACTTTCTATAAAGGATATGCCGATGGTCGGCTTTTTTCTTTGTTGAACTATACTATAATTCGGACGAAAATTTTGTGTGGAAGGAGATTATTAATAAAGTTAAAATGTTTAGAAAAATAATGGGATTTGGTTTTTTACTGATTGTTGTGTATACCTGGTGGGCCAAAAAAACCGGAGAATTTTTTTTCATTATAACTTTTGAACTATACTATCGATTTGAATGGGACAACCTGCACTTGGCAGAGAATTAATCAGAGTTTTGAATAAATAAATTTTTTTGTCCGAAATTTCAAAATCCAAGGTGGCGGAAGAAATAAAATTGTACTCTTCAAAGATGCTCGTTTATTCTTGTGTTGCGAACATGATTGAATATTTTTTTTAATCACTAAAAAAGCTGCATTCTTGCCCTGCACGACAAGGTATGAATCAGCATCGGATCGGTGGTTCTAAAAAAATATTTTTGTTGTGACATTTATTTCCTTATAAATTCATTACTACTGAACCGATTTTGATGAAATAGAAAATATCTTGGTGATAATTGATTTCTTTTAAAAGATAAGAAAATAAGGAGTAGAAAAACGAAAAAACAGAAAGTACTTTAACTATTTCAAAAACTTTAAGCGCCACAGTTGCAAATTTTTACTAACTTGACCTTTGATAAATTATGGAAACTTGTTTGGGGGGAAAGGGGGCTTAGTCCCTTTTAGGCCCCTCCCTCTGATTGCGCCCCTGAAAAATATCAAGTCAACTTTAGATTATATCTATACTCTAGAGGATATCAGACTGCTGCCTTGCGGATCCTCGGTATCTAAATCCTCTTCCTAACTTTAAAACTTTGGGATCTGTTAAAGTTTAACAAATGTTTACTGGATATTATATACACGCAGAATTAAAAAACTTTGGAAAAAGAAGAATTACAAAAGACAAAATGATATTTAAAACTTCGTATAGGCCAGAGATCAGAAAGGAAGAACTAGATACAGTAGCTACAAATATAGGCTTGATTATGAACTACATATAAAAACCAAACGGCTGAAATCAAGTGCCGAGTAAGATTGGCCTGGGCAGCATTTGGTAAATTAAGCTACATATTAAAAAATAAAAAATATCCTCGGCACCTCAAATTAAAATTCCTTCCTGTACTCACATATGGATCCCAGACCTGGACACTTACAAAATCAAACATGGATAAGGTAACAAGAGCCCAAAGATCAATGGAAAGACAAGTGTTACATGTAAAGCTAACAGATAGAAAAAGGAACGAATGGATAAGAAATAAAACAAAAGTAAGGGATGCCAGAGGAGAGGTAACAAAATTAAAATGGAAATTTTCCGGTCATAATACCAGACAGAAAGACGATCGATGAGACAAATGTATTGGTATGTATAACTGGAGATCTTGGGAAAATAAACGAAGCAGGGGAAGACCCCAAATGAGATGGGCGCACGATTTGAAGAAACATGCGGGGACTAGATGGATGAACACGGCGACAGACAGAGAAGAGTGGTAATGGGGGAGGCCTGTCCAAGGATGGATCGAAGAAGGCTAAATAGATAGATAGATAGACCTTTGAAAAAAATGACGCAATCAGTGAGGGGGATTAACACTAATCAGCGTTTTTTAGTGTTCTAGTGTATGGACATGCAAAATTTTAAACTAGAAACAGTGAAATATTTTGGTGGCTTGTATTTCTTATTCAATCCACGGGCTGTTAGACCTCTAGTAAAAAATGACTAAAAGTCGACAGGAATTTAATCAGAACTTTTTTCTTCCGTTTATTTTTTTTCTGTTTGTGATTTTTTTATACGCACTAATTTAATAATTATTTAAAAATCAGCACCTCAGTGAGATTTAGAGCATGCTGCAAATAAATGATGGATCTATTTCTTTCCTAGCTAGGCTGTTAGCACACTTCAAGTGAAGCCATGATATATCAGCCTTGAAAACAGTTTTTTCTAAATATCTCAGAAACTAAACCTTGTACAAAGTTTTTGGTTATAATAGAAATTATTAAGGAAAATGTAGTCTAATATATTCCGAAAACCGCATATTGATGCGATGTTCCGTTAAAAAGTTAGCATTAAATTTTTTTTTTATTGTCATTTCGACCAAAACCTAATCAGCTCGTTAGTGTAGAACACTATTTTACCTAAAAATTTTATGACAATCGGTTTAGCGGTTTAGGAGCTATCGTGTTACGGACAGACATACACACACAGATAGACATCACGACGATATTGCTAAGATATATTAAAATACACCCAAATAACACATTTTCAACGTTATCTCAAAAAAAAAGATTTTCGTCGAAAATATTACCTTCTCTAGCAATTGCTGCGCGGGAAGGTAAAAATGGCAAATTAATTTCGTTTTTAAATTTTGATAGAAAAATTAATTACTCATTGTAAATCATTATTTTTATTAGAATTAATATTGTATTGTATTTTATTAAAATTCTTCTGTAGTTTCAAATATACTGTGAGCCCCTAACTGTAGAAACTTTTAAGAAGAAAATAATGCAAATAATGGTCCTTTAGGTTGGGAATGCTTGAAGGAGTTTAATCGGTTTAAAACTTAAACTTAAAACTGGCATAATAAATGAGAAGTAGTAGTAGTAGTAGTAGTGGGGGAGTTGACCCGCAGGTCTGACAAGTAGGCCAGAGTAAGCCCTTTTTCCCATGCCCCAAGTCTGTCCCTTAACCCACTCTCTGCACTTCCCTTTGATGGTCGGGTAACTCAATGGGCCTTCCTGTTCTCTTTACAAAGTCCAGTAAGTCTGCCCATTTGAGCATGTGCAGTTCTTCCTCGCTCAGAGTTGGCGCTCCGAGTGCCTGTTGTCTCATCTTTGCGTAGGCCTCGCCTTCTGCCACGAGGTGTCTTGATGTCTCTTCTTCCTGTCCACAGGCTGGGCAGGTAGGGTCATTCTCGACTCCTATACGTGTCATGTGCCTCCTTAACCGGTTATGTCCGGTTAGAGTACCTATCAGCAGCCCGAGGCCTTTTCGTGTCCGTCCCAGCATCCATCTAATTCTGGTCGCTTTTGGACGGTCTACGAATTCTCTGGTCTGTCTGCAACCCGTTCCTGTTTCCCAGGAGTTTAATAGCGCGTCCTGGGCCCATTTGTTGAGTCCGCTTTGCACTTGTCTTTTTGTCACGCCCAAAAGTGGCTCCGGTCCTACATAGGCGGTTTCTGCCCCGAGTCGTGCGTATATTAATAATAATAATGAGACAGGAATGAACATGGCGGTCGTCAGACGCCATTTGGAGGACATTTCTGGAAAAGGAGCCAACAGCCATTTGTCTACAAAGAACCAACCAATTGGATCTGTTTAAATAAAAGTCACGAAACCGTTTTATCGGCTTGTCATTTGGTTCGATAGTCAACAGAGGGAGCTACAGTGCTGGTGTCGCCTGGATCTTTTCCCAGCATCTAAATATACTGATGATTGAAGGCGCTTGGCACTTATAATGCAAAATTTAGGCTTTGGCGCTTGGCTCCTTTTCCAGTAATGCTCTCCATTTTGTCACAAGATGTAGGCTTTAAGGTATACAAATTACCTAAATTTCAGGCGATTTTAATAAAGTTCCTTTGAACACCCATTGCCAATGTCCTCTTATTCCTTGGCATTCCTCCCTGCTCCAACCCATCTCCCCTCATGTCATCCCCCCCTCTTCAAAAACCATATACGCATAATTGTATGGTTCTTAATTTAATTTTAAGGTTTTTAATTTAATTTTAAGGTTTTTAAATTTTTTATCATAGTTCCTATCAGTCTGCCAAAGCTCAGCTCTCTAGCCTTTCTGGAAGTGACAATGTTACTTTTACATAACTTTGCATGTATAGAGGAGGGGAGTAAATTAGAATTTTGGGTTTTTTTTATTTTTTCCAGGGGTTTGGTCATAATTTCTATCAGTCTGCCAAATTTCAGCTTCGTAGCATGTCTGGAAGTACAGTAAAATTTTAATGATCTATATATGAGTGAGTGAGTCAGTGAGTGAGTGGCAATTTGGAGGGTTTGTTAGCTCTATGAAGATCTACGACTGTGCAAAGTTTAGGATTCGTAGCTCATTCCGAAGTAGAGTTTTAGATAGGTCAAATATGGATTGAAATGTTTCAAGAACGCTGTACCATCAGTTGCGCGAACTTGGCGAGGCACTGCCATGCCCTCAGATTTATTTAAAATATAGAACGCAATTCCCAAAGGAGCCTGCTAGTCAAAATAAAATAAAAATTTATACATCAGAAAATGAATATTTCACAAAAATATCTAGAGGATATTTTTTAAACTATTTATCTCAAAAATTAGAGTTTGTAACAAATGCTTATATAAATTTTTTTTATTTCTCAAAACCAACCCAGTTATCACCTTTGTTAATTTTAGCTTTGTATTGTCTTATACAGTAAAACCCTTTAAAATGGCAACAACTACATAACATTTAAATTTTAAAATTTCATAGCTTTAAACGTGAAACTACCTGTTCATATTGTATAAAATACAAAATCTTAGTTAATTCTTACTTCTCGAAAGCATATAGTGCTTAAGCTACAATTCCTCAAAAGACTTTAAAAGCAAAAACCGCTTCGTAATCGGTTTATTGGTTTAAAGGCTACAAAGCTACAGACGGAAAAGCAGACAGGAACACAAAGAAACGTGGGTGGTAAAACTATAATTCCTTTTGTTTTCTCCTGAAGAGTATTTTATTGATATAAATATTCAGGATAGTTTTCTCGACGAAGAGAGTTCACAAAGGTCACAAATAAAGGAAAAACTACAATAAAATTAAACCAAACCCAAAACTCACACTAATCAGACGAGACTAAAATATTGAAGTGGAAAAATCACATAAAAAAATCCCTTAATTTGTTTGATTTTGTTAGGTATTGAATTTTTTACTGAATCTAGAGTAGAGACTCTGTTTTTGATAATAAAGTAGTAAAAACAATTTTTTTTGCTAAATGTAAAAAAATTGTGTTGTTGTTGCAGAAATTCTTAAAAGGGATTCCTAAGAGATTGCGTGTGCAAAAAAAATGTCCACTGTAGCTATAAAAAATTTATTAAGTGGTTGCCATTAATTTTTTACTTAAATTTAATTTATGATATCAAATCAAAGAAACGTCCTACAAATTAAATACTACTACGACACTTGAAAGACGTCTGCGACTGCGCATTCTTTTGGGAGAATTTTTGAAGAGGAAAGAATTGGGCGCCTCGATAAAATGAAGCTATTTAATTTCAGCCTGGTGTTACTTATGGCTTTCCAAATGGACAGGTGTACTGTGGACTATTATATTATTTCTTTTCTGGTGATCCCGTAATCGGTGCGATAAAATGATAAAACAAAAGCTCAACGTTTCTATTGTCCTTTGTAAAAACGTGATTATACAAATTAAATACTACTACGACACTTAAAAGTCGTCTGCGCCTGCCCAATCTTTTGGGAAAATTTTTGAAAAGGAAAGGATAAGGCGTTTCGATAAAATAAAACTATTTAATTTCAGCCTGGTGTTACTTATGGCTTCAAAAAAGCGCAGGCGTACTGTGGACTATTATATTATTCCTTTTCTGGTAATCCCGTAATCGGTGCGATAAAATGATAAAACAAAAGCTCAACGTTTCTATTGTCCTTTGTAAAAATGTAATTATCTTTCTGTATGTGCTGGCTGCGTTGGTCGTTATTATAACGAATAATAATAATTTTCGTTCTTTTTCAGATGATGCTGGCGAGAGAGAATGACCTGAAACCCTGATAATAGAGCCTCAAAACGACCAAAGTAAATGGAAAAATGTGAGAAAAACGCGCCGTTGTCATTCCCATAATGAACAAACCTGCCGGCTATAATTTGTGGCGTCCGCCTTTTTCCCTGATGACCCCCGTCAAAGAACAAAATATTTCCGCTTTTACTTCAATTTCCGCGAACTCTTTAACAACTACCGCTTTATCAACCGCACCAATTGTAAATATAATTTCGGTTTTCAAATCCTTAAATCCGCAACTGCAAAGACCGTATGCGACAACCACATTATTATCATCTACAACCGAAGATGATATTTGGTATCCGGCATTCGCGCAAAAGAATACAAGCCTGTATTTTGACTATAATTCTTTTCCCGATGAAACTGAACTATTTGTGTCTAACGTTAGTGAGAGTTCCGCGAATCTTACCAATGAGGTGCAAGTGGTGGCTGATATCAACAGGACCATTGAGATGGTTACTACAATTGTTACAGCAGTTTTATTGGGCTTGATAATTTTGGCTACAGTTATCGGTAAGTTTTTTATTATTCTATAAAATTTGTGTCGTTTTTAATATCCAGAAATAAATACAGTTATTATTGCTTTAAAATCTTTCTTTTTGAGAAGGACCTGAGGCCCTAGATAATAGAGCATTAAAGCCACCAAAATAAGTCGAAAAATGTGAGAAAAACGTGCCGTCGTCATTCTTGTAATGACCCCCGTCAAACGACCTAAATATTTCCGCTTTTACTTCAATTTCCGCGAACTCTTTCACAACTACCGCTTTATCAACCGCACCAATTGTTAATATAATTGCTGTTTTCAAATCCTTAAATCCGCAACTGCAAAGACCGTATGCGACAACCACATTATCACCATCTACAACCGAAGATGATATTTGGTATCCGGCATTCTCGCAAAAAAGTACAAGCCTGTATTTTAACTATAATTCTTTCCGATGATACTGAACTAGTGTCTAACATTAGTGAGAGTTCCGCTAATCTTACCAATAAGGTGCAAGTGGTGGGTGAAATCAACAGGTTCATTGAGTTGGTTACCATAATAATTCTGGAAATAGTTATTGGTGAGTCTTATTTAATCTAAACAATGTCTGACGTAACAAACCCAATTGCTCATATGATTAAATTGTTAAAGCTGCATTATTTTTACCTTCCACATTCATTCTCTATTTCTCTTCTTCTTTTTCTTGTTCGTTTTCTTCCTTCAGCACTATAACCTCAAGAATTTTTTACCTTCGACGATATTGCATTATCTCTTTTTCGGCAATCATTTTGCAGTTCATCACTTTGAAATCTTTCTCAAGAATCGAGACCCATCTATATCTGGCTTTTTCTATGGGTGCTGCAGTTTGCCTTCAAATCTGTAATTATGTTAGGTGTTCTGTTGTTATCTAATTTTTGGATCTGACTTAGTCATCTTATTTTTTGTGTCTTTATGAACATCAAAAACCAGTTGCAAGATAATAATTTTAATTTTAAAACTATTCCTATTTCCTGTATCATGTGCACACTCTGCTTTAAAAATTCTATTATTTTTTCAATTTAAACTATTTATTTGATGAAATTTGTGGCATTCACATTTTTCCACGAATTCCCTTACATTTTATTTACAAAAAAGTTAATTTCCGCAAACCGTTAAATCACATACCTACGTATATCCCTCAAATTCACTTTCGGATGAAACCGTGCGTTTTGTCGGTTGATACTAAAAAAACCATCAAGTTGCTTTATTACGGCAGTTTTATTGGCCGTAATACTTTTGATCAAAATAATAATTGCCATTCCTGATAAAGAACAAAATATTTCCGCCAGCCTAAATGCCAATTTCTATTTCTACGCAGTAAATGTAAATGGAATATGACATTTATTATTTAGCAAATGAGGCAGACACGTAACGTCAAGGCCGTACCTAGAGGGGGGGGGGGGTCAAGGGGATCAATCTCCCCGAAATTTTTAGGACTTACAAATATAAAATATTTCACTTATGTCCCCCACAATTTCTAAAAAAACCCCGTATTGCTTAATAACACCAAAAAAACTTTATTAATAAATAAACAGTTATGTTTTAAATAATATTACTTGACTGCCAAATTAACCAAAGATTTGAGCAGCTACTAAAAAATAGTTTAATTTTTTTTATCGTGCTTTTGAACTTGATTTTTGCCCAGTCAAGGATAGTTTTGGCTTGACAAATATAAATTTGAAAGAAAAATTATGCTGGGTTGACTTATTTTAAGCATGTACAAAAAAAAAAATTCTACACGGTAAAAAATGTTGTCTACAATGAAAACACGTTCTTTTCTTGTATAAATTGTTTTACCTTAAAACAATTGGTTTTGAATTAAAATATTTCTTTTTAGTTCAACGCAGCGTTTAATCTTGAAATGAGACTTTATTTTTCTTCTTTAATTGTTTTGTTTTAGTATGCTCCATTTTGTAACAAAGCAAATTGTCTTCATATAAGTAATATTTTGCTTCCAGAGAAAACGGTAACTTAGATTAATTCAGTTCCAATTTATAATAAAACAATTTTTGTTTCACATTAAAATAAACAGGCAAGACATTTTTTGTGCTATATCAAGAAAATATTCTCTTGGTAAATAGGAAAGCACAAATTATTTTACTTCAAAGCAATTTGCTTTAATCAAAGACAATTTTTTTTACCGTGTAATTAATTAAAGTAACGTAGTATTCACACATGATTAAACTTAATGTAAACAAAAATAACGATACCCTAACACTCAGAACAACTTGTTTGTCCAAGTCCAAGTGTGTTTTCTTTTGAGTATAATGTAAAAAAATCATATAACTTTTAAACCACAAAATTTATTGAAAATCAGCGTTGGATAAAATTTATTGCAACCATTTTTCTAATAACTTAAAATACTGTCAGAACTTTGGTTTTTGAGATATTAAAAAGAAACACAAAATTCAATTTTAAAGCAATATTTTTCAGACAACATGGACTACTTCTTCAATTTCAATATTTTTTAGTTCGGAATTGGTCTTAAATCCAATCTACTTCGTTCATTTATGTATTTTAATCCAGGATCAATATTAATATTGATAAAGGGATACAAGTGACAGGATGCAAAATTAAGAAAAAATTTTACAGACTTTTTTGGATGATACACAAAACATGCTAGAAATTAACATTTCGTTCAATTCCTAACACAAAATGCAAATTTTCCAAAATTCTGTCTTAAATTTCTTATCCCTAGCCCGAAATCTTTTCCTGAGTACGGCCCTGCGTAACGGAGTTGTTTTAATATTCATTTATTTAAAATTCAGTAATTTCTACCATTTATATACAGCATAATTCCTCTTGCATACGTACAAGATTCAAAAATACATAAATAAAACTATGATATTTTTTTGTGCAACAAAATTATATTTTAGTTATGAATAAAAAACATAGGATATCACGTAAATTTTGCTAATGAAAATAAAAAAAATACCACTGTGCAAGATACGTTAGATTACAGTACACCAAATAAAAGGAATCTGTGCGTTAGATGTTATAAAGTTGTGAAGTTGCACAGTGATCTTTTCTTTTCACTAGGAGAAAGTTGGTGAAAAAGGTCTGCTAAGGTCACTATATAAACTAATCCCAGTTTTAATTTTTTTTTCACCCCTTCGGATGGGATGCATTGTGGTTTTGCACCATGTGCCAGATCTCTACCATAGAAAATTTTGAAGTATCACACAATATTTTATCACAAATACATAGGCAAGCAACAATACATTTTAGAGCTGACTATATTTAACCATATATTTTCTCGATCTTATTTCGATTAGAGAGCTTATATGTATGACAGATTTTAAAGAACTTTCTTTAAAATATGTCATACATACAGGGGCCTTTAATTTAGATTAGTTCAAGTAAATTATAATCAAATATACAGGGTGTTCGGCACATGAACCGTCAAAATTTTTTGGGATATTGTAAGGGTCATCTGTTACCTTTTCAACCTTGGAACTTGGGTCCTTAGAGCCACGGCTAAAGAGATATGAATTTTTTAATTTTTTTTCTCAAATTACCCAAAATCCCACCTTTAAACCCTCGTAAGCTTTTTATTAATGTATGGAAAAGAACCACTTTTTTTTTATAATTCTGTAATCTTATGCTACTTCAACTAATTAATAGATTTGTTAAAATTTATGTACGAAAGGGACATACGAGGTTTTTTATTAAAGAACATTAGTGATTTTGTGAAAGAAAATCAATTTCAAAATTAAAAATTAAAAAAAGTATCGACATTTGAGAACTTCATTTTCTTTTAAAAACTTCTCTAGTTGATTACCTTTCTAACGGTATGCTACACATTAATAAAAAAACAATTGTGCTTTAAAATACGGATATTCCGTGAGGCGGACAATAATCGTTCGGACTTGATAAGAAAAACAATTTGATGTTTATGATCGTTTCGAACAAAATGTATAAATAAAGAACACAATACATCATAGTTAAGAGTTTAACTTTTGTTTAAGTAGGTAAACGATCATAAACATCAAATTGTTTTTCTTACCAATTCCGAACGAGTCTCGCCCTTCTGACGGAATATCCGTATTTTAAAGCAGAAATGTTTTTTTTAACAATGTGTAGCATACCGTTAGAAAGGTAATCAACTAAAGAAGCTTTTAAAAGAAAACGAAGTTCTCAATTGTCGATACTTTAATTGATTTTTAATTTTGAAATTGATTTTCTTTCACAAAATCACTAATGTTCTTAAATATAAAACCTCGTATGTCCCTTTGGTACATCAATTTTAACAAATCTATTAATAAGTTGAAGAAGCATAAGATTACAGAATTATACCAAAGAATGCTGCTTTTCCAGACATTAATAAAAAGCTTACGAGGGTTTATAGGTGGGATTTTGGATCATTTGAGAAAAAAAAATAAAAATTCAGATCTCTTTAGCCGTGATCCTTAGGACCCAAGTTCCAAGGTTGAAAAGGTAGCAAATGACCCCAACAATATCCCAAAAAATTTTGACGGTTCATGTGCCGAACACCCTGTATATGATTAACCGATCGCGTACTGAAGCGCGCAGTTTACTTATCTGGTTCTTTAGTTTGTGTTTGAACACTATGTGCAATGCTATTACAGGTTAGTTTGCAAGCTACATGGAATACATTTTATTTAAATAACTATTCCATTTAAATCCCGTTGCATCGCGTTGTTTTAAATTACCATTTCTAAATTACATTCTAGGCCCATCAGCAAAACGATTTGTTATATTTTTTGCAATTCTGACTCGCGCTTTTTCTCTATTATTATATTTGTTGCTCGACCCAATTTAAAATATGGATACCTATTTTACGTAAAATAGGGTTACCATGTGTTCGTTTTTTTAAAGGACATTTCGTTATTTTAAGGGAGGCCTTTTGTCCGTTTTGTTAAACCGTTACTTTTTTATTTTTTCCTTAGTATCCTTAAAAAGCTTACCTCGGCATCTAACTTTTATTTTCACGCAAAATAAGTTCTTTGGGCCTAAAAAGGCTTAACCACTAAATTTTCTGATAGTAGATAGTCTTTGGTCATGCCAAAAACGGCCGACTATAAACGCTATTTGACACTGTTGACATTTGAGCGTCACATGTAGTTAACGGCTTTCGTGGAACGCCGGAAACACACGGACTGTCAACATAAGAATTTTGACGTACGTAGAACGAGCGCAATTGTATTTTAGCGAGCTTCTATTACATTCCGCGCCATTTCCGATGAACTGGCGCTAGCGCACAGGTCACTGACTGCAGTGTTGAGCGGAAACCAGTTATTTGACATAGGGGAAGATGGGGGAATAAGAAACAGGAGTAATAGGAAATATTTTATGCTACTATTGCATTTCGTCTGTTTAAATTCGTCGAATACAATATTAATATAGTTTTAGCCCTTTTGATCTCTTTTTTAAACATAGGTTTGACAAGCAAACGTTTTAGGATAATTTTTTTTTTGTTTGTGATCAAACATAAGTCTTTTTAAATAAATAAATGGCAACATTGTGTCTAAAATTGTATGCTTGGTTTAGCTGGTCCGAAGCTTAAAAGATTTCTGCATCCGCGCATTCTGTTAAGAATCACTTTCAAGAATTTTCACAGAGGGAAAAGTTTATCGTCTCGGCCGAATACTATAAAAGCTATGTACGAGAATTTAGCCTGTTGGTCATCACTTAAAAAATATACCGTTGTTCTATAAACTATTTGTGTTAGTCGCCATTTAATATTTCTGCAACTTGCCATTTCTACAGCTTTCCATAAATCACTTTAGTCAAATTTAAAGGAAACGTCACTACTCAAATCAATATGCAATAAAAATTAATGTATCTCTTATTGCCCCATTACGATGGTTTTTATTACCCTACGATAGGCAAAACAAAGGGGGTACTAAGAAACATTTCCATTTTGAACTAGTTGTTTGTATAAAGAAAAATGTAAAATCAATACATAGAAAGTACATTTGACTACAAACTAAGTATTAAAACTGCAAATAAAGTGTTTCCTTCGGACAAAACAAATTAATCCCCCATCTTCCCCTATTCAGCAAATCTCTCTCTCTCTCTCTCTCTCTCTTTGTCTCGATTTTAATGGTCTTGCGCATCAAACGACAAATAACCAACGCCAACGTTGCCTTTTATTTGCAACCCTTAGAGCTCACTCAAACTTATTAAAAATAGCAAGCAAATAATTTTTTTGAGGTTAATTCTGGTTGAATTTTGATCGCGACATTGGAAGCACGTTTTAGAGTTTTGTAGTTATCGCTGCAATTTTTAAAAAATATTAAGAATTGCATTGTCAGAAACGGGCTTTAGTGTTAGTAATGATCGTTTTGATAAATACAAAGACGAAAACTTTTCTCGGTCTTCTCCACCAGTCCTCAACCCTGTATCTTCAATTTTTTATTTGAATTTACTCTTTCAAAATAACTATATGGTAATATTTGATTTGATATTAGACGTTGAATTTTGTTTGAATATTGAAAATATGTGCGGTAATTTTTTCATGCAAATATGGCAACCCTAGGTAAAATAATGGTGTCAAGGGAGTTTTTAAAAAGCTTTTTGAAAGTTCTAAAAGTAATTCAGTGCAAAAATCTCCGCAGTTAATGTTGAATAATGGAATGAAATATCACAACGATTTCCCACACAGAACTGTAAGACAAAGTACCTCATAATTTTTAGAATCAAATAAATATATTAAAAATAAAATGAAAAAATAATAATTGTGATAATAACATAAACAATTCGTCGTTCGTTCTCCTCACGTCGCACGGAGGTCAGCTTGTCTAATTTAGACGATCGAAACCTCAATATCGAACTATTTATTATCATAACTATTGAGTCTTAAAAAAGTGCCCAATTACCATATTAGTAGACCCTAATGCAGAAAATCGATCAACTAACTCATTGTCACTTGTAACGACGACAAGTCATAGACCGTTTGATAGCCTACATAATGATCCGCACTTATTTCGCGCGGAAAGGCGATTTTCAAAAGTGCTCCAAGTTGGTAAACCAGAGATTATAATATGGTGATTTCTTCACTTATATTTAAAATCTTTAATTTTTACTATTAAACTATTTGCAAAGTTTAAATTTGCTTATTAAAAAAATTAGATAAAACTTGAGTATTGATTTATTATAATTTTGCAAATATTTATTATATATATTGGACTGAAAAAGTCTGGATCGTTACGTATTAATTGCGTTTGTGACTTTATTATTTCAATCATGTATCAAGGGTTGTATAGGTGCTACATTCAGCTGTATTAGCTATAATTTATTGTTTCAGCGTTGGCGCATGGGATTGACCGACGTAATTTATTTAAAATCTGGCACAAAACACCGGTTTTACAGGATAAAAATCAATCCATTTTAAACTATGTATGTAAAAATAGTGAATATAAAGACTACGATAAATAATATCAGTGCACGGTAAAAAATTGATATATAGTATAGCAAGATTAATAAATTTAGTTAAGTTTTTATAAAAAAGCTATGTAAAATAAAAAAAAGCTATAAGCTAATTACGTACACAATCTCAAAGTATCAATTTTTCAAGTTTTTTGCTTAAGAGGAAAAAAACGATATGCAACATTATTTTTGGAGGCGACTGTACCATCTCCAGAATGCATAGTATATTAAAATCAAATTTTTTAAACGCTAGTTGACATTTCCTATCGTTCAGAACCGACATCGACAAGCTGACCCCGTGCGTCGCACACTTTTAATAGAATGCAATAGACCATAAGTACTATCGATTTGTGAAATTTGGAAACTTTCCAATATTACTTTAAAGAAACCGTGGTTATCTTTAAAGGCCCTTTTTGTTATAATTTGCTTGCTTTTCATAAAGTTATATTAGTTTAAATTTGGGTTCGGTTTTTGGACAGAAGGAAGTATTTATCAGTTTTTGGTATATACGACTGTGTATAACGACGTAATTTAAGCCTGTATGTCTTGACGAAGTGTTCAACTTATTTAAAGTGGATTAAAGTAAAACCAGGTCCTGAGGGTCTTAGCTTAAAAGAACTAAATTAAGTTGGTCTTTTAAGTTCTTGTAGTATTTTATTTTATAGTTTTGAAAAATTTGTGTCATTAAACAAACAAAAAATAAAGATACCACTTTTAATGTAACGGGAAAGTTTAGTGGGGTGTCCCAGAATGACACTTAAGAATTTATACATAAATTTTGCCCGTTTTTAATACATCCATGAGGAACTTTTTCTGTTGTTTAGGTTTTATTACAGGAAAATATCAATTTTAAAAAAAATAATTTTGGACTACTTTTAAGGAATTTATACTCAATTAAACTTTTGGTCTTTTTTAAGGAAATATTTATTGAGAGGAGGGAAAGTAAATTAAAACTTTGGTGTTTTTAAATTTTTTCCTATAGTTTTCTAGAATTGGGCAATATTACTTTTACATAACTTTACATTTATAGGGGAGAAGAGCAAATTAAAATTTTGGGGTTTTCCAATTTTTATTCTATAATTTTATCATAGTGCCTTTCATTCTTACAAAGCTCAGCTTTCTAACGTTTCTGGAAGTGGGCAGTGTTACTTTTACATAATTTTACATTTATAGGGGAGGGAAGTAAATGAGAATTTTGGGGTGTTTAAATTTTTTTTCTATAGTTTTATTATAGTTTCTATCAGTAGCGTGTCGTGGATAAAAGGGCGGGGGGGGGGCGAAGACCTTAAGGGGCGCAAATATAGGTATGGGAGTCAAATAAATTACAAACCTTTTTTCAAAATAATAACACTATTAATTCTATTTTTTTCTCAAACGACGCCAGGGGCGCCAAGCGCAGAGGGGCGGGGGGGGGGGGGGGCGTTCGCTCCCCTGGCCCCCTATACGACACGCCACTGGTATCGACATTCCAAAGCTCAGCTCTGTAGCATTTCTGGAAGTTAGCAATGTTACTTTTACATTACTTTACATTTATAGGAGAGCGAAGTAAATTATAATTTTGGGCTTTTTTAAATTTTTTCCTATATTTTTATCGTAGTTTCTATCGTTCTGCCAAAGCTCAGCTCTTAAGGGTTTCTGGAAGTAAGTAATGTTACTTTTACATAACTTTACATGTATAGGGGAGGGGAGTAATTTCGAATTTTGTAATTTTATTATTTTTTCCTTATTTTTTCCAACGGTTTGGTCATAATTTCTATCAATCTGCCAAATTTCAGCTTTGTATCGCGTCTGGAAGTACAGTAGAATTTTGATGATCTATACATGAGTGAGTGAGTAAGTGCCAATTTCGACGTTTTTATTTAAATTTCATAACTACTTTACTACTTTATGGAAGTCCATTAACCTTGAAGGGGTTGTTAACTCGATGAAGATCTACGACTGTGCAAAGTGTGGGATTCGTAGCTCATTCCGAAGTAGAGTTTTAGATAGGTCAAATATGGGCTGAAATGTTTCAAGAAAATCTGTTACAGCAGCGCGAACTTGGCGAGGCACTGATGTGCCCTCAGATAATTTGGACTACACTTTTTCGGCTATGTTTAACTTTATGCACTTTTTTACCTAACCAAATATATAAAATAATAAAGAAAATATTGGCATGCACTAAAACGTTTTTTGCAACATTTAGTTTTTTTAATAAAATAGCATAAAATACGACATCATGAGGCCTCGGCATCCCCCTCTCAGAGGCCTCTGGCCCCCCAAGATATATTGCTGGGTGCGCCACTGCTTTAGGACAACGTATTCCAGAATCATATCCCAACACATGGCGTTGGTCCGTCGAACAAGACTTTTTCCCTTTTTGGTCATTTAAATTTAAAATGTTCGGTTTTTGAAAGCAATGTGGCATTTAGCCGCGTTTAACTAAATTTAAATTTTATTAAATTTTTCGCATATTTTACCCAGACACGCCACGCGCAAAAGTAGGTATTCACTGAAAAAAGTTTTCTTTAACGTAGTATAAAATCTTTTTTATAAAAAAAAGTCCGCTATTTACAATCTCCCATTTTGATTTTTTTGTATTAAAAAAATATAAGATTTTATTTTTACTGAAACACTAAACTTCAAGTCAAATATTTACGACAGGGATCAAGCTAAAAAAAACTCGTTAACGCGAGTACTAAAAACAAAAAATAAATTAAAAAAAACACCCATTTGCTTAATCTACTTGTATCTACGAGTCTCAGTTCGGCACAAAATTGATAGGTATACCTATAATAATGTTCCACATGCATTTTAATGCCGAAGGCGCACTACAAAATTATACAGTTTTGTATTTTCATGAATCAGGTTTTTGGGTAATTTGGTACCCAACTGCGACTAGTAGCTCAAGTAGATTTTAATTAATTAACCCCTCCAATTTTCATGGACTTCCATAAAGTAGTAAAGTAGTAACGAAATTTCAAAAAACGTCGAAATTGCCACTCACTCACTCATGTATAGATTATCAAAATTCTACTGTACTTCCAGACACGCTCCAAAGCTGAAATTTAGCAGACTGATAAAAATTATGACCAAACCCTTGGCAGACTGATACGAAATATGATAAAACATAGGAAAAAATTTAAAAACCCCAAGCTTTTAATTTACGTCCCTCCCCTGTGAATGTAAAATTAAGGAAAAGTAACATTGTCCACTTCAAGAAACGCTAGAGAGCTGAGCTTTGGAAGACCGATAGGAACTATGATAAAACTATGGGAAAAAATTAAAAAATGTCAAAGTCTTAAATGGCATTGCAAAAGTTTTGAACAATATTCCGCATATTTTACTACTTTAAAACATAAATTTTATACAAATCCTTTAAAAAAGGCGTGAAATCATAACAAAACCATTTCATGTAAAAGTAAAGCCAAGTTCTCCAGTACTTAATAATTTGGAAAGGTTTTTGTGAACTTGGCTGTTACAGTTAAATTTAACATAAAGAAGTTTGGCTGTAATAGCAAAATTTATAAAAACATTTCCAAACTAGTAAGAACCTTTCATTTTAACATTTGTACTGGAGAACTTGGCTTTACTTTTATCTCATTTCTTTTATCGGAATATCATTTTCGCGTAGTTGCCTTTTTTTACATGAAATGTTTTTGTTTTGATTATATTTTTCCAGAAAAAGAAAGCAATATGACTTGCCTTTCTCTATGGAAACACACCCGCCCAACGTATCCAGAGCCTCGGCGGCAGGGTAGTGCCGCGGTATGGTCGTCGGCTTCACATGCAGAAGGTAGAAGTAGTTGCGGCGAGAGTTGATGCCACGCACGTCATCAATTTTATCGACTACGACTGTTGCGCTGAAAAGTCTATCGTCTATAACCAAGTTCTGCTAGGACCATAGCGGTGTTAGATAGATGCAAGTCTAACATGTAGCAGGACCACCTTTCGGAAGGGGTGTAAAAGCGTGGGTCCACGGTGTATACTTGCTACGCAGTATAAAGATCCCTGCCCTCGGCAAAGAGATGTCAGGCAAAATTAAGTCCTCTTAGAGAAAAAAAACTTGCATCCTAAGGGCACGTGCATCAGTTTGATATATGATGTACGGACAAATCGGGTTTTGCGAAAAGAGCGCACCGTGTGCCTAGTCGCTAGACCAAAAATGTTCTCATCACCACTACTACTAGTACTATCCAGAGCCTCTAATATTTCTTCAGCACATAATATGAAGTAAGAGGCACCTGAAAGAAAGCACAAATAAAAAATGTCCAACTTAAAAATTAAAATTCATACCTATAAAGCTAAAATTTCGCAATCCAGACTAAAAAACAAATAAAGTTTTAATTCAAAGCCCAGGAATAATACAGACCACTCGAGTACCATCTCGTCACATAAAAGATTTAAAAGGCACAAAGGTAAAGAGATGTAATCTGTGCTCTATTAGATTCATCTGTAAAACATTGAAAACATTCCTATGGGAACAAAAGGCATCTGAAGTGAGTGCAGGAATATTAAGAGCACAGTGTGATAATATATTTTAAAAAAATAACGGAGTTCCATTGTCTATTTATTTCAAACACGACTTTTCGGATAGTATGTATCTCTAACCGTTCACGGTAAAAGACTGGTCTAACAGGGAACAGATTTCTGTAAATCACAGCAAAACACTTATTATACCGTTCACCCGTAAAAGGAAACTAGATTTCCTGACTCCTCCGGAGCTTAACTGTGAAAGAATTCCATTTTCATCAGAGGGGAAATACATAGGGATCACCCTAGATAAAACTCTTACGTGGCATGCCCATTTGGAAAAGGTAACCCGCAAAGCTACATTGTCTTTATGTACGTGCAAAAGAATTTGCGGAAAAACCAATCATCAGACCAATGATTGCGTATGGCGCAATAGTCTGGTTCGAGAAGGGAAATCAAAGAACCTCAAGGGCCCAACTAACCAGCTTACAACGACAGGCGAGTCTTGCCATTTGTGGTTCAATGAGCTCAACCCATCGACTGCGCTTGAATGCTTACTAAACTTACCTCCGCTTCACATTTTATTAGAGGTAGTGGCACAAAGGGCCAGAATAAGGGCCAACCACCAGGATAGCAGGGCAAACAAAGTGAAATTAACAGCCCTAATCAGGGAACAAGAGTTGGACGCAACTCTAGGAATGGTATCCGACGTCATGCCCAATTTGGTGTACAGCAGAAAGCTAAACAACATGATCCTTCCGGAGAGGGAGGAATGGTTAAAGAATAGGACCAATTTTTTTAATAACGATAGCTTCTGGTACACCGACGGATTCAAAATGCCATCAGGCGTTGGATCTGGAGTTGTTAATATCCAAGAAAAAGTCGGATAAAACATAGTCTCGGCCAATTGGCTACTATATTTTGAACCATTGAACTGTGTGCCCGGTGGATTACTGACTACGAATGGACCAACAGGACAATAAAAATCTTCTCCGATAGTCAAGCAACCTTAATACCGCTTGATTCCTATACGGTCTCATCGAGAACCATCAGGAGCTGTAAGGATTCGTTAAATGCGCTTGGTAGCGCTCACAATGTGTCATTAGCTTAGAGTAATAATAATATCTCTGAGGTCATTAGTATGGATACCAAGGCATTCTGGACACGAGGTAAATGAGGCCGCAGCTAAGCAGCAAGCGAAGCGGCATCTGCCCAATTTTTCGGCCCCGAACCAGCCATGGGGATATCTAAGAGTTCATTAAAGAACCTTGTAGAAACAGAGCCAGGAACATCATTGGACTTAACAGACAGGAGATACGTATAGTGACTGGTCTTTTTGCGGGTCACTATCGACTGAGAGTACCTATGCACAGAATGGGACTAAAAGAAGATACCAAATGTAGACTCTGTATAGAGGATGACGAAACAGTCAGACATACACTGTGCGAATGTCCGGATATTGCACGTTTACGTCAGAATACTTTCGGTAAACCTCAGATTGACTCAGAAAATCTGAACATCTTACCCAAACTGATAGCCAGCCTTTTTGGAGGCCTGGGCATACAGTGGTGAGAAACAACTCAAAAGTGAGCCACAGTAGACTCACTGGTGGTCGCAGTGGAAGGGCTGCAAGGCCCACTCATCCCCAGTTCAAACTTTTTGACCATGAAGATATCCCAAGATTCGTGTTAAAAAGGTTGAATCTTAACAAACTGTATTAAAGCATTAGACTTGTATGGCGAGCCTGGAAAATCTGAAATCTGCTTAAAATCACGAATGCTTGAGTAAGCTTCCTCTCCTTCTCGGTTGGTTTAAATTTATCCCTTATGCTAAATTCAGGTTTCCACAAGTCGAAAAAAAAAGGTAGTATGAAAAATTTGTGCTTTCTTGAAAGAACACAAATTGTTTCCAAGCTTTTATGCCTATATGTATATATCGCTCTGATCCTTAAATAATGAAAAACCGGTGGAATTTTCGTACAATACGCCGCCGTCACTTTAATGGAAATTTTTGGTCTGCCAGTCTTTGAAGGATCAGACTTGCTAAATTAAGGGGGCAGTGATAACCGATAATTTTTTTGAGATAACCCCGAATATATGTTATTTGGGTGTATTTTAACTATTTTAGCAATATCGTCGTAACACGCCTAATCTCAATGTATTCTACCCATTCTTCAGTGTGATCCCATCTGTCAACAAACTGCAGTGAAACCTCTCCTTGCGGACACTCTATTAAGCGGACACTCCCTCTAGCCGGACAAATTTGTTAGAACCAAGCTTTTCCCTATTTCTTTACATGTATTGTAAAATTCACTCCTATAACCGGACACTCTAATAACCGGACGCGGACATTTTTGGTTAAAAAATTCTGAAACCTCCCTTAACCGGACGAAAACCTCTGACAACGGGACGGAGCTCTTCACGACATGTTGGCCACAACGCACTCTGGAGCCGGGGAATTACCTTATTCTGTTTTAATGCGGAGACTTACTACTTCTGTCGTATTTACAAAATATTTTATTCGGCGGGACTGCGGTGTTCTATTTTTATTGTTCAGTTGGGTAGTAATAGATCTCTTTGAAATTGCGCCATGTAAAAAACTTCTTAGTTTACGTGAAAAATGGAAGTCGTTAACATTTCGGTGAAGGAACATCTATCTATCAGCACGAAAAGTCGCTGAAAATTTTAATATCGGAAAAACTCAAGCAGCGGAAATTGTTAATAAATATATATTAAAATTTCGCAGTTCCCTGTCATAACCAAACACCTCCAATAAGCGGACAACATCGACCAAACCGTGAGTGTCCGCTTATAGGAGGTTTCACTGTATTAGGTTGAAAATACCATTTGAAGCTTTAGGGTCTGCCGATTCCTTCAATACTCCTTTGTCCTTGACTTTTTCCTAGAAAGAGACACCCTATTTCCTCTTTGACTCTGTAGTTAAGGTACATGTCCTGTGATATTTTATTTTAAAATACACGACATGAAACTGTATAGCTATAACTGTGCCGTTAGCATGGGCGTGTGTAGGACTACTTTTACAAGTATATCAAATAAAAGGAATAAAAAATGCCCGAGTCGCAGTGATTTGTTGTATAGGGGATGGTGGGGCAAGTGGATCACTACGAATAATTTATAGAGCAAGCATTATAGATGACAACAATCACTTCATCATTTTGGGTCACGTGGATTGGATATTTTCAGTCGTGGATAATAAACAAAGTGTTTTTCAAGTGTTTATTTTTGATTTTTTAGTATTGTTGATAATTTTGTGGGCCATTGCAATTCTATCCCTGGTGGGTTTGCGAATTTTTTTAATTTTTATTTTGTTACAGGAAATCTTAGTTTTTTTGTATTATTACATAAATCCATTTTTTAGTAACGAATTGCATAAAATTTTGCCTGTCTATTTAGTTCTTTGTTTATATCCTTTTTGTACAAATTAGATCTTATAAAAGTGGAAGAAAAAAGGTTATTTTTTTGCTTTTAGGATAGAAGGAAAGGGGCTCTTACTAGTTACAAATTTTTTGAACTTGTTAGATTTTGATGTCATGGTTTATTTCTTTGTTATACCTATATATCTATGTTTTTTTTATACTGGAACTTTCCATCCAATAAGGATCAATCGCCCAGTTTCGCAAAGTTTCAACAAAGTTAAAGCTGATATAAGCTATATATATGTATTGTATACAGTTAATATCATTATTTTTGAGACAAATTTTTACAACCTTTTTCGTTGGCTTATGCTATTTTTTATGGTAAACAGCTGATAACTATTAAAAAGTTATCATAAAAATTATGATATGGAGATTATAAATTGCGTCTGACTTGCTAATAAATATGCGTTTACGAGAAAAAGAGAAGGAAGAGGGAGGAATATTTTTAAGAACTATTAAATAATTTCTATCAGTGTGTCAAATCCCAGCTCCGTAGTTTTTTTTGAAGTGGGCAATATAAATGATACATAACTGTACATGTATAGAGAAGAGAAGTGATTTCAAAACGGTTTTTTTAAATTCCTTCCTAGCCCGCGTAGCAATGGCTAGAGAACAACGAAAACTTTTTTTTCAGATAACGCCGAATATTGTTAGTTGGGTGTATTTTGACCTACCTTAGCACCTACCTATGTGTGTTTATATATGTGTGTGTGTGTGTGTGTGTGTGTGTGTGTGTGTGTGTGTGTGTGTGTATTATTTAATAGTGTTCGACACTCTTACGAGCTGACTGGTCAAAATCCATTAACGCTAATGACAGTTTTTTGACAATTAAAAACTTTAAAAAATGCTAACTTTTTAATAAAGCATCGTATCAATATGCGGTTTTTAAAATAAAGTAGACTGCATTTTGCTTAATAATTTATAACCAAAAACTATGTAAGAGCTTTAGTTTCTAAGATATTTACAAAAAACTGTTTTCAAGGCTAATATATCATGGCTTCACTTAAAGTGTGCTAATGGGTTAGCTCGGAAGGTATCAGATCCGTCATGGATCCATGTCTCCATCAGTCTGCCAAATCTCAGCTCTCTAGCGTCCCTGGATGATGATGATGATGATGATTCATATATGAGTGGGCCTTGCAGCCCTTCCACTGCGACCACTGGTGGGTCTATTGCGGCTCACTTTTGAATGGTTTCTCACCACTGTATGCCTAATCCTCCAAAAAGGTTAGCTATCAGTTTGGGTGAGACACTGTTCAGATCTTCTGAATCAATCTGAGGTTTACCGAAAGTGTTTTGACGTAAACGTGCAATAGCCGGGCATTCGCACAGTACATGTCTAACTGTTTCATCATCCTCCATATAGAGTCTACATTCTCTTCTGTTATTCCCATTCTGTGCATGGGTACTCTTAGTCGACAGTGACCCGTAAAAAGTCCAGTCACTATACGGATCTCCTGTCTGGTAAGTCCAATGATATTTTTGGTTCTCTTCTGACAAGGTCCTTTAATGAACTCTTTAGAGTGAGCCAGTTCTGGTATATTCATCCAGTATTGTTGGAAGCTGTCCTCCATCCATCCCAATATGGTTAATTTAGCAGCATTGTATGATATGCCCAGGGCTGGTTCGCGGCCGAAAGCGTCCCTGGAAGTGGGTAATGTTAATTTTACATAATTTTACATGTATAGGGGAAAGTAAATACAAATTTGGGGTTTTTCAGCCTTTTACCATTTCTAGAAGTATAAGTATGAGTGTGTGCGAGTGAGTGACAAATTCGATGTTTTTCAAAATTCCGTAACTATTTTACTACTTTATGGAAGTAGGTGAAACTTGGAGGAGTTGTTGGTTCTGTGCAAAGTTTGAGGTTGAGCTCATTTCGAAGTGGGGTTATAGATAGGTCAAACATAGGCTGAAATCTTTCAAGAAAAGGTGGTACAGCAGTTTTCGCGAACATGGCGGGAGAGCCGTGCCCCAGATTTTATTACAAAAAGTTCCTCGTAAGTGCATTTTTAAAAACTTTACAGGAGAAGCGAAAAAGTGCAGTTAACTGCAATAAGAGCTGATTTTTAAAAGACTTTTACTAAGAAATTTATTTTTATATAGTGTTTATTTTTTTTTAAAAATTTACAACCTTAAGTACTTCTCAGTACATGGCGAACCTGTCGCGATCATAATGATGCCGAAAAACCAAAATCGAAAAAGTGTTCATTCCCTCGAAAGGCGTCTCACTTCTCCCGACCTTCCCCGACGCCACTGCCATCAGAGTCAGACGGCTGCTGGATCCATAAGGGAGGTAATAGAAAAATGTCACATTAATTGAATATCGCCGTAAAAACTGCACTTTATGATCTAAGGCGTATAGCAACCGAAAAGATCTTAAAGCATTTTTAGGGCAAATACGTTGAATGGTCTTGACACGTGCCGTATTTTATACAATTTTTTTATTTTTCTTACTCTTTAACTGCCGTAGTAGTTCAGGCCCTACATCCGAGATTTAACCCTTTGCGAACAAACTTATTTTTTCTTAAAAAATACGATTTACTTTAAAAAATTCAAAATATTTTAGGTCTAAAAAAAAGTATTTTTTTAAATTTTCTGGCAGGAGGCTCTAATTTTTGAGTTATCCCGTGGTTCCGCTGTGGAACCACTAGGCCAATAAAATACCAACACCAGTAAATAATAAAAAAAATTTCACCCTTTTATTTAGCTTATGTCTGGTTTGTTTATTTTTAAATGGTACCATCTAGACCCAAAACCCATCAGTATCAAATTTCAATAAAATCGGGCCAGCTGTTTTTGAGTTATGTGCGTTGATCGTTATAGACAGACATACAGACATGCAGACAGACATACAGAGAGACATACAGACAGACAGTAAGACGGCGCGACAAAAAAGTTTCAAAATCATATGAAACGCAAAGATATATAACATTTTTTAAAATCAAAGCAACTTTTTATTTATTGAAAAAAAAATTAAAACAATCACTTTTATTACTTAGTTGTGTTTGGCCAAGTTAAAAGTTTGCAAATAGTTAGAAAAATACTGTATATTATATTATAAGTAAAATACTTTTGAGGGGAGCGAGAGGGAGGATGCCCCCTCCCCCAATTTAAATGAATTTAACTCGAAAAATTAAGCTTTAAGTTAATACCAATCAAATATATTTTTTTCACGAGTTTTATTTACTGAGTTACAAAAATGAATGTTAAAAATTTTTGTTTCATTTGACTATTTGTACAAACAAATTTATTTTTATTTCAACGCTACTTTAAAAAGTTATGTCTAACTTATTAAATATTTAACTGTATACAATGGGTTCAAAATAATTTAAAAAAAAAACAATGTGCTAAGGATACAAAATGCCATAAGAAAAATAAAAAAACCATATTTTAAACAATTTCCTTTTTTTTCTTAGGCCTACGGAATGTGCACCACTGCCTTTAGAGGGTAATGCATACATGGTTAAAAAGGAAATTTTATCCGCTTGCAAAATGATCTTTAGATTATTTTTATTAGAAAAGTTTACCATTTTCGAGTTATTAGCAAAAAACCGTCAAAAAGCAACGTTTAAGGGGGAAACCACCCCCCTGTACCACCCCCCTGTAAGTGTTGGGGGTGGTTCCCTTTCGTAAAATGTTCGGGCGAGTCTTATGTCTATACATGCCAAGTGTGTTGCTCCTATCATAATACGCAGTATCGGACCCTGTAGGGCCTGCACTATAGGTATCAAAAAAGAAAATCATATTTTTATGATTGTTCAGTCAAATAAAAAGCGTCTGGATAAATTAAAAAAGTTTGTCAGCATTAGTGAAGTTTTAAAATTTGATAATTTTTTTCTTTAACTTCATATGAAGCGGAATAAGGATTTAATAACTTTTTGAACTAAACTTTTCTTTAAAAAAAACAGGTTGTTATAAAGCCGTTTTTCCAATCAGTACGTCAAACGAAAAGCCTTCATACCGGGTGTTTAGTCAATTCTTTAATACGAAAATCACGAGTACTAATTTGAAAAAAAACTTTTTGGAAAACATAAAAAATTAAATTTTTGATTGTAAAGAGTAAATTTTTAAAAAAACAATTTTTTTGCATCTATCTTGCAGAACCCTGATTATTTTTAAACTTATACAAAATCATCTGCAATAAATAATTAGAACAATAAAAAGTACAGATAAAAAACAGCAAACAAAATTTAAATATTTAGAAAGATGTGTTTATACTGCCTTTTTTTAAATAAAATTAATTTAAAAAAACAGAGAATCATACTGTATGTAGTTATCCAATTTCAGAAACTATTTTATTGAAGAAGAATAAAGGTTTAATAACAATAACTTCATATAAAGCGGAAAATTTTTATAATTTGTAAATTTTAACTTTTCTTCATTTAAAAAAGAAGTTGCTAAAAAGTTTTTGCTATTTCATACGTCAAACAACAGCTTAGATAGTTTCTTCCAGTAGCGTAGATCGGAGGGCAAGGGCATCAATCCCTCTATGCGTATATGCCCAAATTTTTTTCAGTTAAAGAAAAAGGTATCCTTTTCTCCACCTCCTTCGAACGTGACAATTATCTTCTCTCAGGTTTTTTTGCTGTTGCCATTCCAGTTTAGAACGCCCTCTTTTTCTGCGCCCTATTTAGCCATTCTAGGACCTGCTTTGATAATTTTTCGCCGTTCATCCGTTGTAGTACATTGCCGTACCATATCAGTGCTCATTTATGATCTCATTTCTTATATTTCTTATCGCTCTCCTCCATAAAATACTGTTAAGACATCCAATAACATTTTGTACTTTTACTATTCTTTTTTCCAGTTCTGTACAGTCAGTTCCTGTTTTATCAAATGTGACACCCAAGTATACATGCTCATTGCATGGGGATATTGTTTGTCCATTGTCTAGTTCTAACTCACTTGATTTGTTTCCAATACACAAGTCTTGTCCACGTTCACTGTTAAGCCCCACGTTTGGTATTCTTCCGTTAAGTTGCTTATCATATACTCCATGTCTTCTTTATCATTAGCTACAATTACTTGGTCGTCAGCAAACTGTAGTGTGTATATTGTAAATCGGTCGTTAAGTTGTATTCTCTCCGAATAACAAATGCTGCTTTAAAATTCTACTAAGGTTAAAAATAAAATACAAATTTTTAAAACCGTTCGTTATAAAATGTTGCTTTTACGTTGCATCATTTGCATTTTCGTAAAGTGTGCAGGTATTTTATTCTTAGACATTCTTTTCTACTTTAATGTCTGATGCACAAAAAGCCTAGCGCTTTTAGAAAGCTAAAATATGCAAAACAAACGAAAATTTCAAAACTCTCTTTTAAGGCGAAAAAGCTTTTTCATTTCATTATACAGGCTGTTTCAAATTAAGTATATTAAAGATACAGAATCTTTTTAATATAACCTATTCTTGTGTTTTAAATTAGCTATCTAAGTAGCATTTTTAGTTTTTTTTAAGACGGTTTTTAATGAAACTCACCACTTTTGTACTGTAATTTTTTTTAACCTTCCTAGCCCGCAATAAAAGTTATTATCCTCCAAAAAATTGTTGTCCTTGCTATGCCACTTTCATCCCTTGGTAAATAATATACAGTGTGGCCGTAAAAATGCATCCTAACCGATTCTAACTAATAACTTTGAAACGGAATTAGATACCAATTTTAAGTAAAAAAATGACTGATTTGTTCTAAGTCTGAGTGTTCAGATTTTAGAGCACCTTAAGTTGTCAAAAGTTTCAATATTCACATGTCAATATCTAAAAAACTATTCTTAAGTTCTAGGTATTTCAGTCACCCTGTATGCTAAGAACTAATGTGCATTATAAATACCGTCAAATTAATAAAAGAAAAATATAATTATAATATTATTTTATTTGCAATTCGGATTTTTATATTTGAATAAGGTTTAATTGCAAAAAAAATTGAATGCGTCAGTTTTACACGATTTTGAATCACTGTGGCATGATAGGTCGCTACTGCTCCTTCTCAGAATAACGATAACCATGATTTTGCTGTCAAAAAACACTTTATTATGATTGGTGAATATTGTCGATTTTAATGATTTTTGTAGCTAAAAGTCTCCTTGTTCATTTCATTTTATCTTTTTTAATTCAAGACCAATAACATGTGAGACCTTTTTATTCAAAACAAGATGAAGCTTTTTAACAGATTCAAACTAAAAATGACAGTGGTGCGCGCAATTTTTTTTAAGGGAGTCAAAAATTGGCATTTTTAAAAAACGTCTGCCAAAGTTTAAACCTTTAGCTTTCGAACGAGCCAAAAGTGTTTGAAATCGGTCCAGTAGTAACGAATTTATACCCAAAGAAAACGAATGCGGCAGTTTTATGCGGTGTTGAAACACTGTGCGCCGTCATGGCTACAGAAGGTATTGTTTTCGAGAAAAAAAATTAGATAACGCCAAAAATATAATATTTGAGTGTATTTTATACATATCTTACCAATATTTTCGTGACGTCTATTTGTTTGTTTGTGTGCCTACGATAACACCGGAACCGCTGAACTAATTTTCATGAGATTTTTACGAAAAATTGTGTCCGACACTGTAATGAGCTAATTGGATTTTGGTCAAAATTCACCAATGCTAATTTTTTGACAGTTTAAAATTGAAAAAATTCCAACTGTTTAACGAAGGCTTTTGGAATATAGGAAAACATGTTTTTCATAATGATTCGCATTATGCCCCAAAATTTTCATTTCTCCAATATTTACAAAAAACTGTTTTTAGGGCTGTTTTAGCGTAGAGTTTACTTGAGGTAGTTTTAAATTGTGGTATTTTAGCTCACACTACTACTATACTATAGTAGTGTGAGCTATAGTGATTCTATTTTTTCGAGAAAAAAAAAGTTGCTCCGATTTCAAAAATTTTTATATATCTTTGCGTTTCAGATGATTTTGAAACTTTTTTGTTGCGCCGTCTGTCTGTCTGTCTGTCTGTCTGTCTGTCTGTCTGTCTGTCTGTCTGTCTGTCTGTCTGTCTGTCTGTCTGTCTGTCTGTCTGTCTGTCTGTCTGTCTGTCTGTCTGTCTGTCTGTCTGTCTGTCTGTCTGTCTGTCTGTCTGTCTGTCTGTCTGTCTGTCTGTCTGTCTGTCTGTCTGTCTGTCTGTCTGTCTGTCTGTCTGTCTGTCTGTCTGTCTGTCTGTCTGTCTGTCTGTCTGTCTGTCTGTCTGTCTGTCTGTCTGTCTGTCTGTCTGTCTGTCTGTCTGTCTGTCTGTCTGTCTGTCTGTCTGTCTGTCTGTCTGTCTGTCTGTCTGTCTGTCTGTCTGTCTGTCTGTCTGTCTGTCTGTCTGTCTGTCTGTCTGTCTGTCTGTCTGTCTGTCTGTCTGTCTGTCTGTCTGTCTGTCTGTCTGTCTGTCTGTCTGTCTGTCTGTCTGTCTGTCTGTCTGTCTGTCTGTCTGTCTGTCTGTCTGTCTGTCTGTCTGTCTGTCTGTCTGTCTGTCTGTCTGTCTGTCTGTCTGTCTGTCTGTCTGTCTGTCTGTCTGTCTGTCTGTCTGTCTGTCTGTCTGTCTGTCTGTCTGTCTGTCTGTCTGTCTGTCTGTCTGTCTGTCTGTCTGTCTGTCTGTCTGTCTGTCTGTCTGTCTGTCTGTCTGTCTGTCTGTCTGTCTGTCTGTCTGTCTGTCTGTCTGTCTGTCTGTCTGTCTGTCTGTCTGTCTGTCTGTCTGTCTGTCTGTCTGTCTGTCTGTCTGTCTGTCTGTCTGTCTGTCTGTCTGTCTGTCTGTCTGTCTGTCTGTCTGTCTGTCTGTCTGTCTGTCTGTAACGACCAACGCGCATAACTCAAGAACCGCTGGCCCTATTTTAATGAAATTTGGCACCTAGGCTGAGTCTTGGGTCGAGATGGTCCCATTAAAAAATGAACAAAATCCACCAAGCACAAGCCAAATAAAAGGGTGGGGGTAAATTTGAAAAATTAGATTTTAAGTTAAAATATGGCGTGTGTGTTATGAAACGAATGTAATTGAGTCTGGAGTTAAACAAAATACATTTTAGTTTTTTTTTTAAGGGTGGGGGTAGATTTCAAAAATTAGAGTTTAAATCAAAACATGGCTTATGTGGTATCAAACGAAAGGTAATTGAGTCTGGAGTTCAATAAAATATATTTAAGTTTTTAGTTATATTAGCTCACGCGTACACTATAACTATAGTACCTAGTGTGAGCTTAGGTGCCCATAGATTGGCAGAGTATTTTTAAATCGTATAATAACGATACTTAAACTTTTCAAAATACGCTAAGAATGGTTATAATCATATTTAGCTTCATTACTTTGCATTCTAACTATCAAATTTTTATTAAGAACTCGAAATCCGATGCTCAATTCCTTTTTTCTTATTATACCATCTTGAAGAACGATAAAAATACTTCTGCCGTAAAGTTCCAGTAATAAAAACAGGGTAGGTAGAGCTGGTCTACTTGAAAATGATACTAGGTAGCGCACGCTTTCCCTAACGACTAATAATTTAAATTTAAGCAAAACTCGGCAACCTTGCGCCCGCTCTCATCGCACAAGGTATGTTAAGAGTGTTTAAGACCAACCCCTCTTCATCATGGTTGCCAAGAAGATATATATACATACGAATTATGTATATCTGTTACCGGACAAATCCGATTTTAGGATAAACTAGTTTTTCCTAGGCTAATCAGTTTATCCGAAGAGCGACAGGATGAGCTAGTTTATCCTAGGCTCTACTGGCTTTCCTAAAATAAATTAATTATGATTAGGAAAAACTGATTTGTCCTTGTCTAAACTATTGCGGACCGATTACAAAAGTAACGTTTTTACTACTAATTAAAGAAAATACTATTACCTATTACAAACATATTTACTAATTTTTATTATTTACTTGTTATTACATATCAAACTATTACGGCATTTCGAGTTGCAGACAACGTTATTTTTCTTGCAAAGGCATCGGTTCAGTTCGGTTCGGTTTGGTTTGGTTTGGTTTGGTGTGGTTTGGTTCGGTTCGGTGCGGTTGGGTTCGGTTCGATTCGGTTGGATTCGGTTCTTGATTCTGCCCAACCATATGGACAACACGCACAATACGCCACGATTTTGCAATAAGACGAACGTTATAACCGGAGTACACTGTATATCTTCTTGGCCACCATGATGAAGAGGGGTTAGTCTTAACCACTCTTAGCATTCCTTGTGCGATGAGAGGGGACGCAAGGTTGCCGAGTTTTGCTTAAATTATTAGTCGTTAGGGAAAGCGTGCGCTACCTAGTACCATTTTTAAGTGGACCAGCTGCATCTCGTATCTCGGTAGATGGCGCTTCTTGCGAAAGTTTTCTCACTATACACCTAGGATGAGAAGTTAAGCTGTCAAGCTACCCACGGAAAAATATGACAGAAACAAAAAATTATTTTTACTCAATTAGCCACAAAAACTTGTTTGATTTTTAAATTCACGGGTCCTAAAATTTACGTTTCTTAAATTTTTTAATAATAATAATAAAATGGTTTTATACTCTTCAAAAATAAAACAAAATTCTGCATAGCAAAATATTTGCCTGCTTCCAGAAGGTTCTTAAAAGTTCTACTTTACACCAATTTAGAGTAGGTTTTTTTTTATTTTATAGCCTGTTATTGGTGGACTACTTTTGTTTACTACCCCCAATAACTTTCATTATATTTCGTAGGAATGCTAGTAGTTGTTTCTGTTGAACCCACACAGAATGCTGCGTTGTCAAACTGTAATCCTAAAGAGTCATTTGCTGTGCTATACTCGCAAATGAATATCATTTTCAAATGTGACCGCTGTACAGTATCATTAAAGCATAGCAACATACTTATAGGTTTCCAATTTGGGAGGATGCTTAAAAGATATAAAATACTCTAAGCAGTTTATTAACGTTAGTCTCGAGATTTAAAGTGGAAATAAACGTTAATGATAAAGTCTGAACTCTAATATCTTTGGACGTTTTCTAATACCTAATAAAACGAAAGCACCTACTTTTAAATTTACTTCCACTTCTCTCACCGGGCTTAAAAGTTATGACAAATGACGTTAAGATCTTTCTTTATAAATCCAATAAAATACGATGGCCTTTTAGAAAGGGGGGGTTACTTAACATCATAAAACACAGAGATATGGGGTTCTCCTCCAGCAAAATGTAACCTATAAGTTGGCCTTAAGCTATGCGAAAAAAAGTTGCGTTTGGGATAAAAGCAAAAATTATTATTCCCTAGACCTAATACGTCAATCTGTCCCGCAGCATACCATTAAAACGGTAGTAGTAGTAGTCTTATAATTTGTGCCACATTCTGTTTAAGGTTTAGTCATAAGTTGAAATAGGATTCCATGTTAAGTTTTTGCAAAGTCAGTTGAACAAAGGTTAAAGCCGACCATCGGCATATCCTTTAAAGAAAGTGACATGGGCGGCGGACATATTTGTAAACGTCCATGATTGCGATTCGGTTGTAGCCCGAACGCTGCCGTAACCGTGTCAAAGAAGCCCTATTTTACATTGACACGGTTCGGTTACGTTGGCGATCGATTGACAACGGTTGAGTTTCACATTCTCTAGGATCCCGGGAAAGAGGTCAGGAGAGTATGTTTAAAAAAAAAATATGCATGTTAGAAATTTACGAATTCTTTCTTAAGAAAGATTGTTCCAGACTGATTTTTAACGAACATTTTTGCGATCACGGGTGTTAGTTACCCAAGCGATTTACCATATCGTCTGCTATTTACCAGAGATGTTCGGGCGAAAGCCGACTGGCGATCCTGGGTGTTGTATACAAATATGCGGGCGGCGGTAGATATACTCATAAAAATTATTTTTTTAATTATGGCGTAAACTAAAGAAATAAAAATAGATAATAAAACTTTCTATTCCTACACCTACAGAAACGACACTGATTTATTTTCAAACTCTGCATATTGTGACTAAAGGGGTCCCGAAAAAAATCTGCCAATCAGGTTCCGTCTATCCACCTGTGCTGGGTCGGTCAGAAAACAAATACTTTGTGCCCAGACCGCAAAGAGCCGCGCCTTTTCTCTGTCGGTAGGGTTGAAATTATACCAGGAAGATTTTATGTGAATTTGGATAACTTTTGAAGGGCAGATTGAAGCAAAATTTCATGAAATCGATAGAACCCCGTATTAGGAGCATTTCAGGTCACTTTGCAAAAACTATATCAATTATTGACTTTGACTATACCTAATATATAATCATTACAATTAAATAGTAAATACATTTTGTCTTTTAAAGGAAAATTCAAAATATCTTCATACAAGAAAGTTTGGTTTTAGAAAAAAGGCAATATTTTGGAACAAAACAATTGTATTTGTTAATAAAAGGTGTTCTGCCTTCTGTACATGCAATATTCCAATTAGTTTTTAACGATACCATTTACTTTAATATATATTTTTTTGTGTGTACGGATCAGAGATATTAGAACAGCCAAGGCAATGAAAAAACACAGGCCACGGCCCTGAAAAAATCAGCTGTTCTCGGGGGTATTTTTATGATATTTTCAAAATGGCACTACAGATTTCCAGATTTCGGCAAAATTTCAGTGAAATATTCTTAGACACCATCCCGATATTCCAACAAACTTTTGTAAGGATGCAAGATGATTAAAAGGTTAAAATCTTCAAGATTTAGCATTTCTTATTTTGAATTAAAATAATAAAAAAACGAACACATTTGCTTCTGCTTTAAATTTAATTTCTGTGTGAGCTAATCAAGCGGCTCTGAAAAATTAAGGATTCCTATACATTTCAAAAAAATTGTTCTACAAGAACATAGTAAAAACAAAAACAGGCTTTTTTTTAATCAAATATTCATAAACCGTCATTTCAACTTCAATATTTTAAAGACAATCAGCTGTGCTGTGACGTGACCATCACCCACGGACCTTAAATAAACCGGTTGTCTGGTAACTCGGTGTCAACGGCCGTGACGTCAGAGCTACGTCACAGTTTTCCTAGCAATCAGCAGTCAAACGCTATTTATAGCGTAATTTCGTCTTTCGCCCGGAAAGTTTGTACATTTTGGGTCTTGTCGTCTTGTACGTAGTGTTTATACCTGTTCCGTGCTTGCTATAAATGTATTATACCCTGTTTCCACCAATGCATGCCCACCCCGATTCAAAAAACGCACGTGATGGGCCATGGATTTGCACCGGTTTTAAATGTAGCGTCCCCTGATGCGTTTTTTGAATCGGGGTGGGCATGCATTGGTAGAAACAGAGTATTTAAGACTAACTGATGTTTTAGTTTTTATTGCAGGAAAAATCACAATGAGTTCCATGAACTTGGTTGCTAAACATATGAAAATGAACAAATGAACATGGCGGTCATTTTTGATTTTCTGCTTTACTTGGGTCAAATTCAATCCTTCAATGTTCTATTATCTGTGGCAGGGATAGTGGCAATTAATTAATTGTCACCCCGAGTCCGCAGAGCCCCATCACGAACTCACTATCGGTTGTTTTTTCTATTTTTATATATTTTTTTATATCCAAGAGCGACTTTCCTCGTTAAGTCTAAGTGTCGAAAAAATGTACCTTTGAGAAAAATATTTGAAGCTTTCTTATCACGTCCCGTTTGCGCACGTGAGGAGATTATTTTGGCTCGCCCTGACATAGAGTCGTTTAAAAATATTTCCGCAAAGAAAATCCTTTGTATCCGTAACAAATGTCAAAGCATTTATACCCCAAAATATATAGCGTCAACCATATACCCAGAAGCTTTCGTAAAAATACTGATAAACTTTCATTTTAAACCACCCAAACCTTATTTTGCCAAAGAATAAAAAACATGAGTACACGGAAATACTTATTTTTTTAATTTTTGGTTCTTTAATTTAGCCCCTCCTATAGTTTTAAATTGTTAATTATCATTTTTAATTATAGGGCTTGTTCTTAAATTACGTAACGCACTAAGAGAGATAGCTTTCTTTATGTAACTTTCAGTGACTTAAAGAAAGATGAATAGTGGGTTTTGCCCGCAGCCAACGATAAAGACCGGCCATGGCGCGTTATAAGCAAGTCGGCGGTCACGTGATCTTAGGAGTTCCAGGATTCTTATTGTATTGCCTAATATATTATCTGTTTTTACACAATTTAAACCAACTCATGTTCTTTTAAAAGCTGTATCTTACTTTTTAAATATTGCACACTACCGGAGAGATTACTATCTGTTAGCGATATTTTACAAATCAGTTTTTAATATTGCGAGGGTGCAGAAGACATATTACCTTTTGTTGTTTTGTAAATTGACATGTATGCACTGGATGACTGGATAAACAAAGATGAGGCCAACATTAAAGTGTATCCACAATATCTTCGATTCTCAGGTGACCTTTTCAAGAGACCTAATTGTTCAATAAGAAATGACAATTGAACACATTTTTCACTCTCACTATCGAAAATGTCAATAAGGATGTCTATTACTTGATCAATCTTATCTTTTACCACTTCTTTCCCGTTTGCAACTTTCATTTCAATAAACTGCATTAGCGCTTCAAGTGTATCGGTGCTGACCAAAAATAAAACTCCAACTTTCTTTGGCAGTTTGTTTTTTGGTATGGACACATTGTTAACATTTACAAAAAATGACAGATTTCCCTCAACAAATAGAGATGCTAACAGTGATGGATTGTTGTTCAAAAATGTCATCAGGCACAGGCAGAATGTGTCACGTTCTTGGGTAAAAATCCAATTTTTGTTTATTTTAGTATTTGAACAATAAAATTTTGAAATGTCCTCAATATTTGATAAAACTTTTGATTTCTTATGAGCTCAAAGTGTTTCAAGACTTTCTTGTATTGCAGTTTCCAGTTGTTGCCTCTCGACATCAGCTAATCGAACAGGAGATACAGGTTGTCTACTTAGGTATTTCGAAACATTTTCAACACTCCATTTACAACACACTTATCAAACCAAATAACCTGCTCGTTAGGAAAATGTTTGATGCAAACTTGTGGACGTTTTAAAATACGTAAATCATTAGGAATTTTTCGCAACCAAATTTTATGCATTTGTTTATCCACTGGCAAATTAAAAGTTGACACATATTCGGTTTGAGTTTTATAGTTGGACCGACAACCAACAACACTACACGTTCGCGGCATTGTTGTCTTTTTCGTGGGCTGCGTTATTTTAATTGATAAAATTCACATAAAATTCATGCCCGAATTTAAAAAAAATTGACGTAAAATAACATACCAAAACTGAAAACACACATGTTTTATAATGACAGCTGGCCGGGAGGTGTTCTTTTGTGACCCTCCTACGGTCACGTGATATATCCGCGCCCGGGCCGGTCTTTCTCGTGAGCTGCGGTTTTGCCTCACGTAATTTAAGAATAGACTCTAAAAACCTTGCATTGTTACTAGTGGCGGCCCGTGGGCTGTAAAGCTGGGGGAGGGGGTTATAATGACTTTAAGGTTGGGGTTTTAGATTTTTAAATGTTCTTATCATTAACGGAGAATATTACAATTGCCCAACTAACAATTATAGTAGCGGCTACATGCTCCAAAGGCTTTCCTACTTTCTTATGGTAGAAATGTGGTGATCTCAACCAAAATTCGTTACTTTTTAGTTCTGACTACTGTTTAGTATCAAGAAAAAGTAGAAGTTTCGTAAAAACGACCCTTTAAACTACCTGATAGGATTGTTTCTTGATAGTCTAATCTGATAGTCTGCTCTACCACAATAGCACGTTGCCAAAGTTTTACTTTCTTTTTAGTCGTTAATTCGTAGTCACCCCGACATTTATATGTTACTTAATTACCACTACAAAGTTGGGCTTAATTGAAGTCGCAAACGGGTGTATCCGACAACTACCTTATAACTTTATATTTTACTACATAGGTTTGGGTCATCATAGTAATATCTGATGTAATAATGTAGAGAAAATTACTTTTGAGGACAACCTAAAAGTCACAAAAACTTTGATTTTGTTTTTATGTCAATCCTTCAAAGTAGAGACTACTTCCTATTTCTACTTTAAAAACGTAAACATCTTAAAGTCGCCTGTTGGTCGCGACTAATATTAACCTTACTTTTTGTGGCTCCTTAAATTATTGCGAATATGTTATAATTTATAATCAATTAAAGCAAGTATCGTTTATAATAAATTCTTAGCAAAGTACGACTTGAAAGCAGAATTTTAAGTTGTGACTTAAGTGCAACTAATACAAGTGGTATAAATAGATCAAAAATGCTCCCTGGTTGTCATTGCTACGTTTTCATGCGAATTGAGTTCGGTTTAATCTTATTGGAATAAAGCCATAATAACACTATTATCGCAGTATTTTGACAGATTTACATTGCAGGCTAATAGTTGATCTTTCAAAATTGACATACCAAAGTCAAATACCGAACCGAAACAATACGTGTACTAGAGACCCAGAGATGAGAGAGATGTTCCAAAAATTTGGTTCTGTTGTCGCGAGAAACAAATATCTAAATTTGGCAACCTTAGTTAAGTTAGATGCTAGGTCAATTTTTAGTTTTTATTGGTAGGCTTTAAGGTACGGTTGCCAGATCTGTTTTAGGTCAAAACGGGACTAAAGTTAAAAAAAAGCAAAAATATGGGACAAAGCAGAAAAAAAAACATAAAAATACATATGGAAAGTTTAAGAACGTTTGTGAGCCACTCATTAATAATGATGTCCGTAATATGCACTTGTACGCAAGCATATGTTAAAAAATAGTTTTATCATTTTTATGTTGCAGTTGACTTCTTAAAATAAAACAATTCATGTAAGATAAATTGGTAAAAGTTTAAAATTTTGTTCGAAAAATGGGACAAAGGACGTCCCGTTAATACCTTGTCCGCCTTGATTTTTTATTGTAACAATGACAAAAATATAACGTTTTAACCTAAGCACATTGTACAACAGCATTCCCCAAATTATGCTGAATTGATGTACGGTACTTATATATTCAAATAAAATTTGTTTACTGCTTTAATGTGATATTTAATACCAACAATCAATTCAGCGTTGACAAACTGTTCGAAGTTGCGATGCGATAGAAAGACCTAGTACCACACCTTCTGACACCTTCAATAAAAAACATTTTAATATTTTATGTATCTGTTCCCCAAATGATGACTTTCTAGTCGGACAACTTTCTTAATAAGTAAAATTAACGTTTACTTAAAATTTATTGTAAACCATCTAGGAACTCATAAACCTTACTGATTCTAATTAGAGTTTGAAATAAAGATTAGAAAATTTGATTGATTTTAATGTTTTGTGCCCATTTGAACTATCCTTATTGAGTTATAGACGCGTTCCCCAAGTAATTTTTTGAGTATAAAGAGAACAAAATTAAATTAGGGACGTTTTTATTAAAAATGTTTCTGAAATTTAGAGATGAGTTTAAAGTATAACAATCTGACAATAATTTGAAAACTGTAACTAAAAAAATCTTCTCCAATTGAAATTCTCCACCTCCATGATTTTTACCCATATGTTTTGGTATATTATAAAAACTTTTTAAAATTTACTTTTATTTATTTATTTATTGGATACTTTACAAACATCACTAATTATGGTAATAACATAGATATAAATAGAGAAAAATTTAATGAAAAAAAGTAAATATTTATAACTTAACCTACTGCCTACCTACAAAAGAAAAAAAGATTAAATATTACATAATGCGTAATCGAATCATTATTGTCAAATTAATTAAATCATAAATAATAAAACAAACTGAGTTGAAACCTGGTTGAAACGCCATGGAAACGCAGCAACCGACCGCAAGACGATAGTACGGATTTATGTGTGTGTGTAAGAGAGAGCGCGAGACGCAGAGTAAATTTACTGAGAAGAAAAGAGACAGTGCCATAGCAAAAGGGAATTTCTATTTTACTGACCATCATTTTAACGACCAACGTATTTTCGATAAAAAACCGCCTAGTTTGTGGTAAAAACAAATATTAACTTTTAAGTTAACAGGTGTTAGTGAAGTACCACTTCTAAACAGCTCTACTGACCTACCACTTAACTAGAACTCAGTTTTATCCCAAAAACCACCTTCACTTAGCTTCTACCACCCTTGCTTAGGTTTAGCTTCTACCATCAAAAAATCAACTACTACCACCTACCGTAGTAGAACCTAAGGGAAGGTGGAAGTACTTGATTTTTTTGTGGTGAAAGCTAAAAGAAGTTGGTGTTAGAAGCTAAGCAAAGGTGTTGTAGTTGGTTTTTAAGGGGAAGAATTTAAACGAAGGTGGTAGTAGTTGGTTTTTTTGTAATAGAAGCTAAGCGAAGGTGGTAGTAGTTGGTGTAGAATCTAATAATTAAAGGTATTTTGCTATAAACCTGAGCTGTAAATAAATAATAGATAAATAGGTAACTGTATGGCTGTGGTAAAAGCTTTTTTCTATAAGCGTGCGGAAAAGTCCAGTTTTCCGCACGCATTTTAGTGTGGAAAGTGCCACTTTTCCGCACTAGTGCGGAAAAATATTTTTTCCGCACTAGTGCGGAAAAGTAAATTTGTTACGATTTTGAGGTGTTCTATAACATTTAGACCGTTCAAAATACATTTGTATCTTTCCTAGCACACGAAATATCCTAAAAATATTCAAATTGACTAAAATTCTGCTATATTTTCAATATTTTCGATAAAATAAAGTTTTCAGTAAAATAGGTTCAAATTATAAGTTTTAAACCTCCCCGGTATAAATATCGTCATTGTCAATGTCAAACACCAATGAACACTAGTGGTTTTAGATTTGGCATCTTAAATCACCATAGCAACAAAGTACAAACAAACTGTCAAAACAAAGCCAATTTTGCAGATACAAGCGTCTTTTGAATTTTTCAAACAAAAAAATCAAATTTTCAATGGATTCTTCGGACGAAGATCTACCCCAGTCAGTTCTAGAAGCCGCTAGAATGTGAATAATAATAATTGATTTGATTAAAACGTTTTGAATATAAATAATTTTCTGATTAATTTTTAGTTTTTTCCTCACGCTTATAGAAAAAATAGTGTACCTAACTCGTGCGTAAAGTGTCTTTTCCGCACTTGATTGCTGGCCAAACTCCGCTATCGCGTCGTTTGGCCATCTGCAATCGCGTGCGGAAAAGAGGCACTTTCCGCACTAGTTAGGTAAACTACTATTATTTATTAGTTATGATTTGTTTCGACCCTATACAATTTAAGTCTGACGTGAAATAGTATAAAAAATCGTTGGTCAGTAATATCCAAGTCAGTAAAATTCGGGTCAGTATAATAGGCAGACCTCAAAAAGTGTTTTGATTTATAAACGAATAAAAAATGGCTTTGGTCTTCTGTTTTTTACTAATCTTATTCAACCTAATCTGTGCTTCTGTTAAAATGGCTTTTTGATGAATGATGCCACAAAACAACGAAGCCTTCAAGTTTATTACAGTGCAAATAATCTGCAATCAAGTACAATCTACATAGAGAAATGATGAAGGGACGTAAACCAAAGGAAAATAGGTAAGGGAGAGAGCTATGAACCATGGGGAATACGCCCTTTTTATTGGCTTTCATTATTCAGAATAATGATATCTGTAGGCAAATATTTTAAATACTATATCTTTAAACACATCGCAGAAGCCCCATGTTTAAAAATTTCCTTTTTTTGTTACAGGATCCACATTTTCAAAGACGAGGAAACCTCTACAAATGTGAATACATCAGATTTTGGGAAGATATGTATACAGGATAATCGGAGAACTTTTACAGAAACCTCTGGCCTAGTTTGAACTAAAGAACAAAAAAGTGTTTAAATTTAATTTGACAAAATGTTATTATTAGTACTACCTACCTACTCTGAAATTAAAATAAAGAACATAAGTTTTTTCCTTACACATTGAGCTGTGTCAGGCATCCATTATAAATGTAACCCCCCACGATCCCCATGCGATCCACTATCCCCACAAGATAGTGAGGGGGTTACATTTATAATGAATACCCCTGTACATGTGGCAATGCATTAATCCTAAATCATTTTTTGTTGTAGTCAGTAGAGACCCACATGTGGTCATGGTGCATCGAGGTCCACTAGGGCCTGCCACCATTTTACAATACAATACCCCTGTACATCTAAAAAATTGATGTCTTTTGTTTTATTTAATGGTCATGTCAGTGGTGGTCCCAGAGGGGGGGGGGTGGCATGTTCCTCCCTTTTTCCTGAGAATTACATAAAAAATGCAAGACACATGTGGTATTACACACCTGATCAAAAAAATAAGGTTTTATAACTAGATAGATAGGTTCAAAAACAACCTGCCCCCATGTTTAACTCAGTTTCCACCTATGTGTGCCCACATTGCTTAAAAAATCTCATTAGGTTACCTTGCAGTTAAACAAGTCAATCTATGTCCCGTTGTGTGATACATTTTTTGAATCAGGGTATGGGCACACATAGGTGGAAACCGGGCCTCACTGCCCCTCTAGATAATTTTTTAAATAAAAAACTACATAAACAACTTTTATTTATTTCATTTAAAATAATAACTTATTACAATAATTGATTAAAACATTAAAAGCCATACTAAATATATTGAGAATGACAAAGGCTGACCTGAAATCAACCAGGAAAGAAGTCAACTTAAAATTTGTCTGGATCATCTCAGCAAATCCTTGGTTAAGTAGGTTCAGTAGGGCAATGAATGATTGTTTTCATTGTTGATATCATAAATGCATTGCATAATACACATGTTGTCGGGTGATCTATTTATAAGAATACATGGTGGATGGGCATTCGTTGCAGTCCCTATCATGTACCCCAATGGTGATAAGGAGACATCATTGGCCTTTAGCAGCTAGTCATAACTCATAGAGTTAGTTCAATTGCAATACTTCTTTAGCATTTCTGGTTACTACAAGCAGTGATCTAAAATTTAAAAAAAACAATGTGATAAATAACTCAGATTTTATAGTTAAAATTATTTGTTTTGATTCCAATTAATAACTTTTCAACTAGGTTAGACGAGGCTATAAGTCCATGAATATATCCTTGATCAGAACATAAACTAGGCCTTATTGTAAAAGCGTAAAAGTTAGCTATGTGTTTTCTTATATCTTTGTTAATAAATACTAATCTATCACTATCATTTTTAAAGTTTTTTTACCTGAGTTTGTTGATAATATTGTAAAACAAAATAATTTGTTTAAAACTTTTGCTGTTGATCCTCCTTAAATGTCAATGACAAGTGACGTCTGTTGCTGACGGTCCGATCGGCCATATAACTTGAACGTCGTGATTTGCTTACCGGCGCGGTTGCTGACCCTTTCTAGTAATTTTTTAGTTGCGTAGAAAAGTCGGTAACACGTTCCCGTAACGGATGAGGTAGAAATTTCAATGTGCTATCTAGAACTATAAGGGAAAGGAGACACAAAAGTAGTAAGTGGTACGTAGCCGTAACTTAGGCTCACTTTCAAGTAGCTCTCCCCTCTATGAAGGAATAATTTTTGTACGCCATGTTTTTTTTTTTGAAGCACAGAAAATTTGTTTTTCTTATTTTAGTTTTGAAGCCCATTTTACAGAGATATAGTTTTTCGTACACAAATTAATAAAAGCTTTACCAAATATCCATATTAAAAACCATTTGGTCTGATTATCTGCCAATTATAAAAACATAACCTCAAAAACCACAACTAAAATATTATCAGCTACCAGAAAACAGCTAAATTTTGCAGGCGCGCCTATTTTTTGCAATAAACATAATGCATGTTGCACATAAAAATTTGCATCGCAGTTGAATTTTGACCTCTGCTCGTTAAATCTCGTAATTTTAGATAACATAGTACATATTACAGACATAACCAAACTAAAAAACTTAGCGTGTTTGTTTACTGTTGTGTTCCATATTGTATTATAATAATTCTACCAAAAAGAAACGATTATATTATTTGCAACTACATCGCTACTTTTATGCCATTACGAAAAAAAAACAGCCTCTACGACGTAGTAGATACCTGGCTGCGACGTAGTAGTGTAGTTGTTACTACAGTGACTTTAAACACTTGGCCTAGTAGTCATAACCAGAAATTGGTTCCCCACTTAGGGAATTAAGACGTCGCTGTATGGTATACTGAGACGTAGCGGGAATACGTTGCGGTTACCTTTAAGAAATTCTTTCTAGTTGGGGTTTCGTCGTGACAACTTTAAATGTTTGTTGGGTGGCACTGCGCCTTAAAAAAACTGAGATATATTTCTTATCGCAAGAAAAAAAGTATTATCCTTTAACAAAAAACAGAATTAAAGAAAACATATTTATTACATTTTTCTTCATTAAACGTCGGTCACCATGTATACAATCAAGTAATGAGTGTTTTTTCAAAACTAGGATCTAGAAAAATATAATAATAATAATATTCAAATCGACTTGCTTTAAGCATATACGTAATATTCCAATACTCCCTGTTACCTATTTACACAATGGTTGGCGTTTGATGCAAACATTCAGAAATAAAGGTACAAAAAATGCACAGATACCAAATTTACATAGATAGAGTTTTTGTCAACTGTACGCCGATCATTTGAGGTAACGAATACAAGAATAAAATAATATTCATGCTTTAAAGTATAACCAATCAGGACATTTTATCTTAAAGGCCGAAAAGAGGATAGACTTGTTTGATATGTTTGCATTCTGCATCGTAAGGTACCGTAGGTATTGCAATAATACGTACTATATGGAAATAATATGCATATGTCTTTGAAACAACCAATCAGGTATTTCTTGCTTAAAGACCCCAAGGCCCTCATGTTTGCATCATGAGTGGGCAGATACCGTGGGTATTGGAATATTATGTATATTGCTTTAAGAGAAGTAAATATTTTTGAGAAAATATGTTTTTTAAATATTTTTTTCTGTGTACTTCATGTAAAATTAACAAAGTTTTTAATCTAAAATTATAGAGTCTACTTAAGCCTTTTATATAAGACGAATTGCTATTCAGGCTTATAACCAATTTAAAATTAAAAGCTGAATTTAAGTCTGGTGATCTTGAATGTCATGTTGACCTAAATAGAAGAGTGGCTCTTACCTACTCTTATCTTTTAAAAACTTTTTTAATTTAGCACCCTCTAGATAAATTGATTTATTTCCCTATAATTATAAGAGCAATTTATCTTCGAAAATGTTCGGCGAAAAGTTTCGTTTGGCCCTGTTGCCTTTTGGTCCAATCCGCAAATATTAACCAATCTTCGAAAAAAATTACCAACAGTGTTTTCAGACAGAAGTATTTTTTTTTAATTTTCGCTTTCCGCCATATTGGATTCAATTGAACTTAAAAGTATGGCTTGGACCAACGTGATTGAAACTGGCAGGCCAACTGTAATCAACTTAAAAAAATGTACGTTACCAAGTTACGTTGTAGCATAAATACATGTTCAAAGAATCGAAAAGTGAAGCCCTCATAGCTGGCTTTGGAAACAATTGCAAATTTAAATTCGCGGACGCGAATTTTTAGGTGCGCAGGCGTGTGTCTTGTCATGTAGACACACAGCTGCCGTGCAACGATTATACACTAGACAGGATTGCTTAGTTAGCCGAATCTGTCTGCAATCGATGTTCAAGGTCAAACTCGCTGTTACGTCAGCACTTGTGCTGGGCAGAAAGCGCGCCTATCGTTATATTGGATTTTATGTGCTTTTAGAGCTATTTTCTTTATGCAAATTAAATTTTATGCAAAATTGAGGCATTGTACATTTAAAAATATTGTCTTTACAGGGATGATAAATGATTTTATATTTGAAATATTTGTTAAATAAATTAAATTTAAATACTTAAAGTGAAAAAAAAGCTACACATAATGTCGTAGTACCTATACAGGGTGTCCCATAACTTAGGGGCCATAGGCTAACAGGTGATAGAGGAGGTCATGTCTGATAAAAAAGTTCCTATAATGCATGGGTCAAAACTCTTTTTTTGTAGAGATACAGAGCATCAAAGTTGGCAATTTTTTTAACTTTTTTGATAATAACTTTTTCAAAAAACGCAGTAAAAACATGAAATTGGGTAAAGTCGTGTATCAGAACAAGAGCAATAAATTGAAATAAAACTTATTTTTAAAAAAATTAGTCGGTCAATATTTTTTTAGAAAAAACTATTTTTTTAGTATAAACTTTTATAAATGCCATATTAAACGCAATGTTTTTTTTTATATTTTTTGTTAATAAAAACAAGCCTTTAGCGACACATAATAATAAATAAAATATTATTAATATTTTTTAAAAGAATAAGTAAGTAATTGAAAATTTTTTATACACTTTTGGAGGTAATTTTGACAGCCTGTATCTTCTTAACTTGTAATTTTATTAAAAAAAGGACTATCACATTTTTGAATCACAATTAGCCGAGTATTCAGCTGTCTGTGATGACTAATTTTCTTTTTTTTTTGCAAAACCCTTTTTTCTCCACGCCTCTAACATTAAAAATCCTATATCTTAAAAACAGTTGTGTGTTGACCCCACGTTATATGAACTTTTTTTTCGGAAATACCCACCTGCTGCACTATGGCCCCCAAGTTATGGGACACCCTGTATAATTTGTCCAATTGTTTTAAAAGTATGTAAAGAAATTATTTTGCGATAATAATTAAAAACGGAAATATACCTAGGTACACGAAAAATTTATTGATTTATTTAAAAAAGGAAAAGCACAAATATTGTTCTTAACAAATAGACAAAAAACAAAGAGAAAAAAATGCACATAATGTATAGTTTAATTATTACAACCGCTTTTTAAAGCATGTTAAGAGATTAGTAATTAGATAATTAAAAAACGGGAATATAGAACATAAAAAAATATTTATTATTACATTTTTACAAAAAAACAGAAAAGTACAGATACATACAATAAATTAAAAATATGAATATAGATAATAATATTTAATTCAGAAAAATATTCCTTTTCAATTCACAATCTTTTGTAATTTTTTTGATAGATATTATTATTATTATTATTAGCTGAGAAAATCGTGGTAATTTTTTTTACCCTGTAAACAAACGTTCTTCTCTGTCCTGAATCGAATTTTTACACACTGTTAACAAACCAAACGTGAAAATGTTATTTATATGTCTTTTCTTAGTAGCACTGCACTGAAACAATCCAAAAAACACAAACTATTCAGCGAAATATCAACAAAACTCTCTTGAAAAAATGTTTTGCGTTTGTCGTGTTTAATTATGTTTTCTTCTATGAAAAATGGGAAATAATTCAAGTAAAACCTGTGCGGTTTATGGAAACATATCCGGGAGAAGTAAGGGAGTGCCTTTCCATAGGTAACTACTTGTATGTTTCTTCATAAATTGTTGATAAAGTTAATAATGGTTTGTACATGCCATTAAACACTCTTCATGGTGTCTACAATAAATCTGCATAATTAGTTTTAGAAAAACTCCAATTTTAATCCACAATTTGATAAATTTTCACCCAATCAACTAATTTTTAGAGAAAAATAATAGACATAACCCTAAACTTTTGACAATTGTCAAATATTGTAGTGACGTATCGGAGTATGTTACAAAACCATTAAACCTAACGCATGCGCAGTAATCGAAATCCTGTCTATGCGAAAAAGGTACATTAAGAATTAAATAGGAGTCCTGGCTTCAAGTATCGCATGTAAGAATGCATGGGTATGCCCCATATTTGTGCTTGGACTAAGAAAGCAAACGCTTTCAATAAAATTTGAAAGGGACAGCTTTCAAATGACGTTGATAATTTGTCAATGCGGTGAATTGACGTTGTTAAAATTGGGGTTAATTTTTATTTTTTATTTAAATTTAAGAAAGTTTTTTGAATTTTGCAAGACAATGATATTATCTTGACTTGATGTAGCTGATTACTTGGCTTGTTTTTAAACAAATCAAAAGGTTTTTATCCTAAGGTAACTGATAATGGGTGTTTTTAAGCTTAAACAAGAAAGGCGCTGAGAGCGCGGTACCCATTATCAGTACCCTGATTTTATCCAAGTCATACGTTTGGGTTCATTTGAAATACAACATGGTGGTTATTTTAGAGGATCTTTCTCACTACAGATATATTTAAGACGCACGTGGCTGTGGCACATCTGTTAAAATCAAGTACGTCTTAAATATATCTGTACTGGAACGTATTTTATACCTAAAATTAAATTTTTATACATTTAGTGGATTTTAGATTTAATTTACTGTATATTATTTGATTATTAATGTGTGGTCGATGAAATCCAATTATATCTGTTTAGTAGAAATAAATAAAATAATTATCGTTAAATGTCTTTTCTTGATTAACTTTTGCATAGGGTCTGTATCTGTGTCTTTTCTCTGTTCACTCATACTCACTCACTCACACACATTCGGCAGATACTTTTTGAAGTGTAAACTTCTTTAGGCGCGTTTAGCAGTTTTTATGGGTACTGAATTGAACTGAGCCGTCAGGCTCGGCTATGTAGCGCTCATTCGGGTGAAGTCGGGTCGAGTCGACTAACTGTGAGAGGAACATTCAGCGAGCGATATGATGATGCAGATGAAACACACAATTTTTTTTTAGGCGATTCATTTAACTTTAAACTAAGGAATTTTTCTCAGGAGCAGAAATGCTGATAATTCTTTACAGGGATGAATCGAGAGAAGTAAATTTGGGCTCAAATTGAATTTACGCCTATAAGCGCTAGTTCAGCGCCAGTATTAAACTCCTTCAAACTATATCAATAATGTGGATGTAATTAAAAACATTCTTTAAAAAATGATTTCTCCAAAATTTTTAATTAAAATATCTATCACAATTTCATTTTTTAATGTTCCTTCGTCCCATACATAATTCAAAAAAAAACTGATTAGAAAAAAAATTGGTATATTTACAATTATACAAGTGACACACTGTAATTTTTTTATAATTTTCTATAATACAGGGTGTCTCTAAAAGGTCTGTACAAAATCTTAGCACATATTCTTGAGGTCAAAATAAGTCGATTTAATGCAAATTATCTTAGTCCAAAATTGCTCCGTTTCTGATATACAGGGTGGTAAATTTAAAAAATAAATTTTTAAATTAAAAAATTTCATGAGCGAAATTTCCGAAAAGCAACAACCTTGAATAAAGCTTTGAGAACAATAGTCAGTAGAAAACTGGCCGTTGCTATGACATTTTGCCAGTGTAAAACACTCTAGTGAAATATTCCGTTGCGGCATCGAACACTAAAAACAGAAATATCTCGAAAACGACTTACTTTAGCGCATGTTAACAAGAGTACATTTTTGGCTTAAAAAGATTCAGGAAAATATTTTCTTAACAAAAAAAGTTTAAAATTTCACTGAGAAAAAAGCTATAGTCATTTTAAACTATAAAAAGAACATTGTGAAGCGCCCTCTAACGGCAACAGTGAAAAGGTATCCATATTTAGATTTTGCATCTGAAAAAACCTTCGAGTACCAATTTTTCAAGTAATCCGTTGAGAAATGTTCAAAAATGTTAAGACAATCGATTTTTAATTTTTAAATTTACCACCCTGTATCTCTGAAACGGAGCAATTTCGGACTAAAGTAAATTGCTTTAAATCGACTTATTTTGACCTCAGGAATATGTGCAGACCATTTAGAGACACCCCGTATATCATGTAATTTTTTACATAACATATACTTACTGTAAATGTGTTTTTTTCAGTACTGTAGATATATTTTTCCATTTTTACAGAATACTGGATTTGGAAAAAAGCCACTGTCATGTAAATTTTCATTTTTCATAAAAAAATTACTTCCTTCCTTTTACTGTTGGTTACAAAGTTGCCAACGTTTTTTACTGTTATTTTAAAAAACAATTTTTTTTAGTGTTTACAATTTTAACAACACTTATTTCTAATACCCTTAAGTGATAAATTTTGACTGAATAAAATGCCCCGGCAATTTGAAAAGTTCTTGACTGTACCTACTCTTTTTTTATTTTTATAACCTTTTCAAAAGATAATGCATCTGCATCATCATATCGCTCGCTGAATGTTCCTTTCACAGTTAGTCGACCCGAGCCGACTTCACCCGAATGAGCGTTACATAACATATAGTCCATATCATAATTTTTGAGATAACTTTTTGACAGTTATTAGCTGTTTACCATAACAAATACCATAGGCCAACGAAAAAAAGTTGTCTCAAAAATAATGATATGAACTGTAGCCGAGCCTCAGCTCAGTTCAATTGACTACCCGCAAAAACTGCTACACGCGCCTAAAGAAAAAAGCTATCTGAACCGCAGCAAAAATCCTTTGTCTATGCCTAAAGAAGTTTACACTTCAAAAAGGTATGATATAGGAGATAGGTAATATAGAGTGTGTCCCCGGATGGAGTTGACAAGAGGAAAAAATCCTTTATTTTTGATTTTACGAAAAACACTTCCGTCATTTTTAAACGTTATACATTTGCTGAAAAAACAAGATCACATAATATGGAACAAAATGTAAAAGAGCTACTATAAACATTTTTTAGAATGTAAAACCTATTATTTGAAAATCAATATGACAATCAACAAAATAAATCTATCAATGTCACATTATAAAGAGTGATGTTTTTTGTGAAATTAAAAATAAAGATTTTTGTCCTCTTATTAATTACATGTTTCTCAATTTGATAACACCCTGTACATCTAATCAAAGATTTTATTATGGTAGGTAATCTTAATTTTTTAACAAGCAGAATTTTTTTATAAAGAATGAGTTTTTTTCGTAAAATCAAAAATAAAGGATTTTTTCCTCTTATCAACTCCATCCACACTCTATATAGGATATGCAGATATCTAACTAAAATAAAAGTTTTTTGGATGTGTTTTTTTCTAAAGTGTTATTTGCTGTTTTATTTACCAATGCGAATCTTTTTAAAAAAGTTTTTAAAGAAGACGTAGCGAATTTCCCAAAGGATACTTTCTACTCACTTACTGAGTTTTTCTTTTTCCCTACAAATACTTTTATTTGCTTAAGGACTGAAATAAGGTGCTACTGGTTTTTATTTGCACAGGAAAAATAAACTAGGCTTGTCATTTTACCCTACTGCTAGGATAATTTAATTGTTTGAAAAAAATCATTAGAGTAACTTTGTAAAATAAAGCGGCAAAAACGATATAGTTTTTATATTAATAACACCAAAAGCTAAATTTTCATTTGAGAATCCCCGATATTCCGGCTTCAATATCTAAGGTGGCGGCTGCCAAAATTAAGAAAAAAAAAATTAGTTCCTTGTTTTAAGACAAATTAAATTAATTTTGATGAATTTACTTTAATTGGGAACCACTCAATTTAAATATGTAAGAAAAATGACCCGTGTCCCTTCAAAACAAAATGAAGGCTATATTTTAAAAAAATCGTGTTTCTTCGATATGTTTTTTATTTTTTGTTCTATATTTATTTTTAATGCCTCATATTAAAGCTACTGACCAGCTCTTTAAACCTTCATAAGTTCACTCAGCTGACAAAAAAATAGCGCTTAATATGTCAAAAATAATATAGACCTTCATAACCTATAGATCAAATTACATTTTTAGAAAAAAAAATCTGGATCAATTGAATTGGCTTGGTCGAGGTAATACCCTGACAATTTCTCGTTCTTGTGTTGAGACACCACACATACATATATAGGTGGAAGTTTTCCGAAAATTTGTGTATGTTTCTTGGTCTTTCTATAATTTCACTTGTTGTTTATGGTTTTAGGTCCTTGCATTATTTACAATTTGGTATTTGAAAATTATATTGGCAATCGCCCATTGCGATCAGAGATTTTAACACACGAAAAAGGTGATCTCATGTTTTCAGACGTTGATACTTTACGTCTAATTTGACTTTTCATACCTTTGACCGTGGGAAAGAAGAATTATAAAGAGATCAGTTGAATTGGCTTAGTCGAGTTAATACCCTGACAATTTCTCGTTCTTGTATTGAGACACCACACATACATACATAGGTGGAAGCATAGACGAATGACAGAGATAGACCAGACACTTACACGGTGGGAGGTGTATTACTAAGTCGGCCCAGTATACCGGGGTGTCGTGCACGAATCAGCGCCTCTCCAACTTCGTGCACCGTACTAAACATTTACAGGGGGATTTGAAACAATATAACGCTTGCGCAGTTTGTCTCTATGCTACAGGATGGCTTTTCAAATTATTGTATACCGGATGCTCGTAGCCATCAGTGAAATCGTTCTCCAATCAAGCTACATCTTTTAATATAGTGTTTTGAACAGTTTTTATCAAATTAAATTTTAACACTAAAAAACTCATTCTACTCGTCAATTACATAGATTTAAATTTAAACGATGCGAGCTGATAAGAATGAGTTATTGTGTGTCAAAGCTCAATTTGCTTAAAAATACTCTATAAACACCAATCAATAAGGAAGCTTAATCAAAGAATGTTTAAATTAATGACTACTAGCAATAAAAAAAAGGAAAGTTAAATTTTTATTCAATCTATAAGGTTTAAAAGTTTGTTTCCCATTCATTAAGGTACATAAATTTCCTTAAGAGGCTAATTTTCTAGTTAAACAAAGGCTTTTTGACGAATATTCTACAGTAATTTCCTTTTTATTAGTGCATAGAAAATATTTACACATTCTACATTAACTTAAATTAATAATGTATACTTTTACAATGCTTTATACATAATAATGTTGCAAATATAGGTTTCTATAAACGGAAACTTTTTTAATTGTTTTTTCATGAAAAATAAAAAAATGTAACGTAAGCCTTATAAAGTAAAGTGAATATTGCCAGTTATTCATTTAATTAAACAGGATCCGGCATAATGATCTCCCACATTTTGCACTGCCACTGTGCCTGAATCACTGAAGAGAGGGGAAGCTTAGTGTAGTTGGTTGGTAGCTCGCGGCTTGCCATTACCTTGCCATCGTGATCGAGACATTAAGCAAAAGAAGGTAACGATTCTGTGATTACGACACAAAGAACTTTCCGTACTCACTTCGCACTTGGTAGACATGTTTTAGTTCCAGATACTTTGGGAATATCTGAACACTATTCCCGAACCATTGACGAATTGAAAGCAGCAATACACCAAGAAATTACAGGAATATCGCTTTAGAGTTACTGCACGAGTGAAACTTTCAGAAATCAGCTTCGACTGTGTACCGAAAAAAATGAAATATAAATAGCATTTACAATGGCGTTTTTATTGTGGGAGATCATTCTGCCGAACCCTGTATATAAGTATAGTGAAATAATCTATGTTTTTCCAAATATTAACATTTAAAACTAAACTTTTAAAACTCCGTCCAGGTTCAACGTGTCCATCACACACTATATATTTGTGAATTTCGTCATTCGTCAAAGTTAGTTTTTTGCCGAAGTATTTTTTTTAGGTTCCGTTTGGGAATAGCGCTTGCTAACATAGTCTTCGCACCCACGAATACAAAATTGTTTTCTTTTAAATTTCTTAATTACCGATAGGCCACAATTTAGCAAAAAACACTTTTTAAAATAAGGTAAAAAGACGAAAAATCACGAAAAACTGCAACCACAAATGAAAAATGCCGAATTACATTTACGTCATATTTTTATCTGTTTTGCCAATGTCAGTCATAATCAAAAACATATACCGAGAGTAGCGGTTAATGTCCATGGCGACAGCACAGAAGTCTGTACACAATATTTTTATACCAGGGGTGACGGTCTGTAATAAGCGCCTCTCGAACTTTGTATTCCGAACTAATGTATACAGGGGGTATGTATAACAGTATTATGACAAGACCGGGGTGCTTTCCTTACTATAAATAATTCGTATACTGTGGGTGGAAGTTTCCCGAAAATTTGGGTATGTTCCTTGGTGGCTCAATCAGAGAGCGTTTGCGTACAGAGCAAGAGATTCCGGGTTCGAGTCCCGGCCAGAGATAACTTTTTTCTGATTTTTCTTTCTTTAATTTCACTTGTTGTTTAAAAAGTAGCTGCTTATTACTTGCTACATGCTAGGCCATGAAGCATACTAATGAATGATGACGGTATTTTTTATTCACTTTTCTATGAAGCAAGCTATACTCATTAAACTTTACGATTGAATGCGCCATTGCGACCTGAGGCGGTCATGCAGCGCCATATTATTTAAAGCTGAAACGGGTTAGAGACAGTGGTTAGTGTCATTTGCATTTTCGTCACATCGCTCTGGTTTGATTTCTCCATATTTCTGAAAATTGTTCTGTACTTCGTTGCATTCTAGTTATTATTAATTAATTAATTAACTTCGTGCACCGTACTAAACATTTACAGGGGGATTTGAAACAATATAACGCTTGCGCAGTTTGTCTCTATGCTACAGGATGGCTTTTCAAATTATTGTATACCGGATGCTCGTAGCCATCAGTGAAATCGTTCTCCAATCAAGCTACATCTTTTAATATAGTGTTTTGAACAGTTTTTATCAAATTAAATTTTAACACTAAAAAACTCATTCTACTCGTCAATTACATAGATTTAAATTTAAACGATGCGAGCTGATAAGAATGAGTTATTGTGTGTCAAAGCTCAATTTGCTTAAAAATACTCTATAAACACCAATCAATAAGGAAGCTTAATCAAAGAATGTTTAAATTAATGACTACTAGCAATAAAAAAAAGGAAAGTTAAATTTTTATTCAATCTATAAGGTTTAAAAGTTTGTTTCCCATTCATTAAGGTACATAAATTTCCTTAAGAGGCTAATTTTCTAGTTAAACAAAGGCTTTTTGACGAATATTCTACAGTAATTTCCTTTTTATTAGTGCATAGAAAATATTTACACATTCTACATTAACTTAAATTAATAATGTATACTTTTACAATGCTTTATACATAATAATGTTGCAAATATAGGTTTCTATAAACGGAAACTTTTTTAATTGTTTTTTCATGAAAAATAAAAAAATGTAACGTAAGCCTTATAAAGTAAAGTGAATATTGCCAGTTATTCATTTAATTAAACAGGATCCGGCATAATGATCTCCCACATTTTGCACTGCCACTGTGCCTGAATCACTGAAGAGAGGGGAAGCTTAGTGTAGTTGGTTGGTAGCTCGCGGCTTGCCATTACCTTGCCATCGTGATCGAGACATTAAGCAAAAGAAGGTAACGATTCTGTGATTACGACACAAAGAACTTTCCGTACTCACTTCGCACTTGGTAGACATGTTTTAGTTCCAGATACTTTGGGAATATCTGAACACTATTCCCGAACCATTGACGAATTGAAAGCAGCAATACACCAAGAAATTACAGGAATATCGCTTTAGAGTTACTGCACGAGTGAAACTTTCAGAAATCAGCTTCGACTGTGTACCGAAAAAAATGAAATATAAATAGCATTTACAATGGCGTTTTTATTGTGGGAGATCATTCTGCCGGACCCTGTATATAAGTATAGTGAAATAATCTATGTTTTTCCAAATATTAACATTTAAAACTAAACTTTTAAAACTCCGTCCAGGTTCAACGTGTCCATCACACACTATATATTTGTGAATTTCGTCATTCGTCAAAGTTAGTTTTTTGCCGAAGTATTTTTTTTAGGTTCCGTTTGGGAATAGCGCTTGCTAACATAGTCTTCGCACCCACGAATACAAAATTGTTTTCTTTTAAATTTCTTAATTACCGATAGGCCACAATTTAGCAAAAAACACTTTTTAAAATAAGGTAAAAAGACGAAAAATCACGAAAAACTGCAACCACAAATGAAAAATGCCGAATTACATTTACGTCATATTTTTATCTGTTTTGCCAATGTCAGTCATAATCAAAAACATATACCGAGAGTAGCGGTTAATGTCCATGGCGACAGCACAGAAGTCTGTACACAATATTTTTATACCAGGGGTGACGGTCTGTAATAAGCGCCTCTCGAACTTTGTATTCCGAACTAATGTATACAGGGGGTATGTATAACAGTATTATGACAAGACCGGGGTGCTTTCCTTACTATAAATAATTCGTATACTGTGGGTGGAAGTTTCCCGAAAATTTGGGTATGTTCCTTGGTGGCTCAATCAGAGAGCGTTTGCGTACAGAGCAAGAGATTCCGGGTTCGAGTCCCGGCCAGAGATAACTTTTTTCTGATTTTTCTTTCTTTAATTTCACTTGTTGTTTAAAAAGTAGCTGCTTATTACTTGCTACATGCTAGGCCATGAAGCATACTAATGAATGATGACGGTATTTTTTATTCACTTTTCTATGAAGCAAGCTATACTCATTAAACTTTACGATTGAATGCGCCATTGCGACCTGAGGCGGTCATGCAGCGCCATATTATTTAAAGCTGAAACGGGTTAGAGACAGTGGTTAGTGTCATTTGCATTTTCGTCACATCGCTCTGGTTTGATTTCTCCATATTTCTGAAAATTGTTCTGTACTTCGTTGCATTCTAGTTATTATAAATGGTCTGTAAAATTACGTTATGGCCCGCTGGAGCACAGCTTTTGTTCTTAGCTATTCTCAGAATTTCCTGTAATTACTATTAAACTCGTTTTATAGTATACGAAAGCTCTAAATTACCTTTAGCAATTTCTCAATTAATAGGGACATTTTTGCTCGCGTATTTTAAACTTTGTTGCCGTTATTGTTATTACTGAGTCTGCGCATTACCAGCTTTTGCCTTCTTTTTTGTTATTTACAGCAATATTCGGTAGTTTTGTTTGTAAAAAGGCATAAATCTAATAAAAATAAATAAACAAATATAAATAAACAAAAAATTAAAGGAGTGTGATACTACTAAATTAACTTTTGTATTATGCTTATCTTTAGTGTTCCACAATCTATCTTTCTTACCCTGAATGTTACCGTTATTCTTCGTCCCTAATATGTATTTAACAAAATTAATTCCACTAATAGTACTTAGAAATTATAAAAAATAGGAATGTTTGGAGGGAACGAGGCAAGATGGACAGGTCGGGAAAGATAGGCATCTGTTTACGACCCATTATCTGTAGTTACTAGAGAACAAATAATTACAGAAATATGTTCCTCAGCATCAGGAAGTTTTTGTATGAGAGTTTGGTAAAGATTCCCAGAATAGTATTACAGTAGTCAATGTTTTCATTTCTTTATATTTCTAAAAATTGTTCTGTACTTCGTTGCATTCTAGTTATTATAAATGGTCTGTAAAATTACGTTATGGCCCGCTGGAGCACAGCTTTTGTTCTTAGCTATTCTCAGAATTTCCTGTAATTACTATTAAACTCGTTTTATAGTATACGAAAGCCCTAAATTACCTTTAGCAATTATTCAATTAATAGGGTCATTTTTGCTCACATATCTTAAACTTTGTTACCGTTATTGTTATTACTGAGTCTGCGCATTAGCAGCTTCCCCTCCTTTTTTTGTTGATGCTACCGTTATTTTTTAAAGTTATTTTTTTTGTTTTTTTTTTTAATGCAGTCAAATTTTTTTACTAAAATTCGGTAGTTTAGTTTGTAAAAAGCCATAAATCTAATAAAAGTAAATAAACAAATATAAATAAACAAAAAGTTAAAGAAGTGTGAAACTACTAAATAACGTTTGTGTTATGCTTAGCTTTAGTTCTCCAAAATCTTGTTCTTAGTAACAATAACGGTAACAGCTGTAAAATATTCTGTTATTTTAACTGTCCCAAAATGTCCGTAACATGAATTTAACAAAAAACTCACCACAAAATTAATTCCACTAAAGTATGTCTGGAGAGAACGGGGCAAGATGGACAGGTCGGGAAAGATAGGCATCTGTTTACGACTCATTATCTGTCGTTACTAGAGAACAAATAATTACAGAAATATGTTCCTCAGCATCAGGAAGTTTTCGTATGAGAGTTTGGTAAAAACTCCTAGGATAGTATTACAGTAGTCAATGTATTCATTTCTCCATATTTCTGAAAATTGTTCTGTACTTCCTTGCATTGTAGTTATAATAAATGGTCTGTAAAATTACGTTATCGCCTGCTGGCGTACAACTTTTGTTCTTAACTGTTCCTAGAATTTCCTCTAGTTACTATTAAACTCATTTTATGGGTATATGGAAGCCCTAAATTACCTTTAGGAGTTCCTGAATTAATAGGAATTTAACAAAAAACTCACCATCAAATTAATTTCACTAATAATACTTTAAAATTGTAAAAAGTATGTTTGGGAAGGGCGGGGCAAGATGAACCGGTCGGGTAGGATAGCCATCTGTCTACTACTCATTATCTATAATTACTAGAGAACCAGTAATTACAGAAATATGTTCTTTAGCATCAGGAATTTTTCCTATGGGAGTTTGGTAAAGATTCGCAGGATAGTATTACAGTAGTCAATGTTTATATGGAAAATGGTCAGTTTTAGAGTAGAATTAATTTAGTCGTTAGAGTCATTTGCATTTTCGTCACATTGCTCTCGTTTAATTTCTCCATATTTCTGAAAATTGTTCTGTACTTCGTTGCATTCTAGTTATTATAAACGGTCTGTAAAATTACGTTATGGCCTGCTGGCGTACAACTTTTGTTCTAAACTGTTCCCAGAATTTCCTCTAGTTATTATTAAACTCGTTTTATGAATATACGAAAGCCCTAAATTACCTTTATCAATTCCTAAATTGATATGAATTTTAAAAAAAACTCCCTAAAAATTAATTCCACTACTAGTACTTTCAAATTGTAAATAGTAAGTAGTAGGTCGGGTAAGATAGGGGCCTGTTTACTCACATTCGTGCTCAAGCAAATACGCGTATTGAGATGAACAATATTCAACTGATTGCTCGTCATATTTCCACTCTGATCAGATGGGTTCGCATGTCGCAAGTCTATGCGCGTGGCAGTTGGCCACGCCTTCAAGGCACGTACACATACATATGCGCGTTCGATCTCGGTGCGGCTTAACGTATTTCCATTTCGTTGTCCACTATGCAGATTTAAAAGAAAATACAATGTCCATGCCGTAACGCGAGCTCGTTTGTTCTCCTGCTAACTCTGCTGTACAATTTCTCCTCCCCCTCTTGTTTCAACTTTTAGTTCGCGAGCCGTCGAGATTTGCTGAGATTAGGGTAAACCTTTAAACCTATTCTTATCTATAAACCTTCCAAATTAGTTTTTCTTTTTCTAAGCAGGCTTTCTTATGGCCAGTATAGCTTTTTTCTATATGGTAGATATGGGATTAGTAACATTCCTTGGTCCAATTTTAATTGTTTTATTTTTGACAACCTCATTTTTAGAAATATAGTTGCACCTGTTAGTAAAAATACTTAAATTTAATAACCTGTTTACAAAGGGCAAGCATTGTAAGTAAAAGCTAAAATCAAATATAAAAAATGTTAAACAGGTGAGCAGTCCAGGGTAGGTATTCTGGGTCTTGAACGATGTGATAGTGCCCATCACATGCTTTAACCAATGGCAGGCTTTAAATTAGCTGCGAGCCGTAACGTGCTATACGAAAAGACATCTTTCTCCCACGATCCGACCAAGGATCGTTCAGTCGGTACCCGGGCAGGAGAACAGATTTCACTTCAAACCCGTGAAATTCATTAACTCTGAAGAGCGGGCGACTATGCCATTAGTCGAAACAAGTCGGTTCGCATAACAGGCGATCGCTTAGAGTTTGCTATTGGTCAAAGCGTGTGATGTGGATGGTCACATCCTTCAAGACCCAGAATAGCACCCCAGGAAGAAAAAAGAACTATTAATCTATGCACTTTCCTCAAGTAGCAGGGTAGTGCCGTGAATGGTCGTCGGCTTCACATGCAGAAAGTACCAGGTTCGCGTCTCGAACAACGATGCAAAAATAAAAAAAAAGTCTGCCCTGCCCAATAAACTTGTAAAAATTCATTGGCCCTGCCGCTCAATTCCTTTTCAGCGTTCAACAGTCGTCATCGAATTAGCGTGCAATGCGATGCACGCAAATTATAAGTTGACCTTGAATATCGAGATATACACAGGTGTAGTCCAGAAGCCGACACGCAGCCAGCCGAGGAACCAGGAATAATAACCCACGAGCACGCTATAAGTGCTATATAGTCGATACCAGGATGGCGCCACCATAAATCTCCTACAGTCAACGCATGACGACCACGACTGTTGCGCTAAAAAGGAAAGAAGTCTATAACCAAGTTCTGCTAGGACCATAGCGATGTTAGATAGATTCAAGTTTAACATGTAGCGAGAACACCTTTCGGAAGGGGTGTAAAAGCGTGGGTCTAGTGTGTATACTTGCTACGCAGTATTTCTGCCCTCGACAAAGAGGTGCCAGACAAAATTAAGTCCTCTTAGAGACAGAAAACTTGCATCCTAAGTGACACGTGCATCAATTTGGTATATAGTGTACGGGGTTTGCGAAAAGAGCGCTCCGTATGCCTAGTCGCTAAACCAAAAACTGGTTTGCCCACCATTACTACTGCTATGCACTTTCCTAGCTGGTAAGCTGCTATAGGTAACTTACTGTAGATTAAACTGAATAAGTAGCTGATACTTATGCTGGCATAACAAATCTGGTTCTAAAGCAGCCGGACCGGGCTGCCGTGTTTAGCATCAGCTTGTCTTGAGTTATGGTTCCGCTGACTCAAAGCTTGTAGCCACAAGATGAGCTTTGCACATTAGCCTAGAAACTGTTACTATTATCATCATCCCTTTTTGGAAACTGAATTATTAGAAATTTCTCCAGAAACTGTTAAGTAAATAAGCTCTATTTTACATCCCAAGCTCTAAATACACAGCGTGGAACAAACTGCTTAAACACATTATTTACTGCGGTACAGGTAAGACAGCCACTGTACTGCGGTAAACAATACAACTACGAGGGTTGTCTTTTAAGTTTTGCGTGTACAGCGTGTCCCATTTTCGATGGGATTAAATGGGAAACTCGGTTGCTATTAAAAATATCGATTTTCTGATTGCACCTTATATTACACCGTGCCCTTTTCTTGAGCCCTTAAAAATGATCTAATAAGGTTTTTGCTATATCCTGTAATTTCGCTTACACAGGGAGTTTTTGAAAAAATTACAATTTTAATAATACTTTGTATCTCGCTTATTTTGCATGATATTAGCTCACACATATACTATTATAGTAGTGTGAGCTATGGTGATCCTAATTTTTTCGAGAAAAAAAAAGTTGCTCCGATTTCAAAAAGTTTTATATATCTTTGCGTTTCAGATGATTTTGAAACTTTTTTGTTGCGCCGTCTGTCTGTCTGTCTGTATATCTGTCTGTAACGACCACCGGGCATAACTCAAAAACCGCCTTCCCGATTTTAATGAAATTTGGTACCCAGGCTGGGTTTTGGGTCGAGATGGTCCCATTTAAAAATGCACAAAATCCACCGAAGAAAAGCGACATAAAAGGGTGGGGGAAGATTTCAAAAATTAGAGTTTATGTAAAAATATGGCGTGTGAGATATCAAACGAAAGGTAATTGAGTCTGGAGTTAAACAAAATACATTTTAATTTATTTTAAAAAAAGGGTGGGGGTAAATTTTAAAAATTTTCAGAGTTTCAGTCAAAACATGGCTTGTGTGGTATCAAACGACAGGTAATTTAGTCTGGAATTGAATACAATATATTTCAGTTTTTAGTAATATTAGCTCACACGTACACTATAACTATAGTACCCAGTGTAAGCTTAATTGCCCATAAATTGGCAGAGTATTTTTATTCTGTAAACTTTTTATGGCAACTTTTTTAAAGCAAAATAATGACGTGAATTTTTTAAAATATTGTTTGGTTTTTGAGATATCGTATTTATTTAAAAAAAAACTAAATACAGACCTGGATTTTTTTTATTACTTTTTTGACTGGTTTTATGCTATTATTATCTTAAAATGATAAAACTATAGTATTTTTGTGATTTAAGGTTAAAAAAAATAATATTTAATATTTAAGAAAAAAATTAGTCCGAACCTGAAAATTTGCAAGATAAATATAAATTAAAAATTACAACACACACAATAGTTGACTGATGTTTAGTTTATTTGTTTTAAAACGTTAATTAAAACTTCTATAAATAAAGTATAAAACGTTAAAAAGTTACAAAAATAATATCATAGTAATTATTTGATGGTAGCCCAGCAACTCATGAAATTTACATTAACATGGCAAAACAAAAGCGTGGAGTTAATATTATTATTTTACTTGTCCTGTTTTGTGAATGGCTCACTCAAAATTATTCTAAAATGGGTAGACATCGACCATATTCAGATTTTGAAAAATGTTATATGTTTGACTGCTTTATTCAAACTCCCAATAAAATTACTCAAAAATGCCAAGAATTTTTTACACATAATGGCAATCAGTTTGAACATTTATATCATTCAAGAAAAATTAGTTATTATATTTTGTAATTCGTTATTTCCTTTTGTATTTGTCGTAGACTTTGTTTCAAACAAATATTTAAATTAACGTAAAACCATTTTAATTTGCCAAGCATCAAAACAGTTATAGTAAAAATCGTTTGACTAGCATTTTTAATTAATATTTATGTTGGAAATATCCAGGTTTGGACTACATTTTTTTAAAATAATAAATATATATTTTTTTAACTTTAAAACAAAAAAATATAAAATTTTTATTATTTTGGGATAATAATAACATGAAACCAATCAAAATAGTTATTAAAAAAATCCAGGCCCGTATTTAATTTTTTTATGATAAATACCATATCTCAAAAACTAAACAATATTTTTAAAAAAATAACGTCATTATTTGCTTGTAAAAAAGTTGCCATAAAAATGTTTTTAAAGAATAAAAATATCTTGGAAAATGAGCGAGATATAAAGGATTATTAAAAATGCAATTTTTTCAAAAACTCCCTGTATTAGCAAAACTACTACACCATTGTTAAGGGCCTAAAAAAACAGCACGGTAAGGTGCAATCAAAAAATGGATATCTTTAATAATATCCGAGTTTGGACACGCTGTACAGCTGGAATAGAACAGTAGATAACTTTTAAAGACTTTATTGTTTCTCGAAGTATTCTCCATGAAAATTAATGCTATTTTGCATGCTCTTCAACTAGTTGTCAAAGCTGTAATTGCACTCGTTTATTGGTACCGTCAAAATTACATTCTTGCAGGCGTCGACTGCTTCCCCTGGCGACTCAAAATTTTGACCACGCAGTCCATTCTTGATTTTCGAAAACGTATAGAAATCGTTAGGACTTAGGTAGGGACTGTATGGCGGATGGTCCAACAATTCAACATTTTGTTGGATTAAGAATTTAATGTTTTCTTCTGCTTATTGCGAACTTGCATTGTTCAAATAGAAGATGATTCGTCGTTCAAAGTTCGTTTTTCGAAGCTCAGCCATGACTTTCGGCAAACAAATGGTGATGTATGTACCAATCGGCAGTAACAGCGACAAATGTCGCAACCATCTTTTTACATACACTTCGAGAATGAATGATTTTTGGAGTCTTTTCTTCATCTTAGAACACCCCAATAGACGATTGACGTTTATTTTCGAGTTCAGATGAGTAAATACACAATTCGTCACCAAAACAAAATTACAATAATAGATAATGGTCAAAAATATCAAGGGAGATTATAAATACAACTATTTTCCTACTAAATTCGAAAGAAAACATTTTATGTCCCGATCTGTAACACAGCGACAATTTCCATCACATCGAACAATAGTATTACTGAACGGGACAAATCGTTTTACATTTTCTTTAAATTTTAGCATCTTCCGGTCAAGGCAAATTTATGACACGACTTCTTCAGTTTTGTTCAAGATTTCAACCAAGGGCGACCCGCAGCATTTTTTTGCGGAAAAATTGGCTGTTACCTCCTGGGACAGATTTCTTATGACAAATCTTTAATATTTTATGTATAAAATATAACAAAACATATATGTTTACAAATCTAAATAATTCAAATGTTTATAAAAGGTAACTTTCAGTTAACTCAATCGCTTTGAAGGTAATATTGAAATTAAATTAACAGAAATAGAAATATTATTATCTTGACATAAATTAGAAACAGTGATAAAAAATTAAATTATTTTTCTAAAAATATTTTTTAACATACCTTATTTTCCCTAAACTTTGCTCCCTTGTCTTTCTTTTGGGGGGTCGAAATCGACGTTGACATATAACCTTTTTAAGATTCGAGAGTTTTCAGAAAAAGTTTGACCTGCAAAAAGAAACTTTTCGTATATAAAACTGTCGGTTAAAAAGGTAAAAACAATTTATAATTTTAAAATACACAAAAAGCTATGGAACTTTTGTTTACGATTAGCTTTTTTACATTGTATACCTACATGACTAAATGTATTAACTGTGTATTGCATTGATCCGATTTCCTCATCAATCATCCCCTGTCCAATAGAAGAGTGGACAACTTTTTGAAAACCTTTTTGATGTCCGTTTTATACAAAAAAATTCAAAGCACAAAATGTTTGATAAAATAATCGCGATGGACGTCCGCTTGTATGTTTGATAAACCGTCCATAAATTTTACAAGGATTTATGAAAAGTAAATGAGTTTTTTTAAAGTAGATAGTCGATTCGGGTTATGTTGGGACCACTTTAAATTACCAAATTTTAAATCGTCTCTAGCAGAAATATTTATTTAGACAAGTTTTGAAAACGACTTTTTTCACATGAGCGATTTTTTAATTTATTAGAAAAGTAAACAAACTTGTAAATATATAGATATCAAAATATAAAAAACCAATTAGTAGCGTGCGAAACTTTAGCACACGCTGTGTGCAAAATGCATTATTTGGCTTAAAAATTCCTCTGCTCGACGCTCGCGTCTTACGGTGGGTAAAAACGCTAATCATCGTTGCTCTGGCCTGAAAGACATAAAAGCTGTCGTAGGTCACGGATGGTTTGATCGATGTACGTAGTAGTTTATTCTCGCCTGCTCTTGTTCTATTTTTTTCGTATCTCGGTAGATGGCGCTTCGTGCGAGTGTTTTCTCACTATAGACGTAGGATTAAAGAAAACTCCGCAAGGGTGTCACATTGACCAAGCAGTGTTCTGAGGAGTCCCATAAGGACGAAATAGTTACCGTAAAACAAGGTTACTTTGCTCCCCTTTTTTGAGTTAATTCAAAAAATTGAAAGAAATAACCAAAAATTATACGATAAAAAATGTTTTTTTTTGTTTTAATGAAAAACACATGGCATAGGTAATTAAGAAAGGACATTTTTATTACAAAATACTTTACGTAATATAAATATTTTTTTAACTTGAACAGTGGAGCAAGGTTTCCCACAGTCCGAGGTTACTTTGCCCCATTTTATAAAATATGAGAAAAACATTGCTGTTTTATATGTTGGCGCAAACTACACCCAATATTTAGTTAGCTTTCTCCCAATCATTCAAAATTGGTCATATTGGTTTTTTCAATTTTTATTGCATAGAAATCAATAACTGCACTAGACACCAAATTTTTCGAGGTCAAATTTTAAAGGAATTTCAAGCTGCACTTCACTCTGGTATTAACTCGAGACGACTAAGCGGGAAACAGCGGCTACCGCGTCTTTGAAAAGTCAAATTCGCAACGGATAATTCACGCGGACGGACTGGCGTTGTAGTGCATGTGCAGATTTTTAATGTGGAATATCTAAGAATTTTTTTTCGCAATGGAGCAAAGTAGGACCAAGGGGCGCAAAGTAACCTCGTTTTACGGTAACTGTTAACACTTATTAGGTGTCCATTAGATCTTGGACCCCCGTGAGGTTAAGCCTTCGAGCTACCCACGGAAAAATATGAGAGAAACAAAAACTTCTTTTTACCCGATTAGCCACAAAAACTTGTTTAATTTTTAAATTCACGGGTGCCAAAAATTCACGTTTGTTAGTATTATTTGACTTAAAAATTCCGCCGATTGACGCTCGCGTCTGATGTTGGGTAAAAACGCTAATCAGCGTTGCTCTGGCCTGAAAGACAGAAGAGATGTCGTAGGTCACGGATGGTTTATCTTTCTTTGCAATCGATCTTTTCATCGATCGATATACGTAGCAGTTTATTCTGGCCTGCTCTTGTTCTAGTTTCTTTCGTATCTCGGTAGATGGCGCTTCTTGCGAGGGTTTTCTCACTATTGACATAGGATTAGAGACAAAATCGTCTAATTAACTTCGCAAGGGTGTCACATTGACCAAGCAGTGTTCTGACGAGTCCCATAAAGACGAAACAGTTCCCCCTTGCGCGGGAGAACGGAGATAAGTCGAAAAACACATTTTTGAGAAATTGCCAGTTAAAGTTTTTTGCACATTTTATAGTTCATTTCCCGACAAAAAAAACAATATTAACAATTTTAATTTATAAAGCAGTTGTCATTCACAAGAAATTATTTAAAAAATACAAAACACAATACAAAACTCACCAAAAGCTAGTTGACACAAAATGCACATTTTTCGACTTGTCTCCGTTCTCCCGCGCAAGAGGGAGGTAACTGTCAGAACTTGTTAGGTGTTCATTAGATCTTGGACCCCCGTGAGGTTAAGCCTTCGAGCTAACCACGGAAAAATATGAGAGAAACAAAAACTTCTTTTTACCCGATTAGCCACGGCTACGAAAACTTGTTTGATTATTTATTTATATTATTACCTTTTAATCAACAACCCTATTTTTCAGCGGCGTGGCGTGCTTGACGGGGCGGGGGGTCAAAAGCTAAAAAGGGCGCCCATCAAAAAACTTGCGACCAAAAAACATACAAAAAAAAAGCTCTTCATCTCTCTTTTGTCCGCGACAGATTTGCCGCCCTCTTAATGTGCCGTTGCCCGCTGCTACTTAATAACGCTTAAGGCGCTTAGGGCACCCTTGGGGCACCAGTACCCTCGGGGCGGGGGGGGCGACAAACCCCCCGCGCTCCCTCACACTACGCCACTGCAATTTTTTTATTGCTACAGATTAATTAGGAATAATAATGTTAGGGGAAGAGGGGATAATAAATTCCTATCAGGAGAAGCAAAATCCTTTGTTTCCTAAACAGGATGTTTGGTAAATCTCCGAGATACTTACCCTTCCAGGGCACTAAATTAGTAAATTATGTATTTAATCAGTTCATGAACAACCCCTTTTAATTTTAAGCTATCTATGTCAATATCTTGATTTATCTTCTGTACTACATATAAATTTTGTTACCTATTCTCGATTGTTATGCCTTACATACAAATAAGCTAGAGCATAAATATGGGGCATTCCAATGCATACTCACACGCGGTGCTTGAAGTCAGGACCCCTACCTTTTTCGGGTAGACAGGATTGGGGTTACTGCGCATGCGTCAGTTTTGGTGGTTTTGGAACATACTTCGTTACGTCACTACATTATTTGACAACTGTCAAATGTTTAGGGTTATGTCTAGTTGATTGGGGGAAAATTTATCAAATTGTGGATTAAAATTGTAGTTTTTCTAAAACTAATTGTGCAGATTTATTCTGGACACCATGAAGAGCGTTTAATGGCATCTGTAAACCACTCATACATTTATTAACAAATTATAAATGCAGCATGAAACCATTCAAAATAGTAATAAAAAAATCCAGGTCCGTATTTAATTTTTTTATTATAATGACCACATCTCAAAAACTAAGCAATATTTAAAAAAAATGAAAACGTCATTATTTTGATCTAAAACAGATGCCATAAAAAGGTTTTTACAGAAAAAAAATATCTTGCAAAATAAGCGAGATACAAGGAATTATTAAAAATGCAATTTTTTCAAAAACTCCCTGTATTAGCGAAACCACGGGGTATAACAAAAATCTGATTACACCATTTTTAAGGGCAACGGTGCAATAAAAAAATCGATATCTTTGTACATTGAAAACCTAAAGACTGGGCAAATTTACTGTCAGGATGATGATGTTTATTAAGCCCTAGCGTAGGCCACCTTCAAAGTTTCGTATACAACACATACTTCTTACTCGATTTTTGAGGTTGCTTTTAATCTCCGATCATTTTAGTACCTCAAAAAAGGAATTAAAAGTACAGTTTTAATCTCTTAAGTTCATAGAACGAATTTTGGTTCCTAGGGTGCAAGAAAACGCCATTCACCATTCTTAAATTAGGTAACGCTCTAAGAGGGGAGAAGGGGTTTAGTCTTGCGTTACACTGGTTGATTTTTTGTATATTTTGTCTTGAAAACGAGTAACAAAGGATGGAGGGGGGTTAAAATTTTTTGCGTTAAGTAATTTACAAATGTACCCTAACACAAAATAGCCAAAGGACCCGCTTTGGTACCAAATTGCGCTATTATCCTAGAAATGACTCGAATCTAGGGAAGTTTTTGCGACATTATTCATGAATCAAGCGACCATACCTATAACACAAATACGCCTAGCATAAATACATGTTCAAAAAATTAAAAAGTGAAGCGCTCATAGCTAGCTTTGGAAACAATGGCAAATTTAAATTTGCGGAAGCAAATTTTTAAGTGCGCATGCGTGTGTTTTGTCAAACAGACACACAGCTGCTATGTGGCTGGAGGCCATATTGACATTTTGTGGTGTATTGCGTTTGTCGTGTAAAATTATGTCTTTTTCTATGAAAAATGTGAAATAATGCATGTAAAACAAGTGCTGTCTGTGGTAAAATGTCCGGAAGAATTAAGGAAGTGTGTAACTACGTGTATTTTTCTTTATAATGATATATAATAGACATAACCCTAAACATTAGACAGTTGTTAAATAATGTAGTGACGTAACAGAGTATGTTCCAAATCCACCAAAACTGACGCATGCGCAGTAACCAATATCCATCCGAAAAAGGAACATTAAGAATTAAATAGGGGTCCTGGCTTCAAGCATCGCGTGTGAGAATGCATGGGTATGCCCCATATTTATGCTCTAACGTACCTATTTGCTATAACATTAAGAAAATTACAGTAAACTTCAAATATATGAGAGCCTCAGCTATGGGTAGAAAATAGCGTGTATCTATTAACAAACAGTAGAAATGAATATTGACGTTGATTAATGCTATTTAATCAACGATATTGAGTACGAGCACTGTAAGAGTGAGACTGATCAAAAATTAATTGTTAGTTCTCATTTCAAAAAGCAGAAGCTTAAAATATAGTGTTTCGAGTATTTTTGCGAAACGATATTTGATTGCAGTGAAACCTCTCCTTGCGGACACCTCTATTAAGCGGACACTTTCTTTTTGGAGGACAAATTTGTTGGAACCAAGATTTTCCTTATTTCTTTACATGTAAAATTCACTCCTATAACCGGACACTCCAATACCCGGACGCGAACAATTTTTTTTGGTTAAAAAATTCTGAAACCTCCCTTAACCGGACACTGCACATGGGCATAAATACTATAAAGTATATTGGCAACAATGCACTCTGCAGCTGGGAATTACCTCTTTCCGTTTTAATGCGGATACTAAATACTTCTGTCGTTTTTACAACATATTTTATTCTGCGGGAATGCTGGGTTTTATTTTTATGTTCAGTTGGGTAGTAATAGATCTCTTTAAAATGGCGCCTAGTAAAAAACTTCTTAGTTTACGTGATAAAATGGAAAATGTTAACGTTTTGGAGAAGGAACATTTATCAGCACGTAGGATCGCTGAAAAATTTAATATCGGAAAAATTCAAGCAGCGGAAATTATAGTGCCATAGTTGTAGCCTTAGACCACTGATGGGTCATAAACCTTTAAACATAATCAACAGGATACAGAGAGCCACAATGTGCCCGCATTAGCTGCTAGCTCCAAATAGGCACTCCATATACACCGAATCCAGTCAAAAAATCACCAGATTAAACCATCTCCATAATAAAAACAAAATTTTATTTCTGCACCGAATATTTAACATTTCAATCAAAACTCGGATGTTGCGTAACAAGGAGTTTTATTTTTCTTTGAATAATAAGCTTCAGGATTAGCTATCAGGATCATTGTAACGGGTAAAGCGGAGGGACAGCTACTCCAGGCGCCCCATCTTTGGGGCGGCCGAAGGCTCTCTTCTACTTTTAATTTAAGATAATTTTCTAGCGGCCGCCATGCAGTAGCCGTCACATGTTTTTTCGATCTCTTTTAACAGCACTCTATCTATCTATTTAGCCTTCTTCGATCCATCTTTGGACATAGGCCTCCCCCATCTCATTTGGGGTCTTCCCCTACTTCTTTAATTTTCCCAAGGTCTCCAGTTTACAATACATTTGTTTTATCGATCGTTCTTGTGTCTGATATTATGATCGACAAATTTCCATTTTAATTTTGCTACCTCTCCTCTGATATCCCTTACTTTTATTTGTTTTATTTTTTATCCATTCATTCCTTTTTCTATCTGTTAGCTTCAATGATCTTTGGGCATTTGTTACCTTATCCATATTTGAATTGATTTAATTTTTGAAGTGTCCAGGTCTGGGTTCCATAGGTAAGTACAGGAAGGATACATTGGTTATACATTTTCGTTTTGAAGTACTGAGGATATTTTTTATTTTTTAATATGGAGCTTAATCTACCGAATGATGTCCAGGCCAATCTTACTCGTCTCTTAATTTCAGCTGTTTGGTTTTCTTTTTTAAAAATACACTAGGTCGTACATTTTATGTTCATTTTAAAGATGCGCTTCCGAAAATTTAACAAAGGATTTTGCTAATAGATGGCGTAAACTAGTTAACATTTAACGGCATTGTTAGAGATATATTACTTAAATATTAAATCAAACAAAACAAACTTCAAACCTATCGAGACTTCGAGTCTCGAGGTAAAACTGGACAATCGACTCGAAAGTAGGAATGTTGAGGAAGCCGGAATTGTTTTAAACGGTATCTAGTCCTAATCCTACATTTTTTTTATTTTAATTTGATGTCCTATGTACGTACGTTGGACGTCTAGGGTACGTACATTTTAGATACTACATACGTACCATGTACGTCTAGTCATTTTACGTTTAATTGAACGTACCATGTACGTACCTAGTACGATTTTTTTACGTACACAGTACGTACATTCGTCCAAAATACGTCGGATGTACAGGGTGTCTCATTGTATTTTTTCCCACCCTTTTAGACCAGTAATAATTGATATAGGAATATAAAAGAAATTGTGTTCGAATTCGCGAAATTTTTACTTTTAAATTGCATCTTGACGTTATTCCTGATGCTTACCGTATTTGACAAATGCTCAAATTTATATTTTTTGTAAATCGGATGCTCCTTATATTATTTAATTAAGAGATTAGGCTTGGAATATACTTTCCAAAAGGGTGGGAAAAAATATAATAAGACACCCTGTACATACATAGTAAGTACTTCAGTACGTCCATAGTATGTACTTCAGAACGTCCATAGTATGTACAAATCGAAGGAAAATAATGGCTAAAGTTACGTTGCTACGACGTACATATGAGGACGTTAAGTCCAAAAATGCACGTACACTACGTCGCAGAGTTACGTACTTTGTAAGTACATAGTACATACTTTTGCTGTCTGGGATATAGAGGAATGTTTTATTCGTTGGCTCGTTCTATTAGGATTTTTATGGTTAATAGGTCGTCAATTGTACTGAAACCTTTTTTGAAGCCTGCTTGTTCTTTTGTTTGGTATAATTAATAGTTGTGTGATATTTATAATATTCTCTTTAACATTAGTTTCTGTGCCGTTCATTTCCTTTACTTTAATTATTTCATATCTGCCTAGAGTCGTCCTTAGACATTTTATCTTTCTGTTATTTTCGATAACTCTCTCAACTTTTATTTCTGTGCTCTTTTTTTTTAGTTTTTTTTATTTTTCTTACAGTTTTATTTATTTCTGTGTATTCTATTAAGATCACTAATACCCTGTTTCCACCAATGCATGCCCACCTCGATTTAAAAAACGCATCACGTGATGGCTCATGGATTTGCACCGGTTTTAAATGCAGCGTCACCTGATGCGTTTTTTGAATCGGGGTGGGCATGCATTGGTGGAAACAGGGTATAAGTTACCCTATTTTGAGACGTAATATTAAAAACTAATGGAAAAATGTAATAAAATGTTTGAATTTTTTATTATCGACTACAGGTCTTCTAGATCTTCTTTTCTGGAAAGCGTTTCCAAAATCCCCATGTATGTATTTTTATCTTCTTGCATGATTTAGCAATATATATTACAAATACGCCCGTGACCTAGTATATGGTTAACGCATCAATTTTCCCGCCAATGCGTAGACATTATCCCACGTTATCTACACAAAGTTTCTTTTTTATATTCCCCTGTTGCTCCCTATAAAGTCTGTTTAAACTTGACGGTTACTGCTATCCTCGGGGATGAAAAAACTTTGCCATGTTATTTTTACAACGACCGTCATTTAATTTTACAAGGAAAAGTAAATTTTTTACCGAAACCACAAAACAAAATTTTTATAGTCAGTTATGTTGAAAATGAGCTTTTGTCCAAGACGAAACGATGCAAAATTTTCAATGAAAACTGTGGGGTAAAGAAAATATAAAGTAATTGGGGGGAAGACGCGTAACATTTTTTCATAAATCAAAAAAAAAAAATTACTTTATTCAAAACTTACAAAAATATATTCTAATACAAATACAATAAAGAAATAATTAAACAACAAAAAGTTTTAATTTTCTTAAAAATTAACGAAAAAGTTAGATAAATATTCACAGCTGTCATTTCGGCAACTTACCCGAACTACGGGGTAAAATGCCGACAGACTTGGGGTGAGATGACAAATTTGGGGGTGTTGCTGCTCTAAGGTCTTCTTCAGTCCATTCGCCTCTAGTTGATTTTTTGACATACGTTCGTTGCATTTTACCTAAAACAAACAAGATAAATTAAGGAACTATTCAATTAGACGTACTGAAAGGAAATCGCTAACCAAAATAGACATAAACCTGAGAAAAAACAAGTGTTACAAAGTTTACAGTGCAATTTAAAAAAGGCATCTTACCCCACAAGGATATTGGCATCTTACCCCAACCCTTAGATGTAAGATGCCAAACCCACAAATCAAAATAACAAAACCTTTATTCTCATTTAAAATATCACAGGAGTATTGTAATGAATGCCAAAACCCTTCATAAATTATATTAGTACAAACAACAAACATTTAACACTGTATATTACATAATTAATTTTTATCGTAAAAAACTTACCGGCATAAAAAATCACAACATCACCTCATGGAACAGTTGCGTGCACTTAAACGCTCCGAAAACTATGACGTTTTGCAATAATAAACACAATAACATCGTGGCTGTGAATCTGGCGTGATCTATTAAGTATTGTCCAAAATACTTAGATTAGGCATCTTCCCCCTTTTGGCATCTTTCCCCCAATTACCTTATTTATAAAAATGAAAAATAACTACACATCTTAAAAAACCATTATTTTCTACAAAACATTGTGGTTTTTACTTGGTCCAACGTCGCATCGTTCACAAGAATATGGGTCCTCATTCTTTGAAACACGTCCTAACAAGCTACAGCAGTGTTGCCAGATTTGAAAGTTTTTCTTTAATATGAAGGGTTTTAAACAAAAATTTTTACTGTAGAATTGAAGGTTTTTACCCGAGGGGTGATCAGCTGTCTACAGTAGGTGTACAAATTTTTCTACAGGACCCTACAGGACTATACAGGACTTCTACAGGACTCCACAGAACTCTACAGGACCCCAGAGGACTTCCACAGGACTATACAGGACACCGAGGGTACTGCCTCCTAAGGGGTGCCATAAGCTTGATTAAGTACTAAGGCCGGCAAAGGTAAATCGGCTCTCTAAGAAAAACGAGAGTTACGACGTGATGACTTTTAGCTCACACATATACTATACTATAGTAGTGTGAGCTATGGTGATCCTAATTTTTTCGAGAAAAAAAAGTTGCTCCGATTTCAAAATTTTTTATATTTCTTTGCGTTTCAGATGATTTGGAAACTTTTTTGTCTTGCTGTCTGTCTGTCTGTCTGTGTGTCTGTATGTCTGTCTGTGTGTCTGCATGTCTGTCTGTAACGACCAACGCGTATAACTCAAAAACCGCTTGGCCGATTTTAATGAAATTTGGTACCTAGGTTGGGTCTTGTGTCGAGATGGTCCCATTTAAAAATGAACAAAATCCACCGAACACAAGCCAAATAAAAGGGTGGGGGAAGATTTCAAAAATTAGAGTTTATGTGAAAATATGGCGTGTGTGATATCGAACGAAAAGTATTTGAGTATGGAGTTAAACAAGATACATTTTAGTTTTTTTTTTTCTTCAAAAAGGGTGGGGGTAGATTTCAAAAATTAGAGTTTACGTGAAAATATGGCGTGTGTGATATCAAACGAAGGTAAGTGAGTCCGGAGTTAAACAAAATACATTTTAGTTTTTGTTTCTTGAAGGGTGGGGGTAGATTTCAAAAATTTGAGTTTAAGTCAAAACATGGCTTGTGTGGTATCAAACAAAAGGTAATTTAGTCTGGAGTTGAATAAGATATATTTCAGGTTTTAGTTTTATTAGCTCGCACGTACACTATAACTATAGCACCTAGTGTGAGCTTAGGGGCCCATATATTGGCAGAGTATTTTTTTTTTGGTCGCGAATTTTTTTTATGGGTGCCTATACTATACAGGACCCCAAAGGCAGGACTATACAGAACTTGTATAGGACATGTACAGGACTATACAGGACACTACAGGATCAAAAATTTATTAAAGTCCTGTAGGACGGTGTACAAATTTGTTTCAACCGATCACCCCTCTATCCTAAAAATCGCTAAATGACGTTTTTCAGAATCTCAACTCAAGGTGTGGCTTTTTCGCATCTTTATGGCCCACCATACTGTAAGTCGGTGCTTTTGGTGATAAAATGTGTAGTTTGGGAGATATAAATTTTCAAAATTTGGCAATTTTCGTCCTGTGTGATTCCCTATCCTAAAAATCGCTAAATGACGTTTTTTAGAATCTCAACTCAAGATGTGGCTTTTTCGCATCTTTAAGGCCCCACTATACTGTAACTCGGTGCTTTTGTGAATAAAATTTATAGTTTGGGAGATATGAATGTTTAAAGTTTGGCAATTTTCGTACTATGGGGTTCCCCAAACTAAAAATCGCTAAATGAGGTTTTTTAGAATTTCAACTCAAGGTGTGGCTTTTTCGCATCTTTATGGTCCCACTATACTGTAACTCGGTGCTTTTTTTAATAATATATATAGTTTGGGAGATATGAATTTTCAAAATTTGGCAATTTTCGGCCTGTGGGATTCCCTCTCTTAAAAATCGGTAAATGACATTTTTCCGAACCTGAACTCAAGGTGTTGCTTTTTCGCATCTTTATGGCCCCACTATACTGTAACTCGATGCTTTTGTTAATAAAATGTATAGTTTGGAAGATATGAATTTTCAAAGTTTGGCAATTTTCGTCCTATTAAATTCCCTATCCTAAAAATCGCTAAATGACGTTTTTCAGAATCTCAACTCAAAGTGTGGCTTTTTCGCATCTTTATGGCCCCACCATCCTGTAACTCAGTGCCTTTGTTAATGACATGTATAGTTTGGGAGATATGAATTTTCCAAGTTTGGCAATTTTCGTCCTATGGGATTCCCTATCCTAAAAATCGCTAAATGACGTTTTTCAGAATATCAACTCAAAGTGTGGCTTTTTCGGATCTTTATGGCCCCACCATACTGTAACTCGTTGCTTTTGTTAATAAAATGTATAGTTTGGGAGATACGAATTTTCAAAGTTTCGCAATGTTCGTCCTATGGGATTCCCTATCCTAAAAATCGCCAAATTACGTTTTTTCGAATCTGAACTCAAGGTGTGGCTTTTTCGCATCTTTATGGCCCCACCATACTGTTACTCGGTGCTTTTGTTGATAAAATGTATAGTTTGGAAGATACACATTTTCAAAGTTTGGCAATTTTCGTCCTATGGGATTCCCTATTCTAAACATCGTTAAATGACGTTTTTCAGAATCTCAACTCAAGGTGTGGCTTTTTCGCATCTTTATGGCCCCACTATATTGTAACTCGGTGCTTTTGTTATTAAAACATATAGTTTGGGAGATATGAATTTTCAAAGTTTGGCAATTTTCGTCCTACAGGATTCCCTATCCTAAAAATCGCTAAATGACGTTTTTCGAATCTCAACTCAAAGTGTGGCTTTTTCGCATCTTTATGGCCCCACCATACTGTAACTCGGTGCTTTTGTTGATAAAATGTATAGTTATGAATTTTCAAAGTTTGACAATTTAGGTCCTATGGGATTTCCCGAGGGGTGATCAGCTGCCCACAATGGGTGTACAAATTTTTCTACAGGACCCCACAGGACTATAAAGGACTTCCACAGGACTCCACAGGACCCCACAGGACTATACAGGACTCCACAGGACTTCCACAGGACTCTACAGGACTCCACAGGACTGACTATACAGGACCCCGAGGGTAACCTTTCGTCGTTCATCCGTTGTACAGGGCTGTACCATATCAGTTGTCTTTTAGTGATGTCGTCCGTTATGCCTCCCTTGATTCCCATTCTTTATTTTATGATCTCATTTCTTATGCGATCTGTTCTAGATAATGTCATTGACCTACTTATTGCATCGATTTCGACACTTTCCATTTTTGTTTTGTATTTTTCTGTTACGCGACAAGTCTCTCTCTCTCAAAATCATTTACTTGTAGGTACATTTTTGTTGTTGATATTATGGAAATCTTCAACTGAGCCTTTTAAAATGCAAGATAAAATTAAAAAAATAAAGGTAGGAATTACGTAGGAACTGTTATGTGTTTTTTTGTTTTAAAAATCTAATCTAATCTTACATACAAAGGAATACATACTTAAAATCTAAAAGTAAATAAAGATAGAGACAAAAATAACAAATTACCGACTTTCGAGTGATTACTAAATACTAAAATATTCGAAGGAATCAAAGTAATCAAAGTAACGAAAGTAATCATTTAATTTTCGGATCGGTAGTCGTTACTCCGTTATTTGTCGAGTAATGAGTACTCGAGTAACGAATCTCAGGGCATGGCAGTGCCTCGCCAAGTTCGCGCGCCGTAACCATCTTTTCTTATAACATTTCAGCCGATATTTGACCTACCTAAAACTCTTCTTTGGAATGAGCTACGAATCTCAAACTTTGCACAATCGTAGATTTCCATGGAGTTAATAACCCCTCGAAGTTTCATGGAATTCCATAAAGTAGTAAAGTAGTTACGAAATTTCAAAAAACGTCGAAATTGTCACTCACTCACTCACTCATGTATAGATCATCAATATTCTGCTGTACTTCCAGACATGCTACAAAGCTGAAATTTTGCAGACTGATAGAAATTATGACCAAACCCCTGGAAAAACCCCAAAATTTTAATTTACTGCCCTCCCCTATCCATTTAAAGTTATGTAAAAGTAGCATCGCCCACTTCCAGAAATGCTAGAGAGTTTAGCTTTTGCAGACTGATAGGAACTATGATAAAACTATAGGAAGAAATCAAAAAACCCCAAAAATTTTAATTTACTCCCCTCCCCTATACATTTGAAGTTATGTAAATGTAGCATTGCCCACTTCCAGAGATGCTAGAGAGTTGAGCTTTGGCAGACTGATAGGAACTATGATAAAACTATAGGAAAAAATTAAAACACCTCAAAATTCTAATTTACGTCCCTCCCCTATAAATGTAAAGTTAAGTAAAAGTAACATTGCCTACTTCCAGACATGCTAGAGAGCTGAGCTTTGGAAGACCGATAGTAACTATGATAAAGTTATAGAAGAAAATTAAAACACCCCAAAATTCTAATTTACTTCCTTCCCCTATAAATGTAGAGTTATGTAAAAGTAACACTGCCCACTTCCAGAAACGCTGGAGAGCTGAACTTTTTAAGACTGAAAGACAATATGATAAAACTATGTGAAAAAATTTAAAAACACCAATATTTTAATTTACTTCCCTCTCCTATAAATGTAAATTTATATAAAACTAACATTGCCCACTTCCAGAAACGCTAGAGAGCTGAGCATTGGAATGCTGATAGAAATTGTGATAAAACCATGGGAAAAAATTTAAAAAGTCCAATATTTTTATTTACTCTCCTGCCCTATAAATGTAAAGTTATGTAAAAGTAACATTACCCACTTCCAGAAACGCTAGAGAGCTGAGCATTAGAAGACTGATAAGAACTATGATAAAACTATAGGACAAAATTTAAAAACACGACAATTTTAATTCCCTCCCCTATACATGTAAAGTTATTAAAAGTAACATTGTGCACTTTCAGAAACGCTAGAGAGCTGAGCTTTGGAAGGCTGATAGGAACTACGATAAAACCATGGAAAAAAATTAAAAAACCTCAAAAATTTAAGTAAGGCATTGCAAAAGTTCTGAACAATATTCCGCATATTTTACTACTTTAAAAATTAAGTATTATCCAATTCCTTTAAAAAAGAAGTGAAATCATATCAAAAACATTTCATGTAAAAAAAGCCAATTACGCGAAAATGGCATTCCGTAAAAAGAATTGAAATCAAGTAAAGCCAAGTTCTCCAATACAAATTTCAAAATGAAAGGTTCTTACTAGTTTGGAAATATTTTTCTAAACTTGGCTATTACGGCTGTAAATGACTCTGGCACAGTGCTAAATTGAACATAAAGAAGTTTGGCTGTAATAGCAAAGTTTAAAAAAACATTTTCAAACTAGTAAGAACCTTTCATTTTGAAATGTGTATTGGAGAACTTGGCTTTACTTTTATCTCAATTCTTTTTACGGAATGTCATTTTCGCGTACTTGGCTTATTTATACATGAAATGTTTTTGACATGATAGTTACTTTTTCACCACCTCTAAACCTGTGTCCTAGGAGTTATTGAGCCCGCTTGAGTAAGTTACTGCTTTTGCGTGCGGCAAGGTATTAGTTTACTTACTTGTTGGGAAAATAACTATTTTTATTTCGAATTAAAAATTACACCTCGAATTCTTATTATCTGTTACTGGGCGATACTGAAACATTTATGGCTTTCTTTAGAGGGCTATAATTCACTTTAAGTCTTGCAGTTGGTGGAAAAACTGGGTCAGGGTACAGTATAATAAGTAGGTCCCATAGATCGTTTATTTATAGTTTAGTGGCTGTTTGGAGGTTTCCGATACTTTTAGAAGAAGTAAAAATAACTGCTTTTTATCAAGCTTCATCTTGGTTTCAAATATCTTTTGTCTTTTAATATAAAGACGACTAAATAAAACATAATATCGCACACCCGCTGAAAAAGAGTCACAACTCAAAAATCGCCGTTATTGAAATAAACCTGCCGCCATCATCGAAATAACTTGTACTTTCTTCCATAAAAGCGTCACATTTATGTTTCCACAATTTACCGCGAGATGGCGTTGTGACTCTTTTATTTTTAGGGTCACTGCATCACGAAGACGTAGTCAGGCTTCCAGGATGCAGTGACCCTATTTATTTTGTCCAGTTTAGCTTAGGATGCGTTCATTTACAGTGTCACCTCTGACTTTATAACAGCGTGAACGTGGAGTTTCATCCTGAAAAGAGTCACATTTCGAGTTGTGTAAGTTTTCGTGTGAACTATTGGTTAAATCTGACCCATATAACAAGTAAAATACTGTTCTTTTTTGTGCTGTGACTGTTTTTTCGAATTGTTCAGTGTACTTAGAATTAAGGAGAATAAGAAAAAAATCTTTTGAATTTATTAGAGAATAATCATAAAAATCATCATCATAAAATAATAATAATTTTATAACACGTTGTAAAAATAAATACAAAGTTTCTTCTTTATTTGTTTTCTTTTTTTATATTATTTACCATCCTGCGTGACATCCTGATTTACAACGTCATGATGCCTTGTTCCAAAAAAGTGTCACAATATAGGGTGTTTGTCTTTTTTTTGCTAAAAACGACAAAAATCATTTTTTCTGAGAAACGTACTGCACCAATTACATTGAGTTAATAGGTTCCTGTTGATATAAAATAACATGTTCACTCGTAATTTGTCATGTAAGTGAAAAATGAATCTCTCTAATGAACTACACTTCTTTAACAGCGATTTTCTCAAAACAATGTTTTTTGAGTTGTGACTATTTTTTAGCGGAGGTGCGATATGCTATAAGTACTAAGTCTATAAAATGGAGACCGACCGGTTTAAGTGAATTTTTTTTATACTAGCATCTCATTTAGTTTACGCTATCGTTCAATAGCATGAAGTAAGAAATTAATGAATAAGAAATAAAACAAAAGTAAGGGATGTCAGAGGAGACGTAGCAAAATTAAAATGAAAATTTGCCCGTCATAATATCAGACAGAAAAACCTTGGGAAAATAAAAGAAGTAGGGGAAGACCCAAAATGAGATGGGCGGACGATTTGTCCAAAGATGGTTCGAAGAAGGCTAAATAGATAGATAGAAGCATTTCTCAGTGAGTTTAATCTCAGAAAAATTTAAATTAATTTTAAAAATAAGATCAAACTCAAATTGTAGTACCACTTGTACCATTGTAGTTATCATAAAATGGCTGAAATACTGCAGATTTGCTTTCGATAAAATTATTTTTAGAATATTCTCTTGGCAAAGTTTTTTCTACCTCTGTCATCGATCAGGGGCTTATTGCTTTGATCCCCCCCCCCCCCCTTCTGGCGACATTATTAGCATGCCTTAGATGAAAACGATTTATTACAGCTCAGGGATCGTTCGATTTCCCCCTATTTCACCGGTCGGTGACGGAATTTCAAGCACTCTAGAGAACGGAGGGTGGATTTTGTTACAACATCTCCGAGCTTAAACTTTAAAAGCACATTCAAAAGTGTATTTAAAGCAAATTCTTTTCTGTAATGCTTTTGGCGGATTTTGTTACATCTTTGACTTTTAACTTTATAAGCACATTCAAATGTGTATTTAAAGCAAATTATTTTCTGTGTTTTTTTTGGCTTGCGGATTTCGTTGCAACATCATTGAGCTTCAACTTAATAAGCACATTTAAAAGTGTGTTTAAAGAAAATTATTTTCTTCATTTGATTGGAATTGCGAATTTTGTTACATCTTTAAACTTAAACTTTATAAGCACATTCGAAAGTGTATTTTTCTTTGGTTTGCGAATTTTATTACATCTTTGAACTAAAACTTTAGAAGCATATTCAAAATCGTATTTAAAGCAAATTCTTTTCTGTTTTGGTTTTGACTCGCGAATTATGTTATAGTTTTTGCAAAGTCAACTGAAATGCTCCTAATACGGGGTTCTATCGATTTCATGAAATTTTGCTTCAATCTGCCCTTCAAAAGTTATCCAAATTCATATAAAATCTTCCTGGTATAATTTCAACGCTACCGACAGAGAAAAGGCGCTGCTCTTTGCGGTCCAAGCACAAAGTATTTGTTTTCTCACCGACCCGGCACAGGTGGATAGACGGCATCTGATTGACAGATTTTTTTGAGATGCGCTTTTAATTACTTTCGGGTGTGCTTTTCGGGACCCTTTTAGTCGGCAGTTTGCAGAGTTAGAAAATAAATCAGTGTCGTTTCTGTAGGTGTAGGAATAGAAAGTTTTATTATCTACTTTTATTTCTTTAGTTTACGCCGTAATTAAATGAAATAATTCTCAGGAGTATATCTACCGTCGCCCATGTCACTTTCTTTAAAGGATATGCCGATGATCGGCTTTAACCTTTGTTCAACTGACTTTGCAAAAACTATACAACATCTTTGTGCTTCAATAGGCTAGCTAGAAAGGTATCAGATCCGTCATGGATCCATTTATTTTTGATTTCTCTAGGAGATACATGGATATTTTAATTTACATGGGATGTCTATATAGTCTTTTCGTTTTTTTAAAATTTAAACAAGAAGGTATGGTAAATTTAGATTAATTCTTTTTAATATTATCAATTATCAACTTTAATGCTTTTTAGCTCACACTACTACTATATAAGTAGTGTGAGCTATGGTGATCCTAATTTTTTCGAGAAAAAAAAAGTTGCTCCGATTTCAAAATTTTTTATATATCTTTGCGTTTCAGATGATTTTGAAACTTTTTTGTTTTGCTGTCTGTCTGTCTGTCTGTCTGTCTGTAACGACCAACCCGCATACCTCAAAAACGGCTTGTCCGATTTTAATGAAATTTGGATTCCAAAAATTAGAGTTTATGTGAAAATATGGCGTGTGTGATATCAAACGAAAGGTAATTAAGTCTGGAGTTAAACAAAATGAATTTTAGTTTATTTAAAAAAAAAGGGTGGGGGTAGATGTAAAAAATTAGAGTTTAAGTGAAAATATGGCGTGTGTGATATCAAACGAAAGGTAATTGAGTCTGGAGTTAAACAAAATACATTTTAATTTTTTTTTAAAACGGTGGGGGTATATTTTAAAATTTAGAGTTTAAGTCAAAACATGGCTTGTGTGGTATCAAACGAAAGGTAATTGAGTCTGGAGTTGAATAAAATATATTTCAGTTTTTAGTTATATTAGCTGACATAGTACCTAGTGTGAGCTTAGGTGCCCATAGATTGGCAGAGTATTTTTATATTTAGTCGGTTTAGAACGGTTTTCTACGTTGTCCGACGCCTATTCTCCTTCGATCCTGACGATCATCTTCTGTCAGATTTTTTTGACTCATTGATCTTTGGATTGACCGTTGCCATTCTAGTTTAGGACGCCCTCTTTTTCTGCGCCCTATTGGTTGCCATTCTAGGACCTGCTTTGGTAATCTTTCATTGTTCATCCGCAAATGTGACATCCGTTGTACATGGCCGTACCATACCAGTTGTCTTTTAGTGATATCATCCGTTATGCTTTGATCTTCTTATTGCATCCATTTCGACACTCTCTATTTTTGTTTTATATTTTTCTATTACGTCTCTATTCCATACAACAGCGTGCTTTTCACCATTGTTTCATATATGTTAAATTTTACATTCTTTTTTATCTCTCTGCTCCATAAAATACTGTTTAGACATCCAACAACCTTTTCTGCTTTTACCATTCCTCCTTCCAGTTCTTTACAGTCTGTTCCTGTCTTATCAAATGTGACACCCAAGTATACATACTCATTGCATGGAGATATTACTTGTCCATTGTCTAGTTCTAACTCACTGGATTCGTTTTCAATACATAAGTACTGTGTCGTGTCCACGTTCACTATTACTCGATTAATCCCCACTTTTGGTATTCTTTCATTAACTCTCTCATCATACACCCCATGTCTTCCTTATCATTAGCCACAATTACTTGGTCGTCAGCAAACTGTAGTGTGTATATGGTAAATCGGTCGTTAAGTTATATTCCCATGTTGTGCACTTTCCGTTTCCAGTTTTTTAGAGCTACTGCGATATATATTGTTAAAAGTTAGAGAGATACAACATCCCTGTCTTAAGCCTTTTGTTACCAGGAATTCTTTTGAAAGTCGATTTCCAATTTTAATTTTAGATTTTGACCCTTTGTATAGTTTTTTTATCGCTTTTATGTATGTATGTTTGATATTAGTCTGCTCTAACACTGTCCATAGCTTTTCTACTGGAGCGGTATCATATGCTTTTTGTAGGCCAACAAAGGTAACGTGAGTCTCTATATTTCTGGCGCTCCCTTTCTCAATTACTTGTTTAAGACAAAAAACATTATCACTACAAGATCTGCCTGCACGAAACCCACTTTGCTCTTCTTCTTCTTGTTCATGAAAATCATTATCTATTAGATCTCTAAGAATCCTACCGTACAATCTACTTAGATTACTCGTTGCTGAAATTCCTCTGTAATTGTTGCAATCCAGCTTATTTCCTTTTTTATGTAATGCTTTTTTTACTAAACATAAATAATAAAATGTTTGTGAATGTTATGAAATTTTAAAAAATTCTTTGTGTAGGACAACAACAACCAATTTTTTTTATGTGCTGTGAATTTTAAAAGTGTTGATTTTACAAGTGGCTTAGTTTTCGTCTATTTTGCAAACAAATTATAGAATGAGAGGCTCGCGGCTACGTTTGTGAAAATAATTAGCTCGTTGCCTTTTTAATGGGCTAAAATCCACACCACCATTGTTCGAGCATAACTATTTCAGTAAAAAGAAATATTAAAACTGAAAAATGTTTTAGAATTTCGTGCAACTGAAGTATAATATATATAGGTATCTATTACAAAGACTTAGTGTTGTCATAGACATGAACTGATCGAAAACTGGAATTGTATTGTTACGGGTTCACAATTACAAATAAAACTCGCAAATGTCAAAAACGATATGTCAATTTATTTTGACAATTCAATGTACAAAATACGCACTTAAACTTCTACTGAAATCGGTTCATTAACTTCGTGTTAATATCTCGCAATTACTACAGTTCGTTATCTCTGACTATATATAGGGTCGTCGATCTTTCGCGAACTACCTTTCCGTTTTCACCGCCCAGAAAATTCGCGTATCTATGCGATCGTAAGTCACAGATAACGTAACTGAAACCTAGACTAGTAATACAACCATAGGATAAGTCAACCTAATACTACACTAAACCTAAATAAATTCTAACTATAAAATGTAAATAACTTATATCTGTAACAGTATTAATTGACAGAAACTTAGACACAAAAACAAAATTGCAGACATCAATCAGCCCACTTTGCCGCACAACAGACAGGAAAATTTTAGAGATTAGCTGGCTAAAAGTATAATTTTTCATGGCTAAGCGGGTATAGAAAGATTTTGTTTCTCTTGTATTTGTCCGTGGGCAGCTCGAAAGCTGTATGGTATATTTGACACTTTTCTAAAGCTAAAGAGACGGTATATAAATCTCATCTTACGATACCGTGTGCTTTTTACTTCTTTATTTACGGGTACTAAACTTAACGTTTGTAGTATTTTTGGCCCATTTTCTCAATCAAATTGACCCATCCCGTTATATAGGAGGTGACGCTTTAGTCAGAAGGTTGATGGTTCTTATCTGATTTGCTGTGTTGCATTAAATGTAAAATTGACCATGTTTTTATAAATCCTAATAGATCAAATAGGTCTATAAAAATCTAATCGAAACATTTTTTCAATCCATATTAAATAATTTTTTCGTATCTTGTTAGATTTTTGATTTTCTTTTATATATTTCTAAAAAAATACAAAAAAAATACTCTGTTAATATATGGACACCTAAGCTCACACTAGGTACTATATTTATAGTGTACGTGTGAGCTAATATAACTAAAACCTGAAATATATTTTATTCAACTCCAGACTCAATTACCTAGTAGTGTGAGCTATGGTGATCCTAATTTTTTAGAAAAAAAAACGTTGATCCGATTTCAAAATTTTTTATATATCTTTGCGTTCAGCTGATTTTGAAACTTTTTTGTCGCGCCGTCTGTCTGTCTGTATGTATGTCTGTCTGTCTGTCTGTAACGACCAATGCGCATAACTCAAAAACCGCTTGCCCGATTTGAATGAAATTTGGTACCTAGGCTGAGTCTTGGGTCGAGATGGTCCCATTTAAAAATGAACAAAATCAACCGAACACAAGCCAAATAAAACGATGGGGGTAAATTTAAAAAATTAGAGTCTATGTGAAAATATGGCGTGTGTGATATCAAACGAAAGGTAATTGAGCCTGGAGTTACACAAAATACATTTTAATTTATTTAAGAAAAGGGTGAGGGTAGATTTCAAAATTCAGAGTTTAAGTGAAAATATGACGTGTATGATATCAAATGAAGGGTAAGTCTGGAGTTAAACAAATTAAATTTAAGTTTAAAAAAAAAAGGTGGGGATAGATTTTAAAAATTAGAATTTGAGTCAAAACATGGCTTGTGTGGTATCAAACAAAAGGTAATTGAGTCTGGAGTTGAATAAAATATAGACTACAACTATAGTACCTAGTGTGAGCTTAGGTGCCCATATATTGGCAGAGTATTTTTTCATGCGAGGAAAGAAAATGTCTAAAATACATTGTTTTTAAAATAGCTTTTTGTCTAATATTTAGTTATTTTAGATTTGAATCATAGACGACCCCCCATTCCAAGATGCCGCCATAAACGAGTTTTTAAAAATGGTTTATGTTTAAAATTTGCCTAAGATAATTAATATTTAAGGTATCAAATCTATCATGGATTAATTTATTTTTCGTAGACTTTGTGAACCTTGCTTTCTTTTAAATTTGAAAACAGTCTGTGATTACAAATAGCTAGCTTTATTTTTCGTTTTAATTTTTCCCCTGCCGCTAGTCGGCCTTTCTCCATTTTTCATTATCCCTATCCAATTTGCTAAAGCGACTGGGTAACTGTAGTCACGCCAAACTTAAATTATTTAAAGAAATCGGCTCAATTTCTTTACCCGGCTATTTGAAACGACCGACGGTGTGTCATTTTCAATTTTTAATAAAAACATGGCACTCATTGGTCTCTTGCTGTTTGGCTTATACGTTTTACCCAAGAACTGGAAATAGACAGGACTAATAAGAAGTTTTTGTTTCTCTCATATTTTTTCGTGGGTAGCTGGCTTAAAAATCCGTTAATTGACGCTCACGTCTTAAAGGTTGGTAAAAACACTAATCAGCGTTGACCTGACCTGAAAGCCAAAAGTGTTGTCGAAGGTCACGGGTGAATTCCTTTCTTTTCAATCGATCTTTTCATCGGTCGATATATATAAAACAGTTTATTACTCGCCTGCTCGTGTTTTAGTTTCTCTCGTATCTCGTATTCTTGCTGAAGTTTTTTCACTATAGACGTAGGATGAGAGACAAAACAGTCTGATTAACTTCGCAAGGGTGTCACATTGACTAAGCAGTGTTCTGAGGAGTCCCATAAGGATGAAACAGTTAACTGTCAACACTTATTAGGTGTCCATTTGATCTTAAGGATAAGCTTTCGAACTACCCACGGAGAAATATAAGAGAAACACAAACTTCTTTTTACTCGATTAGTCACGATTGATTGATTCTGGATAACTCTCTTTATTTGTGATGTCACCTGCAGTTTTCGACATCAGTGTTAACAGATCAAAAAAGTAAAAATGTTTTTATAAAAGTTGCCTGATTTTGCCAAAAATCACCAGTTTCAAAAAAAATACTCTGCCAATATATGGGCACCTAAGCTCACACTACAGTTATAGTGTACGTGTGAGCTAATATAACTAAAAACTAAAATATTTTATTCAACTCCAGACTCAATTACCTTTCGTTTGATACCACACAAGCCATGTTTTGACTTAAACTCTAATTTTTGAAATCTACCCCCGCCATTCTTTTTAAAAAAACTAAAATGTATTTTGTTGAACTCCAGACTCAATTACCTTTCGTTTGATATCAAACACGCCATATTTTCACTTAAACTCTAATTTTTGAAATCTACCCTCACCCTTTTTTTAAAATAAACTAAAATATATTCTGTTTAACTCCAGACTCAAAAGCCTTTCGTTTGATATCACACACGCCATATTTTCACATAAACTGTAATTTTTGAAATCTACCCCCACCCTTTTATTTGGCTTGTGTTAGGTGGAGTTTGTTCATTTTTAATTGGGACCATCTTGATCCAAGAACCAGCCGAGGTGCCAAATTTCATTCAAATCGGACAAGCGGTTTTTGAGTTATGCGCCTTGGTCGTTACAGACAGACAAACAGACAGACAGACGACGCGACAAAAAAGTTTCAAAATCATCTGAAACGCAAAGAAATATAAAAATTTTTAAGCATTAGACGTTACAGTCGCGTAATAAACTAAACCTTTTTGTTTGATATACCTAGGTTACAAAGTTTTTCATAGTCATGAAGAAGAAATATATAATATAATTTTTTTCAAATTTTAATTTAAATAGGCCAGTGTCACAAAAATCACCAGAATTGAGTCTTTTTAAAAAAGTTTTCACCATTTGATCAAAAAATTCTTTCATTACCAATTTTTTTTTGTAATAAATATCCGGATATTTTCAAACTCATTTTCTTTTTTTTTCTTTTTCCACTGGGACTTCCATCCATAGCTAGGATCAATCAAATGCCTTGTTAGGACGTTACGTTATTTTCTTACAACCGTTAGACTTTTTACGTTTTATTTCTAAATGATACAAAATACATACAGTGTTTTTTTTTAACATAACAAAAGTTGAAATAAAATTTCAGACTTCCATTGTCCTTATTTATTTTAAACACGGCGTTTCGGTGAGTAAGGGTCCATCTCACCGACTTTTTTTTCGGTTCCATAGCTTAAGCGTTTCCTAATACAGTGAAACCTCTCCTTGCGGACACCTCTATTAAGCGGACACTTCCTTTAGGCGCACAAATTTGTTGGAACCCAGCTTTTGCCTATGTCTTCACATGTAAAATTCCCTCCAATAACCGGACACTAATAACCGGACGCGGACAATTTTTTTTGGTTAAAAAATTCTGAAACCTCCCTTAACCGGGCGCGAACCTCTGACAACGGGACGGAGCGGTCCACGACATGGACATAAATATTATGTAGTATGTTGGCAACAATGCACTCTGCAGCCGGGGAATTATCTCTTTCCGTTTTATTGCGGAGACTAAATACTTCTGTCGTATTTACAACATTATTTTATTCGGCGGGACTGCTATGTTTATTTTTATTGTTCAGTTGGGTAAGATATCTTTGAAATGGCGCCTAGTAAAAAAACTTCTTAGTTTCTGTGGAAAAATGGAAGTTGTTAACATTTCGGACAAAGAGCATCTAGCAGCACGAAAATATATATCAAAATTTCGCAGTTCCCTCCCTTAAGCGGACACCTCCAATAAGCGGACAAACTCGACGGAACTGTGAGTGTCCGCTTATAGGAGGTTTCACTGTATAATCATAATATGACGTAATAAGGAACACTTTGGGCTAAGTAACGAAAAAAACAGTCGGTGCGATGGGCTATAAGTAGGTTAAATGCGGGAGAGTTGCCGCACTTTTTGAAAAATAGCTGTAACATCTGTAAGTCTCGAGATTTTTTTCTTCAAAATGAATCAATGCACAGGTACTGCGTTAAACTTTATTAAAATATAAAAATAAAAAATATATGCAAGAAAACATAAACATACCAAAAAATTTTTTTTTAAATTAAAGTCGGCATCTCTCCCACAATGCTGGGGGAGATGCCGCGTGAAAATAGACGATACGCCGCTGTAACCGTTTCTCTAAAAAACCTCTAATTTTCATTTTTTTTTCTTAATTCGAGTCTGGAACAGATGTTACAAACTTCACCATACATGGTGCAAGTGACATGTAGCAATGTTTACACGAGTCGTTTAAACATTGCATGTAGCCATTTTAAGTATTTAATACATTTTAACCAATCCACTTTTTTAGTTATTGCGTTAACTTCGAAGCATTCCACGCAGCGTTCCTGGTTTTCATTTTTCTCTTTGGCTAGAGGTTCATCATCGCTGTCACTCCATTGAATTTTTTCTCGGTCTTCTTGAAAATGCGGCAAGTGTCCTTTTTGTTGGGGGAGATGCCGCACCTGATTATCAAGGCACAGATTCAAAACGCAACAAAATACGGCATGGCACCTGTAAACATAACCCCAAAATACTGAGTAAAACAGACGAATGTGAAAAAAAACTACCACATTGCAAAGAACCACACTGATTAAGACTAATTTTGCTAAAAAAAATTTACCCTACCGTCGTAAATTCAAGGATTGCAAGCGATATTTTAGAAAACAAATACGGCCGATGTTATAACCCTTCACTAAATGATGACCTCTGAATGTGGGCATACTTGTTTGCCTATGTTATAGCGTAAAGGCCGCTTGACATAGTGCATGACGCGCTGCAAATATTTGCAAGCAAAAAATTTCGGTCAAATTGTTGCCTGCAAAAAATCTTATTTTCGTTTGACATTGTGCATGGCCATGCATTGATTCCCCAGAATCTAGGTAAAAATTCCCCAGTTTGCATGCAAGTACAGTTTGCATGCAAAAAAATGGCACCGGATCGATAAAAATGGATTGCCTGCAACAATCGGCTGGATTTGTACTGCGCATGCACCTGGGCAAAATTTCATGCATTTGCCTGCAAATTTTATTGTCATGCACCATGTCAAGCGGCCTTAATCATTGAAATACGTGAAACGTGGCGCCTCTCCCTCCGCGACAACTCTCCCGCATTTACCCTATCTCTTACCGTTTTCAAGTGCAAAACTGTTTTCAATCAAGATATAATTTTGACCGGAAAATATCTATATGTTCTGATAGCAGTTGACAGTGATCTTTGTATTCGTTAAAACATTTTTTTTTTCTAGAAGGATGAAAAAAAACAAAAATTACTATGAAAAAACAAAAACCAAACAAAAAAAATTGTGGGAGATTTTTATTTTTTTTCTCATAAATAAAAAAGATAGATTTATAGACATCTTTATTACCTTTAACTTTTACACTTAGCGTTTTTTGATAGGTGGTTCAGTTTTGCTAGAAATTCTGAAAATAAATTATCGACCTCTAGAAGTTTATCCAATTTCACCATAATAAACACTTATTGGAATAAAACCTGACGTTATTTTAAAATTGACCCTATGGTGACAGATGTACATATGAAAACCAGCTGCTTTGCTTCAAAATTCGGCCTTTGTGTATTTAAAAACCGGATTTATTAGTGTCGGTATTTATTAAATGGAAGTTAGCGACTGTATTATTAAATTTGGCTTTGGTATGTCAATTCTGAGAGGTCAGCTGTTAGTTTTCTGTGTGGATGTGTCAGAATAAAGTCGACTCTAAAATAAAGTCAGGTTTTATTCCAATAAGACCCTAATAACTCGGTCAGAGCCTAATTTATTTTTGGCGTTAGCTGCTGCTTCCCTTTTGAACTGTTTTTAATTTGTTATTATTTTTTTGCTTTTTTAAAAGATGATATCTATAATATAATAAAATAATTTGTCATTAAAAATAAGGTACATGTAATCTGTTTTGTTCAAAACCAGTATCCAAATTTTATCTACAAGACAAAAACAATTGGGGAATCAAGCAGAAATAATAAGTTTTTGTTCTTAGTATTTATGTTTATTATCTCAAAAGCTCCTTCTCTTATATCCTTTTTTGTTCCAAAGTTCCAAATTTATAAACTTTTTGCATAAATAAACCAAGAAAAGCTTTTAACAAAACTAATTGCTAAACAGTCGTAATATTTTATGTTTCTGTGGGTTTGTTTTAATAAATTGTATCCTTAAATAAGTAAGTACCTATTTTATATACACAGAGCCGTACCCTGGAGAAAGATTCGGGGGGGTTTAAGAAATGTCAATAAAAATTTGCGTATTCTACAATTTTTGTCTTATTTATGTTGCTGCAAAATCTCTTTTAACACATTTTATCGACTATTTTGAGGGGGATTGATCCCCCTTTATCCCCCCATAAGTACGGTCTTGAATATAAAGGGTATTACTAAATAAGATGCTAACATTAAAGAAAGTAATTATTGGGTGCATTTTGGAAAAAAATCATTTGAATTGAAAAACTAGTCCATTTTTCATAGTGAAGTTTGCAAATTACAAAGAAAAAACGCTACGTCTTCTCCACTAAAGTCTTTATTGTTTCATGTTTTATTTAGGACATGTTTCGAGTCTAAAGAGACTCATCATCAGCTTTCAAAAACCTTCAAAAGTAACTCATACTCTTAGCAAGCTAATGCGAGGGTTTAAAAAGTTACTAATATTAGTTGAGAATTCAGGGAAAAAGAGGTTTCCTGAACAGGAGTGACCAGTGGAAAATTCATATTTATTGTATGTTAAAGGCACTAATCAAGCATTTTAAATTACTATCTATTTCTAAAACTAAAGCATTTAAATTTATTTTTAAATGTATATAATTTTTTGGAATAAAACGGGTTTTAGATGGTCAAAAGTAAAAAAATATTCCAAAAATGGAGATTTAAAAAAAAATGTATGCTTTTGTTTTAGAAATAGATAGAAACTTAAAATGGTTGATTAGTGCCTTCAACTTACAATAAATGTAAACTCTCCACTTCCCACTCCTGCTCAGGAAACCTCTTTTTCGCTGGATTTTTAACTAGAATTAGAACCTTTTTAAACCCTTGCATTAGCTTGCTGGGGGTATGAGTCTCTTTTAAAGGTTTTTGAAAGCTGATGATGAGTCTTTTTAGACTCGAAACATAATGAAATAATAGTGAAGAACCCCTAGAGTTCTTTCTCTTTAAATTCATTTGAACAAACGTCTTGAAAAACTTTTAGAAATACTCCTCTCTAAATGTTTTTTATGAAATTTGGTATGTACAGGGTGTCTCATTACATTTTTCCCACTCTTTTAGACCATTAATAATTGATGTAGGAATATAAAAGAAATTGTGTTCAAATTCGCGAAATTTTTACTTTTAAATTGCATCTTGACTTTATTCCTGATGCTTACCGTATTTGACAGGCGCTCAAATTTATAGTTTTTGTAAATTGGATGCTCCTTATATTATTTAATTAATAGATTAGGGTTGGAATATGATTTCCAAAAATACCCCATATGTCGCAGATTTGATAAATAGTTTCTGAAATAATAGCGATAAATTTTTAAATGATAAAAAAATAACATTACCACTTTTGTGTTATATTCAGTGTCCTTATTTCGAACCATGTTAGCCCCCATGTATAAACTGACAATGACAACTATTTTTTTTTAATGACGCTCAAAATGACAACCGGTAACGACAACAAAGTTGTGTCATTGTCACTGTTGTTACATGGGGACTAACATAATTTGGAATAAGCATACTAAAATTAACACAAGAGCGGTACTGTTATAATTGCTAATATCTCAGAAACTATGGCTCTAAACTACGGCATATCGGGTTATTTTTGGAAAATATGTTCCAAGTCTAATCTATTAATTAAATAATATAAGGAGCATCCAATTTACAAAAACTATAAATTTGAGCGCCTGTCAAATATGATAAGCATCAGCAATAAAATCAAGCAAGGCCAACACAAAAATAAAGGCCACGACCCTGATAAAATCAGCTGTTCTCCCGGGGCTGAATTTTACATTGGGTCTTATGGGAGGTCAGACGTTTTTTTATGATATTTTCAAAATGGCACTACAGATTTCCGCAAAATTTCAGTGAAATATTCTCAGACACCATCCCGATATTCCACCAAAGGTTGTAAGGAAGCATCATGATTAAAAGGTTAAAATCTTCAAGATTTAGCATTCCTTATTTTAAATTCAAATTACCCGCCATGTACCACATGCCAACTGTTATATTTGACATGTATTTGACTTTGTCTGCTTTAAACTTAATTTTTGTGTGAGCTAATGAAGCGGCTATAAAAAATTAAGGATTAATATACATTTTAAAAAAATTGTTCTGCCAGAATAAAGTAAAAACAATCTCAAAAACGGCTTCGAATCGAATATTTATGAATCGTCATTCCAACTTCAATATTTTAATGACAATCAGCTGGGTCGTAACGTGACCATCAAAAAAAAATCAGCCCCGGATGTGACGTCAACAAAGTGGAGGATCGTGGCCCGTCCGTTTTGATAGCCCTGAGTCAAGATGCAATTTAAAAGTAAAAATTTTGCGAATTCGAACACAATTTCTTGTATATTCCTATATCAATCATTAATGGTCTAAAAGGGTGGGTAAAATATAATGAGACGCCCTGTACATTTTGGTATGTTAATAATAATTTTTAAATAAATGGTGTTTTGTGGGCGTGAAAATCCCATGCACTTCTTGCTGGGCCCGTTTGACCCCAGTGTCTACTGTTTCAGCCCTGAAAATCCGCCGCCTTGGTAAAGGAGCAAATTTTTCTCGGTTGAAACTTTCTAATTTCGCTACGGCTAAGCACACAGCTTCCGAAATGCAACTGTCTTATCGCAGCGAGTGCCGGGCACTCGGTTAACATTATGTAGAGAAGATTCTTTAAATCTTTATCCTCCATACACCATCGACACTCCGAGTCTTCAACGATTCCCAGAATGATAAGGTGTTTATTAAGACGACAGTGTCCTGTTAAAATCCCTGTCACCAGTTTCATATCTTTTCTCCCGAGTGTGAGACAAGACCTCACCTTGGAGGCCCTCACCTCCCCGATAAGGAGTTTGGCTTCCCAGTCATCTTTTTATCATCAACGAAAAAATTATTTGAAAATGATTGAATTATTTCACCATTCTAGCTATTTGGTCAGCCTCCTCGTTTCCAAGAATGCCCTCATGTCCTGGAACCCAGAGGATATCAAGTTGTGTCCTGAAGGGTGTTTTAGTACATTCCCACACTTAGCTACAAGTGCAGTGCAAGTGTAATAGCAAAGTTTAAAAAACATTTCCAAACTAGTAAGAACCTTTTATTTTAAAACTTGTAATGGAGAACTTGGCTTTACTTTTATCTCAATTTTTTTACGGAATATCATTTTCGCCTACTTGGCTTGTTTTACATGAAATGTTTTTGATATGATATCTGTATGTTTATATAAGTTTTTACCAAAATCCCAACCCACTCCTTCCTCCTTCAGTATTATTAGCAACTTACTCAAAACACTCTGTAGATTAGTTATAAAAAAATTATGATTTTTAGGTTGGCAATTATCAACAAACAAATTGATGAACGTACAAAGTATCATTATTATTATTACAACAACAAGAAAAAATTTATATAACTCTTATTTATAAAAATATTTCCACAAATATGTGATAATACCAACTTTTAAATTTTAAAGAATATAAGCATGATCGTGGATAAAAATATTTACAAATTTAAAATGGAATTTTATTTATTACAAAAGGATATCCTGAAAGTAAGAATCTATTACTGTTTTCTTTATGCCGCAACTTTACAATCCTTTGAAGCCGGAAAAGTCAACAGCCCAATTTATCTTGGTGAACAATAGTTGAATACTCTGCTTTCGGATTGTTCTTAAGCAAGTCATTGACAAAAAATTTCCTTGGTTAACAATACAGACTTAATTGAAAGTTTTAAAATAAGCCTCTCAGTAATATATTTTTCCAAATACCAAATTGCAAATAATGCACGAACCTAAAACTATAAACAACAGGTAAAATTAAAGAAAGAAAAATTATAAAAGTGACCAATCCATACAACTCACTTCTATAATTCTTTTTTCACACTGTCAAGAAGAATTATGGAAGTCAGTTAAATGACTTGGTCGAGTTAATACCCTGAGAATTTCTCGTTCTTGTATTGAGACACCACACACATGCATGTGTAGAAGTTTTCCGAAAATGTATGTATGATTTTTGCAGTAACGCACCCATTTTAAATATTTTTAATTTTTAATTAAATAAATATTTTTAATTCTGCCAGTGCTTAATTAGAACTAAAAATGAATCAATTTTTACAATCTAATTGGAATGCTGAAATCCCTTTTCTACAACATCAATCATAAACTGACCTTCTGAGGCTTGAAAAAGTTTCAATACAGAAACGAAACGTTGCCACAAGAAAAATCGGTTTTTCTTTCATTACTCCCTATACCCAAGAGAAAACTACAAAAAATATATAGTTAACTTTTGTATCTGAACTTTCTTTAAAATTCCATTAATAACAACTTTACTAAACATCGTGGAGTATAAAATAAAGGCGTTACTTATTTATTTATTATTCGTGTGGTAATAAATTTTGTCAAGGGGTTGCTTATTTTAGCTCATTTATTACATTTTTAGATCCCTCGTTTTTTTTATTTTAAAATTATTCTGGGTATTACTTAATAAGATGCTAATAACGAAGGAGTTAATTCTTCAATCCATTTTAAGAAAAAAATTTATATAAACATTTTTAATATAATTTTTAGTCACCTTGTTCACAACGTGCAGCCAGGGGGGTGTGGCACGGAGCCTGCCCCCGCAGGCCCAAATCTTTTTTATATGTTTTCCACATATTTCATGAATAAAAAAATTAAATAGGAAAAAATACATCATGGGGTCTGGCCCCTGGAAGACATATTCCTGGCTACGCCACTGAGTATCTTATTCAATCACTCCCTGTGTAGTATGCCTATGCTGTTGTGACAAAACGGGATTTGAATATAAATATGTACTACTTATAGTACTTTTGCCATTTATAAGTTTTTAATATTTTTAATTAAATATTGTTTTCGACATCAACAACCATTAATTACATGCAAGACTAGGTTAAGAATAAGTAAAATTTATGGCAACACCAGCGACTTGTTTTTTGGCATATTTTCAGGATCGCTGTATTTTAATTAACCAGAAAAATATAGTAACAATATTTTAAAACATTGCAAACAGTAATAATAAGGTAAGGTAAGGTAATAAAGGTTTAAAATTTAAATAAACTCTAAAAGTAAAGATCGAAATAACTTGGTTTGATTGGTTTGAACTCAAAGCTTGAAGCATTTTGGCGAGAAAGGGATAGACTGTGTTTTAAACGTTCCAGACAAAGAGACAAAATACCAGCGTAATCTAGAGATGCGTGGAATTAGAAAACCGATAGAAATTAAAATTACACAGTGAGTTTTTTAAAAATTGAAATTAGTTTATCAAATTTGTGCACACAGGGGGTGCACAGGTGGCCAATGGGGCAAAAAAAGACAGGGTGTTAACTTTAGTTTTACCAACTGGGTGATAAAAGTAATGATACGACCCATAAAACCACTAATTAGGGTAGCACTTACCTTCAGCTTGGGTCTAGGGGTACTTCTCTCGATGATCTTGCGGCTATGGGCTGAATTTGGTGCGTTTCTGGAAAGCGCGTGTAAGAAAACACTATACGGAGGGTCCGTATTTTAATTGATCCGAACTGGTCGGGTGACTTAACGGAAGTGCTACAGAGTGTAGTTTTATGGGATTAGAAAAATCGCGACAATTTAAGAAAATATAACTAAAGTTAAGGTATTAATTTGTGTGCATTCAAGGGAATACAAAATTCAAGAAACTTAAAGAATAACTAAAAAATAAAAAATAGGTATAAATGTCCACGCGGATTAAACAAAATTTGTTTCCAGTTACAAAATATAAATGATTGTGATGTTAGCGTCTCAAAGGACAGATTAGCCGAATACAATTTTTATTAAAATACAGCGATCCTGAAAATATGCCCAAAAACAAGTCGCTGGTGTTGCCATAAATTTTACTTATTCTTAACCCAGTCGTGCATGTAATTAATACTTGTTGATGTCAAAAACAATGATTAGTTAAAAATATTTAAAAACTTATAAATGGCAAAAGTACCATTTTTATCAAAATCCCGTTTTGTTATTCTGTGATGTGTGATAGATGCACGATAAAAGGACTGGCTTAAGCGCAATAGAATATCTTGAGAATAATACGACTCTATAGAAAATAATGAAATACTCCAGCTAGATTCCTGGAAACGTAAGAAAGTAGGATTTATTATAAAAAGAACAAAAATAAATAAATGAGAACAATAAACCACTTGAAAGACAAAACAAGTAGGTATAAAAAATTTAATTAAAGTTTTTTGCCAAGTACTATACGCAAGTACTTTGTTTACAGTCGAGTCGAAAATATCAGTTTTATATTGTAAAAACTTTGTTTACTTATAACTAGACTACTGTTAAAAGAACTACAGAAACCTCTCTTTGCAAACAACTCCATTAAGCGGACACTCCCTTTAGGCGGACAAATTTTTTGGAACCAAGCTTTTCCATATTTCTTTAGATGTAAAATGCACTCCTATAACCGGACACTCTAATAACCGGATGCGGACAATTTTTTTTGGTTAAAAAATTCTGAAACCTTCTTTAATCGGACGCAAACATCTGACAACGAGACGGGACATAGGCATAAATATTATATAGTATGTTGGCAACAATGCACTCTGCAGCCGGTGAATTACCTTTTTCCGTTTTAATGTGGAGACTAAATACTTCTGTCGTATTTACAACATATTTTATTTGGCGGCACTGCTGTGTTTTATTTTTATTGTTCAGTTGGGACTAATAGATCTCGTTGAAATGACGACGCCTAGTAAAAAACTTCTTATTTTACGTGAAAAAAGTTGTTAACTTTTCGGAGAACGAACATCTATCAGCACGAAAGATCGGTGAAAAATTTATTATCGGAAAAACTTAAGCAGCGGCAATTGTTAATAAATATACAGTCGAACCTCTATAACACGAACTTTAAGGGACAACCAAAACAGTTCGAGTTATGGAAAGTTCGAGTTATAGAAATTCGAGTTAAAGAAGTTAAATTACTTTAGATAGGCTCGACTGTATATTAAAATTTCGCAGTTCTCTGCCATAAGCGGACACCTTCAATAAGCGGACAAAATCGACGAAGCCGTGGGTGTCCGCTTATAGGAGGTTTCACAAATTTCCTACGAGCGCACAGTGTGCTCCTTAAATGGATAAAATGCATATATTACGTATATGGTAAAATGGCAAAAATCATACCTTGCAAACTGCAAGTGTAAAATTATAAATTTTAGTACCGATGTTGTTAGTAAACTATATGCCATATTTTCCATTTCGAATTTTAGAGCTAGGCAGTGGCAGATCCAGGATGTCCGGGGGGGGGGGGGATGCCAAGGAGGCTGCAAAAACCAAAACATTTTTTTTTTGCCGTCTTTCATAAATATGACCTCTGAACTCAAGCAATACATGAAAATAAAATGCGCCTCAGGTGAGAATTTTTGGAAAATAAAGTAATTTTTGCGAGAATGAAAAAAATAGTAATTTTTCAAGATTTTGGGTTTATCTAGATATTTTTTTACTGGAACTAAAAAATATAAGCTTTATGTCAAGAAGGGGAGCAAACCCCCGTGCCCCTCCCTGTATCCAGTACTGCAGCTAATAAATTTCTTCTTCCAGATTGCTGGGGCTCTCCTCCAAATAAAACGCATTAAAGTTTTTAAACATCTACGGTTCACTTAAAAAATATATTTTTTTAATACTTGCGGTCATTTGCGGTGGATCTGGTCCACATTTTTAAAAAGCAAAATGCTTAGACTGTATTAAAAAAAATTAAAAAATTACTTTTGGGTACTTTTTTTAAAATCTTAATTATTTAGCGCACAAAAAAATTGTTATACATTGAAACCTCTCCTTGCGGACACCTCTATTAAGCGGACACTCCCTTTTATTCGGCGGGGGCGGGACTGCTGTGTTTTATTTTTATTGTTCAATTGGGTAGTAATAGATAGATCTCTTTAAAATGGTGCCTAGTAAAAAACTTCTTAGTTTACGTGAAAATTTTTTAACGTTGTTAACGTTTCGGAGAAGGAACATCTATCAGAACGAAAGATCGCTGAAAAATTTAATATCTGAAAAACCGTTTTTCTTAGAGCGCCGATTTGCCTTTGCCGGCCTTCGTACTTAATCATACTCGGGGTCCTGTATAGTCCTGTGAAGCCCTGTATAGTCCTGTGGAAGTCCTGTATAGTCCTGTGGGGTCCTATGAAGTCCTGTATAGTCCAGTGGGGTCCTGTAGAAAAATGTGTACACCTACTGTGGGCAGCTGATCACCCCTCGGGAAAACTCAGGCACCCTAAATTGTTAAATATCTATATATTAAAATTTTGCAGCTCCCTCTCATAAGCGGACACCTCCAATAAGCGGACAAAATCGACGGAACCGTGAGTGTCCGCTTATGGGAGGTTTCACTGTATTTAAAAGTCAGCCTTTAAAAAATTAGGGCGCAATAAAATGTTTAAGATATTTTTATCATTTCTTTTTATAAATGTAAAATGCTTACTTATATTTCGCTCGGCTCTGGAACGAAATAGCGATGTACAAAATAGCGATGTACAAAATAGCGACGTTCAAAATAGCGAGTAATGAAATAGCGACTATCAAAATAGCGATGTAATGAAAGAGCGACTATCAAAATAGCGATGTATTAAAATAGCGTTTGTAACAAAACAGCGACATATCAAAATAGCGACAATCAATATAGCGATATATCAAAATAGCGACAACCAAAATGGCGACAATCAAAATAGCGATGTATCAAAATAGCGATGTATCAAAATAGCGATGTATCAAAATAGCGATGTATGAAAATGGCGATGTATCAAAATGCCGAATCAAACCAAACCGAATCGAATCAAATTAATCCTAACCGAAAAGAACCGAAATACGCTATTATATCCGATTTTGACTATACCAGCTTATTTAAAAAAAAACTTTCCTGATTCTTTTCCGGGATCCTAGAGTGTGTGAATCCGAACCGAACCGAACCGAACCGATCTGAACCGAATTCGGTTCGGTTCGGATTCATACTCTCTAGGATTCCGAAAAAGAAGTCTGGAGAGTTTTTTTTGAAAAATATGCTGGTTCGGTTCGGATCAGTTTGGGTCGGTTCGGTTCGGTTCGGATTCACACCCTTTAGGAACCCGGGAAAGAAGTCAGGAAAGTTTTTTTTTTGGAAACATTTCTTAGAAAGAAACCCTTTAGTCGAGCTATATGCCAAAACGGAACCGAAATATCGCTATTTTGATAGTCGCTATTTTATGACATCGCTGTTTTGATAGTCGCTATTTTGTTACATCGCTATTTTGATAGTCGCTATTTTGTTACATCGCTATTTTGATAGTCGCTATTTCGTTACAATCGCTATTTTGTTACATCGCTATTTCGTTACATCGCTATTTTAATAGTCGCCTTTTCATTACATCGCTATTTTGATTGTCGCTATTTCGATACCGCTATTTTAATAGTCGCTATTTTGTACATCGCTATTTCGTTCCAGAGCCATTTCGCTCCTTCGTAATAGTTAACTAATTTTTGAACTTTCGCCTAAAAAACTTCTTGGTTTTATACTTAATAAAATCGCTAAGAAATGCAACTGTTATAGCGAAAAGAGGCAAACAAACAAATTGCCTCGCAAAAATTCCGATACAAAATAAATTCAAATAAAAACTTTTTAACATTTTTATGGTTTAGACATTTCTTATCAGATTGCCGTTCACAAAATCCTAAAAAGCTTTTTTGCTACAGGTTGGCCCATTGTGGAGCGTGCGAAAGTTGTACTCTTCCGCAGTCATTTTTTGGAAGTTTTTTATGATTTTTAATAAATCAACGACTGTTGTGGAAAAAATGTTGTACATAAAACATGTGTAAAATAACTTTTCCGCACTTGACGGCGTGACCGAAGTCCTCTACGCGTCGCGTCGTTCGGTTAACAGACATCGCGTGCGGAAAAGTAAGATTTTTCTCACTTATTAGGTAAATAACTATGTAAGTTTCTGTAATAAATGTTAAAGAACTTTATAATCAAGAGCGCTGATTGGGGGGAGGAGATAATTGCCCCCATTATCTCCTCCCCCTAATTGGATTGGTTTCGTTTGGTTTGGTTTTATCACTTTTTTATCTTCCTAGCCCGCACAGCAATGGCTAGAGAAGGTATTATTTTCGAGGATTTTTTTTTTTGAGATAACGCCAAAAATGTGTTATTTGGGTGTATTTTGACCTACGCTAGCAGTATCGTCGTGATGTCTGTCTGTGTGTGTGAGTGTGTTACTCTGTCCGTAACACGATAGCTCTTAATCCGCCCAACCGATTTTCATGAAATTTTTAGGTAAAATAGTATTCGATACGGTTACGAGCTGATCGAATTTTGGTCGAAATTCATCAATGCTTCAGTTTTTTGACAGTTAAAAAGTTTAAAAATGCTTTTTAACAGAGCGTCGCATCAATATGCGGTTTTCGGAATATTGTAGCGCATATTTTTTTTTAATTGTATTACAATCAAAAACTTGGTAGGAGCTTTCATTTCAGAGATATTTACAAAAAACTATTTTTAAGGTTCATATAGCATGGAGTTTACCTGGAGTGTGCTAATGGGTCAGGAATCTATCAGATCCGTCATGGATCCATTTACTTTTTTTATACGTAGGCTATTTCCCCAATGATTTTTTAAAAGAAGTTGATAAAAACTATCGTCTACTTTTCGTTTCGAACATAGTAAAAATTTATTTTTATACTATTTTGGCGAATATTTTATATGTAAACTTGGATTCAGTTTAGTGTGCATGAGTTTCCATTCCAGATACCATATTTTGAGAAATATAAAGCTGCCTCGTATATCATGTAGAAAATTCTTTTGTGTGCTGAAATTTTTGAAATGTTGTTATAATGACACTGAATTTTATTTGAAAAATGCGAAACCTCTATATTTACAAAACATTTACGGTTTTATACAACTTTATTGGATCGGATTCGTACTACTTGAAATCGTTACCTAATCTGTGAATCTGAGGGCACGGCAGTGCCTCGCCAAGTTCGCGCGCCGTAACCATCTTTTCTTGAAACATTTCAGCCGATATTTGACCTACCTAAAACTCTACTTGGGAATGAGCTACGAATCTCAAACTTGGCACAGTCGTAGATCTCCATGGTGTTAAGAACCTCTTTAGTTTCATGGAATTCCATAAAGTAGTAAAGTAGTTACGAAATTTCAAAAAACGTCGAAATTGCCACTCATTCACTCATGTATAGATCATCAATATTCTACTGTACTTCCAGACATGCTACAAAGCTGAAATTTGGCAGACTGATAGAAATTATGACCAAACCTCTGGAAAAAAACTCCAAAATTTTAATTTACTCCCTCCCCTATACATTTAAAGTTATGTAAAAGTAGGATCGCCCACTTCCGGAAATGCTAGAGAGTTGAGCTTTGGCAGACTGATAGGAACTATGATAAAACTATAGGAAAAAATTAAAACACCCAAAATTCTAATTTACTTCCCTCCCCTATAAATGTAAAGTTAAGTAAAAGTAGCATTGCCCACTTCCAGAAATGCTAAACAGTTGAGCTTTGGAAGACTGATAGGAACTATGATAAAACTATAGGACAAAATTTAAAAATACGACGATTTTAATTTATTTCCCTCCCCTATATATGTAAAAGTAACATTGTGCACTTTCAGAAACGCTAGAGAGCTGAGCTTTGGAAGGCTGACAGGAACTACGATAAAACTATCGAAAAAAATTAAATAACCTCAAAAATTCAAGTAAGGTATTGCAAAAGTTTTGAACAATATTCCGCAAATTTTACCACTTTACAAATTAAGTATTATCCAATTCCTTTAAAAAAGAAGTGAAATCATAACAAAAACATTTCATGTAAAAAAAAGCCAAGTACGCGAAAATGGCATTCCGTAAAAAGAATTGAGATAAAACTAAAGCCAAGTTCTCTAATACAAATTTCAAAATGAAAGGTTTTTACTAGTTTGGAAATATTTTTCTAAACTTGGCTATTACGGCTGTAAATGACTCTTAGGCACAGTGCTAAATTGAACATAAAGAAGTTTGGCTGTAATAGCAAAGTTTAAAAAATATTTCCAAACTAGTAAGAACCTTTCATTTTGAAATTTGTATTGGAGAACTTGGCTTTACTTTTATCTCAATTCTTTTTTCGGAATGCCATTTTCGCGTACTTGGCTTTTTTTACAAGAAATGTTTTTGTTATGATAAAATCTATTCTATTGCTATTATTAGTTCAGGCCCTACATACGAGATCCAAGCCATATGCTTTTTGATAGTTTTTTGCTAATAACTCGAAAACAGTCAACTTTTTCAAAAATCTTCTGATATCATTTTTCAAGCAGATACAATTTCCTTTCCAACGATGTCCCTTAGTATCCTCTGGCGGCAGTGGTGCGCATTCCATTGGCGTACGAAAAAAGGGGAAATTTTTTAAAATATTTTTTTATCTATTTTTTGTGGTATTTTTTATCCTTAGCACTATTTTTTTTAAAGAAAATACTTTTGCTTGAAAGCCCATTGTATACAGTTAAACACTTATTAAGCTAGACATATTCTGGGGGGGTGGTCCCAACCCTAAAAATGTTTAAATGACATTTTTCGGTTTGTTAGAAAAAAATTATCTCGAAAAATCAGGACATTTGCTGTCCTGATAAGGGTGTTGTCAAAACCCAGGACCTTTTGTTAAAAATCGGGACAGGCCTGAGAAATCAGGATCGGTTGGCAACCCTATCCATACACATCTCCACTTTTAATATCCTATATTTTAAAAACTAAGACTTTATGGACCCTAGTATATATATATATATATATATATATATATATATATATATAACTTTTATATCTACTTTGAGCCGCAGAATACGTGGTTAAAATATTGTGTTCTAATATCGGGACACCCTGTATGAAATTGATCTTAGCAACAGTGTTGAATAAACTTTTCTTCAGTCATATTTTACATGTATGTAAACATTGCAAGAATGCTCTTTAAACTCATAAATATTCTTGTTGATATGTGTACTCCATATATTATTATGGTCAAACATTGTATACGTTGCGTGTAGCTACTTCATAAGATTTATGTTGAATAAACATTGATCCAGTTTATATCGCAACTAAAGTAACTAAATAGTCCAGTCGTTATAGAATTTTAGCTTGCAGAAGGTGGTGTAGTCGCGATTTTGACTTATGTTGTTGACATTGAAGTCAGGGTTGGAAAACGAAGCCATATTGTGTTATTTTTGTTTTTGATATTATGGAAGTTTTGTTATTAAATAACATGCTAATTTTTGAGAAAAAAACTTCATATAAACATATGTATGCATCTAAACATTCTAACTTGTGAGATACAATATGTTTAAAAATTTTCAGAAAATCTCCTTTTTTATTAATATCTATGATACTGCTCTAGATATTTTTGTAAAGTTTTATATTTTGTATATGAAACACTAAGTACCTATTAACATAATTGAAATCTAATTTTTTCACAAAATGAAAACTCAAAAAAAAATAAAAACGTACAAAATTTCAACATACAACAGCACTGCCCCCGTTAGTTAAAAGGCTGCCAGTAATTTTTTTTCGAATTTAGGTTTTTGGTCTCGACGGATTTTCCATCATGTCCTATGTAATTAAATTTAAAAAAAAACATAAAATCAACAAATGGCAGTAACTGTAGTACTGCCTTATAAACAATTAAAACTTTGAAGTCGTTTTTTTCCGAACCACACTTTCGTCCTTTTAACTACCGGGGCAGAGCAGGTATGTTAATTTTTCATATCGTAACGACTTTTCTAATAATAAACTTGCTGCTGCAATTTTATCTATGATCTCCTTAATTTGAATTGGACCCAATACCGATTTTTCAATCGGTAATTGATTTCTTAGATTTTTTATGTATTTTAGCACCAAAAATGATCTTTCGCAACTAAGATATGAGATATTGGCAAGGCCGTACCGAAGGGGGAGATCAGTGGGATCAATCCCCTCCAAAATAGCCAACAAAGTGTGTTAAAAGAGATTTCACAACAGCAACAAAATAAGAAAAAATTGGACAATATTTCTGCTACATTTTTTTAATCTCCCGATTTTTTCTTCTGGATATTGGTATTGTAAAAAGATATTAATAAGTTAGTGCCATTATCTCCTCCAACCGGCCCTAAATTGTACCGGCCCACCGGGCATTTGCCCGGTTGCCCGCCTGTCCCATCCAACCCTGATTGAAATCTTGAAAACAAATTTGAGTGTTCGACCTTGGGGGAGCCGGCTCCCCCCGCTAACTTGGATTTGGTGTGAACACAAAGGGTTTACTTGGTTACTGTACAAAAAAACTTTTACACCTTTTTTTTCAGACCAATGGTTTTCGAGTTATGACGCTAAACATTTCGCCGACATTTTGTATTTTACCAATTTTTTTAGTGGCCTTTAACGTCGAATCTGCTTATTTTTGAGAAAATTTGTAATAACATAAAATAAAGACCAACTAATAGCCTACAAAATGAGACTTCATTGAGTTCTCCGGGTAGTACCCTGAAGTGTTAGCAGAACACCCGTTTCCTATGTATTTCCATAGTATATGCAAAATAAACCGAAATTATTCAGTTTTATGTCATTTTCTCAAGAGGTAAGCATTCTACAGACATGTAATTAACTTTATTGTAGAAAATTAAATTTTCTTTTAAACGATGTATCACTTAAGTGGGCCAAGTCTACGGTTAGCTCTTAATTGGCATACATAAATTCGGGTTATTTTTTAGGATCACGAAAAAAAATCATTTTTTTTTAGGTTTTGTTCAGTTTTCAAAAAAACGGAGCATTTTAGGAAAAAATGTTAAAATACCTTTTTTAGAAAAAAATAAAATGTTCTTTTAAAAAGCGTATCACAAAGATGCGGTAAAGCTATTTTTAACACTCTAGGGACGTCAGCATATTGAAGCTATTTTTTTAAATTTAATTTTAAATTATTCTTTATTTGTTATTAAATTTTCTTAAAAAGTAAGCTTTTCAAAAAGTTTAATTTTACTCTGTATTGTTAAAAATAAAATTATTTTGAATATGAATCCAGTGGGTTTTCAAGGAATATACGCATGTTTGGTGGTTTTTTTTTCAATTCCGTTTTTGGGCGCCCGTGGTGTATTGTCCATAAAACAGAGTAAAACATTTTTTCTGGTAAAGCTTGGTTTTTAAAAAAATTGGTAAGATACATGATTAAAAAAAAGCACTAAACATGCGTATATTCTTTGAGTGTTCCCCGTTTACAAAAACCCACTAGATCCATATTCTTTTAAAGTTAATTTTATTTTCAACAATCTAGAGTTAAACAAAATTTTTTGGAAAGCTTAGTTTTAAAAAAAATTTAATAAAACAAATAAAAAAAAATTAAAGTAACCTCAATATGCAGACACGCCCGTAGTGTTAATAATAGCTTAAACACAAATTTGTGAACTCCCTTTAAAAGAATATTTTATTTACTCAACCTTAATTTATTGATGCCGATTAAGTGCTAACCGTGGACTTGGCTCACTGCGTTGATACATTGTTTTATTCGTTCGGGTCTACTTCCAACGCTTCAGGGTTCGTATCTCAACAAGGGTACTACCCAGAGAAATCTATGATGTCTCCTTTTATAGGCTATTAGTTGGTCTTTATTTTATCTCATTACAGATTCTTTCAAAAGTAAGCAGTTTCGAAGTAATAGGCCAATAAAAAAAATTGATGAAAATCCAAAATGGTGGCGAAATATTTAGCGTCATAACTCAAAAACCATTGGTCTGACGAAAAAACGTTCGTACAATAATGTTTTTCTATAAAATGCTAATATATTCAACTTTTGATTAAATCTTTTTTTTTTCTAAAACGTACAGTAACCAAGTAATCTTACCACCTTTTGCAAGCTAAAATTCTATAATGACTGGACTACATCGCGATAGGTGAAACGCTCTTAGACAAAATAATCTATCAAAAAATTACTCAAAATTAGGTAATCTAGGCACGTTTTTTGAGGGTTGAGGTTTATTTTTTTTTTGTGAGGATTTAAATGCGCGCTAAGAAATTATTTTCTTTAATAAATGTAAAAAAGTTTCATCAAAAAATATTAAACACTTTTCCCATAAAAGTGTTATTTCAAAACCCTTACACGGTAAAATTGTCTTAGATGAAAGCAAATTGCTTTGAAATAAAATAATCTGTGCTTTCCTATTCACCAAGAGAATATTTTCTTGATATTGGCGATTCCAAAAATCGCCTTCTGGACGGAAAAAATGTGAACCTAGAGAACGAGTAATCATTTGTCGATCGGCCATGTGTTTACATTGCGTTTCTTCATTTTACGGCGTCATACTGTTAAATTCGTGGTCTTTCTTCTGTTTCCTGTTATAATATAATATATATAAGTAACATAAGTTCAGAACCAGAACCACTAACGTCTTGAACTACGAAGCATAATACGAATTGTTGTGTCTATGGATGCCACTCAAGGAAAGGCAGGGAACCACATGTTTATTTTCATTATTTTCCGAAGACAAATAGTGGGATTCGTGTGAAAATCGTTAATGCATTAGGACAGGAGCAATATGTTGACAAAAGGATGGCTTGGGAAAATTCATTATTGATGGGAAAGCCTGTCACTGAAAATATGCGTTATCAGTAGTTTGCCTTTAATTTCATGAGGGTTACTCTTAATGGCACTTTTTTGAAGACAAAGTGCTAGTATCTCCACGTAACTGTCTGTTTGATTTAATTTACCAATCAAAATAACATGGTGGGCGTTTAATAATTCTTCTCCTTCTACAATACATCTGCAGTCGATTGAAGATGATGAAAAGACTGAAGCCAAAGTAACAAAAATTTCGTTACTCATGTTGGTAAATAAAGCACTACACTGATTTACACAATAAAATAGTCTCTAACCGCTGGAATCCACACCGAACCGCATGCTGGTTTCAAACCGCCAACAAGAAATGTTACTCGCTTTCCTCCATGTTTGTTTACGCACCACAGCGCCCTCATCGGTCGTTGAAATCGCCAATAGCACAAAAAATGTCTTGCCTCTTTATTTTAATGTGAAACAGAAATTGTTTTATTATAAATTGGAACTAAATTAATCTAAGGCACCGTTTTCTCTGGAAGCAAAATATTACTTATATGAAGACAATTTGCTTTGTTACAAAATAAAGTATACTGAGATAAAACAACTAAAGAAGAAAAATAAAGTCTCATTTTAAGATTAAACGCTGCGTTGAACTAAAAATAAATATGTTGATTCAAAACAAACTGTTTTAAGGTAAAAAAATTTATTCAAGAAAAGTACGTGTTTTCATTGTAGACAAAAAAATTTGCCGTGTACACGTTTATTATATGCTATACGCTCCCTCTTCAGACATCAAAGATTCGAAAAGCTTTTTCTAAAAACAATATATTTTGCAAAACAATATAACAGAAAATACAGAGGCATATTAAAACATTTCTTATGCAATGTTTTCAAAAGAAACAAAACAATATTTTTTAACGCATTTTTTATCTAAGAAACGTTTATTAAATAAACCATTTTTTTTCTCTTTTATGTATGCAAGAAGGAATTCTAATAAAAAATTATCTTTATTCCCAGGTCACAATAATGGATATAGATTAATCCCAGTTGTTTGGGATTATTTTTTCTTTTAGTATTTTATTCAGGAGAATATGGAGGGTATTAACTACAGCTTTACCACGGTACTTGAGCATTTCAAGTCGTCTACTATGAACACCAATCTCGTCCGCTTACGAATAAATTTTTTTATCACGTGCTGGAGGGCAGGTTCCAAATTAACGTTCATCCAATCTCATGCTAGAGGATAGTATTCTTTGCCAGGGGCTTATATAGGAACTTTATTTGGGGGGAGAAATATCATAATAAATATTGCATTATACTATTTTGCATAGTGACCAAGAGGTGTATTCTGTGTGGGGATGGGAAAATTCGTCGCGGCCGATCAGCCGCGGCCGATTTGCCGCGGGACAATTCGCCGCCGGCCGATTCGCCGCGGGGACAATTCGCCGCGAGATTTTTTTGTTTTACGATATTACTATTGGCAATTATTGTTTGAACATTTTTATTTAGCTTGACTTCATATAAAATATTTGTTTATTAGTTTGGTTCATTTGGTATTTGGTGGTAAATGGTGGATCCAAAATGGCGGATTTTCCCATTTTCATCAAACTCGGAACTTTTTCTTTCAGGTGGTTGAGTATTATTTTTAGCCTAATTTTATAAAAATCAAAATATCGGTTTAAAAATGGCGGATTTCCCCATTTATGAACCAATATGCATTAAACTCAGAACTGTGGGTGTTTTAGGTCGCTGATTATGATTTCTAACTTAAGGTTAATCAATACATATTTTAACTCAAACTTAAAACAATCTGCATGACGCATTAAAAAATTAAAATAATGACACAATTATTCAAAATACGGTTTAATTCCTTATTATTTAAAAGATTTTAGGACATTTAATATAAAATTGGAGAACTTTTTAACTAAATTTAGTAGCTACCCAACAAACATTAACTTGACGAAATTGTAGGTACTAATTTTGTACTTCAACTGCTGGCAAACGGTAAACCCAAACGCCATTTTCATGTTATTAAATTTAAGTTAAAAATTATATTAAGCGCCACGATGTTACAAGTTTGAGGCAAATCGATTTATAAATAAGAAAGTGCGCCATTTTGGAACCGCCATTTTGATTTTTTTAAAGTTTAAGTTAGAAATCATAATCAGCGACCTGAAAGATCTTAAAGTTCCGAATTTGATGTATATTGGTTCATAAATGGGAAAGTCCACCATTTTGGATCTGCCATTTTGATTTTTTAAAAGTTTAAGTTTGAAATCATAATTTTATTTATTTTTTTATTAAAGAAAATGTTGAATTGTATACTAACCACCAAATAACTAGTTGGAAAAGTTTGAAAGTTATAACCAAACAAATAAACAAATATATTATATGATGTCAAGCAAAATAAAAATATTTAAACAATTGCCAATGGTAATATCGTTAAAAAAAATCTCGCGGCGAATTGTCCCCGCGGCGAATCGGCCGGCGGCGAATTGTCCCCCACCCTTCTGTGTAAGATATAGTATAAGATTTGGGTGGCCAATTTTCCCCTTTTTCCCCTCCCGTAGATCCGCGCCTGACTTTGCTGGCCTTTTAGTATTTGAACTCTACAATGCAAATACATCCCTGGGAAGCAAGTAAATTTTAAAATAAACCTTAAAACTCGATATATCTTTCCGTGGACCCTGCAGTAATCCTTTAAATAAAGAAAAGAACCATAACAAAATGTACAGTTGGTTGTCGATTTATCGAAAATCTCATGTTTTATTTTTAGATTTTTAGCCAGCAATGTGAGCAGAATACCAAATCCAGAATATACGAGCAGAAGTTTTGCGTGTATTTTTCCGAATATGAATCTTTTTAAATTTTAATAAACTGATTCGTACTCCGCTCTTTCGCGATATTTTTACGAATGAAAGGGAAATGTGATCTGTGTATAAAATTAAGCTTAATCTAATGAAAATATATTTACCCCATGATTAGGTATAATGGTACCTCAACCACACATTGTCCCTGACCATCCAAAATGTTCATACCATTGTATACATACCATTGAGTTAATGATACATACCATTTTTAGGGCGTCTATGCAAGATCTACTGCGGCGCTGAGGGGGAGTGATGTACATCGTTGGAAAGGAAATTTCTAATGTGGGGCAGTAAAATTTAGGAAAATTAAACAAAAATAGTTTTTTCCGCACTTCTCATTTATTTAAATACATACCACGGATCACCTAACAAAGGTGATCCGTGTACATACCATACATAAATTTTCGGAAAACTTTCATCTATGCAGGCTGCGGTGTCTCAATACAAGAACGAGAGACTCAAGGTATTAACTCGACCAAATCATCAAACTGATTTCTATAATTCTTCCTTCCCACTGTCAAAGGTATGAAAACTCAAAAGTTAGACGTAAACTATCAACGTCTGAAAACATGAGATCACCTTTTCGTGTGTTAAAATTTCTGATTGCAATGGGCGATTGCCAATATAATTCTCAAATACCAAATTGCAAATAATGCAAGGACCTAAAACTACAAACAACAAGTGAAATTAAAGAAAAAAATAAACTATTTTCTTATTTATTTATAATAATATTTCCAATATTCCCAATATTTCCAATATTCCCGAGAGACGTTCGGAAATTTCCAATATTTCCATTTCCATGGAAATATTTCATACGGAAATATTTCCATTTACATCACTACTCCGGTGCATAGAAATGTGCAGTCAACAATCTATGAGGTAGATAAATATTTAATACATCCTCAAGAGTTTGGTTCGTCAGCAAAAACGAATTTACAATTTTACAGTTCAGTAGTACGAACTTTTTCAATTGAAATTCAAATCAGTTGAAAAAAGTTAGAGACAAATGAACAAAAGCATTACTTTTATCAGAATTAAACTCGTTTAATACTTTTCTATTCTAAATTTATTTACAAAAAAAGCGAACTTGGCAAAAAATGTTGGGGATTGTTGAACCAAAGATAAAATTTTAATGCTTTTTATTTTTATTTATTTTCAAACGGTACACCCACCAAAGTAGAAAATATATTTATATCAAATGAAATCGGTTCAAAACAAAAATAGCTTTCTTATGCACCAAAGCATTTTGCGCTTCAATAGAAGATCATTTTTACCTTCCTAGCCCGCACAGCAATGGCTAGAGAAGGTACTGTTTTCGAGGAAAATTTTTTTTGAGATAACGCCGAAAATCTTTTTTTTGGGTGTCGTTTGACCTACCCTAGCAGTATCGTCGTGATGTCTGTCTGTGTATTTGTGTAACTCTGTGCGTAACACGATTCCTCCTAACCGAATTTCATGAAATTTTTAGGTAAAATAATATTCGGTACTGTAACGAGCTGATTAGATTTTGGTCGAAATTCATCAATGCTAATGACAGTTTTTTGACAGTTAAAAGGTTTAAAAATTGCTAACTTTTTAACAGAGCGTCGCATCAATATGCGCTTTTCGGATTATTGTAGCGCACATTTTTTTCAAAAAATTTGTATTATAGCCAAAATCTTGGTAGGAGCTTTCGTTTCGGAGATATTTACAAAAAACTGTTTTTAAGGTTTATATAGCATGGAGTTTACTTGGAATGTACTAACGGGTTAGGAAGGTCATGGACCCATTTTTTTTTAGTTTGAATAATTATTTTTTTAATTTTAAGCATGATTTTTCTTTAAGTAAATCAATATATTAAAGAAACCTCAAATCCTTGATTCAAAAAATAGGTTTTTGTTTTGACATACTGTGTTTTTACAAAACCAGATAACAAAAAAATCAAATTTTGTTGGAAAGCAGACGTTGCTATGAAAGAAGGTACTATTATCGAGAAAATACGTTTTGTAGGATAATAATTTTTTTCGGTATATTTAAAACTATGTTTTATGAAAATAGGAGCCTATAGGTTTTTGATAAAGCATAGAAAAGCTGTGAAGCTACCACCAGAGAGAAAATAGAAGTTTCAAATTATTCATTAAAATTTTCTCTGATCTTTCCTGAGTAAGGAAGAAGGATCCATTACGTTTTGCAGAAAACGGAAAAGATTGGTTTGCTTTAAAGCAAAGTACCGTATCTACAAAAAATGTATGCACTGCATCCTTAGAAAATTGAACTAGTAATGTTCGAAGACTGCACCTTTATAGCCAAAGAAGAATCACATTGTAACTAATAAATTATGTCACAAAGCAGTGGCGTATATAAAGAGGCCTGACTCCCCCCCCCCCCGAAGCGAAGATATTTTTAGATATTTTCGAAATGTTGCATAAATACAAACATAATAATAGCATACAATACGGCCCCATTGGTACTCAATGCCGTACATTATAGGTACTATGCTTCAACTTTTAGTTTTGATGCCCAAAGCGCACTTACGAAATTATACAGTTTTGTGTTTTCATAAATAAGGTTATTGGGTAATTTTGTACCCAACTGCGACTAGTATAGTTACAAGTAAATTTAGCAGTTGGGTGTTTTTTTTTATTACCAATTTTTAGGTTTACTTCTTATTCAGCCTTATAAAAAGCACTATGCATATACAATTCATTTAGTTTTACCCAAAAAGTACTTGTAGATTTTCTACGGACGCGAAAAGTGCTACCTTCCATTGAGTGAAGGTGGGGGAGGAGAGAGGGAGAAGGGAGCTAGTAAAATGGTGTCGAAAAAAATCCTAAAGCGTGTGCCGAAAGAATTTTTGAAATCGCTCTAAATTTGTGAAAGGTATAGCTACAACTATAACTAATAAGGAAGGTGGGGAGAAGAGAGGGAGAGGAAGGGGGAAACTAGTAAAATAATGTTGGAAAAAATTCTTCAAGCGTGTGCAGAAAGAACTTTTGAAATCGCTTTATATTTGTGAAAGTTATAGCTCTAACAATTGCTAATAAGAATGGCGGGGAAGAGGGAGGGAGAGGCGGGGGTGAGGGAACTAGTAAAATGGCGTTGGAAAAAAATCTGAAAGCGTTGCAGAAAGAATTTTTGAAATCGCTCTATATTTGATAAAATTCTGCGACAATGGTTTTTGAATAGGTGTTAGGACAGGAGGGGAATAGGTGGTAGCAGGGAGGACTACAGGAAATTAGAGGACATTTGTATTGGGTAATCGCCTGAAATTTAGATAGATTGTATGCCTTAAAGCCTACATCATGTGACAAAATGGCGTCTGAAGACCGCCATGTTAATTCCTGTTTAAAAAAATATAGCCTATAGCACGTTCGGCATCAGTAGCAATTTAACGACACCTTTTTTGTCAAAATCGGTTCAGCAATTTAGCCTCTAGCGTGACAAACATATTTACGTACATAGATACAACAATCGAAAAACATTACCCTTCCTTTTGCCATGTTGCAGTTGGTTAAAAACACATAAACTTAACAAAAAAATTATTTAAGAATGCTTTTCTTCTTTTAAAATTTAGTGGAAAAGGTTCTTAAAGGCCCATGACTGAAACGTGCTGGTTTATAGTGAACTGTAGATTATCAAAAAATGAAGGGAATGAAATGAAAAGCAACGTACGGTTGTATAGTCCAAAAAATGTAACTTGCACACAATGAACAAACTTTATGATGTCGACATAAAACTAATAAAACTTGTCAGAGCCGGGAGAGCCTTTGAGACTTCTGTTTTATTTAGTTTTCTGTTTGGTACACGTAAAAAAATTTTGACTACAATGAAAAAACGTTGTTTTTGCTTCAATTTAAAACAATTTGTTTTGAACTAAAATATTTCTTTTTAGTTCAACACATCGTTTAATCTTGAAATGAGTCTTCTTTAATTGTTTTTTTTTCAGTATACTCCATTTTGTAACAAAGCAAATTGTCTTCATGTGAGTAATATTTTGCTTCCACAGAAAACGGTGCCTTAGATTAATTCAGTTCCAATTGACAACAAAACAATTTTTGTTTCACAGTAAAATAAAGAGGCAAGACATTTTTTGTGCTATATCAAGCAAATATTCTCTTGGTGAATAGGAAAGCACAAATTATTTTATTTCAAAGACAATTTTTTTTATCGTGAACGTGTCTGACGCACAGTTTTTTGGTTCCCTTGAGCGCTTGCTTAAGCCCATTTCACACAGAAACTCGCATAGGCCGCATAAAGCGGCTTTCAACCAATCAGCGATCGAATAGTAGCGACCATATTGGTTTTGCATAAGAAAAGTCCATAAGGTTAAACTTCTATGCGCCCTGCTATGCGCTATGCATTTTTTTGTGATGGGCTTTAGGAAGGCTGTATAATGACTGGCTTATTTGTTAAATGTGAAATACGGTGTGTTCAAATAATTGAGATTATACCTATTAAGTATTGCAGACCAAATAGCAACGAAGCGGCAAAGCCGAGGAAAATTTTAATTAAAATGCGAAATAGAGAATATTTCGGTTTTTTTTTTCTTAAAAAAAGATTTTCCATTTTTTTTTAAATAACGACGAAATGCATTAATAAACAAGTCAACAAACTTTAAAATTGACTTTCTTCAGAAAAAATAAATAGTTCAGTTATTTATGCTGCTTTCTTTAAGAAATTTGGTTTTTATTAAAAAGCATTGCTTTATCAAAGAGTTATGGTTACTTTTACTTGTATAAACATAATTTCAAAAATAACAATTAAAAAAGAATCAGTAGCCCTTTCGGTACTTATTCTACCAACCCAAAAAGCAACCACGAGACTCTTTTAATGTTATGGCAGGGGCGGAACTAGGAATTTTATTTGGGCCCCCTCAGGAGGAAATTTATATTTTTAGGTTCGATATAAAATCGTGACGTATTTAATAAAGATATCCATCAATTTTAAGTTCGACAATAATAAAAACATTTCATTTAAAAAAGTAGAAGAATTGAGATAAATTTAAATCCAAGTTCTCCAATACAAATTTCAAAATGAAAGGTTGTTACTAGTTTATAAATGTTTTTTTAAACTTTGCTTTTACAGCCAAACTTCGTTATGTTTAATTTGGCACTGTTCCTAAGAGTCATTTGCAGCCGTAATAGCCAAGTTTAGAAAAATATTTCCAAATTAGTAAGAACCTTTCATTTTGAAATTTGTATTGGAGAACTTCGCTTTACTTTTATCTCCATTCTTTTTACGGAATACCATTTTTACGTACTTGGCTTTTATTTACGTAAAATATTGTTCTTAAGATTTCACTTTTTTTTTAAAGGATTTGGATAATATTTAAGTTTTAAAGATGTAAAATATGCGAAATATTGTTTAAAACTTTTGCAATCACTTGAAATTTTGTGCTTTTTTAATTTATTTTATGGTTTTCTTATGGTTCCTAGCAGCCTTTTAAAGCTCAGCTCTCTAGTGCTACTAGAAATGGGCAATTTGACTTTTACATAACTTTACATTTATAGAGGAGAGAAGTTAATTAAAATTTTGTGTTTTTTTCTTTAGTTTTATCATAGTTTCTATCGGCCTTCCAAAGCTTAGCTCTCTAGCGTTTCTGGAAGTGGGCAATGTTACATTTACATAACTTTAAATTTAGAGGGGGGGGAGCAAATTAAAATTTTGAGGTTTCTAAACTTTTTCCTATAGTTTTATCATATTTCCTATCAAGCTCAGCTCTCTAGCGTTTCTGGAAGTGATCAATGTTACTTTTACGTAATTTTACATGTATAGGGGAGGGGAATAAATTAGAATTTTGGGGTTCTTAAATTTTTGTCAAGAGTTTAGTCATAATTTCTATCAGTCTGCCAAATTTCAGCTCTGTATCATCTGGAATTACAGAGAATTTTGATGATCTACCACGGAACTGTTATGGATCTACACATGAATGAGTGAGTGGTGTGTGGCAATTTGACGTTTTTTGAAGTGGTTGTTAAATCAATTAGGATGTACGACTGTGGAAAGTTTGAGTTTCGTAGCTCATGCCGAAGTGGAGTTTCAGATAGGCGAAATATGGGCTAAAATGTTTTAAGAAAAGATGGTAAAGCAGATTATGCGAACTTGGCGGGGCACTGCCGTGCCCCCAAATATAAAATTATGGCGCATATACATCTCCATTTGATGGGTTTCTTTATTAATCGCGCCAGGATTTTATATCGAACTTAAAAATATAAAATTTGCCGTTAACCCTATTGTTAAATCTAGACCATAGTAAACAGAAATCTGCCAAATTCTTTTTTACTTTTTAGTGTGATATTTTAAAAAAATGGTTTAACTTTAAAAAATATATTTATTTTATTTCTGTGTACCTATGCATCGTATGGATTATGGATGGTGAAAAATGCCAGACATAGGTACATACACAGGAAGGAAATGAAAGAAAAACATTGTTTAGAATAAAGAAAGAGTTTGAAATCCAATTTCCATAAAATTCCAGACATAAAAGTCTGCTCACGATGATCGGCTGAGGAAAATATGATTTTTAACGGGTTTAGTAATATAAAAGCGGCTATAAAAATTCTGACAATAAAACAGATTTCCCGTCAACCGGGTTGAGATTTTCAGATGCCAAAAGATCATTTAATATATACAGTATGTCCCCCTAAGTTGGAATCATATGGAAAATTTTTTTATTATTATTTTAGGAAAAAAAGTTATTCTTCATAAAAAGTTCTGCATTATCTAAAACCTAGAATACAGTTATCAAATATCAAATTTTTTCAGCGGTATACGAGGTTTGTCAAAAAATATGAGTTTTACTCAAGAGTAAAGTAATTTTAAATTTGCAAAATAAATGAATATGCACTTATTACGCGTTTTAATTGTTTTTTAAATTATTTAATTTCTTTTTAGTCACATTTTTCGATAATGTCAAATTTAAAGTTAGTTTACTCTTGAACAAAACTCATATTTTTTGACAAACCACGTATACCACTGAAAAAATTTGATATTTGATGACTGTATTCTAGATTTTAGACAATGGAGAACTTTTTATGAAGAATAACTTCTTTTCTAAAAATTAATAATAAAAAACTTTTCCATATGATTCCAACTTAGGGGGACATACTGTATATACAAGGTGTCCCAAATTTGATAGTGGGGAAAAAATGAGAAAAAACTAGACCAAACCCCCCAATAGCAAGTGAAGAAAATATATTAACATAAACAAATTATCGGTAATAGAGGCTATTAGCGACGTCCTTGCATAAACGTAACGTTACGTAAATAAGATACGATGCGCATAGGAATGAATTAAAAACAGAGTTAAAGCTATAGTCAAAACCGAACCAAATTCTATCTATCTATCCATATATTTAGCCTTCTTCAATCCATCTTTGGACATAGGCCTCCCCCAATATCTTCCACTCGTTTCTGTCTGTCGCCGTGTTCATCCATCTAATTCCCGCGTGATTCTTTAAATCGTCCGCTCATCTCATTTGGGGTCTTCCCCTACTTCTTTTATTTTCCCAAGGTCTCCAGTTTACAATACATTTGTTTCAACGATCGTCTTTCTGTCTGATATAATAACCGGTAAATATATCCATTTTAATTTTGCTACTTCTTCTCTGACATCCCTTACTTTTGTTTTATTTCTTATCCGTTTATTCCTTTTTTTACCTGTTAGCTTTACATGTGACATTTATCTTTCCATTGATCTTTGGGCTTTTGTTACCTTCTCTGGTCTGGGATCCATAGCTAACTACAGGAAGGATACATTGGTTATACACTTTCGTTTTGAGGTACTGAGGATGTTTGGTTTTCTTTGTTTAGTTTAATAATTTGACCCAGGTATCTCTACTTGTTCTATTTTCAGTTGGTTTATCCTGATCGTAATATCTTCTGTGTTTGTTATAATTTTAGTTTAAGCCTTAAGCCTATATTTTTAGCTGCTGTATGCAGTTCTTCCAGCATTTTTATCAGTTCTTCTTTCTTGTCTATTATTTGATGCCTATTTCTTCCCAATCTAAGCATTTAAAAACATCTTCTAGGGCTTCTGGTTAAATAGTTTAGGGGATATTGTGTCACCCTCTGTCACACCTGTTCTTATGAGGATTGGCTTGGTTCCTTCGTGGATTTTGATTGATTTTGTTGCTTCGCTATATATATTGGCTATTAAGTCTGTATATCTGGGATCTATTCGGCTATTAGTTAAAAATGCTGTTACTGCCCAGTGCTCAATGCTATCGAAAACTTTTTCGAAGTCTATGAACGCAATATATAGTGGAATGTTGTATTCGTTGTCTCGTTCTATAGGATTTTCATGGTTAATAAGTGGTCAACTGTACTGAAAACTTCTCTGAAACCTTGTTCCTTTGATTGATATCCGTCAAATTTTGTTGTTAGTCTATCCGTTAATATTTTCGTGAAAAGCTAATAAATTACATTATATTGCAGCGTTTAAAAGATTTATTAAAATTTTATTGTTTACAATAAAGTATACTGCATATTTTTTCCCAAGAAGTACGGTTTTTGAGACAATTGTATAAAATCTATAATAGACATGTTTTTTTTCTAAATAAACCCAATTTACGGAAGTCCCTGAAGATCTACTTCCTTCTTCTAACCTTATCGAACAATACATCGATGGAAAGGGAATTTTACTCACCACAAAAAAAACTGTTTTTTGCAATTTTGTCTGGGATGATTTTCTCCGTATCTGTCGATATTTCGAATTGGCAACAAGGATATTCGGATTCAGCGGGATCGAATTAGGGGGAAATGGTCTGTTGCCAAAAAGGAATATGAGTTGCTTCTAGACCGACTAAGGAGAGCCTTTTTAACTCTAATACGTCCGTAGCCACTAGACTAGAAGAAAATGCAATTCGTGATGCGACATTCTTTGTATCATGATAAGAAATATGTTTTTAAGTAACTCGACCTATATATAAATCCTGCAGGCCTCTTTTAAGGTTGTTCAGCGGGCGCAAAATATACAATGTTGTTTGTTGGCTTATTTACAAAACCTATCTGTTAAAAGTAGCTTTTAAAAGTTCGCTTTTCAGGAAAAATCAGAAAATCTTAACAAACAAGGTAGACGTTTACTTTCGTTACACTGTACAAACTTTTCCGAAAAGGTTTAGGATGTTTACTTTTGTAAAGAAACTTCTCTTCACACTTTACATTAAAATTTTATATTTTCTGATTAGCTGCTAAAATTATCTAAAAATGACGAGTTTGTTTGTTTCTTGGGCTGTTTTAAAACTATAAGAAAAACAATTTTTCTTGGTGAAAATTCAACCTTACAACCATGGATCACCTTTTTTACAACCATCAAATTATGATTATAGTGTAATTATTTCAGTAACTAGCAGTTTATACAAAGATAATAGTAAAATTCAAGCAAATCAGTGGAGTATATAGAAAAAAGTTTTGGGGCGCCCAAGACCTAATGAGCCTGTATTTTATGCCATTTTATGTTGTATTTATGAAATATGTGGAAAATATCTAAAAAAATCTTCGATTCGGGGGGGGGGGGGGGGGATAATTTCAAATGCAAATAAATATACAAAAATAAGTCTTATGGTATCAAAATTGGAATGGTTAAATGTAAAAAATTTCTCATTTTATTTAGTTTGTATTTTTATCTATAAAATTCAACACAATTTACTTCCACAAAATTTAAAATCATTTATTACTATAAACTTTGAACTACATTCATATTTGACTCGAAATAATTAAAATTTTTACGTTGACAATTGCAGATCTAATTTAAAATTTAATTCAATTTTTTATAAAGAACTTTTAGAATTTAATCAATTACAAAATAAAATAAAATCAAAAACATCTATTACTTTATTTAAAAAATATTGTTGTTGTTAAAAAAGTGACAAATGTTATCTTCTAAAAAAGTTTAGTTCAATTATAAATACAGTGAAACCTCTCCTTGCGGGCACCTCTATTAAGCGGACACTTCCTTTATGCGGACAAATTTGTTGGAACCAAGCTTTTTCCTATTTCTTTACATGTAAAATTTACTTCTATAACCGGACACTTTAATAACCGGAAGCGGACAATTTTTTTTTGATAAAAAATTCTGAAATCTCCCTTAACCGGACGCGAACCTCTGACAATGGGACGGAGCGCTGCACGACATTGGCATAAATATTATGAAGTATGGTGGCAACAACGCACTCTACAGCCGGGGCATTAACTCTTTTCGTTTTAATGCGGAGACTAAATACTTCTGTCGTATTTACAACATAATTTAATTTGGCGGGACTACCGTGTTTTATTTTTATTGTTCAGACGGGTACTACTAGAACTCTTTGAAATGGCGCCTAGTAAGAAACTTCTTAGTTAACGTGAAAAAATCAAAGTTTCGGAGAAGGAACTTCTATCAGTACGAAAGATCGTTGAAAAATTTAACAGCGGAAAAACTCAAGCAGCGGAAATTGTTAATAAATATATATTAAAATTTCGCAGTTCTCTCCCATAAGCGGACACCTCCAATAAGCGGACAAAATCGACAAAACCGTGGGTGTCCGCTTATAGGAGGTTTCACTGTATTTTGCATAGTAACAAAATGCTAAATAAAATATATTACTACTACTACTAATATAAATCTTTTTTTTTAAATATAAATTTCAAAATAAGTCGTCAGCACTCAGCAGATTTATAATAATCTGCTGACGACTAATCTAATTTTTTGCTCGATAAACAAAATACTTTTTTAATTTAAAGCTAAAAGTGAAAAAAAAACTTTTCGATATCCAAGTGATTGCTTTCAGTAATCGCTTATCCGAGTGCGTTTTAATTAATGTTTCCACCCTTATTTCGAGACGAGGAAAAGGGGCCCTATATATATTTCTTATAGCTCTACACACTTGAATTCACACCCTTTTAACTTGTGCTTCTTTTTCGTTTGGTTTTTACTTTCCTCCTTTATTGCACATGCATTATGTAAACACAGGAATAGGTATCGAACAGCGACAGGTTTTCAAGGGCCCCTTCATATGGAGCAATAAACTTGCAGTTGCGTGCAAGATTAGTGTCCCTGAATGAGACATATTTGATTGTTTATACAACATCTGTTAAGGACCCTAACCTAACCCTAATATTTAACAAGTAAAATTAAATAAAGAAGAAATATAAAAAAGTTTATCTTCGGCCTGGACTCGAACCCTGGATCTCTTGTTCTGTACGCAAACGCTCTTTCATTAAGCTACCAAAGACGATTCATAAATTTTCGGAAAACTTCGATCTATGCATGTGTGTGGTGCCTCAATACAAGAACGAGAAATTCTCAGGGTATAAACTCGACCAAGCCATTCAACTGATTTCTATAATTCTTCTTTCCTACTGTCAAAGGTATGAAAACTCAAAATTAGACGTAAAGTATCAACGTCTGAAAACATGAGATCACCTTTTCCTTTGTTAAAATTTTTGATCACAATGGACGTTGTCCGACGCCTATTCTCCACCTCCTTCGATCCTGACAATCATCTTCTGTCAGATTGTTTTGACTCATTGATCTTTGGATTGACGGTTGCCATTCTAGTTTAGGACGCCCTCTTATTCTGCGCCCTATTGGTTGCCATTCTGGGAACTGCTTTGGTAATCTTTAGTCGTTCACCCATTGTACATGGCCGTACCATATCAGTTGTCTTTTAGTGATGTCATCCGTTATGCTTCCTTCGATTCCCATTCTTTCTTTTATGATCTCATTTCTTATGCGATCTGTTCTAGATATTCTCATTGATCTTCTTATTGCATCCATTTCGACACTTTCCATTTTTGTTTTGTATTTTTCTGTTACGCGACAAGTCTCTATTCCATACAACAGCGTGCTTTTCACCATTGTTTCATATATGTTAAATTTTACATTCTTTTTTATCTCTCTGCTCCATAAAATACTGTTAAGACATCCAATAACCTTTTTTGCTTTTACTATTCTTTTTTCCAGTTCTTTACAGTCTGTTTCTGTCTTATCAAATGTGACACCCAAGTATACATACACATTGCATGGAGATATTACTTGTCCATTGTCTAGTTCTAACTCACTGGATTCGTTTCCAATACATAAGTACTGTGTCTTGTAAGCCTAGTAAAAAACTTCTTACTTTACGTGAAAAAATGGAAGTTGTTAACTTTTCGGAGAAGGAACACCTATCAGCACGAAAGATCGCTGAAAAATTTAATATCTGAAAATCTCAAGCAGCGGAAATTGTTAATAAATACATATTAAAATTCCGCAGTTCTCTCTCATAAGCGGACACCTCCAATAAGCGGACAAAATCGACGAAACAGTGATTGTCCCCAACTAACATTTATAGTAGCGGCTACATGTTCTAAAGGCTTTGCTACTTTCTTATAGTAGAAATGTGGTGATCCCAACCAAAATTTGTTACTTTTTAGTTCTAACTACTATTTAGTATCAGGAAATAGTAGATGTTTCGTAAAAACGACCCTCTAAACTACTTCATAGGATTGTTTCTTGATAGTCGATTCTGATAGTCTTCTCTACAACAATAGGACGTTGCTAAAGTTTTACTTTCTTTTTAGTCGTTATTTCGTAGTCGCCCTGACTTTTATATCCTACTTAATTACCACTAGAAAGTTAAGCTTCATTGGAGTCCCAAACAAGTGTATCCGACAACTACATTATAACTTTAATTTTTACCACAAAAGTTTGTGTCATCATAGTAACATCTGATGTAACAATGTAGACAAAATAACTTTTTGGATCAACTTTAAAGCCGCAACTACTTTCAAGTAACCTTTTCGACTATCAGGGAATATAGTTTGGGACGCCATGTTTTTATGTAAGAAAGAAAATTTAATATTTTTGTTGTCGTTTTATGAGCTCATATTAAAGAGCCATACTATTTTATAAACAAATTAGTTGAAGCTTACCAAAAATGTTCTTCTTAAGCACCATTTGTTGGAGTTAACTGTCGATTATGAAAACATAACCTCCAAAATCACAACACAAAAATTCCATCAGCTACCAGAAAACGGCTCAATTTTACGGGCGCACCGGTTTTTTGCAATATATATAATGCATGTTATACAAAAAACTTTGCGTCGCACTCGAATTTTGATCCTCTGCTTGTAAATTCTCACACTTTTGGATAACATAGTTCATATTATAACCATAACCAAACAAAAAAACTAAGCGAGTCTGTTTACTGTTGTGTCCACCATATTGTGTAACAATTCTACCAAAAAGAAACGATTATATTATTTGCAACTACATCGCAACTTTTATGCCATTACGGAAAAAAAACAGCCTCTACGACGTAGTAGATACCTGGCTATGACGCAGTAGTGTAGTTGTTACTACAGTGACTTTAAACACTTGGCCAAGTAGTTATAACCAGAAATTGGTTCCCCACTTAGGGAATTATAACGTCGCTGTATGGTATACTGAGACGTAGCGGGAGTACGTTGCGGTTACTTTTAAGAAATTCTTTCTAGTTGGGGTTTCGTCGTTACAACTTTAATTGTTTGTTGGGTCCGCTTATAGGAGGTTTCACTGTATAATATTTTATAGCAGGTTTGAAGAATCTAGAAAGAAGTCTTGGGAAATCCCTTTGTCAATTCCTGAAAGAAAAAAACTTTTTCGTAAAGTAAAATCCCCAAAGTATCTTGCCGAAAATCTCTTTTAAGACTAATGTCCATCGCATTGCTGTAAGTATCACATTTAGACAAATTGATGTTTGCAGGTCTTTGACCATATTTTAGCTCACACGTATGCTATAAGTAGTGTGAGCTATGGTGATTATATCAAAAATTAGAAAAAAAATCCAAATTTAAAAAACATCGACTTGTCAAACGTTGACAATTGGCAAAATATTTCTATAACAAATTTCCGTTCGAAGAAAATATTTTAAAATAGGTTTCCTTTTGTCGTTACTGTTTTCCTGCGTTGGTTTCGAAAAGTTTTTAAAAAATTGGTTAAATCATTTAGCAGTTATCTTAAAACAAACATACGTGTCGCGTAGATGGATTGGCCGATTATTTTCAATTATGTCAATTTGCCAAAGTTTGTTTTGTAAGCGTAATTTCAGTATAACTTTACTCCGTCGAGGTAATCAAGCGTCCAACAAAGTTTGCAAAAAGTTTTTTAACGTTAGAAACCAGCCGTGAAAACTTTAATCAATGCAGATAAAGTAGGAGTAGCGGATAAAGTTTTAGTCAAATTTGTTTGCATTGATCAAATTATATTTTGAAGGAAAGTAGGTCAAACCGCCACACGCAGGAAAATTTAAGAGAATGGCTGGTCAAAAACCCATACAATTGATTTGGGATTTAGCCAAGGTCTGTGGATTTAGCGTAAAAATAGTGACATTTATTTGACAGATTTTGCTGAGCTATAAACCAGGATCAAAGCTAAAGATAATTTTCTAGAAAATAAGCATTTCCAACAAAAAAAAATCTATTTCAAATAAAAAAAGACTTTTAGAAGACTCAAAAATACTTTGACCAGCTAATCTCTAAAATGTTCCTCTGCACATGGGCGCACCCAGGGGGGGGGCTGGGGCCCGGCTTCCCCCCAAGCCTTAGATTTTTTTACATATTTTCTACATATTTCATGATAAAACACAAATCATGAGGCTTCGGGCCCCCCCAAGAGGCCTCGGGCCCCCCCTAGACACATTCCTGGGTGCGCCACTGCTCTGCATGTTTAGTGGTGGTCAAGAAAGTTGAAAGAATAACAAAAATGATATTACATCTTGTATTAAACCTCTATTTTTAAAATACATGGTGTCAACAATAGTTCTGTTCCATCAAACAGTTCTACGGTCATAGAACCGTCCAAAAAATCCCAATGCGCGCGCAATGCAGTACGAGGAGTACGAGAACTGTTTTAAAATGGTTTGGGTTAGATGGAACGACTAAATAACTGTCCAAAAACCGAATGCTGTTCGATTTAGTTCAAGCACGTGATCATATTCGAGAGAGTTAAATCCAAAATCACGTGACTAAAAGAAAGGGTAGGTTTGGCGTCTCGCTTAAAGATAAATCGAAGGCAACGTATGAATTCGAGAGCACGAAATTAAAGTTGCACACAGAAAGGATTACACAATTACATAGCATTATCATAATATATTTTTAATTTTAGTTCTTTAAAATGCAGATAAAATTACATCAATTTAATTTATACAGGGTGTAACTAAATAAGTGTAAAACATTTAAGGGGATGATTCCTCATCGAAAAAAAGATAGGATCTTTCGTATAAAGAAACTTTATTGGAGCATCCCTTATTAAGATACCGCCCCTTAAAGGGGGTACAAACATTTATGACGATGTGTCTCTGTAGTTGTTCGTGAAATAATTTTTTGCTGCGAACTGGTTTATTTTGGGCAAAAAATCCAAGAGACATTTTTTATTTAAAATGAAACAGGCTATCGGAAATACATTTTTAAATGAAAAACAAATAATAAGACAAAAAATTACATTGGAAATAAATTTTAGGGCTTGCGTTTTCCACCCCTTACAACCATGGGGTAAACCAAATTCATTACCGGCTAAGTGTCTTTTTGGTAGTAAAAAATTTTATGTACCCCCTTTAGAGGGCCGTATCTTAACAAGGGATGCTCCAATAAAGTTTATTTATATGAAAGTTCCTATCTTTTTTTGATGAGGAATCACCCCCTTAAATGTTTTACACTTATTTAGTTACACTCTGTATTCACAAACTATAAACCACTACAGACTGCCTAATAAACTAAATATACCAATAATTAAAACGAACTTGCATTAGCACATATTTTTGGGCGAAACTTGCGAAAATATATTTATTTTTTCTAATATCACAAGTTTTATGTGAAATTTATATATTTACTTATTTGTATTTTCTAATTTGATTTTTATAAAATATTTGTGAAATTACCTACATATTATACAAAGCTTTAATATTTACAAGGTTTTTGTGATTTTATTCATTTTTTACAAGCTTTTATTTAACTTCACCTGTATGTATGTATGTATGTATGTATGTATGTATGTAATCAAATCTTGCAACACATTTTTGAAGAACTTCCAAACCTCCGATTGACTTCAAATTTCGCATAGCGTCTTAGTTCCGATGACCATACAATAATATGGTTTCATCGGGTACCTACCTCCCCCCTAACGTGGGGGGTGAAAAGGGGCTAAAACTTTAATTTGTCCGATTTCAACCAAAATTGGTATCTGGGGGTTTTTGAGAATGAGAATTACGAATTTTTGATCAGATTACAAAAATTCAATATGGCGGATTCAAAATGGACGATTTAATGTCAAGTTTTTCTCATTACTTTCAACTGACTTCCACGTGTCCGATTGACTTCAAATTTCGCATATCGTTATAGTTCCGATGACAATCCACTAATGTGGTATCACTGTCTGCCTACTTCCCCCCTAACGTGGAGGGCGAAGAGGACGTATAATTTTAGTTTGTCGGATTTCCACCAAAATTGGTATCTGAGGGTTTTTGAGGATGAGGATTACGAATTTTTGATCAGATTACAAAAATTCAATATGGCGGATTCAAAATTGACGATTCAATGACGAATTTTTCTGATTAATTTCAACTGACTTCCACGTAGGTATCTGATTGATTTTAAAATTCACATGCTCTCCCGCAAAAAAAGGGGGGGGCGTAGAAGAGGTAAGGCTTTAGTTTGTTCGATCTCGACCAAAATTAATTAATTCTAGCGTATAATGATCATAATAATACCGAACAGTTTTAGGGATTGACAGGAAAGACTCCCTGCAATATTGATGCGCTAGTTGAAATGCATAGACAAATCTAAAAATTAAAAAATAAATAAAAAAAAAACTTTTTGAAAACAAGCTTTTATAACATGGACTAAAAAGCATAAAATAATTTTTTGAGGGTTCTGATATCATAATAATAAAAGCGATGGGCGTATTTAATATAAGTAAATGCCTTTCCATGCGCATTTGGTGGATCGTTCACAACCGATGATGGGCCGACTCTTCTTTTTCAATGTGACAAAATAAATCGACACACTGCCGGTCCCGGATGATCTGCCTAATATGAAGCAGGCGTAATAATGTCCATCCATATCAGAAAAATGTAAGGGTAGTTTGAGTAGGGTTGGGGTGGGTTGGGTTGGGTTAAATTGTCTACCCTTACGCATTTAATGAATTTGGATTTTCACTAAACTTCGAATTAACAAGGCTAAAACAAAAACGGTTAAATTTCCTTACGCCCATCGCTTTTATTATTATGATATCAGAACACTCAAAAAATTATTTTATGCTTTTTAGTCCATGTTATAAAAGCTTGTTTTCAAAAAGTTTTTTTTTTAATTTATTAGGAAATAGAGATCGTGATACTTCTAAGAAGTTAGTAAAATCACATTTTGTAGCTTGTACTTTAGTAATGACCTTAATGTCGATGCCTTAAAGCGAAGTCGTTTGTTCTTCCGCCAAATCTGGTGTAAAATTTTACTTGTTTTGCTGTTAATCACTTGGATGGGTTCACTTGCTGGAACCATTTATTTAAGGAATTAACACAAAAATTTGCAGTGGTCGGAAAGAAGCAGGAAAAGGCGGCATCTTCCTTCTTCCTTCCTTATAAAACCAGGCAAAAATATCAAATTTATATATTTTTGCTACTTACACATTTCTAATTGAATTTTTTCAAAACTTTTTCAAAAATATATTTTATTTTGTTTTACAATTTTTTATATTTAGTGGTTTGATATTTAAATAGAATTAAAATTGAAAAAAAAATTGTAGATTGTGTTTTACTTGAAAAAATACACGTTTCACACATTTTTATCTGTGGATTTGTTATGTCTTAGTTTCGCAAAATTTCTTAGCTAAATTTGTTGAACTGGCGCCGAGAGGTTAGGCTGTGAGAGAGATATAAGAGGGTGGGAAGAATGAGCTTTGACCACTGCGCACCTCTTTCATATGGAACGCAATCGAGGTCGGCCATTTTGAAGCTAACCTTACTTTTTTTGTTTTTATATTGTTACAAACAGTAACCAACATGTGTTGAGTTTTTTATGCTTTTATAGACTCTTTTTGCATTCCTACTTATAATAACCTGCAGCATTGCAAAGACAAATTTAAATGCAAAACTCACATTCTTTTATAGAAAGTGTTTCATTTAATTTGAGAAAAACTTTGGCCCAGGCGTTTGTTCATCGCAATGTTCAGATCTGTACTAAAATTAACAAGTAAAGTTTTGAACTTTCGCATCGCCTCATAGTTAAACTTTATAACAAAGTTTTGGTTTTTGAATCTTCATATTCCAAAATTCTGACGAGAATTATATGCACCTAAGCATGATTCCCCCTAATTCTGAAACTATGTGTGTTATATATCTGACTACCTATTTGGGAAATATTTACCTATGATGTTAGCTTTAATGTGGTAATATTATATGTCAGTTGAAACAAAATGACCTTGGATGAGACTAATAAAACCAAGTTGTGTCATTTGCGCATCAATTAAAAAAGAATACCTGAAAAATACTAATTTGTCTTAAAAAACTTTAGAAAAAAAATTGAATCCAAGAAAAAGATAAACGAAGTCCAATAAAAATATTTAAATCCTTTTTTGTTTTTGATTGAACAGGCATACTTTTACTGTTTTGTTATTTCACATTATTAAATTTTTTAAACAGTTTTTCATGCAGTGGTGATGTTTAATCATTAAGGTAACCTACGCATAGTAATTTTTTTATATAGCGCAATCACGGATCACCTAACAAACAGATAAATAAGCCGGCTGGCCGTCTTTGATCTCGGAGAATTCAACGATGGCTGAGCATTGGGAATCAAACTCAGAGCCGGACTAAAATAAATGTATCATAAAATATGAATGTTTCAGATTGTTGATGCGAAAAAATATTTTTACTGCCAGAAACAATAAAAACATTAAAATAGTTTTGTTCTGCTAAAAATGGGAGCTAAAATGAATTTTAGAGTCTCAGCCGCGTAAAAATATTATATCTTGTCCTCTGTAGGGGACTATGGAAATAATGTGATCTATTGAATGAGAGATATGGGAAGCACAAAAAGAGGTGTTCTTCGTTCAGAATACGTTAGCATGTTGTCGTTTCCAGCATACAGCCAAACACAAAAAGAAAAAAATTGATTGCTTTTTTTGTTGTATTGGTATAACATTTATTAAGTTTCAAGAGGAGTAAAATTGTGAATGTTAAAAATAAGAAGTTTGACATTGCAGAGTAATTTCTTAATTTACTGGAATCAGATAATATTTATTATTTTTTCGAAAAATTTAAAGTTTAAGGAGATACAGGGTGACCAAATAATCTTTACAATTAGCACAAAATTGCTTCACGGTAAATTAATATTTTAAAATTTAGTAAAATCCAATATTTAAAAAAAAAATAATTGTTTTATATGTATTCTTAAAAGTGTAAATAGTAGTTAAACCTATTACCCAAAAATCTGTTTTAAAAATGTTAATAAATTTAGTGCTAAAATGACTATTTTCTCTTTTTATTAAGGGCCCTTTAGATGGGTAGGGGATAATTCGCCGCGGCCAATTCGCTGTAGTCCAATTCGTCGCGGGGACAATTCACCGTGAGATTTTTTTGTTTTATGATGTTACCACTGGGAATTGTTTAAACAGTTGTATTAAGCTTGACCTCATATATATTTGTTTAATTATAACTTTGTTCAAACCTTCCAAACATTTTTTTTATTAGGAAAATAAATAAAATGGCGGATCCAAAATGGCGGATTTTTCCGTTTATGGACGGATTTGTATCTAACTCGGACTGATGAGATTTTTAAGGTCGCTAATCATTATTTTTAACTTAAATTTAAAAAAATCAAAATGGCGATACAACATGGCGGATTTTTCCATTTTTGAACCGATATGCATCAAATTCAGAAGTTTGGGTGTTTCAGGTCGGTTCCCATATAGATTTTTTTTAGTTTAAGTTAAAAATAATAATCAGCGCCCTGAAACATCCTAAAGTTTCTAGTTTGATGCATATCGGTTCATAAATGGCAAAAACCGCCATTCTACATTCGTCATTTTATTTATTTTTTCCAATTAAAAAATGCTGGTAACTATACATAGTTACCACCAAATAAATAGTTGGAAAGTTTGAAAACATTATTTTTATAAAAAAATATTATATGAAGTCAAGGTAAATAAAACAATGGTAATATCATGAAACAAAAATCTCGCGGCGAATTGTTCCCGCGGAAAATTGTCCCCGCGGCAATTCGATTGGCGGCAAAATGTCCCCGCGGCAAAACGAGCCGCGGCCAATCAGCTAGCCGCGGCAAATCGACCGCGGTTAATCGGCTGCGGCGAATTGTCCCCTACCCTTTTAATTTGTGAACGTCTGCTTAATTTAAGGATCAAAATACCAATTTACAAATTTCCTTTTTCTACAAACTGAGCTTATGCCGCTGTTTCATACAAAACACCAAAAACTTTCTAAACAAAGCATAGTTTATATCTTGTTTTTTAGGATCTAATGGCGGCGCATTTTTAAATTTGAGATAAATCTAACAAATCCTGCAAAAGTATAAAAAAAATTAAAAAACTAAATCAAAGGGGTTGTCATCAAAGAACTCTTTGTAGTTAAATGATTTACAGATTCATCTCATAGGACATTTAATTATTGAACCCCTTGTATAGGATATGGCAAAAGCTTTAAAAAAATCGAAAGATAAAATAATGTACAAGTTTGCCTTATAGGATCCTGCAGAAATCGAAAATTACTTCGATAAAGAGTATACCGTCGCGTGGATTTACAGTCTCTTACGACACAAACCGTTCCCATTGTTTAAAATCAAAAATAACATATATCAAATACAAAAACCACATCTACACACCACTAATGCTCAACACGTACTAAAAGTTTAAAAAATATTGAAATACAGAATGCGCCTCTGGAGTGGTTGACCCCAACATGGCAAGCTGCGTGAAAGATGCGCGTAGCACCCCCCACCACCTGAGTTCCCTATCTGTTTGTTAGGTGATCCGTGGCGCAATTTCAAAAGATAGTTCAAAAATAAAATATTAAAAAAATTAAACTAGAGATATGTTTCTTATATGGTTGTCAAATAATTACGAAAATACTGACCATGGTTTCTGCTAAGGGACACTTGAAAAAACGTTTGTCTTTTTCTGCCTATTAGTACGTGAATTTTGTTAAAAATGTCGTTAAAATATTTTACTTCGGGTTATCAGTTTGAAATCGATCAGAGTTACTGGACAAATAAATACAAAAACAAACTTTACAACAAAATCGTTGCTTTAGGTCAAGAAATAAATAAAAACCACGTTTTTGTTTGTTTTTCTATTTTAATCGTCTTAATCAGCGAGAAGAATACTCTTAGTTTTCTAATTTAACCAATCTAGTGAATCCAACAACAAAAACGTTAGCAATGGTGCAGACTTAATGAAACACCCTGTATAAAGAAGTCATATTTATTTTAGCTCACACATATAGTATACTATAGTAGTGTGAGCTTTGGTGATCCTAATTTTTTCGAGAAAAAAAAAGTTGCTCCGATTTCAAAAATGTTTAGATATCTTTGCGTTTCAGATGATTTTGAAACTTTCCTGTTGCGCCGTCTGTCTGTCTGTCTGTCTGTCTGTCTGTCTGTCTGTCTGTCTGTCTGTCTGTCTGTCTGTCTGTCTGTCTGTCTGTCTGTCTGTCTGTCTGTCTGTCTGTCTGTCTGTCTGTCTGTCTGTCTGTCTGTCTGCCTGCCTGTCTGTCTGTCTGTCTGTCTGTCTGTCTGTCTGTCTGTCTGTCTGTCTGTCTGTCTGTCTGTCTGTCTGTCTGTCTGTCTGTCTGTCTGTCTGTCTGTCTGTCTGTCTGTCTGTCTGTCTGTCTGTCTGTCTGTCTGTCTGTCTGTCTGTCTGTCTGTCTGTCTGTCTGTCTGTCTGTCTGTCTGTCTGTCTGTCTGTCTGTCTGTCTGTCTGTCTGTCTGTCTGTCTGTCTGTCTGTCTGTCTGTCTGTCTGTCTGTCTGTCTGTCTGTCTGTCTGTCTGTCTGTCTGTCTGTCTGTCTGTCTGTCTGTCTGTCTGTCTGTCTGTCTGTCTGTCTGTCTGTCTGTCTGTCTGTCTGTCTGTCTGTCTGTCTGTCTGTCTGTCTGTCTGTCTGTCTGTCTGTCTGTCTGTCTGTCTGTCTGTCTGTCTGTCTGTCTGTCTGTCTGTCTGTCTGTCTGTCTGTCTGTCTGTCTGTCTGTCTGTCTGTCTGTCTGTCTGTCTGTCTGTCTGTCTGTCTGTCTGTCTGTCTGTCTGTCTGTCTGTCTGTCTGTCTGTCTGTCTGTCTGTCTGTCTGTCTGTCTGTCTGTCTGTCTGTCTGTCTGTCTGTCTGTCTGTCTGTCTGTCTGTCTGTCTGTCTGTCTGTCTGTCTGTCTGTCTGTCTGTCTGTCTGTCTGTCTGTCTGTCTGTCTGTCTGTCTGTCTGTCTGTCTGTCTGTCTGTCTGTCTGTCTGTCTGTCTGTCTGTCTGTCTGTCTGTCTGTCTGTCTGTCTGTCTGTCTGTCTGTCTGTCTGTCTGTCTGTCTGTCTGTCTGTCTGTCTGTCTGTCTGTCTGTCTGTCTGTCTGTCTGTCTGTCTGTCTGTCTGTCTGTCTGTCTGTCTGTCTGTCTGTCTGTCTGTCTGTCTGTCTGTCTGTCTGTCTGTCTGTCTGTCTGTCTGTCTGTCTGTCTGTCTGTCTGTCTGTCTGTCTGTCTGTCTGTCTGTCTGTCTGTCTGTCTGTCTGTCTGTCTGTCTGTCTGTCTGTCTGTCTGTCTGTCTGTCTGTCTGTCTGTCTGTCTGTCTGTCTGTCTGTCTGTCTGTCTGTCTGTCTGTCTGTCTGTCTGTCTGTCTGTCTGTCTGTCTGTCTGTCTGTCTGTCTGTCTGTCTGTCTGTCTGTCTGTCTGTCTGTCTGTCTGTCTGTCTGTCTGTCTGTCTGTCTGTCTGTCTGTCTGTCTGTCTGTCTGTCTGTCTGTCTGTCTGTCTGTCTGTCTGTCTGTCTGTCTGTCTGTCTGTCTGTCTGTCTGTCTGTCTGTCTGTCTGTCTGTCTGTCTGTCTGTCTGTCTGTCTGTCTGTCTGTCTGTCTGTCTGTCTGTCTGTCTGTCTGTCTGTCTGTCTGTCTGTCTGTCTGTCTGTCTGTCTGTCTGTCTGTCTGTCTGTCTGTCTGTCTGTCTGTCTGTCTGTCTGTCTGTCTGTCTGTCTGTCTGTCTGTCTGTCTGTCTGTCTGTCTGTCTGTCTGTCTGTCTGTCTGTCTGTCTGTCTGTCTGTCTGTCTGTCTGTCTGTCTGTCTGTCTGTCTGTCTGTCTGTCTGTCTGTCTGTCTGTCTGTCTGTCTGTCTGTCTGTCTGTCTGTCTGTCTGTCTGTCTGTCTGTCTGTCTGTCTGTCTGTCTGTCTGTCTGTCTGTCTGTCTGTCTGTCTGTCTGTCTGTCTGTCTGTCTGTCTGTCTGTCTGTCTGTCTGTCTGTCTGTCTGTCTGTCTGTCTGTCTGTCTGTCTGTCTGTCTGTCTGTCTGTCTGTCTGTCTGTCTGTCTGTCTGTCTGTCTGTCTGTCTGTCTGTCTGTCTGTCTGTCTGTCTGTCTGTCTGTCTGTCTGTCTGTCTGTCTGTCTGTCTGTCTGTCTGTCTGTCTGTCTGTCTGTCTGTCTGTCTGTCTGTCTGTCTGTCTGTCTGTCTGTCTGTCTGTCTGTCTGTCTGTCTGTCTGTCTGTCTGTCTGTCTGTCTGTCTGTCTGTCTGTCTGTCTGTCTGTCTGTCTGTCTGTCTGTCTGTCTGTCTGTCTGTCTGTCTGTCTGTCTGTCTGTCTGTCTGTCTGTCTGTCTGTCTGTCTGTCTGTCTGTCTGTCTGTCTGTCTGTCTGTCTGTCTGTCTGTCTGTCTGTCTGTCTGTCTGTCTGTCTGTCTGTCTGTCTGTCTGTCTGTCTGTCTGTCTGTCTGTCTGTCTGTCTGTCTGTCTGTCTGTCTGTCTGTCTGTCTGTCTGTCTGTCTGTCTGTCTGTCTGTCTGTCTGTCTGTCTGTCTGTCTGTCTGTCTGTCTGTCTGTCTGTCTGTCTGTCTGTCTGTCTGTCTGTCTGTCTGTCTGTCTGTCTGTCTGTCTGTCTGTCTGTCTGTCTGTCTGTCTGTCTGTCTGTCTGTCTGTCTGTCTGTCTGTCTGTCTGTCTGTCTGTCTGTCTGTCTGTCTGTCTGTCTGTCTGTCTGTCTGTCTGTCTGTCTGTCTGTCTGTCTGTCTGTCTGTCTGTCTGTCTGTCTGTCTGTCTGTCTGTCTGTCTGTCTGTCTGTCTGTCTGTCTGTCTGTCTGTCTGTCTGTCTGTCTGTCTGTCTGTCTGTCTGTCTGTCTGTCTGTCTGTCTGTCTGTCTGTCTGTCTGTCTGTCTGTCTGTCTGTCTGTCTGTCTGTCTGTCTGTCTGTCTGTCTGTCTGTCTGTCTGTCTGTCTGTCTGTCTGTCTGTCTGTCTGTCTGTCTGTCTGTCTGTCTGTCTGTCTGTCTGTCTGTCTGTCTGTCTGTCTGTCTGTCTGTCTGTCTGTCTGTCTGTCTGTCTGTCTGTCTGTCTGTCTGTCTGTCTGTCTGTCTGTCTGTCTGTCTGTCTGTCTGTCTGTCTGTCTGTCTGTCTGTCTGTCTGTCTGTCTGTCTGTCTGTCTGTCTGTCTGTCTGTCTGTCTGTCTGTCTGTCTGTATGTATGTATGTCTGTCTGTCTGTCTGTCTGTCTGTCTGTCTGTCTGTCTGTCTGTATGTCTGTCTGTATGTCTGTCTGTATGTCTGTCTGTTTGTATGTCTGTATGTCTGTCTGCAACGACCAACGCGCATAACTCAATAACCACTTGGCCGATTTTAATGAAATTTGGTACCTAGGCTGGGTTTTGGGTCGAGATGGTCCCATTTAAAAATGAACAAAATCCACCAAACACAAACCAAATAAAAGGGTGGGGGTAGATTTCAAAAATTAGAGTTTATGTGAAAATATGGCGTGTGTGATATCAAACGAAAGGTAATTGAGTCCGGAGTTTAACAAAATACATTTAAGTTTGTGTTTTTTTAAGGGTGGGGGTAGATTTCAAAAATTTGAGTTTAAGTCAAAACATGGCTTGTGTGGTATGAAACAAAAGATAATTTAGTCTGGAGTTGAATAAAATATATTTCAGTTTCTAGTTATATTAGCTCACACGTACACTATAACTATAGTACCTAGTGTGAGCTTAGGGGTAATAATAGTAAAAAGCAATAGGTTTAGCTAAAAAAGTTTAATTTTTTAATAATAATATGTTTTTTTTTTGCTTAACTCATAAGTAAGCAACGGTGCAGATCTAATGAAATACTCTGTAAAAATAATTCATATTTATTTTTACTTAATAACAAACAGAAATGGGTTTAGGTAATAAAGTTTATTTTTTTTTAAATAATATGTTTCCTTTATTAAAATCATTAGGAATGGTGCAAACTTAAAGAAACACCCTGTATAAAAAAATATTTTTATTTTATCCAATAATGAAACATAATAGAAACAAAGTTTATTTTTTAAGAATAATCAATATGTTTCTCTCTATGTAAAGATTGCAATACTATATTTCTAAAAAATACTTAATATAAAATAATAAAGCTGTTTCTAATTTAATAAAAATATATTTGTGACATTGTTTTAATTAAATCCCCCTAAATCATAAAAAGGACACAATGTTTCTAATCTCAAAAAATGAATAAATATTTATCTAACTAGTTTTAGCTCATTTTTTGGCCAAAAATTTTTGTTTTGTTCACGGACAAAAAAATCAGTGGAACCTCTATAACTCGAACCTGAAGGGACAACCAAAACAGTTCGAGTTATGGAGAGTTCGAGTTATAGGGGTTCGAGTTAGAGAGGTTCGACTGTATTTAAGACGAAATCATTAATTTAGGTCAAGAATAAAAAAATATCACGTTTTTAACGTTCTTTTCAAATTTTTGTCGAAAAGAATACATTTTCAACTGATGACTTGAGAAGAAGGGGGACTGGGAAAGTAAAGAAAAATATTAAAAATAATAGAAAGCTAAGTATACAAAAATAAAACTAAGTTATTACTTTTTTCTAAATGTTCAATTCTGTACGAGGCTTTCAACTATTCGCGAACATGCACATATATCAGTTTTCCTTCAGCTACCAAACATTACTCTTGATTTTTTCAACAAAAAAAACACGTCATAAAAATATTTATTCGTTTTTCTGTTTTTATAATCTCTCGAACAAGGAACTATAAATAATTTTAAAAAAACCTTTTGTTTTACATTAAATTGACGTGTATGAAAGAAAAAATATTTCGTTGTTTTTCTTCTTTCATAAGTTTTGAAATGAGGTACTACAAATGGGATCATCCATTGATGTTGGTTTCTTAACATTATTAATAAATATATTTTTGGTTATGATTTTACATGAAATTTTAGATAGAATTTTCTACATGTTTACTACTTACTATACTTAATATGAACACAAATTTGTGCTAGAAAAAAAATATTTTTACGATTTTGTGCTTAGATATGAACTCTTTCCTGACTTCAAAATCATATTCATATAAATAATAGCTGATCCTCTTTTCAAAATTTTTTCTAGTTCAACAGATAAGTTGTAAAACTGAACGAGTTTGTTTACACAATATTTTAACATTTAACTAAAGAGATAACCAAAATACTTTTTTGTATTTTAAACACTTTTTCCTCTGCGTTAAAGAAGTTAGAAATGCAATTCAAAATAAAATCAATTAGAATTTAAATAATTCCAAATGCAAAATTATTAAAATACTAAAAACATTTTTATACGACTGAACTAGAGAATAAAGGTGTACGTACAAATAAAACCATTCCAAAAATCTGTACCAACCAATATTTCTTCCCTAATCAAGGAAATTAATTGTTCTTGTTATAATAGAACCATATACTAAAATAAAAATGCGTAAATAAAGATGAATTTTCCGTGTGCAAAGGCAACTTTGCACACGGCGTGTGCATATACGCTAAAATGCTAAAATATGGATCAGAGAAACTACTCGAAAATCTCACATATATTATCAATCAATGCATAAACGGACATCCAGTACCTGATGATTGGAAAATAGCATTCATATCCTCAGTACATAAAAAGGGAAACAAGCTGGATTGTAACAACTACAGAGAAATTTCAGTAACCAGTACTCTAAGTAGATTGTACGGTAGAATTCTTAGAGACCTCATAGAGAATGATTTTCATGACCAAGAAGAAGAGCAAAGTTAGTTTCGTGCAGGCAGATCTTGTAGTGATAATGTTTTTTGTCTTAAAGAAGTAATTGAGAAAAGGAGTGTCAGAAATATAGACTCATGTTACCTTTGTGGACCTCCAAAAAGCATATGATACCGTTCCAGTAGAAAAATTACGGGCAGTGTTAGAACAAACAAATATCAATCACACATATATAAAAGCGATAAAAAAACTATACAAAGGGTCAAAGTCTAAAATTAAAATTGGAAATCGACTTTCAAAAGAATTCCTGGTAACGAAAGGCTTAAGACAGGGATGTTGTATCTCTCCAACTCTTTGTCAAATATATATCGCAGTAGCTCTAAAAAACTGGAAACGTAAAGTACACGGCATGGGAATATAACTTAACGACCGATTTACCATATACACACTACAGTTTGCTGGCGACCAAGTAATTGTAGCTAATGATAAACAAGACATGGAGTATATGATGAGAAAGTTAACGGAAGAATACCAAATACCAAAAGTGGGGTCTAACAGTGAACGTGGACAAGACACAGTACTTTTGGAAACGAATCAGTGAGAACTTAACAATGGACAAATAATATCTCCATGCAATGAATATGTATACTTGAGTGTCACATTTGATAAGAAAGGAACAGACTGTAAAGAACTGGAAAAATAATAGTAAAAGCAAAAAAGGTTATTGGATGTCTTAACAGTATTTTATGGAACAGAGAGATAAAAAAGAATGTAAAATTTAAAATATATGAAACAATAGTGAACAGCACGCTGTTGTATAGAATAGAGACTAGAAATTCAAAAAAAAATGGAAAGTGTCGAAATGTATACAATAAGAAGATCAATGAGAATATCTAGAACAAGTCATATAAGAAATGAGATCATAAAAGAAGGAATGGGAATCGATGGAAGCATAACGGATCACTAAAAGACAACTGATATGGTACGGTCATGTACAACGGATGAACGACAAAAGATTACTAAAGCAGGTCCTAGAATGAAAACCAATAGGGCACAGAAAAAGAGGGCCTCCAAAGATCAATGAGTCAAAAAAAACTGACAGAAGATGATTGGCAGGATCGAAGGAGGTGGAGAATAGGCGTAGTACAACGTAGATAAACGTTCTAAACCAACATAGTAGTAGTAGTAGTAGGATTTCTAGGAAGTTTTTAAGTTAGGAAAGAGTATTAAAAAAGTGCAATTAGCTTTTGGAACCATTTTCATGTAACCTTACATTCAAACACACCGTGGGGATAGTGCAAGTAATCTAATACCTTCGCTTTCTCTTTGATAAAATCCCTTGTCAGTACAAGTTGTTGGTATTTAAGGAAAATGTATGTAAACCAGGATATTTTATCATCCAACCCTAGAGCAAACACGTCCGTGTCGCGTCGCGTCGGTCGTCCCTTAAGTTTGGCTAATGGATGCGGTGTGTTTCGTAGCAATTAGATTTTGTAATGACGTCATGTGTCGTGTCAACAATAGTTTGCTTTCCCTTGTATGTATTGGATAATGGTGGACATTTGCCGAACATTACAAAACAATATTCTAGTCGCTTAGACTGCAAAAAAATTTTGCCCTTTTTCCATAATGCAGTCGAACTTCGATAACTCCATGTGTCACATAAAAATTTCGACTTATCGAGACTTGGACTTATCAAATAATAAACAAAAATTTTTGCGGCGTTTTCGTTTTGTGACTCAAAACTTACGTGCTTTTTTCAGGAAAAATTGGTATAGTTGCAATAATTTTGATACAACCAAGACTACATTAAAAACGTTTACCTCTAATGGGGATGGGACAATTCGTCGCGGCCGATTCGCCGCGGGACAATTCGCCGCCGGCCAATTCGTCGCGGGGACAATTCGCCGCGAGATTTTTTTTTAATGATATTACCATTGGCAATTGTTTAAACAGTTTTCTTTAGCTTGATTTATATAATATATTTGTTTATTTGTTTGATCATAACTTTTTTAAACTTTGTCAACTAGTTATTTGGTGGTTAGTTTAATACAATTCAACATTTTTTTTATTAGAAAAATAAATAGAATGGCGGATTTTCCTATTTATGAACCGATTATCCTCAAACTTGAAACATCGCGGCGCTTAAGGTAACTTAATATAATTTTTGACTTAAATTTAAAAAAATGAAAATGGTGGATCAAAAATGGCGGATTTTCCCATTTATAAACCGATTTGCATCAAACTCGGAACTTTGAGATCTTTCAGCTCGCTGATTATTATTTTTAACTAAAATTTACAAAAAATCAAAATGGCAGTTCCACAATGGCGCACTTTCTTGTTTATAAACCGATTTGCCTCAAAATTGGGGGGGGGGCTGATTTCTCTGGGGGAGGGGGCGAAGCCTCATGATGGCGAATTTTATACTCTTTAATCTTCTTATTCATGAAATATGTGAAAAACAATCTTAGGCTTGGGAGGGGCCTAGGCTCCGAGGAATCCGCCATTTTCAGGTTTTAATCAGGTTTAATTTAGAGCAAAAATTGTATTGCTTCAAGTTTGAGGCAAATCGGTTTATAAATAAGAAAGTGCGCCATTGTGAAACCGCCATTTTGATTTTTTAAAATTAAGTTAAAAATAATAATCAGCGACCTGAAAGATCTTAAAGTTCCGAGTTTGATGCAAATCGGTTCATAAATGGGAAAATCCGTCATTTTGGATCCGCCATTTTATTTATTTTTCTAATAGAAAAAAATTGTTGAATTGTATACTAACTAACCCCAAATACCTAGTTGGAAAAGTTTTAAAAAATTTATGTTCAAACAAATAAACAAATATATTATATGAAGTCAAGCTAAATAAAACTGTTTAAACAATTGCCAATGGTAACATCATAAAATAAAAAATCTCGCGGCGAATTGTCCCCGCGGCGAATCGGCCGGCGGCAAATCGGCTGCGGCGAATCGGCTGCGGCGAATTGTCCCCTAACCCACCTCTAATACATGTGAAGACCTAATTTTTGTTCTTATTTTTGTTTTTATTATGTATGAATGTACATATTATTCTACCGAAAAGAAGTCGTTTTTTGTGACATAGTAACGTACACACAAGCCCTAAACGTATAGCAAATCGAATACAAGTTACACTGAATTGCGTCTTTTAAACATTGCGCAAGCAAACAAGTTAGAACGATTCGTAATTAGGAAATTTCCCCAGAAAATTCGACTTATCGAAGTTGGCGGGCGCCACATATAATGTTCGAGTTATCAAGATATTCGACTAATCAAAGTTTGAGTTATTAAGACCAAATTACATATATTTCTTACCCTTGACGCTATTGTCAACAGTTTGGTTCGACTTATCAAAGATTTTGAGTTATCGAGTTCGAGTTATCGAAGTTTCACTGAATATCATGTAATTTTTTACATAACATAATAATATACTGTAAATGTGTTTTATTCAGTACTGTAGATGTATTTGTCCATTTTTACATTGGGTTTTTACACAACTGGATTTGGACAAAAGCAATTTTCTTGTAAATTTTAATTTTTTATAAAAAATTTACAAAATTTATCAAGTAATTTTACTAATCCTCTAATGTCATGGTACGTGTAATTTTTTATGGCCCTGTAAAATTACAGTAAAAAACGTTGGTTACAAAGTTGTCAACATTTATATTTTACAAAACACTTTTTTCAGTGTAGAGGGGAAAGGTACTATTCGGCGCGGACGACACGCAAGCGCATATTTGAGGGGGGCAACTTGGTAATTAACCCCCTAGAAAAAAATATATGCACTTTTAGTTAATAAATAAAAGGCTAACCGGATAATTCTCCCCACCTAGACAAAAAATAAATACCCAAAAAAGTTTTTCTTCGACCATTACCCCCCGCACCCTAGATTTTGGCCCAGATCCGCGCTTGTTCAGAAAGGCAACGAGTTGCAGTATCGTGGGGTCATACAGATACGAAAAAAACTTGGATTGATTGGAAAATCCATAAGACCAAAATGGTAAAACTCTAAAAATTCATAGTTTTCAAACTATACCTACAGTTTATCAAGAAAAGTACCGAGTTGCAGTATGGTGGGTTCTTACAGATACGAAAAAACCAGAGTTTGAGATGGCTTTCTTCTGTTATTAAGGCAATATCGGAAATAGTTAATAGGTCGTCAACTGTACTGAAACCTTTCCTGAAGCCTGCTTGTTCTTTTGATTGATATCCGTCAAATTTTATTGTTAGTCTAACTGTTACTATTTTTGTAAAAAGCTTTGAAACAACTATAATTTGTTTAATATAGCTTGATTTTTTATAATTCTTGTTACTTTTTTAACTTATTAGGACAGATGTCCCAGCAAATAGGGACTTATTGGAATAAAACCTGACCTTATTTTAAAACCGGCAGTATTGTGACAGATTTACATATAAAAAGCAGCTGCTTTCTTTCCAAATTCGGCCTTTGTGTATTTAAGAACCGGATTTATTAGTGTCTGTTTTTATTAAATGAAAGTTAGCGACTTTATTTTTAAATTTGATTTTGATATGTCAATTTTGAGAGGTCAGCTGTTAGCTTTCTTTGTAAATCTGTCAGAATAAAGCAGATTCTAAAATATAGTCAGGTTTTATTTCAATAAGACCCTAATAAATTAGTTAAAGCACAGTGCGACAGACAGTTTGTAAAAGTTAACGATGTTTAATGACTTACTTAGCACTTATTCGGTCGTATTGTTTAAAACTTTACATGGCAAACTTTAATCGAATCATTACTTAAGGCTAAAAGCGTATAAAGTGCGTGCAAGTAAACTTTCGCCTTAATTGACGATATAATGGTTACTCAGGTATTTACAGTAACTTAAGTTAAACTTTAATGTCGTGCTTACATTATGTTTACAATATTCAAAATGCTGGAAGAGCTGGATAAAGCAGCTAAAAATATAGGCTGGGGATGAACTGCACTACAACATAAAATCGTTACAAAGACAGATGAAGATATCACGATCAGAATAAACCAAGAGAAAACAGAACAAGTAGAGGATTATAAATACCTGTGACAAATTATATAGAAAAAAAAGAAAACCAAACAGCTGAAATCAAAAGACGAATAAGATTGGCCTGGGCAGCATTCGGTAAATTAAGCTACATTTAAAAAAATAAAAAATATCCTCAGTACCTTAAAACGAAAGTGTAATACCAATGTATCCTTCCTGTACTTACCTATGGATCCCAGACGTGGACACTTACAAAATCAAACATGGATAAGGTAACAAAAGCCCGAAGGTCAATGGAAAGACAAATGTTACATATAAAGCTAACAGATAAAAAAAGGAATGAATGGATAAGAAATAAATGAAAAGTAAGGGATGTCAGAGGGGAAGAAGCAAAATTAAAATGGAAAATTTCCAGTTATTATACCAGACAAAAAGATGATCGATGAAAGAAATGTATTGACCTTGGGAAAATAAAAGAAGTAGAGGAAGACCCCAAATGAGATGAGCGGGCGATTTGAACAAAGATGCGGGAGCTGGATGGACGAACACGGCGACAGACAGAGAAGAGTGGAAAATATTGAGGGAGGCCTATGTCCAAAGATGGATCGAAGAAAGCTAAATAGATAGATAGATAGATATATTCAAATAGCTTTAGCAAGCTACATGCGCGTACTTAACATCAAATCTAGGAGAAGGGGGGGGGGGGGTACAAATCATTTGTAGAAAAACCGAAAAGAAAATTAATACTTTCTAGTGCAGACAAAGACTTAATATAATTTACGAATATATGGCGGCAAGAATTTAAGACAAAGAAATAGGTACTTTGAGGAAAAAATTACACTGCAAAAAATAATATGTATAGTTAAAACAAAAAGAATTAGAAGCGTTTCGGAAAACATGGCACCTCAGAAAAAAAATTTTAAAGTAAATTATTCCAAGGATTGAATATCCTAAAAATTTTCCGACAAAATGTTACCATTGACATTTTGTTATCCAAGCATTAAAGTATGGCGTTCAAAATTTTCGACATAAATGGCACAAAATGCACAAGTTTTGATTGGTTTAACAAAGTTTAAGGGCCTTTGATAATAATTTATGCTAGTTTTGTTTAGGAAAGCTAATTTTGAGTTTGGGTGGGGCTAAGGTCTTCTAGCCCTTCTCTAATTGCGCACATGGATCTAATTTTGCACGACTCATGAATAAATTATGAAATTATAAAAAGTAATATATAGTTAGGAATAAGTGTATCTATTGTATAATATTATGTTCGTAAGAATATGTTTAAAGTTGATTGATTGTTTTGTTTAGAAATTAGGAAATTAATAACTAATATTCAATTATTAGCAAATGCCCCGCTGCCCCTCTTTGCGTACGCCCATGGCAAATTACAAGCAAGTAATTAAATTTCCACCATAAGTGCACATGTGCATGTGCAGCCCCAAATTTTACTTAAAGAAATTACAAATTGACCATTCTTTAATTAAAAATTCCATCATAAAGTATTAATAAACCCCAAAAGGAATTCACCAATCACCTGAATACTAACTAGAAAATAATACCCTGTATGTATTTATTTGTATTCGTGTTCAAACGAGGATACGGTGGATGCGCGCTTAACTAGACCCAATTTTGTGCACTGTAGATGTTATGTCGCATTCTAATTACGAAATATAAAATGAGAGGACGACATGTCGCTATAGAATATTACAGTACATATAATCTGGGCTTTACGTCGGTAGTACTCTTCTAAATAAATTACTGCGATCGATGCCGCCCGTACCCTCGTGATGCCACCCGTGTCCACCGTTACCGTTGGCTGTTAATTGTAGCTTAAATTAGTGCCCTGAGACAACTTGGCGTTGTCGGTCGGGCCATATTTATGTGATTTCGACGATTTCATATTTACTAGAACTCATTTTTTAATTATTTGCTCTAAATTATATAATATAATCATGGGTGCACCCATGTACGCTCCCTAACACAACCAGTCTTGAGATTTAGAACTAATGGTGTATGTATTGCCTTTTTTGTGTACATAAATTCCTTTTTTTCCTTTTGGGCTCGGAAATTTTCTAAAAAAAGAAAATGTCCTGCAATTGAGAACACTAACATGGAGTTGTAATTCCTGTTTAGTTGACTTAAACAGCAAGTGTTTCTTTTTGTTAGATTGTTGTGCGTTTTGATGTAGGTTCCGTTGAATGACAGTTTGAAAAGCATTTGCCTGTTATAGGTCAGCAGGCCTTATACGAGGGTCGAATTAATATAGGGGAGAGTGGGACTGGGACATGTGATTCATGGAGGGCAAGTGCGTATTATTTACAACCTTTATTTTATTAGGGACTTTGCAACAATACCAGACAATAATAGTGCCAGTCAGTATTTTGATAGTTTCACAATGTATCCCTAGTAACACAGGTACGTTTTAAAAACGTTTTTAAAACGTCCATTTCGGACGTAGGGGACGTTTTAAAAACGTACGCCTAGGTCCCTCTGAGTTCGGTAGAGGTCTCTGGAAGGTCCCTGGAACGTTTTCGTGGGTCTTTTTTACGTTTTTAAAACGTTTTAAAAACGTTTTTCGGACATTTGTCAAATTAAATTTTTTATACCTTCTACAAAATTTGGGGACGTTTAATAAATGTTTCAGTGACGTTCGGAAACGTTCCAAGGCGTTTCGAGGACTTACAAAAAAAGGTTTCAGGGACGTCTAAAAATGTTTTAGTGGACGTTTAAAAAACATTTCAGGGGAGGTTTAAAAAACGTTTTAGAGAAGGTTTTAAAACGTTTCAGGGACGTTTTAAAAACGTTCAAGAGGCCCTAGACAAAGTCTAGGCCTTGGGCTCCTTGGTATGGGCCCTTATATAATAGGCCCTTACGTATTGAGCCCTTTTATATTAGGTCATCTTAAAACTTGACTCCACGCCAACCTAAGTATGTTAGAAAAGTTTGAACTTTATTTTTTCTGATCAACCTTAGATAATGATTATGTCTTTTTCGGGTTATTTTAAAAACGTACTTTTCGGGTCGTTTTAAAAACGTACACTCGCGTGTTATTTCACTCGGCTGCGCCGCCTCGTTCAGAACATTCACGCTCGTGTCAAATTTGTTACTTTCTTCTCTTGTTATCTAATATACTATTTGGTGCGGTTCTAGGCATTACGCAGCTTATGGTTAATAGAGCCTATCGCAGTTTGGTTTTAAACCAGGGCTTTAGATTGAAAGATTAGCTGTCACATTACAATGCAAAACTGTCAAAATACTGCCCGGTAGTATTCCTGGCTGGCTTGATTGAAATCAGTCCCTAATGGCTTTTTCCAAATAAAAAATAAATATAAAATTGTATGTTTTGCACCTTGTGTAGGCGAATTAAAAGTCTGAAAAAGTACTAAATGGCATTTTGATAAGTGCTTTTTCAACTAAAAGCGAGCTATTATTTAATTTTTATTCCATTTACCGCGGACCGTGTGTAATAGCTAAAAGACTCGTATAATTTTGGTAAAAACGGTTTTGTATTTATTTACAGTGTCGCACCATAAATGTCACCCTCAAAATGCTGCCGTCTTTGAGCTAGAATGCCGCTACCTATAAAATTTTCCCAGTTTTAATTAAAAAATCCGGAAAATAATAAACAAATGATGCTCCTTGATATCTATAAGTTATTTCTTTCTTGAAAATTATTAAACCTAAAGAAGGTTTGCTTATAAAAATTGATGTAGAATAATGTTGTGATGATGAAAACGCCCCCAAAAGCTTATGCACGGCAAAATGTCACAAGGGCGAACAGAAGGGAGAAGGGTTTTCAATTCCATGGCCTTCTTAACTTAAGGGAGGCAAATTCATAATATATTTGAATTTAATTGTCTGATTTTAAAAAACTGCTGCATATTTAACACTGATACCGATAATAAGAAATCTAAATAATAATCTGTTAGTGCACGTTCTTATTATCGTTGTCATCACCAAAAACCTGCATTTTTTCAAAAAAATTATATTAAATCTGGTGCTAATATTGGAGGGCACGGCAGTGCCTCGCCAAGTTCGCGCGCCGTAACCATCTTTTCTTGAAACATTTCAGCCGATATTTGACCTACCTAAAACTCTACTTCGGAATGAGCTACGAATCTCAAACTTTACACCGTCGTAGATCTCCATGGAATTAACAACCCCTCCAAGTTTCAAAAACATTTCCAAACTAGTAAGAACATTTCATTTTGAAATTTGTATTGGAAAACTTGGCTTTACTTTTATCTCAATTCTTTTTACGGAATGCCATTTTCGCGAACTTGGCTTTTTTTTACATGAAATGTTTTTGTTATGATTACTATTTTCTACTTTTATTAAGAGGCCTTTAGATATGTGCAAAAAATTTTCTCAATTTTTTTTTGTAAATTTATTAGGTTAAAAAAATCAATTCTTAAAAAAATTGAGAGTTTTATACCCATTGCAAAAGTTATTTGGTCACAATGTTTCCAAACTGCAATTTTTTGGAAAAAAGCAACAGAACATTTTTTGATCATAATAAATCACAACATTATTTGATTTCAAAATTGTGACTTTTAAAATTCAAAATTTCCTCCATTCTTTTAACTTGATAAATGCTATAACTTGGAAAAAAACCATTTGACATAAAATAATGTGAACTTTTTGTCTACTTATGACCATCCACATTGCCATGTTTTTTTGTGGGGACATTTTTTTTGCAAAATGTATGTGGTCCAGACACCCGTTAGGATATGTTTGCGATTAATTGACCACGGTTAGGTTCAACACTGATTTTAATCTCCCAACAAGATGACAGGAGACCAATGATTTAAAAAAAGTTAAGTTAAAATAAAATTAAAATTAAACAAAAGTTCTCCCGGCATTGTTCCCAAGGCGAATAGGCCCACAGCGAATTAGCCGCGAAGAATTGTCCCCTACCCTTTAAATTACAACCTGTATATATTTTTATAAAGTTTAATGTTGCTTTCTTAAACTTTTATATATTATAAAAGACTTTTATATGTCCTTGATATTATTAAACGTTGTATACCATGTGCCTTTTATTCGCTTTCGTGCAGCGAGTATGTATGACTCTTTTCTCCAAAATTGTTCGAAATGGAACTAAAGTCGAGAGAAGTTGGAGATAAATTTTTATTAAACGAGACAGAACAAAACTTTAGTCAGACTAAAATGAAAATTTAAACCTCATCCTTTTTATTTTTGTGCTTTTAAATAAAATATAAGTTATAGTCATATACGTAATATTCCAATACCCACGGTAACTACCCATTCATGATGCAAACATGAGGGCCTTGGGGTCTTTAAGCAAAAAAGACCTGATTGGTTGCTTTTAAAGACATATGCATATTATTTCCATATAGGTAGTACGTATTATTGCAATACCTACGGTACCTTACGATGCAGAATGCAAACATATTTGAAATAGCAATATCAATGGGTATAAGTCTATCCTTTTTGCGATCCTTAAGATAAAATGTCCTGATTGGTTATACTTTTACGCATGAATATTATTTTATTATTGTATTCGTTATGTCAAATCATCGGCGTACAGTTGACAAAAACTCTATCCATGTAAATTTGGTATGTGTGCATTTTTCGTACCTTTATTTTTGAATGTTTGCATCAAACGCCAACCATTGTGTAAATAGATAACAAGGAGTATTGGAATATTACGTATATGGTTATAGTGCGGTAAGTGTGTAAGGATCGCCATATAAATAAATTGTTTTTTGAGTTATATGTAGGCATAATGCAAATTAATAGGTTTGCAATAAATTGATTAATACCCTACATACTACATAAAATATAAAAATGTTCGAAGATGGACAACCATAAATACAGACATATACTATTATAGTTACGGTTTAAATTTATTTTATTTTTGTTTTTAATGTTTTCTGCCAGGTTTTTAATTTTTGATTTAAAATATTTTACGTTACTGTAACTTAAATATGTGAAATTGTGCAAAACTTGGATGTTTGGGGCATAGTCTACAGGCTTAGGAAGAGTATAACAAAGCTCGCCTTCAAAAGATATCAATAAATAATCATAACAAATCATTTTATGAAAAAAAAGCCAAGTACACGAAAATGGTATTCTGTAAAAAGAATTGAGATAAAAGTAAAGTCAAGTTCTCTAATACAAATTTCAACACGCGTTTTTCTGCAGCGCGACGACGCAGCGTTACCGCAATTGCGGTCCGTGATACTATGGAATAAATGCCGCGATTCACATAGTTGAGCGGCAAACGCTGCGTCACCGCGCTGCAAAAAAACGCGTGTTTGTATCGGCGCTTAGGATTTTAATGTTTTTTTAGAAATGCAAAATACTTTCACTTTTTTTAACGATAATTTTTAAACAAATATAATTATGAGGTTAATAGAATGATTTTTGTTGCTCAGAGTACTTTTTTAATCATTTAATCATTCGGTGGCGTGTAATTTACTAAGATAAATGTTCGAAATCCTAACTTGTTTTGACATTGTTTTTTTGGCGACATTAAAAGTAAAATAAAAAAGTTTAACAATGTGATCTGTCAATTTGATATTGGCGGGTTAGTGAAACGAGCTAAAGGTGAGCTCTACATGAAAAAAGTTATACCAGGTGGATAAAAAACAAACCGGACAATTTTTTTCATTATAAATTTTGAACTTTATAATCGATTTTAATGGGACAAACTGCACTTGGCAGAGATTTAATCAGGGTTTTGATTAAACATATCTTTTTGTGCGATATCTCAAAATCCCAGATGGCGGACGAAATTAAATTGTACCCTTCAAAGATGATTGTTTATTCTTGTGTTGCGAACATGCTTTAATTATTTTTTTTAAATCAGTAAAAAAGCTGCATTCTTGCCATCAAAATCGGTTCAGTAGTAATGAATTTATAATGAAATACACCTTGATGTGCGTGACAAGAATGCAGCTTTTTTACCGATTTAAAAAAATAATTAAAGCATGTTCGCAACACAAGAATAAAGAAGCATCTTTAAAGGATACAATTTAATTTCGTCCGCCATCTGGGATTTTGAGATATCGGACAAAAAAATATATTTAGTCAAAACTCTTTAATTCTCTGCCAAGTGCAGTTTGTTCCATTAACATCGATTGTATAGTTTAAAAGTCATAATGAAGAAAAGATTGTCCGTTTTTTTTGGCCCACACGGTATAACTTTTTTTCATGTAGAGCTCACCTTTAGCTCGTTTCATTAACCCGCCAATGTCAATTGTTAAACTTTTTTATTTTACTTTTAATGTCGCCAAAAAATCAATGTTAAAAGAAGTTAGGATTTCGAACATTTATCCTGGTAAATTGCACGCCACTGAATGAATAAATGATTAAAAAAGTAATGTGGGCAACAAAAATTATTCTATTAACCTCATAAATATATTTGTTTAAATATTATCATTAAAAAAAACGAAAGTATTTTGTGTTTCTAAAAAAAACATTAAAATCCTAAAAAGCTTAGAGTTTTACAGCGTTTTGTGAAAAACTTTACAAACCGATTTTTACCATATATTCATATTCTGGTTTCTTTGGGAAATTCCACCCTTTGGTTTTTTTTAGTTAATTCTGTAAAGCGTCGTTTTTTAAATAAATATTTTTTAATAATTTTGATGTTCGCAACGCCACTGAATCTAGCAAATTGCTAATAGGTCCAATTTTTTTGTTTGTATATTAAGCTCCACGTGTGACCTAACGTTTGATATGTAACAAACAATAAAATCATTTTTCAAAATTGGTAGAAATGACTGAATGAATGAGAAATAGTTTTTTGTGAAAAAAGCACAAAAGCTAAAAACTGAAACTTTGAACCCCTGTATCTTAGAAACCATAGGTCGGACGACGATGGGGCAACGATAACTTTTCATCAGGGCATCAAGATCTACAACATACTGAAATTTAAAAGAAATCCAACCGAAAGCCACCGCCCATAACCTCCGGGCGTATGTACTTTGTTAATTAACTAATATTATGATTACAAACCAATTCGACTTGGATTCGTAATTATAGCTCATTTTCGGTGATTGAGCAGTACATGGTCATATACGTAATATTCCGTATATGTACATGGTGGGCATACAAATGAAATGAAATATTCAAATGCTAATTTTAGTTTGAAGCATTGTTAAATTAGCTTGCAATTTATAGCTGTTTATAAGCTAATTTCTAGGATAGGATTGTATCTTGGAAGTATCAAATTAATTTCATTTTGAAATTTGTATTAGAGAACTTGGCTTTACTTTTATCTCAATTCTTTTTACGGAATACCATTTTCGCGTACTTGACTTTTTTTTACATGAAATGTTTTTGTTATAATTTTATTTCTTTTTTAAAGTAGTAAAATATGCGGAATATTGTTCAAAAGTTTTGCAATGCTTTATTAAAAATTTTGAGGATTTTTAATTTTTCCTTATGGTTTTATCCCAGTATCTATCAGCCTTTCAAAGCTTAGCTCTCTAGCATTCCTGGAAGTGGACAATGTAACTATTACATAGCTTTACATTTATGGGAGAGTAATTTAAAATTTTGCTGTTTTTGAATTTTTTCCTATAGTTTTATCATAGTTCCTTTCGGTCTGCCAAAGCTTAGCTGTCAAGCGCTTCTGGAAGTGGGCAATGTTACTTTTACATAACTTTACATGTATAGAGGAGAATAGTAAATTAGAATTTTGGGGTTTTTTTATTTTTGGTTTTGGTAATAATTTCTATCAGTTTGCCAAATTTCAGCTTTGTCAGCATGTCTGAAAGTACAGTAGAATTTTGATGATCTAAACATGAGTGAGTGAGTAAGTGGCAATTTTGAGGGTTTTTGAAAATTCGTAACTACTTTACTACTTTATGGAAGTCCATTAAAGTTGGAGGGGTTGTTAACTCTATGAAGATCTACGACTGTGCAAAGTTTGAGTTTCGTAGCTCACTCCGAAGTAGAGTTTTAGATTGGTCAAATATGGGCTAAAATGTTTCAAGAAAACATGGTACAGCAGTTTACGCCGCGAACTTGGTCGGGCAATCCATGCCTTCAGATTTTGTTCTAGTACGTACAGGCGCTCACTTTTCAAATTTCCTCTCAAAATTGTCTAAACTCGTTCAGAAAACCTGGAATTTCAGTAAGCTGCTAAAAAGCATTTATAAAATTATAAAAACAACTATCGCAAGCCACCCAATATTTCTCTGCATTCATCAGATATGGAAATAATAAGAGGATTTAAAAAAGTGGGCAAGGTTATCTACCTCAAAAAGCTTATTCAATGGGTAATTGGTTTATCGTTCTTTTTTATAGATTTTTCATCAAAAAAGTTCAAATGTCAACTGAGATTCATCTAACATTTTTAGTCTGTGAGTTATTACATAAAGTTGAAACAACAACTTAAATCCTTTAAGATTCTTTTAAAAATTGAGGCTATTGCAAAAATAAAACTTGTTACCCAGGAGAAATCATTTGTACAAAAATATACGGGAAAATACCTACCTGTGAATTTCCATTTCAATTACGTACTCGATGGAAAATGTAAGTTTAATAATGCATGAAATGATCAATTTGGCTGTATTTTTCCATTGTTCTCGAAAAAAGATTGACAGTCAGTCTACGGCATCAGATATGGTCGATTCAGTTAATAACGGACCATTTATAAAAACTTCGTAAGAGTTTTAGTTTTTGAGATATTTACAAAAAAAACTGTTTTCAAGGCTGATATATGATGGCTCTACTTGAAGTGTGGTAATAGGCTAGCTAGAAAGGTATCAGATCCGTCATGGATCCATTAATTTTTTTATACTGGTTGTCCCAGATGAAAGTAACTACAAGGAGATTTCGGAAGAGGGCCCTAAAAAAATGTAGTTATTTGTTTTAAAAAGAGAAATCAAATTTATTTTGACCTTTGCTTGAATTCGTTTCTAATACCTTCTCTATAAACAAAGGTAAGCAGATTAAACACAAAGTTCTACGTATCATTGCCGTCAAAAACTTGCAGTTACCACAATATGTTTTAAGAAGATTTTTATTTTGTTCTAGTACGTGGTACGTGTACAATTTCCTCTTAAAATTGTCTAAACTCGTTCGGAAAACCTGGAATTTCAGTAAGCTGTTAAAAATTGTTTATAAAATTATAAAAATTATTCAAAACTATCTCAAGCTACACAATATTTCTCTGCATTCATCAGATATGGAAATAATAAGAAGACCTAAAAAATTGGACTATCTACCTCAAAAAGCATCAACAATTATCGTACTTTTTTATAATTTTTTCACCTAAAGAGTTCAACTGTCAACTGAATTACATCTAACATTTTTAGTTTTTGAGTCATTACATAAACTTGAAACTAAAACTTAAATCCTTTAAGATTCTGTTAAAAATCGAGGCTATTGCAAAAAAAAACTTGTTACCCAAGAGAAATCATTTGTAAATAATTTTTCTGCCAATTTAACCAATTCGAAAAACAAAAATTACGGTAATATACCTTCCTGTGAATTTCCATTTCAATTACGTAGGTAGTCGATGGAAAATGTAAGTTTAATAATGCATGAAATGATCAATTTGGCTGTATTTTTCCATTGTTATCGAAAAAAGATTGACTGTCAGTCTACAGCATCTATAGTTGATGTTGTATTAAAGTGGCACCGCGTCATAGCTATGATAAACCAAACTTTGCGGCAAAATCTAAGTAAAAAAGCCTTAAAAAATTAGTGTTTCACTTTGTACATGCAGTGTGCCGCTCGCAGATCAAATAGGTACTTACCTAATAAATAAAGATCCTAAACATAAAAGAGGATCCAAAATTATATTAAAATGTGCGCAAATATTGATTTAGTTGCAAAAACTGTAATTTGTCCTGTAAAAAGCTCAGTCAGAATTTGTTTGACATAAACAGTCAAAACAACAACGAATAGAACACGTCAAAGCCCGGCTAAATCAATAATATGTTCGTGACAACCAGATACGAGTATACATATATGTTCCTTTCTAATGAAATCGTTTAGAAGAAGACATCAATAAAAAGCAAGTAAAATAGTAAGCTAATGACTAATTAGTGCAGTGCCTCAGTTTGGGAATCAATATCAATAAAAAAATTAAAGGAAGTGCATGCCACTGTATGTACCCCTCTACTCCCTTCCCACCCATCAAGGTTTTGTTGACACGGTGTCACTTTAATACAATATCAACTATAGATATGGTCGATTCAAGGGTGCGTTTGAAAATAAAAGGTGAGGTCAAGCGCTGATTTGAGGGGGGGGGGGGGGGTCACGTGATATTTACCCCCCCTAGAAAAAAATATTCACTTTTCGCTAACAATCAAAGAGAACACAAGAGAATTATCGCCTCGTAGGAAAAAAATTATATTACAAATAATTTTTTGTCGCCCCCCTAGATTTTCACCCAGATTCGCGCTTGTGAAGGTAAGGTCGGTTGGGTAAAACAATATTGATGACGTCATCGAAAAGTGGACAATAACCCTAGGTAAATATCGCCTTACGGATTTTCGAACGCATGGTGATTATTAACACATGATTTGGATTTATTTTTACTTTAAATTAGTTTGAGAATTTTCACGTCTTTAAGAAAGAAGTATTTTTACTTTTCTAGATTGGTATAGCATAGATTATCATAAACAAAACATTTCATGTAAAAAAAGCCCAGTACGCGAAAATGGTATTTCGTAAAAGAATTGAGATAAAAATAAAGCCAAGTTCTATAATACAAATTTCAAAATGAAAAGTTCTTACTAGTTTAGTAAGAATTTTGATGAACTATATATGAGTGAGTGGCAACTTCGACGTTTTGAAAATTTTCTACTTTACTACTTTATGGAATGTGGAGGGGTTGTTAACTCCATGAAGGTCTTTTATGAAACTTGAAGGGGTTGTTAATTCTATGAAGGTCTACGACTGTGCAAAGTTTGAGTTTCGTAGCTCATTCCGAAGTAAAGTTTTAGATAGGTCAAATATGGGCTGAAATGTTTCAAGAAAAGATGGTACAGCAGTTTACTCCGCGAACTTGGCCGGGCACTGCCGTGCCCTCAAGCCAAATTCGGAGGGTCAAAGAACGCAGGCCTGTGAATATCAGTGTTACTTTGGCCAAAAATTCTCATATGCATTTTTAAATCAAAATACTCAGACTGACAAAACGAAAATTGCAGTTTAGTTTCAAAGGGAATATCGAACGAGTAAATAGCAATCAAACAAATATCGTTGTAGACAATGTATTACTACAACACACACAACCCTTTCCATTGTCCAATGACCGAAAAATGATATTTTAATGGAAAGTAAACATTATTAATGGGATAATTCCAATTACATTTCTATTCAGCATTTGAAAGCATAATTACCCCAGCCTTCACGTCCGTATACGTTGCGTCCTAGAAAAAAATTAACTACATGGGTTTTAACATGTGCACATGACCTCCGAACTTTACTTTAAAAATATAAAATTTGATTCTTTAATTAATACTTTCATCATAAAGTATCAATAAACCCCAAAGAAATTGAATCAAGATTTAAATACTAACTAGAATTTAATACCTGGTATGTATGTGTTCGTGTTCAAACGATCATGCGGTGGATGCGTAGGCGGCCTCCTGCAGCGCTTAATTGGACTTAAATTCTGTGCACCGAAGATGTTGCATTCTAATTACGAAATATATAGAGAGAGGACGCCCTGTCCCTATAGATTTTTACAGTACCACAGAATCTGGGTCTTACTTTGATTATTGCTCTTGTGAGTCAATTGAGGCGGTCGAGGCCGCCCGCACGCAATATTCATATCTATCACCTGGAAGAGCGAATCGGGTGAGCCGAACGTATGCCGGACTAGGCTCTTATCTATCACTTGTTAAGCAACGCGCCTTCATAACTAGCACACGCAGTCGCGAAATAAGATGTTAGTTCACCTTCAGCTGTGTAGCGAGCCATGTGCTTTTGTCTTATTTTGCAAAAAAGATGAGCTTATTTTTACCCTCACCATATAGTTACCATCACATTGATGATTGTTCATTCAGAGTGAACTTGTCAACGGAAGAAGAAACGGAGGTAAGTTGTATTCACTGTTTAGGGTTCGGTTCGGTTCGGAACAATGGTTCGGTTCGGTTCGGAACAATGGTTCAGTTCGGTTCGGTTCGGTTCGGTTCGTATTATTTTTACCCACCTCATTAAAATCAGCTTGGCAATATTGCGTGATGACAGACACACACAAAAATATATAAAAATTGCATTTTTGATATCTAAGTAGGTATTTAAAAATTATTCAATGTACTAAAATATCGCGATTGAACATGCTAGTTATGAAGACGCGTTGATAACATTTGATGGATAAGAGCTGCACTCGAGCTCGCTTGATGCGCGATACCAAGTGATAGATATGAATATAACATGTGATGTATAAGAACTGAGCTCGGGCTCGTTCGAATCGCTATTCCAGGTGATAGATATGAATATGCCGCCCGCACCCCCGTATTGCCACCCGCGTCTATGGTTGCCGTTGTGTTGCGAGAAAAAAATAATTCAAGAAATTTTAAATTTCAATGAAAATTTGTTATTCAAGAATTTTTTCAAAAAAGGACAGAGTGAAATATATAAACTAGGTGTGATACATTATTATTTATTTATAAAACCAATAATAATAGATAACTCATATCTAACCAAATCCCATAACTTAAAAGCCATAGGCCAACAGGTGATAGAGGAGGTCATGATGTCTGATAAAAAATTTCTATAATGCATAGGTCCAAACTCTTTCTTTGTCCAGATACAGAGGATCAAAGTTGGCAATTTTTTTAACTTTTTTGGTAATAACTTTTAAAAAAAAAGCAGTAGAAATATGAAATTGGGTAAAGTCGTGTACTAGAACAAGAGCAATAAATTGAAATAAAATTATTTTGAAAAAAAATAGTCGGTCAATCTTTTTTAGAATAAAACATTATTTTATATTTTATGTTAATAAAAACAAGTCTCTGGCGAGACATAATAATAAAATATTATTGATATTTTTTAAAAGAATAAGTAAGCAAAAATTAATTTTTTAAAAATTATTATTTTTTATACATTTTTAGAGGTTATTTTGGCAGCCTTTATCTCCTCAACTTGTAATTTTATCAAAAAAGGAAATAACACATTTTTGAATCACAATTAGCTGAGTATTTAGCTGGCTGTGACAGATTTTCTTTTTTTTGTAAAACCGTTTTTTACCCCACCTCTCTAACTTTAAAAATCCTATATCTAAAAACAGTTAGCTATGTTATATAAACTTTTTTCTCGGAAATAACCTGATCTATCACCTGCTGCACCATGGCCCCTAAATTATGGGACACCCTGTATAACATTTTAAGGAGCATCGCACCAATATGTGGTTTCCTTAATTTCGAAATATTGTAGAACACGTTTTTCTTTATAATTTATTTTGTTACTAAAACTTCGTAGGAGCGTCCGTTTCTGATATATTTACAAAAACTGTTTTTAAAGCTGATATAGCGTGGAGTGTGCTAATGGGCTGGAAGTTATCAAATCCGTCATTGATTTATTTATTTTTTATAGAAACCATGAAACCGTTTCACAAATCTTAGTTCCTTTTATCTGGGACAACCTATATATGATGCCTCATTAATTACTTCTGCGTGTCGTATTCCCTTATTAGTAAACTAGTTTTGAATATTAGGGAATTATTGCAATAAAGCCAGGCAGTAATTGTGCCGGGCAGTATTGTGACAGTTTTCTATTGAAAACTGACAGTTGATCTTTTAAAATTGACATACCAAAGTCGAATTCATAAATCCAGTCGTTTATTTTCCAATAATAATGGCCGCACTATTAATTCCGGCCCTTATAATACACAAAGGCCTAATTTTCAAGGAAGCCAGCTGCCCGGGCCAATTACTGCCTGGCTTTATTGCAATAAGTCCCTATTCCTGATGTTTTGTTCTAATTAAAAACGGAGGTTTTTATTTATTAACTCTTTTCTAAAACTTCCAGAAACAACAGACTTTCGCATTATCTTCTTGAATTAATTTTAATTAATTCTAGATCATCAATACGCGTCACACCGATCAGTGCCCGAACTAAAAAGGAGAAGCGAACGGGCAACTACTTTTAGTTTGTTCTACACAAAACTCTGTTCTCTAACACTACTTGTTTATTAATTAGATAAAACCATTTATCAAAAACATCTGACCACTTGTTAAGCATGCCAAATCATAGCAAGAGAAACGTAACGGTCTTGAGTTTAACCTAGATTTTCTTTAAATATTTAAAAATTTGGGTAGTCTGAACGGTTGTTTAGTGTTTTAATTAGCTGGGGCTACACTAAACACAAATCATAAAAAAACAATCTAATTTGTGTTTGTCATCGACGCTTCCAACGAACATATAAATCTCAGGTATCGTTTTTGCAAAAAAATAGCTCACTACTACTACTACTACTACTAGTTAGAGCACAAACAGTAGCGTGTCGTGGATAAAAGGGGGGGGGCGAAGACCTTAATGGGCGCAAATATAAGTATGGGAGTCAAATAAATTACAAACCTTTTTTAAAAATAATAACACTATTAATTCTATTTTTTTCTCAAAGGACGCCAGGGGCGCCACGCGCAGAAAGGCGGGGGGGCGTTCGCTCCCCCTGGTCCCCTATACGACACTCCACTGTGCACAAAATTTAAAAAGGCTCTCCGTTTTCGGTCTAGAAGCAAATCATAAAAATCATTATACTTTTTGGCCATTTATCTCTAGTTCAACCCCGCTAAATCCGAATATCTCTATTGCCAACTCAAAATATCAATAGGGGCGGAGAAAATTCCCCCAAACCCCTAAAACCTGTTTTTTTTTTAGTTTTATTCAATTTTCTCGAAAACTAACCTTTTTATCGAAAACTGTAAAAACAGTTTTTTTTTTGTGGAGATCAAAATTCCCTTTCCAACGATGTATTGGTCGATACGGTCAGAAAAAGGAAGTAGATCTTCAGTGGCGTCTGTAAATTGAGATTTCTCAAAAACTACACTTCTTGAGAAAAATGTCTAGTATACTTTATTATAGACAATAAAATTTTCTTTTAAATGCTGTAATATAATGTGGGGTCTATTTCACATATAAGTTTCCAGAGGCGTACTTATATAAATAAATTTTTAAAATAACCAAAATAATCAATTTTTATACATATTTTATCTCTTTTCAAAAAAATTAAGCTTTTCCGTAAAACACTATATTTTTTACTTTATTATATTCAATTGACAATAGTTTTTAGAATATTTAACAATTTTTTTTTGTTTGGTAATTCTTGAAAGTGTCCATTGTAGGGACGTCTCTGGAGAGTTAGTCATATTTTCTATCACATTTTGTGATACGCCTTTTAAAGGGGAATTTTGTTATCCACCCTAAAACTTATATTGTCGTAAGAAGCTCCATTTTTAGGAAAATTGAATAACACCTGTAGAAAAATTGGTTAGTTTAGTGATTTTAAATAATTACTTTAAATTAAGGACACCAGTAGAAATTTTATTGTCTACGACGAAGGACACATTTTTTGATAAAGAGCTTGGTTTTTAGGAAAATCGAATAAAACGTGTTAAAAACATGTTTTTTTCATGATTTTTTTTTAATCACTTCCATTTACGGACGTCGTTGGAGAGTTTGTTATATGTCATACCCACCGAGTTTTACATCGTTAAAAAGGGAATTCATTGTCTAGAATAAACAGTATTATATATTTTTTCAAGCTTAGTTTCCGAGAAACTTGGATAAAAAAAACAAAAATGGTTTAATTTCTGTTTTTTTTTAATCGATTTAGTTACTGATGAACCTAAAGTTTTAATTATGAAACCAACTTATTTATGTTACACATTATTTTAAGAAAATTTTATTGACCTATAACAAAATTAAACACATATTTTCTTGTAAGTAGTTTATAAAAAATCGAATAAATCTTGGGAAAAACATGGGTATTTTTTTACTTTTAAAAATTACTTCAATTAACGGACATCGCTAAAGAGTTTGTTATCAATCTAACTCCTTTAAGTTATACCTTGTTGAAAAGGCAATTTTATTATCTACAATAAAGTATATTAAGTATAAATTTTTTCTTAGCAGCTTAGTTTTAAGAAAATTAAAAAAATTTTAAACTTTCAGATTTTGGGGGACCTGGGGGGTTTTTGGAGGTTTTGCAGCCATTTAAAAAAAAAACTAAAAAAAACTATGATATTATTTTTTAGTTATATAAGTGTCAATTTGACTTTCGCCGCCATGTTGGCTGCCATCTTGAATATATCAGCCCCTGTCAACATTTCGAGGTGGCAACAGGGATATTCGGATTCAGCGGGATAGAAATAACTATTGATGGGAGACAATACTTCGTTTACCTCGGGCGTCAATAACGATATATCCGTCACTGCAAAGACGCACCTTTACTTAATAAGAGCAATCTCTTATCGCCCTTTACTAACTAACTACTAATCAAATTATTTTATTGACGCGATCTTATTTTAGGTCTGGCATTCATCGACAAAAACTTAATATCGTGTTTCTCTTGACGATGACGTCACAAACAGGCTAATAAAGTTTTCCATTCTGCAGTGGAGGCTGCTACAGGGAGGGAAACGGGCAGTGCTCTCCCAAAACCAGACAACAAACAGTATTTTTTATTGATTTATTTAAAAAAGTTAAATCTTCCCGTACGACATGTCTAGTTCTTTTCTTTAGTCTGTGGTTAACCGAAGGCGATTATTTGGGTAAACTTTTTTAGCGTAAATAATTACAAGCCGGCAGCACCGCGAGGGACCAGATTTCAATTTCACCCGTTTTTCAGCGGTGTATGGGTGGCTGTTCTCGCGCGGGGGCGGGAGGGAATGTTTGTTTTAATTGAAGTCGGTCATATTTATCGTGCGAAAACGTTCGTTGCCCTTCCTACGTTTTGCCGGGCGAAAACGTTCGTTGCCCTTCCTACGTTTTGCCGGTTTTATCCTTAGTGAAGACGTATGAGTTTGTTTTGGTTTGAGATAGGTCAGTAGTTAAAAGTCTTGCCGGTCGCTTGTACATTGTTTGCTTTTGTTTGTTTTCAAAATGAAAATAAATACCGTCGATTATATAATTAACTGTGCAAATTTAAATACGTTGATATATGAATTTCGATTACAAATAAAATATTTAGGGCCACATAGACCGGACCTGAAAATTCTAAAAATTAACCAAAGTTTTAGTGCAAGTTATAAAAAATTATACGATGCTGAAAACTGGTTGTACGGTTGTAAAAAACGAAATGCTTTTTTTGTGTGATCCTGCGTGGGTGGAAAAGGGAATGTGTGAACTCAAGCACTTTAGTGAAAAGTTAAAGACACAAAGTAAGTGCTACTTAAATAACCACATAGAATGTTCTATGCTAGACAAGACTGATATTAGGTGCCAATTAAATAGTGCTTATAGGCAAAACATTACCGAACATAATGAAAATGTGACTAATAGACTATTTAAAATTTTGTGGGATCTTTGAGGTTACTCTACGGGCCATCATGAGTCTGAAACTGATGCTAATCCGAGCACTTTTCGTATGTAAAAGAAGGGCGAATAGACTTTATCTATAAAGAAATAAACTAAAAACTACACCAAGCTGCTTGTTTGTAAAATGCTAAAATAAAATTGTTTAGATAAGTTTTTTTATCTCCTTTTCCATGCAATATAAATTTCTGCTCCCCCCCCCCCCATTTATAACGCCACCAGCCGCCACTGCCATTTTGTCTCTTCAAATGAATTTTCTTTCCCCTCTTTATTGTCTTACGACTTTTAACGCTAGTGGGTGCCGATTCTTAACGATAAAGAGAAAATAGAAGCGGAGATTAAGAAAGTTTTAACGCTAATTATGGCAATGCTGTCTAATTTGATAATGCGCAGAGAAACTCCCAGTTGCGTAGCGATGTAGCCTCGGGCCAGTGTTCCAACAATGTGGTAAAGTTCTGTCATTTCAAAAAGCCGCACAAACAAACTGGCGCGGGCCACCCTAATCATAATAACCATTTTGGGATTTGCAGGAGTCCTGTGCAAAAATTGAAAATTAATTTTTCAAATTTTGGGAAGAATTTCTGTGTTTTAAGCACGGCTAGGTATACATCATTCTTTAAAGTTAAAGTTTCGAACATACCTTATACCATTCTATAAGTACCTAATTCTTTCTCGAAATATAACAAAGGCTTTCGAAAAAACTATGTTTATATTACGGATTTGAATTCATGTCATTATTATAGCACAGCCTACCTGTTGTTAGGTAGGCTGTGATTCTAGTGACATTTTCATTATTATTGTGTATATTTTAGTTTGTTTTTATAAGTGAGGATCTAGTAAGTGTCCGTTCCAAAATATACGAACGTATTACACATATTATAGGGGGCAAGCTACATAGTATATAGTACCTATCTATTAATGATTATTATACGCATTAAGCAGCAAATTTATTAAACGTTTTATTTTACTTGACTATATACTATAAACAGTTCCCAGTCCGGCCCATATTCTCTTTTATTTGTTTAAGATTCCTTAATGGGTTTCACACTTCAAATTTTATTATGGTTTTTTTTGGCGGCTTTTGAAATGAAAGGACTATACTATAAAACACATTATATTGAAGATATTGTGTAAAGTTTTGTTGAACACTATTAGGTATTATGTAAGTCAATACGAGTATTCCTTTGATACCTAAGTTTCCCATTATCAAACTATTTCCGGAAAATCCTGAATCTGACATCTAAAATTCCCTGACAGTAGCAACGCTAGCTAAAACTTTCGTTTTATACAACCACAAACCACTTAAAAGACAAGCAGACAACTATAAACACTTCTAAAACTCCAACGAATTTAATAAGAAATTTATCTTCTTTGAAGCGACATTTTTAAGACCCTGAAATATAAATCCATCCAAACAAAAAGAAACTCAAAAAACATGAGCGCATACAAGAGGCTCAAGCATTCAACACTAGGCATGGGTAACACTGGTTCGAATGGCACTTTTGTATCGATACCGTTCTTGGTTTCACAAGTGTTAATAAAGTCACAACAAATTGTATGACACCATGACACTTTATAAGATGGCGGAAGTTTGCTGAGCTAGGAGGCGTCACTGACGCACTGTGCACTATTTAAATGTTATAACTTGTCCAAATATATTTACCATAACTGACAGTTGTTTTAATTGCCGCAACAATGTCACTTTATTGTTGAAACAATTAAAAGTAACGTCACGATTGGTAAAAAGTGTATCATGCACAGAACACCAAGGGTGTCATGATACTACTAGTTAATATTTCTACATACTGCGAACAGCTCTCTCTTTCGGTTACAGTTAAGTCGATAGTCGGGGATTCCCGGATTTCTCAATACCGAAACGTAGAATAAAACAAAGCAGTGTTGATGCGCCGCAAAATAAAATATAAATCAGTGTTGCCAAAGCTGGTACAATTTTGAGTTGCTTATAGCTCACCTTTCTTACTGTGTCATGACACAATAATTGTGCTGCAAGATTGCCTTGATACAGCAAGGCAGTGTCAGCGTCATTGTATCGACACGGCGAAAATTTACTGTGTTACCTATGCCTATTCAACACCGAGTGAAAAGACCATGAACCAAAGTAAGCCCAGATCCTGTGTACTGTAATATTCTATATTTCGTAATTACAATGCGACGTAACATCAACGGTGCACAGAATTTGGATCCAGTTAAGCGCGGCGCCGACGGCTGCCGACCTACGCATCCTCGTTTCAACTCAAATACAAACACATACATACCGAGTATTAATTCTTAGTTAGTATTCAAGTCTTTGGTGAATTACTTTTGGGGTTTATTGATACTTTTATGATGAAATTATTAATTAAAGAATGGTCAGATTTTAATATTTTTTTTCAGTAAAATTTGGGGGTGTACATGTGCACTTATGGAGAAACCGCCACTTCTCTTAAAATAGTGGCAAAATCGGCCGTAAGGAAATTAAATATCAGAGGTGGCGTATTATTTTGACTGATGACTTTTTGTAAAAAACAAAAGTTGCGCAAACATGGCGTTTCGTAGCCTGTTTTCTGTCTGTTTGGCTTTGCGACGTATCCGTTCTGGAAATTAATTTGATTATACGTAGTTACCAAAATCGAAATGGTAGATTGAAAATCGAAAAAAAATTGGTTGTTATTTTCCACTTAATGTTGCAACCTCTATGATGACCAAAATCATCCCACGATAGTGAGAAATTCAGAAATGTAACAGAGTGGATGTGTAATCTTAACTTAGGCGTCGAAATAAGTAAGTGAAAATGAATAGTGAAAATAGGTAAAATATTAAAGTAGAGACATTGTTCAAATAGTTATATTTAAGGTAAAATAAAATAATTCTGAACAACATCAATTTACAAAAATAAGTTTTTAAATAGGAACCCACTGTCATCCCATGATAAAACTTGCCTACATGTAAATAAATACTCTAGAAAACAAATATAACAAAATAAAAAATCCGTTTTTAAACTGCATCAAAAATAAATTTTGGGGTGAGACCCCTCTATTTTTTTTTACAAAAAGGATGCCACTAGGCATACCATATTTAAGCTTGTAGACCTATAAGATTAGACAGCAACTTTTACCTCAATATGCCCACGACTTTATGAATAACAAGGGCTTAAAGAAATCAAGTCAGTGCTAAAAATGATATTAGGCATTAAAAAACTTCTTTCTACTTACTTAAGAATTTGACCAAAAATTATGAAAATCAAAAGTGACAAGGTCTAAATATAGGGCTTACCCTATTTCCTCTAAAGTGACCCCACTTAAAATATCTAGCTTGAATGGAGGTCAACGAGCGAGAAACTGAAGCAAAGAAAAAGACAGAGTGCATTCGTCGTTATTTTGACCCAGTCAAATGCACCCAAGAGGGTTAATCATTGCCTCCCTGTGGCATCTACCTAAACTACTTGCTAATTAGTGTTTAACCAAACCTAATTAAAAATTAAATTCATATGCCGCGATCGCGCAACACTTAACAGTGCCTTAAAAATAACCAAGTGTCGTTAAAACATAAAACTAAAAAGGAGTTAGGACCGCCGAAAGAAGACAAACCAATATCTATGGTATCTCTGGCTTTCAGTTTTCATGTTTTTTAACATTTTCTCTTCAATAAGTAAACAATCTCAACTCTGACTTACTTATTCAGCTATTAAATCTTTCAAATACATTTTAGTTGTCCTCCTTGTTAATTCCACTTTCCATTTATGTTTTCTCTGTTTAAGTTCCATGTTTATTGTCAAATCTTCTCCTTTCTGCCCGAAACAATCTAACATCACTTTGGGTCATCAAAAATATAACTTGACTTATATATGTTCGCAGGCATAGTCGCTATGTAATAAATGATTACCACACTTACAAGTACAACCTAAATTTAAGTACAAGGTGTTTTTGTACAACTGAGGATCAATGCTT